>OX451735.1:639151914-640579002 GCA_948472305.1 Vicia faba | reverse complement strand
CCGAAGGAAGGGAAGATATCGAGAGAATCCCAAAGAAATGGATAAGATGGTCTTGCAACCAAGAGAAAGGGTACAAAAGTAGGTTATGCAAGGGGAAGATATTAGCACCCCACACGTATGTGGTACTCCACAGGATCCACTTAAATTTGGTCTAATCTAAGGGTGTGTAAAAATCTATGTCTAAAGCTTAATGCTAAGAGGGAATGCATGCGAAAGAAAATACGACGAAAAAAAGGAATATTTACAAAGTTTTGCTTGCCTAGGCTCCGCGACCTAATTCATACGTATCCCCTCCATTATTGATATCATCAAACCTTACTACTTCCCACATATTACCCTCTTTATTTTTCTTTACTTATACACTCTCAAAACCCTCTTCCATCCCAAACCCTCAATTTCTCACGCATTACTCTCTGTCAAATCACCAACCATCTTCTATCTCTGATTCAACTATGGCACATAGGAACCCAAGGCTAGAACCCGACCTTTCAGGGATTACATTTTGAATTGGAGAAGCCAGAGAACACCAGAGAGCTCAATATCTTAAATTCCTATAGCGCTCCATCATCCCTACACGGTATGTTGATATTGAATGTCTGTGTAAATTAGGATTGCTTGATAGTGTGTGATGGTTACTTAGAAATTCTGATTCTACCATACGTCTGCACGCACAATCTTCCCACATATGAGTCATTAACTTTGGAATTCATGAGTTAATTCTCCTACAACCCACCATGCGATGAAAACCTACACCTAGCCGGAACAACAACTTTCATAATGTTCAATGATAAATATTTTATAACTGAAGCAGCTCTGAGTGATTTTCTCCACTTCCCTCGTGAGGGGGAGGTATACTATTGAATCCCTCCAGAAGCAGACTGGGCATCCACAACCTTCAAAATTTGGAAATCTATCTCTAATGAGGAACCTACTAGTTGGGAGGGACTTTATGCCTCCTCTATACATAATCCCGCAATCCGGTACTTTCACCGCGTTATATCCAACACAATTTTTTGGAGGATCAATAACAACAAGGTAAATTCCAAAGAATTGTTCCTCTTGCATTGCACCTTCACTCCTAATCAGAAGATCAATACCAGTGCATTCCTCCTGACACATATTTAATCTCTGTGTGCAAAAGTGTCTACACCTTTTTGCATTGAAGGGTTAGTTACCTTTATAGCACTTGGCTTGCACCTGGAAGACAAACTAGCAAATTTGCCTCCACTTCCACCCACATTTATTGACATTAACAATTGTCGAGTTGGACACCTGATTAAGGTTAGAGGAGATGGAAGGTATAATATCATGGTGCATAACAAAGTAGTTCCTAGTATCATTTTGCCCAACATTGCACTCACAAATGTAACAAATATGGACATGTGGCTTTACGATCTTACTTCTCCCGCACCTGGAGATAATGTGCAACATGACCAAGGTAATGCTCAGGCTGACGAGATGGAACAAGAAATGGAGCAAGGGGGGCGTTGAACAACAACCTACAGTGCAAGCTCCTTCTGAAAATGTGGCAATCACGTCCACGAGAACCAGAAGAAAAATGTGGAAGAGTATCTACCACCAATGATGACATTATGGTTGCCATTACGAAACAAGATGAGAGGATGCAAGCTATGCAAACTAATCAAAATGCGATGATGCAACTCATGCAAGCTATGCAAACTCAGCAACAAGAATATGATGAATGGAATGAGCTCTGGGCTACAAGAATGACCAAGGAAATGGCGGCTTTAACCGTACGCATGGATGACTTTCAGGAATATTTGTACCATGTGGGCATGCCTCATCCTCCAGCTGGACGAGATGGACGTGGATGAGCATGAGGGTGAGGAAGAGGACGTGACATTGAGCAGGAGTAGATCACCTTAGTTTCTTTTCACCGTTTCCTATTTGTTTATAAGCATTGGGATACTGCTTGGTTCAAGCTTAGGGGAGTTAGGAAACACTTTACCGCTTTCTAAGTAGATTTACAATCCCGCTTGTATTTCCCTTAATTAAAACATCGATGTACTTTCGAGTTCTTATATGCAAACTTTTTCGCTATTATCTAATTTCCCCACTTTCTTGAGCCATAACGAAACTTTTGTTAGTTACTTGCATAACTTGACGCATTCGAAAAGTATACATGTTGCTCACTTTTAAGATATATGAGAAACTTTGAGTAAAACAGAAACAAGATGGATACCTCCGTAACACTCTAAATCCCCAAATTACGCTAGATCGATTTCAGTACCCTTTATACCAAAACCTTAAGTTTTAGTTTTAAAGTAACCCCGAGTAGTTTATTTAGCAGTCAACACCGTCTTAAACACAAACTACGTAGGGAGTCGATGAATATAAGTGAATGATCTCAAGTATTTAAAAAAGTTACATGCTCTACTATTTGAAAACAGGGAATGCACCAATTAAGTTAGGCGACCCTTACCCGGTCACTTAATCCAACAGATGCAAAACCTACAAATTATAATGAAGAAACCCGTTGTCGGTTAGTTCAGAGGTGTCTGGTACTGAACTTGGTAGGGCAGACCATAGCCTGATCCCCTACAACTTGCAATTAGGTGAATAAAAGGAGGTTACCACATAAATGTTCCAGAACCTCGTGCTTAAAAGGATCATATTCACTAACCGACTACTCTACTATGTGCGTGTAAAGATAAAGGGCTTAATGTGATTGCGCTCGAATGAAAACGAGTGAAATAAAGTGAAAAGAATTAGATTGAGCTATAATGGCATGGCTAGAATTGATCTGCACAACAGGGGGGCGTTTAGTGTTATTACTATATCTTTAGTGTGATGTTGAACTTATGTTTCCACGAAAACATTAGCGCAACCTCTTACGATTTGAATTGCATCATGTATTTACATTTAACTTGTACTCTATCGATTTTCATATTGACTATATTGCTTGAGGACAAGCAAAGGTTCAAGCTTAGGGGAGTTTGATAACAGGAAAAGTCATAGCATATTCCGTTTGATTACATAGATAAAGTTTCTGATTTTTCGTTAATTATGTTGCATTATGCCTCTATTTGTAGTATTTGTAGCTTGTTTCAGGTATTTACTTTCTGCAAAGCCTACATGAGAAAAGGAAGAAAAATGTTGAAGAAATGAAGAAGAAATGGAAATTTAGGAGGAAAGTGCAAAAAATTCTATATCAGAAGCCTATGATGGTTGTCACAGCTTCCTGGAGGTCGTCACAAGGTTTGCATGTGTGCCCCTCGGCACACAAAGCTTGACGATCAGAACGAAGCAAAAATACATGCCCCACGTAATGAAATACGTGCCACTCGCCACAACACAAAAGTCTCTTCTTTGCTTCAGTTACATGCGAAGTCTTCTCCAGAAGCACATTTTCCTCCGGTTTTCCCTCTATGCATGCAGAACGGGAATCAAGTAATTGTCCCTATTTTTCCTCAACAAATGGAATCTATAAAAGCAAGGCAGTTATCAAAGAAACAGGATCTTGCGCGCCCTCTCCAGAAAATTATTTTTCTTCTGCATACTGAACTTGTTAATATTATTCCAATTTACAGATTTGAGCATTTTTTTGTTTTTGTTTTAGAATTCTTTAAGCAGAAAGAACCGATCACCATTAAAGTAATATTTCTCTACACCGGAGGAGTATTGCACCATTAGTTCCCTTCTCAACTTTCATAACTTTACTTAGGCTTATTTATTTTTCTGCAAGTTATTTTATTCCAAGGCTAATCCTACCGGTTGTGGAGGATTGCATACTGCAGTATATTCTTTCGGTATTTTATTCTAGGTTTCAAATTTAATTAATACAGTTTATTTATTTTACCGTGATTATATTATTGTATGCATGTTTTTATTCTATGTTATTACGCAATAAAACTATGTTTGGCTAACTATCCCGATACCGGTATGTGAGGTCATAAACCAAAGGGATTCAGTAATTAATTGGCATAAATTTTTACTAAAAAACTTTTCTGGTTTTAGTTTCCAATTTCAATATTAAATTGTTTTGTTACGAGAGTAAAAGACAGACTAAGGATAAAATCAACAGAGCGAGAGTTTGAGAATTTTACCAGATAGTGGTAATTGAACATTAATTTTAAATACAACGAGAGCACTTTAAAATTAATTAACTCTATTTGTTTTCAAAAAATACTTTTAAGTTTTAAATGGCACAGCGAGAGCGCTCATTTGAGTTTGATAATATGGCCTGAATTGATAAAACGAGAGTGTGAGACAAAGGTTTTTAAATTAATAGTTTCCAATGAAACAGTGTTTTAATACTTAAAACTGTGCCAATGATTTATTGAATCCCCGAAGTCTATAAATCACATACCGGTGTCCCGTTATCAATTATTAGACCTTATTTAATTCCCGTTTAAACCCCAACATCCAAGTCTTATCATTAGCCTTAGTTTTACACAGTGACCCTAGATAACAGTAGTTTGACTATCAGTCCCTGTGGGTTTAATATCTTTTAAAACTATGCGATTAGAATGTGTACTTGCAGTCACTACACCTGGCAGACTCTCAAATTCGCGATCACTATCCTCCAACGAATTTCTTTTCAACTATAAAAGGAAGACTTGGAAAAATTGGAAAGTGGAAGAAATTTGAAGAAACACTTATTCAAGTTGCTGAAACATTACCAAAATAACTCTGTAATTTTTGTAAAGTAAGGAGTTGTTGCTCGTTAACTTGCTAGCAAGGAACTTTTGTTCGTTAACTTTCTTAACACTTTTGTGTTATTATTTGTACTTCAATCTTGTGTAATATGCTTTTGAGAAGCAATCTTGTAAACATAAAAATCTATATTCAACAACGAGTTGATTGTTCTTTGAGTGACTAAAGTGTTAGTCTGTATACTCAAGAAGTCATTGACAATTTGTCTTTGAGGTTTAGTTTCTTGAGTAACTAAGTGTTTATTCATATACTCAAGAGTACATTGACAATTGGTCTTTGTGGTTTGTAACAAACACATATAGTCTTGTTGTGGTTCTGTAATCAGTTTGGTTATAGTAGATTAAGTCCTTATTGAGAAGGCGAAATCATCTTGGCAGGTGGACTTGATTAACTTCATTAATAGTGAATCAGAATAAAAATAACAGTGTCCATTTTTTCTTCTTCTGTTAAGAGTTGGTGTTTGGGTTTTGAGAAATTTATTTTTTGAAACTTAATTCATACTCCATTTCTTATGTTTCTTGCACCTTCAGATAAGACTTCCAATCAGAGGCGTCTTGGATGATGCTTTGCTCCGAGGTTATTAGAATCCAAGGGTGCCTCCCTCCCGCATATTCTTCCTAGTTGAGGATGCGATCTTCGTTATTCTATGAGAATGAGCTATCGAGTTATTGTATCTCAAAGGATCTCTACTATTATGTGTGTCTGAATCCGACCGAAGAAGATCTGACAGTTCAACTGCATTAGATCAAAAGTTATCACGTGGAATCCATCTTCCAAGAGGTATCTCATAGGCGTTTTACCAACGGTGTTGGCTGTCTAGAATACGGTAGTTCCGTACTCAAGATCCTTCATATTATCTCATTTCTCAAGCATCATGTTACACCTCGATCTTTGTTTATTGACGTTGCAACGCGCTGCCATCCGAAAAAGGAGTTTTTATGACATATCGTCGTTAGATTTAAATATGGTAGAATATAATCAAAATACCTAATAATCTGTGTCGCAACAGTGTGCCATGTGATCCGTGATGGTAATCATTGCAATTGACGGTAACTTTGCGTCAGGAACTCCATTTACTTCATCACAACTTAAGATTCCTGACACTATGAGATCTTTGTTTGTCGTTCAGAGATCATTCGCCTTACAGAGGAAGTACTCAGGTGCCAAATCTATGTTGGAAGTTGTTAGGGCCTGGATCTCATCGATGACGAATAATTGAAATGATATGAAATTGGAAGGTCGATCGGGGATCTTCGGCGCGATCTTGGAGGTAAGTGTCTCAATATCCCTACAATTCTGGTAAGGATTCGATCTTGAGTCAAGGATGATCTATTTGTGAAATTTTCGCGAAAATTATGAGTTAATTCCCACATACTGCATCACTGTTCCGTTCTAGAACCAGAATTAAGTGTATGTTGATAATGAAGAATTCTAAATCAATATAATTGATCCTTGATACAGTAACACGAAGATGAACCTACAAAATCAGCCGTCCAACACTCAAGATAATTTAAAATTCAAATTGAGTGTACTAAAAAATTTAAAAGATGTACTTTCAATATCTCGTGTAATGCTTTTTATAGGTTAAATCATTTGGGATAAATTGACATTAATTTGAGTTGTAGTTTTTTGAACCTTTGATCGGTACATAATTATATACATAATCGCTGAGCACCATCTAACACGTCCTTCAAATTATTGGACAACTATGATGATTCTTGATTTTAAATTGTTTACACTCATTTGTCGTACCATCCAAGTGTTATTTACAAACTATATTTATAATATTTATGGACATTTTCTTAGTCTGTTCTTTGGCCTACCAGCTGCATGCTCTAAAATAATTGCGTGGCTCAGATATCATTAGTTTGAATTTTATATCGGTTACACTTTCAAATTTAAATAGCACTATAGTACATAGTACTGACAAAACAAAATTGAAATTGAAAATTTCACAATAAGACAAATATGAAACACTTTTAAATTTAAATCGAATAGTACATACAAAACTAAACTGAAAATGTAAAAATAAGACAAATATGAAATACTTTTTCTTTTTTAAGTGAATGTCGAAAGTGGTTGAGAATCATTTAAAATATCTCAAATAAGTCAAATGAATATTGGTAAGTATTTTTTACCATCTTATTTTAATTTTTGAAGTTTTTTCTGACTCATGTGTCCTTTGAAATTCAGTAATTATATAAAATCATTTTTATAAAAAAATATGATTGAGAGAAGTGGACCATGCAATCCTTTTTTTTAGTATAAAAACAATTTAGTTTACATGCATTATTTTGAAATACATGTAATAAAATAATAATTAAAAAAACTTTTTCTATATATTACATATTTTAAAATAAAGGAAAAATTTGAAGAAAACAATATTTTAACGAGAAGTTGTTTTAAGTAGTTTTTTTTAAATCAAAAATATTTTTTATTAGGATAAAAAAGTTCAAGCTAATTATTTAAATAAAAAAACATCAAAATTAATCTCAAAATTATTGAATATTAAAACTAAAATCAGGGTTAGTTTCATATGTGCCCGTTAGTTATAGTTATTTTTTTATATTTAAAAAAAAATTGAAATAGTAAAAGAAACAATTTAATTCATTTTTTATATGTTAAAAGAGTAACTTTGATATTTAGTAATTTGTAAATTAACATTGTATAAAAATTGTTTAAAATAAATATTTATTTGAAGTTTTTTTAAAATAAGTTTTGTAATTTTTTTAATTAAAAATATGTGTCAGTTATAAAAATTATTTTTTAATATTTTTGAAGCAAAAGGCCTATATTATTCTTTTTAACTGTAAAAGAAACCCAATAATCCAGTTGATAAATAAGACCATAGGTCCACATTAATGCAACTAACATATTGTTAGATCTAATAATTAATGTAGAAAGATTGTACTAAAAGGAGGTTGGTAAAGTAATTTTATGTCCATTACACTAACTTAATCATATAGATATGATAAATCCAAGTGGTCCTTTACTTTAATTTCCTCTTTGTCTTTGTGCATAATAAAAAACTGAGAGGTTATTTCTTACCTCAATCCAACGTGGCATAATTAAAATCTATGTAATTTGTATAATGTTTCTATATATATATATATATATATATATATATATATATATATATATATATATATATATATATATATATATATATATATATATATATATATATATATATATATATATATATATATATATATATATATATATATATATATATATATATATATATATATATATATATATATATATATATATATATATATATATATATATATATATATATATATATATATAGTGATAGGGTCGTATACAACATCAAAGTATAATTCAAATATAAATATCGTACAATACAATATCAAAAAACTAAAACTAAAATACAAATGCATCAGCATAAATTATTGAGTATGCCGGATGATAAGTCGGCTGCCATCTTTGAGGTGTCTCTCCATTGTCTCCTATAAAGCAGAGCATCCTGAGCCTTCGCCATGATGGCATCTAAAACACCTCTAACATTGGATCCATCAAGAAACAATCCTCTGTCAATACCATCCCGCGCAAGCTCCATGATACGGCGGCACCTAGACAACATGTCATGAGCATGATTCCTCCTAGCCCGCTCCTCCTCTAGGATCTTCTGATGAACTGACCTCAGTGAGTTCCCTGGAGCATCCTCTACCATGTACATATGGGACACCTTGAAGAACCATATCATGTAACCGTACTCATAACTCTATTCGTCTGGTGCTACGGTACTCCTGACCTCATCAGGAACAAGATGATTCTCAAAATCATCAAACAAAGCATCCATATCCCTCTGTTTCACAGTCGGAGGAGCACATACAACAGGATCCCGGGGAATGGTCTAGGTAAACTCAAACTGACACATCATCCGCTCAGGCATATAAGTAGCAGTCTTATAAATCCCGCAAGCCAACCAACCTATAAACAGCGCGACCTCGTCAAACGGTATCGTGACACGGTGGTCGATGTATGAGCTAAAGTGAATGTCCTCATGCACCAACCGATCAATGTAAACCCGAAACGACTTTATCGCCTGGTTCCCTCGAAGTGAGTCGTATGTGCAGGCACACGACTTATCTTCAGTATAACTCGTAATATATGACCAACTCGAGATGCGGGAGAAGTGTTGTAGGATCCATCCCTGAAATAACAAAATTAAATAGTTAGTTCCAGAATCAAAATAATTAACAAAGGCCACAAAGACAAAGACTTTATGCCATCATGAGTGTCATACTATCGGTCATCTGCTTCGTATCTCATTTAATGGCTTCATCCAACTTGGTATATAAGTAAACCAAGCAAGCTGTCCCCTAGTTCCACTGGCCGATCGTCTCAAAATCCTCAAAATACCACAAATACTTGATATCGGTGTAAGTGGCACTGGTGTCCACAAAAATATGTGTGCCAACAAGATGCAAAAGGTGTGCTCTCATGGAAAACCCCCTGTGAATGGTAACCTGCTCGGGATCACCATGAGCCTCTCGTGTACGCCTAATCTCATCCACGAACACCCTAGAAAAATAACTATACCGATGTGGCAACCACGGGTCTTATCAATCTCTCACATGCCACTCTCAGGGGTAACTCTAAACTTCTGAACCAACAAATTTAACGCCTCTTCTTTGTCGATCCTATCATGATCCAAGAAAGTCTCTCTGATCGGCAGATGAAGCAGACACGCGACGTTGTCGAGTGTGATTGTCATCTCACCATGTGGTAGATGAAACAACGACATCTTATGGTGCCACCTCTCAATAAAAGCGTTGATCATACCTCAGTTGACCATGCTGTATCCACACAGGGCCAAATCTTTCAACCATATAAGTTGTAAAAGCTCATTAAACCATGGCTCAGTAGGAAGCACAAGTTTACTGATCTTCCGCCCATGGTAATGACCTTGAGCGTATCACGTTCCTGCATAATAAAATTCAAGTCAAAATTTATAATAAAATTCACAAACGAAATAAAAATGCAAAATCCGTACATGTCCGTCCCAGATATATCTAGCAACATGGTTGGGACAAAGAGGAAGAAGTGATAAATCAAACGGTGCTTCTTCAAAAACCTGAAGGGCCGCAGGTGCAGGCTAAGCTGGTGCGGCCTTAGGTGCTGCTGGTGCGGCCTCAGGTGCCGCTGGTGTAGCCTTAGATGCAGCCTCAGGTGTCGCCTCAGGTGCCTGGGATGACTGAGGAACCGCCTCAAGTGACGTCTGGGACTGAGTCTGTAATGATGCTTGGGCTTCAGGTGTTGCATGGGTACCAAATATGGATCACGCCTCAAATACACTAGGTGAGGAAGTGCGTCTGTGGGAGGACGGGGGTGGCGAAGGATGAATAGGAGAATCCCGCCTGTTGCGGGAGGTCGACGTTGAAGGAGTAGAAATAGGTACACTGAAGGGTGAAGCCTTAGGTGGTGCATCTGATACTGGTGGCGCAGAGGTAGGAGGAGGCTGGGTAGCCTGACTTCTTTCTCTTTGCACAGAAGTATGTTGTGCAACCCTACCGTGCCTTAATTGTGATGATCTCTCATCCATATCTCATGTAGAAGTACGGAAAAATATTAACATAAGGTCCAGTGTGCAAAATAAGCCTTAAAACAGACACAGACATAAACCAGAAGTATATTTCCGGTTTTGTTTTAGATAAAACCGGAAATTTCATTCTGGTTCCTGCTGCGATAACAGAAGCAATAAAAATGGCGTCCCAGTCCCCTCAATGAGCTCATAAAAAGGGCATTGATCACGAAATTAACTTTAGAAACACATTTCTAATGACTCCTAATGTTGATAACAAGCTACAATATCACACTTTAAACCCTAATTCACTAATTTGAGTATAAATTACATAAACTCTAAAAATTTGAAAAACAAGTTACTTGATTGATGTTGATTTTGCTTGATTGATTGCGTTATAATGCTATATTTAACCAATACTTGATGATTTCTGATGATTTTTTGACCAAATATGTGAATGATGTAATAAGGGTTTGAGAGAGTTAGAGAGAGCTTTATATTTTATTTTGAAAATGGTTATTGTAATGGGAGGGGAAGAGATATGACGTCATTTAGTGCGTCTAGGAATCAGAAGTATACGTTCGGTTTGCATCCAACTCTTCCAACGTAATTCATGTATAACATGATACAAACCGGAAATATACTTCCGATTTTAAAAAACACTTATGAAATTTCACTAATGCATAAAAATATCTTTGAGTGAATTAAGAAATTCACAAACTGAGATTCCCCTGCAAGAAATAGCTGTCTTAGATTAAGATTTTTTGAGATTGGAGCATAATGTTTAGTTAAATGCTTATCATAGGGAAAACCATACTATATGTATTATTGGTTAACTTAACATAGTATCTGAATAATATTAATATTCATTCAAAAAATGAGATTTTGGCATGAGATATTTAAATATTACAAAATGCATCTTTTGAGGCATTGGATTTGTCATAGTTTGGAATCCTAGGAATGGCCTATATCAAAATTAGACTATAGTGGGCAGTGGCTATGAACTTTATTGTGCATATAAGGCTATGAACTTAATTGTGAAAAAGTAAGCTTTGAAAAAATATATATTTTTTTGTTCTACGATCCTACCCATTTGCAACTTTCTAAACGTTTTCATTCTGTACCAATTTCCCCATTTTTATGTTGAGCACATGTAGAATTAAAATAAGGGACGAAATACATTTATATATATTTTAGGTTAATGTTAGTGACTCATTTTATTTTTAACATTTTAAAAAATAAATTAATTTGACATGTATATCTATATTTTAATTTAATTTTGGTTAGTTAAATTCTCTCAAGAAATTTAATATTCGATCAAATTCAAATTTTTTGATTAAATTGATACAATTCTAAAGAGTGTGTTAGCCACTTTGGCATCTTAATATGGCCCTCAACATATTACATATCTTCATTTCATTTGAAAGGATTGATTTTTTACTCTAAAAAGGTTTGAGAAGAATTTTACTCTAAACTCTTGTTTGCAACTTTTCTGATAATTTACATAGACAAGAGGCATCTATCTTATAGGCACAAAGTGTCATGTATCACTTTTTCACTTTCCATGGCATCAATGAAAAATGGGATGTTGCACAATTCTGCCTTTTAAGAGAAGAAATTTAAAAAGTTGTGTTTTCCTCTTTTCTCATATTTACCATTTTAACAATGGTAGGTTTGTTAATGTAAACAAAAATTATATTAAAAATTTAGACATAATTATGAGTATCAGAGTTCGAATCTCAATGATAACATTCGATCTATACTATTTATTTTGTCAGTGGACGATTTGTCTGTAAACGGTAATTTCTTTTTTAAAAAAATGTCAATTATCATTATTCTCAATTTCTTAATATTTTGATTAGCATTTATAATCTTTTTCAGAATCAAATTTGGAGCCAAATAATTAATGATTGAGATTAATCATATAAACACATTGATTTTGGGGTGGTACATGTGACTAAAAATTATTCCCCACTATTCTCTTATTTCTGTTGGATAATAAAGGTGCAACAACCAACAAACAAGGGAGGAACAAACAAATAATGGTACCAATAATACTACTATTGCCCCCATGGATCTGACATTGCAATGAATTTTAATTCAAAGATTAAATCATACCACATAACAAGTAAAAAAGAGAAAAGATTTTTTAATCAATATTTTGATGTGAAATAATATGTCATTTGTTTTTTTTTAATGCATTTTAAAAAGTATACAAGTTGTGAAGATAAATAATAATAAAAATCAATACTTAATTTTTTTTGAAAAGCCAATCAAAATATTATTAATAAAAAAAAATTATTTTAGCATATACTCAACATAAATGAATTTAATACATTCAAAAGCCGGAAACAAACAAATAAAAAACATTAAAATCGGTGTGTCATAAGCAACTTACAGAATTTAAGATGTATTAAAAGTTTTTCTATTTTGACTTTAGTCACCACTAAATCGTAATTTTGATTTGATCTAAAATCTTTAAATCTTATTATTCTTTCTCAGCAAATAATTTCTTATTTTTTCTTTCTATAAATTTAAGCACTCACCAACCAAATGACATGAAGGTCTTTATAAATGTCCTTTATATAAGATATACGACTGCAAAACAGAGATGTGTGAACTCTTGGATTATTAAGATATGCACAAAAAATGCTAGGCCACTTCAAAACGTACATTATCAATAGGAACTTTAGAATCAACCTCCAAATCTCGAATAAGCACTCAATAAATATCTTGAGCATGATACTCACCATCAGTGCTAAACAACCATAACCACCTCTCACACTACATTATTTATGCATCAACGCCCTAAACCACAAATCCTCCTAATGCAATCTAAATCTCCAACATAATTTTATAAGAAAAAATATCTTTTTAGTCTCTTAACTCTACCTCAGGGTCCAGTTTGATCCATTAATTTTAAAAAGTGACACATTGGTCCTTTAACTTTCAAAACGGTGCCATGTGAGTCCTCTCTGTCAATTATCCTCAAACGTTTGTTTATGTGTGAAGACGTGACAACTGAGTTGGCAAGGCAACTTCATCTTTTCTATTTATGCAGCGTGTTCGCGCTTAGGTGGTTCTACATTCCCAAATTCGATCCCAAATTAGACCTATGGAGAATTGAAATTAGAAATTCATCTTTGCAATTAGGAATTGGGGTTTAAGCAAGCATGAAATCAGGTGAATCTTCATCCTTGTTAAAACTGAAAACTCAGAAAGTGGGAATTCAAATGCATACAATAGCTCATGATGGAAGCCTATTTGTCATGTTGGAGACATGGATGTTCTTTGAAGGGCAACAACCGTTAAGAATTTCGGAAAATATTTCCGGGGTTATCCAAATTATAAGGTATGCAAATAATTTTGGTTTTATGAACCTTAGGTCTCTACCATTTTGCACAACATAAGATGTTATTGCTTCCTTAAACAATGTCATCATGCCGTTTATTAAGCAACTCTCCCACCTCATCTACAATCTCAATAGACCCATCATCAACATTATCAACAACACCATCACAATAGTCAGGTTGAGACATGGTGTGTTGAATGTAGATATCAACACTTTGGTGCACCCTTCATAGATTTGCAATTTCTAAAGCACATTTGTCATCAACAAGTGCATACATCCCAAATTGAGGGTGCTTGTAATATATTGTCTCAAACTCCTTATAACCTAACTTTTTAAGTACGCTGTTGTACCCAAAAATTTTCCCTCTCATTTCTCAAGTAATTTTTCACAAGATCTCCTTGGGTTCAAGACTGTACTAAGGTTGATCAGCACAAGGCACCTCCTTAAGCACTGATGACTAAAAATTAGAGTTTGAGATTGCACAAGGACAAATGGACTTTTAATGCCCCATATGACTTTCATGGATCATTTTGGATCCTCAATATTGCTCATGTCAAGCTTCAAGTCTTGGATCACATTTTTTCCCAGTCAATTGATCAGTTGACCTAAAATCAGTTGTATTGGGAAAAAAGTCAATTATGGTCAATTTACAGTAAAACTTCATAATTTTTTATCCATATCAACATAATAAACTCATATATGTCATTTGATCAAGTTTAGATCATAATTCCTCAAGAAATTGGATCAGATAATCAAAAGGGCAAAATGGTTAAAATTAGGGTTTTGATTGAGAAGGTGTAATTTCTGGTTTTTGACCTAGTAAATGATTGATTGGTTTGAGACATGATCTCAAGGATTCAAATGCATAATTTTTACCTAATGACATGGCTCAAAATGTTTCTCAAGATCAATTGATTGACAGATAAATTTTCAGTCAACTAATCAAAAGTCAATTGTACACTGAAAAATCAAACTTTCAATTTTTAGTCAAAATCAAGTGTCAAAGATCACAATTCATCAAAACATGTCAAAATATGAAACTTATTCATCAAGAAATAAAAAATTCAAGATTTCATTTTGAAAATTCAAAATTTCTAAACTTAGAAATTTTTCTAAGTGTTGGAAATTCATATTTTTTCACAACTTTGAGTAAAATTTTCACCATGATGCAAGATGATTCAAAGGAAACTTTCAAAATGAAAGTTGTAGATCTCAATGAGATATAAAAAATTATAGAACACAAATTCTCCTAGAAATGCATGGATTTCAAGTTATGATTTTGTGAATACATGTTCATGAAATTTGGAAACTTAGTGAAATTTTGCCCTAGTTTAGGCAGAATTTTGACCTAACTTCATGGCAATTTTTCACATGGTTCCAAGATGAATTTTCAAAAATGTCCAACATAGAGGTTGTAGAGGATGTTACAAGCTTTCAAAATATCCAAGAACTCATTGAGATCATGTTTGAGCAAGGAGAATCGAAGGCAAGAAGTTAGGGTTTTCAAACTTGAATTACAAGCCATTTTGTGAAGAACACATGAACCAAATTCATGCCAGGCTGCATAATCTTTGCTTTGTAGACCTCAAACTTGTTTGTCACTCCATCATTAATGTTTTTCACAACTGCTAGAAGCTTTAATCCAAGCATTCAATGCATTGCCCATGCTTAATACCATTTTTGGAAGAAAGGCAACATTGCCATTTTGAAAAAGTGGCTTTATGCACAAAGTCCACTCTTCTTGAGCCTCTAACTTGTTTTTTCAGCACACACTCAACATAAAAATTCAGACAAACATGTTTAAAGTTTGTAACCACTCTAGACAACCTTGTACTATGCATTGGGACAATGTGTATCAAGCTTGCTTTAAAAACAAGAAAAGAGCAATAACATGTGATTTTGAATTCTGATCAAGGACAAGTCTCCAAACTTGTTGCTTATAAATAGAGTCACTATTTGTGAGCTAGAACACGAGCTTGAACACCCTGAAACACTCACAAACTCCCTCTAGCCAAAAATTGCTTCAAAACACCATTGTTGTGCAAGTTCTGACTTTACACATCAAATTTATATCTCCCTCGTGCGTTCTTTGACCTTTTAGTTTCTAAAGCTTCCTTACATCAAATATAAACTATCCCACACCCTGTTACACGACTGTAATATTATCTTCATCAACTTCCATAGCCAAAAACAGAGCATTGTAATTGGACTTCTCCAGACCATTCCAGACACTCTCAACTCAAGCTAAGTATTGCATTAGCTTTCTAGAGACTCAAAGAAGCTAACCTGATCATTGCAGCACCTTGAATCAAGCTCAAACTCATTTCACGATTTCCAGTTTTGAGGTATTTTTCTTGAACTTCTATCTTCTCATTTATGTATTGTTAGGCTTGCATTTGTAAAGATAAAATGTTGACATCATTGCCCTGAAACTATACATGTCCTTAGATTTCATTTATGTTGCTTGAGTAGGGATAATTTTGAGTTTGAACCTCTGAAAATATTTAGGTTAGAATTTGGTACTGTTAGAAATTCATGGTCATCTTTGAGAATTAGGTTAAGTTATTTACATATTCAGAATCGTGAGAAAATTTCTAACAAGTTTGATGTTGGAAGTTTTGTGAATGGATGAGAAATGAATGAGTTACAGGATTCATTGGCTGGAGGTTGAAGATGAAGTTCATTCAGGACTTAACTTAGATTATATATTTATTGTTTTGTTTATATCAACGAATGTATCACCACCCCAGTGGTTAAAGCGCACACCTTTCACCTTCAGGACCTGGGTTCGAGCCCCAGCGTCCGTTTTGTGATTTTTTAATACATTTTTCGGTCTCTTTTTTTTGCAGCTGGGCCTTCCCCATTGGGCTTTTTTCCTTTTTGCTAACTTCTCACCTCCTGTTTACTATTGTATACTGGCCTAATTCCTTTATATTTTCATTTATTTTTATTTATTTTCTTTTTCTTATTTAACTTTTTATTTTCAGTTTTATTATTTGTATTACTATTATTTTTATTATATTATTATTTTTATTAATAAAAAACACAAAAATATTATTATTATTATTTTCATGCTTATTATTCTATTTATAAAAAAACAAAAAGAACAAAAACATTTTCTTAACAAATTAATTTATTTCTTTTATAATAAATTTTTAGACTTAGGTTTAATTGTTATATTATTTTATTTTATTACTTAAAATTAATTTATAACTTAGGTTTATTTTAATTGATTAATCTTCATTATTATTATTAATTTAAAACCTTTTCATAAAAAACCCTAAAAAACATTTTAAACTTAATTTCTTTCTTAATTAATTTAGGTTTAAGTTTTATTTAATTTTTAATTAATCATTCTCCTAAATTAGGTCAAGACTAAACCCCTTTCATATAAAAAAACAAAAATCATTTCTTTTTCTATTTGCATTTGTACATTATTATTTATTCAATTTTTGTACATTTATTCAATATGGCTGTAATAATTAATTAGGTTTATTTTTCTTACAAAATCCCCATTTGTAAATTTGTATACCCCCTCCCCTAATGATATAATAGCTTAGTATTTTTATTTTTCACAATTTATCGCTTTATATAAATGCTAGTAAATTAGGGTTTGTATGGAAAGATTAAAATCAACAAGTTAGCAAACCCTAATCCAAGATAAACAAGCATGTAAATCAAACACATTTGCACACGTGCACCCTTAGGGTAATTCCACTTTGTTGCATTATAAAAAATGGCCATGTTATGCATGTGGGATATCTTAGCAAAAGCAATAAAAAATACAAGATCATAGTCCCACGATGACGCTATCAATGTTGCCTTTCAAAATGATCTTAGTCCCTCAAGAGAAAATGCTAAGATATCTCACAACATTGCTATCATGGCTATACGATGACCCACACCCGTCCCTTTACATCCAAAGATAAGGCTTCTTACCAATCAATGGTAAGATAGCAATATCAAAGGAAGGAAGAAATGAACAAAGACTTTTGAGTAGGTAGATTGTTCCTAGTTGCTTGCTCATTTTCAAATCAAACATCCTTGCTAATTTTCAAAACCAACACCAACACTTTCAAAAACACTTTCAAAACATTTTTCCAAACATGAAACATTTTCAAAAGATCAACACTATATATACGTTCTTACGAATGAGAACTATTACAAAGTTTGCCTAAACGATGGCGACTTTTCAAAATACTTTCAAAAACCACACAAAGCACATTTTCAAACAAAAGCAAGTGATCTAGCAAGCAACTAAGAGCCCATAGATGACTATGGATGAAAAGGGTGTTAATACCTTCCCTTTTCATAATCTACCCCCCAAACTCAAGAAATAATCTCAAAGGTATTTCCTGTTCTTTTCAGCCTTTCCTTTTGGATAAAATAAAAGTCGGTGGCGACTCTTACTAACCACAACATTTGCGATAAAACACAAAACACCCAAGTAAGTTCTACCACCGTATTATATAACTGGAGACTCTGCTGGGGAAAGAACTTAAAAGTTGGGTTACCTTAGGGCTAGATCACCTTTACTTGCTTTCATTGTTTGATTTGTTTGCTTTACATTTTGGTTCTTTGTTTGGCCTTGTTTTGAATCCTTTACCCGGATTTGGGATACCTTATAGGTAAGTAGAAATACATTATGGAAACTGTGCAGGGTATACCGACATGGTTTAAGAAATATCTATGTTAGTGTGACATATTTGTGGGTATCGGTAGCCCTTGAGTAGTCAAGGAGAATACGGGGCCGCTGAGTGATGTCATGAAGTACTAACTGACTTTAAAACCTTTACTTGACCAACTTGGCTATTTGGACGTAGTGAGATAACTGGATTTGGTGCAATCCAAAGTTGGTTGATACTCGATACTACACTCATTGAGGTTTGATTTTCGGGATATTTCGGTCTCCGTGAAAGAGGCTTGCGTTGAAACAATGCCCGAGAAGATAAATCAGTGATATTGAGATCCCTTAGAACCCGATTACTATTTATTGGACATGTTTGAGCCAACTAAACTTTAAGAGGGTACTTACCTAGGAGACTCCATGCAAGCCTAAACCTAAGGACTTGTTTTCCTTGTTTGTATATACTTACTTGTACATGACATCATAAACATCATAACATCATACTCATTCTCACTTACCATTTCAAGGACTATTGGAATTTATCTTTATTCTGTTTTGTAGGACATGGCTTCTATCCGCAGAAATACTATTCAAGTTAATCTCATAAGGATTCCTCCTCAACTCAAAGAGTTAGAATCAAGGGTACCTGAGAATTCTCCATTCACCAAAAGACATGGTCACCTCCTAAACTTGGTTACCTCCAACACTTATGAAGATATGATGAAGATGCTTTTCCAATTCTTTGATCCTCTACACCATTACTTCACTTTTCCCGATTATCAACTTGTGCCAACTCTAGAAGAATTATCTCAACTCTTGAGTATTCCTATTTGTTGTACCTCAAAATTTTCCCTCTCATTTTACCCAACACATGCTCATTGAGATCCTCAACTTGCTCAAGAATGCCCAAGAGTTGACCAGACAAACTCTCTCCTAAAGCAATGAACCTCTAGCTAGGGTTTCCATTTTCATCAAGATGTGGTATATACAAAGGCCTAATATGATCTCCATAGTCCTAATATGTTCTCAATACCATCCATGTCAAATTTCAAGCTTTGCACAAGAAGTTTGCTCAGTCAACTGCTCAGATGCTTGAAAATCAACTATATTAGGTCAAAAGTCAACTGTGGCCCACATGCAGTCAAACTTCAAGATTTTTGGTTAACATCAACATTTTGAAGTGATATACAATATTTGATCAATGGTTGATCATAATTACTCAAGGAATGCTCCTAATTCATCAAAATTCAAAAGTTGCTAAATTAGGGTTTCTTAGGAAAAGTCAACCAAACTTTGACCAAGCATAACTTTCTCATACTTCATCATAAATTTGTCATCCAAGGCTAATTTTGAAGAGAATACAATTCCCTACAACTCATCTTCATCCCTCGAGTTCAAGAAACGCACTCATCAAAAGATATGGATTTAGACATTATAGGTCATTCAAAAAAGTCAACAAAAACACCTTTTGGGTCAAAGCTCCTTACATGTACATGGAAGATCCAATTTATATGAAACCAAAGAGGTTGTTTAGGGGACATCCTAAGATTTCAAAAATGTCCAAGAACACCCTCTTAGGATCAAAATTGAGAGAGATATGCATTGTCAAAGTTGGCCATTTTTGGAGAATTGTCAAAAGTCAACAATGCCCAAAATTGCATTTTTTGGCAAATGGACCTAACTTTTTATGCTTGCATCTTGCTCCTAGCCTGGTCCGCGACCCATAAACCCTTCCATACATCATTTTCTTATTTATTTGATTTTTATTTTATTTTAAATCCAAATTAAATCAAATAAATGATATAAAAATATTTTTGGTTGATTTAGCATTAAAGAATGAAGGTACAAGCTTTATGTTAGCAAGCCAAGTGTGCAAGTCTTGATTGATTTGAAAAAGGCATGATTTGGCCAATTTTGGAATCAAAGAATATGACTTAAAGATCAAAGATTTTATCCATCAATTCTCAAGATTGGATCCAAAATTATTAACCTAATTGGATTCAATACATATACTGAGGCTTGTTGAATCCTAAAGGACAAATACAGAGGCGCAACTGCTGCAAAAAACACTCTGTACACAAGCTTGAAATTCAAGGAAAAGTGACCATCGAATTTGGAATTTGAAGAAGATTCAAGAGGTTCTAAGGGTTTCAAAGTATTCCTGGAGACACACTAGAACTAACTGCATTGTTTTCAAGCGCCAGAACTCCCAGAATCACGTCCAACACGATCATAGTTTGCATTTTATTTTCAAAAATGATTACGACCATACATGCGTTATAAATATATTTTGATCATGCATTCTTGTTTGTATGAATGTTTAGAACGTGTTTGAATCACTAATTGCAACTTTTGATGGATGTATGATGACCTGTCATTATTAGGGTTTTAACCTCCATTTTAGGGATTTGAGATGCAGGGAAAATTGGACTAAAAGAAGGTTACCGTGATACTCGTGAGATCAAAACGACTTTATCTGTATGCTTAGAATTGATTTATCATGCCTGGTTTTTATTTTTGAGGTTTACAGGGTTGTAGCTACAGTGGGCGTTTGTAGGTAAGAGGGTTGGTATCTAAAGCCACGGTCCAGGGAAGAAGAAGGTGGCGTGGCATCCAACCACTGGCCAATTTAAATTTGCACGCATTTTTCAGGCATAAGACGTGCGTAGTTATTATAATATTATTTGTCTATTATGTTACCAGATAAATGTTACAGCGCAGATGGCAAGGAGTATGGGCATGTGAAGCAAGGGACTTAGGTTCGATCCCAGGTCTAAACATTTTCCTATTTTCTGAACAATTCTCTGCAGATCCAGCGTATCTCAATGCCTAGCGTCCATCGTGCGCCCCAGATCCCATCCCTAAGATCCATCATCATACAGATCTCACGCTCCAGCTTTGAGGGACCACCATGAACCATCAGAAGAGTGATGCATGGGACCAAGCGCAGGCTCTGGGTGTCCAGCTTTGAGCCTAACAAGGAATTTGGCATCATACCCCCTTAATTGCTCATCATATCAGGCCCATTCTTATTTTTTTTATATTTCTTTTCTTTAATGTTATTTATTTATTATTTGTTTGTTTTACAAAAATCACTTTTTTTTATTTAATTAGAAAATCAGAAAAAAAATCATAAAAAGGGTAGAATTAGGTTTTTATTAAAATTAGTTTATTTTGGCAAATTAATTAATTTTTTATTTGATTGTTTTCATAATTAAAATTAATTAGACAAATTAGGTTTAATTCATAAATATTTAATTTTCTCAATAAAATACCAAAAAATGTTTTTTTAATTAATTAGATTTAGGTTAAGATTTAAAATATTTTTCTCAATAATAAAATACAAAAAATATTTTCCTTTTAATTGATTAGATTTTTTTTAGGATCTCGACTTCATTCTCATATTTATTTCATCGCGCGTGTTCTTTTTTCTTTATTCTTATTAAATATTGTAACTGTTCACAAGTTGTAATAGTTAAATTAGGTTTAATATTTCGCTTATCATTTTCCCCGGGTTTTTGAATATGTAATCCCCTCCCCCAAAGCCTTGTAATAGTTAGGGTTTTAATTTCTTGCTTTTAATTTCCGCAACTATTTAACTGTTAGATGTATGGACAATAGGTTTGCATGTGAAAGATAAATGATTAATACAGTAGAAAACCCTAATTGTGCAAATATAATTAATTAAAAAAAACACACTCGCACATGTTCACTCCTAGGGTTTGCCCCATTTGGTTGTCTCAGAAATAATGGTCGTGTCCCTTGAATATAGGGATACCTTAGTAATGACCCGCGATTCAAAATCGTCATAAAGATCATAGTCCCTACTTGTCCCTCGAGTTTCCTACGAATTGATCTTATGATGATAGTCCCTTCGAAATGCTAAGGTATTTTTACTTGTTTCCTTCAGAGACCATTTCGTCCCTTCAAACGCCCCTTTACAAATCCAACGATAGGGATACCTACTCCTTAATAGTGGGATAGCGCTGTCTAAAGGAAAACGAACAATCTTTTTCGAGTAGGTAGATAGTTCCTAGGTACTTGCTCAAAACAACAATTTTTACACATACACTTTCAAAACAAACTTTTCAAACAAAGTTTTCAAAAACATTTTTTCACACCCTTGAGGACTGATACAAGGGTTACCATAAAGTGAATCGCCGCACTAAGGCAATTACTGTTGTACCCCAAAATTTCCCTCTCATTTCTCAATGGATCAACCTGGACCCTCAGGTTTGCTTCCATCCAATTGCAAATCTTGAATTACTAATTTTCCAAGAAAATTATTCACAAGGGCAAAATGGTCATTTGCACACCAAAGGAGTCAAACTATAACTTTTGAATCAAAAATCAAGTTCCAAGAATCATATTTCATTAAGGCATGAAATTGGTTCATCAAAAATCAGAAGTCAGAAGTTACTTTGAAAATCAAATTTTCTAAACATTTAGAAAATTTTCTAAGTGTATAGAGAATATGATACTTCAGAACTTCTGAGCCAGCCTCTATGCAAGTACAGTCAAAAGTTTCAAACACGGTTTAGAACATGACACTTCAATTAGAACATGTAGAAGCGATGCTCTTTGGTCAGAACATGGTGCTTCAGTCAGAACATGATTCTTCAGCATATGAAGGCATTGTTCAACGCTCCGGCCAGAACATGCCCCTTTAGCATTTGGAGGTTACATTTCTGATCTTCTGCGATCAGAACATCACCAAATCCTAAGACCTCGTTTAAATAACCTACTGCACTGCTATAGTACAATACTCTAACCAGCAGTTAATCCAGTCCACGCCTGCATTTTCCCAAATCTTGTATTTGCACCAAATACAAAAAGCTGTGATCAAAAAGCAATGGGACAGTGTGCCAAAAGTTCAAATCCCATATGTTTTCCCCCCAAAAACCATAAAAAATTCATCTATAAATAAGTGGCTCCATCACACTTGCAAGGGGCTGGCTTTTGGAGAGAGAATCATCAAAAAGAGAGAAAAGAAAAACTGTGAAATCTCCATAAAAAATCCAGAATTCCTAAACAGAAAACCAAAACCCTTGTTCTTCCCTTGAAGTAAAAGAACTTAGTATTTTCTCTTTCGTTGCTCCAGAATATCTGAAGGCAGCAACTCAAGTCCCAAGCACACGCTCTAGATTTAAGGTAAGTCTCCCTGACTCTGCATCTTCTCAATCAGAACATTGATAAACATGTAAATATCATAGTATTGATGTTGTCTATATCACTGCGTAAGTAGAAAAAATGTGGATTAGAACTTCCTGATTAGGGCTAGACTCAGGACCAGGATCAGAACTTCCATAAACTGTTGTGTTTTTATCCTTCTGATTTGCTATTTACTGAAAACTAAATAAATTACTAATGTGCTGATTGGTTTGAGAAAAGATTTGAAACGTGATGTAGAACTTCTTATTTTTTTACATGTTGATAATACACTAAACTTCTAATATTCATTCACTGCTTTAACACTTAGAACTTCTGATTTTATACGCTGATAACACGCTGAACTGCTGATTTATTCGTTCACTGTCTTAGCATCATACAGAACTTCTGAGTTCTTCCTATTGTTTTAACACGCACAAAGCTTCTAAGGTTTTCTCACTGTTCTCACATTCATAACTTTAGCACGCACCATCTAGAGCTTCTGTGTTTCCCCTCTAACGTTTCCTGCAGGACCTCAGAGTTTACCAATCCAGAACTTCTGATACCCAGTGACATTTCCTCCTGAGTCACAGCGCGCCTGGCTTCAGAACTTCTGATCCTTGTTGCTCTGTTCGCAACAACATGCTGTTCCTATCTTTCATTTATTTTCCTTCTCATCATTTTTTATATTAACCATTTTTTTATTAACATGAAAAGACATAAGAATATTTTTCTTTTATTAACTGTTCTTTTTTTTCATTAAGATAAAAAACCATTTTCTAAGTAAGTCCATTTTCTTTCTTATATTGTACATTTCAATACGGTTGTAATAGTAACTTAGGATTTTAATTTTATTTGCAAACTCCATTCATAAATATGTACCCCCATCCCCCAAATATTATAATAGCATAGGACTTTACATTTTTGAAATTTATTGCTTTCGAATGTGAATGCTAGTAAATAGGGTGTGTATGGCAAGACATGAAATTGACAAGTAGACCACCCTTATCAAGACTAAAATGCATGTAATCAAACACACTTGCACACTAGCACCCTTAGGGTAATCCCACTTGTTGCCTAAAAATAGTCATGTCCCTCGGACATGGGCGTCTTTGCAAAAGACCCTCGATAAAATATCGTAGTCCCTCGATGACCCTCGATGTTGCCTTTGATAAATGATCTAGTCCCTAAAAACGACATTGCTAAAACGTCCCATAGGTTGCCTTCTATGACTATACAAACGTTCCAACGCCCGTCCCTTCATATCCAACGATGGGGCTTCTTACCAAAACAATGGTAAGATAGCAACATCTAAAGGAGGAGGAAAATAACATCTAAGACCTTTTGAGTAGGTAGATCCGCTCCTTGTTGTTCGCTTGCTCACAACAAAACATTTTCCCACCAACACTTTCATTTGAAATATTTTCAAAATAAAAACACTTTTTACGCGTTCTTATAGAGACGAGAGCCATTACAAAGGAAACCCTATTCAAAATCACTTTCAAAAACACATTTCACAAACATCTTCTTGAACTATTTTCAAAACAACACTTTGTATGCATTCATATAGAGGCGGGAATCATTACAAAGTCACATTTTCAAAATACTTTCAAAACCCACATCACAAGCACACATTCAAACAAAAAGCAAGTGATCTAGCAAGCAACTAAGAGCCCATGGAAAACCATGGATGAAAAGGGTGCTAATACCTTCCCTTTTCATAACCTACCCCCCAAACTCAAGAAAACATCTTTAAAGGTGTTTCCTATGCTTTTTCACCTTTCCTTATTGGATAAAAGAAAAGTCGGTGGCCACTCTTGCTAAACCGTAACATTTGCAAATACAAACGCAAAACAATCAAGTCAGTTCTCCCACCGCACCATAATTACCAAACTTTTTCAAAGCACACAAACACACAAATGCAATTTAAAAATGAGCAAGTACCTAAGAGCCCGTGGAAACCCATAGATAGAAAGGGTGCTAACACCTTCCCTTTCTATAATCTACCCCCGTACTCAGAAACATCTCGAAAAAGGTTTTTTCTGTTCTTTTTCCTTTTCCTTTGTTGGATAAAATAAAAGTCAGTGGCGAATCTTACTTACTGCAATATTTGCGAACAAAAAATGAAAACCAGTATTAACAGTCGGTTCTGCCACCGTATCACACTATTCTCAATCAACTACCCTTCAACGGTATAGAAAGAGATCCAAAACCTGAAGAGATTTCTCAACCACTACACTTGCAACAATCTGATATCATAACTAATTGGGAAACAAGGAGTTGTGTCAAAGGTTTCTTAGCCAAATTTTTGTTTGAGAAAGCTCAAGATTGTTGGAACTCTTTGGACTTACAAGCTTTTAAAGAAATCTTAGCCCTTCTCATCTATGGGATGGTTTTTTTTCCAAACCCTGACCAACTAATAGATGTAAACACCGTCAAAGTCTTCATGTCTCACAATCTAGTGCCTACTTTGTTGGGAGACATCCTTCATTCCTTTCACTCCCGCACTATGAGAAAGAGAGGAATACTCATGTGTTGCACCCCTCTCTTGGAAAGGTGGTTCACTTCGCATCTTCCCCGATTTGTGTTGAATAACGAGCAAGGTTCAAGATGGTCCTATAGGTTGATGACGCTCAGACATTCAGATGTTCATTGGTGTTCCCGATCCTTGGAGAATGTTACTATCATCGACCGTTATGGTGAATTCCCTAATGTCACTTTACTTGGCATTAGAGGAGGTATCATCTACAACCCTTGCTTAGCTTTACGACAGTTTGGTTACGCTCGAAGGGATGGTCCACATTAGATGCTCATTCAAGGAATGGTATTCGACTACGAGAGTGACGATTAAAGCTACCGTTAGAGGTTTATCCAAGCTTGGAGGGTGATAAGAAAAGTGAATAGCAAGACGCTGGGACACAAGAATTCCATTCCCCCTGAGCCTTACCTAAAGTGGGTACGAACTCGTGCTCAAAAACTTGTGATGCCTTATCCTTCCATTTTACCAGTCATCATGGAACCTGTGGTTGAAGGAGATGTCCCGTACACTGTCCTCCATCCAGACATGCCTACCTCTCTTGAAGACTTGAAAAAGGGTTGGATTCAGCTAAAGGAATAACAAGATACTTTCAAAGCTCAATTATATGATAGTGAGAAGAGGGTCTTGGAACTTACAAAGCAACTACAAGAAGAGAAAAGTGTGAACGCCTATCTCGCGCCAAAGAGGATGCGTTCAGTCTTTTTATCTTAGAAATTTATTTTGTAAGCCCAAGAGGCATGATGTAATCCTTTTGAAGTAATTAATGAAAAACTGACGTTTGTTCATTCTACTGTCTATACAAATTTAAATTTCAGTAATCCTTAAAATCATTTGCATATATGATACAGTGTATTCGCAAGTGTACGAATCGCGTCAGAGTAATATAAAATATTATCGATCCACAGAGACCAATTGCCAATCTATCGTTTCCTATTGTTACAGTGTTTAGCTAAGTCAATATTAAACAGGGAATTGAGCATGCAAGAAAGTAAAGTGCAACAAAATAAACTTCAGATATAAAAGCAGGGTCGAATGTAATTCACATAGTCAGATGATATTCGCAATGCTTAGGAATAGAACTACTTATAGGGCAATATTTTCTACTAAAGAAAAGAACTAATTTAACAGGAATTGTCGCTTTTGCGTAATCAGAACCGAGTTTACTCTCTAATCAGACCTTCTTATCATCACTTATAAAAAGGCGGCATTGCGTTAAAGTAATAAACCTATTTTTAAGAAATAAAGTACTTGACCAAGTTGAAAAGTATTTTGATATGGAATTTCTAATAAAAAGGGGACCTAACTTTAACCCTATAAACGCGTCCGAAAATAGTTTCAAAATTGATTTCTTTGATAATAAAAATCCCTAACTAACCGGACAAAGCGCTTTCGCTTCCTTTGACCAGTTAGAACTAACTAAATTTAACAAAGGGTTGGACGACTTTCGATCTTACCCAACAACAATAAATTACAGAAAAACTCGTATTAAAAACCAAAATAGCCCATAAGCATTTCTATTGACACATTATTTGGAATATCGATCTAACTAGATTCCTTATATTCTAGCCCAGTAAAGTTTAGCCTGGCATGGGAATGTAAACAGACATGTTAAAATAAATCATGCAAGAAAGTAAATAATTTAAAGTGCGGTGCGGAAAATAAACAAAGTAAAAGCAGGTGCGGGAAATAAACAAAGTAAAAGCAGGTGCAGGAAATAAACAAAGTAAAAGTAGGTGCGGGAAATAAACAAAGTAAAAGCAGGTGCGAGAAATAAACAAAGTAAAAGAAGGTGCGGAAAATAAACAAAGTAAAAGCAGGTGCGGGTGTAATACCCCAAATTTGTCCTACCCTTCTACTTTTATCTGGTTTATGCACTGTCTCACTTTTCTCATCAGCATATCCCCCATTAGGTCATTTAACCCAATATGCATTCACAGAAAATAAGGCTTGGCATAAGGATCAAGGATCTTGGAGAACCAGGGTTTCTTTAAGTCTTTGAAGCTCTTATCTTCTTCCAAGGGATTCAAGCTGTTCTCCAATGCATGAGAAAGATACACAGTTGTTTATACATGGCATTATACAAGAGTCTCCTTCTAAGAACTATAAGCTGAGACATTGACCACTTTATTTTGTTCATCGCCACTCCGTGATTCAAGGTTTATTTCTCTGAACGTGTGGCCTTCAAGAGGGTTTCCTTATGAGGTCTTAAATTTAAGGTAACCTCGTCATTGTTAGTTCGACTGAATGGAAATAAGGATCATTGAAGATGCGAGTCGTTTGGAGTTTACTCATTAAGATTTGAAGCGGATTCGGGGTTTACTTCATTCATCTTCCATTATTCAAGATCTAGGCATGGCATATAAGTGGATTGGGTTTCAGTTCTTTATGAGATATCAAATTGAATTCAAGTTTTGATGCCAGATATCCCACGATAAATTTCAAACGTCGATTTGGGGAAAGTTAATTTTTGACAAAAGTTCCATTTAAATCTACGACACTTTCATTTGGGTTTCAATTTTTGGAGAGAAATCATGGCGTGACAAGTCGGAACATGGGATAAAAGGGGGCCTCAAATAAAGTTTCATCAATGGTCTAAATATGCAAAATAGTGCAAGTATGACTCAAATAAGCATATTCCACAATCCCATTTGAAAACTTCAAGCATTACTCACCATGAGTCATTCGAAGTTCTACCGCGAATTAAGGCGTTTCATTCAATCAACATACAGTCGGATCACAATACAAATTCAGGAAGAAATATTTCAAATCATTACACTACATTTCCTTATACAAACCATTACACTTTATTTCCTCATATAAAAAGAATCCTAGGTGATTGTCAAGTTGGAACTTAATCATAGGACTGCCCATTTTTCTTCTACCGTGCCTCATGAGTTTTGATATTTGACAATGGGAGATGTTATCAACACTGTCTTGGCTGAAGATACTTGCGTTTGTTATAATTTGCTTTACGTGAAGGTCATTAATGTTGCTGCCCCGCCCATGAAAACCTGTATTCAACAAAAATAAAAAGCTAGCATCATGATTAATCTGTGTTATCATTCAACTGTTCCATGATCATCACATCTGTAACATACATTCACACGATTCATTTAAATACAACCCTACAACTTCCAGAGAATAAGTATGATTCACATGACTACGACATACTCGTGCTGCCAATTCAAATTCAAACTGAGTGTGATACATGTACATGGGGGTACAATTCATAGTCGGCTTAGACGTATTACCTCTTCACCATTTGTGCAAACAGTTGCTCTACGAGACTTGAATAACTCTAACTATTCGAGTATAAAAACAAAGACTTTGGCAATTGTCTCATTATAATTATACACCATTATCATCAAGACTGTGGCATAGATTAACATGCAGTCTTCTTCAGGTTCTAGCATTACAACACCACCTGCAAGTAGTAGTAGTACCCACATCGGGGAAATGAGAATGTTAGCATACAAGTTGACACTCACATTTCATGCCTGTGATTCAAAAACAACATATACATAAACTCAAAAACGGGGGCAGAAAGAGAGAAATTCCAAATATTCACATGTTCAGTAGCTCATGCAAGTTCAAGAATATATGCAGATTCAAGGAAGGAAATCAGTCAAACAAGGGCAATATCATAAGTTGGAGTCTGATTCAGTCAAGTTTAACCCTAACCAACTGTTTCTGAAACAGAACTATAACATATGCAAACAGAATTCCCAAACTATTAACTGTTTAAATTCCAGCTCAGCTTTAAACCTCCTAACTGTTTCTAAACAAAAGTTATCAATAAAAAACTTCATAACTAATCCTAACCTCTATAACAAAAACCAATAACAAACAACTAACAGACCTGTCAAATTTCTAACCAATTCATAACAAACTCTAACTGCAAACCAAAATAGAATTCCTAACTGTATCCTAACTTCTAACCAATTCTAACAACCCTTAACTATCAAAACCATTTCCCTAACTGCTAAAATAACAGAAACTACCAGCTCTAACCCCTAACTGTTTCTAACCAACTTCCTAACAGAAATATAAGAACAGAACTATACCTGGAGATTGCTTCATTCTTCATTCTCAAAAAGAAACACACAAAAATTCACAACTCTTCTCCTCTTATCTTCATCTTCAACCTTTCTTCTCACTTCCTCCATTCACGCTTCTTCAATTTTGGAGAATCACACTGAAACATCTTCATCTTCTCTCTCTGTAAAAACATCAGAATTGCTAACCATAGACGACATATCATTCCACCTTCATCATTTCTCTCTAACCTTCTTCTTCATCATTATCACATCTTCTATTCAACAACTTGCATCAGCAACATCCATCATAGATCGGCATCACATCTTCACCGTACCTTCAATCAACACAACGATAACACAATATCAAGAACGCAGTAATTGGAACGAAAAGGAGAACGAACAAGCGAGTTCAGAGAGAAGAAAACACACCTGGATTTCTGATCCTCTGGATTTCTCATCACTATCACTATTGTTGAAGCCGCGCTGAATGAAACCCCATCAGTAAGCCTTATTCGATCTTTTCGTCTACGTTTTTATACTTCTTTTGATTAATGATGAAACTGAGACAAGGTGAATCATTCACGTGAGAGAACGTTGTGAGAGACGGAGGCGAACGAGGGAGTTTTTTTCTGTCGAGGATGGTGAACGACGAAAGAAGGGATGAGAAGGTGAACGACGGAGAATGGTGATGAAGCCGCCGTGGCGCGTTGCGAGGTAGAGATGTGGAGGTCGCCGGAGTTGATAACTTGAGGCGAAAAAGAAGACGGCAGAAGGATGTGTATGCCGCGAGAGAGGAGAGAAAACAAGAAGCTGAATCGTCACACTATAAAACCCTATTCCTAATTCAATTTCATTTTTTTAGCATTTTTATTTTCTTTTAATTGTAATAAAACAAAATCCTGGATCCAAGTGACTTCGTTGGGCCTCAACTGCATGGTATAACCCCTTAGGCCTGTTGTAATTTGTTTGGAACTTGAGTTGATGAATAACAAAAATGGCCAATGGACTTGGAACATTGGGCTTGCGCCTGGGTACTGCAACAGACCCTTGGGCCTAAGTACACCACCCTAGGCCTGTTTTCAATTTGTTTGAAATCTAATTGAACAAAACAAAAAATCTATTGGACTGAGAGCAAGACAATCCTTGGGCCATGGATCCACTACTCTGCTACCCCAGAGTTCAATTTTCACCCCCTACTTCTTTTACTTTCTCTTACTTTTTTTAATACTTTCTTTCATGTTTTTTTTTTCTCTTAACAAAAATACATAACAAAAATGTTAAAAAAATATTAGAAGGCACTCTAGGACTTAATTAAAAATATATATTTCTTCTTTTCACCAATTTTTAGTCAATTTTATTCATTAGTTTTTGTTCATTTATTACATCATGTATTTCATTTGCAATGCTTTAGTTTGGATCGTATGCCATACTTTAATATTTGCTACCGATTTCACTTGTTTGTACAGTCTTTCATGATCCCTTAGGTGACTTTGGTTCAAATTTAATCTTTGATCTAATTGAACTAAATTATCATTCGGCTCCTAAATCCAAACATGCTAATATTAGGTAGAATTCCCTCATTCATCCTTGACTTAGGGCTAACAACGCACGATAACATCAGGTTTAGAAATAGGCTAATCTCCCTTTAACTTTTCTTCTCCTTTCGCATACGCATCTAAAACTAAAACTTCTTTCTCTTTCAAAATTCAAAAAAACTTTAAAACTATTGATGAGAATCATGCTTTTGCTTAGTACGGGAAATGATAAGCGGGTCTCTTCTCGATCTTATTGTTCTTCATCTCAAGCATAGGTGTGGTTCAATTCTCAAAGACTCCTTTCATAGCTAAGTAGAAAAGTGTCTAATATCTCTCTCTTGAGGTCAATCAATCATCATCTGCAACAAAAATACAAATCAACTCAAATCTTTTGTGCGCCCGAGCACTATTCTTTAAAACCCTTTTCAGGTAAGGACATGATTAATTTACTTATGTGCCAACGCATAAGTCTCCAAAGGTCGAGTTACGGCAGAAGGCGGAATTAACTTCGTCCACAAAAAAACACAAACAAACAAAAACATATGAGCCGAACTACGGTAGCTCTGATTCCTCAAAACAAATACGTAGGCATTGGGGTAGGGCCCAAGCGAGCACAATTTTATTTTCCCTACATTTTTTCCTTTTCTTTTGCATGCATTCCCCTCAGTAGTATAATAGACAGTAAGCATAGATTAAACACACCCATAAGATAGATACCAAGAGTGGATACCATAGAGTACTACGGGCGTGTGGGGTGCTAATACCTTCCCCTCGCGTAACAGACTCCCTTACCCGATCTCTCGGTCGCAAGGCTATGACTTCTCCCTCATCAGGTTTTCTCGATGTTTACCTTTCCCTACATGTGGGATAAAAGATGTTCGATGACGACTTCATTGTTTGATGATTTTCAGCTGGTTGTTTCAGCTAGCGACTTCACTGGGGAATAGGTCAACCAACTGCTGGTTCATCTCGGAGTCGCTCCTAGCTCTTGCTTTCTTTCATTTGGGTGTTTATCTTTACGCTTTAAGTTTATTAATTCGTTTTGTATATAGTTGAGCGTACGTATGCATTGCATTTTACTGTCTCCCATATGCCACTGCTGTACTGGATTTGCTTCTTGTTTGGGTTGGGATGCTACTATTGAGGTAAAAGGCCCAGTACCCAGGCCAGAGTGCACTAGGACACCTAGGAATAGAGTGGGGGCATGACGGCTATAGGACGTGGTCCGATTAGTGCAGTCATGTCATATACCACACTCAGATGAGGTTCAAATGAATTACGATTGGCACCCACATCTGTGGGTAAGCCCATAGCACTTTCAGGCGGACCCGTGATTTTCAAGTTACCATTATCTTACCCTGACCTAGTTTTCACCCGTGAGTTGGGAGGGAATTTCTATAACAGGTACAGATGGTGACTCATATTCAGATGGATACTCATATTCAAATGATGATGATGCTCAGACAGTGACTATCGGTTCTATTGGATATGCTCTGGAACTCTGTCAATGATTAGGAGGTTCTCAGATTTATTTTCTGAGTCCCGAATCTGTTCATAAAATTATATGGTTTATGTTCCGGACCTACGATCCTGGTACTTACAAGCTACGCAGAGGCAGTACAGCAGATATTGGTATCATGGAAGTAGTAACCCCATGATCATTTTGCATTTACATCATAACATGTTTATTTCTCAAAAAGAAATGTCAGAAAGGTGAAATTATCAACCTTGGATATGCATGTCCACTTTGGATACCTCTCTGGCATAATTTTCGTCAGTAACATTTGGCAACAGTGATGTTCTCAAGAAAACCAAAGGAGACAATCACACTTATCTGTACTACTCAAGTTTTTCGCTCAAGTTCTTGGCCTTCTTTGAAAAGTATAAAGGACCATTCTAGTCATTTTGACCCTACTTCAGTCTTACAGCTACAAGTTACACATTCCAGGACTATCAAATTGTTCCAATTCCGGAAGGACGATCCCCTTTGCTGAGCACCTACCTGTTGCCAAGTCCGGACAGACACGATTTTGAAATTATCGCTAAGGCACTTTATTTGAGCCTAAGCAATATGAATGAAAAAAAATAGTAACCTACCCCCGAACTAATCATTATTGTTTCCAATAAATAAGGATTGCTCATCTTATACTCCCATAACCTTCTTATATTCAATTTTGTGGGAATTTCTCTTATTTTTGGATGTCTTCTTCATGTGGTCGTTCTTGTCATCATGTTGCTCGATTACTATTGACGGTAATTGAACCATGGAGAACCGGAGTGGACAATCATTTAATACATCATACATATCATGCATTTCGTGGATTACAGGTTTGTTGGCAGGAGTTCTTATCTGATGATTTTTCCTTTTATTATAGAATCTACAAGACTACTTCCTTACATCCTTATCGCACTCGAGCCAACAAGTTGAGGATCATGGAACAGATTGAGCAGAACCAGGCCTCTCTCCGCAAAGACATGGACACCATGGGTGACCAGATGAATCAACTCATGGAAACTCTTCATGTTGTCATCCAAGGGCAGGAAGAGCTCAGAATAAGCGTTACAAAACTGGTAGACGTTGCCTCCACATCCGAGAACGGCGGACCCAAGAAGGACCATGGAGGGATTCCTAAGGAGAACCCACGACTGATCATGGATTACCACCATGATGTCATTGATATTGATGACCCTCTAAAGGATTCCACGGCTGATTTTTCTGAAACTGCTAAGATGTACAAGGCTTTGGAAGAACGCTTAAAGGCTATGGAGACTTCTAAGAAACTAGGATTCAGTGCTGCTGCTATGTGTTTGGTTCCAGGGGTTGTGATCCCGCCAAAGTTTAAGGTACCTGATTTCGACAAGTATAAGGGGGTTACATGCCCGGAGACTCATCTCCGATCTTACTGCAGAAAGATGGCTGCTTATGCTAGCAATGAGCCGTTGCTTATGCATTTCTTTCAAGACAGTCTTGCTGAAGCTCCATTAGAGTGGTACATGCAGTTGGAGCATACTCATGTTAGTAAATGGAGTGAGCTTGTTGATGCTTTCTTAAAATATTATCACTACAAGACCGCTATGGCACCCAGTCGTGCGCAACTACAGAGTATGTCTCAAAAGACTGGCGAGTCTTTCAAAGAGTACGCCCAGAGATGGCGCAGTTTGGCCGCAAGAGTTCAACCTCCCCTCCTAGATCGGGAACTAGTGGATTTGTTCACGAGTACCCTCCGAGGCCCGTATTTGCAACATATGCTCAGTAGTACTTCTGACTCGTTTTCAGATATGGTCATCATCGGGGAACGGGTTGAAATGTGTGTTAAGGTAGGGACTATTCTGGGAGCATCTGGCACAAATGTTAACAACAACTCAGCTGGTGGGAAGAAACCATACTCTAGCGGTTTCGTCAAGAAAAAAGAAGGAGAGGTAAGCAATACCTCCGATGATAAAGGGAAAGCTATTGTACATGTTCCGTATTACCAAACCCCCGTTGTTACTCCACAACAATAATATGCACCACCACAGAACTATCAACAGAACCAAAGGCCCCATGGGCAGAGGGGTTAACAAAGGCAGCAAAGGTATCCTGAGAGGAAGTTGGATCCAATACCGATGTCATACGCCCAGTTGCTTCCACAATTGCTAGCTGGTCAGTTGGTATAGCTTCGAGTATTGGCTCCCCCACCGGCAGAACTACCAAGGGGTTATGATGTCAATGCACGTTATGAGTTTCATTCGGGAGCCCCGGGTCATTCAATCAAAAATTACAGAGCTTTAAAGTACAAGGTGCAAGATCTTTTAGAAGCAAAGGAGTTAAGCTTCGCTCCTATAGGCCCTAATGTTCAGAACAATCCTATGCCTCCCCACCATGGGGCTGCTGCCAATGCTATTGGGTTTGACAACGACCATGACTTAGTGACTCGGGTTGAAGCGGTTCAAATGTCAATGGCAGTCCTAAGAAAGCATCTTTTACAACAGAAAGTTCTACAAGAGCTTTATAGTTTTTGTTTGAAATGCTCATCCAATCCAGACGAGTGTGACGATTTGAAAAATTCCGTTCAGAAACTGATGGACGAAGGGGTTGTTAGAGTTGAGAAAGTCATTCCCGAAGGAGATGTCACTATTTTGGAAATTTCGTATTATCCGGCTGATGTTAAGAGGAATGCTTCAAGAGTTCCATTGGTTATACAAGTTCCAACGCTCCCTGCACCAAACCTGAATCCGGTTGCTCTCCCGCCAACCCAAACATCAATGTTTCCAAATTCTGTTCCTGATCCGTTAACTGATAACAGGGCAGTGCCGTGGGAATATAATGCTATTTACATTCGGGGAAAGAAAGTTGTTTGTCCACCAATTGAAAATAAGGATGTAACCAACATTGCCGGGACTAGTAGAATAACTCGAAGTGGGAGAGTCTTCGCTCCTACTCCACCACCTCCTGAGGAAGTTGTCGAAGAGATTCTTGTGAAAGATAAAGGGAAACAGGCAGTTAATGATTCTCCTGGGACGTCTTTTGAACAACAAGTGGAGCAGTTAATCAGGGTAATCAAGAAGAGCGATTTCAAGGTGGTTGACCAGCTGAATCAGACACCTGCAAAGATCTCAATCTTATCCCTCCTCCTGTATTCTGAAGCTCATCGAACCTCCTTGATGAGAATTCTACACGGTTCCCATGTAAATCCTGAGATCTCTGTGGCCTAATTAGAAGGGGTTGTTACAAATATCTCCGCAGGAAACTGTCTAGGCTTCAGTGATGACGAGCTCCCTCCTGAGGGCCGGGCTCATAATAAGGCGCTGCATATTTCCGTCAGGTGCTTAGATACTATAATGTCTCGGGTCCTAGTAGATAATGGGTCTTCTTTGAACGTGATGCCTAAGCATACTCTACTCAAGCTAAACATGGACGGGGTGATGATGAAACCCAGTATGCTAACAGTCAAAGCCTTTGATGGGTCGAGGAGATCTATAGAAGGAGAAGTTAACCTACCCATCAAAATCGGCCCCCACGTGTTTTACCTGTCGTTCTATGTCATGGACATTCGTCTATCTTACACTTGCTTGCTGGGACGTCCATGGATCCATGTGGCAGGGGCCGTTACTTCAACCCTGCACCAACGTTTGAAGTTCATTGTCCAAGACAAGGTCGTCATTATTGGCGAAGAAGAAGATGTCGTGATTAACAATGTTACTTCCTTTCGTTATGTCGAAGTAGACAGAGAAGTTCATGAAACCCCTTTTCCGACCTTGGAAATCGTTTCTGTTGATAGAGTCCCCACCATGCTGGAAAATACACAGAAGTCTGGAGTTCCGTTGGTTTCCTTGAGAGATGCCAAGGCTATTATAGAATATGGAGTCTCTAATGGAGACTGGGGCAAAGTGATAGAGGTGCGTGAAAAGCAGGACAAGTCTGGACTTGGGTTCAGGTCCCCATTTTCAGACCATGTTGGTACGAGTCCAATTATGCTCAAGGGAAAACAAGTTCCTCCTCTTTCAAAGGTATTTGTTAAGGCCGGTCCGGAGGCTCAAGGACAAATCCATGCAATTGATGATGAAGACGATGCAGATATGGCTCAGTACATCTACCAGATTGCGCCTGATCAAGAGCTCGGCAATTGGACTGCCACTGATATTCCCAAAGTGGTTTTCTTTGACATGTAATGTTCTTGTTTTAAATAAGTCATATGCTTTTTCTCGAAGCATGTTTACGGCTTGTGAAAAGGGCCCCTCATGTTTCTATGTTTGTTTAAAAAATTGAATAAAATGTCATTTTTGCATACAATTTTTCTCTCTATCTTTTCTTATTTTCATAAAATAAAATGGCAATGTTTTTATAACTCTTTAGCCATTTCCTAATTCGCATCCATATTCTAAAATAAGGCATGATTCATCAAATCATGCAGGTCTGCCTCAAATTCCATAAAAAACGGTGATGTTACAGTTCCTTGCACCAATATCCTTGGAAATCCGAATGACCAAGTTGATGAGGATAGTGGGGAAGATTGTGAAATTCCGGAGGAATTGGCAAGACTGTTGAAACAAGAAGAAAAAATGATATTACCTCATCAAGAAGCCATTGAAGTCATCAATCTTGGCACTGACACAGTAAAAAAGGAGGTCAAGATAGGGGCCACTTTGCAAGATAACATAAAGAAGGGGTTGATTGAGCTTCTCAGAGAATACTCCGACATATTTGCCTGGTCATATGAAGATATGCCTGGTCTAGATACAGATATAGTCATGCACCACTTTCCACTCAAGCCAGAATGTCCTCCAATAAAGCAGATGCCAAGAAGAACTCGTCCAGATATGTCTCTCAAAATCAAAGAAGAAGTTGAAAAGCAGTTAAATGCAGGTTTTTTTTTTGTATGTGAATACTCAGATTGGATTGCCAACATCGTACATGTCCCTAAGAAAGATGGTAAGGTGCGCATGTGTGTAGATTATCGAGATCTGAACAAAGCAAGCCCGAAAGACGACTTCCCGTTACCACATATCGACGTATTGGTTGATAATACGGCTCAGTCCTCAGTTTTCTCCTTCATGGATGGTTTTTCAGGATACAATCAGATAAAGATGGCCCCGGAAGACATGACAAAGACGACATTCACTACTCCATGGGGTACTTACTGTTATAAGGTCATGCCTTTTAGCCTCAAAAATGCTGGTGCAACATATCAACGTGCCATGGTGACGCTTTTCCATGATATGATTCATAAAGAGGTCGAAGTGTATGTTGATGATATGATTGCAAAATCACAAAACGAGGACGAACACTTAGTCCATCTGCAAAAGTTATTTGCGCGTCTGCAAAAATTTAGACTAAGGCTTAACCCGAATAAGTGCACCTTCGGACTGCGATCCGGCAAATTACTCGGTTTTATCGTAATTCAACGAGGCATCGAGGTAGATCCCGACAAAGTAAAAGCTATACAGAATATGCCAGCACCAAAAAATGAAAAAGAAGTAAGAGGGTTCCTCAGGAGATTGAACTATATAGCCAGGTTCATTTCTCATCTCACAGCTATTTGTGAACCCATCTTCAAATTGCTGCGTAAGAATCAAAATGTCTGATGGGATGCTAATTGCCAGGAAGCCTTTGAAAAAATTAGACAGTACCTCCAAGATCCACTAATCCTTACCCCTCCAGTGCCTGGGAGGCCACTCATTATGTACTTGACGGTGCTGGAAGGATCCATGGGTTGTGTGCTCGGGCAGCAGGATGAAATAGGACGTAAAGAGCACGCCATCTATTATTTGAGTAAAAAGTTTACCGATTGCGAATCTAGATATTCTTTACTTGAAAAAACTTGTTGTGCGCTTGCTTGGGCTGCTCGGCGTTTGAGGCAGTATATGCTGACATACACGACCCTTCTAATATCGAAAATGGACCCGATAAAGTATATCTTTGAGAAACCAGCACTCACAGGCAGACTTGCTCGATGGCAGGTGCTTTTATATGAATATGACATTCAGTATGTTACACAAAAGGCTATCAAAGGTAGCATTCTTGCAGATCATCTTGCTCATCAGCCGTTAGAAGAGTACCAATCAATGAAATTTGACTTCCCTGATGAAGATGTTATGAAGCTTGATGATTATGATGGGGTCGATGCAGAAGAACGATGGACTCTTATGTTTGATGGTGCTTCGAACGCTGCAGGCCATGGCATTGGGGCAGTACTGACTTCTCCACATAATATTCATACACCATTTACGGCCCAGTTATGTTTCGATTGTACAAATAATGTGGCAGAGTATGAGGCATGTGTAATGGGTCTAGAGGCAGCTATCGACTTTAAAATCAAGATCCTGGAAGTCTTTGGAGACTGTGCTCTGGTCATACATTAGGTACAAGGTGATTGGGAGACGAAGCACCCCAATTTGATTCCATACAAAGATTACATCTTGCAGTTAATACCCGCTTTTGAGGAAATCACCTTTGAACATATTCCCAGAGACGAAAAACAGCTGGCCGATGCTTTAGCCACACTAGCATCCATGTTTTCGGTGAGCTTTCCAAATCAGGCGCCTAATATACACATCCTCAGGTACAAAGAGCTGGCACATGTCTTTCCTGCCCATTGTCTCTCAACTGAGGATATGACTGATGAGAAGCTGTGGTACTACGACGTTAAAAGGTACCTCGAGAAGCAAGAGTATCCTGAAAATGCTATAATTTGTGATAAGCGTACGCTTAGAAGATTAGCATCCAAGTTCTTCTTATCAGGAGACATCCTGTATAAGAGAAATTATGACCCGGTACTGCTCAGATGCATGGATAGACACGAAGCAGAGTCGATCATAAAGGAAATCCATGAGGGTTCTTTCGGGACTCATTCGAGCGGGCATTCTATGGCAAAGAAAATCTTACGAGCAGGATACTTCTGGACAACGATGGAGAGCGACTGTTGTGTATACGCGAAATCGTGCCACAAATGCCAAGTATATGCAGACAGAATTCATGTTCCTCCAACCCCGCTGAATGTTATGACCTCCCCGTGGCCGTTCACAATGTGGGGAATTGATATGATTGGAAGAATTGAACCAAGTGCTTTGAACGGTCATAGATTCATCCTAGTGGCTATCGACTATTTCACCAAATGGGTAGAAGAAACTTCTTACAAGAATGTAACTAAACAGGTCGTCACCAGTTTCATCAGGAAGGAAATCATATGCCGTTACGGAGTCCCTCATAGAATCATCACTGATAATGGTTCTAATCTTAACAACAACATGATGAAGGAGTTATGTGAAGAATTCAAGATTGAACACCACAATTCATCACCATATCGACCAAAAATGAACGGTGCAGTCGTAGCTGCTAACAAGAACATAAAGAAGATCGTCCAGAAGATGGTCAGAACGTACAAAGATTGGCATGAAATGTTGCCTTTTGCTATAGCTACAGAACATATGTGCGCACTTCAACAGGGGAAACCCCATTTTCGCTTGTCTACGGCACCGATGTCGTGCTCCCTGTTGAAGTAGAAATTCCTTCGTTGAGGGTTCTGATGGAGACCAAGCTTGATGAGGCAGAATGGGTTCAGACAAGGTACGACCAACTCAATCTGATTGATGAAAAGCGGGTGACGGCCATCTGTCATGGCCAGTTGTACCAACAGAGAATGAAAAGAGCGTTTAACAAAAAGATTCGTCCTCGAAAGTTTTATCCTGGTGATCTGGTCCTAAGAAGGGTCATCATACAAAGCCATTCCGATCCAAGGGGAAAATGGACTCCCAATTACGAGGGACCATACATCATGAAGAGAGCTTTTTCAGGAGGTGCCTTAATCCTGACAGATATGGATGGGGAAGACGTTCCGCTCCCAGTCAATTCAGACTCAGTCAAAAAATTCTACGCATAAAGAGACCCGCCAGGTCGAAAACCTAAAAGGGCGACTTAGGCAGAAAAAATGGGCATCCCGGTGGACACAAAAGTCCAGGCAAAAGTTAGGGATAAAATGAAAAAATATAACAACCCGCTAAGTTGAAAACCCGGAAGGGCGACTTAGGAAAAAATGGGTATCCCGTTGGGTCGAAAACTCGAAAGGGCGATCCAAGCAAAAATTAGGGATTTTAAGCGAGAGGCTGTAGTCTGAATTCTCTTCACCAAATGACACGTACACATATATAGCACCTTGTCAGCAAATTGACCGATCCAACTACTACTCTTTGGAGGCAAGGCATTGAGACAACTTAGGATATGGGAACTGTAGCAATACCGGTTTTAATGGAAATTCGAGCATCTCTCATTGCCATTTATGCCTGTTGTACTTTTTTCGTTTCTGTTTTGCAGCTGCCTCATATAGGAGTTGCTTCCTTGTACGAATGCCTATTCACAGGCCAATCAATAAAATCTGTTTTCATCAAAGTTGCCTCTTATTATCATGAAATGTTTTTTGCATGCAGAATATGTTTTATTTGATAATTAAACATGGCATTAGAAACATGGGGAATAAAAATTCTCAAGCCAAGATAAAACTTGACTTCACGTCAATGTATAACCATGTGGGGATGTCATATGCACTCCAAATGTTGTTTTTCCTTGCAGGTAGCAATTTGTGACAGTCACCCTGACCCAGCCAGCACATGAAACTGCCTCCATCTACTACAAGACAACTTCGGGTCTAATTCCCCAAGTGAATTCAGAAAATCTAGAATGCATCCTCAGTGGAGTTAATCAAGAACATCCCTAATGGAGCTAAACTGGGGCATTCGTAGAGGTAAACCGGGGCATTCGCAGAATTCAACTGGGGCATTCATAAGTGTCCATGCCTATCTCTTATCCCCAAGTGATTCAAGAAATAATTCCCCAGTGTGCGTAAACTTGGGACATGTATTCAAAAGGGATCCACATGGTGTCCAATATCAGTTATTCGACATATTCAGCTCTACCCTCCTTTCAATAGTTCAGGATGTGTGGAAGTCTATCCAAATTATCTCTTCCCCAATGGTACGATTCAGGATTCAGCAGCGTACCTAAAGACACGCTTCGTCAGTAATTCAGTCTTCAGCAGAGTCATCAACAATCTTTGGTATCATGGGCTCCCCAGTGCAAATTTTTATCGGTATCCCCATCGATCTTTGGTACTGCAGACTTCCAGCGTCGATTTGTATTGACATCCCCAGTGATGAGAAATGGCTCCCAGCAAGCTTTCTCTTATCCCCATGAAGTTTATTTCTTTGCATTGCGTATAGTTATCATTACATAACATTGCATCCTTAAAAGCGCGTAGCTGATCCATCAGAGTGGATCTTTGCGTCAAAAGAAATTCAAACATGCATACAAAGCATAAGCCAGATCAGGTACCTTACATGATAGACCTAAGTTATTCAAGGACAACAATACGTCCCTACAGGAGGGTATCATGCCCAAAATCCCTAGTCAGTGACCTTCACCTTTTCAATGCCAAACAAAATCAATACACTTTGCCGTTCTAAACCCAGTTCTTGTTTGGTAGTCAGTTCCCTAAACACTCGTCGTGTCAATTCCTAAACACTCATCGTGTCAATTCCTAAACACTCGTCGTGTCAATTCCTAAACACTCGTCGTGTCAATTCCTAAACACTCACCGTGTCAATTCCTAAACACTCGCCGTGTCAATTCCTAAACACTCGTCGTGTCAATTCCTAAACACTCATTGTGTCAATTCCTAAACACTCGTCGTGCCAATTCCTAAACACTCATCGTGTCAATCCCTAAACACTCGTCTGTGTTTAACTTTTGATACTCGTCCGTATCTTCTTTCAATACTCGTCTGTATTGATTCAAACACTCGTTCGTGTTTAAACCCTTTGATACTCGTCCGTATCTTCTTTCAATACTCGCCCGTATTGATTCAAACACTCGTCCGTGTTTAACCTTTTGATGCTCGTCCGTATCTTCTTACAATATTCGTCCGTATTGATTCAAACACTCGTCCGTGTTTAACCTCTGATACTCGTCCGTATCTCCTTTCAATACTCGCCCGTATTGATTCAGGCACTCGTCCGTGTTTAACCTTTGATACTCGTCCATATCTCCTTTCAATACTCGTCCATATTAATCCAAACACTCGTCCGTGTTTAACTTTTGATACTCGTCCGTATCTTCTTTTAATACTCGCCCGTATTGATTCAAACACTCGTCCGTGTTTAACCTTTCTTGATGCTCGTCCGTGTCGTTTATCTAAACAATCATCATGTCGTAACCCATGTTTTCATCGTCGAACCTGAGACCGCCTCTTGGCTAGGTTCTTCCTTCAAATCATCGTCGAACCTGAGATCGCCTCTTGGCTAGGTTCTTCCCTCAAATCATCGCCAAACCTGAGATCACCTCTTGGCTAGGGTCTTTCCATATACTTTGTCTTAGAACCTGAGATTGCATTTTGGCTAGGTTCTCTGTCAAATCACTCTCATGCGTCACCTTAGGATCATAGGTCGCCCGTAGACCTCGTTCGCTGTCTTCTCAAACCAAGCATTTGTCTTGTATTGGCATCAAGCCACGTTACAAGTCCAGTCTCTGTCTCTTCATTGAAAAAACAAATTTCTTTTCCCCAACAGATAACACAAAAATAATAAAGAAAACACTTACTCTCTCTCAGGACAAATTTTTGGCATTGATATTTAATCATCTTCTACCTTGAACTCCCGAAAGGCATGTGCCAATCATACTTTCAGGTCTAAGACGATTAAATAGGGGCAGCTGTAATACCCCAAATTTGTCCTACCCTTCTACTTTTATCTGGTTTACGCATTGTATCACTTTTCTCATCAGCATATCCCCCATTAGGTCATTTAACCCAATATGCGTTCACGGACAATAAGGCTTGGCATAAGGATCAAGGATCTTGGAGAACCAGGGTTTCTTTATTTCTTTGAAGCTCTTATCTTCTTCCAAGGGATTCAAGCTGTTCTTCAATGCATGAGAAAGATACACAGTTGTTTATACATGGCATTATACAAGAGTCTCCTTCTAAGAACTATAAGTTGAGACATTGACCACTTTCTTCTGTTCATCGCCATTCCGTGATTCAAGGTTTATTTCTCTGAACGTGTGGCCTTCAAGAGGGTTTCCTTATGAGGTCTTAAATTTAAGGTAACCTCATCATTGTTAGTTCGACTGAATGGAAATAAGGATCATTGAAGATGCGAGTCGTTTGGAGTTTACTCATTAAGATTTGAAGCAGATTCGGGGTTCACTTCATTCATCTTCCATTATTCAAGATCTAGGCATGGCATATAAGTGGATTGGGTTTCAGTTCTTTATGATATATCAAATTGAATTCAAGTTTTGATGCTAGATATCCCACGATAAATTTCAAACATCGATTTGGGGAAAGTTAATTTTTGACAAAAGTTCCATTTAAATCTACGACACTTTCATTTGGGTTTCAATTTTTGGAGAGAAATCATGGCGTGACAAGTCGGAACATGGGATAAAAGGGGGCCTCAAAGAAAGTTTCATCAATGGTATAAATATGCAAAATAGTGCAAGTATGACTCAAATAAGCACATTCCACAATCCCATTTGAAAACTTCAAGCATTACTCACCATGAGTCATTCGAAGTTCTACCGCGAATTAAGGCGTTTCATTCAATCAACATACGGTCGGATCACAATACAAATTCAGGAAGAAATATTTCAAATCATTACACTACATTTCCTTATACAAACCATTACACTTTATTTCCTCATATAAAAAGAATCCTAGGTGATTGTCAAGTTGGAACTTAATCATAGGACTGCCCATGTTTCTTCTACCGTGCCTCATGAGTTTTGATATTTGACAATGGGAGATGTTATTAACAGTGTCTTGGCTGAAGATACTTGCGTTCGTTATAATTTGCTTTACGTGAAGGTCATTAATGTTGCTTCCCCGCCCATGAAAACCTGTATTCAACAAAAAGAAAAAGCTAGCATCATGATTAATCCGTGTTATCATTCAACTGTTCCATGATCATCACATCTGTAACATACATTCACATGATTCATTTAAATACAACCCTACAACTTTCAGAGAATAAGTATGATTCACATGACTACGACATACTCGTGCTGCCAATTCAAATTCAAACTGAGTGTGATACATGTATGTGATCGGTGGGAATGAGAACTGACTGTTTTGGAATGCTGGTTCGCGTTTGCGTTTGTTTTCTCAAAATGTCGCGGTAAGCAAGAGTCGCCACCGTCTTTTATTTTATCCAACAAGGAAAGGACAAAAGCACAGAAAAATTCATTTTCGAGATGTTTCTCGGGTTCGGGAGGTAGATTATAGAAAGGGAAGGTGTTAGCACCCTTTCTATCTGTGGTTATCCACGGGCTCTTAGGTACTTGCTCATTGTGTTTTCAAAAGTTTGCTTTTCTTTGTGTTGGTGGATTTGAAAAGAGTTTTTGTTTTGAAGAGAGTGTAAGTGCGAAAAGTTTTGTTTTTGTTTTCAAAAGAGCAAGCACTTAAGAACATCTACCTACTCAAAAAGGAATTAAACTGTGCAAATGTCCTTTAGACAGTGCTATCCCACTATTGAGGAGTAGGTAGCACCGCCGTTGGAGTTTTTGGGTCAATTCGGTTTAAGGGACGCGTGGTCACTAAAGCAATGTTAGGATGCTTTAGCGGTAACCCTAATGTCTTAGATCATTTTTCCGAGGCAACCGTTTCGAGGCAACTTTGATCTTTGGACAGGAGGGCGACCTCTAAAGCTTCCTATACTCAATGACCACGTTCGAGGCAACCAAGTGAGGCGTACCCTAAGAGTGGCATGTGCAAGTGTGTCAATTTTCAGTTTATATTATCTTTGTACATGTTAATGGTGAGCTACGGTTGATTTTAATTTAAGATAGATCTTGTCATGCATAGCCTATTATTCATACATCTAGCAGTTAATGGTTGCGGAAAATAAATTGCGGAGAATAAAGCTAAGCTATTACAAGGCGTCGAGTATTTACATCGCCAAAAACAAACCCTTGAAATTAAATGCGGAAAGGTAAATAAAAGCGGTAAATAAAACCTAAGTTAAAGCTATTACATCCTCGGAGCAATTACAATTATATGGATCAAAATAATACGCGCGAGAACATTGAATCAGATTGTCCTTTAGGGTTTTGACCCTTTTTTCAAATAAAACATATTTTTTGTTATTTTGGATTTAAGAATTAAAGCTAATTAGTAATGGAATTAAAGAAAATATTTTCGAGTTTCATTTTAATTGAGGGAATAAAATCAGAAATAAAAAAAACCTAATTCTAAGTCAATTTTAATTTAATGCAAAAATCTGTTAAAAATTAAACCTAATTAAAAACTAAATTAATTGGTTAATGGTTTATTTACAAAAATAAAATAGTGAAGTTAATAAGTATTATTTTTTGTGTTTTCTGATTTTTATAAAAAAAGGTTAGTTTGTTAATTAATTAGTTAGTTTTTAATAATAATAATAAAAAGCAAAAGAAATATGAAAAGAAAATAAAAAAAAACATAAGCAAACTTTGGGGGCGCTGGGCCTGAGGAAGGTAGGTTGATTCAGCAATTTCCAGGCCCAAACGTCCAGCCTGTTGGATTTTCAGATTGCCTGGGCGTTTGATCAAGGTTCATGGTGAACCTCATCCTGGACCACTGGATCTGAATCTGGAACCACCTGGCGCATGAGATCTGGAGGTATATGATGCTCCCTGCCTGGAGCGCTGCATCTGAGTACCTGAAGAAAAAATGTAACAAAGTTTTGGGGGACCTGGGATTCGAATCCAGGTCCCATTGGAAAATTCAACCAACGTGCTACCAACTGAGCCATGATGTTAACCTGTTAGTGGATTATTAATCAAATATTATAAAACAAACCAGCAATTATTCCCTGAAAAATAAAAAAATGTGGCGCGCGTTTTAAATGGGCCAGTGGGAAGAAGACACGTCTTCGTCTTCCCCACAAACCCCTGGTTCGTTTCCTGTGGATTTACATCCGTGGCAAAATCCCTAACTGTCTTCCAAAATTATCTATAGGCCATGAAAATGAGTTTTAAGGACACCCTCACACTCGTCTTCTTCCCCTGAACTCATCCATGGCCATTATTGGCTTTAATTTAATCTGCACAAAGAACGCCCAAAAAACAAGAACAAGAACCCTAGGTTCTGAATATGGGGTTAGAAGCCACAAAAATCAAATTAAATAATGCAGTTTGCTTAGAAATTCAATGGTGAGTACAAATATGCAAGAAATTTGGCATAAAGATGCAAGAAAACCGAGTTATGATTCCATGTGCAGAGCAAAGTTCCTGGAGACTTACAGTGCGTTATGGGCGATGGAAAGACTCCCTTTTGATGGGTATAGCTCCACTGGATGACAAGGAAGGAAGTTGCGTTTTGCTTTTGGTCTGAATTCACCTCTAAACCAGAATTTGATCACCACTTTTCAAGCTTTTTTTCTCAAGGTTGTGTGGCCGTTTCTGCAGAGTTTGTGTATGTGTTCTTCACGTGTGTGTTATTTGTGAGGCTTGAGGTTTATATGGACAAAGGATTTTAGGTCAACATTTGTGTATCAAATCTTGGTCCATTATGATGAAGAGATTTGATTTGATTTTTTCATAAAGACTTGCCATATTTGATCCAATCATGCGTTTCTGCCAGCTTGCTCTGAGTTGTTTTGGGCCTCCAACTTGATGGAAATCAACAGCTGATTTGCCCCTTCGAATTTTCTCTCTTCTATTGCTTCAAAGTCCCCATTCGAACTACTCCAGTCACAGCCCCTTCGATTGAGACTCCCCCCCTGCTTCGATTGCATATTTGCAAGGGACACGTGCCATTGTGAACTTTGGGTGAACCTGGACAGGTTAGGATATGTGTTTTTGCTTAGTCATGCCAGCCTACTTCCTTCCTTCGAATCTGCCTTCTTTTCCAGCTTCAAAGTCCAATTCGAATCTATTTAGAACATTCCCCATTAGACAACTTTGGCCTTGTGATGAGTCTAAGTTCTGATTCGAAGTGTCCAGAACTTCCTTCATCAGAGCATCTTAGATTAAGAGAAACTCTGCACTGAAATTCCATTTGAAGGTCATTTCGTTCTGATGTTCTGATTGAGGTAAAGTATGAAGTTCCAGTCGAAGGACCCTCTGAAGTACTAGTCGAAGCATTGTGAAATTGACTTGGTCGAAGGGGTCCAGCGCTCAATCGAAGACTTGCACACCAAAGCTTGATCGAAGGAGGTCCAATGCTCAATCAAAGACTTGCACACCAAATCTTTATCGAAGGAGGTCCAACGCTCAATCGAAGACTTGCACACCAAAGCTTGATCGAAGGAGGTCCAGCGCTCAATCGAAGACTTGCACACCAAAGCTTGATCGAAGGAGGTCCAAACACCTAATCGAAGCTTACTAATCAAAGACTGATCGAAGAGTGTCAAATGCCCAATCGAAGTGTTTGTCCATAATGCCAATCGAAAGATCTTGTCCATGCCAATCGAAAGGCACTTAAAGCACCACTCAAAAATCTTCTTTTTCCTTAGGCAAGGGTTTCTGGTCAACCATGCAGGGGGAAGACTTTGGAAAACATGAGAGTGAAAATTTTGGGGTACAACAGTTGCCCCTGTTCAATTTTCTTAAACCTGAGGATATAGATTGGCTTTCGAGCCTTTCGTGATCCGAAGGTGGAAGATAATTGAACACTAGAGTGCCCAGAAATTTGCACTCGCATGGTGTAGTATCAACATTGTGATGTTGGGAATGGGTTTACAGATGCCATTTGGAGATTGTTGGTAGGAGGATGGACTTATAGATGCCATATGCAGGAGTGTCAATCGCATAAGAGATTCCTTAGCGAGAACTTGCATACCTGAGAAAGAAAGATGGTCTTCCTGGCTTGTTACAGGTGTTAATCTTCAATCTCTTTGTGTAGATGGTTTTCCTGGCTTGTTACAGGTATTAATCTACAATCAGTCGTCCACAAATAGTTTTCCTGGCTTGCTACAGGTATCCAACTGGAACTTGAAAAGGTTGGTCGAGGAGATAGCTGTCCTGACTGGTTTCATGTATTAATCTCTGACCTGAGAAAGAAAGATGGTCTTCCTGGCTTGTTACAGGTGTTAATCTTCAATCTCTACATGTAGATAATTTTCCTGGCTTGTTACAGGTATTAATCTACAATCAATCGTCCACAGATATTTTTCCTGGCTTGCTACAGGTATTAAACTGGGACTTAAAAAGGTTGATGGTAGAGTCTTGCTGGAGACGGGATTAAAGATGCCATCCAAGAATGTTTATTGACCCGCAATGCTGTAGGCCAAAAGAATGAGTATCAAAATGGTATTCGTGTCTGGAATGCCATTGAACTGTATCGGGGGACTGAGTTGGTATGAGCAAAAGAATGGCGTCCATGTCTGGAGCGTATCTGAACCGGACCTGAGAGTTGAATTGGGATGATTGTCAGAATTGCGTCGGCATCTGGAACGTATCTGAAATGTATTTGAATGAGTGACAGAATGACATCCGAATCTGGATCGTATCTGGACTGTAATTTGAATGAGTTATAGAATGACATCCGAATCTGGATCGTATCCGGACTGTAATTTTAATGAGTGACAGAATGACATCCGAATCTGGATCGTATCTGGACTGCATTTTGAATGAGTGATAGAATGACATCCGAATCTGGATCGTATCTGGACTATAATTTGAATGAATCTGGAATAAGTATCAGAATGCCAGCCATATCTGGATCGCATCTGAACTGTCTCTAGAAGGAGTCTAGAATAAGTATCAGAATGTCAGCCATATCTGGGTCGCATCTGAACTGTCTCTAGAAGGAGTCTGGAATAAGTATCAGAATGTCGGCCATATCTGGGTTGCATCTGAACTGTCTCTAGAAGGAGTCTGGAATAAGTATCAGAATGTCAGCCATATCTGGGTCTCATCTGAACTGTCTCTAGAAGGGATCTGGAATAAGTATTAGAATTTCAGCCATATCTGGGTCGCATCTGAACTGTCTCTAGAAGGGATCTGGAATAAGTGTCAGAATGTCAGCCATATCTGGGTCGCATCTGAACTGTCTCTAGAAGGGATCTCAGAAGATGATGATCTTTTCCTGTTGATTGATCTTTCCTGAAAAGGTAAAGAGTTAGTTGTATGCAATGTCATGATGTATGCATTGTCATGATGTATGCATTGTGTAATGATGTTCTCAAAATAAAATGAGATTTGTGTCATATGTATTTTGTATGCATATGTTATGAATGTTGTTGAAGTGTAATTTTGTCTTGGACTTTGCTCAAAATGTTTCCACCGGGGATCCCTGTTTTTTTGTTTGAGGAGAACTCCGCTGGGGTATATTGAAAACTCTGTGCGGAGTATGTTTATTTCTGCTTGGGAAAAGAGTTTAGGAGTCTTAGTCGTCTGTTGCTCTACTGGGGATTCGAAGTTGAACTGATATCTGGTCGGGTCCAGGTTTTGCAGTAACTTGCTGGGGATTGTAGAGTAGTCTACTGGGGAAGAGGAGTTGTGGTACTTTGATTTGTAGTAGTCGGAGAGGAAAACTCAAGCTGGGTAATCCTGGTGTTATTGGGGAAATAAACCCTGTCGCCAGTCCGCTAGAGAGGTGACACCTTCGTTGGGGGAAGTCCTCGAGGATTCTTGAGGTTGATCCAGTTGGGGAAAGGTTTTTAGAGATTAAACCCTTGCTTGTATGTCATCCTATGAGAAGGATTTTGGGGAGATTTGTCATTGCCCCTAGTAGCAAGTGTTTGTGATATTGCCAGAAAATGTTTAATTGTACGTAACCCTCCACTAAGATTGATGTTCAATGCCCCCAGTGACGGAGATGGAGACTTGCCCCTGGTTACTCTGCACTTCTTCAAAGATTTCCTGGAATCTTGACTGGACTGCCCCAGGTGTGCTGGATAGTGACATGTCATGCCCCCTTGTTGATATGAGATTTGTCAATGGAAGTGTCACCCTTTTTGAAGTGATTTTGTTCACTGAGAGGGATTTCGTTCATCGGATATTCGTTGTGTGAATTTCTCCGCTGTCAAACAAATAGCCAAATGCAAACAGTGATATTCAAATAATGCAAAGTTTATGCTTGTCTCGAAGTTTTGAAAAATGCGTTTTTTAGCAGAAAACTCTTTATAAGACAAATTCAACACAAGATTTAGGGCAAAGCCTTACAGGAGTCAGGATACCTTTTGTAACAGTATGCTTTCGAACTAACCCATGCTTCAGTTAGGACTTTTGAAGGGTTGTAACGTGGCTTGGTTCACAGTTTAAGAAACAAAGGGTAAAGACTCAAAGTATATTTGTACCCACCCGCTCTTCGTGATGTTCTTCAATCCTAAACTCAGTTAATTGTGCGTCGAACTCTATTCGAATTTGGAACGACGTTTTGGTGATGGTTCACACAAGTTGGATTTTGGAAGGCAGTCATCATTTTTTGCAACATTTTTCATGTTGTCGAGGATTTGTAATGACCTCGTTCTTTTGATTTATTATCCCTAATTTTTGCCTGACTGTTCCTATTTTCGAGATTACAGTCAGCGGGATGCCCCAGCTTTCTTAAGCCTCCTTTATAGATTTTGGCTCAGTGGGCTTTTTCTTTTGAGAGATTGACTGCCAATGAGATAAGGAACCACCACGGTCTTTTGATTCCAGAGGAATGCTTTTGATGTCGTTCGTTGTATTATGAACTGAGAGTTTTGCGACTTAAATGCGCCTCTTTTGAATTAACTGAGAGACTACCCTGCCCCAGGTTTAAATTAAAGGTTTCAATTTGTGTTAAAACAGAAAAATCCTACTTCTTTGGCTCGAAGGGGTTGACTAGGGATTATCTTCCTTATAACTCCAGTGTTTAGGATTTGAAAGAAATGCCTGTACATCGTCAGCAAGGTCTGTCCAAAAGCATACTGTATGAGATTATGGCATTGTTTCGTCATCCTCCCTCTAAAGGCTTGTAACTTTTAACAAGAGTTGAATGTCATAAAGTGAGTAAAAAGCATAGTTTAAATGTAATTAAAATGATTGGATCAAATCAAGACAAACATATGCAATGCATTAATGAAACAAAGTTTGGCATTAATAGATAATTGTTTGAATAACAAAGAGATTACAACTTGAAAATTCAAATGAAACAAAGGCATTCTCAATGATTTGGCATAGGAGCAGTGATTATGTTTGGAGTCTCCGGAGGGTCAAACTTGATCTCCTTGGCATCAATCATGTCTTGGATCTTGTTCTTCAGAGCCCAACAGTTGTTTGTGTCATGTCCCGGACTGTCGGAGTGGTATGCACACCTTTCATTGGGATGATAGGTAGGAGTGGAAGTATTTGGGTTCCGGAGAGGAGCCTTTAATGTAATCAGCTCTGCCTCCAACAGGCGTTGTAGCGCTTGACCTAGTGACATGTTGATCTTAGTGAATTGTCTTTTAGGCGCGACCTCCTTACGCTGATGCTCCTGTCTTTGTTGAGCAGGAGTAGGATTAGAGATCAAGATTTCTCCTACGTGTTGGTCATGACGACTCTTTTGACCATACACAACATTGGACTCTTTCTTCCCATTGTAGGGCTTTTTCTAAGCATCAGAAGGTGTAGCTTCTTGAATCTTCCCACTTTTGATGCCAGCTTCGACCCTTTCGCCGATCAGTATTAGCTCGGTGAACCCGACTGAAGAGCTTCCGATCAAGTGGCTAAAGAATGGACCAGACAGGGTCCCTAAAAACATATCAACAAGTTCACGATCAGCTAAAGGTGGTTGCACCCTTCCAGCAAGGTCTCTCCATTTTTGAGCATATTCTTTAAATCCTTCACCTGTCCCCATTGACATACCCTGGAGTTGGGTACGCGTAGGAGCGAGGTCGGAGTTATACTGATACTGTCTATAGAACACAGTAGCCAAATCCTCCCAGCTGCGGATAGTGGATCCGTCCAACTGATAGAACCACTCAAGCTGAGTCCTTGAAAGATTGTCTTGAAAGAAATGGATCCACAATTTCTTATCAGCAGTGTAAGGCTGGATGTTTCTTACATATGAACAGAGGTGCAGATTTGGACAGGAAGCTCCGTCATACTGGGCAAAGGCAGGTGCCTTGAATTTATGGGGAATCACCACCCCAGAGGATAGACCTAGATCTCCGAAGTCCAGACCGGGCACCTTCTGTATCTCCATAGCGCTCAAACGGTCTTCCAGCTGTTTGTACTTATCCTCAGCAGGAGGATACTATTCTTCATCATAGTCCGTCTCGTTGTCGGAGACCATAGGGCTAGGGCCCCTCCTTTCTTGTGGACTATCTTTCCCTCCAGATGAGGTGTTCAGGTCAACTTCATTCTGCAGCCCGTTTCTAAACCTGCGTCCAGTGTTGAACAGGATGGTCCTCTTCTTCTTCTTCTTCTTCCTCTCTTTCAGAATCAGGGTCTTCAGGTCCTGCTGACCCTTAGCTAGGCTCATAACCAACTCTTGAAATTGGGCATTCTGGGCCTGGAGGGCCTTGATAGCTTGCTCGGCTGAAGGTTCAGTAGACATGATAATTGCTGAAATAAACAGCGAAGAAGATAAGAGACCTGTATTGGGAGACCTGTTATGCAATGATATGTGTGATATATGTATGCAATGTTTTCAAGGATCTCGTGGGGTAAACAAGAAACTGTTAGAGTTTGAATCTGATAGCTTGATTGAAGGAACTTCATGTTGCTAAGAGTCCTTCTTCAAGAGTCAAGCTCACCATATCGAGTGGGTCATAGCCCCTGACTCAAGTTATCATGTTTTGATTTCTAGACAACCTTGGCTAGAGGAAAATAAATCCCCTTTGCCTCTTGCTAGACTTTTGATGTACCATAACCTGCATCACAGACCCTTGAGATCCTTCAAATGGTTAAGGAAATGTTAAGGCATGATGTTATGAAGTGTATGCTATGCGTTTAAGCAAAAATGTGAGGTGATGTAAGTAAACCCTGCAATAAATCTAAATTATGGGATAAGGACTATAAACAAAACCTGCAAGGAACTCATGTTGTCAGATAACAAGAATGTGCAAGTAGTTCAAGTTTGAAGGCACATAAGTCACACAAACAGCCTTAAGTTTAGGCTGGCATGGAGTTTAGGTATTACCCTCTTTCAGTTCAGTTGGTTAAGACCTGTCCTAAAAATAGTAACCGGGTTCTAGAGGATCTCAATATCACTGACTACCCTCAATCGGTCATAATTCCAGTTTAGCAACCTTTTCTTGCGGCCGGAATCATCGCGAGAGTTTAGTCTCAATGAGTGTAGCATACTGCTACTGTTATATGGCCAAGTTGGTCAATTTAAGGTTCTAAGGTCAGTTGGTGCTTAATGACTCCTTAGAAGACCCATATTCTCCTTGTTCCAACACAAGGGATATCGGTACAGACCAAGGTGCCACACCAACGTAGCTACTGCTTCATCCGTGTCGGTCTACGCCGGACAAATCCCTCACAGTTTATTGCTACTTACCTAAAAAGGGTACCCCCTGATCCGGGTTAGGATCTATAGAACTCCGATACAAGCCCACAAAATTTAAAGCATACAAAGCATACAATTGAAAACACAAGTGATCTAATCCTAAGTTACACCTCACTAATTAAATTCCCCAGCAGAGTCGCCAGTTCTGTGATCGGTGGGAATGAGAACTGACTGTTTTGGAATGCTAGTTCGCGTTTGTGTTTGTTTTCGCAAAATGTCGCGGTAAGCAAGAGTCGCCACCGTCTTTTATTTTATCCAACAAGGAAAGGAAAAAAGCACAGAAAAATTCCTTTTCGAGATGTTTCTCGGGTTCGGGAGGTAGATTATAGAAAGGTAAAGTGTTAGCACCCTTTCTATCCGTGGTTATCCACGGGCTCTTAGGTACTTCCTCATTGTGTTTTCAAAAGTTTTCTTTTCTTTGTGTTTGTGGATTTGAAAAGAGTTTTTGTTTTGAAGAGAGTGTAAGTGCGAAAAGTTTTTGTTTTTGTTTTCAAAAGAGCAAGCACTTAAGAACATCTACCTACTCAAAAAGGAATTAAACTGTGCAAATGTCCTTTAGACAGTGCTATCCCACTATTGAGGAGTAGGTAGCACCGCCGTTGGAGTTTTCGGGTCAATTCGGTTTAAGGGACGTGTGGTCACTAAAGCAATGTTAGGATGCTTTAGCGGTAACCCTAATGTCTTAGATCATTTTTCCAAGGCAACCGTTTCGAGGCAACTTTGATCTTTGGACAGGAGGGTGACCTCTAAAGCTTCCTATACTCAATGACCACGTTCGAGGCAACCAAGTGAGGCGTACCCTAAGAGTGGCATGTGCGAGTGTGTCAATTTTCAGTTTATATTATCTTTGTACATGTTAATGGTGAGCTACGGTTGATTTTAATTTAAGATAGATCTTGTCATGCATAGCCTATTATTCATACATCTAGCAGTTAATGGTTGCGGAAAATAAATTGCGGAGAATAAAGCTAAGCTATTACAAGGCGTCGGGTATTTACATCGCCAAAAACAAACCCTTGAAATTAAATGCGGAAAGGTAAATAAAAGCGGTAAATAAAATCCTAAGTTAAAGCTATTACATCCTCGGAGCAATTACAATTATATGGATCAAAATAATACACGCGAGAACATTGAATCGGATTGTCCTTTAGAGTTTTTACCCTTTTTTCAAATAAAACATATTTTTTGTTATTTTGGATTTAAGAATTAAAGCTAATTAGTAATGGAATTAAAGAAAATATTTTTGAGTTTCATTTTAATTGAGGGAATAAAATCAGAAATAAAAAAAACCTAATTCTAAGTCAATTTTAATTTAATGCAAAAATCTGTTAAAAATTAAACCTAATTAAAAACTAAATTAATTGGTTAATGGTTTATTTACAAAAATAAAATAGTGAAGTTAATAAGTATTATTTTTTGTGTTTTCTGATTTTTATAAAAAAAGGTTAGTTTGTTAATTAATTAGTTAGTTTTTAATAATAATAATAAAAAGCAAAAGAAATATGAAAAGAAAATAAATAAAAACATAAGCAAACTTTGGGGGCGCCGGGCCTGAGGAAGGGAGGTTGATTCAGCAATTTCCAGGCCCAAACGTCCAGCCTGTTGGATTTTCAGATTGCCTGGGTGTTTGTTGATCAAGGTTCATGGTGAACCTCATCCTGGACCACTGGATCTGAATCTGGAACCACCTGGCGCATGAGATCTGGAGGTATATGATGCTCCCTGCCTAGAGCGCTGCATCTGAGTACCTGAAGAAAAAATGTAACAAAGTTTTGGGGGACCTGGGATTCAAATCCAGGTCCCATTGGACAATTCAACCAACGTGCTACCAACTGAGCCATGATGTTAACCTGTTAGTGGATTATTAATCAAATATTATAAAACAAACCAGCAATTATTCCCTGAAAAATAAAAAAATGTGGCGCGCGTTTTAACTGGGCCAGTGGGAAGAAGACACGTCTTCATCTTCCCCACAAACCCCTGGTTTGTTTCCTGTGGATTTACATCTGTGGCAAAATCCCTAACTGTCTTCCAAAATTATCTATAGGCCATGAAAATGAGTTTTAAGGACACCCTCACACTCGTCTTCTTCCCCTGAACTCATCCATGGCCATTATTGGCTTTAATTTAATCTGCACAAAGAACGCCCAAAAAACAAGAACAAGAACCCTAGGTTCTGAATATGGGGTTAGAAGCCACAAAAATCAAATTAAATAATGCAGTTTGCTTAGAAATTCAATGGTGAGTACAAATATGCAAGAAATTTGGCATAAAGATGCAAGAAAACCGAGTTATGATTCCATGTGCAGAGCAAAGTTCCTGGAGACTTACAGTGCGTTATGGGCGATGGAAAGACTCCCTTTTGATGGGTATAGCTCCACTGGATGACAAGGAAGGAAGTTGCGTTTTGCTTTTGGTCTGAATTCACCTCTAAACCAGAATTTGATCACCACTTTTCAAGCTTTTTTTCTCAAGGTTGTGTGGCCGTTTCTGCAGAGTTTGTGTATGTGTTCTTCACGTGTGTGTTATTTGTGAGGCTTGAGGTTTATATGGACAAAGGATTTTAGATCAACATTTGTGTATCAAATCTTGGTCCATTATGATGAAGAGATTTGATTTGATTTTTTCATAAAGACTTGCCATATTTGATCGAAGGAGGTCCAACGCTCAATCAAAGACTTGCACACCAAATCTTGATCGAAGGAGGTCCAGTGCTCAATCGAAGACTTGCACACCAAAGCTTGATCGAAGGAGGTCCAGCGCTCAATCGAAGACTTTCACACCAAAGCTTGATCGAAGGAGGTCCAAACACCTAATCAAAGCTTACTAATCAAAGCCTGATCGAAGAGTGCCAAATGCCCAATCGAAGTGTTTGTCCATAATGCCAATCAAAAGATCTTGTCCATGCCAATCGAAAGGCACTTAAAGAACCACTCAAAAATCTTCTTTTTCCTTAGGCAAGGGTTTCTGGTCAACCATGCAGGGGGAAGACTTTGGAAAACAGGAGAGGGAAAATTTTGGGGTACAACAATGTACATGGGGGTACAATTCATAGTTGGCTTAGACGCATTACCTCTTCACCATTTGTACAAACAGTTGCTCTACGAGACTTGAATAACTCCAACTATTCGAGTATAAAAACAAAGACTTTGGCAATTGTCTCATTATAATTATACACCATTATCATCAAGACTGTGGCATAGATTAACATGCAGTCTTCTTTTTGTTCTAGCATTACAACATCACCTACAAGTAGTAGTAGTACCCATATCGGGGAAATGAGAATGTTAGCATACAAGTTGACACTCGCATTTCATGCCCGTGATTCAAAAACAACATATACATAAACTCAAAAACGGGGGCAGAAAGAGAGAAATTCCAAATATTCACATGTTCAGTAGCTCATGCGAGTTCAAGAATATATGCAGATTCAAGGATGGAAATCAGTCAAACAAGGGCAATATCATAAGTTGGAGTCTGATTCGGTCAAGTTTAACCCTAACCAACTGTTTTTGAAACAGAACTATAACATATGCAAACAGAATTCCCAAACTATTAACTGTTTAAATTCCAGCTCAGCTTTAAACCTCCTAATTATTTCTAAACAAAAGTTATCAACAAAAAACTTCATAACTAATCCTAACCTCTATAACAAAAACCAATAACAAATAACTAACAGCCCTGTAAAATTTCTAACCAATTCATAACAAACTCTAACTGCAAGTCCAAAACAGAATTCCTAACTGTATCCTAACTTCTAACCAATTCTAACAACCCTTAACTGTCAAAACCATTTCCCTAACTGCTAAAATAACAGAAACTACCAGCTCTAACCCCTAACTGTTTCTAACCAACTTCCTAACAGAAAGATAAGAACAGAACTATACCTGGCGATTGCTTCATTCTTCATTCTCAAAAAGAAACACACAAAAATTCATAACTCTTCTCCTATTATCTTCATCTTCAACCTTTCTTCTCACTTCCTCCATTCACGCTTCTTCAATTTTGGATAATCACACTGAAACATCTTCATCTTCCCTCTCTGTAAAAACATCAGAATTGCTAACCATAGACGGCATATCATTCCACCTTCATCATTTCTCTGTAACCTTCTTCTTCATCATTATCACATCTTCTATTCAACAACTTGCATCAGCAACATCCATCATAGATCGGCATCACATCTTCACCGTACCTTCAATCAACACAACGATAACACAATATCAAGAACGCAGTAAGTGGAACGAAAAGGAGAACGAACAAGCGAGTTCAGAGAGATGAAAAAGCACCTGGATTTCCGATCCTCTGGATTTCTCATCAATATCACTGTTGTTGAAGCCGCGCCGAACGAAACCCCATCAGTAAGCCTTATTCGATCTTTTCGTCTATGTTTTTATACTTCTTTTGATTAATGATGAAACTGAGACAAGGTGAATCGTTCACGTGAGAGAACGTTGTGAGAGACGGAGGCGAACGACGGAGTTTTTTTCTGTCGAGGATGGTGAACGAAGGAAGAAGGGATGAGAAGGTGAACGACGGAGAATGGTGATGAAGCCGCCGTGGCGTGTTGCGAGGTAGAGATGCGGAGGTCGCCGGAGTTGAGAACTTGAGGCGAAGAAGAAGACAGCGGAAGGATGTGTACGCCGCGAGAGAGGAGAGGAAACAAGAAGCTGAATCGTCACACTATAAAACCCTATTCCTAATTCAATTTCATTTTTTTTAACATTTTTATTTTCTTTTAATTGTAATAAAACAAAATCCTGGATCCAAGTGACTTCGTTGGGCCTCAACTGCATGGTATAACCCCTTAGGCCTGTTGTAATTGTTTGGAACTTGAGTTGATGAATAACAAAAATGGCCAATGGACTTGGAACATTGGGCTTGCGCCTGGGTACTGCAACAGACCCTTGGGCCGAAGTGCACCACCCTAGGCCTGTTTTCAATTTGTTTGAAATCCAATTGAACAAAACAAAAAATCTATTGGAATGAGAGCAAGACAATCCTTGGGCCATGGATCCACTACTCTGCTACCCCAGAGTTCAATTTTCACCCCCTACTTCTTTTACTTTCTCTTACTTTTTTTTAATACTTTCTTTCATGTTTTTTTTTTCTCTTAACAAAAATACATAACAAAAATGTTAAAAAAATATTAGAAGGCACTCTAGGAATTAATTAAAAATATATATTTCTTCTTTTCACCAATTTTTAGTCAATTTTATTCATTAGTTTTTGTTCATTTTTTACATCATGTATTTCATTTGCAATGCTTTAGTTTGGATCGTATGCCATACTTTAATATTTGCTACCGATTTCACTTGTTTGTACAGTCTTTCATGATCCCTTAGGTGACTTTGGTTCAAATTTAATCTTTGATCTTATTGAACTAAATTATCATTCGGCTCCTAAATCCAAACATGCTAATATTAGGTAGAATTCCCTCATTCATCCTTGACTTAGGGCTAACAATGCACGATAACATCAGGTTTAGAAATAGGCTAATCTCCCTTTAACTTTTCTTCTCCTTTCGCATACGCATCTAAAACTAAAACTTCTTTCTCTTTCAAAATTCAAAAAAACTTTAAAACTATTGATGAGAATCATGCTTTTGCTTAGTATGGGAAATGATAAGCGGGTCTCTTCTCGATCTTATTGTTCTTCATCTCAAGCATAGGTGTGGTTCAATTCTCAAAGACTCCTTTCATAGCTAAGTAGAAAAGTGTCTAATATCTCTCTCTTGAGGTCAATCAGTCATCATCTGCAACAAAAATACAAATCAACTCAAATATTTTGTGCGCCCGAGCATTATTATTTAAAACCCTTTTCAGGTAAGGACATGATTAATTTACTTCTGTGCCAACGCATAAGTCTCCAAAGGTCGAGCTGTGGTAGAAGGCGGAATTAACTTCGTCCACAAAAAAACACAAACAAACAAAAACATATGAGCCGAACTACGGTAGCTCTGATTCCTCAAAAAGGATACGTAGGCATTGGGGTAGGGCCTAAGCGAGCACAATTTTATTTTCCCTACATTTTTTCCTTTTCTTTTGCATGCATTCCCCTCAGTAGTATAATAGACAGTAAGCATAGATTAAACACACCCATAAGATAGATAACAAGAGTGGATACCGTAGAGTACTACGAGCGTGTGGGGTGCTAATACCTTCCCCTCGTGTAACAGACTCCCTTACCCGATATCTCAGTCGTAAGGCCGTGACTTCTCCCTCATCAGGTTTTCTCGATGTTTACCTTTCCCTACATGTGGGATAAAAGACGTTCGATGGCGACTTTATTGTTTGATGATTTTCAGCCGATTGTTTCAGCGGGAAATAAATAAAGTAAAAGCAGTGCGAAATATATAAATAGAAACTTGCTCCAAACGGGGAGGTTTTAAATCTGGTACAAACTGGAAGTAAAATGCGACTGGAAATAAACAACAGTTGAAAATAAATGTGGCAATATAAAATTCTGCCAAAGTGCTCCAAACTCGATTACAGACTCAATCTACAAACTCGATCACAGACTCAATCAACAATGCGATAATTCCCCTATGTGAAGAATTATCGCTTTACAATGGTGAAATTATATGGCTTAAGTTCGCAACTATGGTTGGATCAAGTTTATAACTAAGCTTAGGTGAATTGAAATAAAATCAGGAACTTCTATTTATAGAGGATGAAGAATGTAGGAAATCACATGAATGGCCCCTAACTCCTTTTGGGGGGGGGGGGGAATATCGTCCAAAGGTGGCGCCCACCATGAGCGTAAATGATAGGAAGTGGGGAACATGGCAGTTGAGGTCAGTAGGAGGTGGTCCATGTTATGGTCTACCCTATGGCTGGCGCCATGGTGGATGCCATGAGTGCAAATTTGACCTAAACTCCTGTTTTTCAGCTTGTTTTCCTTCATTTCTTCAGGGGAGCTCTGGATAATTGAAATACCTAAAAAGGAAACAAAAGATAGGAATAATACGAGAAAACAATAATAAAAAACCTAAATAACATGTAAAATCAGAGTAAAAAACAAGTGTAAAGTAAGTGTTATCAAATTCTCCCACACTTAATCCTTTACTTGTCCTCAAGCAAAAACTCTAAATAAATTTAGAAGAAAAACGGTGTTAGTGAACAAGTTGGGCTGCAAGGGGCCTCTGGAATTAAAACAGGGATGTATTGATAGGTACTGACTGATTCAAATCAAGGATATCGTAGTGACTCTCTTTCGTAAAACGGACTTAAGCTTCGTTCTTTTACGAACCAATCCATATCATGCCACTATGCTTAGGCCTAAATTTTTCCTTTTTTCAAACCCTTTTTCATTCAAGCGCAATAACATTAAGCCCGTTATTCGTACATGCTCATAGTAAAGTGATCGGGTAGTGATTCTGATCATAAAACGCAGGGCTCTGGTACAAAAAGTTGGTGTAACCCCTTTTATTGACCCATTTATAGTTGCAGGGGATCGGATCGTAATCCGCCATACCAAGTTCAGCACCAGATACCTCTAAACCAACTAAAGATGGGTAAAAAAATTTTCTTTTTCTTTTTCTTCTTCTTTTGCTTTTGCTTTTTGCTTTATTTTTTAACATAAAACTTTTGTTGAGTTAAATGACTTTGTGAGGGTCACCTATCCTGGGGTTGTAATTTATAATAAGAATATAGCATAAAGATCATTCACTTCTCTTCGGTCCCCTACGTAGAGCATGCTTAGACCGGAGCTGACTCCTAGGATAAATTATTCAAGGATTTTAAGAATGAAAATTTTAAGGCCACGACATAGGGGGTATTGGGATCGAATTCCTAAACTTATGAAGCTTAAGGTGTAAAAACGACGCTGATGCTTCAAAAGGGCTTTCCCAAGTCATACTACATCCTATATCAACCAGGTCTTATAGCCCAACTAAGTTCAAAACACAGTGTTTTTCTTAGAAAAATTTCCGGTTAGGCTCAAGAAATGGGGGAGTGGACATACACTAGACCATACTGATATAGATGACTCGTCAAACACATGTATTATTTTGAAAATAAAGCAAACAAGCAAACAAAAGAAAATAAAGAAGCAAATAAAGAAGGAAAATAAAGTGAGAAAAAATAAAGCGAGAAAAATAAAGCAAAATAAAGCGAGTAAATCTCCTCCCACACTTAAATCGAAAATTGTCCCCAATGTTACAAAATAAGATAAGGAAAGAGTCACCTGGGAAAGTACTAAGGCTGGCTGGGTCCCTTGCCATCCTGCGGTGAATGTCTAGGACGAAGGGATCGGCTGTGACGACGACTGCTCTGAGAAGCCTCGAACTGGTCGAATCTGGCGAACAAGGAAATCTGTGAACTCTGAATCTCGCGAAGGTTGCCTAAAAGGGAACCTTGAGTTGCCTCCATGATGGTGGAGTGTCTCTGAAACTGAGCTTGTTGCATATGTTGCTCGTGGGATATCGCCAATTGAGATTCTATAAGACTTTGAAAAGAGCGGTTCGTTTGCTGTCGGGATGCCTCCATAAAACTCATGTTATCTGGCAGCTGTTGTTGGATGGCAGAAAGTAAACCATCTCTTCTCTCCTCCTAGGCTAGGTGGTCACGCCACATCTCTTCAGTGATGTAGAAGCAAGGACACGTACCTGCAAAAGTGTTAGAAGTAGAAGGTGCAATGTGTGTGGGTGAAGCATAGTGGGGGGACACAGGTGGGGCATGAGGTTCATCCCTCTGCTCGTATTCTTCATCAGTCTCGTGTCCATCCCCAAGTGGAACATTATGAGGTAATGGACCCATAAAAGGTGGAGCATCTAGACCGTAGGTCCATTTCCTTACAATTCGTACAACAGTATGTCTAGTGCAAGGCAGAACGACTAATGGGATAGCGACACCCCGAACCATAAGTTCAAAGCCACCCGCTCTCTTTACCTTGCACAATTTCATATCTTTTATAAATTTCAAATTAATTGTGCGGGGAGGCAGGGGTGCTAGGGTAGCTATCTCAGCGTCGGGGTGTAGAGCTCTAGCAATAGATGTAACTAGTCCTCCAAAAGCTATGGTCCCTATGTGTCTCAGGACAACACTCATGTGAGAAATCATAAACAGGATTGAATTAATTCTTGTATTAGTGAGACTACCTTGCAAAAATAGAAGTTCTCTAGCATTTACCTTGTTTGGATTCTCCCGGCCAAAAATAGTACAGGCGAGCATATATCGAAAAATTCGAATAGTCGGGTTATGGATCAATGATGCTAAAATTCCTTCAAAAGAATTTATAGAAGAGTTTGACAATTGACGCCAGAAGGAAAATGCATCAGTGGACCATTCAAAATCCAAAGGGGTCTCACAAATAGCGTCATCACCATGAGGAATACCCAACAAAGCTGCTAGTGCGTCGGTTCTATATTCATATTCAATATTAAACAGACGGAATTTAACCGTACCGACGGTACTAGCAGTGTCAGGGTGAACCAAATAAATTAGGGAACTTAAGAATTCCCGAGTTAGCCTCTCAAAGGTGGGCTCTTTTCTAGTAAAAATGTCATGCAATCCTAGGATGTCAGCTAAATGAAAAAACTATGATAAAGTCCTAAAGTATACAGACAGTCTTCATCGACATACCTGGTTGAGACAATTTCTCGTCCTTGCAATTTTTCAAGGATTTTCCGTTGTTGGTCTTCGGGTTTTCCTTCATGAAAAACATATCCGTTGAATTCCATTGTTGCTCCTTTGGAAGAAAATTGAAAAAATGGGTTTCAAAATGGGTGTTGGAGTTTGGGAGGAGAAAGTTTGAATTTTTATGAATGTTAGAAAAATGGATGTTAGAGTGGTTAATGGGGCAGTAGGTGGTTGATAAAATGAGAGTTGTTGGGTGGTTAATGGGGTAGTAGGTGGTTGAGAAAATGACAGTTCTTTGGTTGGTTTTGGGGTTGAAAATGGAGAAAGTGGGAGGTTTTTAAAAATCTGCCCGTTATAATCCTAGACCCCATGGCGGGCGCCATGGTCTTGGTGGCGGGCACCATGTTTGAAAATTGGGCTGGGCTCAAATTTCTTTGTTTTGTTGGTTTGGGCTTCTTATTCCAATTTCTTCTCGTAGGTGCAAACAACAATTCTTAATTTGGTGCTTCCAAGGATTGATGTATTGATTTTTTTTTCTTTTATGTTTATAAATTGAAAATAATAAACTCATAAAAAATAAAATAAACAATTAATTAAAGAGAAAAAATAAAAATAAAAAGAAATATACTTAATCATGGTAAGTCACGAAAAATAAAAATAAAAAGAAAGTAGAATGCAAGAGTTAGACATGAAAATAGATAAGTCTGAAAAAGGAAACAACATGATAAAATAATAAAAAAACAACAAAACAGTACATATATGAATCAAGATCATCAAGGAGTAGTAGGGTCCTTGGTCGACTCAGAACCATGAGTTGCAGCTAACTTACTGCGAAGATCATCAATTTCCTGCTGTAAGAGGTCTGCCTCAGTAGAGTGAGTAGCATCAGAAACCATGACCTGAAGAGAGAGGTCTTCAACTGTCTGATGAAGTTGGGCTACCTCTCTACGCAGCTCAGCAACTTGTGCATAGATGTCGGGTTGCTGCAAAGAGAAATTATTAGAGAATACATTGGTCCTTTCTGGTGATGGACATGGATGATACTAAGGTATCAGAGGTGATTATCGCTCGTCCACGGTCTCTCCAAGACCTTCTAAGGAATATGTCCAATTGGCAGGGTTATGGACACTGGTCATCATGGGATCAGGCAAAGTAAAATAGTGAATGATTTCATTATTAATCAGGAGTCTATACTGGTTGGGATTAAAGTAGACTCTTCTCATCAGCCCACGATCCAAACAGAAATCAATGTCCATTGTAGTATATCCATAGTAGGAGGTAAGGTGAGATAACTTACTTGTATGACCCAAAGCAGAAGCAATCTGAGTCACTGTCCCTCCCACATGGAGGATACCTTCAGCAGACTTAGAAGTCATCATGAGATTCCACAGCAGAAAATTTCCACAGGCTACAGGGCGAGACTGGGTCACACAGTAGAGGAAAAAGATATCCTCCTCGCTAACATGGGTATTAGTGTCGGCCTTCCTTAGGAAAGTGTGAGCAATAACCATCTGAAAATACCTGAAAGCGGGGTTGTGAATAACATGGGATAGCTGAGTGGAAGGATCAAGGATCCCTCCAACAGTAATATCTCTCCAGAATTTATCTATGTCCTTAGTCATGAAATAGCCAACTGGTAGCTCAGGTATAGCATCGGGTGTGGTCTGGAAGCCTAGCAAGTCGCCAAACCCCTCTGGGTAAAATAGTATTCTATCTCGAATAGTCTGATAGTGAGATATCCATCCTGGCCATTATAGGGCTCAAACTCGAATGAACTGAGGAATTCTAAGGTGAGGTTCCTGTAGGTCACATTTAGGTCATCTGCATACTCGTCCCACTTTAGCTGGTTGCATATATACTTGATACTGGCTTCAAAGCTAAGAGCTTCCATGCAAATCTGGTCTGGATATCTGGTCGGTGCCATGGGTCGCTGTGAAAGGACCGCATAGCATTGTCTCTGAGTGTCATCTCAGAAGGAAACATGCATGTCATCGAAATGCTCCATCCTGAAAAATGTAGTTAGCAAAGACGGCTAGCAGGTGATGCTTGAAATCATAAATTTTGCAACTGTTAGTATAAAGATAAAAATAAAATTTGATAAAGTAGAAAAAAGTAAAAAAATGCAAAAAATAAAAATAAACCCATGGGTTGCCTCCCATGCAACGCTTGTTTAACGTTGTTAGTTTGACGAGTAAACTTCATATATCAGAAACTGGTACTGGTGGATCAATCAGAGTGTGGCTGGAGTAGTTGGTGGGAATGTCACCTCCTTCGTAGTGCTTCAACCTCTGCCCATTTACGATGAATGGGCTGCAAGAATTGTTCTTGATCTCGAATGATCTAGATCTTAGGATTCTAGAGACCTCAAAAGGACCAGTCCATCTTGAACGTAGCTTGCCAGGAAAAAGTCGCAACCTGGAATTGAAAAGGAGAACAAGGTCGCATATATTGAAATCTTTCTTTACAATTCTTCTGTCATGCCAAGTTTTGGTTCTTTCTTTATATATTATAGCATTCTCATAGGCAGACTGACAGAATTCCTCCAATTTATGAATGTCAAGGATGCACTTTTCACCAGCAGTCAAATATTCCAAATTCAGGGTCTTAATGGCCCAATAGGCTTTATGCTCTAACTCGAAGGGTAAATGACAAGATTTTCCATAGACTAATTGGTAAGGGGTTGTTCCAATAGGGGTTTTGAAAGCTGCTATGTAGGCCCATAGTGCTTCATGTAGCTTCTGAGACCAATCTTTTCTAGAAATTGAAACGGTTTTTTCTAAGATTTGTTTAATCTCCCTGTTAGACACTTCTACTTGGCCGTTAGTCTGTGGATGATAAGGTGTTGCTACTCTGTGCTTTACTTCATACTTACTCAAGAGCTTATCAAAGATTCTGGATATGAAATGTGATCCTCCATCACTTATAACGAGACGGGGTGTTCCAAACCTCGGAAAAATGATATTCTTAAATAACTTGACTACCACTCTTGTGTCGTTTGTGGGTGATGCAATAGCCTCAATCCATTTATTCACGTAGTCCACAGCTACCAAAATGTACCTATTTCCCATTGAAGGTGGAAATGGTCCCATAAAGTCTATACCCCAAACATCAAAGAGTTCAACTTCCTGGATATTCCCCATTGGCATCTCATCACGTCTTGATATGTTCTCGATGCATTGGCATCTGTCACACTTGACAATGTAGGCATGACCATCGCGCCATAAAGTTGGCCAATAGAGGTCTGCTTGAAGAATCTTGGCGTGCGTTTTAGATATACCTGCATGTCCACCATAAGGTGCAGAATGGCAGTGTCTGATGACGTCTTCTATTTCCTCTTCTGGGATACAACGCCTGAAAATATTATATATTCCTCTCTTGAATAGGAGTGGTTCATCCCAGTAGAAATGTTTAACATCTTTGAAGAACTTCTTTTTCTGTTGGCAATTTAGATCAAGGGGTATGATATCTGCAACTAGGTAGTTTACAAAATCAGCGTACCAAGGTACGCTCTTCATTACTGAAATTTTTTCAAAATCTTTATCTCTGTAAGGCTCGAAATCATCAGTCTTAGCTATAAGTTTTACATAGGTGAAATCATCATTTATAGGAAATAAGTCAGGTTTTAAGTGTTCTAATCTAGAGAGGTGGTCAGCGACAATATTCTATGTGCCTTTCTTATCCTTAATTTCTAGATCAAACTCTTAGAGTAACAGGATCCATCTAAGTAATCTAGGTTTAGCGTCCTTTTTATTTAACAGATAACGTATGGCAACATGATCAATGTAAACAATGATCTTTGCTCCAACTAGGTAGGACCTAAACTTATCTATCACAAAAATTACTGCCACTAATTCTTTCTCTGTTGTTGCATAGTTGAGTTGGGCGGTATCTAGGGTTCTACTAGCATAATATATAACATGTAATATCTTGTCTTTTCGTTGCCCTAGAACAACACCAAATGCATAATCACTGGCATCACACATGATTTCAAAAGGTTGTGTCCAATCTGGGGGTTGCATGATCAGAGCTGAAATCAGTGCTTGTTTCAAAAATTTAAAAGCTTTGAGGCATTTCTTGTCAAAAACAAATTCAACATCCTTCATTAGAATATTAGTCAAAGGTTTTGTTATTTTAGAGAATTCTTTTATAAAATGCCGATAAAAACCAGCATGTCCAAGAAAACTTCTAATCTCCCTAATGGTTTTAGGTGGGCTGAGGTTTTCTATAACTTCAATTTTGACTCTATCGACCTCAATTCCTCTTTCGAAGACAATGTGTCCTAATACTAAACCTTCATTAACCATAAAATGGCATTTTTCCCAGTTTAGCACTAGGTTTACCTCTATGCATCTTTCAAGGATTTTTTTCGAGGTTGGAGAGACAATCTTTAAAATTGAATCCACACACCGAGAAATCGTCCATGAAAACTTCCATTATTCCATCTAGGTAATCTGCAAATATAGACATCATATAACATTGAAAAGTGGCATGGGCATTACAGAGTCCGAAGGGCATTCGTCTATAGGCGAATGTTCCATAAGGACAGGTGAAGGTTGTTTTCTCTTTATCCTCATGGTGAATAGGTATTTGGAAAAATCCTGAGTATCCATCTAGATAACAAAAGTGCGAGTGTCTGGCTAGATGTTCGAGCATTTGATCTATAAATGGAAGAGGGAAATGATCCTTCCAGGTTGCTTTGTTTAATTTTCTATAATCTATACTCATACGCCAACCTCCTTCTGTTCGCTTAGCTATATGCTCACCTTTCTCATTTTCTATGATTGTGATGCCTCCTTTCTTTGGCACCACATGCACAGGGCTCACCCAATTACTATCTGATATTTGGTAAATTATACCAGTCTCTAGTAACTTAAGAACTTCTATTTTAACAACATCGCTCATTATAGGGTTTATTCTTCTTCGATGTTCTCTTGAGGGTTTTGAGTTTTCCTCTAACAAGATCCGGTGCATGCACACCGATGAACTTATTCCTTTTAAAATAGCGTTAAAATAGCGTTAACTATAACAGGACGTTTCATCTCTTTATCTAAGAATTCGTATCTGAGGTTCTTGGGAAGTTCCTTCAGTTCTAAAGATGGTTTCAGAGGGAAAGGCATGGGATTGGGAGTAAGTGATAAACATTCATAGAGGTCGTAATCGATGTAAGGTTCTAAACTTTTAAATCCATCGTCCTCCATAATGGGGGTCGAAGGTAACTTTATATTTTTGTTAGATTCCTCTCGCTTAAGTTCCAATATATACTCGTCAATGATGTCAATGGCATAACAGGCATCTCCTATGACTGGTGCCATTAAGAATTTTGAAAGAATAAATTCTATCTTTTCATCACCCACCTCAAATGTTAATTTTCCTTTCTTAACATCAATTATGGATCCGACTGTTGATAGGAATGGTCTACCTAAGAGGGTTGGGATTTCTTCGTCTTCTTTAATATCCATAACCACGAAATTAGTAGGGATATATAACTAACTGATCTTAACTGGTATGTCTTCAAGTATGCCTATAGGATACTTAACTGATCTATCAGCCAGCTGGAGAGACATTTTAGTCGGCTGCCATTCTCCTAAGTTTAACCTTCTACAAACTGCTAAAGGCATAAGGCTGACGCTAGCTCCTAGATCTAAGAAGGCTTTGTCAATAGTATGATTTCCTAAGATACAAGGAATGGAAAAACTTCCTGGATCCTTTTCTTTCTTGGCAAGTTTATTTTCTGAAATAAAATTGCATTCGATAGGTTTGGGATCATCAAGTCTACGCTTGTTGGTCAGGATGTCTTTTAGGAATTTAGCATAATATGGTATATGAGTGATGGCTTCGGTGAAAGGAATCTCTACATGGAGTTTTTCTATAACTTTAACGAATCTCTGGTATTGATTGTCAAGTTTGGTTTGTTTAAGTCTTTGTGGAAATGGGACTGGGGGTTTGTACGGGTGTGGTGATTTATTAGTTTTATCTTTTAATTTTGGTTCTTTTTGCTTTTTGGGTTCCTCTGGTTCCTCCACTTGGTCTGCAGGCAAAAAATTTGTCTTAGGTTGTGAGGGTGTACTCATGGCTGGATTCTTGGGTCCATCGTAAGTAGTCCCACTTTATAAGGAAATGGCATTAGCTTGCCCTTTAGGATTTGGTTGAGGTTGTCCAGGGAATTGTCCTCCAGGTGTAGTTTGTGGGGCTTGTGTTTGGGCTATCTGCGAGATATGAGTTTCAAGCATCTTGTTATGCATAATTATCTGATCAACCTTAGTTCCTAATTGCGTGATTAATTTGTTTACGCGAATATTCTGATTTAGGAACTCTTTGTTTTGTTGGGTTTGAGCTGAAATGAAATTTTCCATGATTTTCTCAAGGTTTGGTTTGGGTTCCACAGCTTGTATAGGTTGATTTGGTCTTTGGGCTTAGAAACCTGTAGGTCTCGGAGGTGCAGAGTTTTGTATTGAGCTATTGTTTTTATAAGAAAAGTTTGGGTGATTCCTTCATCCGGGGTTGTAAGTGTTTGAAAATGTATTTCCTTGGGTGTAGTTTACTTGGTCTGAGCAAGGCTCATTCAACAAGTTACATTCCACAGGTTGATGTCCTTGGGTCCCACAGAGTTTGCATTCTGAAGCTACTGCGGCTACAGTATTAGGGTTTTGAGACATGTTTTGAACTTTTAAGGCAAGAGCGTCCATTTTAACTTGCATCATGTCTAGAGAACTTATCTCATGTTTTCCTCCTTGGGTCTCCTTTTTCTCTATCGTAGCTCGTTCTGTTCCCCATTGGTAATGGTTTTGGGCCATGTCCTCAATGAGAGCGCAGGCTTCTAAGTAAGGTTTATTCATCAATGCGCCACCAGCGGCAGCATCGATAGACATCTTTGTGTTGTAATGGAGTCCATTATAGAAGGTGTGGATGATTAGACATTGTTATAGGCCATGGTGTAGACAGGCTCTTAACAGGTCCTTATATCTCTTCCATGCTTCAAAAAGTGATTCTCCCAGGTTTTGGTTAAATGTAGTGATTTTGTTTCTAAGGACAGCAGTTTTGCTGGGCGGAGAATATCTTACGAGAAATACTCTCCTAAGGTCATCCCAGGTTTTTATTGAATTGGGTGGAAGCGAATTCAACCAATCTCGTGCTCTATCTCTGAGGGAAAAAGGGAATAATCTTAGTCGTATTTCCTCAGGCGAAGCACCATTGCATTTTAAAGTGTCTGCTAATTGTATAAAAGTTTTTAAGTGTTGATTCGGGTTCTCAGTACCAAGACCACCGAATTGGTTTTGTTACACCAATTGTAGCAATGATGGTTTTAGTTTGAAATTATTTGTGGTTATAGTTAGGTTTACGATACTTGAACTAGGTTCCTCATCTGACGGTTGGGAAAAGTCCTTAAGGGGTCTTTGGTTATGATTCTCGGCCATAGTTTTTCTAATTCTACGGAGAAAATGGATGTAACGTTCAGGTTCCTCAAAAGGATTGAATAAGGTTCCGGTGCTGCGAGATCTTCGCATCAACCGGACTGTAAAACTTAGTCTAGACGGTGCGACTATAGGGTGCGAAATTTGACGAAATTGATCCCCGACAACGACGCCAAAAACTTGATGCGGTGTATTCGCAAGTGTACGAATATCTTCAGAGTAATATAAAGATTATCGATCCACATAGACCAATTGTCAATCTATCGTTTCCTATTGTTACAGTGTTTAGCTAAGTCAATATTAAACAGGGAATTAAGCATGCAAGAAAGTAAAGTGCGGCGAAATAAATTTCAGATATAAAAGCAGGATCAAATGTAATTCACATAGTCAGATGATATTCACAATGCTTCGGAATAGAACTACTTATAGGGAAATATTTTCTACTAAAGAAAAGAACTAATTTAATAGGAATTGTCGCTTTCGCGTAATCAGAACCGAGTTTACTCTCTAATCAGACCTTCTTATCGTCACTTATAAAAAGGCACACATTGCGTTAAAGTAATAAACCTATTTTTAAGAAATAAAGTACTTGACCAAGTTGAAAAGTATTTTGATCTGGAATTTCTAATAAAAAAGGGACCTAACTTTAACCCTATAAACGCGTCCGAAATAGTTTCAAAATTGATTTCTTTAATAATAAAAATCCATAACTAACCGTACAAAGCGCTTTCGCTTCCTTTGACCAGTTAGAACTAACCGAGTTTAACAAAGGGTTGGACGACTTTCGATCTTACCCAACAACAATAAAGTACAGAAAACTCGTATTAAAAACCAAAATAGCCCATAAGCATTTCTATTGACACATTATTTGGAATATCGATCCAACTAGATTCCTTACATTCTAGCCCAGTAAGGTTTAGCCTGACATGGGAATGTAAACAGACATATTAAAATAAATCATGCGAGAAAGTAAATAATTTAAAATGCGGTGCGGAAAATAAACAAAGTATAAGCAGGCGCGGGAAATAAACAAAGTAAAAGCAGGTGCGGAAAATAAACAAAGTAAAAGTAGGTGCGGGAAATAAACAAAGTAAAAGCAGGTGCGGGGAATAAAAAAAGTAAAACAGGTGCGGGAAATAAACAAAGTAAAAGCAGTGCGGAATATATAAATAGAAACCTGCTCCAAACGGGGAGGTTTTAAATCTGGTACAAACTTGAAGTAAAATGCGACTGGAAATAAACAGCAGTTGAAAATAAATGTGGCAAGATAAACTTCTGCCGAAGTGCTCCAAACTCGATTACAGATTCAATCTATGAACTCGATCACAGACTCAATCAACAGTGCAATAATTCCCCGATGTGAAGAATTATCGCATTACAATAGGGAAATTATATGGATTAAGTTCGCAACTATGTTTGGATCAATTTTGTAATTAAGCTTGGGTGAATTGAAATGAAATCAGGAACTTATATTTATAGAGGATGAAGAATGCAGGAAATCACAGGAATGCCCCCCAACTCCTTTTGGGGGGGGGGGGGGGAAATATCGTCCAAAGGTGGCGCCCGCCATGGAGGCCATCGCGCCCGCCATGAATGTAAATGAGAGGAAGTGGGGAACATGGCAGTTGAGGTCAGCAGGAGGTGGTCCACGTCATGGCCTACCCTATGGTTGACGCCGTGGTGGACGCCAAGAGTGCAAATTTGACCTAAACTCTTGTTTTTCAGCCTGTTTTCCTTCATTTCTTCAGGGGAGCTCTGGATAATTGAAATACCTGAAAAGGAAACAAAAGATAGGCATAATACGAGAAAACAATAATAAAAAACCTAAATAACATGTGAAATTAGAGTAAAAACACAAATGTAAAGTAAGTGTTATCAATATACATCTTCCATGCATCATAACACGACCGTTTTTTTGCACAACATGTTTCCTTATCTTTCTGCTATTTATTTCAGCAAGATAGATCTAGAAAAAACTGTGAAGGATCTTCAGGCACAAAACTATCAATTCCAAGAGACTATACTAGCCCTAGCCAAGGGAAAACAAGATATGATGGAATTGCTGGCAGTTAAGAAGAAACCCAAGAAGAGAGCCCTGGTCAACATGGGCAGAAGGTTCAAAGAGCAAGTTCGTCAGATCTCGGTAGTGGAAGACTGATCTGAAGAAGACGAGAACCAGATTGGTGAAGTTAGAAGTACCCAGGCTGATTGTATTAATGATCAAACGTCTGATGATGATTATTTTGACGAGCAGTATCCACCCGCCGATGTCAAGTATAAGCAGTTAGAAGACAGATTGAAAGCTGTTGAGATCCAAGCCGTCCCTGGTTTAGATTTTGATGATTTGGGTTTGATCTCTGGGGTTGTCATTCCCCACAAATTCAAAATACCAGTCTTTGCAAAGTACGATGGGGTTTCTTGTCCAAAACTTCACCTGAAATCTTATGTGCACAAGATACAGCTGCACACTACTGATAAGAAACTCTGGGTTCACTTTTTCCAAGAGAGCTTGGCCGGAATGCAACTTGAATGGTTTTATCAGTTAGATGGTTCCCGTATCAATACTTAGGAAGACTTAGCTACTGCCTTCTACCATCAGTATAACACGGACTTGGCGCCAACAAGAGTTCAGTTGCAAGATATGACCATGGGAAAGAATGAAGGATTTAAAGAATATGCACAAAAATAGAGAGACCTCACCACTAGGGTTCAACCAACTTTGACTGATAGGGAGCACATTGATATGTTTATGGGCACTTTATCTGGTCCATTCTTTAATCTATTAGTTGGATGCTCTTCTTCTGGTTTCACCGAGTTAATCTTGACCGATGAAAAAGCTGAAAGCGACATCAAAAATGGGAAGATCTCTGTGGCATCTGCCTCCATTTCAAATCCTGTCAAGAAACCTTTTGCTGTAAAGAAGGAAATCAATGATGTGTATGGGGCAAGGGCCTGTACAAAGAAGAATGATCATCCGTCTGTCAATGCTGTCCGAATCTCCAATCCAACTCCTACTCCAAGACCATCTGCTAATCACCAACATTTTGAAACTCCGAGAAGACAATTTACGAGGTTAGGCAAGTCATTATCCCAAGCCTTACAACAATTTCTCAAGGCTAATTTGGTGACATTGTGCGATCCTCCTGCCAACCCTAATACCTCTTCACCAAAGTATAATCCGAATGCTAAATGTGCTTATCACTCAAGTAGTCCCGAGCATGAGACTAACCAATGTTGGGCCTTGAAGAATAAAATCCAAGATTTAATCGATAACGAGACTATTGAGTTTGATCCTCCTCCAACTCCGAATGTAATCACCGCGCCTATTCCGAAGCATAACAAGGGTGTTAATGTTGTTGAAGATACAATTTTTGTTGCCTTTGTTGAAGACTTGACTACTCCACTTAATATCATCAAAAAGAATCTATTGAAAGCCGGGATCTTCCCTGGCTGTGTAAAAGAATGTGTTTGCTGTACTAAACAACTCAATGGATGTGAAGGGCTAAAGAAAGGCCTTCAACGCATAATGGATAGCCACGAAATTCTATTTGAGAAGACTCCTCTTTCTGAAAGTTTGACTGACAAATGTGAAGATCTCTCCATTATCACCATCTCAAACAAGCCTCTTAGGATCACCTCCAAAGGTCCTATTAGGATTTCAAATGAACCCACTGTTTCTCCCTTAATAATTATCAATCCCGGACCAATTCCCTACTCTTCAAACAAGGCGGTGCCATGGAACTATGGTGCTGAGGTGTTTTACCATGGGATTAAACAAGACGCTTGGATCGAATAATACAAAGGTGAAGATGTTGGTAACATAGCTGGCTCAAGTAAGGTAACTCAAACAGGGAGAATCTTTTCACCCAATATCTCGCCACCAGTTGTTACAAAGACACCCGTCCGCATTACTGTTGCTAAGCCAAGCACCGATACAAGATGGAAAGAGAAGGTTATTGAGCATGTCGTGATTGAAATACCCGCAAAGGACTCTATTGATGGAGAGCACTCCGCTCGTGAGATGGACGAGATCTTGAAGATCATATAAAGGAGCGACTTCAATATTGTGGAACAGTTAAGGCAAACCCCTTCTAACATTTCCATGCTGTCATTGCTACTCTATTGCGATGCCCATGCTCGGACATTAATCAAATTCCTGAAAAAGGTTCATGTCCCCCATGAGACCACAACAGAACAATTTGAGAATTGCGTGGCTAGCCTGGCGACTGATAATGGCTTGGGATTTTCAGATGCTGGCCTAACATCGCTTGGGAAGAACCACAATAAAGCTCTACATGTTTCTGTCGAGTGCAAGGGGACCACCTTAGCACATGTTCTAGTCGACACTAGTTCTTCTCTAAACGTACTACCCAAGGGGGCGTTAGACCGTCTAGACTGTGAAGGTTTAGTCTTCAAACCCAGTGATATCATTGTGAGGGCCTTTGATGGATCAAAAAGGACTATTCACGGAGAAGTAGATCTTCCAATTAAGGTGGTCTCTCAAATCTTCAATTCCACCTTCTAAATTATGGATATCCGTCCTGCCTATTCTTGTTTGTTGGGTCGCCCGTGGATCTATAAAGCTGGGGCAATAACCTCAACTCTCCACCAAAAGCTTAAGTATCTTGTCAAGGGGAGAATTGTCACCGTCTGTGGAGAGGAAGAGTTTATGGTAAGTCACCTTAACTCTTTCAAATACGTAGAGATGGATGGAGAATTCATTGAAACTCCATGTTAAGCCTTTGAGGTTGTACCACTAATGGTTGCTGCTACCAAATGTTCCTTTGATGAGTCCAAAGCTGTTAAAGCCGTGCCGAAGATGGTTTCAGTCAAAGACACTCGTGCTGCAATTGAAGAAGGAAGTTGTGATACTTGGGGGAAACTCCTTGATATCCCATTCAAAGCGGACATGTATGGTTTAGGTTTCACCATCAAGGCCCAGAAGAAAGTGAGGCGTGCCCGTGCAGGAAGGCCACCTCTCCGCATTGGAAGCCATGAAGTCAACGTTGTGGGGGATTCAAATGAAGAAGCTGGATTTGAAGATTGGGTGTATCCAACTACAATGGAGCTGAAGAATTGGCATGCCAAGGACTTTGTGCCCATGTACTTCCTTGAGGAGTAATTTACTTGTTATTGCTTTCCTTTCAATTCAAGAACATTTTGTCTGTAAAATTTTAACAATGACTTTTAAGCCATGTGCCTGGCCCGGGGCACTATGGTCCATTTGTCAAGGGTTTTATTTATGTTCATCTAATCATATGATCATTCAATACAAATCATTGGACTCTTTTGCATTCAAATCTTTATGCTCATTGTCTTTCTTTTCTTTCAAATACATTTTTCAAAATAGCCATGTATCTTACATGCACACAAACACACTCTTGCAGGTCCTCATCCACTATGGATCTTATTACCAATGACACTACTATTTCCGACTATGACTTTGAATGTCCAATTAACCAAGCCGAAGACGAAGGCGAGGAAGATTGTGATATACCGGGAGAACTAGCCAGACTTCTGTTACAAGAGGAAAAAGCTATTCAGCCACACGAAGAGTCAGTTGAAGTCATCAATTTGGGTACTGAGGCAGACAAGAAGGAAATCAAGATCGGTGCTAACCTAAAGGACAGTGTCAAGAGCAGATTGGTTCAAATGTTGCATGATTATGTGGAAGTATTCGCTTGGTCTTATAAGGATATGCCAGAGTTTGATACCGATATCGTAGTTCATCGTCTGCCGACAAAAGAAGATTGTCCTCCTGTCAAACAAAAGGTTCGTCGCATGAGGCCTGATATGTCTGAAAAGATAAAAGTTAAAGTGATAAAAAATTTGATGTAGGGTTCCTAGCTGTGACATCCTATCCCCAATGGGTTGCAAATGTAGTTCCATTACCAAAGAAGGACGGAGAAGTTCGCATGTCCATAGACTATAGGGATTTGAATAGGACAAGCCCCAAGGATGACTTCCCTCTACCATACATTAACGTCTTAGTCGATAATACTTCTCAATATATCATGGACAGATTCTATGGCTATAATCATATAAGGATAGCTCCCGAAGACATGGAGAAGACTACTTTCGTGATGCAATGGGGCACCTTTTGCTATAAGGTCATGCCGTTCGGATTGAACAATGCAGGGGTGACATATCAAAGAGCTATGGTAGCTTTGTTTCAAGATATGATTCATCATGAAATAGAGGTATATGTGGATGATATGATTTCCAGATATCAAACTAAAGAGGAATATCTCGATCACCAGTTGATCCTGCCAAGGTAAAAGCCATCCAAGAAATTCCAGTCCCCCACTCTGAAAAGGAAGTTAGAGGATTCTTGGGTCGTATCAATTACATCGCCCTCTTTATATCTCACTTGACTGCTACTTGTGAGCCAATCTTCAAACTCTTGAAGAAACATCAAGTTGTCAGATGGAATGATGAATGCCAAGCTACCTTCAACAAAATAAAAGAGTATATGAAAGAACCTCATATTCTCATGCCTCTAGTTGAAGGAAAACCCTTGATCATGTACTTGACAGTACTAGAGAACTCTATGGGGTGTGTTTTAGGCCAACATGACGAGTCTGGCCGAAAAGAGCATGCTATTTATCACCTGAGCAAAAAGTTTACCGACTGTGAAAACAAATATTCACTGCTCGAGAAAACTTGCTGCACTGTGGCATGGGCTGCTCGCTGGCTAAGACAGTGTATGTTGACTCATACCACTTTTTTGATTTCTAAGATGGACCCAATCAAGTACATCTTCGAGAAACCTTTCCTTTCCGGACGGATAGCCAGATGGAAAATGATCTTGACTGAGTACGACATTCAATACACAACACAAAAGGACATCAAATAGAGTGTATTAGCAGATCATTTGGCCCATCAAGCTGTTGATGATTATCAGTCCATGAACTTCGACTTCCCTGATGAGAACATCATGCTAGTAATCGACTGTGTGAAACTTGGACCGTATGAGGACCAGAACAAGGATCCTTATGGACTATGGTCTTCGACGAAGCTTCCAACGCCTTGGGTAACAGAATTAGTGTTGTGATCATATCCCCTGAAGGTTTCCACACTCCTTTCACTGCCAGACTATGCTTTTATTGCACCAACAAGATGGCTGAGTACGAAGCATGTGCTTTGGGTCTAAAAGATGCCATTCAATTGAGGATCAAGCATTTGAATGTGTTTGGGGATTCCGCTCTAGTGATTAGCCAAGTAAAACGAGATTAGGACACTAAACATCCTAATCTCATCCCTTAAAAGGAACTTGTGCTATCCCTGATTCCCTATTTCGAAGAGATCACTTTTGAGCATTTCTCTAGGGAAGAAAATCAACTGGCTGACGCATTGGCAACCATGTCTTCAATGTTCAAGGTCATATGGGACAAGGAAGCTCCTATGATTACAATTGAGAGATTCGATGAACTTGTACATTCCTGTGAGCTTGTCACTGACGCAGAAAAGCCATGGTACCATGAGGTGATGAGATATCTTGAAGCACAAGAATATCCCGAGGGAGCATCCATCAATGATAGAAAGTTCTTACAAAGATTTGCATCCAAATTATTCCTAAGCAACAGAATATTATACAAGCACAATCATGACTCCACTCTACTACGATGTATGGACAAGAAGAAGGCAGAGGAAATCATGTAAGACATGCACGATAGTCTCTTTGGTACTCACTCAAGAGGACATACGATGGCCAAGAAAATCTTGAGAGCTGGCTACTATTGGTCAACGATGGAGACTGATTGCCATCAACATTCAAGAACTTGTCACAAATGCCAAATCTATGCTGACAAGGTCCATGTACCTCCTATCCCTCTGAACGTCATGACTACTCCGTGGCCATTTGGAATGTGGGGGCATTGACATGATTGGAGAGATCAAGCCAACCGCTTCCAACAGACATCACTTCATTCTTGTCGCTATCGACTATTTCACCAAATGGGTCGAAGCCGCCTCTTTTGCCTCAGTTACCAAGAATGTGGTACCCCGATTCATCAAACATAACCTCATCTGCCTCTATGGTATCCCCGAAAGAATCATCACCGATAATGGAACTAACCTCAACAATGCTATGATTACTGAGCTTTGCACTCAGTTTAAGATTAAGCATCACAATTCTTCTCCATATAGACCTAAAATGAATGGCGCAGTCGAAGCGGCCAACAAAAACATCAAGAAGATTATGCATAAGATGGTAGTAACCTATAAGGACTAGCATGAGATGTTACCGTTTGCTCTACACGGCTACCGTACTTTAGCTAGAACATCAACTGAGACAACTCCCTTTTCCTTAGTCTATGACATGTGAGCTGTTTTGCCAATGAAAGTTCAGATTCCCTCACTAAGGATTATGAATGAGGCAGGCTTAAGCGAAGACGAGTGGATTAAGACGAGATTGGGTCAGCTGAATTTGATCGATGAAAAGCGACTGGAAGCTGTTTATCATGGTCAGACGTACCAAAAATGTATGATCAAGGCTTCCAACAAAAAGATCAAGCCTCGAGTATATCAAGCTGGTGACTTGGTGATAAAGCCCATCATTCTACCACAAGGCGACCCCAGAGGCAAATGGACTCCCACCTACGAAGGGCCATTTGTTGTCAAGAGAGTTTTCTATGGCGGTGCCATGATGCTGACTATCATGGATGGTGAAGACTTCCAACATCCTATAAACACGAACATAGTTAAAAAATACTACGCATAAGAGACCTGATAGGTTGAGACACCTAGGCAAAATAAGGGCATCTTGGCAAACCAAAAGGTTTGGGCAAAAATTAGGGATATATGCAAAATAGTGTACACCCAGCTAGTTGAAAACCCGAAAGGGCGACTTGGACAAAAATGGGTATCCTGGTGGGCTGAAAACCCGAAAGGGCGGATCAGGAAAAATTAAGGATTGAAAGCGTATAACTATGTCCCGTGGATTCACCACAATCAACTTTATCACCAAGGTCCGAGTTCAAACGGTCCAAGATTAATCCAATCAACTTCTGTCAACGGCAAGGGGCGTTCGAAGACATTATGGGCAATAGTAGAGTTAGAGTGAAATGAGATCATTTCCACATGGCTATTTGTTTTTGTTTCAATTTTTGTTTTCCTTTCGACGATTTCCTCTTACTAGGATCTCCGTCTCTTTGTACAAAAACGCCTATTCATGGGCCGAAATATCAATACAAATATACTTTGAAGTGCAAACTTTATGTCTTTTTTTTGAATGAAAAATTGTCCAATGACTAAAGTTGAACGAACATATGCATATGGACATGATTAAAACTATTTGGAACATGTGTTCTGCTAAGTAGTAACAAGCATCTCTTTAATGTATATGGAATATCCCCACAGAGTAATTTTATTAGCATTATCCCTATAAGACGGCTACAATAAACCAATCCTCAACAAGTTACCTACAAAGTTTCTCTGCCCAGATTAATCTCCAGCCAAAGTCCCAGTCTCTTGGCAGCTTTATCTCCCAGTTAAGTTTGAATCCTACAAGTAGGAGCCTTGTGGATCTCTTCAAAGAACTCACCTCGCCAGTAGTTCATTGAGTATTCATCAACAAGGTTTATTTCCCCAACATATAACAGTCAAGGAACCCCAAAATTCCCCAGCTTAGTCTATCCTCCCCAGCTGAGTCTGTATTCCCCCGGCATAGTCTATCTTCCCCAACTGAGCCTGTTATCCCCAGCTAAGTGTCTCCTCCCCAACCTGAGCCTGTCCTTCCCGACTGAGTCTACACTCTCCAGCTTGAGTTTTCCTTTCAGACTATTGAAAATCATAGGGCCATAACCCCTAATCCCCAGTAAAATCGTCAACAAAACCTTTACTATATCCATAAAAAAACAACTACGAAGCCTGGACCCGACCACATATTAGTGCGACTTTCAGATACTATGAAACATGGACCCGACCAGATAATAGTTTAACTCTCTGAGATGTAGAAGAACTTGGACTCAACCAGACCAAGGTTTAACTTCTTTTCCCTAGTAGAGTTTGCCTCTACCCCAACAAGTTATTGTGAAGCCTAGATCCGACCAGATATCAGTTTTCAACTTCATCTTTTCAAGTAAGTTATTGTGAAGCCTGGATCCGACCAGATAACAATTCCCCCTAAGAAGTTCGTTGTGAAGCCTGGAATCCGACCATATAATAACTAAGTTCCCATAGCGAGTTACTGTAATGCCTAGATCCGACCATATATCAGTTCAACTTTGTCTTTTCAAACAAGTTTATTATGAAACCTGGACCCGACCAGATAACAATTAAATTCATCCACCTCAAAATCTGTGAAACTTGGATCCGACCAGATGTCAATTCAAATTTGTCTACTCAAGCAAGCTATTGTGAAACCTGGAATCCAACCAGATAACGATTAGCTACAATGCCAACAAGACAATATGAAGCCTGAACCCGACCAGATAATAACATAACTTTTCAAAACTCTGAAGCCTGGACCCGACCAGATAGTAGTTACCACTTCAAGTTACTATGAAGCATGGACCCGACCAAATATCACTTCAACTTCATCTTTTCTAGCAAGTTACTGCAAAGCCTGGAATCCGACCAGATAACAATTAATTTCCTTACCCACAACAAGTTGTTATGAAGCTTGGATCCGACCAGATAACAATTCAATTTCAAGAAATTTTCTGCGAAGCCTGGAATTCGACCAGATAACAATTAATTTATCCTTCCCCGGTAAGTTACCGTGAAGCCTGGAACCCGACCAGATAGCAATTGACTTCCTCTTCCTCATCAAATTATGAAGCCTGGATCCGACCAGATAACAGCTGACATTCAAAAGACAATCCCCAGCGGAGGCATTCTCTTAACGAATTTGAAGATGTGCATATTCTTAATCCGGGATTTAGAATTCCTCAACAGCAGTCAGGGATTTATTTTCCCGGACAAACATAAATCTCACATTCATACATCATAGCCTATACATATGAAATGCATTTAGCATGATCTCATTCATATTGTGAACATCATGCATACATCTGCATTTTATTAACCCTTTTTCCATAGGTGAAACATCAAGTTTTAATATAAATCGACCAAAGATTTGTGCTGATACTTCCTCCAGTGTTTACCATCATTCCTCCAAATGGCATCTATAAGCCCATTCCCAATATATCTTCGAGTGCAAATTTCTGGGCACTCTAGTGTTCAATCACCTTCCACCTTCAAGTCACGAATGGTGGATCCGCCAATCTAACTCTTCAGGTTTAAGAAGATTGAACAGGGGAAGCTGTTGTACCCCAAAATTTTCCCTCTCATTTATCAAGTAAATTCTCATAAGATCTCCTTGGGTTCAAGACTGTACTAGGGTTGATCAGCTCAAGGCACCTCCTCAAGCACTGATGACTGAAAATTATGGTTTGATATTTCACAAGGACAAATGGAATTTTAATTCTCCATATGATTTTCATGGATCATTTTGGACCCTCAAGATTGCTCATGTCAAGTTTCAAGTCTTGGATCACATTTTTGCCCAATCAATTGATCAATTGACCTAGAATCAATTATATTAAGGAAAAAGTCAATTGTGGTCAATTTACAGTCAAACTTCATAATTTTTTATCCATATAAACACCATGAACTCATATATGTCATTTGATCAAGTTTGGATAACAATTCCTTAAGAAATTGGATCGTATCATCAAAAGGGCAAAATGGTCAAAATTAGGGTTTTGACTGAGAAGGTGCAATTTATGGTTTTTGACCTAGTAATGATTGATTGGTTTGAGAAATGATCTCAAGGATTCAAATGCATCATTTTGACGTAATGGTATGGCTCAAAACATTGCTCAAGATCAATTTATTGACAAATGAATTTTAATTCAACTGATCAAAAGTCAACTGTATACTGAAAAGTCAAACTTTGACTTTTTAGTCAAAATCAAGTGTCAAAGATCACAATTTATAAAAACATGTCAAAATATGAAACTAATTCATCAAGAAATTAAAAAGTCAAGATTTCATTTTGAAAAGACAAAATTTCTAAACTTAGAAATTTTTCTAAGTGTTGGAAATTCATATTTTTTCCACTATTTTGAGCAAAATTTTCACCATGATGCAAGATGATTTAAAGGAAACTTTCAAAATGAAAGTTGTAGATATTAATGATATATAAAAAATTGTAGAACACAACTTCTCCTAGAAATGCATGGATTTCAAGTTATGATTTTGTGAATACATGTTCATGAAACTTGGAAACTTAGTGAAATTTTGCCCTAGTTTAGGCAGGATTTTGACCTAACTTCATGGAAATTTTTCACATGGTTCCGAGATGAATTTTCAAAAATGTCCAACATAGATGTTGTATAGGATGTTACAAGCTTTCCAAAATGTCACAGAACTCATTGAGATCATGTTTGTGCAAGGAGAATCGAAGGCAAGAAGTTAGAGTTTTCAAACTTGAATTAAAAGCCATTTTGTGAAGAACACATGAACCAAATCCATTCTAGGCTGCATAATCTTTGCTTTGAAGGCCTCAAACTTGTTTGTCACTCCATAATTAATGTTTTTCACAGCTGCTAAAAACTTTAATCCAAGCATTTAATGCATTTCCTATGCTCAATACCATTTTAGGAAGAAAAGCAACATTGCTATTTTGGAAAAGCGGCTTTATGCACAAAGTCCACTCTTCTTGAGCCTCTAACTTGTTTGTTTAGGACACACTCAACATACAAAGTCAGTTAAACATGTTTAGTTTGTAACCACTCTATACAACCTTGTACTATGCATTGGGACAATGTGTATCAAGCTTGCTTCAAAAACAAGAAAAAGAGCCATAACATGTGATTTTGAATTCTGGTCAAGGACAAGTCTCCAAACTTGTTGCTTATAAATAGAGTCACTATTTGTGAGCTACAACACGAGCTTGAACATCCTGAAACACTCACAAACTCCCTCTAGCAAAAATTTTCTTCAAAACACCATTGTTGTGCAAGTTCTGACTTTACACATCAAACTTATATCTCCCTCGCGCGTTCTTTGGCCTTTTAGTTTCTAAAGCTTCCTTACATTAAATACAAACTATCCCACGCCTTGTTACACAACTGTAACATCATCTTCATCAACTTCCATAGCCAAAAGCAGAGCATTGTAGTTGGACTTTTCCAGACCATTCCAGCCACTCTCAACTCAAGCTAAGCATTGCATTAGCTTCCTAGAGACTCAAGGAAGCTAATCTGATTATTCCAGCACCTTGAATCAAGCTCAAGCTCATTTCATGATTTCCAGTTTTGAGGTATTTTTCTTGAACTTCTATCTTCTCATTTAGGCATTGTTAGGCTTGCATTTGTGAAGATAAAATATAGACATCATTGCCCTGAAACTATACATGTCCATAGATTTCATTTATGTTGCTTGAGTAGGGAGAATTTTGAGTTTGAACCTTTGAAAATATTTAGGTCAAAATTTGGTACTGTTGGAAATTCATGCTCATCTTTGAGAATTAGCTTAAGTTATTTACATATTCAGAATCGTGAGGAAATTTCTAACAAGTTTGACGTTGGAAGTTTTGTGAATGGATGAGAAATGAATGAGTTACAGGATTTATTGGCTGGAGGTTGAAGATGAAGTTCATTCAGGACTTAACTTAGATTATATATTTATTATTATTTTATATCAACGGATGTATCACCGCCCAAGTGGTTAAAGCGCACACCTTTCACCTTTAAGACCTGGGTTCGAGCCCCATCGTCCGTTTTGTGATACTTTTTAAATATTTTTCAGTCTTTTTTTTTGCAGCCAGGCACTGGGCCTTCCCCATTGGGCTTTTGTCCTTTTTACTAACTTCTCACCCACTGTTTACTATTGTATGTTGACCCAATCCATTTATATTTTCATTTATTTTTATTTATTTTCTTTTTCTTATTTAACTTTTTATTTTCAGTTTTATTATTTATATTATTATTATTATTATTATTATTATTATTATTATTATTATTTTTATTTTTATTAATAAAAAATCCAAAAATATTATTATTATTATTTTTCATGCTTATTATTCTATTTATAAAAAAAATAAAAAGAACAAAAATATTTTCTTAATAAATTAATTTATTTCTTTTATAATAAATTTTTAGACTTAGGTTTAATTATTATATTATTTTATTTTCTTACTTAAAATTAATTTAGAACTTAGGTTTATTTTAATTGATTAATCTTCGTCATCATTATTAATTTAAAACCTTTTCATAAAAAACCCTAAAAAACATTTTTAATTTAATTTCTTTCTTAATTAATTTAGGTTTAAGTTTTGTTTAATTTTTAATTAATCATTCTCCTAAATTAGGTCAAGACTAAACCCCTTTCATAAAAAAAACAAACAAAAATTATTTCTTTTTCTATTTGCATTTCTACATTATTATTTATTCAATTTTTGTATATTTATTCAATATGATTGTAATAATTAATTAGGTTTAATTTTCTTGGAAAATTCCTATTTGTAAATTTGTACACGCCCTCCCCAATGATGTAATAGCTTAGTATTTTTACTTTCTGCAATTTATCGCTTTATATAAATGCTAGTAAATTAGGGTTTGTATGGAAAGATTAAAATCAACAAGTTAGCAAACCCTAATCCAAGATAAACAAGCATGTAAATCAAATACATTTGCACACTTGTATCCTTAGGGTAATTCCACTTTGTTGCCTTACAAAAAATGGTCATGTTATGCATGTGGAATATCTTAGCAAAAGCAATAAAAAATACAAGATCATAGTCCCACGATGACACTATCAATATTGTCTTTCAAAATGATCTTAGTCCCTCAAGAGAAAATGCTAAGATATCTCACAACATTGCTATCATGGCTATACGATGACCCATGCCCGTCCCTTTACATCCAAAGATAAGGCTCCTTACCAATCAATGGTAAGATAGCAATATCAAAGGAAGGAAGAAATGAACAAAGGCTTTTAAGTTGGTAGATTGTTCCTAGTTGCTTTCTCATTTTTAAATCAAACATCCTTGCTAATTTTCAAAACCAACACCAACACTTTCAAAAACACTTTCAAAACATTTTTCTAAACATGAAACATTTTCAAAAGATTAACACTTTATATACGTTCTTACGAACGAGAACTATTACAAAGTTTGCCTAAACGATGACGCTTTTTCAAAATACTTTCAAAAATCACACAAAGCACATTTTCAAACAAAAACAAGTGATCTAGCAAGCAACTAAGAGCCCATAGATAACTATGGATGAAAATGATGCTAATACCTTCCCTTTGCATAATCTACCCCCCGAACTCAAGAAATAATCTCAAAGGTATTTCCTGTTCTTTTCAGCCTTTTCTTTTGGATAAAAGAAAAGTCGGTGGTGACTCTTGCTAACCGCAACATTTGCGATAAAACACAAAATACCCAAGTCAGTTCTTCCACCGTATCACATATACCAACTAGCTCAAAATAATTCCATTTGTCGACATATACTCTCAAATCATCTACTAGTCCTCCTTTATACACACTAAGTCCTTCATCAATGAATTCACCACTGTGATGAATTCTGAATTTTAAGTATTCATCCATTATACCTATTCACATCACATTCGTAACTAGAGTTTGCACTAAAACATTTACATAACAAAAATAAACATTACTCTAACACATTCGTAAGCCCTAAAATTGAACAAAAACACAAATTACCCTAACACATTCGTAAACCCTAAAATTACAGAACACAAACACAATATCCTATGATTTTCTCATCATGCAAAACAAAGATTTTCCCTAAAACATTTTACCTAAAACAGATAAAAAATTACTAACTATTTGATAAACGCGTCTTCAATCAGTCACTTATTTGATGAAGCCACCTTATGTCATTCAATAACGTGTCCGACATTTGATTTCACCGAGATTCCTGCCTATGATTCACCATCACAGTAACAAACATTTTAGGGCTTCTTCGTAAAAGTTTTCGGGTTTATCAACAAGACAATACACTTTGATTGCTATATTATATGTTATATCCACGTCACCACGAAAAATGCCACCTGAAAGAAATTTATTAACTTTGACTAATTGCAATAAACGTAAGGACAAACGTGGTTCCATTTTGAAAGTTTAAAAATCAACATACTACTTTTTAATGTTAAAGGATCAAATTGAACTTGAGTTAAAATTAATGAACGAAAAATAATATATATATTTTTTTAAAAAGAATAATTAAACACCCGTATCCTCCTCACCCCGACTCCCGTCTCAATTAAGACAAACTTTATTTCAATGAATCCAACAAACCTTTCTAGCATCCTCACTTTCACCCATCATATGATGCAAATATTTAATATATTTTTAGCATCCTCGCGTCTCCACCATCATATGATGCTGATATTTTAATATTATATGATGTTGATATTTTAATGTTTTTTAATAAGTAAAAATGATGATTAATAACACTGATATATGTCTATTTTCATATTTCTCTCGGATGAAATTTGAACTGAATCTCTTGAAGCTATCATGTCAATACGTCAAGTTCATTTAACACAAACGGTAAAAAAAAACTATGACCACCTCTTATTCAATCCTCACATGCTGCTGTTTTTGTTTGAAGCATTACAAAATGCATGATGACTAGTTGTCTTAATTAGAGAAAGGTTATTTGGAAGTTTTCATTTGTCTATGTAGGGGACATTGCATATTGCATGTGAATTGGTTCATATGCTAACCATATTAAACAAAGTGAATCTTTTAGAGTGCTATTGGTTAGGTCAACATCAACTTGAAAGAGCATCTCTTTTTGATAGAATATGTAGAAAGCTTGGATTTACATTCACATATTGCTCCATAATAAAAAGTGTGAAAAAGAAATGATAAAAAACACAAAGGAAAAACAACCTAGATTCCAAGCATAAAGCTGTAAATGATGGCGATGGCTCCGATTTAACTAAAAAATAATAGTTGAAACTTTATTATATTGAGAAAAATACACGTATTTCTTCTAAGATATATTAAAATGACACTATAACACTTCTTTTAATTTTTAAATATATATTGATCTTTCCTGAAATCTATTAAAATGATATTGATATTTTCTATAATTTTAAATGATAATAAAAAATTATAAATATAAATAATATTTACTTATGATTTTTGATCTGTTACTACAATTTTCTATTGATACATATATGCTTAGAGGAAGTTAGTGTATGATTTAAAATTAGAAGGAATATAGTGTCTTTTTAATCAACCTCAAAAACAGTGAATGTTATTTTCCCTATTATATTCCATCTATTTTTAAATAAAATTTTCAAATATACAATATTAAATTATGTTGAGAGAAATTTTTACTATCTATTATAGTTTTTAACAATAGAAGAATTAGTCTCTATAATTATACAAAAAGAATATCTCAATGAAAAGATAAATCAATTAAATATCATGATAAAAATGAAGTTTTTATTTATTGTTTATGTTTTTCTAACCTCAAAAACAGAATAAATATAAATATATATTTAAAAAATTGTTTTAAAACTTAAAATGTTAGATCCTCACATTATTTTTGAATAAATCAAAATTGACAATTGTTATGGAAGAATTAATTCATATTATCAAATAAACTAATTAAAGAACAGATTTAATAAAATTACCTCAAAATTAACCAAATTTTATTTTAATTAAAAAGTTCATTATTTCATATTTCAAACAAACTCTTTTTAACTCACTATGTAATGTACCACTTTTTGGTGGTACAAAGAAAATAAAAGGAAACGGAAATGCATTAAGAGGAAAAGAGAGAAATAGCTGTGATGGACTAAATTATTAACAAACTAATTTTTTCTTCAAATTTTATTTGTGTATTTTTTTTATTCATAAATTTCATTTTTATACGAATGCTCACTTGGGCCTAAATTTGTTAGCTTGGGCTATTTATCGAGAATTTAACCTTACACTCTTAAAAATTTTACTTAGCACCCTCCCAAAAATTGTGTTTATTATATAAGCCTTTAGCTAAAAAAAAAGTAATTTGATATCACTAGTCATTTTTTTTAGAATTTTAAGAAAATTTGTGCGACAAATCAGATTTTCCGAACTTTCTATCGGATTTTTCAAGTATTTTTATATTAATTCTTTCAATTGTTACCTAATATATAAGATTATATCACATATTTTACGAAAATCAAACATTTTTATCGATATTTTTGAAATTTAGTTTAGATATCAATTTTACGATTTTCTGAAAAGCGTATAAGAGTATTCAATTTAGATATCAGATATGTAAGGAGTGTTTTCTTGGTGACCCTAAATAAAAATGGCGGCTTCTCGCTATTGAAATACACAAATGCAAGGTGGAGATATGCAATTATTCTCTAGTTTTTGTGTGTTGTGTAGAAAAGATTGGTTGAGAGACACCCTATTTATATAAATATTGAGTCACTTTGGATCTAAGAAACTTTATCATGTCATCAGGTTACTTTTCAGATATGTATCTCCGATTAAACCCTCAATTGTTTTACAAAAAGGATAATTTCAGAGATGAATATCCGAAAAAGGTCACTGATTGGTTTTTTTAAAATACATGAGGTTTATTTGAATATGTATATCCGAAAATATACTTGAACCAGAAGCAAACCAGAAACTTGGTATACAAGCACATACAATGTAAACCATAAAATTTTTAATCAAGAATTACACCATCATTGCTGAAGTTATATATTACTTATGTATTAAATCGTATCAAGATTATATCATTGACGATAATACATTAAAAAAAAGTATCGATTATAATCTAAAATGCATTAAAAGATCCATCACCGCATGAATTTACAATTGGTTTCGCCTTCGGCTTTTCCTGATTTGATTCTCTTTCAAGCTTGCTCAATTTGGTGCACTCTTCCATCCTCTCCAGAAATTGATCCGACCAAGTTTCTGCCTCTTATATAATATCGACAAAGTAATGTGTTGGATGTAAGAAACACCTTTGCAACCAAATTCGTTAGTTTTCGTGTCTTGATCGGTGAAAATTACCTTCGACATGTTTTCTTGGTCTTTCAAGAAAGTCTTGCACATTTCAAAGGTCCATGGAACGTTGCCCTCTTTTTCAGATTCCAACACTACTACGGAAAACACATATAATGACAGTTGCGAAACACATATAATGACGATAACATGTCCGTTTTTAGGTATCATTTAACTGTATGTATGTTGTTTACCACAACGGTTGTGTGACCATTGTTATAAATTAGATAGCGTGTTACTTATAACTATGGTTTAAGGAAACAACTATTGTGAAATAATTGAAAGAGCATGGGTCCGAATTCTACTGCGCAATTTTAGGAATTTTATTATTTTGGATAGCATTCTACTTATAACAACAGTTGAATTAACAACCCTTGTGATATTATTTGTGATTTTTTTAAATATATTTTTCAATTTTACAAAATTCCTAATTTACAACCTTAATATTTTTGAATTGTATCATACCAGAAACAACAATACACTAATTTGTGAATTGAATAAGACCAATATTAGATCAATGATACAATTTCATTAGGAACCAAATGTTGCATATATAAAAACCAAAATTGAGGCAAACAACCTACAATGTACCATAGAACGCAGTGGTTGTCAAAATATGATTCTTATCTTTCAAACTAGAGAAATACATGGATTCAGCCTTAACCATAACCTCACTATTTTGAATTGTACTATGATTATCTTTTGCTTTTGTATAAAAGAAATAATTAGAAATGCTGTATGCCGTCCAAGTTATCATAGTAAATTTTAACATGTATGACAATCATTTAATTGTCTCGGACACCATCCTCATTAGAAATTCTCTTATTAAACTAACTTATGAATTTCTTGTTATATTGTGTCAACAACCACTTGTTATGTATTCAGGGATATTTTTTCTTTATGATTATTTTGTGTTCTTTTATGTAAGATTCAACTACACTAAGATTATTCAATATATAGAAATGTGCTTCAAGAACTACACCCTAACTCATTTGTTTAACATTTAAACCTTGAGTAGATGTATCTTCAAATCTTTTAGCATGACGAGACTTTAGAATTCCAATAGACACTATTTTCAACAAATAGTTTGAACAAAACTCAACAGCTTCTTCTATGATGTATCTTTCAACGGTTGAAGCTTCCAACCGATAATGTTTCTTCGTATATACTTTAAATATATTCATGTATTTCGCTATATGATACATCCACCTTAAATAAATTGGGCCATAAAACCTGATTTCTCTGACTAGATGAACAAGTAAGTGAACCATAATGTCAAAAAAATGATGGAGGAAAATACATCTCCAATTGACACAATATTATTGCAACCTCTTCTTCTAATTCATCTAATTTTTTAAAATCAAGAACTTTATTACATATAGAATTGAATAATAAGCACAATCTGGCTATAATTACTCTTACATTTTTTGGAAAGATGTCACGGATAGCCAATGGTAGAAGTTGTTGCATCAAGACATGAAAATCATGAGATTTTAAACCAATTAACTTGAGATATTCCGTTGATACATGTTTCTTGATGTTCGAAGAGAACTACTATAAAACGCGCATACAATAATGCCAAAGTCACCACAATTCTTTCAAACACCGTGATGACACTTCTAAACTCATGCACTAAATTTTTTTTAAGTAAAATTTTTAAGGATATAACAACGATTTATGAGAACACAATGGTGATACCATCAAGGTTTCATGGATTCGAACCTCATCAAACCTCATCGCCCTTAAATACTTTATTCCTTTTACGTTAATGCGTGCCTTTTCCTTTTTATTTATATTTAAATTAAAAATAATATGGATATCTGATAGGAAAAATAACAAGTGTACTATTTTTACCCCTTGTAATAATAGGGAAATTCCACGAACGTCGATCTCAAGGACTGCGTGCAATTATCGAGTTAAATTCGTAGTTCAATTAAACAAAACTTGATATGGGTTTTGGTTTTGATATTGTCACTTAACAAAAAAGAGAAATATAAAATGGATTTTTCACATATATGAGAGATATGCTAGGTGTGGTGTGTAATTTGTCCTATAACGACCTTGAATCATAATTTCTTCAACAAGATCATATCATTCAACTATCAGCCCTTTAGATTATTTCTCCCTAAGTCCTTAGTGAGAAAACCTTTAACCATCCATCCTAAATCCTAAGTCCTCAAAAATATCTACTGGAGTCAAGCCTTTGTTTTATCAAGGGTTAAATCCGGTAACTATAGGGTATCCCTAGTTCTAGGTGATATATACTATAACTTAATTATAAAAAACCCTTAACAACCGCGGTCCAGCTAGTTGTTAACCGTAAATCAATCCTAATTGGTTCGATCCGGAAAACATGAAAACATTGAACGATTAATTTGAATAAGAAAACAACTTTATTAAAGACTTCAGAAATTCATAATTATTACAGATTCAAATCAGGGACACCGCTAGCATTGAGGGTTTTATTCGTTCATATTATTCAAAAGAATTACAAAAATATAAGAATTAGACATTACAGATGATTGAGGAACTTTGGTCTTCAATCGCGTCTGCTCATGAAAGATCATAGTTCTTCAAGAATCTCATATCCTCACTCCTAGACTCCATAATTCGTTCTCTACAAAAAAAGTCTTTTAATCCATTTCGGAAACTTGGCTAAATAGTGCACAATCCATTTGTCTCGGTCCGAAATGCCCAAAACACCCCTCTGGGTCCCAATTCATAAAAAATCATAAAAATACTCAAAATCAGCGTCCTGACCAACACGGGCCGTGTCACCCGACACGGGCACCCGTGTCGGCCTCTGACCATCGCTTTACAAAACCCATTTTGCCCAGACGGGCACCTGTGTTAACCTGTGCATCTTCCATGCTTTCCAAGTCTTCACCCTGACACGGCCCGTGTCAGGTGACACGACCATCCGTGTCAGGGCTCCTGTAGAATTTCCTCATAAACTTTAAATTATGCACTTTTTCCGCCTCGAGTTATCCCGTTTTATTCTTTTGAACCTGAAAACACTAAAACACAAAACCAAAGTATAATATGCAATAAAAAGAAATAAAATATTGATAATTAAAAGGAACGAGAACTAAAATTATTGGTAAATAACTGTGTAAAAACCACTGATCAAACTCCCCCAAACTTAAACTGTTTCTTGACCTCAAGTGACCATTACAAGTACTCATTAAAATCACAGTAGACCGGTACTCATACGTGATACATTCGTTCCAATTGATCAAAAAACAACTCGTTCGATGTTCACATAACACATAGAGTTTGTGTAAGAACCTTTTAACCTCAGCTTCATCTTCAGATACCTCACTATCTATGCTTTGTAGTTAAGTCTTTTTTCCAATTTTCCTCCTTTTTCATTCAGACAATCAAATTAAGGCAATGAGAATTTTAATGATCATCACACACACAAGACTAATCAAGAAAGTTTTTGTTCAGGCACCAAATAAGAGCTTTTGCTCCTTTTTAATTTCAGATGAAATTTTTAGAACTTTTCAGTTTATATATTGTCCTTTATGGATAATGTTTGGGGATTAACACTCTTTGGGCTGAATAACCTAGTGAGGGTTACCCAGCTTAGTGAGCCAGCTTCCTTTTACCACCTTTTCATAATTTGGTGTCAGATTTATTTATTTCTCAACCAATCATACCTGCATGTGAATCTGTATTATACCATACTGTAAAGATAAACTACTCAAGGAGTACTTCTCAGGATTCAAGCACTATAGTACAAATCTACACGTTAGACTTGTATCATTGTCATGTTATTCCAAAATTCCTACACTCTAACAACCATCCCTTTGTCTCTATATACTATTTCCGAACTCTATGAGAAACAAGTTCTTGCACAAAACAAAATTTTTCAGCAAAATTTGGGAAGGACTTCAACTCATGGATTTACACAACTAGCATAGAACCAACAAATAATTCGAAACGAAAAGCAATACCCCCCACCCCCTAAACTTGATCAAAACATAGACCCCAATGTTTAAAAACAAGCTCGAGGAAGGTGACTCACAGAGGGAGATGCAACACATGTTGTTGTCTCCTGGATTTCACCAGTAAGACTCCCTTTATTACCAGCAGACAAAACGAAACAAACACCAAAATAAAAACTAAGTTATTAAAAGCGCGGGTTGCCTCCTATGAAGCGCTTCATTTAACATTGCATAGCTCGAAGATTCATCCCCTTATGGGGATATTTCCTCTTCCACACCTTGTTACTTGTCTCTTCCATAATCCAGAACTCATTCAGATCAATAGTATCAACCCATTTATGCTTCCAGCCACTTCCAACTTCCATCTCTACTCCTTGAGGTTCCTTTTTTATTTTTCTTCTTAGATTCTTAAATGAACTTTGGAATTTTGGAAGACGCTGGAGCTTACGCCACCTGAGAGCTTATACTAAAGACTTTTTCTGGGGGTGGTTTCAAACTTCTATTGTCTCCTGCTAATTTGATCATACTAGCTGCCATACCCTAAATTTGCCCGCCCTTTATCACTACGGTCAAAATTAATTTCATACTTAGATTTTTATAAAATTCTTTTGATTTACATTAGTATTTTGGGGTTCTATAAATAATCGTTCTCAAGTCTAGTTAAAAATATAATAATTTATCTTAAATTATTTATATTTTTAAAATATCAAATATTTGCACACCTTTCATATACTTTCAATTGAGTTTATTTAAAAATGAGTAACATAGCATAATTGGTAAAGAATGAAGCTTGCAAGTATGAGGTCACTGATTCAAATCTTGTGTGTTGCATTTTTAACATTTTTTCTATTTCTTTTTGTTACTAATTTTCTTTCTTTTTTTTTGGAAATCACGCTTGGGATTTTCATACATTTTGGATAACTTACTCCCTAAGTTTTTTTAACTTAATTCAAGTCTATAAATAAGACTCTTATTTGTCCTAATATTTCATCGACAATATTCACAAAAACAAGATTCTCACAGTCTCACGAATTGCACTCTGTTGTACCCCAAAATTTGTCCTCTTATTTCTCAAGGATTCTCTCACAAGAACTTCTATGACGTCAAGTTTGCAGAACTGATACGTCAATTTAGGCCTGGAATTGACACAAGGGCAAAATGGTCAATTGCATACTGGAAAGTCAAACTTTGACTTTTTGGTCAACATTACATTCCAAAGATCAAATATCATCAAGAAGTCAAGAAAGTCAAAAGTCAACTTGAAAAGTCAAGATTTCCAAGGCTTAGAAATATTCTAAGTGTTTTTATACATGATAATTTCATCACTTCATGCCATTCTTTCATCATGATGCAAGATGATTCAAAAGAAACTTTCAACATGAAAGTTGTAGGTCTCCATGATATCTCCAACATTTCTTTACACGACTTCTCCTAAATATGCTTGGATATCAACTTATAAATTCATGAAGTCATGACATTTTTATTTAACACTTAGAGAAATTTTCAACAGATTTTGTTCAGGATTTTGTCCCAACTTCTTGGTATTTTTTCACATAGTTACAAGATGATTTTGTCAAAATGGATAACATGAAATTTATATAGGATGTTTCAAGCTTTCCAAAACATTCAAGAGCATGAATTTATCATATTTGAGCTAGGAGATTCAAGGGCCCGAAGTTGGGCATTCATTCTTGAATTGCAAGCCATTTTTGTTGAAGAACACATAATCCAATTGGCATTATTTGCTGCATAATATTATGTTGCAGGCCTCCTTGCTTGCAAATCTCATCATGATTTAATGCTTACACCCACTCTTGAACTATTACCCAAGTGTTTGAGCCAGTGTCCAAAAGATCTTTCCATTTATGGCATAAAGGCACCATTGCTATTCTTGAAAAATAAGCTTTTTGTACAAAGTTTGTCTTGAGCCCATACCTGGTTGGTTGATTGATTATACTCCACCATAAATCATGGGAAGTAGCTCCTCAATACCATCAACTTTGGTACTTCATCTTGGAACTATGGAGTACTTGACTTAGTTTGATCTTTGTAATCCAACCAAACCATAACATGATGTTTTGAAAACCTAATCAACTCATATGCACAAACCCCTTGCCTATAAATAGAATAAGCATTTGCAAGAGGAGGAGGTTAGAAAAAATAGAGAGAAAATCCAGAAGTTTTGTTGTAAACAAGCTATCAAGATCCCGTACTCTCCAAAAAGCCATAATTGTCCAAAAACACTTCCACTCTTGAGTTTTAAAGTCCAAATATTTGGAACTCTCACACCTTGCAAGCTCTATCCAAACATCTAAGCACCTCACATACATCACCTAGAAATTGTTCAAACTCAAGAACAAGCTTCTACAACATCTCTGTTTTCATTTCCAAGTTCAAGAACAGTCAAGACAACAACTCAAGCTCAGAGTATAAGATCCAGCTTCAAGGTAAGTTTCTTGACTTTAGTTCTTCATTTCAAGCATCATTAGTAATTCATTTTTTTTGAAGACAAAGTGTAGTAACCATTTTCCTTGAAGTTAACCTTTTTTTTTATCTTCCATTACTTACATTATGTGTCGAGAACTAACCCATGTATGCAGCAAAACAATGTTGAAGTAAAAGAAATGAAAGTATGAGTCGATACATAGCCTTATGAGTCGACACATACTGCTATACAGACCCAAAACAGAAGGAAAAAACAGTGTATGAGTCGACACAAAGCACGTATGAGTCGACACATGCAGTGTATGAGTCGACACATACCATTATGTATCGACTCATACTGAGTTGATTTGACAATACAGGGCAAGGAAAGTTATGTGTCGATGCATAGGAGCTTGTGTCGACACATAATAGTTCAAAATGCAATTTTCCTTCTTTTTACACTATTTTTACATTTCCTTCATTATTATTCGATATGGTTGTAATATTTAAGTTCCTATTTCATCCCCATTTGTAAATTTTACCCCCATCCCCTAAACGATGTAATAGCGTAGGACTTTATTTTCCGCAATTTAACGCTTCCAAATACAAATGCTAGTAATTAGGGTTTTGTATGGAAAGAATAAAACCAATCAATAGCAAATCCTAATCAAGACAAAAATAAAGCATGAAACCAATACACTTGCACACAAGCACCCCTAGGGTAAATCCACTTGGTTGCCTTACAAAAAATGGCCATATTACGCATGTGAGGTATCTTAGCAAAGACAAGCAAAGTATAAGATCATAGTCCCTCGATGACGCTATCAAAAGTTGCCTTTCAAAATGATCTTAGTCCCTAAAGAAAAATGCTAAGATATCTTGCAACATTGCTAATCATGGTTATACGATGACCCACGTCCGTCCCTTTTACATCCAAAGATAGGGTTACTTACCAAATCAATGGTAAGATAACAATGTCAAAGGAAAAAAGGAAATGAACACGAAACACTTTTGAATAGGTAGAATTTTCCTAGTTACTTGCTCCATTTCAAAACAAAAACATCCTTGTTATTTTCAAAACAAACACCTACACTTTCAAAACACCTTTCAAACTTGAAAACATTTTCAAAAGATCAACACCTTTGTATACATTCTTACGAACGAGAATCATTACAAAAGTTTGCCTAAACAATGGCCTCTTTTTAAAAGTACTTCCAAAACCACACAAAGCACATTTTCAAACAAAAGCAAGTGATCTAGCAAGTAACTAAGAGCCCATGTGAAACCATGGATGAAAAAGGTGTTAATACCTTCCATTTTCATAATCTACCCCCCGAACTCAAGAAATAATCTCAAAGGTCTTTCCTGTGCTTTTTCACCTTTCCTTTTGGATAAAAGAAAGGTCGGTGGCGACTCTTGCTAAACCGCAACATTTGCGATAAAACGCAAAACACTCAAGTCAGTTCTCCCACCGTACCACAGAACTGGAGACTCTGCTAGGGAAGATTCTTAAAGTGGGGTTACCTTAGGGCTAGATAATATTTACTTGCTTTCATTGTTTGACTTGTATGCTTTACATTATGGTTCTTTGTTTGGGTTTGAATCCTCTACCCGGATTTGGGATACCTTATAGGTAAGTAGCAATACATTATGGAAAATATGCGGGGTATACCGACATGGTCTAAGAAATAACTACGTTAGTGTGACATATTTGTGGGTACCGGTAGCCCTTGAGTAGTCAAGGAGAATACGGGGCCGCTGAGTGATGTCATGAAGCACTAATGAACTTTTAGAACCTTTACTTGACCAACTTAGCCATTAGGACATAGTGAGATGACCGGCTTTGGTGCAGTCCGAAGTTGGTAGATACTCGATACTAAACTCATTGAGGTTTGGTTTTTTAGGATATTTCGGTCTCCATTAAAGAGGCTTGCATTGAAACAATGCCCGAGAAAACAAACCAGTGATATTGAGCTCCTTAGAACCCGATTACTATTACTAAGACATGTTTGAGCCAACTAAACTTCAAGAGGGTACTTACCTATGAGACTCCATGCAAGCCTAAACCTAAGGACTTGTTTTCTTTGTTTGTATATATATACTTGTACATGACATCATAAACATCATAACATCATACTCATATTCACTAACCATTTCAAGGATCTTGGGATTTATCTCTGTTCTGTTTTGTAGGACATGGATTCTATTAATCTCGTAAGGATCCATCCTCAACTCAAAGAGTTATCATCAAGGGTTTCTGAGAATTCTCCATTTACCAAAAGACATGGTCGCCTCCTAAACTTTGTTACCTCCAACACTGATGAAGATATGATGAAGGTGCTTTTCCAATTCTTTGATCCTCTACACCATTGCTTCACTTTTCCCGACTATCAACTTGTGCCAACTTTAGAAGAATTCTCCCAACTCTTGAGGATCCCTATTCTCAATCAACTACCCTTCAACGGTACGGAAAGAGATCCAAAACCTCAAGAGATTTCTCAAGCCCTACACTTGCAACAATCTGATGTCACAACTAATTGGGAAACAAGGAGTGGTGTCAAAGGTTTCTTGGACAAATTCCTGTTTGAGAAAGCTCAAGATTGTTGGAACTCCTTGGACTTGCAATATTTTGAGGAAATTGTGGCCCTTCTCTTCTTTGGGATGGTTTTGTTCCCGAATCCTGACCAACTCATAGATGTAAACACCGTAAAAATCTTCATGTCTCATAATCTGGTGCCTACTTTGTTAGGAGACATCCTACATTCTTTTCACTATCGCACTGTGAGGAAGAGAGGTATCCTCATGTGTTGTAATCCTCTCTTGGAAAGATGGTTTATTTCGCATCTTCCCCAATCTGTGTTGAAAAATGAGCAAGGTTCAAGATGGTCCCATAGGTTGATGACACTCAGACATTCAAATATTCGTTGGTGTTCCCGCTCTTTGGAGAATGTTACTATCGTCGACCATTATGGAGAATTTCCTAATGTCCATTTGCTTGGAATTAGAGGAGGTATGACTTACAACCCCTGCTTAGCCCTATGATAGTTTGGTTACGCCCGGAGGGATGGTCCCCATGAGATGCTTATCCAAGGAGTGGTATTCGACTACGAGAATGACGATCAAGGTTACCATTAGAGGTTTATCCGAGCCTGGAGGATGTTGAAAAAGGTGGATAGCAAGATGTTAGGACACAAGAACTCCATTCCCCTCGAGCCTTACCTTAAATGGGTGCGAGCTCGTGCTCAGAAACTTGTGATGCCTTATCCTTACATCTTACCAGTCATCATGGAGCCTGTGGTCGAAGGAGATGTTTCCTAAACTATTCTCCATCCCGACATGCCTACCTCTCTCGAAGACTTACAAAAGGGTTGGATTCAGCTTAAGGAAGAACGAGATACTTTCGAAGCTCAATTCTATGCTAGTGAGAAGAGGGTCTTAGAGCTTACGAAGCAGCTACAAGAAGAGCAAAATGTGAATGCTTATCTCACACCAAAGAGGATGCGTTCAGTCTTTTCATCTTAGAAAGTTATTTTGTAATCCCAAGAGGCATGATGTAATCTCTCTTGTTTTGTCTAATGAAAATTAACGTTTTCTCTTTTGTCTATACAAATTTAAATCTCATTAATTCTTGAAATCATTTGCATATGCATATTCATGCATAATAACATGACATGTTTTCGCATAACCGGTTTCCTTATCTCTCCGCTGTTTATTTCAGCAAGATGGATCTAGAGAAAACCGTGAAAGATCTCCAAGCCCAGAATTCTCAGTTTCAGGAGACTCTACTAGCCCTAGCTAAGCGGAAGCAAGATATGATGGCTTTGCTGGCTGTTAAGAAGAAGCCAAAGAAGAAAGCTCTACTCAACATGGGTAGAAGGTTCAAGGAGACAGTCCGTCAAATACCAGTAGAAGGAGACTCATATAAAGATGACGAGAACCAGATTGGTGAGGTCAAGATTACTCAGGCTGACTATGCTGATGATCAAGTATCTGATGATGATTTTTTTGACGAGCAATATCCACCCGCCGATATCAAATACAAACAATTAGAAGACAAATTGAAAGCTGTTGAAATCCAAGCCGTCCCCGGTTTAGATTTTGATTATTTGGGTTTGATCTCTGGTGTAGTCATCCCCCACAAATTCAAAATACCAGTCTTTGCAAAGTACAATGGAGTTTCTTGTCCAAAACTCCATTTGAAATCTTATGTGCGTAAGATACAGCCGCACACCGCTGATAAGAAGCCCTGGGTTCACTTCTTCCAAGAGAGCTTGGCTGGAACGCAACTTGAATGGTTTTATCAGTTAGAAGGTTCTCATATCAATACTTGGGAGGATTTAGCTATTGCCTTCTACCATCAGTATCAGTACAACACCGACTTGGCGCCAACGAGGGTTTAGTTGTAAGATATGACCATGGGGAAGAATGAAGGATTTAAGGAATATGCACAAAAGTGGAGATACCTTACTAGTAGGGTCCAACCGCCCTTGACTGATAGGAAGCACATTGACATGTTAACGAGCACTTTATCTGGTCCTTTCTTTAATGTGTTTGTTGGCTGATCTTCTTCTGGTTTCACCGAATGGATCTTAACCGGCGAAAGAGTTGAAAGTGGCATCAAAAGTTGGAAGATCTCAGTGGCGTCTACCTCCACTTCCAATCCTATCAAGAAACCTTTTGCTGCAAAAAGGGAAGTCAATGCTGTGTACGGGGAAAGGGCCCATACCAAGAAGAATGATCATCCGTCTCTAAATGTCGTCCAAATCTTCAATCCAACTCCTACTCCAAGACCATTTGCAAATCATCAATATTTTGAAACTCCGAGAAGACAATCTACCAGGTTAGGCATGTCATTGTCTCAAGCCTTACAACATCTGCTCAAGGCTAATTTAGTGAGATTGTGCGATCCTCCTGCCAAACCTGATACCTCGTCACCAAAGTATAATCCAAACGCTAAGTGTGCTTACCATTCAAGCAGCCCCGGGCACGAGACTGACCAATGCTGGGCCTTGAAGAACAAAATCCAGTATTTGATTGATAACAAAACTATTAAATTTGATCCTCCTCTAATGCCGAATGTAATCACCGCTCTAATTCCGAAGCATGACAAGAGTGTTAATGTCGTTGAAGATACAATTTTTGTTGCCTCTGTTGAAGAATTGACTACTCCGCTGAATATAATAAAAAACAATCTGTTGAAAGTCGGGATTTTCCCTGGCTGCATAAAGGATTGTGTGTGTTGTACAAGACAACTCAATGGATGTGAAGGGCTGAAGAAAGGCATACAACGCATCATGGATAGCCAAAAAATTCTATTCGAGAAGACCCCACTTGCTAAAAGTTTGACTAACAACTGTGAAGACCTCTCCATTATTACCATCTCAAACAAGCCTCTTAGGATCACCTCCAAAGGTCCTATTAGGATTTAAAATGAACCCACTATTGCTCCCTTAATAATTACCAATCTCGGGCTGATTCCCTACTCTTCAAACAAAGCGGTACCATGGAATTATGGTATTGAAGTGTTATATCATGGGATTAAACAAGAGTGTGGATCGAAGAAGGAAAAGATGACGATGTCGGTAACATAGATGGTTCAAGCAAAGTAACTAGAACTGGGAGAATATTTTCACCCAATATGTCACCACCGGTTGTTACAAGGACGCCCATCCACATTACTGATGCCAAGCCAAGTACTAATACAAGAGGGAAGGAGAAGGTTGTTGAGCCTGATGTGATTGAAGTACCCTTCAAGGACGTAGCTGATGGAGAACCCTCCGCTCACGAGATGGACGAGATTTTGAAAATCATAAAAAAAAGCGACTTCAAGATTGTGGAATAGTTGGGGGCAAACCCATTCTAAGATTTCAATGTTGTCATTGCTGCTTTATTATGATGACCATGCTCGTACATTAGTCAAGTTACTAAAAAGGCTCATGTCCCCCATGAGACAACAATAGACCAATTTTAGAATTGCGTGGCTAGCCTGACAGTTGATAATGGCTTGGGATTTTCAGATGTTGACTTAACACCTCTTGGGAAGAATCACAATAAAGCTTTACATGTTTCTGTCGAGTGCAAGGGGACTACCTTAGCACATGTGCTAGTCGACACTGGTTCTTCTCTGAATGTATTACCCAAGGGGGCATTAGACCGTCTAGACTGTTAGGGTTTAGTCTTGAAGCCAAGTGATATCATTGTAAGGGCATTTGATGGATCAAAGAGGACTGTTCATGGGGAGGTAGGTATTCCAATCAAAGTGGGCTACCAAATATTCAACTCCACCTTCTACATTATGGATATTCGTCCTGCCTATTCTTGTCTGTTAGATCGCCCGTGGATCCATAAAGTTAGGGCGGTAACCTCAACCCTCCACCAGAAACTCAAATATCCAGTCAAGGGAAGAATAGCCACCGTATGTGGAGAAGAAGAGTTTATGGTGATCCACCTTAACTCATTCAAATATGTAGAGATGGATGGAGAATTAGTTGAAACCCCATGTCAAGCCTTTGAAGTCATGCCACCGATGATTGCTGCTACCAAAGTTTCTTCTGATGAGTCTAAAGTTGTTAAGGCCACGCCAACGATGGTTTCAGTCAAGGATGCCCGCGCGACAATTGAAGAAGGAAACTATGATACCTAGGGGCAACTCCTTGATATCCCATTTAAAGCGGACAAGTTTGGTTTGGGCTTCACCGTCAAATCTCAGAAGGAAGTGAGGCGTGCTCGTGCTGGAAAGCCACCTCTCCGCATTGGAAGCCATGAAGTCAACGCCATGGGTGATTCTGATGAAGAAGTTGCATTTGAAGATTGGGTGTATCCAACTACAACCGAGCTGAAGAATTGGCAGGCAGAGGACTTTGTGCCCATCTCCTTCATTGAGGAGTAATCTACTTGTTATTGCTTTTCTTTCAATTCAAGAACATGTTGTCTGTAATATTTTAACAATGACTTTTCAGCCATATGCCTGGCCTGGGGCACTTTGGTCCATTTGTCAAGGGTTTTATTTATGTTTATCTAATCATATGATCATTCAGTACATTGGACTATTTTGCATTCAAATATTTGTGTTCATTGTCTTTTGTTTCTTTCAAATACATTTTTTAAAAAAAAAAGCCATGTATCTTACATGCACACACGCACACTCTTGCAGGTCCTCATCCACTCTGGATCCTATTGCCAATGACTCTACTATTTCCGACTATGACTTTGAATGTCCTATCAACCAAGCCAAAGACGAAGGCAAGGGAGATTGTGACATACCGGGAGAACTAGCCAGACTTCTATTACAAGAAGAAAAAGCCATTCAAGCGCACAAAGAGTAAGGTGAAGTTATCAACTTGGGTACTGAGTCAAATAAGAAGGAAATCAAGATCGACGCTAATTTAAAAAGTAGTGTCAAGAGCATGTTGGTTCAGATGTTACGTGATTATGTGGAAGTATTTGCTTGGTCTTATTAAGATATGCCTGGGTTAGATACCGACATCGTAGTTCATCGTCTGCCGACAAGAGAAGACTGCCCTCCTGTCAAACAAAAGGTTCGTCGCATGAGGCCCGATATGTCTGAAAGGATCAAAGCTGAAGTGATGAAACAATTTGATGCAGGGTTCCTAGCTGTGACATCCTATCCTCAATGGGTTGCCAATATGATTCCAGTGCCAAAGAAAGACGGGAAAGTTCGCATGTGTGTAGACTATAGGGATCTGAATATGGCGAGCCCCAAAGATGACTTTCCTCTACCACACATTGACGTCTTAGTCGATAATACTGCTCAACATAAAGTCTTCTCTTTCATGGATGGTTTCTCAGGCTATAATCAAATAAGGATGGATCCCGAAGATATGGAGAAGACTACTTTCGTTACACAATGGGGCACCTTCTACTACAAGGTCATGCCGTTCGGACTAAAGAATGCAGGGGAAACATATCAAAGGGCTATGGTAGCTTTATTTCATGACACGATTCATCATGAGATAGAGGTATATGTGGATGATATGATTTCCAGATCACAAACCGAAGAAGAACATCTCAATCATTTGTACAAATTATTCGAGAGGCTGAAGAAGTACAAGCTGAGGTTAAACCCTAACAAGTGCATATTTGGAGTACGATCTGGAAAGCTTCTAGGTTTTATTGTCAGCAATAAAGGCATTGAAGTTGATCCTGCCAAGGTAAAGACCATCCAAGAAATTCCAGTCCCTCATTCTGAAAAAGAAGTCATAGGATTCTTGGGTGGTCTCAATTACATTGCTCGTTTCATATCACACTTGACTGCTACTTGTGAGCCAATCTTCAAACTCTTGAAGAAAGATCAGGTAGTCAGATGGAATGGTGAGTTCCAGGTTGCCTTTGAGAAAATCAAAGAATACCTACAAGAACCTCCTATTCTCATGCCTCTAGTCGAAGGAAGACCCTTGATCATGTACTTGACAGTATTAGAGAACTCTATGGGGTGTTTTTGGGCCAACATAACGAGTTTTTCCGAAAAGAGCATGCTATTTATTACCTGAGCAATAAGTTTACCGAATGTGAAACCAGATATTCACTGCTCGAGAAAACTTGCTGCGCTCTGGCATGGGCTGCTCGCCGGCTAACACAGTATATGTTGACTCATACCACTCTGTTGATTTCTAAGATGGACCCAATCAAGTACATCTTCGAGAAACCTTCCCTTTCCGGACGGATAGCCAGATGGAAAATGATCTTGACTGAGTACAATATTCAATACATTATGCAAAAGGCTATCAAAGGAAGCGTGCTAGCTGATCATTTGGCCCATCAAGCTGTGGATGGTTATCAGTCAATGAACTTCGATTTCCCAGATGAGAATATCATGTTGATAACCGACTGTGCGAAACCTGGACCATATGATGGAGCTGAACAAGGATCCCGATGGACTATGGTATTCGATGGGGCTTCCAACGCCTTAGGTAACGGAATTGGTGTTGTGATCATCTCTCCTGAAGGTTACCACACTCCTTTCACTTCCAGACTATGCTTCGATTGTACGAATAATATGGCCAAGTACAAAGTGTGTATTTTGGGTCTAAAAGCTACCATTGATTTGAGGATCAAACATTTGAATGTGTTTGGGGATTCCGCTCTAGTGATCTGCCAAGTAAAAGGAGATTAGGACACTAAACACCCTAATTTAATCCCTTACAAGGAACTTGTGCTATCCCTGATTCCCTACTTCGAAGAGATCACCTTTGAGCACTTCCCTAGGGAGGAAAACCAGTTGGCTGACGCTTTGGTAACCATGTCTTCAATGTTCAAGGTCATATGGGACAATGAAGCCCCTATGATTACAATTGAAAGATTCGACGAACTTGCACATTGCTGTGAGCTTGACACCGATGCAGAAAAGCCTTGGTACCATGAGGTGATGAGATATCTTGAAGCACAAGAGTATCCCGAGGGAGCATCCGTCAATGGCAGAAAATTCTTACGAAGATTTGCAGCCAAATTCTTCCTAAGTAACCGGATATTGTATAAGCACAACCACGATTTAACTCTACTCTGATGTGTAGACAAGAAGGAGGCATAGGAAATCATGGAAGACATGCACGATGGTCTCTTCGGAACTCACTCAAGTGGACATACGATGGCTAAGAAAATCTTAAGAGCCGGTTACTATTGGTCAACAATAGAGACTGATTGCCATCAATATTCAAGAACTTGTAACAAATGCCAAATCTACGCTGATAAGGTCCATGTGCCTCCTATCCCTTTGAACGTCGTGACTACTCCGTGGCTATTTGCAATGTGGGGCATTGATATGATTGGAGAAATCAAGCCAACCACTTCCAATGGACATCGCTTCATTTTGGTCGCTATTGATTATTTCACCAAGTGGATCGGAGCCGCTTCTTTTGCCTCAGTCACAAAGAATGTGGTAGCAAGATTTATAATACACAACCTCATCTGCCGTTTGTTAGAACAATGTTTGAATCTAGTACCCTATAATTAAGTTTTGATGATAACAAAGTGAAAAGATATAGTAGTTAAATATTTCATGATTGAATTATATGCTACTTAAAATTACTATGCTCTGACTTGCAGATATGCTGATTAAAATAAGCAAGATCACGTTCCCAGCATCAGAATATGAGTTTGTGCATCAGCATCAGAAGTTGCTGAATGAGAACGTCAAGATCAGAAGATCAACGCTTGCACATGCTGAAGCTTGATGAACAGAACTGCGCGTAAAATACTCTGATACAGAATCAAATCAGTTCATCAGCAGCAAAGCAGAATCAGAATGAGCCAAGCCAGATCGTGCATTGAAGAAGCAACGGTACTGTGCATTGAAAGCTAATCAATACCAACGGCATCATTCTAGACAAGATCTGCTCAGAAAGGAAAGCTTGTAAATAGCATTGAATCAAGAATATTTGCTTCAACGTTCATCTTCTCAAAGTGCTATATAAACCAAGCTTTGAAGATTATCACGGCTAATGCTTCCAAACTCTCTACACGCACAAAGCTGAACAGTAATCTTCTCTCTACAAGTTTTGCTAAACCAACAAACTCTGATACCTTATTAGCGTTTAGCATCTTAGTATTCTAAGCTTCATTTGTGTAAACATCACAGTTGTGATATAGTTTTTGTAGAAACATTCATACACACTTGTTCATATCTTTGTAAGAAAGTGTTGCCTTGACAAACCGGATTGTGGTTTGAATCAAGAAGGTTTTAGCAGTTGCTAAAGCAGATTTGTATTCAGTTGAATATAGTGAATTAAGACCTCGTTGGAGAGAGGCGAAATCACCTTGAACGGGTGGACTGGAGTAGTTTGAGTTCAAACGAACCAGGATAAAAATACCTTGTCATTTGCTTTAAGTTTCCAGTTTTACAATTCAACCCCCCCTTCTTGTGTTTTTCACCCCTTCAATTGGCATCAGAGCGCCTGGTTCTGAGCTAAAACACTTAACCGTGTCAGTAAAAGATCCAGCATCAGAAAAACACTATGGCAGGAAACAACTCTCATTTCAGCAATGACAACAATGAGGATAGAGACAGATTCAGCGGCAAACCTCCAGTCTTTGATGGAGAAAACTTTGACTACTGGAAAGACAGAATTGAAAGCTTCTTTCTAGCACATGATGCTGATCTGTGGGATATGGTGACAGATGGATACACGCACCCTGTTAATGCAACTGGTCAGAAGATTGATAGAAAATCAATGACTGATCAACAAAAGCGTGATTTCAAGAATCACCATAAAGCCAGAACCATCCTTCTCAGTGCTATCTCCTATACTGAGTATGAGAAGATCTCCAACAGAGACACAGCTAAGAACATCTTTGATTCTCTCAGAATGACGCATGAGGGCAACGTTCAAGTCAAGGAAACAAAGGCTCTGGCGCTCATTCAGAAGTATGAGGCGTTTAAAATGGAAGAATCTGAATCCATTGAAACTATGTTCTCCAGATTCCAGATTCTAGTAGCTGGTCTCAAAGTTCTGGACAAGGGGTACTCTACTGCTGACCATGTCAAGAAGATAATCAGAAGTTTACCCAAGCAGTGGAGGCCTATGGTTACTGCTCTGAAGCTGGCGAAAGATCTCAACAAAATTACTCTGGAGGAACTTATAAGCTCCCTCAGAAGTCATGAGATAGAGCTGGAAGCTGACGAGCCTCAGAAGCAAGGTAAGCCTATAGCTTTAAAATCTAACAGAAAATCTGAATCTAAAGTTTTGCAGGCAGTTGAAGAAACATCTGATGGATCCTCATCAGAAGAAGACGAGCTTTCTCTTCTCTCCAGAAGAGTAAATCAACTGTGGAAGCAAAGACAAAAGAAGTTCAGGAATCCCAGAAGATCTGATCATAACGAGTCTTCTTCCAGACACAGAAGGACAGATTCTTCCTCTGGATACAGAAGATCTGAAGGCTCCTCAGGTAGCAAGAAGCCAAATACAAAAGACATCATCTGCTACGAGTGCAATGAGCAAGGTCACTACAAGAGTGACTGTCCAAAGCTTCAGAGGGAAAAGCCAAAAAGGAAGTTTGGAAGAGAGAAGAAGAAAAGTCTCATGGCCACATGGGATGACTCTGACTCGTCTGAAGCTGACTCAGAATCAGATGATGAACGGGCGAACATAGCGCTTATGGCTAACATTCAAGATGACAGTGAAGCTTCTGACTCAGACTCAGAATCAGACACAGAAGAGGTATTCCCCAACTTCGCTGTTAATTTTACAAAGGCTGAACTTGCTGAAAGCCTAAATGAAATTCTGGAACGTTATCAGCAGATTAGAGCTAAATTCAGAGACCTGAAAAGGACTCTTGAATCTGACTCTAATAAGTCTGAGAGTCTCAAATTGGAAAACTCTGAGCTGAGAGATAAAATTTTAAAATTAGAAAACTCTTTACAAAACTCTCAGAAAGAACCAATTGCTGAAACTCCCAGCAACGCTGATGAGATCATCAAGGAGTATGATCATAGTTTCCAGAAGTTTCTTGCTAAAAGCATAGATAGAAGCAAAATGGCTTCAATGATCTATGGAGTTAGCGGAAACGGCAGGAAAGGAATAGGATACCTAGGTAAGGTTCCTACACCCAAAAATGTCATGGATTTAGTTATTAAACACACTCCTATAAATTCACACTTTGTGTATGGTCACACACATGACATCAAATATACTAGTAGTAATCACTTTGTGAAACCAAAATTCAATCAGAGTTTTGGTAAAACTAACAAAACAGGACCCAAGAAGATCTGGGTACCTAAGGATAAAATAATACATGTTGCAGATATCTTTAGCAGCAAGTCAGAAACACCAGTCATGGTACCTGGACTCTGGCTGCTCACGTCACATGACGGGAAGAAGGCATATGTTCCAAAGCCTGGAACTTAAGCCTGGAGGCCACGTTGGCTTTGGAGGCAATCAGAAGGGAAAGATTATTGGCTCTGGAACTGTAGGTAACGGAAATCTTCCCTCTATTAATAATGTTCTGCTTGTTGATGGATTGATGCATAACTTGTTATCCATAAGTCAATTAAGTGATAACGGTTATGATATAATCTTTAATCAAAAATCATGTAAAGCTGTTAGTCAGAAAGATGGGACTATCCTATTTAATGGTAAGAGGAAAAACAACATTTACAAAATCAAACTTTCTGAACTTAAGAGTCAGAACGTAAAATGTCTTCTGTCTGTTAACAACGAGCAATGGATCTGGCACAGAAGATTGGGGCATGTTAGTATGAGAAGAATATCTCAGATTAACAAACTCAATCTGGTCAGAGGACTTCCAAATTTGAAGTTCAATTCAGATGCTCTGTGTGAAGCATGTCAGAAAGGCAAATTTTCAAAACCATCTTTTAAATCCAAAAATGTTGTTTCTACCTCTAAGCCATTAGAACTTCTGCACATTGACTTATTTGGACCAGTTAAGACTGCTTCTGTCAGTGGCAAGAAGTATGGGTTAGTAATCGTAGATGACTATAGCAGATGGACATGGGTAAAGTTCTTAAGACACAAGGACGAGTCACACTCTGTGTTTGTTACCTTCTGTAACCAAGTTCAGAATGAAAAAGATCTTAGAATCGTTAAAGTCAGAAGTGATCATGGTGGAGAATTTGAAAATAAAGATTTTGAGTCATTCTTTAATGACAAAGGCATTCTGCATGACTTCTCTTGTCCTAGAACTCCCCAACAAAATGGAGTTGTAGAACGAAAGAACAGAACATTGCAAGAAATGGCCAGAACCATGATCAACGAGACAAACGTTGCTAAGACTTTCTGGGCAGAGGCAATAAACACAGCGTGCTACATTCAGAATAGAATCTCAATAAGACCTATTCTGGAAAAGACTCCATATGAATTGTGGAAGAACAGAAAGCCCAACATTTCGTATTTTCATCCATTTGGATGTACTTGCTATATGTTAAATACTAAGAATTATTTGAACAAGTTTGATTCTAAGGCACAGAAGTGTATTATGTTAGGATACTCTGAACGCTCAAGAGGGTACAGAGTATACAATACAGAAACACAGATTGTGGAAGAATCAATCAGTGTTCGTTTTGATGACAAGCTTGACTCTGAAAAGTCAAAGCAGAATGAAAATCTTGCAGGTATAGAAATTGAATTTGCAGGTTCTGAAGACAAGTCATCAGAAGCTCTCAACACAGACATTCCTTCAACGTCTGAAAGAAGCAATGCTAGAAATCCTACAACTGCTGATCAACCTCAGAAGAGAGTACCCAGAAGCAGTTTGGATCACCCAGAAGAATCTATTCTAGGAAGAAAGGAAGATCCAATCAGAACAAGAGCAAGCCTCAGAAACTCTGAAGAAACTCTGATGGGACTTGTGTCTCTGATTGAACCTTCTTCTATTGATGAAGCACTTCTGGACAATGATTGGATTCTGGCAATGCAAGAAGAGCTGAATCAATTCACCAGAAACGACGTTTGGGATCTCGTTCCAAGACCAAAAGGATTCAACGTCATTGGAACAAGATGGGTGTTCAGAAACAAGCTCAATGAACAAGGTGAAGTCGTCAGAAACAAGGCACGACTGGTTGCACAAGGTTATAGTCAGCAAGAGGGGATAGACTATACAGAAACCTTTGCCCCAGTCGCCAGGTTAGAATCTATCAGACTTTTAATCTCATTTGCTGTTAATAGAGGCATCACTCTGTATCAGATGGATGTCAAAAGTGCATTCTTAAATGGTTATATAGAAGAAGAAGTGTATGTTCACCAACCCCCAGGTTTTGAAAATACCAAACATCCAGAACATGTTTTCAAACTGAAAAAGTCACTGTATGGTCTGAAACAAGCTCCCAGAGCTTGGTATGAAAGGCTAAGTAACTTTCTGCTTGAAAATGAGTTCACCAGAGGGAAAGTGGACACCACTCTATTCTGTAAAACAGTTAAGAGTGACATTTTAGTTTGTCAAATTTATGTTGATGATATAATCTTTGGTTCTACTAATCCTTCTCTTGGAAGAAAATTTGCTAAGTGTATGCAGGCAGAATTTGAGATGAGCCTCATGGGGGAACTGAAGTTCTTTCTAGGAATTCAGATCAATCAAACTCCAGAGGGAACTTACATTCATCAGAGCAAATACATCAGAGATCTTCTGAAGAAATTTGACCTCTCAGAATGTAAGCCATCAAAGATTCCAATGCATCCCACGTGCATTCTGGAAAGAGAAGAGGTAAGCAAAAGCGTAGAACAGAAAGTCTACAGAGGTATGATTGGTTCTCTCCTTTATCTGACTGCTTCAAGACCTGATATTCTATTCAGCGTATGTATTTGTGCTAGATTCCAATCAGATCCTAGAGAATCTCACTTAACAGCTGTTAAGCGAATTTTCAAGTATCTGAAAGGTACTACTAATCTGGGTTTGTTTTATAGAAAATCTAGTGATTACAGTTTAGTAGGCTACTGCGATGCTGATTTTGCTGGAGACAGAGTGGAACGAAAAAGTACTTCTGGAAGCTGCCAGTTTCTGGGAGAAAATCTGATCTCGTGGTCCAGCAAAAGGCAATCAACTATTGCTCTGTCAACAGCAGAAGCTGAGTACATAGCAGCAGCTGGTTGCAGCACACAGATGCTCTGGATGAAAAGTCAGCTTGAAGACTTCCAGATTTTTGAGAGTAACATTCCTATTCTTTGTGATAATACTTCTGCTATTTGCTTAAGTAAGAATCCTATTTTACATTCTAGAGCTAAGCATATAGAAATAAAACATCATTTCATTAGGGACTATATTCAGAAAGGAATTTTAAACTTGAAATTTATAGATACAGACCATCAATGGGCTGATATCTTTACAAAACCCCTTTCAGAAGATAGATTTAATTTCATTCTGAAACATCTCAGCATGAAAGTATGCCCAGAATGAAAATGTTTTAATTCCATATTTTTATCTTTCAGAATGTAATTATATTACTGTGAACTTCTGATCAATCCTTGTTTCAGAAAGTTAGAACATGCAGATTGTATCAGAGGCAAGTCTGAAGATCTGAGAGTCTAATCTCAAATACAGACGTGCTGATCACTATATCAAACAAGTGTCATCCAATCATCAGCAAATCCCTGAAGCAGAACGCGTGCACGTTTCTGAGAAAGGAAAACGCTGATTGGGTGCATTGAGACACATGTCTGGTAACCGTTTTAAGTATCTTTCTCAAATCCCCCAAAATCAGCAAGCATTAAATGCAAAAGTAATCACGCTTGTTAATTGCAATCATTATTTCTTTTCTCTCTCTTAAAAACGTTTTATTTTTCAAAATAATTTTTGAAAATCCTATTTAAGCACATTACTCTTCATTCTTAATCTTTACGCTTACTCATAATCTCTTAAGAATTTTTCTGCATATCTCCTTCAAAACCCTAGCTTTTTCTCAAATCACTCTCAAGCTTTTTGTGTGAGAACAATGGCATCCTCCAGCATTTCTGCAGGAAATCAGAAGAAGGAAACCTCTGAGCAATATCAAGCGCCTACCAGAACTCTTCTCACACCAGTAAAGAATCTTGAGGTTCTCTCTGAGTTAATCGTGGATTTCGAAAGTTTGAAGGAAAATGGATTTGACCTAACTGCTGAAGTCAAAACTCAACAGTGGGAGAGGTACTTTGATAGATTGGTTGGACCAACCTTCCCAGAACTTGTCAAAGAATTTTGGATTCATGCCAAGATTGATAAGCATCTAGTCGTCTCTTCTGTTATGGGAAAGAAGATTATAATTTCTGAAGACCTCATTGCTAGGTTAATTGGTCAGAGTGGTGGTGGAGTCCGTTGTGTGGACATGGCTGATAGGTGTCCTGACATTGGTGTGATAGCAAACTGCATTTTCACTCTTGGTTTTCCCAGCAGCAAAATCAAGGATCTGAAGGATCACTTCAGAGTGTGGGCCAAGATTGTTCTAGGCTGTTTCAATCACAGGAAGCCAACAAGCTCTCCTGACTATATAAACGTGGATCAGCAATTTCTGATCTACTTTATTGATCAGAGGGTGAAGATCAATTTGGCACATTTCCTGTTTAATCATCTGAAGACTAGTGTGAAAGAGACTAGAGAAGAAGAAAGGACCAAAAGAGACTGGATACCATTTGGGAGGCTTATCTCAGATATTCTGACAGAGAATAAACTGATAGATTATCTGAGCGAAGCTAAAGTACTGGGCAATTTTGAACCAACTGTTGGAAAAGCGCTGAATGCTAAGAATCTGAAGAAGATGAAGCTAATAGACAATATCAGGAAGGAACCCAGAGCTTCTTCAACTGCTGACATCTCCAGAAGAAGAGTGCCTCTGAATGATTTCCCAAGATTTTCTGAGATGGAATCCCATCCTGATATGGTTGCCAAGTATCCAGATTCTTTCAAGGAAGAAGTTGCAGGTTCGAAGCTGAAGATCAAAGACCTGAGTCAAGTTCAACCTGAAGTGACTCAGAAGAAGTCAAAGAAGAGGAAAGCAGAAGGATCATCTCACCAGACTCCAAAGAAACGAGGTAATCCATCTGCTGCTCCTATTTCAATTTCAAATACTATTCCAACATCTGTTGCTCCACCCCAAACCTCTCACAGAATTTCCATTCCAATCCCCACTATTGATGAAAACATACCAGAAGACCCTTCTGAGAACTTACAACTCAGAAGAACCAGAATAAAAATTCCTCTCAAAATTACCAAACAACAACCAACTGTTTCAACAACACCAGCACTTGATAGAGTGCTAGCTGACATTGAGCGTGAACATACTTCTGTTCAACCTCACTCTGAACCACCAAATATTCCTCCTCCACAACCTGAACCAGAAATTCAACCTGAACCACAACCAGAACCAGAACAAGAACCAGAACCACAATCTCAACAACCTATCACAGAAGAACCTCTGATCCCTGAACAATCAGAAGTTCCACCCCCTCAACCAGAAAATAATCCTCCCTCACCTCCAACAGAGTTTCATCGCTATGAAACCCCATCTCCTCATCATTCTGATCCCCACTCACCTCAACCTTCACCGCTGGCAATACAGTTGCCATGTGGAACCACCATTATCACACCCCAGTTACCATCATCAGAGGAATCAACACCTCCAAAAACTCCAACCACTCCAATAGACATATCCTCTGACTCTGATAACCATCCACCAAAACAAACAGCACCTCAGCACACCTCTGAAAGCCAATCCTCTGAAAACCCCAGCAAAACATTCATTGACTTAACAAGTCTTGAACGTCTTGCTGATTTAAGACACAAATTGGCCATTCCCAAACCAAAGCAATTAGATGTTGGCTCTGGTATTTTGGACTTTGAAACAGGTATGCTGCAGTGGATTGCTTCCTTGAAGCAAGTCTGCCCCGGGATGATCGACCCAGCTGCTTCTGATCAGCTCTGGTCACAGTTCAGAGTTTGGGTTCGTGCTGAAGCACTCAAGCTGCAGGACGTCAACTATGAGCAGGCTCAACAGAACTTTAGCAAGCTGCTGAAGGATGTTGAGAGTCAGCTGCCTCAAGAAGTTGTGCTGCCTCTGGACTCTGAATCTTGGGCTGAGAAAGAGCAAGCTGTTCAGGTGGAACCAGCAGAAGAAGACAAGACTCTTCAGGAAGAGAATCCAGCAGAAGATGTAGCTGAAAGTTCTGAGAAGCTTCCTCCTGCTGAAAGTTCTCAAGCTGCCTTGGACAGGCAAGCTCTGGAAGAATTAAGGCTGAATGACTTGCGTCTACAGCAGCGGATGGATGAGAATAATCAGAAGATGGAAGCAAGAATGAATGTCCAGGACAGCAAGATTGATACTGTTGTCACCATGGTTCAGAAGCAGAATGCAACTTCTGAAAAGATTCAGGCAATGCTGGAAAGCCTGTTCTCACGCATGCCCCCACAACCTTGAAATTTTTTTTCATGCATTCTCTATATTTTCTTTATTTTCTGATGAACTTTTGACTATGTTTTGACTATGGTTTGTAATGCTATTTTGCTTTAATTCTGAACTATCTTTTAATATTATTAGTTTTTCTGATCTAAATCATTTTAGCACATCACCAGCACTTTTTGATTGCTGACAAAAAGGGGGAGAACAAGAATGATATTTAAAATCAATAACGGATAACTAGACAGAAACTCTCAAACATTCTAACTCTCTATTACTTGAAATGTTTTTTCTGTTTTGTCTTTAAGTCTACAGGCACAAAGAAGCTCTTGAACACAATGAAGACTAGAAGCTCATGTTGCTCTGATCAAATATGAAGTTCTGATAACATGAAGCTCTGATCGACCTAACACTCTGATCCAAAGCAAAAGCTCTGACAGGAAAAGCTCTGAAGCTCTGCTCTCTGATAAGTCAAAGACTTACAATCTGATGCTTAAAGATAGAAAAAGATCTGACTCTAAAGAACAAGCATATCAAAGGGAAGTAACAAACTCAGGGGGAGTATTTCTTAACTCTAACTTCTCCGTACTTCTTATTCTGATAAATAGATCTGATAACTTTTCACGTTATTTTTTCATTTAAAATATCTAGTTTTTGTCATCATCAAAAAGGGGGAGATTGTTAGAACAATGTTTGAATCTAGTACCCTATAATTAAGTTTTGATGATAACAAAGTGAAAAGATATAGTAGTTAAATATTTCATGATTGAATTATATGCTACTTAAAATTACTATGCTCTGACTTGCAGATATGCTGATTAAAATAAGCAAGATCACGTTCCCAGCATCAGAATATGAGTTTGTGCATCAGCATCAGAAGTTGCTGAATCAGAACGTCAAGATCAGATGATCAACGCTTGCACATGCTGAAGCTTGATGAACAGAACTGCGCGTAAAATACTCTGATACAGAATCAAATCAGTTCATCAGCAGCAAAGCAGAATCAGAATGAGCCAAGCCAGATCGTGCATTGAAGAAGCAACGGTACTGTGCATTGAAAGCTAATCAATACCAACGGCATCATTCTAGACAAGATCTGCTCAGAAAGGAAAGCTTGTAAATAGCATTGAATCAAGAATATTTGCTTCAACGTTCATCTTCTCAAAGTGCTATATAAACCAAGCTTTGAAGATTATCACGGCTAATGCTTCCAAACTCTCTACACGCACAAAGCTGAACAGTAATCTTCTCTCTACAAGTTTTGCTAAACCAACAAACTCTGATACCTTATTAGCGTTTAGCATCTTAGTATTCTAAGCTTCATTTGTGTAAACATCACAGTTGTGATATAGTTTTTGTAGAAACATTCATACACACTTGTTCATATCTTTGTAAGAAAGTGTTGCCTTGACAAACCGGATTGTGGTTTGAATCAAGAAGGTTTTAGCAGTTGCTAAAGCAGATTTGTATTCAGTTGAATATAGTGAATTAAGACCTCGTTGGAGAGAGGCGAAATCACCTTGAACGGGTGGACTGGAGTAGTTTGAGTTCAAACGAACCAGGATAAAATTACCTTGTCATTTGCTTTAAGTTTCCAGTTTTACAATTCAACCCCCCCTTCTTGTGTTTTTCACCCCTTCACCGTTATGGTATCCCCAAAAGGATTATCACTGACAATGGGACTAACTTAAACAATTCTATGATTATTGAGCTTTGCTTTCAGTTCAAGATCAAGCATCATAATTCTTCTCCATATAGACCGAAAATGAATGGCGCAGTCAAAGCCGCCAACAAAAATATCAAGAAGATTATGCAGAAAATGGTGGTAACCTATAAGGATTGGCATGAGATGTTGCCGTTTGCTCTACATGGCTACCGCACTTCAGCTAGAACATCAACTGGGGGAACTCCCTTTTCCTTAGTCTATGGCATGGAAGTTGTTCTGCCGGTGGAAGTTCAGATTCCCCGCTGAGGATCATGAATGAGGCAGGCTTAGGCGAAGATGAGTGGATTCAAACGAGATTGGATCGACTGAACTTGATCAACGAAAAATGATTAGCTGCTGTTTGCCATGGTCAGACATACCAAAAATAGATGATCAAGGCTTTCAACAAAAAGATCAAGCCTCAAGTATATCAAGCTGGTGACTTGGTGATAAAATGCATCATTCTACCACAAGGAGACCCCAGAGGCAAATGGACTCCCACCTATGAAGGGCCATTTGTTGTCAAGAGAGTTTTCTTTGGCGGTGCCATGATACTGACTACCATGGATGGTGAAGATTTCCCGCATCCTATAAACATGGACATAGTTAAAAAAATACTACGCATAAGAGACCCGCTAGGCAAAATAAGGGCATCCCAGCAAACCAAAAGGTTTGGGCAAAAATTAGGGATATATGCAAAAGATTGTACACCCGACAAGTTGAAAACCCGAAAGGGCGACTTGGGCAAAAAAAGGGTATCCTGGTGGGCTGAAAACCCGAAAGGGAGGTCCAGGCAAAAATTAAGGATTAAAAGCGTATGACTATGTCCCGTGGAATCACCACAGTCAATTTTATCACCAAGGTCCAAGTTCAAACGGTCCAAGATCAATTCAATCAACTTCTATCAATGACAAGGGACATTCGAAGACATTGGGGCAATAGTAGAGTTGGAAGGTGTGATACGATGGCAGAACCGACTATTTAATACTGGTTTGCGTTTTAAGTTTTATGTTAGCAAAATGTCGCGGTAAGCAAGAGTCATCATCGACTTTTATTTTATCCAATCATGAAAAGGAAAAAGAACAGAAAAAACCTTTTTCGAGATGTTTCTGAGTACGGGGGGTAGATTATAGAAAGGGAAGGTGTTAGCACCCTTTCTATCCACGGTTTTCCATTGGCTCTTAGGTACTTGCTCATTTTTAAATTGCTTGTGTTTATGTGCTTTGTTTTGAAAAATGTTTTTACTTCGTGATAACCCTTGTATCAGTCCTCAAGGATGTGACGAAGTTGTTTTGAAATTTTGTTTTGAAATGTGTAAGTGTGAAAAGTTTTGATTTGAGCAAGTACCTACTAGCATCTACTTACTCGAAAAAGATCGTTTCTATTCTTGTTTCCTTTAGACAACGCTATCCCACTATTGAGAAATAGGTAGCACCGTCGTTGGAGTTGTAAGGGTCAATTCGAAAGGGACGTACAATCACCAAAGCAATACTAGGACACCTTAGTAGTAACCCTAGAGTCTTAAGATCATATTCGAGCAACATTTCCAAGGTAACATTTCCGAGGCAACATTCGAATGGGACAATTTGATCTTTTAGATTGGAGGGTTACCACTAAGACACCCTATGCTTAATGATCGTTTACCGAAGGCAACCGAAGTGAGAGTATACCCTAAGAGTGATATGTGCGAGTGATTTGTTTCAATTATTTATCTTTGCACATTAGGGTTTTCTAACCATTTTAATTTTGTCATGTATTCTTGCCATACAATCCTATTAGCATACATCTAGGCAGTTAAATATTTGTAGGAAATAAAAAAGCGAGAAAATAAACCTACGTTATTACAAGGCTTCGGGGAGGGGGATTAATTACATAGCCAAAAAATCGGGGAAAAGCGATAAGTAAAAGCCCTAAATTAACTATTATAAACCAGTGAGCAGTTACAAAATATTGACAAAATAAATAACAAGCGTGCGGCGAATTAACTGCAAAGCGATTAGGGTTTTGACCCTTTGACTAATCCTACTTGCGATTGATTGAAAAAAATGTTTTCTGTCATCTTTGTTATTTAAGAAAATAATGAAATAATTGAATTAAAAAGAAAATCCTAAGTTCTAATTAATATTAATTTTTGAAAATAAATAAATTAATTCTAAACAATCTATTTTTTGTATTTTTATTGTTTAAAAAGAAAAATAATTAAATCAAGAATTTAAACCTAGTTTGTTCTAATTGATTTTAATTGTAAGAAAAGAAATTAAATTAACCTAGATTCCTAATTAAATTAAATAATTTATTTAAAGATGCTTTTTTTTTTTGGTATTTAGGGATTTGTTGATTTTTATGATTAAATAAAAAAATGATTAATTTTTATGAGAAAAATAAATTAAGCAAAATAATTAAATAAGGAAATAAAAAAAATATAAAAAAGAATGAGAATGGGCCTGTGTGTTAGAAAATGCAGGGGGTGCAAATATGATTTTCTTGGCCCAAATAATCCCAGCCTGTTTGACCACGCTTGATTTGGTGGGGTGTTGACTTGAGTGCATATCATGGTCCTTCCTTACTGGCACGTTGGATCTGGCTTGCTGATGAATCTGATGGTTGGATGTGGATGGAGCATGGTGAGCCTCATGATGAAAGATGCACTGGATCACTTATCTGAAAATAAAATAAATGAACGTTGGGACCTGGGGATCGAACCCAGGTCCTTATGCTTGCTTCCAATACCACGCTGTCAGCTGAGCTGTGATGTTTAGTTGTGATTATAACAATAACACAATATAATATGAGAAAAGAAAAAGATCTGATTTTAAAACGCGTGAAATCCAAACGGATGAGTCACACGCTGCCACGCCATCGTCTCCTTCCTTGAACCGTCGTTTTAGCAAACAAGACTTTTACCTACAGACGTTTACTGTAGGTATAACCCTGTTATTCTCCAAAATTGCATATGATCAAGATTAATGACAAGTACTAGTACCAATTAACTCGTCTCATCCTCACGAGCATCATGGTACCAGAATCAAGGCCTAATTTTGCCTGTACAAAAAAACCCTAAACAAGAACACAAAACCCTAACCATGGCAATATCACGTACAAACATCAAAAATGTAATTAAATGGCATGGTTAGCTTGCAAACATGATGATAAATAAGAATACATAATTAAAACATGCTTATGATGAGTAAATCAATGAAATCATAATCAAGTTTTTAGGAAAACCGTGGTGCCTGTAAGGTGCAATTTTGGGCGCTTCAAGACCTGGGAGTGATTGGAATAGCTTCCTGGGCACCTCAACACACCTTGAATTGGCCCGTGGAAGGAGATTCGTCTCACATTTTTCTTGGAATTTTGCAGTTTTGTTCTGCACTTCTCGTGACCTTTAACCCTTGTTTTTTGATCTGCCAAGCTTCATTATATAACCTAGAATGAATTAGGTTAACAAACTTGGATCCAATCTTGAGAATTCATGAATGGAATATTTGATCTTTAAGCCATATGATATCTTTCTATTTTCACGCCAATCATGCTCTTTTTGTACCAATTTCCCTTGATTCGATTTGATCATGTAAACTTAGCATATATTGATTGCCAATCTATAAAAAAAAATCAAATCATATCTTTGATAATTTTCATCATTTATTTGATTTAATTCACTTTTTAATTAATAAAAAATCAAAATAAATTGAAAAATTAAGCACATAATGAGTGAGTGAACACTTGAGTCATGGACCACATTATAATTGATGTGCAAGCATAAAAAGTTGGGCCCATTTAGCAAAAAATGCAAATTTGAGCACATTTGACTTTTGGCAAGTTTGCAAAAATGGTCAACTTGGCCAATACATAACTCTCTCAATTTTGATCCTAGAGAGGTGTTCTTGGACTTTTTGGAAATCTTAGGATGCCTTATAAGCAACCCTTTTGGTATCATATCAATTGAGTCTTCCATGTTCATGTATGAAGCTTTGACCCAAAAGGTGTTTTTGTTGACTTTTCAAAAGGACCTATAATGTCAAAATTCATATCTTTTTGTGAGTGCATATTCTAAACTTGAGAGATGAAGATGAATTGTATGGAATTTCATGTTATTAAAAATGAGCTTTGGATGAGTCATTTCTGATAAAGTATGAGAAGGTTATGCTTGGTCAAAGTTGAGTTGACTTTTCCTACAAAACCCTAATTTAGCAACTTTTGGGTTTTGATGAATTGTGAGCAATCCTTGAGGAATCATGATCAACCCTTGATAAAATGATGTATAATACTTCAAAATGAGGATGTTGACCAAAAATATTGAAGTTTGACTGTATGTGGACCCCAATTGACTTTTGACCTAGTGGAGTTGATTTTCAGGCATTTGAGCAATTGACTGAGCAAACTTCTTCTGCAAGGCTTGAAACTAGACATGGATGATATTGAGAACATATTAGGACAATTGTGAGCATTTGATTCCTTTGTGGTTCACATATTTTGATGAAGATGGAAACCCTAATTTGAGGTGTGTTGCCCTTGGAGAGAGTTTGCCTGGTTAACTCTTGAACTTCCTTGAGCAATTTAGGGACCTCACTTGACATTTGTTTAGAAATATGGGAGGGAAAATTTTGGGGTACAAAAGCTGCCCCTGTTCAATCTTCTTAAACCTGAAGATGTAGATTGGCTCGTCTGTCTTTCGTGATCTGAAGGTGGAAGATGATTGAACACTAGAGTGCCTAGAAATTTGCACTCGCATGAAGTGGCACTTGATTTGTGATATCGGGAATGGGCTTACAGATGCCATTTGGAGGTTGCTAGAGAACTATCAGAGATGGGCTTAAAGATGCCATCCGAAGAGGTTTCAATTGCATACAAGATTCCTTTGCGAGAACCCATATACCTGTTGTTGAGGAGGACTTCGTTGGGGAATGCTGGTCTCTGTCCTGGGAGAAATAGAGTTTTAGGAGCTTCAGTTGTCCGTTACTCTACTGGGGAATAACTCCGGTTTGGGAAGCGTAAGTGAATTGCGTATCTGGTTGGGGTATATGCTGCACCGTGACTTTCTGGGGAAATGTGAAATCAATTGTGTTTGATCGGGTCCCGGTCTTACAGTGTTGTGGACTGCAGTCTGGGGATAAGAGAGGAAGAACCCGAATAGTAAGGTTATGAGAAGGAACCTGGATAGTAGGGTTGCTTCGATATGAAAGCCTGGATGGTAGGGCTGTGAGAAGGAACCTGGATAGTAGGGTTACTTCGATATGAAGGCCAGGATAGCAGGGCTTGAGAAGGAACCTGGATAGTAGGGTTACTTAGATATGAAAGCCTGGATAGTAGGGCTTGAGAAGGAACCTGGATAGTAGGGTTACTTCGATATCAAAGCCTGGATAGTAGGGCTTGAGAAGGAACCTAGATAGTAGGGTTACTTCGATATGAAACCCTAGATAGTAGGGCTTAAGAAGGAACCTGGATAGTAGGGTTACTTCGATATGAAAGCCTAGATAGTAGGGCTTGAGAAGGAACCTGGATAGTAGGGTTACTTAGATATGAAATCCTGGATAGTAGGGCTTGAGAAGGAACCTGGATAGTAGGGTTACTTCGATATAAAAGCCTGGATAGTAGTGCTTGAGAAGGAACCTGGATAGTAGGGTTACTTCGATATGAAGGCCTGGATGGTAGGGCTGTGAGAAGGAACCTGGATAGTAGGGTTACTTTGATATGAAGGCCTGAATAGCAGGGCTTGAGAAAGAACCTGGATAGTAGGGTTACTTCGATATGAAAGCCTGGATAGTAGGGCTTGAGAAGGAACCTGGATAGTAGGGTTACTTCGATATGAAAGCCTGGATATTAGGGCTTGAGAAGGAACCTGGATAGTAGGGTTACTTCGATATGAAAGCCTGGATAGTAGGGCTTGAGAAGGAACCTGGATAGTAGGGTTACTTCGATATGAAAGCCTAGATAGTAGGGCTTGAGAAGGAACCTAGATAGTAGGGTTACTTCGATATGAAAGCCTGGATAGTGGGGCTTGAGAAGGAACCTGGATAGTAGGGTTACTTCGATATGAAAGCCTGGATGGTAGGCCTGTGAGAAGGAACCTGGATAGTAGGGTTACTTCGAGATGAGTTTGGGTAAATCTGCAGAGGGAACCTGGGTAAGGTTGCTTTGATATGAGTTTGGGTAGGACTTCTGTGAGGAACCTGGGCAAGGTTGCATTTGTCGCACCGATGATTACTCTGTTTAGCTTCGAGTGTTGAGCATGGACTTGCTGGAAATTGTTGATAATAACTGTCTTTCCTGAAAGAAATACAAGGTTAGTTATGTGCGATGCATGAGATGCATTGTGAGGATGTTCTCGAAACACATGAGATTATGCTGTATATGATATGTATGCGTATGGCATGATGTATGTTCATGAAATGCTAACGTAATAAACTGAGTCCGGGAAAATAAACCCCTGACTGCTGTTTGGAGAGTATGAGAAATGGTATTCTTGACTGCTGTAAAAACCATAGTTCCTCTATTTCTGCTGGGGATGGTGAACAAAGATGACTATGTTGGGGATTTTCCCCTCGTTTACGGATATTCTGCCAAGGAGAGACTCTATTTGAGAACAACTTTGCGGGAGAATAACTCTGTTGGAGAGGAGATACTTTGTTGATAGATCTACTGATTTGGAGAAACAAACTCCACCGGGGATGAATTTATGTTGCTAGTGATAATGAATTCCGTTGGAGATGGAATTTCTGCTTGTGAGAGAAATAAACTCTGCTTGGGGAAAAATTTACCGACTCACTCGCGATTGTGAACCTCAGTTGGGGAGAGTTGTGTCCTGTTCGGGAAAGCTAACACCACTGTCTTTGGATACTTTTTACTCTGTGGGGAGTGTATGTACCACTACTCATGCTCTCAAGCTGGCTCTATCCATGTACCTGATGGGCAGAGTAACTGTAAGGTTTGGGCACTTCTTGTTTTCCCTATTTCTAGCATTACGAGTAATCGTCTTTTATTTCTTATGTAAACATTTATGAGCAGTAATCATTTTCAAATGCATATATAAAAAATAAATCATTGGCGTTCTTGCAAACATTGACCTTCGAGACCCATCAAACGCCTTCACCATCAAATCACTAGGGCGCAGCTCCGGTCCAGAATAACCAATCTTCATCAATGCTGACTTAGGCAATACATTCAAGGATGATCCTGTGTCCACCAAAACCCGGGATAAAGTAGTTCCCCTGCACTCCATTAGAATATGCAATGCTTTGTTATGGTCTGGCCCCTCCGGAGGAAGATCAAAATCTGTGAAGCCCAGACCATTCCCGATAGATATGTTAGCGCAAACATTCTCAAACTGATTGACTGTTATCTCATGTGGCACAAATGCATTCTTTAACAACTTCATCAAAGCATTTCTATGAGGTTCTGAATAAATCAATAGAGACAAGATAGACATCTTAGAAGGAGTATGGCTCAGATGATCAATTATGCTATAATCACTCTTTCTGATAATTCACATTAACTCTTCAACTTCATTAGGAACTGAAGAAGCTTCTGGTATCGGAATTGGTTGAGTCACATTGGCTGGCGTAACCCTCGGATTACCAATCATCACCTGCTGTTTTCCTTTTTCTCTTGCAGAAGCATATTCCTCATCTTGCACATTGGAAGGACCAAAAACTCTCCTGCTTCTAGTCATTCGACCCACACCAGAAAAGTTATGAACTTCCTCTTCATTACCTTCAGCATGTTCTTCCTCAGACGAACGGGTACTTACCTCATGCTTCACCCCATGGTAATAAACATCAGCACCGTAATGCCATGGGATGGCCTTCTCACTGGTATACGGCATGGGACCAGGTACCGTAATCATCAAAGGGGGTGCCCTACATGGGGTAGGAATGCGCACAGGGGTGTAAGGAATAGATACCACAACAACATCTTCTTCAGTAACCTTACGGTAGCTCGGTTTTCTATCGAACTACAGGGAACCCTCCTTTATCAACAACTGGATACCATCTTTTAAATCATCACAACCCTTCGGTTGCTCTCTACACTTGGCACACTCAGAAGTACAACCCGGGAAAATAGAATTGTCAAGCAAATACCTCTTAACATAGCACAACAGAGTAGTTACTTATTCCACATTCATGATTAAATTCAACACTTCACCATTATCAATCATATTAATAACACCCCCTCCATGCCTAGGCATTGGGTTCTGAGTAACATTCAGACCAATCACTGGAGTAAACTCAATCGCCTTAGCTTCCAACAAGTCTTGTATTTTTCACTTCAACGCAAAGCAATTGTCAGTAGAATAACTAACTCCGCCTGAATGGAATTCACATCTTGCGTTAGAATCATAATTAGGGGGAAGTCTTACGGGTGGTGGTGGCATATTTCTCAAACCAATCAACTTCAAATCGAGCAAATGGTGGAGTGCTTCAATAAGAGATACTGGCAAGGGATCGAATTTTCTTGGCTGTCTCTGCTATTGATTATTATACTGACGGGGAGCATCTTGTTGTCTTTGTTGTTGAGGCACTGCATTCGGTCTTTGCTGCAGAGAAGCATTAACAGGAATAAAAACATCATTGATTTGTTGGTGCTGACGATCCTCTCTTCTTCCTCTATGAGAGTAAACCGCGTTTGCATCGCCTTCCATTTTCTTAGGGTAAGTGTTGAATGGTTTTTTATTGCCCCCTGATGAGCCACTAGAACCTCCAACCTGAATTTTCCCCAATTTCAAACCTACCTCAATTCTTTCACCAACCATAACCAAGTCTGCAAATCCTACCGAAGTACTTCCTATCATGTGCTCATAGAATGGCCCTTGTAGGGTACTCATAAACATATAAATAAGTTCTCTCTCCATGAGTGGAGGTTGAACTCTTGTAACCAACTCACGCCACTTCTGAGCGTATTCCTTGAAAGATTCTCTTGGTCCCTATGACAAATTCTGTAACTGAGTGCGATTGGGCGCCATATCCACATTGTACTGATAATGTTTGACAAAATCTTGAGCAAGATCATTCCAACAACGAATATGGGTTTTCTCCAACTTCATGTACCACTCCAGGGATGCCCCAGATAGGCAATCCTAGAAAAAGTGAATCAAAAGCCCCTGATCCTTAGTATGCGCCGACAACTTTCAGTAATAAGCAGTTGCATGAGTAACATGACATAATGTTCCATTGTACTTTTCAAATATAGGAGGCTTGAACTTTGGAGGAAATTTCACCCCAGACACCAACCTGAGATCATTAGCATCCATACCAAGGACTCCTTGCCCTTCCACAGCCTTCAAACGTTCTTCCAACAATCGATACTTCCTATCCTCAACCTGAACTTCCGGCTCAGAACGCCGAATAGAAAACTGATCTTCATCCTGGTCAAAGTCATAATTGTGCTCCTGATATCCCCTTACACCGCCCTGATTATATCTTCTATTCCCCATAAGATGAGGTCCCGGAGACGGGGGAAACTGTCGTACGTTATGCACAAAAGGGTTTCCGGGCATCCCGTGAAAATTTCCAACAAGCTGATCTTGCACATCCCCCAATCCTACAGAAATGTCCTGATAGAGCCCTTGATTTCCGCCATCCCCTGGGTAGCGGCGCTGGTTGTTGACAAAGGAAGCCAGTTCCTCCTGTCGGCGATTCACATTGGTGATGACCTCCATGAACTGGGTCATCTGAGTAGCCATCTGGGCCCTCATTTCAGTGAGTTCAGCTTGAACTTATTCCATCCGTCTTGGAAAATTGTTTCTGGTGGAATACCGATGAGTAGTCGTCTTGAATTCTGAATAAGAAAAGCAGAAGAATAAGAATACCGTCTTGAGATAACCTTAAATGTTATGAAATGCATGATGTGCATGATATGTTTGTCATTTCCCGGTATTCAAGAGTCCTTTTATTCATCAATCACGGCGTGCAACCAAAGATCAAACACACAATCAAAGGAAAAAGGACAATAAGACAAACACTTCAATTATTTTCAAACAAAGAAACGATGTTCAAGTTACTTCGGACACTTTTAAGAGTGTAACAATAAAATACGTGTTTCAAAGTAAACTTAACAAAAACTGAATAATAAAAACAAACAAATGGTCCCTTCCAACAATCCTGGGGGTGACCAAATACACCAAAGGTAAGTAACAAAAACTAAATCTCCGGAACAAGACACGCTTCAAGGTGTCGACAGTACTCTTCAAGCCTGGCTTTCTCCTTCAAAAGTTGTGATGCGACTACTTTACTTTCTTGAAACCGATCCTCTGCGACATGCCTCCGGGCTACTTCCTTCTTAAACTGAGCATCTTTGTCTTTGAGCTGTTTCTCCAAGTTTTGAATCTTCTTCCTGTAGCTATTCTCAGATGCCTGAAGCCTCTGGCATTCTTGCTGGGTCTTACTCAACTCTTCTTCCATTTCAGCATGAGATCTCTTCCTAAAACTGGTTGTATCAGAAATTTCCCCTTGAGCTTCTTTGAGTTTGCGAGCTAAGTCGGCCCTTTCTTGATCTACCCAATAGAGTTTCATCCCTGCCTCACGGTCTTTTGCACGAAGTTGAATGTTCTCAACATGAACCTGGGTGAACACCTCGGTAGGCACCGTGTTACTCAGAACAGTAGGAGGTTGCTCACATATAGGAGCCGACCTTGCAAATGGTAACCGTAAAATCTTAACCATGGCTTTAATCCAACCCAAGTAAGGAACCCTAGCAATAGGAACCTTCTTGCCCAAAGTAGTTCTATCCTTCTTGTGAATTCTCTTCCAAGCACTTGTCACTCTTTTCAACATCGCAGGATCACTACCTCTAACAAAATACACTGATTCAGACGCCTCTTTAACCTTTGGCAGTCCATCCATTGCATATCCCAATTGACGATAAGCAAGCACAGGATTATAGTTGATACACCCCTTAGTTCCTATGAGGGGAACATTAGGGAAATCTCCACAGCTAGTGATAATACTTTGTACTTCTCCCATGTCATAATTCCACCGGATATCAAACGAAGTAAGGTTGACAAGTCTTGATGACCATCGGAGAGAATGTCTGGTGTCCATGAAAGGGCCACTTATCGGTAGGTGCAACTTAAACCATTGATACAACATCGAATGACATAAACTTACATTACCTCCTTTTCCATGCCTGAAATGAATGGTGTAAAGAGTATCTTCCAAGAGTGTTGGTACTGGGTTCTTATTTCTAAAAACACAAATAGCCGTCAAATCCACAAAATTTCTCTTGTGAGGGAAGAGGATGATCCCGTATATCCTGAGAGCAAATAGAGTGCTGAAGTCATTCCAATTCCATTTCTTTGCCCACTCTTCAGCCTTCTTTACATAGAAATCCAAATAAAACCATGTAATATCCTCACCTGATTTCCAATTGTCTTTCACCTCTTTCCAACTCAAATGAAGAATTTCAGCAATAACTTCGAACTTCGGCTTCTCCGACACTTGGACAAAAGGAACTTCATTGGACAACTTGATATTAAGTAGCTACGCGTACTCTTCTAGTGTGGGAACCAGTTGATAATCTTGAAAAGTAAAGCACCGTAATTCCTTGTCATAGAACTGGAAGAGGGTGATCAAAGCCATTGGGTCAATTGGAGTGTTAAGGACTAGTAACAAATTGCCATAATTTTTCCTGAAATTATTCAGAACATATCCCTTCAGATAAGAACTCAACCTCTTTAATTTGGACACATCAATCGTAGGAATATGATAAGCGAATGTATGCCTGGTGGGCTCTTTAACACGAACTGAATCAAACTCATCTGACGGAAGGCCAGCCATTTCTGATGGAAAGAAGACTCTTGAATGTCCCTGGAATATGACATGCGCATGCTAGTTATTTTTATACATCAGTTTTTTTAGAAATAAATATGCTATGATGCAACATGACAGGATCATAGTTTCGCACTAAATAATGGCTGGACCATTACAGAACAACACCACTCAAGATCAAAAGAAAAATCCCAAAGCTTCAAAACTATCATGGGAACCTGAGTCAGCTTCACAACACAAAGTCACCAACAGTACCTGTACCTGTAAGAAAAGTTTTCCCGCCCTTCTCACGGGTGTAATATAGGTCAAGTTAATGTTAAAAGCCAAATCAGAGTACAAGAGCTCGAATGTCGGTATCATAATACGATAACACCTATCTGAACTACCTCTGAAGTCATGGGTCTCATGGTCAGGTCTACAAAGCATCCGCCTCATAGATGCCATGGCCACTCTATTCCTAGTTCCTATGGAATTCACTTATAGCCTGGGTATGAGGCCTTTTACCTCATGGAATAACCTACCCACCAAGAAATCCAGAATCCAAACAGTCCAACCAAATCTAGTATGTAGAAAGTAAAGCACACATAGGATGCAATGCAAACAGATAAATATGCAAAGCGGTAAAATAAACACCCAAAAAGAAAACAAACAAGATCTAGGATTGACTATGGGATGGACCAGCAAGAGGTCAATCTGTCCCCAGTGAAGTCGCCAGCTGAAACCACCCGGCCGGAACCTGTCATCTGGATACAAGTAATAAGATTATCAGATATGAACAGATCCCATGGGCAATGTATGGCATTCATAATCACATGTATATATCCTGCATAGACCATCAAATATGCCAAACACAAGAGTAGCGCAACCATAATAAGTTGTGTTTCACAAATAAAGTGAAACACAGTAACCTCAAGTAAAAAATGGAACACCTTTCTCAAAGTACCTCGCACATTCAACAACCAAGTTAGTATACCCATAAATAGAATAATGATTCACATAAGGGATGGATAATGACATCATAATGAAGTGAGGAAACATGATAGAAACTATCAAACATTAGTCATGATAGACAGAAGGAAACAGGCATATGCACAATTTGGTCAAAAGAATCAGAGGAATGTTGCTCCTTTCTATCACCATGTTGAGTTGACAATTGAATATCAATCAAGGATCATGGGAGCTTGAGAAGAATACAATAAAAGACCATGAAGGTCAGTAGTAAACACGATTCAATCATGCACAATTAATTCATCACAACTCACAAGCATAATAAGAGAGGAATTCCACACAATGCATCAAAAGGTTTAATCATTCAAACATGGGGCATTAAGTGAAATGACTTGAGTTTATGTGGATAAACACATCCAACATGATCATTAGGTGCCCAATCATAGGCCTCACCCAAGTTCATTGGCCATCAAACTAATTGCAACAAGATATGCAACATTAATTGGGTACCTTTACTTCAAAAATACATCAAAAATAGAAACAAGGATCAATAATTCAAACCAAAAATCTATTAGCACCTTTGAAGTGTGTCGAAGTCATAAAGCAAGTCTTATGTTCATGGATGGTTGAGGAAGGGATCAAATGAAGCCCAAAGTTCAAAACTAGTTGGCCAAACTATCAAAACTAGACAAGTTTTCAAAATAATTCATGTAAAAATATTAAACCAAGTCAAATAATTCAAGAAAAATGGTTTTCAGATCCTCAATATATTCATGAATCCTAATAAAGACTTAAATTCCATTGAAAATACAGGGCATAATGGTTTTGAAAATGAAACTTGCAATATAAGCAACAAAACCCTAATTATTTGACTTTTAATCTTAAATATGAATTAGATAAGATCAAAATTCAAACAATTCAAACCAAAATCATGCAAACCACAAGGAAACCCTAAATGTCAGAATACATATTTTTTCACATTTTTTTGAATTAATGAAAAGTCAAAAATAAAATCATATTCAAACAATTAATTAATTAAACAAATAATCACATCTCAAAATGAAATTCTAATTAAAAATCAGAAAAAATATCCAACCAAAATTATATTCAAATATTAGAATTAAAAACACACATCCCTGATTTTTTTGTGGAATTTTTGAATTAAAGAAAATATTAAAATAAAAATCAAACAAACAATTAACAATTAAACTATTATTTAAAAGTAAAAAATGCAAACCCTAGCCAAAAGCATGAAAAGGTCAAAATAAAATTATATTCAGATTCTATGATTGAAAACAAACTTGCATGATTTTTTTGAGGATTTTTTAATTAAAGGAAATATTAAAATAAAAATTATGAAACAAGTATTTCAAATAAACTTTTGAAATTAAATTTCTAATCAAAAATATAAAAATTGCTAAACAAAAATCAGAATCAATTTCTAAATCATTTTATGAGTCCAAAATATTTTTTGTGGAATTTTTAGATCAAAGAAACTATTAAAATAAAAATAATCTTTAAACAAACAATTAATTAAACTCATTAATTTTTATACCAATAAAAACATTTCTTAAAAATTCCAATAAAATTACACAAGATATTAGAAATTATTTTGGACTTGTGATAATTTTTTCAGAATTTTTTAAATTGTTTTGATCAAGAAATAAAAATCAGAAAATCAATTAAAACAAAAATATGAAAAATGCATGATAATTTGAAACAGGCCAATCACAGCGCGCCAGCTCACTTCATCTTCAACCTCCAGCATAGGGCAAAACATGTGCCATACCAGAGTTCATGAGCCTATGTTCAGATCCATCAATCATGCTTGTTTCTTAACCGAAATCCATGAAATCAAGTGCAAATTAAAGCTAGCATATCATACTACATGATGCAATTTGAATCAACCTCAAAGATCAAGCATGGATCAAGAAATAAAGTGTCAAAAACTGAAAAAACTCACTACAAACATCAAAGTCATCAACATGATTTCAACAATTCTGCTTGAATCAAAGCTTAAATATACATCAATCCTAGTGATTGGTCAACTATCAACTCAATGAACATGATTTGCATCATCAATTCAAGCTGAAACACAAAAATCAAAGTTCAAGAAACTCACATGGATGTGAAATCTGGAAACACGATTCCTTCACTCCAGAAGCAATCCAATGGTGCAGGCTTGATCTCCTTACTTCACTGAAGATGAATCACCAAGAATTTTGAATAATGGTCCAAGGAGAAGAGAGATTCGAAGCAATTTGCAGAGATGCTTCCAAAATGTTCAGATTTGCAATGTAGCGATTATGAGCTTCCTCCTTCACAAATGAGCCTTGATTCTTGTTATATAACACGAGGGTAAGAGGATATAAGTGGTATTGGACACTCAAAACTGATGGAGGGTAAGTTTGGAAGTTTTGGCCAAAGATGACGATGCACATTGAATCTGCATTTCACTCGTGCATTTGCTTTCCTTTTGTGCGTTTTATGAGCCAAATGAAGTCAAAATTACATGCCCAAAGTGCCGGCTCATGATTGTTTGAAATGAAGAAGTGTTGGTGATTTTGCAAAATTGAGAATGTTTTGTATTTTTTCATCCAAGCAAGTTCATGAAGCATATGGGCATGAAATGATGAGTGTAATGGGCCTCAGCATGTCACAAATTGCTCATGGGCTTGATTAGAAGCAAAAGGAATGGCTAAAACTTGAGTTTGTAAGAAACGACCATTTTGCATATTTGTCAAAATTCAATAAAATGCCTCAAATTTCCAAAGTTCATAACTTGCTCATACTTTTGAATTTTGACACAAATGAGTACAATTTGGAAAGTTATTGAAAAGATCTGCAATCCATTAGTTTTGAGTTTTTTCAATTGAATCCATTAAGTTCCTCAAAATTTGACATGAAATTCACTAATTTTGGAAAATGACCTATAATTTTGTGACTTCCAAGATTTATAACTCTTGACTCTTTGCCAATTTGGACATGAAACCAAAAGGAGATGAAAGATCATCCTCTTATCTTTCCAAGCATGTTTCATTTGCATTTTTTGGATCAAAGGTGAATAAAATATGAATTTTTGAAATTAAGTCCTTATTTTCCAAAATTAGAAACTTTTAGGATTTCTTCATGAACAAGTTTCAACCCAAACCTCAATCTCTTTGATCTAATGATCAAAATGGACTTGAAATATGAAAAGTACACACTTGAATTGATGGTTGGCCAAAACTTCACTTGGTCAACCTTGACTTTAACTGATTTTGACCAAAATGACCATTTTGCCCCTCTGAATCAATCGATCCACTTCCCTTCAAAATTGATGAACAAAACTTCAAACATATGATATTCCAAATATATATAGGCCATGTGCAAAGTTTCACTTCAAAATTCTCAAGAAATCCTGATGAAATCCTAAACCCTAGTTTTTGGTTAACACCTTAGGAGACTGATGAATCATCTCCAAAATTTCAAATCTTCTGGGCATCTTGGCCAATTTCTTGTACAAAGACTTTCCAAATACCAATGAGATTGTAGCCTCCAAATCAAGACTTGTACATTGATCAATAGCCTTGCTCAAACAAAACCCTAATTTGACTGGTGGATCAAAAGAGTGATTCCTCTTATAATCAAACACAAACTTCAATCCTCTGATGATCCAAAGAGATGGATACAATTTCTTGTGATATACAATAACTTTTGAGATTGAAAGATCCATAGGTTTAGATGACAAGATTATTTTTGAGCAACTTGTCAATGCAGTCAACCTTCAAAGCTTGAGGAAGACTTGATAACCAAAATACTTTGATCTCATCACAATGTATGAATGCAATGCAATATGATATTCATGATGAAACATAAGCCTAAATCAAGAGGGTAAATTTTGGGGTGCAACACTCTTCACTGTCTTCAATTGCATTAATTCCCCAATTGCTGATGTGTTGAGGAGGTCTTCCATTCCGAGCGTGCCTAACAGCCCTTTGAGCCCCTGTAGTAAAGCCCAAACCAAATTTGTTAGTTTATTGAGTGAAATCAGGGAGCTGACCCCAATTGGTACACCCACCTTCTTCAACCACAGCCCTGGCGTCCTTGAGAGAAGCCATCTTCAACGAAGGTTTATTGGTAGTAACTTCAGTTGATGCTAAGACCTGAGGGACCTCTTCGAAATTTTGACAAGGAGTTTCTATGAATTCCCCGTCCATCTCTACGTAGCATAAGGAATTTAGGTGACTCACCATGTATTCTTCTTCACCTTGCACTATGACAATATTTCCCTTCACCGGATACTTCAGCATTTGATGGAGTGTGGAAGTAACTGCCCCAGCCTCATGGATCCAAGGATGACCCAGCAAGCAAGAATATGACGGCCTGATATCCATTACGTAAAAGATGGACCCAAACGTATGAGAACCCACTTTGACAGGGATGTCCACCTCCCCGTGCACCATTCTCTTCAATCCGTCAAAATCCCTTACCACAATGTTACTAGGCTTTCGAGTCAAACCTTCACAATTCAAATGGTCCAACGCTTTCTTTGGCAGAACATTTAGTGATGACCCGGTATCTACCAGCATATGAGCCATAGTGGTGCCCCTGCACTCAATTGAGACATGCAGAGCATCATTATGGTTCCTTCCTTTCAGTGTCAGACCCGCATCTGAAAAACCCAGCCCATTGTCAACAGTCAGGCTGGCCACGCAGGCTTTGAACTGATCTACTGAAGTTTCCTGCGGCACATGCACAGTTTTGAAAAATGCAATCAAAGCCTTCACATGGGCTTCATAACACAATAATAGAGACAACATGGATATCTTTGATGGGGTCTGCCCCAGCTGCTCGACTATATTGTAGTCGCTCTTCTTAATGATTTTTAGTATTTCCTCTATTTCTTGTTTAGAGGCTTCCACAACGATTTTCTTAGGTGCCTCCGTCAGGGAAGGCTCACCTATAATTTCCTTGCCCCAAGTCCCAAATGGCTCAGCAGCAGGGGTGATAACTGGAATAGGAACGGGAGAAACGTCAGGAGTGGTGGTTGGAGCAGTAGTTGGAATAACAGTAGGCTTGATGATCTTCAGAGAAATCTCAGGAGAGAAAAACCTTCCACTTCGGGTAACCTTACTAGTCCCGACAATATTACTGACATCAGTATCAGCTTCTTCATTCTTCAGATCTTGCTTAATGCCATGATAATACACATCAACACCATAATGCCATGGGACAGCCTTGTCTGATGTGTACAGGATGGGACCAGGAATAGTGATTATCAGTGGAGCAATTCTTTGAACAGGTGTAATACTAACAGGTCTTCTCAAGGAAACCTTGGAAGGATTGGCGGAAATGGTTATAATGGCGACGTCTTCAATGGGAACAACAGGGATCGCAATGTTCTCGAACAAAATCTCTTTATTATCCATCAGGCGCTGAACACGTGACTTCAACAAACGGCAACCAGAAGGTAGAATCGAGCACATGTGGCAACCTTCACCACAACCCAAAAATAAACCGACCAACAACAAATTTTTCTTAACAGTCATAAGAGGAGTAGAAATTCTTCAACAGATGTCACAAACAAATTATTGTCAATAGCATTAACTCCACAACCATGTTTCGGCATGGGAGCAGTTATAACATTTGGCTTTTCTGGAGCATCAAACTCTATCTCCTTGGCTTCGAGCAAGTCTTGTACTTTGTTTCTCAGAGCCCAACAATCATTTGTATCGTGGCCAGGACTCTCAGAATGGTAGGCGCACCGTGCGTTGGAATTGTAACTAGGAGAGGTAGTGTTTGGATTCTTGGGGGCCTCTCTCAAGGTTGCCAAGTTGGATTTTAACAGATGAGGCAGAACTTCAGCCAAAGTCAGGTTGATGCGGGTAAACTGCCGTTGTGGTCTTTCCACCCTTTGTTGATTGTTTCATTGTGGAGCAACTACAGGTCTTGGTATCACTACATCATTTACCGTTTGACGGTGTTCAGATCTGCTTTGGCCCCTCGGGCTGTAGATGGCACTGGCTTCCTTCTTACCAATGAAAGACTTCTTTGCTGAACTCGAGGAGGTATCCTTCTGTATTTTACCACTCCGAATTCCAACTTCTACTCTTTCTCCAGTTAAGATTAGCTCGGTAAAACCAGATGACGAGCTGCCGATTAAGTGATTGAAAAATGGACCAGATAGCGTCCCCATAAACATATCAACCAATTCCCTATCAGACAAAGGGGGTTGGACTCTCCCAGCCAAATCTCTCCATTTTTGAACATAATCTTTAAAACCTTCACCTGCACCCATGGACATACTCTGGAGTTGGGTACGAGTAGGAGCAAGGTCGGTGTTGTACTGATACTGCTTGTAGAAAGCAGCAACAAGATCTTCCCAGTTTCGGACACTGGCTCCCTCCAACTGGTAGAACCATTCAAGTTGAGTCCCTGACAGACTATCTTGAAAGAAATGTACCCAAAATTTCTATCAGCGGTGTGGGGTTAGATTTTTCGGACATAAGAGCGGAGATGGAGCTTTGGGCAGGACACCCCATCATACTTGGAAAAAAATGGAGCTTTGAACTTATGAGGGATGACCACTCCCAATACCAATCCCAATTCTCTGAAATCCAAGCCAGGTATCTTCTAAACTTCCATAGCACTAAGACGGTCTTCTAGCTGCTTGTACCTATCCTCAGCAGGAGGATATTGCTTATCATTGTAATCAGTATCATCGTCAGAAACTGCAGGACTAGGGTCCTTTTCCCCTTCTTGGTTCTCCCCTTCCTTGGATGAAGAGGTCAGATCAGTTTGTTGTTTCAACCTTTCTCCAATTCTTCGGGCCATATTTAGAATACCAGTCTTCTTCTTCTTCTTCTTCTCTTTCAGAATGAGGGCTTTCAGATCCTCTTGCCCCTTAGCCAGACTTATAAACATCTGTTGGAACTGCACGTTCTGTGCTTGAAGATCTTTGATGACTTGATCGGAAGACATTTCTTCTGAAATAAACAGCGAAGAAGATGAGAAACCTATAGTGGTACCTGTAATGATGTGTATGATAATGGGATGCATATGTAATGATTTCAAAGACTTCGGGAAATTTAAATTTGCAAACCAAAAATAAACAAAAAACTTTATTAGATTAAATTTGAAGGTTCAAAATGCCTTTAAGGCGTCACAAATAAGTAAATAAAACAAATCTAAAACTAGAAAAGAAAAATCAAAAGTCCCATGGACACTTTCTCTTTGTGATGATATAATCATTGAGCACTCTTTCTTCCTGGAGCTGCCCAGTGAGCTTTAAAACCTTCCTCTCTTGATAATGGAATTGTTCCCTGTAAGTATCCCGCTCATTCTTCAGCTGAATCCAAGACCTCTGTAACTCCCCAAGATCAGTGGGCATGTAAGGATAGAGAAGCGTGTAAGGAATTCCTTCTTCAGTAGTGGGCTCCACAATTATTGGTAATACAGCCACATAAGGCATCATAAGCTTCTGGGCACGAGCTCGTACCCATTGGAGGTAAGGCTGCATAGGAATGGAAGTCTTTGGTCCCAAATCCTGGGGGTCAGATCTGTTTACCATGTCCCAAGCTCGTATGAACCTCCGACGATACTCCTTAACATCATCCTCATAGTTGAATACAATGCTCTCAATAAGTAACTCACGGGGACCATCCCTTCGAGCATGACCAAATTGTCGCAAATCTAGACAAGGATTGTAAGTTATACCCCCTCTGATACCAAGTAATGGGACATTAGGGTATTCCCCACAGCGGTCAATAATAACAATGTCTTCCAAAGCTCAGAAACATAAAAGAATATCTATATGAGCGAGTGACATTATTCTGTGCGACCAACCCAAACCTTCTTCATTCTTCAGTACAGACTTAGGGAGGTGAGAAATAAACCACCTCAACAGCAACGACATGTAGCACATAAGAGTCCCTCTTCTCATCATGGTACGAGTATGTAGAGCGTGCAAAATATCTCCAAGCGAGGTAGGCACGGGGTTGCAAGAAAGGAAAATCTTGATAGCATTCACATCTACGAAGGAGTCCGGATTAGGGAAGAGAACTAAACCATAGATAAGAAGAGCCAAGACATCCTCAAAAGCCTGAAAATCCAAATCATCCCAAAATAACTGTGCCTGGTATATCAGAAATTTGGCTAAAAAACCCTCGAATCCGCTTCGAGTTTCCCAATTGGTTACCACGTCGGCCCGTTTCAGATGTAAAGCTGAGGCAATGACTTCTGGATTAGGACTACTTCCATACTTGTGAAGGGTACCTGTTTAAGAATGGATATGCCCAATAGCTGAGATAATTCTTCCAAGGTGGGTACCAACTGATAATCGGGAAAGGTGAAGCAGTGATGCTTGGGATCGAAGAACTGAAAAAATACGCTCATCATCTATTCATCAAGGTTTGAAGTAACCAGGATGAGAAGTTGACTATGTCTCTTAATGAAAGTAGAAGTCTTAGAAACTCTTGATGCTAGCTCTTTGGGTTGGGAAGGTATCTGCACAAAGCTGAGTCGGATAGTATTTCTACGCACGGAATCCATGATCTGCAAAACATAACAAAGATAAATTCCTTGGTCTTTGAAATGGTTAGTGTAATGAAGCATGAATAACATGTTATGATGCATGATGTCTTGATAAAACACAGGTATAGCAAACACAGGTATTGCAAACACAGTCAAATAACACAAAACCCTTATGTTTAAGGCTTGCATGAGGTTAAAGGTAATACCCTCTTGAATTTAAGTTGGTTTTAAACCTGTCCTAGAAAAGTAACCGGGTTCTAGAGGATATCAATATCACTGACCATCCTTTATCGGTCATGGCTTCAGCTCACGCAATCTTTACTTGCGGTCGGAATATTTCGAAAGTCTGGTCTCAATGAGTGTAGCATCGAGTATCAACCAGTTCTCAGCTCTAAACCGAGGCCGTCTATCTCGCTACTTTCTAATGGCCAAGTTGGGAGATTAAAGGTTCTAAGGTCAGTTGATGCTTCACGACACCACGCAGCGGCCCCGTATTCTCCTCGTTTCACCACAAGGGATACCGGTACCAACCAAAGTGCCACACCAACATAGCTACTGCTTCAACCGTATCGGTCTATGCCGTACAGTTCCCTCACAGTCTATTTCTACTTACCTAAAAGGTATTCCCCAGATCTGGGTGTAGGATCTATAGTAACCCAAAAAAAACCCTAAAAAATAAAGCAAACAAAGTAATCAAGAGAAGAAATTTGAATGACCTAGATCCTAAGGTATACCCCACTTATATGTCCCCAGCAGAGTCGCCAGTTCTGTGATACGGTGGCAGAACCGACTGTTTAATACTGGTTTGTGTTTTGAGTTTTATGTTCACAAAATGTCACGGTAAGCAAGAGTCACCACCGACTTTTATTTTATCCAATCAGGAAAAGGAAAAAGAACAGAACAAACTTTTTTCGAGATGTTTCTGAGCACGGGGGGGGGGGGGGGGGGGGGTAGATTATAGAAAGGGAAGGTGTTAGCACCCTTTCTATCCATGGTTTTCCATGGTCTCTTAGGTACTTGCTCATTTTTAAATTGCTTGTGTTTATGTGCTTTGTTTTGAAAAATGTTTTTACTTCGTGATAACCCTTGTATCAGTCCTCAAGGATGTGACAAAGTTGTTTTGAAATTTTGTTTTGAAATGTGTAAGTGTGAAAAGTTTTGATTTGAGCAAGTACCTACTAGCATCTACTTACTCGAAAAAGATCGTTTATATTCTTGTTTCCTTTAGACAGTGTTATCCCACTATTGAGAAATAGGTAGCACAGTCGTTGGAGTTGTAAGGGTCAAGTTGAAAGGGACGTACGATCACTAAAGCAATATTAGGACACCTTAGTAGTAACCCTAGAGTCTTAAGATCATATTCGAGGCAACATTTCCGAGGCAACATTCGAATGGGATAATTTGATCTTTTAGATTGGAGGGTTACCACTAAGACACCCTATGCTTAATGATCGTTTACCGAAGGCAACCAAAGTGAGAGTATACCCTAAGAGTGATATGTGCGAGTGATTTGTTTCAGTTATTTATCTTTGCACATTAGGGTTTTCTAACCATTTTAATTTTGTCATGAATTCTTGCTATACAATCCTATTAGCATACATCTAGACAGTTAAATATTTGCAGGAATTAAAAATGCGAGAAAATAAATCTACGCTATTGTGATCGGTGGAAATAGAACTGACTGTTTTAAAGCTGGTTCGCGAAATGTCGCGGTAAGCAAGAGTCTCCATCGTCTTTTATGTTCTCCAACAAGGAAAGGACAAAAGCACAGCAAAATTCCTTTTCGAGATGTTTCTCGGTTCGGGAGGTAGATTTATAGAAAGGGAAGGTGTTAGCACCCTTTCTATCCGTGGTTATCCACGGGCTCTTAGGTACTTGCTCACTATGTTTTCAAAAATTGTTTGCTTTTCAAGTGTATGTGGGTTTTGAAAAAGTTTAGTTTGAAAAACTTCTAGGTAACTCTTGTATCAGTCCTCAAGAGTGTATGAAGTATTTGTTTGAAAACTTTTTGAAAGTGTGAGTGCGAAAAGATGTTTTTGTTTTTTGAAAGAGCAAGTACCCAGGAGAAATCTACCTACTCTAAGGAATTAGGCTGTGTAAGAGTCCTTTAGACAGTACTATCCCACTATTGAGAAGTAGGTAGCACCATCGGTGGAGTTATTCGGGTCAATTCGATTATAGGGACATGTGTGGTCACCAAAGCAATAGTAGGACGCCTTAGCGGTAACCCTAATGTCCTAGATCCTTTTTATCCGAGGCAACCGTTTTGAGGCGACTGGATCCTTAGACAGGAGGGCGACCTCTAAAACACCCTATACTTGACGACCACCTCGAGGAAACCAAATGAGGCGTACCCTAAGAGTGGCATGTGCATGTGTGTTAAATTCAGTTAAGATTATCTTGTACATGTTATTTGTGAGCTACAGATTGGTTTTATTTTTCAAGCAAGTCTTGCATGCATAATTAACAGTTAATAATTTGTGGGAAATAAATTGCGGAAGGGAAATCTACGCTATTACAAGGCGCAGGTATATACATCGCCAAAAACATAACCCTTTAGAAAATAAATACGAGAAAGTAAAAGAAAGCGATGAAATCCTAATTAACTATTACATCCTCGGAAACAGATACATAAATATGATCAAATAAATAATGAATTAAAAATATGCGTGCGAAAGAATTGAATCGGGACGTCCTTAGGGTTTTGACCCTTTTTGAGAAAAGAATTGAATTTGTCCTTTTTTTGCAATTAATTAAAATTAAACCTAATAACTAATTAATTAATTAATTAAAGAAAAAAGTATTTTTTATTTTTTTTATTGTTTTAGTGAAAATAAAAAGAAAAGAAATTAAAAGTCAAGAAAACCCTAATTCTAGATTTATTTGTTTTATATTTGTAAAAAATTAAAGTTAACCTAATTCAAAAAAACTAAATTAATTAATTTACATTTATTTACAAAAATAATAAATAATATATTTTTTTTAGGTTTTTCTGAATTTTATTGTGAAAAATAATTTATGAATTAATTAAATAATAGTAATAATAATTATTAAAAGAAAATAAAAAGAAAGAAAATAAAAAAAGGGAAATAGAAACCAGGGGGGGTGTTGGACCCAATATGGAGGTGGATTAGTAATTCCTGGCCCATTAAGAATCAAGCCACGGTTGACTTTTGTAATCAGCTGTACCAACGTTGACTGAGGATCATGGTGATTATCATCTCCTGGCCTTTGGATGCATGCCTGTAGCCACTTGGCATGTTGAGTGCTGGAGGTATATGGTGGAACCTTATTGGGAATCTGCATAGGATCATGTTAAACAAAATATGAAACAATTATTTGGGGGACCTGGGAATCGAACCCAGGTCCCAATGGTTGCCAGCCACATCATCTTCCACTGAGCCATGCGCCTGTATTTGATATTATAATAGCTAATGAATATAATATATGAAACATATTAATTATGCTGGAAAGAGAAAAAAACGTGCGTAGTTTGAATGCTCCACTCCCACGCTTCCACGTCTTGTCTTCTTCGCTGAAACCTGCAAAATACAAATCAAATAGCGGGGGTTTTTAACCCCCACAAAGTAGCTTGAGGAATAATAGCGATTAGAATTCTATGCTATATAAATAGGGCGCGATATGTGATTTGGATTCGTCTGATTCTCACGAATTTAACCATAGTCATGAGAGGTTCTTATTTTACTGGATGGGGAAAGCCCTAATTTTGAAGCTTGAAAAACCTAGAATTCGTCAATGGTGATTTGTGATTCTGGACACCATAATGCAATTCACCTATACCATTAGCTTCAGAGAGGTTCTAGCAATGTAAAGCACACAAAAAATCTTGTTAATGATGCATGAATAATGAATTACGATTATGAAAAAGATTGACAAACCGTGGGACTGTTTCTTAGGATTCCTTGAGTGTTAGCGTGTGGTTTTGATCCCTACACGTTCCTGGGAGTGCTAGCAATGTATTAGAATTAACAAAAAGCTCTGAATTAACCTGGAATTAGGAAAACAATTTTCAAGTTTTTCTTGATTTTTTTGGAATTGGTTATGGCGTTTTACAGCAGTTCTCACGTATGACGCATTAGGGTTAGCTTCAGTATATATAATAGGACTGATTTAGGTTAAAATCTTGGCCAAAGATCCATGGAATTATGATTTGTATATTTGATTTTCAATCAAATATTTTTCAATCTTTTTGATTGAAAAACCTTGCCAAATTGGGAGATTTTGGTCCCCTTGATGTGCACACGAAATCTCCAGCTTGTCTTGAGCTTATTTGCTTCACAAAAGATTGAGAAAAACACATCTTGATATTTTCCTACATTTTAAATCAATTAAATGAATTAATATTAATAAAAAATCCAATTAATTAATAGAAAATGAGAAAATAAATTCAAATAATCCCAATGGGTCGTGCATAGGCCCTGGACAATGTTTCAAGAAGAAATTTGAGGCTCATTAGCAAAAATGATGTGTTTTGAGCAAAGTTGACTTTTGCAAATTCACAAAAATTTCCCAACTTCTCCAATCCATATCTTGCTCAATTTTGATCATATGAACATGTTCTTGGACATTATGGAAAGTTCTTGAAGTCCTCTAACCAATGCCTTTGGTCCCATATCATTTGGATTTACCAATCTCAAGTTATGGTCTTTGACTTAAAGTGCATTTTTGTTGACTTTTGAAATTGACCTATAATGTAGAAATTGATAACTTTTTGTGAGAGCATTTCTTGGACTTGGAATGTGAAGATGAGTTGTAGGAAATGTCATCCCCTTCAAAATGAGAATTGGATGGTATTTTTCTGATGAACCATGAAAAAGTTATGCCATGGTCAAGTTACAGTTAACTTTTCAGCTGTCCAAAAATAGTAACTTTTGCATCTTTGATGATTTTTGAGCCATGCTTGAGGAATCATGATCAAGACTTGATCAAATGATAATTGTGGACTCAAAATAATATGTTGACCAAAAATTATGACTTTTGACTGTAAAATGACCATTTTGCCCCTATAGTTGACTATGAAGCAAATGGAGCTTTTGACTGTGCAATTTGACCCTGTGAGTCTTGAGACTTGGCATGTAGATGCTTGACAATGTATATAGGCCTATGAGACTTGATTGAGACATTGAAAACCTCAAATTTATTGAAGGAACCAAAACCCTAATTTTGACTGGCTTATGAGGAATTTGAACTGTGCAATCCTTGAGCAAATCTTGAACCATTTAGAGATTGATCTTGACAAATCTTGAAGAATATGGGAGGGAAAATTTTGGGGTACAACAGTTGCCCCTGTTCAATCTTATTAGACCTGAGGATGTAGATTGGCTTGTGTGCCTTTCGTGATCCGAAGGTGGAAGATGATTGAACACTAAAGTGCCCAGAAATTTGCACTCGCATAGTAGAATATCAGCAATGTGATGTCGGGAATGGGCTTACAGATGCCATTTGGAGAGATGGTGGATAGGAGGATGGGCTTATAGATGCCATCTGGAGATGTGACAGAACCTTGTCGGGAATGGGCTTATAGATGCCATTTGGAAGTGTAATGGATAGTTGTGGAGATGGGCTTAAAGATGCCATCCAGAGAACTTGCGTTCCTGAGAAAGAAAGATAATTTCCTGGCCTGATACAGGGGTTGATCTTCAAACTCTTCATGCAGATATGCCCTGGCTAGATACAGGTATCGAATATGGAATTAGTCGTCTACAGATATGCCCTGGCTGGATACAGGTATCGAATCCGGAATTAGTCGTCTACAGATGTGCCCTGGCTAGATACAGGTATCGAATCTGGAACAAGTCGTCTACAGATGTGCCCTGGCTAGATACAGGTATCAAATCTGGAATAAGTCGTCTACAGATGTGCCCTGGCTGGATACAGGTATCGAATCTCTAAACTCTTCATGCAGATATTCCCTGGTTGGATACAGGTATCGAATCTACAATCAATCGCTCACAGATATGCCCTGGCTAGATACAGGTATCGAATCCGGAACTTCAAACTTTTCATGCAGATATGCCCTGGCTAGATACAGGTGTCGAATCCACAATCAATCGCTCACAGATATGCCCTGGCTAGATACAGGTATCGAATCTGGAACTGGTCGTCTACAGATATGCCCTGGCTAGATACAGGTATCGAATCTGGAATTAGTCGTCTACAGATATGCCCTGGTTGGATACAGGTATCTAATCTCTAAACTCTTCATGCAGATATGCCCTGGCTGGATACAGGTATCAAATCTACAATTAATCACTCACAGATATGCCCTGGCTAGATACAGGTATCGAATCTGGAATTTCAAACTTTTCATGCAGATATGCCTTGGCTAGATACAGGTGTCGAATCCACAATCAATCGCTCTTAGATATGCCCTGGCTAGATACAGGTATCGAATCTGGAACTGGTCGTCTACAGATATGCCCTGGCTAGATACAGGTATCGAATCTCTAAACTCTTCATGCAGATATGCCCTGGCTGGATACAGGTATCAAATCTACAATCAATCACTCAAAGACATGCCGTGCTAGATACAGGTATCGAATCCACAATCAGTCGCTCACAGATATGCCCTGGCTAGATACAGGTATCGAATCTGGAACTGCGAAAGTTGATGATAATCGTCTTTTGATTGACCTTTTCCTGAAAAGGCGAAACATTAGTTGTATGCAATGTCATTGTGTATGAAATGCATGATGTCATGATGTTCTCAAAAATAAATGAGATTGTGTGATATAATGCGTATATGCATGTATCATGATGTATGAAAATGTGATGTTAAATGTCTATGAATGTATTTTCATCTAGGAAAATAAATCCTTGACGAACGCCGGGAATTTGTTGAATCCTGGGCTGATGTTGAAGAGTAGAGCTCTTCGTTTCTGCTGGGGATGATGATTGCAAGAATAAACCGGTAGGAGAAGATGACTCCGTTGGGGACTAAACTTGGTGAAGAGATTACTCTGCGGGGAATTACTCTGTGGGAAGAGATATTTTGCTGAGATTTTGATGAGAACTCCGCTGGGGATTCCATTGATAAATTATGTTGGGGGAATTTGCTGAACTCCGCTGGGGGTAGGAAGAACTTCGCCGAGGATGATCTTTCCGTTGTAATTAGCTGAGGATAACCCAATTATAGGCTCTAGTAGGGAATAATCTTCTGAATAAAGTCGGGGAAAGATGTTTGTACTCTGCAGGGGAACAGCTTCCAGACTCTACTGGGGATAAGCTTCCAGAATCTACTGGGGAGGATGATTCAACTCTCCTGGGGAAACTTTTGGACTGTACTGGGGAAGTGGCTCCACTGGGGTGTCTGGATTCCGCTGGGGAACAATCTTATATTAAGACTGCCGGGGATGCTTGCTGAGGAATATCTATACTCCGCTGGAGAATGATAAGATCTCTTGGGATACCCAACTTCCTTAGGGCTGACAGTAGTCTAACTCTGCTCGGGGGAGAGTGCTGCTGACTTGCTAGGGATATTGTGCCTTCTTAGGGCTGCTGGGAGACCAACTCTGCTTGGAGAGAGCATTGCTGATTCTGGTCTTACCCTGCGGGGAGTGAAGGTATCCTGGTTACGTTCTTCAACCGAACCTACTTTGGTACCTTGGTGGACAGAGCAACTAGATCGCTTAGACAATTATTATTGCCCCTGTTTATGATGTCACCTGTAATTAGTCCTTTGTTTCGCATGCAAATATTTATGATTAGCAATTAATGTCAAATGCATATATCAAAAATGAACATTGGACGTTCTTTGCAAAACAAAATAGATAAAGAAAAAAACAATTGACAATTTGTCTGGAAAAGATGAGCTTGTATTGATTTTGAGATTTGCCTGTAAATAGGCGTTTTTTATACAAGAGGCTGACGTCCTAGTAAGAGAATGCCGCCGAATCACATAGAGTTTTATACAAGAAGGAAAACAAAACAGCTATGTGCAAAATCCCACTGGGTTCCAACTCTGCTATCGCCTTTATGTCTTCGAGCGTCTCATCACTCTGCTGCTTAGTTGGAGATGAAGCTGACTGATTGGTGTCATCCGAGCCTGATTGTTGATACCGAAGTCTGGATGCGGGGTGATCCAATGAGACATAGTATTACGCTTATCCCTAACTTTTGCCTGGACCGCCCTTTCGGGTTTTCAGTCCACCGGGATACCCATTTTTTCCCAAGCCGCCTTTTCAGGTTTTCGACTTGCCGGGTGTACGGATTTTTTTCATTTCATCCCTTATTTTTGCCCGAACCCTTTTGGTTCGCCGGGAAGCCCTTATTTTTGCCTAGGTGTGTCAACCTAGTGGGTCTTTAATTCATGCGTAGTATTTTTTTACTATGTCTGCATTGGCGGGGTGAGGAAGGTCGTCACCATCCATGGTGGTTAGAATCATTGCTCCCCCTGAGAAGATGTTCTTAACCACAAATGGACCTTCGTACGTGGGGGTCCATTTGCCCCTGGGATCACCTTGAGGTAGAATGATGCGCTTGATTACCAGGTCTCCGACTTGATACTCTTGTCGTCTGACTTTCTTGTTAAATGCCCTGATCATCCGTTTTTGGTACGTTTGACCATGACAAATAGCGGTGAGTCTCTTTTCATCGATTAGATTTAATTGATCAAGTCGAGTCTGGATCCAGTCATCTTCGCTCAAACCTGCATCCTTCATTATCCAGAGAGAGGGTATCTAGACTTCAATAGGCAAGACTGCCTCCATGCCATATACCAAGGAAAAGGGTGTTGCCCCTGTCGACGTCCGTGCTGAGGTATGGTACCCATGAAGAGAAAACGGTAACATCTCGTGCCAATCTTTATAGGTCACCGTCATCTTCTGCACAATCTTCTTGATATTCTTATTAGCTGCCTCTACAGCCCCATTCATCTTCGGCCGGTAAGGAGAAGGGTTGTGGTGCTGTATCTTGAATTGCTCGCAGAGCTCAGTGATCATCTTGTTGTTAAGATTGGTACCATTGTCCGTAATGATCCTCTCAGGTACACCGTATCGACAGATCAGGTTATGCCGAATGAACCGTGCCACGACGTTCTTGGTTACGGTAGCATATGAAGCTGCTTCAACCCACTTCGTAAAGTAATCAATCGCTACCAGGATGAAGCGGTGCCCATTGGATGCCGCAGGTCTGATCTCGCCGATCATATCAATGCCCCACATTGCGAAAGGCCACGGTGCTGTCAAGACGTTCATAGGAACTGGAGGAATGTGCACCTTATCAGAATAGATCTGGCATTTGTGACATGTCCGAGAATGTTGATAACAGTCGGCTTCCATTGTGGACCAGTAGTATCCTTCCCGAAGGATTTTCTTTGCCATGGTATGTCCACTGGAATGCATTCTGAAAGTACCTTCATGCAGCTCTGCCATGATCCTTTCTGCTTCAGTCTTATCCACACAACGCAGTAAGGTTAAATCATGGTTTCGCTTGTAGAGAATGTCGTTGCTGAGGAAGAACTTTGCCGCGAACCTTCTCAGAAACTTTTTGTCATTCACAGATGCACCCTCGGGGTATTCTTGAGCTTCCAAGTACCTCTTCACTTCATGATACCAAGGTTTTTCAGTTACCTCTTCAGCCTCAAGATCACAGCAATGTGCAGGTTCATCCAATTTCCAAATGATGATCCGGGGAGCTTCATTATCCCATTTGACTTTGAACATAGAAGACATCGTAGCTAGCGCCTCCGCCAACTGATTCTTCTCTCTTGGGAAGTGTTCAAAAGTTATCTCCTCGAAGTGGGGAATCAACGTCAACACATACTCTTTGTAAGGAATAAGATTTGGATGTTTCGTATCCCACTCGCCTTTGATCTGATTGATCACGAGAGCGGAATCTCCGAAGACACTCAGAAAATTGATCCTTAAGTCAATTGCAACTTGAAGGCCCATGATACATGCTTCATACTCTGCCATGTTGTTAGTGCAGTTAAAACATAGCCGGGCAGTGAGTGGAGTATGAGTGCCTTTAGGGGATATGATCACAGCGCCAATACCGTTACCCAAAGCATTTGAGGCTCCGTCAAAGTGCATAGACCATCAGGATCCTTCCTCAGGTCCTTCATCCGGTCCAGGTACTTCACAATCAGTCACTACCATGATATTCTCGTCTGGAAATTCAAAGTTCATCGACTGGTAATCGTCCACTGCCTGGTGTGCCAAATGGTCTTCCAATACACTTCCCTTGATCGCTTTCTGAGTCGTGTACTGGATGTCATATTCTGTCAAGATCATCTGCCATCTTGCTATTCTTCCGGACAAGGCAGGCTTTTCGAAGATGTAGTTTATTGGATCCATTTTTGAAATCAACAGAGTAGTGTGAGTCAACATATACTGTCTCAGCCGGCGAGCAGCCCATACCAAAGTGCAGCAAGTTTTCTCGAGCAGTGAGTATCGGGTCTCACAGTCGGTAAACTTTTTGCTAAGGTAATAAATAGCATGCTCTTTTCGGCCAGACTCGTCATGCTGCCCCAGCACACACCCCATTGAGTTGTCCAGTATTGTCAAGTATAAGATTAGAGGTCTCCCTTCAACCGATGGCATAAGGATGGGTGGTTCTTGGAGATACTCTTTGATTCTTTCGAAAGCGGTCTGACATTCGTCATTCCAACGTACTACTTGATCTTTCTTCAGCAGCTTGAAGATTGGTTCACAGGTAGCAGTTAGATGTGAGATGAATCGGGCAATGTAGTTCAGCCGTCCTAGAAAGCCTCTGACTTCTTTCTCTGTCTTGGGAGTTGGCATCTCTTGTATGGCTTTCACTTTGGCAGGGCCCACTTGAATACCTTTGTCGCTCACGACGAAACCTAGTAGTTTTCCAGATCTCACCCCAAAGGTGCACTTGTTCGGGTTCAACCTCAGCTTGTACAACTTCAAACGGTCAAACAACTTCTGCAGATGGTCAAGGTGTTCCTCCTCAGTTTGGGTCCTTGCAATCATATCGTCGACATACACTTCGACCTCGTGATGGATCATGTCATGAAACAAAGCAACCATGGCACGTTGGTAGGTTGCCCCAACATTTTTCAACCCAAAAGGCATGACCTTGTAGCAAAAGGTGCCCCACTGAGTAACAAAAGTGGTCTTCTCCCTGTCTTTAGGAGCCATCTTGATCTGATTATAACCGGAGAAGCCGTCCATGAAGGAGAATACTTTATGCTGAGCAGTGTTGTCAACCAGAACGTCGATATGAGGCAGAGGGAAATCATCCTTAGGGCTCGCCCTGTTCAAATCCCTGTAATCAACACACATTCGGACCTTACCATCCTTCTTCGGCACTGGAACCACGTTGGCAACCCACTGAGGGTAAGAAGTCACTGCTAGAAACCCGACATCAAATTGTTTCATAACCTCAGCTTTGATTTTTTCGGACATCTCTGGACGCATACGGCGGACCTTCTGTTTTACTGGAGGGCATTCTTCCTTGGTAGGCAGGTGATGAACCACAATGTCGATATCCAACCCAGGCATGTCTTCGTAAGACCAGGCAAAGATTTCCATATAATCATGCAACATCTGAATCAATCATTGTTTCACACTGAGCTCTAGATTGGCACCAATCTTGACTTCCTTTCTGTCTGTCTCAGTGCCCAGATTTACTGTTTCCACCGGCTCTTCATGTGGCTGAATGACCCTCTCTTCCTGGAGTAACAGTCTTGCAAGCTCACCAGGCACTTCGCAATCATCTTCACCTTCGTCTTCGGCTAAGTTGATCGGATTTTCGAAGTCATAACTGGCAGTAGCAGAGTCGTTACCAGTGAGATCCAGAGTGGATTGGAACCTGTATGTGTGAGTGTGTGTAAATATAGCTGTTTTGCAATATATATAATAAAGAAAGAAAGTGAGCGCAAGATTTGAAATGCAAAAACGTCCAATGCTTTTATTAATGATATATGAAAATGACAAATAATAAGCCCTCACAAATGAAGTCACGGTGCCCCGGGTAGGACACCGGGCCATAAAGTTTCAAATTATTGTCTGTTACAAATTCAAAACAAAGGAGTTCATTACTGAGTGACAAAAGTAATAGGTACGAAGTCTTTGGCAGTCTAGTTGTTCGGTCCACCATTGGTCGTTGGGTAGATCCAGCTGTTGAATTCGGATTCCTCCATGTCGTCTTCAATAGCATTTACTCCCGAGTTGGTGATTAACACATGAGGTATTCCAATCCTTGCCTTACGAACAGCCCTCTGAGCTTCTGCAGTGAAACCCAAACCAAATTTGTCAGTCTTCAGAGTGAAATCAGGAAGTCGGCCCCAGTTTGCACACTCACCCTTCTCAATTACAGCCCGGGCATCCTTTAAGGAAGCCATCTTCAAAGGAGAATCTTCTTCAGTCACAGTCTCTGCTGATGCCAATGTCTGAGGAACCTCTTCAAAATGTTGAAAGGGGGTCTCAATGAACTCCCCGTCCATCTCTATATACCGGAACAAGTTGAGGTGGCTGACCATATATTCCTCCTCCCCCTGAACTGTCACAATCTTCCCTCTGACCGGGTACTTCAGCTTCTGATGTAGAGTGGAGGTCACGGCTCCGGCCGTATGGATCCAAGGACGACCCATCAAACAAGAATAGGACGGTCGAATATCCATAACGTAGAATGTAGAGTCAAAGACCTGCGAACCAACCCTGATTGGAATGTCAACTTCACCATGTACCATCCTTTTGGACCCGTCAAAGGCCCGGACAACAATGTTACTTGGCTTGAGCTCTAAACCCTCACAATCCAGCCTGTCTAGAGCCTTCTTGGGTAATACGTTCAACTAAGAACCGGTGTCTACCAACACATGGGCAAGAGTAGTGCCCCTACATTCAATGGAGACATGCAGGGCGTCGTTATGGTTCTTTCCTTTGGCAGTCAGATCGGCGTCAGAGAAACCCAACCCATTATCAGCAGTCAAGTTGGCCACACAATCAGTAAATTGATCAGCAGACGTTTCTTGTGGCATATGGGCCGTCTCCAGGAAGGAAATCAGGGCCTTGGCATGGGCCTCTGAACACAACAACAATGATAGCATAGAAATTTTATAGGGGGTGTGCCCCAGCTGCTCAACTACATTGAAATCACTCTTCTTGATAATTTTAAGAATCTCTTACATCTCTTGCTTGGAAGCTTCAACATTGACGGTCTTCGGTGCCTCCGTCTGGGCAGGAACATCAGTAGCAATCCCTTTGCCCCGAGCGTCAGAGGACTCGGCAGCAGGGGTAGAAATAGGAACTTGGTCAGGCAGGGAAGTGGGCACACTTGCAGGTGTGATGACAAGAGATCTCTGAATAGCTGGTGCGCAATATCTGGTGAGAACAGTCTACCACTGCGAGTGACTTTGGCAGGCCCGATGATGTTACTGACGCCGGTACTGGTATCAAACTCTTGTTTAACTCCAAGCACATAAACGTCTGCCCCATAGTGCCAAGGGACAGCTTTGTCAGATGTATAGGGAAGGGGCCCCGGAACAGTGATGATGATAGGAGAAATCTTCTGAGTAGACATGATTTTGACAGGCTTCTTTGAGGGAGCCTTAGGAGGGTTGTTGAAGATAGTAACAATGGACAGTTCTTCAGCAGGGATAGCAGGAACAACAATCTTCTCGAACAAGATCTCTTTGTTATCCATCAGGTTTTGGACGCCTGACTTCAACAAAGGACAACCAGCAGGTGAAACAGCACATAGAAGGCAACCTTTACTACATACCAGAAATAAACCGGCTAGCAACAGGTTCCTTTTGACAGTCAACAATGGAGTAACAATATCATCCACAGAGGCTACATACCGGTCTTCTTCCACAACATTCACTCCATGCTGGGGCATGGGAGCAGTCACAAAATTGGGCCTTTCGGGCGCCTCGAACTGTATTTCTTTAGCATCAATAAGGTCCTGAACCTTATTCCTCAGAGCCCAACAATCATCCATAGTATGCCTCGGGCTGTCGGAGTGATAAGCGCAGCGGGCGTTGGGATTATACTTTGGAGAAGTTGTGTTCACTACCTTCGGAGCTTCTTTGACAGTTACCAGATTGGTTGACAGTAGTTGCGACAATATCTGAGACAGGGTCATAATGAGCCGAGTGTACTGCCTTTTGGGTCTCTCACCCCTTGGTTGGTTATATTGCTGAGGAGCAGCAACAGGCTTTGAAATAACCACCGCGTTGACAGCTTGGCGGCGTTCCGTTTTGTTTTGTCTCCTCGACCCATAAACAGCACCAGATTCCTTCTTGAACGGTTTCTTCTCAGTACTCGAGGAAGCACCTTTCTGTATCTTCCCAGACTTAATACCAGCCTCTATCCTCTCACCAGTCAAGATCAGATCTGTAAACCCAGCAGAAGAATTCCCAATCAGATGGTTGAAGAACGGACCAGACAGTGTCCCTAAGAACATGTCAACGAGCTCACGGTCAGTCAAAGGTGGCTGCACCCTTCCAGCCAAGTCTCTCCACTTTTGCGCATACTCCTTAAAACCTTCGCCCGTCCCTAGCGACATACCCTGGAGTTGGGTACGCGTAGGAGCGAGGTCGGAATTGTACTGATACTGCTTATAAAATGCAGTAGCCAAGTCCTCCCAGTTTCAAATACTGGCTCCATCCAGCTGATAGAACCATTCGAGTTGAGCCCCTGAAAGGCTATCCTGGAAGAAATGGATCCATAGATTCTTGTCTGCAGTGTAAGGTTGGATCTTCCTTACATATGATCTGAGATGCAGCTTAGGGCTGGAAGCCCCGTCGTACTTCGCAAAGGCAGGTGCCTTGAACTTGTGTGGGATCACCACCCTAGAAGATAAACCTAGATCTCCAAAATCCAACCCGGGCACATGTTGAATCTCCATAGCACTTAGGCGGTCCTCTAGCTGTTTGTACCTGTCATCAGTAGGAGGGTACTGTTCATCATTGTAATCTGTCTCGTTGTCGTTGACCACGGGACTAGGAACCGTTCTTTCTTGGGGACTGTCCTTCCCTACAGAGGAAGTAGCCAGATCAGCCTCATTCTGCAGGATATTCCCATATCTGCGTCCGGTGTTAAACAACACAGTCTTCTTCTTCTTCTTCTTCAAAAGCAGAGTCTTCAATTCCTGTTGTCCCTGGGCTAAGCTCATGACCAGCTCTTGAAATTGGGCGTTATGGGCCTGGAGGGCCTTGATAGCTTGTTCAGTAGTAGGCTCAGAATTCATGATGATTGCTGAAATAAACAGCGAAGAAGATTGAGCAACCTGTAAAAAAAGGGCACCTGTTATGCATATGATGCATGATATGCTATTTATGCAATGCATTCAAGGGTTCGAAAGTTCAAATTCGTTGTAGACAAAAAAGGAACACACGTTGTATTAAGAAGTAATTTGTTCAATACATCAGGGCCTCATGGGAAAAATATTACAAAATGCTTAATCCCAAAAGACACTACGCATCCTCTTTGGAGCGATGTAAATATTGAGGGTCTTTTCCTCGTGAAGCAAGCGGGTGAGCTCCAAGACCTTCTTCTCGCTGGCATGTAGACTGGTTTCAAAAGAATTCTGTTCTTCCTTGAGTTGGATCCAGCTTTTTTGCATTTCCTCCTAAGATGTTGGCATGTCAGGATGTTGAATGGTGTATGGCACCTCTCCTTCCAAAACTGGCTCTTTGATCATGGGGAGAACATGAGGATATGGCATCACCAGCTTCTGGGAGCGGGCTCGTACCCACTTGAGATAAGGCTCCAGGGGGATGGAGTTCTTGTGCCCCAGTGTCTTGCTATCCACCTTGTTAGGCATCCTCCAAGCTCTGATGAATCTCTGGCGAAGTCCTTGCGTATCGTTGTTGAAGTCAAAAACTATGTCAGGAATCAACATGTCATGAGGGCCATCCCTCTGAGCATATCCAAACTGTCTCAAAGCCAGACACAGGTTGTAAGTAATGCCTCCTCTAATTCCAAGTAAAGGAACATTAGGAAATTCTCCGCAACGATCAATGATATTGACATTTTCTCTGGACCGAGAACACCAATGTATATCAGCATGTGTAAGAGTCATTAATCGTTGTGACCATCTCAAACCCCACTCGTTCTTCAAAACTGATTGTGGAAGGTGCGAAATAAACCACCTTTCCAGGAGAGGAGTGCAGCACATAAGAACACATCTTTTTCTCATGGTTCGAGTGTAACATGAGTGGAGGATGTCCCCAAGCAACGTAGGTATAGGATTCCTGGACATGAAGATCTTGACAACATTGATATCTATAAGCTGATCCGGATTCGGGAACAACACCAACCCATAGACAAGGAGTGCCACAACTTCTTCAAAGGCTTGTAGGTCAAGGGAATTCCAACATTCTTGGGCCTTCTCAAACAGGAACCTTGCCAAGAATCCCTTGATACCACTTCTGACTTCCCAATGCCCCTTGATATCAGACGGTTGCAGACGTAATGCTTTAGCAACCTCTTCAAGTTTTGGTTCCCTTTCCCTACCGCTGTAGGGTAGTTGATTAAGAATAGGAACCTTCAGAAGTTGAGAAAACTCTTCCAAAGTAGGCACCAATTGATAATCCGAGAAAGTAAAACAGTGGTGCAAGGGGTCAAAGAACTGGAACAACACTTTCACCATATCCTCTTCAATGTTGGTGTTGACCAAGCTGATGAGTCTACCATGTCTTTCACTGAAAGAAGAGTTTTCAAGAATCCTGGATGTAAGCTCCTTAAGCTGAGGAGGGATCCTTACAAGGTTGACCTGAATTGTTTTCCTGTGGATAGTGTCCATGTCCTACAAAACAAGAACAAAGATGAAGATTCGAACCCTTGAAGTGGTTAGTAAATGCATATGATGCTTTATGATGCTATGATGTTATGATAAGGACACACCACAAGTATTCACAAAAATCAAACATGATAAGGCACACAAGTCACACCAGACAACCCTTAGAGTTTAGGCCAGCATGAAGTTTGGGGTACTACCCTCTTGAAGTTGGTGGGCTCAAAACCTGTCCTATCAAAAGTAACCGGGTTCTAAGGAGCTCAATATCATTGGGTTGTTTTCTATGTTCATTGTTTTGATTTAGCCACTAAACTGGCGATCAAAATATTCCAAGAAAACAACCCTCAATGAGTGTAGTATCGAGTATCTACCAACTTCGGACTGCACCAAAGCCGGTCATCTCACTACCCCTAAAGAGGCCAGGATGGTCAAGTAAGGTTCCTAAGGTCAGTTGATGCTTCACGACACCACGCGGAGGCCCCATACTCTCCTTGACTTGACTCAAGGGTTACCGGTACTCACCAAAGTGCCACATCAACGTAGCAACTGCTTCAACCGTGTCGGTATACCCCGCACAGTTCCCTCACAGTTTGTTGCTACTTCTAAAAGGTATCCCCCAGATCCGGGTTAGGATCTATGAAACTCCAAGGCAAACCCACAATATTAAAGTAAACAAAGCAAGCAATTGAAAACATAAGAGTGGTATAATCCTAAGGTACACCTCACTTTATAAGTTTCCCCAGCAGAGTCGCCAGTTCTGTGATCGGTGGAAATAGAACTGACTGTTTTAAAGCTGGTTCGCGAAATGTCGCGGTAAGCAAGAGTCTCCACCGTCTTTTATGTTCTCCAAAAAGGAAAGGACAAAAGCACATCAAAATTCCTTTTCGAGATGTTTCTCGGTTCGGGAGGTAGATTTATAGAAAGGGAAGCTGTTAGCACCCTTTCTATCCGTGGTTATCCACGGGCTCTTAGGTACTTGCTCACTATGTTTTCAAAAATTGTTTGCTTTTCAAGTGTATGTGGGTTTTGAAAAACTTTAGTTTGAAAAACTTCTAGGTAACTCTTGTATCAGTCCTCAAGAGTGTATGAAGTATTTGTTTGAAAACTTTTTGAAAGTGTGAGTGGGAAAAGATGTTTTTGTTTTTTGAAAGAGCAAGTATCCAGGAGAAATCTACCTACTCTAAGGAATTAGGCTGTGTAAGAGTCCTTTAGACAGTACTATCCCACTATTGAGAAGTAGGTAGCACCGTCAGTGGAGTTATTCAGGTCAATTCGATTATAGGGACATGTGTGGTCACCAAAGCAATAGTAGGACGCCTTAGCGGTAACCCTAATGTCCTAGATCCTTTTTATCCGAGGCAACCGTTTCGAGGCGACTGGATCCTTAGACAGGAGGGCGACCTCTAAAACACCCTATACTTGACGACCACCTCGAGGCAAACAAATGAGGCGTACCCTAAGAGTGGCATGTGCATGTGTGTTAAATTCAATTAAGATTATCTTGTACATGTTATTTGTGAGCTACGGATTGGTTTTATTTTTCAAGCAAGTCTTGCATGCATAATTAACAGTTAATAATTTGCGGGAAATAAATTACGGAAGGGAAATCTACGCTATTACAAGGCGCGGGTATATACATCGCCAAAAACATAACCCTCTGGAAAATAAATACGAGAAAGTAAAAGAAAGTGATAAAATCCTAATTAACTATTACATCCTCAGAAACAGATACATAAATATGATCAAATAAATAATGAATTAAAAATATGCGCGCGAAAGAATTGAATCGGGACGTCCTTAGGGTTTTGGCCCTTTTTGAGAAAAGAATTGAATTTGTCCTTTTTTTGCAATTAATTAAAATTAAACCTAATAACTAATTAATTAATTAATTAAAGAAAAAAGTATTTTTTTATGTTTTTTAATGTTTTAGTGAAAATAAAAAGAAAAGAAATTAAAAGTCAAGAAAACCCTAATTCTAGATTTATTTGTTTTATATTTGTAAAAAATTAAAGTTAATCTAATTCAAAAAAACTAAATTAATTAATTTACATTTATTTACAAAAATAATAAATAATATTTTTTTTTTAGGTTTTTCTGAATTTTATTGTGAAAAATAATTTATGAATTAATTAAATAATAGTAATAATAATTAATAAAAGTAAATAAAAAGAAAGAAAATTAAAAAATGGAAATAGAAACCAGGGGGGTGTTGGACCCAATATGGAGGTGGATTAGTAATTCCTGGCCCATTAAGAATCAAGCCACGGTTGACTTTTGTAATCAGCTGTACCAACGTTGACTGAGGATCATGGTGATTATCATCTCCTGGCCTTTGGATGCATGTGTTGTACCCCAAAATTTGCCCTCCCATTTCTCAATGATTTCTCATCACAAAGCCCTTTGAACTCAAGATCCAGTTAGGGTTTCATCTGCTCAAGACTTCTCCTTGCACTGTTGACCCAAATTAGGGTTTGTGTTTGCACAAAGATGTTTTGACCTAAAATGCCTAAGATGACTTTCATGCTTCATGTTGGACTCCCAAGTTTATCCACATCAAGTTTCAAGTCTTGATTCCAAATTTTGCCCAGTCAATTGGACAGTTGACCTAGAAATCAACTGTATTGGGGAAAAAGTCAACTGTGGCCAATTGACAGTCAAACCTCATGGAAATTGACCCACATCAACATTATGAACTCACATGGACCATTTGATCAAGTTTGGATCACAATTCCACAAGAAATTTGATCAGATCACCAAAAGGGCAAAATGGTCATTTTTAGGGTTTTGACTGCACAAAGGCAATTTTTGACTGTTTGACCTAGCCAATGGCAAACCAAGATCACATATGGACTCAAGGACCCCATGGAATTGTCTTGACATGCTCAACAAGTTCAAAAGATCCCAAATGCACAAGATTGACAGCTGAATTTCCCAGTCAATTGATCAATTTTGACTGTATACTGAAAAGTCAAACTTTGACTTTTTGGTCAAAATCAAATGTCAAGATTCATTTTTCATCAAAGCATGCCAAATCATGAAACTTGTTCATCAAGAAATCAAGAATTGCAAATTAGGGTTTGAAATGAAGATTTTTTCATAACTTAGAATTTTTCGAAGTTATGAAAAAACCTAATTTTTTCCTAACTTTGCCCCACTTTCTCACCAAGATTCATTTGGATTCAAGCAAAAGTAAAAACATGAAAGTTGTAGCCTATTGCATAATCTATAACTTTTATTCACAAAGTTTTCCCAAAAGAGGCTTGTATCTCAAGTTACAATTTTTGGAACAAGGGTACCAAACCATTCTTAACTTAGAGAAAATTTGACCTATTTTAGGCAGGATTTTTGCCTAACTTCAATACCATTTTTCACATACTTCCACTTGGAATTTCAATTTGCATTTCAAAGATGGATTGTAGTATACATTCCAAGCCTTCAAAAATGTCCAAGAACTCATCAAACAACCTCATGGTTTGAGAGAATCTAATTTTGCAATATGGGAAAAACTCACTTTTGTTATGGCCAATTTCCATGTTCATACACTTAGGCAATTTTCAAATCAGCATGCATCTCTTGATTACAGGCCCTAAATAATTTTTACACTCATAAATTTAATGCAAACTCTTTGTGCCAAGACCATATTCTATGTGTTCAAGCATTGCATAATGGTTTAATCCCAATTTAGAAAAAGCATTTTAACCATTTTTGCAAAAGTGAACTTTATGTCAAAATGCAAATCCAAGCAAGTACATTTGAAATATCTTTGGCACAAGTTTAGGAGCTAATTACACTGATCAAGACTGAGTTATGCAGCACATTAGGGGGGCCTGTACAAGCTAGAAACTCAACTTGGCCATTGGTTGCTTAAAGTAGAAGAAACTTGCCATAACTTACAACAACTTTCATCTCAGCTAAAAGACCCTTAAGCAAACTTGTCAAACAGATCCTAAACATCCTAACTGAGCTAGAACACGAGTCAACCACCTCCATTGCCTTCCCATTCACAGAATCACCATTGAACTGCTCAAAACAGGGCATCCCTGCAGTTTGAGTTCCATAGCTCAAACCTTCCATGCATTCTTGCTAAAAACTTGTCAAACACATCCCATAACATCCCTTGAAGCTAATCAAAACCTCAAACACGACCTGTAACACTCCCAGGAAAGATCACCATTTTCATTTTCTTGTTTTGCAGCTGAAGTTCCATAGCACGATTCAAAAGGTTTCAAGACAAAGTAAAGCTTGGAATAGCATCCCTGGACATTAAGGAAGCTGTACCAATCATCACCTTGCATTGAAGACACCTCTATCACCAGATACAACTTCAACTGAACAGGTAAGTTCATGAACACGTATCTCTCTATCCAGGCATTGTTAGCTTTAGGTTTGTGAAGAAAACATGTCACATTCATAGCCCTGAATATGCCCATGTGATTAGATTTCATTTATATTATGTATGCTTAGAGAATTTTAAGTCTGAACATGGAACAAAAACTAGGTCAGGAATTGGGGGAGAAGAAATTCTCTCTCATTTCTGAGAGTTAGATTGACTTCTTTATATGTCTAGAATCGTGGCTTCAAGCTCTACAGGTTTCATGTTGGAAGATTTGGCAAAAGATCAAAGAATCAGGAGTTAGAGATTTGAGAAGAAAGACGCGTGTTTTTGAATTTTGTTGGTCTGAAGGTTGAAGACAACAATCTTCTGGGCTGGGCCTGATTTGTTATTTCTTTTCACACCATGTTTTTACTTCTGCACCCCCTGAGCCCATTTTGCTTATTTTAATGATTTTTTGACTTTTCCTTTTTTATTCTGACTTATTTATTTTTGCTAATAATATTAAAAATATAAAAAATATTTTTCTCACCATTTTTGAATTTATTAGACATTTATTTGGTTTCTTTTAGTTTTTGTACATAAATAAATAAATAAACACTTTTCTTTAAAAATACCAAAAATAATGCAAACTTATTTTATTTCTGATTTTTATTTTATTTATCTTCTGAAAACATTTTATATCAAAAATACTTTTTTTTATATAAAATATTAAATATTACTATTGTTGTATATATAATATATATTTAGAAATTAATACAAATATATATATATATATATATATATATATATATATATATATATATATATATATATATATATATATATATATATATATATATATTTATTAGAATATTTAGTAAATAATACAAAAATATATACATTTTTATTAATATTTGATAGTAAAAATACCTTTTTACCAATATACTTCATTTTATTTTATTTTTGTATATAATAATAAAATTTTGTACATATTAAATAATTAATACTTTTGCTTAATAAAATTAGGGTTTTACCCTAAACATAAAAAATCCAAAAAATAATACTTTTTATTTTGTTTATTTGACACATAAAAAATACCTTTTTTTTCATACATATAAAAACATTTTTTGCATCTTGCATATTTATTCTTATGTTATTTAATTATTGTACATTAATTAATTTGTATAATTCTCAATTGATGTAATAGTCTAGGTTTAAATTTCTTGTCAAAATACCCCCCATTTGAACATTTGTACCCCCCTTCCCATATTGTGTTGTAATAGCTTAGGAACTTTATTTTTCGCACTTTAATGCTTTCTAAATTTACCATGTTAGAATTAGGGTTTGTATGCAAATCAAAAACGACAAAAATAGTTTGACCTAATTTCAAGATAAACAAGTATGAAAACGGACAACACTAATCACACTTGCACCCCTAGGGTATTCCACTTGTTGCCTTCAATAAATGGGCCATATTGCATGTTAGGTCTCTTTGGGCAAAGCAAACAAATCAAATGATCATAGTCCCTCGATGACGCTTTCAAAAAGTTGCCTAAAAATGATCAAGTCCCTTAAAGGAAAATTGCCCAAAGATACTTTGCACCATTGCAATTATGGTCTAAACGATGACCCGCGCCCGTCCCTTTCACATCCTAACACAAGATTGTCCATCAAATACAATGGTGGAACAAAATTGTTAAAAGGGTTAAAACATAGCAAAAATCTTTGAGAACTTTAAGGTAGATAGCTCTTAAGTACTTGTCAACTTGCAAAACAAAAACACTTGCCTATTTTTCAAACCACACTTCACAAACACTTTCAAAACAAACTTTCAAAAAAAACCTTGAAACATCTTTTCAAAAAGACAAACACCTTTTGTAAAACATTCGAGTAAAGAATTGTTACAAGGGTAGCCTAGACAAGGCATCTTTTTCAAAACCTTTTCAAAACCACACATAAAGCACCATTTCAAACAATTGAAAACCAAGGCAAGTTGATCTAAGCAAGTACCTAAGAGCCCATGGATAACCATGGATAGAAAGGGTGTTAATACCTTCCCTTTCTATAATCTACTCCCCGAACCCAAGAAAAAATCTCAAAGGTTTTTGCTGTGCTTTTTAAACCTTTCCTTAGGATAAAATAAAAAGTCAGTGGCGACTCTTGCTCAACCGAAACATTTGAGAAAACAAACGCAAAACCATAGTCAGTTCTCCCACCGTATCACAGAACTGGCGACTCTGCTGGGGAGAATTTTAAAAGTGGAGTAACCTTAGGGCTTAGATCACCCTCTTGAATGATTAATTGTTTGTCTTGATTGCTTTACATCTTGACTCTATTGTTTGGGTTTGCAATCCTACACCCGGATTTTGGGAAACATTCATAGATAGCAATACATTGTGGAAACTGTGCGGGGTATACCGACACGGTCGAAGCAATAGCTATATTAGTGCGACATATTTGTGAGTACCGGTAACCCTTGAGTTCAATCAAGGAGAGTACGGGGCCGCTGAGTGATGTCACTAAGCACTAATGACCTAGAACCTTACTTGACCATCTTGGCCTTTCATTAGGGGTAGTGAGATGACCGGCTTTGGTGCAGTCCGAAGTTGGTAGATACTCGATACTACACCCATTGAGGGTTGTTTTCTTGGAATATTTTGGTCGCTAGTTAAGTGGCTAAACCAAAACAATGAACAATGAAAATAATCCAATGATATTGAGCTCCTTAGAACCCGGTTACTATTTATAGGACAGGTTTTTAAGCCAACTACACTCAAGAGGGTACTTACCTATGAAACCCCATGCAAGCCTGAAACTAGGGTTTGATGTGATTTGCTTGTACATATGTTTGTGCATACATCATAAACATCATAAAGCATCATATGCATTCACTAACCATTTCAAGGGTTTGGATCTTCATCTTTGTTCTTGTTTTGTAGGTCATGGAAATTCCTCGCAGAAAAACAATCCAAGTCAACCTTGTGAGAATCTCTCCTCATCTCAAGGAGCTTACCTCAAGAATTCCGGAAATCTCATCCTTCTGTGAAAGACATGGTAGACTGCTCAGCTTAGTCAACACCAACATTGAAGAAGACATGATGAAAGTGCTATTCCAGTTCTTTGACCCTCTTCACCACTGTTTCACTTTCCCCGATTACCAGTTGGTGCCCACTTTGGAGGAGTTTTCTCAACTCCTGAGAATTCCTATCCTTAATCAACTACCCTTCAACGGTACGGAAAAGGAACCAAAGTCAGAAGATGTTGCTCGAGCATTACATCTACAACCATTCGACATCAAGGGGCATTGGGAAACCAGAAGCGGCGTCAAAGGATTCTTAGCAAAATTCTTGTTTGAGAAGGCACAAGAATGTTGGAATTCATTGGACCTACAAGCCTTTGAAGAAATTGTGGCACTCCTTATCTATGGGTTGGTCTTGTTCCCAAATTCTGACCAATTGGTAGATGTCAACACCGTCAAAATCTTCTTGTCCAGAAATCCAATACCAACATTGCTTGGGGACATCCTTCACTCATTTTACACACGAACAATGAGAAAGAGGGGTGTTCTCATGTGCTGTACTCCTCTCCTTGCAAGGTGGTTTATTTCGCACCGTCCACAATATGTCTTGAAGAATGACCAAGGCTCAAGGTGGTCCCAACGGTTGATGACTCTTACTCACTCTGATGTACATTGGTGTTCTCGGTCTAGAGAAAATGTCATCATCGTCGATCGTTGTGGAGAGTTTCCTAATGTTCCTTTACTTGGAATCAGAGGAGGTATCACCTACAACCCTTGCCTAGCTTTGAGGCAATTTGGATATGCACGGAGGGATGACCCTCATGACATGTTGATTCCTGACCTAGTTTTTGACTTCGACAACGATGCGCAAGGACTTCGCCAAAGATTCATCAGAGCTTGGAGGATGCCCAACAAGGTTGATAGCAAGACATTGGGACACAAGAACTCCATCCCTCTTGAGCCTTATCTCAAGCGGGTACGAGCCCGAGCCCAGAGTCTAATGATGCCTTATCCTCATGTTCTCCCTGTGATTAAAGAGCCCGTCAAGGAATGAGAGGTTCCCTACACCATCCTACATCCTGACATGCCTACATCGTGGGAGGAAATGCAGAAGAGTTGGATTCAGCTCAAGGAGGAACGGAACACTTTTGAAGCCAGCTTCTACGCTAGCGAGAAGAAGGTTCTAGAGCTTACCCGCCGACTCCATGAGCAAGAGGCCCTCAACACCTACATCGCACCAAAGAGGATGCGCAATGTCTTTTTACCTTGAGAAGTTGTTTTTGTAATATTTGGCCCATGGGGCATTTATGTACTAACAAATTTCTTCTTATTAATATGACGTGCGTTCTTCTTTGTCTGCAACAATTTTGAATGTTCTAAATCCTTGAATGCATTGCATACATAAGCTTATCATTCATCATGTGCATAAGCAGGTCTCACTCCAGGTTTCCTTATCTGTCTGTTGTTTATTTCAGTAGGATGGATCTCGAGCAAACAGCCAAAGACCTACAAGCTCAAAATGCACAGTTCCAGCAACTCCTGATGACCTTGGCTAAGGGTCAGGAGGATCTCAAGACCTTGCTGGGGAATAAAGACCCAGTGAAGAAGAAGAAAAAGAGACTCGGGGTGGCTACTTTAGGGAGAAGATTTGAAGGAGAAACCCGGAGAGTGCTTGAATTTCCTCCTACTTCCGATGAAGGGGCCAGTAAAGGAGGTGGGGCTGCGGTACCTTCCGAGTTCGATGTGGAAGAAGAAGAGGTCGAAGAGGATGAAGACTACTCGGATCAGCAATACCCTCCAGCTGATGATAAATACAAAGGTTTAGAAGACAGGCTGGCCGCCATGGAGTTACAAAGGGTGCCGGGTTTGGATTTCGAAGACTTGGGTTTAGTTGCCGGGATTGTGATTCCCCCAAAGTTCAAAGTGCCAGTTTTTGTGAGGTATGATGGGCTGTCATGTCCAAAAATGCATCTCAGGTCCTACGTAAGAAAGATCCAACCTTATACGGCAGATAAGAACCTTTGGATCCATTTCTTTCAAGACAACCTTTCTGGGGCTCAACTGGAGTGGTTTTATCAGCTAGAGGGAACCAGCGTCCGAAACTGGGAAGACTTGGCCACCGCCTTCTACAAACAATATCAGTATAATTCTGACCTTGCTCCTACGCGTACCGAACTTCAGGGTATGTCGTTAGTGTTGTACCCCAAAATTTGCCCTCCCATTTCCTCAACATTTTCTCATCACAAGACCCTTGAAGATCAAGATCTAGTTAGGGTTTCCTCTGCTGAAGCCTTCTCCTTGCACTGTTGACCCAAATTAGGGTTTGTGATTGCACAAAGATATTTTGACCTAAAATGCCTAAGATTACTTTCATGCTTCAGGTTGGACTCCCAAGTTTATCCATACCAAGTTTCAAGTCTTGATTCCAAATTTTGCCCAGTCAATTGGACAGTTGACCTAGAAATCAACTGTATTGGGGAAAAAGTCAACTGTGGCCAATTGACAGTCAAACCTCATGAAAATTGATCCACATCAACATTATGAACTCACATGGACCATTTGATGAAGTTTGAATCACAATTCCACAAGAAATTTGATCAGATCATCAAAAGGGCAAAATGGTCATTTTTAGGGTTTTGACTGCACAAAGGCAATTTTTGACTGTTTGACCTAGCCAATGGCAAACCAAGCTCACATATGGACTCAAGGACCCCATGGAATTATCTTGACATGCTCAACAAGTTCAAAAGATCCCAAATACACAAGATTGACAGTTGAATTTCTCAGTCAATTGATCAATTTTGACTGTATACTGAAAAGTCAAACTTTGACTTTTTGGTCAAAATCAAGGGTCAAGATTCATTTTTCATCAAAACATGCCAAATCATGAAACTTGTCCCTCAGGAAATCAAGAAATGCAAATTAGGGTTTGAAATGAGAATTTTTCATAACTTAGAATTTTTCTAAGTTATGGAAAACCCTAATTGTTTCCCAACTTTGCCCCACTTTCTCACCAAGATTTATTTGGATTCAAGCAAAAGTCAAAACATGAAAGTTGTAGAATATTGCATAATCTACTACTTTTATGCACAAAGTTTTCCCAAAAGAGGCTTGTATCTCAAGTTACAATTTTTGGAACAAGGGTACCAAACCATTCTTAACTTAGTGAAAATTTGACCTATTTTAGGCAAGTTTTTTACCTAACTTCAAGACCATTTTCCATACACTTCCACTTGTAATTTCAATTTGCACTCAAAGATGGATTGTAGTACACATTCCAAGCTTTCCAAAATGTCCAAGAACTCGTCAAACAACCTCATGACTTGAGATGATCGAATTTTGCAATATGGCAAAAACTCACTTTTGAATTGGCCAATTTCCATGTTCATAACTTGTGCAAATTTCTCAAATCAGCATGCAACTTGATTACAGGCCTCTAAACCATTCAACACTCATAAATTTAATGCAAACTCATTATGCCAAGACCATGTTCTATGTGTTCAAGCATTGCCTAAAGGATTAATCCCAAATTGGAAAAAGCATTATATCCATTTTTGCAAAAGTTACACTTTATGTCTAAAGCAAATCAAGAAGGTACAAAGAAAATCTAATTGGCACAAGTTTATGAGTTAATCACACAGATCAAGGAGAAGTTTAGCAGCATAGTATGGGGGCCTGTACAGGCTAGAAGCACAACTTGACCATTGCTTGCTTAAAATTCAAGAAACATTGCATATGACATACCAACTCTCATATCAGTGAACGAAGGCTTAGAGAAAGTTATCAAACACATTCCAAACATTCATCCTAAGCTAAAGCACGACCCTAAGATCCTCAATACCTCCCCAAACTCAGAATCACCTTTGAACTGCACAAAAACAGGGCTTGCTGCAGATTGAGTTCCCTAGCTCAATCCTTTCATACATTCTTGCCCAAACCAGTTCAAACACCTTCCCTACCATCAATGCAAGCTAACCAAAACCTAAGACACGACCTGTAACACTCCCAGGCCACTTCACTATTTTCATTTTCTTGTTTTGCAGTTGAAGTTCTCTAGCACGATTCAAGAGGTTTCAGGACAAAGTAGAACTTGGAATAGCATCCTCACACTTCAAGGAAGTTGTACAAATCATCATCTTGTTCTGAAAGCTCCTCCATTGCAAGACACGATTCCAACTGAACAGGTATATTCATGAAGTTCTATCTCTCAGTATAGGCATTGTTAGGTTTAGGTTTGTGAAGGAAACGTGTCATAATCATAGCCTTGAACATGCCCATGTGATTAGATTTCATTTATATTATGTATGCTTAGAGAATTTTGAGTCTGAACATTGATGAAAAACTAGGTCAGGAATTGGGGGAGAAGAAATTCTCCCTCATCTTAGAGAGTTAAGTCAAGTTCTTTATATCCCTGGATTCGTCTTCTCATGCTCTACATTTTTCATGTTGAAAGTTTTGCTTAAAAGTCCAGGAACTGGGAGATAGGAAACGCGTGTTTGCTTGAACAAAAGATGTTTTGAGGTTGAAGATGACCTGGTTCTGGGCTGGGCCTGTTTCACATTTCTTTTTGCTACCTGATTTTGCTTCTACACCCCCTGAGCCCATTTTGTTCATTTTAATGATTTTTTGACTTTTCTTTTTTTGGTTTGACTTGTTTATTTTTCCTCATAATATAAAAAATATAAAAATAATTTTTTGAACTATTTTCCTATTTATTAGGTATTTGTTTGTTTAGGTTAGTTTTTATACATAAATAAATAAATAGATACACTTTTATTAAAAAATACTAAAAATATACAAACACATTTTTATTTTCATTTTTATTTTGTTTTACCTTCTGAAAATATTTTATATAAAAAATACTTTTTTTATTAAATATTAAATATTATTAATATGTATATATAATATATATTTAGTAAATAATACAAATATTTGTATAGATATTAATATATTTAGGTTAAATTACCAAATATACACACTTTTATTTTTCTTATTAATATTTAATATAAAAAATACCTTTTGACAAATATACTTCATTTTTATTTTATTTTAGTATATAATAAATAATATTTGTATATAATAAATAAATAATACATTTCACTTAATAAAATTAGGGTTTGCCCTAAAAGCATAAAAACTCCAAAAAATAATCCTTTTATTTTTGTTTATTTTGACGCATAAAAATACTTTTTTTTTCATATATACAAAAACCATTTTTGCATCTTGCATATTTATTCTTATTTTATTTAATTTGTGTAATTAAATATCTTGTAAATATTCCAATATTGATGTAATAGTTTAGGTTTAAATTCCTTGTCAAAAATCCCCATTTGAACATTTGTACCCCCCTTCCCATATATTGTGTTGTAATAGCTTAGTAAATTTATTTTTCGTACTTTATTGCTTTCTAATTATACCATGTTAGAATTAGGGTTTGTATGCGAAAAAACAACGAAAATAGTTTGACCTAATTTCAAGATAAACAAGCATGAAAATGGACACACAAATCACACTTGCACCCCCTAGGGTATTCCACTTGTTGCCTTTCAAAATTGGGCCATATTGCATGTTAGGTCTCTTTGGGCAAAACAAACACAAATCAAATGATCATAGTCCCTCGATGACGCTTTCAAAAAGTTGCCTAAACAAATGATCAAGTCCCTTAAAGAAAATTGCCCAAAGATACTTGACACCATTACAATTATGGTCTAAACGATGACCCACTCCCGTCCCTTTCACATCCTAACATGAGATTGTCCACCAAATACAATGGTGGAACAAACTTGTTAAAAGCGTTAAAACATAGCAATAAACTTTGAGAAATTTAGGAGTAGATAACCTCTTAGTTACTTGAATCGAACTTGCAAAAACAAAACACTTGCCTATTTTTCTAAAACCACAACTCACAACACTTTCAAAACAAAATTCCAAAAACAAATGAAAACCTTTTCAAAAGACATACATCTTTGTATACATCCCAACATGGATCATTACAAAGGTTGCCACCACATTGGCTTCTTTTCAAAACATTTTCAAACCCACACACACAAAGCACCATTTCAAACAATTGAAAACAAAAGGCAAGTGATCTAAGCAAGTAACTAAGAGCCCATGGATAACCATGGATAGAAAGGGTGCTAATACCTTCCCTTTCTATAATCTACTCCCCGAACCCAAGAAAACATCTCAAAGGTTTTTACTGTGCTTTTTTAACCTTTCCTTAGGATAAAATAAAAATTCGGTGGCGACTCTTGCTCAACCGAAACATTTGCGAATACAAACGCAAAACCATAGTCAGTTCTCCCACCGTATCACAGTTAGGAACAGGCGAAGGATTCAAAGAATATGCACAAAAATGGAGGGATTTGGCTGGCAGGGTGCAACCTCCTTTAACCGACCGTGAACTTGTTGATATGTTTCTAGGGACCCTATCTGGGCCAATTTTCAATCATCTGATCGGTAACTCTTCCGCGGGGTTTACCGATTTGATCTTAACAGGAGAAATAATAGAAGCTGGCATCAAGTCAGGAAAGATTCAGAAGGGTGTCGCAGCAAGTGTTGAGAAGAAGCCTTTTAAGAAGGAAACGGCTGTTGTATACTCCCAAAGAAGAGCAGGGAAGACTGAGCGCCGGCCGACCGTGGGGGCCGTAATGATTCAAAACCCTTCAAGTGAGCAGCCTCGCTATAACCAGTCCAGACCAAATCAGTAACGGGTGGAACGGCCACAACGGCAGTTCACCCACATTAATATGACTCCAACGCAAGTGCTTCCCCATCTGTTAAAGTTGAATCTCGCCACTATCAAAGAGGCACCAAAAAAATATGAATACGTCCTCTCCGCATTATCATCCTAATGCCAAATGCGCCTACCATTCTGACAGTGTCGGGCACGACACCAATGATTGTTGGGCACTCAAGCATAAAATCCAAGACCTGATAGAGGCGAAGGAAGTGGAGTTCGACGCTCCGGAGAAGCCTAATGTGATATCTGCTCCAATGCCGAAGAACGGCCGAAATGTCAATGCCATTGAAGAAGATTTGTATGTTGCTGATGTCAATTATCTGATAACTCCATTGTTAACCATCAAGTTGAATCTGTTAAAGGCCGGGATTTTCCCGGGATGTAAGGAAGACTGCTATTGTTGTTACTCTCTGCCGTTTGATTGTTTGTTACTGAAGAAAGGTATCCAAGGCCTAATGGATAGTCGACAAATTTTGTTTGAAAAAGTTTCTGCTACTCCAACCCATACTGAAGATGTCTCAATCATAACCATTCACGCCAATCTTTCCAAGGCCGTCAGAAAGCCTGTTAAGATTACACCAGCTACAAAATCTGTTCCTTTGAAGATAACAATGCCAGGGCCTGTCCCCTATGTTTCTGAGAAGTCAATACCATGGAACTACGGCGGTGACGTCTACTACCATGGTATTAAACAAATCGAAATAACTAAAGAAAGTTCGGATGATGAAGAAGCCAGCATTGGAAACATCACAGGCACGAGCAAAATCACCCGGAGCGGGAGAATATTTTCTCCAGAGATTGCCCCTCCAAGAGCAATCTTTGGACCCTCATCTAATGACAAGGTTATCCCTGCACCAATAAAACTCTCCGCTAGAACCCCATTGATTGAAGATGTTGTTGTTCCTAGTACTGTCCCTCCTACCGCTGTTGATAAAGGTAAGGGAATCCAAGATGAGCTCGTCAGGACGAGGGCTCAACCCTTGGTCATCCCGGAAACCTCCAAGAAGGAAATGGATGAGATCTTGAAGATAATCAAAAGGAGTGATTACGATGTGGTAGAACAGCTGGGGCAAACCCCCTCAAAGATCTCTATGCTGGCACTACTACTTTGCTCGAAAGCGCACGCTAAGGCTCTGATAAAATTCCTGAAGGCAGCCCATGTGCCCCAGGAAACCTCTGCAGATCAATTTCAAAATTGCGTGGCCAGCCTTACTGCGGACAATGGATTAGGTTTCTCTGATGCCGACCTAACTCCTAAAGGTAGAAACCACAATGATGCTTTGCACATTTCAGTCGAGTGCCGAGGAACTACTCTCGCACATGTCTTGGTCGACACTGGTTCGTCGCTGAATGTACTGCCTAAGAAAGCTTTGGACCGACTAGATTGTGAAGGGTTAGAGCTGAAGTCGAGTGATATTATTGTCAGAGCTTTTGATGTTTCGAAGAGAATGGTCCATGGGGAGGTTGAAATCCCCATCAAGATAGGCACTGAGGTGTTTAAATCTACTTTCTATGTGATGGACATCCGTCCGTCATACTCTTGCTTGTTGGGTAGGCCTTGGATACACCATGCTGGGGAAGTCACCTCCTCCTTACATCAGATGTTGAAGTATCCTGTCAAGGGAAAGATCATTACTGTCCATGGTTAAGAGGAGTACATGATCAGCCACTTAAACTCCTTCCGGTACGTGGAGGTAGAAGGTGAGTTCATTGAGACACCTTTCCAGCATTTCGAAGAAGTCCTTCCTGAAATAACAGTAGCAAAGTTGGCAGCTGAAGTACCAAGGCAGATGGCCAGGATGGCATCTCTGGAGGACGCAAAGGCCGCAATAAAGGAGGGGAAGAATTCAGCATGGGGGCAGTTGCCTGATATTCCACATAAAACAGACAAACTTAGATTAGGGTTCACTACCGCGGGCCAGAAAGCTATGCGCCGTTCGAAGATTGAAAGAGCTACAGTCAAAATTTCTCCCTACGGAATCAACGCTTTGGAGGATGAAGACAAAGAGAGCAACATCGAAGAGTGGATTTACCCAACTGTCAAAGGAGGATTATGCAACTGGGAGGCAAAAGACTTTGTCCCCATCACTTTTATTCATCAGTAATTTATCTATCAAACATTTCCTATTTGGTCTGTAATATCTATTTTCGAACAATCCGTACACTATCTTTTTACCTCATGCCTTGCCCGGGGCATGTAGGTCCATTTGTAAGGGTTTTGATTATTTTTCATATCCATATGCCATGTTTAATGATTCATTGGACGTTTTTCATTTGATAAACTGCTGTGTTCATTTTCTTTCCTTTTGCATTTTTTGTTTAAGGATGGCTATCCCTTACACACACCCACACTCACAAATGCAGGTACCCATCCACTCCGGATTCCATGGGTGACGATTCTGCTATGTCCTTCAATAACTCTGAAGATCTGGTCAATCAAGCCGAGTATGAAGATGACGAAGGTTGTGAAGTACCAGGGGAACTAGCCAGACTTCTACAGCAAGAGGAAAGGGCCATCTTGCCGCACGAAGAGGCATTGGAAACTGTCAACTTAGGGACCGAGGAAGACCGGAAGGAGGTGCAAGTGGGTGCCAATCTGGAACCAAGTGTCAAGGAACGCCTGATACAGTTGTTGAATGAGTATGTTGAAATCTTCGCTTGGTCTTATGAAGACATGCCGCGTTTAGATACAGACATCGTGGTTCACCGTCTCCCCACAAGAGAGGATTGTCCACCGATCAAGCAAAAAGTCCGCCGAATGAGGCCTGACATGTCTGAAAAGATCAAAGCAGAAGTGATGAAGCAATTCGACGCTGGCTTTCTGGCTGTTACGTCCTATCCTCAATGGGTCGCTAACATCGTGCCAGTACCTAAGAAAGATGGCAAAGTCAGGATGTGTGTGGACTACCGGGATTTGAATAGGGCCAGCCCCAAAGATGATTTTCCACTTCCACACATTGATATTTTGATCGATAATACAGCTCAGCACAAAGTGTTTTCCTTCATGGATGGATTCTCGGGCTACAATCAAATCAAAATGGCCCCCGAGGATATGGAGAAAACAACTTTTGTCACACAATAGGGCACTTTCTGTTACAAGGTGATGCCGTTCGGGCTGAAGAACGCAGGGGCAACTTATCAACGCGCCATGGTAGCTTTGTTTCATGATATGATACATCATGAGATTGAAGTTTACGTAGACGATATGATAGCTCGGTTACAAACAGAGGAGGAGCACCTTGAACATCTAGGAAAGCTGTTTGCCAGGTTGAAAGAATACAAACTCAGGCTGAATCCAAGTAAGTGCACTTTTGGAGTTAGGTCTGGTAAACTTCTAGGATTCATTGTAAGCAACAAAGGCATTAAAGTCGATCCAGCAAAAGTGAAAGCAATACAAGAGATGCCTGCTCCCCGTACTGAAAAGGAGGTTAGAGGGTTCTTGGGGCGCTTGAACTATATTGCCAGATTCATCTCTCATCTGACTTCTACCTGTGAGCCAATTTTCAAACTCTTGAAGAAATATCAGGTAGTCGAATGGAACAACGATTGCCAAGCTGCTTTTGATAAAATCAAGGAGTATTTGCTAGAACCTCCTATTCTGATGCCACCCATCGAAGGAAGACCATTGATCATGTATCTGACTGTCTTGGATAACTCAATGGGGTGTGTTTTGGGCCAGCATGACGAGTCTGGTCTAAAAGAGCATGCTATTTATTACCTTAGCAAAAAGTTTACCGACTGTGAGACTCGCTACTCACTGCTCGAGAAAACTTGCTGCGCTTTGGTATGGGTTGCTCGCCGACTAAGACAGTATATGTTGACTCATACTACCTTGTTGATTTCCAAAATGGATCCTATCAAGTATATCTTCGAAAAGCCCGCCTTATCTGGAAGAATAGCTAGATGGCAAATGATCCTAACTGAATATGACATCCAGTACACCACCCAAAAAGCTATAAAAGGGAGTGTACTAGCTGACCATCTGGCTCATCAAGCTATCGAAGATTATCAACCCATGAGATTTGACTTCCCAGACGAGGACATCATGAATTTGGACAACATTGAAGGTAACGGACCGTATGACGGACCCGAAAAGGGATCCCGATGGACCCTGTACTTTGATGGTGCTTCAAATGCACTCGGAAACGGTATCGGCGCATTACTCATTTCTTCGGAAGGTTGTCATACACCTTTCACGGCCCGACTTTGCTTCAGCTGCACAAACAACATGGCTGAGTATGAAGCTTGCATCTTTGGTCTCAAGGCTGCTATAGACTTGGGGATCAAATCTTTGATCGTGTTTGGGGACTCGGCTTTGGTTATCAGTCAAATCAAAGGAGAGTGGGATACCAAGCATCCTAATCTTATCCCATACAAAGAACATGTCCTGACATTATTGCCTCATTTCGAGCAAATCACCTTCGAGCATTTCCCGCGAGAAGAGAATCAGCTAGCAGATGCTCTGGCTACAATGTCTTCCATGTTTAAACTCAACTGGGATAACGAGGCTCCCAAAATCACCATCGAGCGAATGGATGAACCTGCGCATTGTCACAAGATTAATACCGAAGAAGTAGTGGAACAACCCTGGTTCCATGAACTCAAAAGGTATCTCGAGACTAGAGATTATCCCGAAGGAGCTTCCGTAAATGACAAGAAGTTCTTAAGGAAATTCGCTGCTAAGTTCTTCCTGAGCAACGACATCCTTTACAAACGAAGCCATGATTGTGTATTACTCCGATGCGTAGACAAAGCTGAAGCAGAATTGATCATGACTGAGATACACAGCGGCACATTTGGCACTCACTTGAGCGGGCATACAATGGCCAAGAAGATCCTAAGGGCAGGCTATTACTGGTCTACCATGGAAGCTGACTGCCATCAACATTCCCGTACTTGCCACAAATGTCAGGTCTATGCTGACAAAGTTCATATCCCTCCGGTTCCTCTCAACGTTCTGACTGCTCCTTGGCCATTTGCAATGTGGGGCATTGACATGATTGGAGAGATCAAGCCCACGACTTCCAACGGACATCGCTTCATCCTGGTTGCCATTGACTATTTCACCAAATGGGTTGAAGCAGCTTCCTTCGCCTCTGTTACTAAAAATGTGGTTGCCCGCTTCATTAAGCAAAATCTCATATGCCGGTATGGTGTTCCAGACAGGATCATCACAGACAACGGTACAAATCTAAATAACACGATGATCACCGCATTGTGTGAACAGTTCAAGATTTATCATCACAATTCATCTCCCTATCGGCCGAAGATGAACGGTGCTGTTGAAGCTGCGAACAAAAACATTAAGAAGATCATTCAGAAAATGACAGTCACTTACAAAGACTGGCATGAGATGTTACCGTTTGCTCTACATGGATACCGTACGACGGCACGTACTTCAACCGGAGCAACCCCATTTTCGTTGGTATATGGCATGGAAGCTGTCCTGCCTATGGAAGTTCAGATTCCTTCTCTAAGGATTATGAAGGACACAAGTTTGAATGAAGATGATTGGATTCAGACCCGACTTGATCAACTCAATCTGATCGACGAGAAGCGACTCGCTGCTATATGCCATGGTCAGACGTACCAAAAGCGGATGATCAAGGCCTTCAATAAGAAAGTCAGACGTCCAGTGTATCAAGTCGGAGATCTCGTAATCAAGCGGATTATCTTGCCGCAAAGTGATCCCAGGGGCAAATGGACTCCTACATATGAAGGACCATTTGTGATCAAGAGTATATTTTCTGGTGGTGCGATGATTCTAACCACCATGGACGGTGACGATTTGCCGCACCCTGCAAACGCAGACATAGTCAAAAGATACTACGCATAAAATAACCCGACAAGTCGAAAACCCGAAAGGGCGGCTTGGGCAAAAATGGGCATCCCGGTGAACCGAAAACCCGAAAGGGCGGTTCAGGCAAAAATTAGGGATAAAAACAAAAAAAATCTGTACACCCGGCAAGTTGAAAACCCGAAAGGGCGGCTTGGGCAAAAAGGGGTTTCCCGGTGGATCGAAAACCCGAAAGGGCGATTCAGGCAAAAATTTGGGAATTAAAGCGTATGACTATGTCTCGTCGGATCACTTCAAAGACAATCTCATCATCAACCAGTTCCAGGTCTCTGATCAATCCAGTCATCGGCAAACGAAGCATTGGATGGACAGATATTCAGAGTTGTGAAGGCTATAGCGAAATGGAATCCCATGGAATTATTTCACATAGCCATCTTTATTTTGTATAAACCTTTCAATATTTACGACAAAATCCCCTTACTAGGATGATTGTCTCCTTTGTACAAATATACTCAGAGAAAGTTAATACAAATACTCTTCCCAGAAATTTGTGTCATTTCCTTTTTCTTTTTCTCTTGCACTAATTGTTTTATTTTGAGAAACGTCTAATGTTTTGTTAAATAGGCATATGCATTTGAACATAATCATTTCCTTATGAATCAAGAAAGAGGATTACTGATAGGTTGAAGGTGCAGTTGGATATCTTGATACCCTTTCAAAGGAAACCCCTAGGAGATTTGGAATCCATATCCCCAGCAAGTCTTGAAGCTTATCCCCAGTAGATTCTGGAAGCTTATCCCCAGTAGAGTTCTGGAAGCTTATAACTGGGTTCGGCAAAATTCTTCCTATCCTCAGCGGAGTTCATCAAAATTCCCCAGCATAACTTATCAATACAATCTCCAGCCAGAGAATCCTCCAGAACTCAATTCCCCTCAGAGTTTAAGTTTCAGTATCCCCAGCAGAGCTAAAACTTCAGGCTATCTATCCCCAACGGAGCCAGACTAGTGAACCTTTTCCCCACAGAAATGCTTCTCACTAGACTAGAGGTTCTCAGTCTTATCCCCTCAGCTTAAGTCTACCAGGTTCTAAAATCCCCAGTAAACATCATCAGAAATTCTCTTACCCTGCGAGTCACCAAGGAAATTCCAAGTCCCTGCAAGTGGTTCTAAGGCCCCTCGACGATTGAAGGTCTGGTATTCCCCAAGCAAATCTCAAGACTCTCAGTTTTCAGCTCCTCATTGTATATTCAAAGATTCTCCAATGAAGGTCTCCTCAAGACAGGAATTCCTCAGAAGATTGGTATACAACCCAAGCTCCTTATTCTCCAGCAACAACCAGGAATTATTCTCCCCGGCAGCAGTCAAGAGGCTTTTATCTTCAGCCATCTCAGATTCATCTATCCTTTGCAAGACAGCTCTCCAGCTTACATGCGCATCCATTTACATTCATATCATATAACATACATTGTATCATGCATCATGACATTGCATATAACTAACTCTTTGCCTTTGCAGGTAAGATCAGTCGACATACAAAAATCATTATCTTCCGAGATTCTTTCCAGGAATAGTTCAGATGTGACCCAGACATGGCAACATTCTGATGCTTATTCCAGATTCATCCAGATGCGGTTTTACACAAGCTCATCATCAGGAAACCCTACACCAGTTCCTCCTTAAACTTCGAGACTTCTGAAAACAGTTCACGGGTTCTCCAGTAACGGATGTCAACCTATCACTTGTTCAGACTCTTCTCAACTTTTGAAAACAGTTTACGGACGCTTCCCAACAACGGATGCTGCTCTATTGCTTATTTAACTTCAAGATTTCTGAAAACAGTTCACGGATTCTCCAGTAATGGATGTTAACCTATCGCTTGTTCAGTTTCTTCTCAAGACTTCTGAAAACAGTTTATGGATTCTTCCCAACAACGGATGTTAATCTATCGCTTGTTCAGATGCAACTTTTGAAAACAGTTTACGGACGCTTCCCAACAACGGATGCTGCTCTATTGCTTATTCAACTTCAAGACTTCTGAAAACAGTTTATGGATTCTTCCCAACAACAGATGTTAATCTATCGCTTGTTCAGACTCTTCTCAACTTTTGAAAACAGTTTACGGATGCCTCCAGATACGGATGTCAATCTGTTGCTTATTCAGACCCCCAGTTCGGAGATAGTCCAAAGCATGGACACCTTCCTAATACCCATTCCAGATGGCATCTTTAAGCCCATCCCCGACAAGTTTCTGTCACTCTTCCATATGGCATCGTTAAGCCCATCTCCAAATGGCATCTCTAAGCCCATTCCCGCATCCATTGCTTTGACGAGTGCAAATTTCCGGGCACTCTAGTGTCCAATCTCCTTTTACCCACGAGTCACGAAAAGCAAACTTGCCAATCTAACTCTTCAGGTTCAAGAAGATTGAACAGGCGCAACTGTTGTACCCCAAAATTTTCCCTCCCATTTCTCAATGATTTCTCATCACAAAGCCCTTTGAACTCAAGATCCAGTTAAGGTTTCATCTGCTCAAGACTTCTCCTTGCACTGTTGACCCAAATTAGGGTTTGTGTTTGCACAAAGATGTTTTGACCTAAAATGCCTAAGATGACTTTCATGCTTCATGTTGGACTCCGAAGTTTATCCACATCAAGTTTCAAGTCTTGATTCCAAATTTTGCCCAGTCAATTGGACAGTTGACCTAGAAATCAACTATATTGGGGAAAAAGTCAACTGTGGCCAATTGACAGTCAAACCTCATGGAAATTTACCCACATCAACATTATGAACTCACATGGACCATTTGATCAAGTTTGGATCACAATTCCACAAGAAATTTGATCAGATCACCAAAAGGGCAAAATGGTCATTTTTAGGGTTTTGACTGCACAAAGGCAATTTTTGACTGTTTGACCTAGCCAATGGCAAACCAAGCTCACATATGGACTCAAGGACCCCATGGAATTGTCTTGACATGCTCAACAAGTTCAAAAGATCCCAAATACACAAGATTGACAGCTGAATTTCCCAGTCAATTGATCAATTTTGACTGTATACTGAAAAGTCAAACTTTGACTTTTTGGTCAAAATCAAATGTCAAGATTCATTTTTCATCAAAGCATGCAAAATCATGAAACTTGTTCATCAAGAAATCAAGAATTGCAAATTAGGGTTTGAAATGAAGATTTTTTCATAACTTAGAATTTTTCTAAGTTATGAAAAAACCTAATTTTTTCCTAACTTTGCCCCACTTTCTCACCAAGATTCATTTGGATTCAAGCAAAAGTAAAAACATGAAAGTTGTAGCCTATTGCATAATCTACAACTTTGATTCACAAAGTTTTCCCAAAATAGGCTTGTATCTCAAGTTACAATTTTTGGAACAAGGGTACCAAACCATTCTTAACTTAGAGAAAATTTGACCTATTTTAGGCAGGATTTTTGCCTAACTTCAAGACCATTTTTCACATACTTCCACTTGGAATTTAAATTTGCATTTCAAATATGGATTTTAGTACACATTCCAATCTTTCCAAAATGTCCAAGAACTCATCAAATAAACTCATGGTTTGAGAGAATCAAATTTTGCAATATGGGAAAAACTAACTTTTGTTATGGCCAATTTCCATGTTCATACACTTAGGCAATTTTCAAATCAGCATGCATCTCTTGATTACAGGCCCTAAATCCTTTTTACACTCATAAATTTAATGCAAACTCTTTGTGCCAAGACCATATTCTATGTGTTCAAGCATTGCATAATGGTTTAATCCCAATTTAGAAAAAGCATTTTAACCATTTTTGCAAAAGTGAACTTTATGTCAAAATGCAAATCCAAGCAAGTACATTTGAAATCTCTTTGGCACAAGCTTAGGAGCTAATTTACTGATCAAGACTGAGTTATGCAGCACATTAGGGGGGCCTGGACAAGCTAGAAACTCAACTTGGCCATTGGTTGCTTAAAGTAGAAGAAACTTGCCATAACTTACAACAACTTTCATCTCAGCTAAAAGACCCTTAAGCAAACTTGTCAAACAGATCCTAAACATCCTAACTGAGCTAGAACACGAGTCAACCACCTCCATTGCCTTCCCATTCACAGAATCACCATTGAACTGCTCAAAATAGGACATCCCTGCAGTTTGAGTTCCATAGCTCAAACCTTCCATGCATTCTTGCTAAAAACTTGTCAAACACATCCCATAACATCCCTTGAAGCTAATCAAAACCTCAAACACGACCTGTAACACTCCCAGGCAAGATCACCATTTTCATTTTCTTGTTTTGCAGCTGAAGTTCCATAGCACGATTCAAAAGGTTTCAAGACAAAGTAAAGCTTGGAATAACATCCCTGGACATCAAGGAAGCTGTACCAATCATCACCTTGCATTGAAGACACCTCCATCACCAGATACAACTTCAACTGAACAGGTAAGTTCATGAATACGTATCTCTCTATCCAGGCATTGCTAGCTTTAGGTTTGTGAAGAAAACATGTCACATTCATAGCCCTGAATATGCCCATGTGATTAGATTTCATTTATATTATGTATGCTTAGAGAATTTTAAGTCTGAACATGGAATAAAAACTAGGTCAGGAATTGGGGGAGAAGAAATTCTCTCTCATTTCTGAGAGTTAGATTGACTTCTTTATATGTCTAGAATCGTGGCTTCAAGCTCTACAGGTTTCATGTTGGAAGATTTGGTAAAAGATCAAAGAATCAGGAGTTAGAGATTTGAGAAGAAAGGCGCGTGTTTTTGAATTTTGTTGGTCTGAAGGTTGAAGACAACAATCTTCTGGGCTGGGCCTGATTTGTTATTTCTTTTCACGCCATGTTTTTACTTCTGCACCCCCTGAGCCCATTTTGCTTATTTTAATGATTTTTTGACTTTTCCTTTTTTATTCTGACTTATTTATTTTTGCTAATAATATTAAAAATATAAAAAATATTTTTCTCACCATTTTTGAATTTATTAGACATTTATTTGGTTTCTTTTAGTTTTTGTACATAAATAAATAAATAAACACTTTTCTTTAAAAATACCAAAAATAATGCAAACTTATTTTATTTCTGATTTTCATTTTATTTATCTTCTGAAAACATTTTATATCAAAAATACTTTTTTTTTATATAAAATATTAAATATTACTATTGTTGTATATATAATATATATTTAGAAATTAATACAAATATATATATATATATATATATTTATTAGAATATTTAGTAAATAATACAAAAATATATACATTTTTATTAATATTTGATAGTAAAAATACCTTTTTACCAATATGCTTCATTTTATTTTATTTTTGTATATAATAAATAAATTTTGTACATATTAAATAATTAATACTTTTGCTTAATAAAATTAAGGTTTTACCCTAAACATAAAAAATCCAAAAAATAATACTTTTTATTTTGTTTATTTGACACATAAAAAATACGTTTTTTTTCATACATATAAAAACATTTTTTGCATCTTGCATATTTATTCTTATGTTATTTAATTATTGTACATTAATTAATTTGTATAATTCTCAATTGATGTAATAGTCTAGGTTTAAATTTCTTGTCAAAATACCCCCCATTTGAACATTTGTACCCCCTTCCCATATTGTGTTGTAATAGCTTAGGAACTTTATTTTTCGCACTTTAATGCTTTCTAAATATACCATGTTAGAATTAGGTTTTGTATGCGAATCAAAAACGACAAAAATAGTTTGACCTAATTTCAAGATAAACAAGTATGAAAACGGACAACACTAATCACACTTGCACCCCTAGGGTATTCCACTTGTTGCCTTCAATAAATGGGCCATATTGCATGTTAGGTCTCTTTGGGTAAAGCAAACAATTCAAATGATCATAGTCCCTCGACGACGCTTTCGAAAAGTTGCCTAAAAATGATCAAGTCCCTTAAAGAAAAATTGCCCAAAGATACTTGGCACCATTGCAATTATGGTCTAAACGATGACCCGCGCCCGTCCCTTTTCACATCCTAACACAAGCTTGTCCATCAAATGCAATGGTGGAACAAAATTGTTAAAAGGGTTAAAACATAGCAAAAATCTTTGAGAACTTTAGGGTAGGTAGCTCTTAAGTACTTGTCAACTTGCAAAACAAAAACACTTGCCTATTTTTCAAACCACACTTCACAAACACTTTCAAAACAAACTTTCAAAAAAACCTTGAAACATCTTTTCAAAAAGACAAACACCTTTTGTAAAACATTCGAGTAAAGAATTGTTACAAGGGTAGCCTAGACAAGGCATCTTTTTCAAAACATTTTCAAAACCACACACAAAGCACCATTTCAAACAATTGAAAACCAAGGCAAGTTGATCTAAGCAAGTACCTAAGAGCCCATGGATAACCATGGATAGAAAGGGTGCTAATACCTTCCCTTTCTATAATCTACTCCCCGAACCCAAGAAAAAAATCTCAAAGGTTTTTGCTGTGCTTTTTAAACCTTTCCTTAGGATAAAATAAAAAGTCGGTGGCGACTCTTGCTCAACCGAAACATTTGCAAAAACAAACGCAAAACCATTGTCAGTTCTCCCACCGTATCACATCATGCCTGTAGCAACTTGGCATGTTGAGCGCTGGAGGTATATGGTGGAACCTTTTTGGGAATCTGCATAGGATCATGTTAAACAAAATATGAAACAATTATTTGGGGGACCTGGGAATCGAACCCAAGTCCCAATGGTTGCCAGCCACATAATCTTCCACTGAGCCATGCACCTGTATTTGATATTATAATAGCTAATGAATATAATATATGAAACATATCAATTATGCTGGAAAGAGAAAAAAACGCGTGTAGTTTGAATGCTCCACTCCCACGCTTCCACGTCTTGTCTTCTTCGCTGAAACCTGCAAAATACAAATCAAATAGCGGGGGTTTTTAACCCCCACAAAGTAGCTTGAGGAATAATAGCGATTAGAATTCTATGCTATATAAATATGGCACGATATGTGATTTGGATTCGTCTGATTCTCACGAATTTAACCATAGTCATGAGAGGTTCTGATTTTACTGGATGGGGAAAGCCCTAATTTTGAAGCTTGAAAAATCTAGAATTCGTCAATGGTGATTTGTGATTCTGGACACCATAATGCAATTCACCTATACCATTTAGCTTCAGAGAGGTTCTAGCAATGCAAAGCACACAAAAAATCTTGTTAATGATGCATGAATAATGAATTACGATTATGAAAAAGATTGACAAACCGTGGGACTTTTTCTTTGGATTCCATGAGTGTTAGCGTGTGGTTTTGATCCCTACACGTTCCTGGGAGTGCTAGCAATGTATTAGAATTAACAAAAAGCTCTGAATTAACCTGGAATTAGGAAAACAGTTTTCAAGTTTTTCTTGATTTTTTGGGAATTGGTTATGGCGTTTGTTGTACCCCAAAATTTGCCCTCCCATTTCTCTCAATAATTTCTCATCACTAAGCCCTTGGAGCTCAAGATCCAGTTAGGGTTTCATCTGCTCAAGACTTCTCCTTGCACTGTTGACCCAAATTAGGGTTTGTGTTTGCACAAAGATGTTTTGACCTAAAATGCCTAAGATGACTTTCATGCTTCATGTTGGACTCCCAAGTTTATCCATACCAAGTTTCAAGTCTTGATTCCAAATTTTGCCCAGTAAATTGGACAGTTGACCTAGAAATCAGCTGTATTGGGAAAAAGTCAACTGTGGTCAATTGACAGTCAAACCTCATGATTTTTGACCCACATCAACATTATGAACTCATATGAACCATTTGATCAAGTTTGGATCACAATTTCACAAGAAATTTGATCAGATCACCAAAAGGGCAAAATGGTCATTTTTAGGGTTTTGACTGCACAAAGGCAATTTTTGACTGTTTGACCTAGCCAATGGCAAACCAAGCTCACATATGGACTCAAGGACCCCATGGAATTGTCTTGACATGCTCAACAAGTTCAAAGGATCCCAAATACACAAGATTGACAGTTGAATTTCCCAGGCAATTGATCAATTTTGACTGTATACTGAAAAGTCAAACTTTGACTTTTTTGTCAAGATCAAGTGTCAAGGTTCATTTTTCATCAAAATATGCCAAATCATGAAACTTGTTCATCAAGAAATCAAGAATTGCAAATTAGGGTTTGAAATGAAGATTTTTCATAACTTAGAATTTTTCTAAGTTATGAAAAACCCTAATTTTTTCCTAACTTTGCCCCACTTTCTCACCAAGATTCATTTGGATTCAAGCAAAAGTCAAAACATGAAAGTTGTAGCCTATTGCAAAATCTACAACTTTTATTCACAAAATTTTCCCAAAAGAGGCTTGTATCTCAAGTTACAATTTTTGGAACAAGGGTACCAAACCATTCTTAACTTAGAGAAAATTTGACCTATTTTAGGCAAGGTTTTTACCTAACTTCAAGACCATTTTTCATATACTTACACTTGGAATTTCAATTTTCATTTCAAAGATGGATTGTAGTACACATTCCAAGCTTTCCAAAATGTCTAAGAACTCATCAAACAACCTCATGGTTTGAGAGAATCGAATTTTGCAATATGGGAAAAAACTCACTTTTGTTATGGCCAATTTCCATGTTCATACACTTAGGCAATTTTCAAATCAGCATGCATTTCTTGATTACAGGCCCTAAATCCTTTTTAAACTCATAAATTTAATGCAAACTCTTTGTGCCAAGACCATATTCTATGTGTTCAAGCATTGCATAATGGTTTAATCCCAAAATAGATAAAGCATTTTAACCATTTTTGCAAAAGTGAACTTTATGTCAAAATGCAAATCCAAGCAAGTACATTTAAGATCTCTTTGGCACAAGTTTATGAGTTAATTACAATGATCAAGACTAAGTGGTTCAGCATAGAATGGGTGCCTGTACAGGCTAGAAACACCAACTTGCCATCTCTTGCTTAAAGTGTAAGAAAGCTTGCATTTTGAAAAAGAACTTTCATCTCAGCTAACCAAGCCTTAAGTAAACTTGTCAAACACTTTCAAAAGATCCATTCTGAGCTAGAACACGACCCTAACATCTCCATTGCCTTCTCATTCACAGAATCACCTTTGAACTGCCCAAAACAGGGCATCCCTGCAGTTTGAGTTCCATAGCTCAAACCTTCCATGCATTCCTGCTAAAAACACTTCAAACACATTCCATTATATCCATATAAACTATTCCAAACCTTGAACAGAGACTGTAACAGCCATAGCACCATTTGCCATTTCCATTTTTCTATCTTGCAGGTGGACTTCTGCAGCTTGATTTGGCACGATTCAAAACACACCAAGCATTGGAATAACATCACTACACTTCAGGCAAGCTGTACAAATCATCATCTTGCCCTGAAAGCTCCTCCGTTGCAAGGCACGATTCCGACTGAACAGGTATATTCTTGAACTTCTAACTCTCAATGTAGGCATCATTAGCTCTAAGTTTGTGAATAAGAAGTGTTCTACTCATGCCCCTGAAACTGTACATACCTTTACTTTCCATTTATTTTGCATGAGTTGTGAGAATTTAAAGTCTGAACATTGATAAAAAGTTAGGTTAAGATTTGGGAATGATGAAATTCCCTCTCATTTCTGAGAGTTAGGATGAGTTCTTTACATGTCCAGAATCGTGGCTTGATGATTAACATTTCTTATGTTGTAAGTTTGTGCTAAAAGTCCAAGAATCTAGGTGTTTGAATCATTGAACAAAGCGCGCGTTTTTGACATTGTTTCTGGCCAGAGGTTGAAGAAGGACTTGGTGGGCTGGGCTTGATTTGTCATTTCTGTTTACACACTATTTTTTACTTTGATACCCCCTAGGCCCATTTTGTTTATTTTTATGATTTTTTGACTTTTATTTTTTATTCCTGACTTATTTATTTTTCCTCATAATATTAAAAACATAAAAAACTTTTTTTACACCATTTTCATATTTATTAGGTATTTATTTGTTTAGATTAATATTTGTACATAAATAAATAAATAAACACTTTTATTTAAAAAATACCAAAAATAATGTAAACACATTTTATTTTCCATTTTTATTTTCTCTTATCTTCTGAAAATATTTTATATAAAATATACTTTTTTTTTAAATATTAAATATTATTATTTTTGTATATATAATACATATTTAGAAAATAATACAAATATATATATATATATATATATATATACTTATTAGAATATTTAGTAAATAATACAAAATATATACATTTTTTATTTTATTAATATTTGACATTAAAAATACCTTTTTTATAAATATACTTCATTTTTATTTTATTTTTGTACATAATTATTAAATATTGTATATATTGAATAGTTAATACATTTACTTAATAAAATTAGGGTTTTGCCCTAAACATAAAAAAGCTCAAAAAAAAATAATACTTTTTATTTTGTTTATTTGACATAAAAAAAAATACTTTTTTTTCATACATATAAAAAAAACCTTTTTGCATCTTGCATATTTATTTTATTTCCATTTAATTTGTGCAATCAATTATCTTGTAAATAATTCCAAATTGATGTAATAGCTAGGTTTAAATTCCTTGTCAAATACCCCCCATTTGAACATTTGTAGCCCCCTTCCCATATTGTGTTGTAATAGCTTAGGAACTTTAATTTTCGCACTTTAAAGTTTTCTAAATATACCATGATAGAATTAGGGTTTGTATGCAAATAAAAACAACAAAATAGTTTGACCTAATTTCAAGATAATCAAAGCATGAAAATGGACAACATTAATCACACTTGCACCCCTAGGGTATTCCACTTGTTGCCTTCAATAAATGGGCCATATTGCATGTTAGGTCTCTTTGGGCAAAACAAACAATTCAAATGATCATAGTCCCTCGACGACGCTTTCGAAAAGTTGCCTAAAAATGATCAAGTCCCTTAAAGGAAAATTGCCCAAAGATACTTGGCACCATTGCAATTATGGTCTAAACGATGACCCGCGCCCGTCCCTTTTCACATCCTAACACAAGATTGTCCATCAAATGCAATGGTGGAACAAAATTGTTAAAAGGGTTAAAACATAGCAAAAATCTTTGAGAACTTTAGGGTAGGTAGCTCTTAAGTACTTGTCAACTTGTAAAACAAAAACACTTGCCTATTTTTCAAACCACACTTCACAAACACTTTCAAAACAAACTTTCAAAAAAACCTTGAAACATCTTTTCAAAAAGACAAACACCTTTTGTAAAACATTCGAGTAAAGAATTGTTACAAGGGTAGCCTAGACAAGGCATCTTTTTCAAAACATTTTCAAAACCACACACAAAGCACCATTTCAAACAATTGAAAACCAAGGAAAGTTGATCTAAGCAAGTACCTAAGAGCCCATGGATAACCATGGATAGAAAGGGTGCTAATACCTTCCCTTTCTATAATCTACTCCCCGAACCCAAGAAAAATATCTCAAATGTTTTTGCTGTGCTTTTTTAACCTTTCCTTAGGATAAAATAAAAAGTCGGTGGCGACTCTTGCTCAACCGAAACATTTGCGAAAATAAATGCAAAACCATAGTCAGTTCTCCCACCGTATCACAGTGTTTTACAGCAGTTCTCACGTATGATGCATTAGGGTTAGCTTCAGTATATATAATAGGACTGATTTAGGTTAAAATCTTGGCCAAAGATCCATGGAATTATGATTTGTATATTTGATTTTCAATCAAATATTTTTTAATCTTTTTGATTGAAAAACCTTGAAAATTGGGAGATTTTGGTCCCCTTGATGTGCACACAAAATCTCCAGCTTGTCTTGAGCTTATTTGCTTCACAAAAGATTGAGAAAAACACATCTTGATATTTTCCTACATTTTAAATCAATTTAAATGAATTAATATTAATAAAAAATCCAATTAATTAATAGAAAATGAGAAAATAAATTCAAATAATCCCAATGGGTCGTGCATAGGCCTTGGACAATGTTTCAAGAAGAAATTTGAGGCCCATTAGCAAAAATGATGTGTTTTGAGCAAAGTTGACTTTTGCAAATTCACAAAAATTTCCCAACTTCTCCAATGCATATCTTGCTCAATTTTGATCATATGAACATGTTATTGGACATTTTGGAAAGGTCTTGAAGTCCTCTAACCAATGCCTTTTGTCCCATGTCATTTGGATTTACCAATATCAAGTTATGGTCTTTGACTTAAAGTGCATTTTTGTTGACTTTTGAAATTGACCTATAATGTAGAAATTGATAACTTTTTGTGAGAGCATTTCTTGGACTTGGAATGTGAAGATGTGTTGTAGGAAATGTCATCCCCTTCAAAATAAGCATTGGATGGGATTTTTCTGATGAACCATGAAAAAGTTATGCCTTGGTCAAGTTACAGTTGACTTTTCAACTGTCCAAAAATAGTAACTTTTGCATCTTTGATGATTTTTGAGCCATGCTTGAGGAATCATGATCAAGACTTGATCAAATGATGATTGTGGACTCAAAATAAGATGTTGACCAAAAATTCTGACTTTTGACTGTAAAATGACCATTTTGCCCCTGTAGTTGATTGTGAAGCAAATGGAGCTTTTGACTGTGCAATTTGACCCTGTGAGTCTTGAGACTTGGCATGTGGATGCTTGACAATGTATATATGCCTATGAGACTTGATTGAGCCATTGAAAACCTCAAATTCATTGAAGGAACCAAAACCCTAATTTTGACTAGCTTAGGAGGCATTTGAACTGTGCAATCCTTGAGCAAATCTTGAACCATTTAGAGATTGATCTTGACAAATCTTGAAGAATATGAGAGGGAAAATTTTGGGGTACAACATCTATTACAAGGCTTCGGGGAGGGGGATTAATTACATAACCAAAAAATTGGGGAAAAGCGATAAGTAAAAGCCCTAAATTAACTATTATAAACCAGTGAGCAGTTACAAAATATTGACAAAATAAATAACAAGCGTGCGGTGAATTAAATGCGAAGCGATTAGGGTTTTGACCCTTTGACTAATCCTACTTGCGATTGATTGAAAAAAATGTTTTTTTGTCATCTTTGTTATTTAAGAAAATAATGAAATAATTGAATTAAAAAGAAAATCCTAAGTTCTAATTAATATTAATTTTTAAAAATAAATTAATTAATTCTAAACAACCTATTTTTTGTATTTTTATTGTTTAAAAAGAAAAATAATTAAATCAAGAATTTAAACCTAGTTTGTTCTAATTGATTTTAATTGTAAGAAAAGAAATTATATTAACCTAGATTCCTAATTAAATTAAATAATTTATTTAAAAATGCTTTTTTTTGTATTTAGGGATTTGTTAATTTTTATGATTAAATAAAAAAATGATTAATTTTTATGAGAAAAATAAATTAAGCAAAATAATTAAATAAGGAATTAAAAAAATATAAAAAAGAATGAGAATGGGCCTGTGTGTTAGCAAATGCAGGGGGTGCAAGTATGATTTTCTTGGCCCAAATGATCCCAGCCCGTTTGACCATGCTTGATTTGGTGGGGTGTTGACTTGAGTGCATATCATGGTCCTTCCTTGCTGGCACATTGGATCTGGCTTGCTGATGAATCTGATGGTTGGATATGGATGGAGCATGGTGAGCCTCACGATGAAAGATGTGCTGGATCACTTATCTGAAAATAAAATAAATGATCGCTGGGACCTGGGGATCGAACCCAGGTCCTTATGCTTGCTTCCAATACCACGCTGCTAGCTGAGCTATGATGTTTAATTGTGATTATAACAATAACACAATATAATATGAGAAAAGCAAAAGATCTGATTTCAAAACGCGTGAAATTCAAACGGACGAGTCACACGCTGCCACGCCATCGTCTCCTTCCTTGAACCGTCGTTTTAGCAAACAAGACTTTTACCTACAAACGTTTACTGTAGGTATAACCCTGTTCATCTCTAAAATTGCATATGATCAAGATAAATGACTATTACTGGTACCAATCAACTCGTCTCATCCTCACGAGCATCATGGTACCAGAATCAAGGCCTAATTTTGCCTGTACAAAAAAACCCTAAACAAGAACACAAAACCCTAACCATGGCAATATCACGTACAAGCATCAAAAATACAATTAAATGGCATGGTTAGCTTGAAAACATGATGATAAACAAGAATATATAATTAAAACATGCATATGATGAGTAAATCAATGAAATCATAATCAAGTTTTTAGGCAAATCGTGGTTCCTGTAAGTTGCGATTCTGGGCGCTTCAAGACCTGGGTGTGATTGGAATAGCTTCCTGGGATGTCTAGCAAGCGATTGGAAACCTCAACACACCTTGAATTGGCCTGTGGAAGGATATTCATCTCACACTTTTCTTGGAATTTTTCAGTTTTGTTCTGCACTTCTCACAACCTCTAACCCTTGTTTTTTGATCTGCCAAGCTTCATAACCTAGAATGAATTAAGTTAACAAACTTGGATCCAATCTTGAGAATTCATGAATGGAATATTAGATCTTTAAGCCATACGACATCTTTCTATTTTCATGCCAATCATGCTCTTTTCGTACCAATTTCCCTTGATTCGATTTGATCATGTAAGCTCAGCATATCTTGATTGCCAATCTTTAAAAAAAACAAATCAAATCATATCTTTGATATTTTTCATCATTTATTTGATTTAATTCACTTTTTAATTAATAAAAAATCAAAATAAATTGAAAAATGAAGCACATAATGAGTGAGTGAACATTTGAGTCGTGGACCACATTATAATTGATGTGCAAGCATAAAAAGGTGTTTTTGTTGACTTTTCAAAAGGACCTACAATGTCAAAATTCATATCTTTTTGTGAGTGTATATTCTGAACTTTGGAGCTGATGATGAATTGTAGTGAATTTCATCCTCTTCAAAATGAGCTTTGGATGAGTCATTTATGATAAAGTATTAGAAAGTTATGCTTGGTCAAAGTTGAGTTGACTTTTCCTACAAAACCCTAATTTAGCAACTTTTGGGTTTTGATGAATTGTGAGCAATCCTTGAGGAATCATGATCAACCCTTGATAAAATGATGGATAATACTTCAAAATGAGGATGTTGACCAAAAATATTGAAGTTTGACTGTATATGGGCCCCAATTGACTTTTGACCTAGTGCAGTTGATTTTCAGGCATTTGAGCAATTGACTAAGCAAACTTCTTCTGCAAGGCTTGAAACTTGACATGGATGATCTTGAGAACATATTAGGACAATGGTGAGAATTTGAGTCCTTTGTGGTTCACACATTTTGATGAAGATGGAAACCCTAATTTGAGGTGTGTTGCCCTAGGAGAGAGTTTTCCTGGTCAACTCTTGAACTTCCTTGAGCAATTTGGGGACCTCACTTGACATTTGTTGAGAAATATGGGAGGGCAAATTTTGGGGTACAACAGAAGGCAATGAGATCGTTTCACATGGCTATTTGTTTTTTTTCTCAATCTTATTTTCCTTTCGACGATTTCCTCTTACTAGGATCTCCATCTCTCTGTACAAAAATGCCTATTCATGGGCAAAATATCAATACAAATATACTTTGAAGTGCAAAATTTCTGTCTTTGTTTTGAATGCAAATTTTTCCAATGACTAAAATTGAAGGAACATATGCATATGAACATAATTAAAACTGTTTGGCACACATGACCTAAGCAGTAGCTGGAACTTTTTTAAATAAATAGGGAATACCCTCAAAAAGTTATTCCATTAACCTCCTCCTCAACAAAGTTACTCACAAAGTCTCTTTGCATGGGAGAATCCCCAACCAGAGTCTCAATCTCTTGGCAGCTCTCTCTCCAACTAAAATTGAATTTTACAAGTTGAAGCGTCGTAGATTTCTTCCTAAAGAAACTCACCTACTCAACAAGGATTATTTCTCCAACAGGTTTTATTTCCCTAATAACAATCGAGGAACCATAAAATTCCCCAATCGAGTACATCCTCCAAAATCGAGTCTGTATTCCCCCGTCATATTCTATCTTCCCCAGCTGAGTCTGTTATCCCCAACTGTATATATCCTCCCCAGTTGAGTGTGTCCTTCCCAAGCTGAGTCTGTCCTACCCGTTTGAGTCTACACTCTCCAGTTTGAATTTTCCTTTCAGATTATTGCAAATCATAGGGCCACAACCCCTGATCCCCAATAAAGCCGTCAGCAAAGCCTTTACTATTTCTAAAAAGATACTATGAAGCATGAACCCGATTAGATATTAGCACAATTTTCAAGTTATTACTGAAGCTTGGACCCGACCAGATAATAGTTTTACTTCTTCAATTGTCGAAGCCTGGGCCCAACCAGATATCAGTTTAATTCCTACAAAATCATTAGGAAAACTCCTCTTCTCCAATAGAGTTTGCCACTATCCCTAGTGAATTACTAAAACCTGGACCCGACCAGATAACAGTTTGAGTATTTGAATCCTGGACCCGACCAGATAACATTTGATCTCAATTTCAAGATACTATGAAACCGGGACCCGACCAGATAATAGTCTAACTCTTCAAAGATATAGAAGAACCTAGACTCAACTCGACCAAGGTTTAACTCCTTTTCCCCAATAGAGTTTGCCTCTGCCCCAACAAATTACTGTGAAACCTGGATCCGACCAGATATCAGTTTTCAATTTCATCTTTTCAAGCAAGTTGTTGTGAAGCCTGGATCCGAACAGATAGCAATTACCCTCAGAGATTCATTGTGAAACTTGGAAAACGACTAGATAACAACTAAATCCCCAAAAAGTTTATGGTGAAACCTGGACCTAATCCGATAGCAATTGACCTCGTCAACCTCAGAAATCTGCAAAGCCTAGACCCGACCAGATGACAGTTTTTCAAACAGTTTATTGTGAAACCTGGAGCCCGACCAGATGACAATTAACTATGATCCCCAGAGAGACACTATGAAGCCTGGACTCGACCAGATAATAATACAACTTTCCAAAAACCATGAAACCAAGACCCGACCAAATAGTAGTTACCACTTCAAGTTACTGCGAAGCCTGGATCCGACCAGATAACGATTAACTTCCGTATCCCCAAAAAGTTATTGTGAAGCCTGGATCCGACCAGATAACTATTCAATTTCAAGAAATTTTCTACAAAGCCTGGAATCCGACCAGATAACAGTTAATTCGTCTCTTCCCCCAGTAAGTTGCCGTGAAGCCTGGATCCGACCAGATAGCAGTTGACTACTTCACCCTCAGCAAATTATGAAGCCTGGATCCTACCAGATAACAACTGACATTAAAGAGATACTCCCCAACGAAAGCATACTTTCAACAAAGTTTGAAGATATGTATATTCTTCATCCCCAACTGCAATCAGGGATTCAACCCCCCCAGAATTTCCTCAGAGGCAGACATGGATTTATTTTCCCAGACAAAAACATACATCTCATGTTCATACATCAGATCATGTACATACCATATACATTTAACATAATACCACATGTGGTGAACATCATGCATACATCTGAATTTTACTGACTCTTTTTCTCACAGGTAAAGCATGAATTTTTAGTATAAATCAACAAGAGATTTATGCTGATACTTCTTCCAGTGTTTACCAACATTCCTCCAAATGGCATCTATAAGCCCATTCACCATCCATCTTCGAGTGCAAATTTCTGGGCACTCTAGTGTTCAATCATCTTTCACCTTCAAGTCACGAATGGCGGATCCGCCAATCTAACTCTTCAAGTTTAAGAAGATTGAACAGGGGCAGCTGTTGTACCCCAGAATTTGCCCTCTCATTTCTCAAGGATTCTCTCACAAGATCTTCTATGATGTCAAGTTTGCAGCACTGATACATCTATTTAGGCCTGGAATTGGCACAAGGACAAAATGGTCAATTGCATACTGGAAAGTCAAACTTTGACTTTTTGGTCAACATTACATTCCAAAGATAAAATATCATCAAGAAGGTCAAAAGTCAACTTGAAAAGTCAATATTTCCAAGACTTAGAAATTTTCTAAGTGTTTTTATACATGATAATTTCATCACTTCATGCCATTCTTTCATCATGATGCAAGATGATTCAAAAGAAGCTTTCAACATGAAAGTTGCAGGTCTCCATGAGATATACAACATTGCTTTACACAACTTATCCTAAATATGCTTGGATCTCAAGTTATAAATTCATGAAGTCATGACATTTTCATTTAACACTTAGAGAAATTTTCAACAGATTTTTTTCAAGATTTTGTCCCAACGTCTTGGCATTTTTTCACATAGTTACAAGATGATTTTGTCAAAATGGCTAACATGAAAGTTATAGAGGATGTTTCAAGCTTTCCAAAACATTCAAGAGCATGAATTTATCATATTTGAACTAGGAGATTCAAGGGCCCGAAGTTGGGCATTCATTCTTGAATTGTAAGCCATTTTTGTTGAAGAACACATAATCCAATTGGCATGATTTGCTGCATAATCCTATGTTGCAGGCATCCTTGCTTGCAAATATAATCATGATTTAATTCTTACACCCACTATTGAACTATTACCCAAGTGTTTGAGCCATTGTCCAAAAGATCTTTCCATTTATGGCATAAAGGCACCATTGTTATTCTTGAAAAGCAAGCTTTTTGTACAAAGTTTGTCTTGAACCCATACCTGGCTGATTGACTGATTATACTCCACCATAAATCATGGGAAGTAGCTCCTCAATACCAGCAACTTTGGTACTTCACCTTGGGACTATGGAGTACTTGACTTAGTTTGATATTTGTAATCCAACCAAACCATAACATGCTATTTTGAAAACCTAATCAACTCATATGCACAAACCCCTTGCCTATAAATAGAAGAAGCATTTGCAAGAGGAGGAGGTTAGAAAAAATAGAGAAAAAAATCCAAAAGTTTTGTTGTAAACAAGCCATCAAGATTCCATACTCTCCAAAAAGCCATAACTGTCCAAAAAAGCTTCCACTCTTGAGTTTTAAAGTCCAAATATTTGGAACTCTCACACCTTGCAATCTCTATCCAAACATCTAAGCACCTCACATACATCACCAAGAAATTGTTCAAACTAAAGAACAAGCTTCTACAACATCTATATTTTCTTTTCCAAGTTCAAGAACAATCAAGACAACAACTCAAGCTCAGAGTATAAGATCCAGCTTCAAGGTACGTTTCTTGACTTTAGTTCTTCATTTCAAGCATCATTAATAATTCATTTTTTTGAAGACAAAGTGTAGTAACCATTTTCCTTGAAGCTAACCTTTTGTTTATCTTCCATTATTTACATTATGTGTCGAGAACTAACCCATGTATACATCAAAACAATGTTGAAGTAAAAAAATGACATTATGAGTCGACACATAGCCTTATGAGTCGATACATATTGCTACACATGCCCAAAACAAAAGGAAAAAACAGTGTATGAGTCGACACAAAGCACGTATGAGTCGACACATGTAGTGTTTGAGTCGACACATACCATTATTTATCGACTGATACTTAGTTTATTTGACAATACAAGGGCAAGGAAAGTTATGTGTCCATGCATAGGAGCTTGTGTCGACACATAATAGTTCAAAATTCATTTTTCCTTCTTTTTACACTATTTTTACATTTCCTTCATTATTATTTGATATGGTTGTAATATTTTAGTTCCTATTTCATCCCCATTTGTAAATTGTACCCCTTCCCCTAAACGATGTAATAGCGTAGGACTTTATTTTCCGCAATTTAACGCTTCCAAATACAAATGCTGGTAATTAAGGTTTTGTATGGAAAGACTAAAACCAATCAATAGAAACCCTAATCAAGACAAAAATAAAGCATGAAATCAATACACTTGCACACAAGCACCCTAGGGTAAATCCACTTGGTTGCCTTACAAAAAATGTCCATATTACACATGTGACGTATCTTAGCAAAGACAAGCAAAGTATAGGATCATAGTCCCTCGATGAGACTATCAAAAGTTGCCTTTAAAAATGATCTTAGTCCCTAAAGAAAAATGCTAAGATATCTTTCAACATTGCTAATCATGGTTATACGATGACCCACGTCCATCCCTTTTACATCCAAAGATAGGGTTACTTACCAAATCAATGGTAAGATAACAATGTCAAAGGAAAAAGGAAATGAACCCGAAAGACTTTTGAGTAGGTAGAATGGTCCTAGTTACTTGCTCCATTTCAAAACAAAAACATCCTTGCTATTTTCAAAACAAACACCTACACTTTCAAAACACCTTTCAAACTTGAAAACATTTTCAAAAGATCAACACCTTTGTATACATTCTTACGAACGAGAATCATTACAAAAGTTTGCCTAAACAATGGCCTCTATTCAAAAGTACTTTCAAAACCACAGAAAGCACATTTTCAAACAAAAGCAAGTGATCTAGAAAGTAACTAAGAGCCCATGGAAAACCATGAATGTAAAGGGTGCTAATACCTTCCCTTTTCATAATCTACCCCCCGAACTCAAGAAATAATCTCAAAGGTATTTCATGTGCTTTTTCACCTTTCCTTTTAGATAAAAGAAAAGTCGGTGGCGACTCTTGCTAAACCGCAACATTTGCGATAAAACGCAAAAAACTCAAGTCAGTTCTCCCACCGTACCACACACTCACACTTTGGTTTTTTTCCCTCTCTTTTAACAAATTTCTTGTTTTCAAAATATCTTTTGCTATTGGTGTTTTTGGCCGATGATTCAAATATGAGGCCCCCTCTTTTACTTTCAATGTTTATTTTTTAACATATGTTGAATATCTATCTGATGTTATAATTTTTTTAAAATTATATTAAAAATTATATTCACTAATTTCACTTATTTCACACAATATCTAAAATATTATTTTTACAATATTTCTAATATAAACAAAACCTTCCTCACATTTTCTTTACACTGTACGCATACACACAATGACCTACACATATATATTATTTCTATATCTTATTTTAAAAGAAAATTCTTTACGAAATTTCTAACCATTTTATTCACACCAAAATCTGTCAAAAACTAACATCACCACCATGACCATGAAATTACAATCACCATAATTCTAGATCTGGAAAAAATCAACAACATTACTTTTGCAATAACTATAACCTCAATACCATATAAATTCAACATAACTCTGAATCAAAATTTGGAAAAATTGTGTGTTGTTGTCTTTGTTTTTTTTTGTACATAAAAGAAGGAGAAAAAAACCGTAGAAACAATAGAAAAATCTCAACAACACACCCATAAGATCTACATCAACTGTCACCTTTGCACCTCGACATTACCGACCTTCGTTCACTCCAAACCGACCACCGTGAATCACACTTTGCCAACGAATCTGCCTCACAAACCAATTCTGTCACTACCAAAGTACAACCATCACCTGAGTTAATCAAGTTCTGCCGAGTACCTCTGCGGGTTCATCATCTTCGGTAACTCTCATTCTTGTTTTCTCCAAAATTTTTAGTGATATTTGTTTTGTTTATTTTATGATTAAAAGAAGTTTGTGCTTTATGAAAACTCAAAGAATATGAGAGAATTTAGAAAGGAAGCAGTAGTTGTTTACAAAAGCAAAAGGGGAAAAAATGATTAAGAGAAGAGTGAAGGTCTTACGTTACAGCTTCCACCTTATCTTATGTTTTTTTTATTTCTTTTTTGAATTTATAATGCCACGTGTTAAAATACGAGTGGGATTTTGACCTTTTAAACTCAGGTTTTTAATGTTATTATTTTACTTCATCATATATGTTCAAAAAGCATGGGATTAGAGATGACAATTTTTCCCTATATTTTTTTTATTTCATTTGTTAAAGTCTAAATTCTAAGCATGTTCATATGGAATGTGAGATAAATATGGAGAAGTTTGGGATGTGTGAGAAAAGAAAGAGCACGTTAGTTTTGGTATTTAAATATAGTCATTAATTTCATTTTATTTTTTCTCTTTATTTGTCTTATTTTCAATTTGTAGTATATTATTGTTGATTAATGCATTTGGATTAGGATTAGATCAAATTGGACCATTAGTTTGTTACTAGGCCCATTGATTCCTATTCATGCCACTATTTGTTGCTTTCTACACCTCTCGCCCATTTTTTTGTTTTAGTTAATTTACTTTAATTATTTAGGTCAGTTTTATTTTTGTTTTTACTCTTAGTTAAATTAATTAATTTAATATCTAAATTTGTTCGAAAATTCATAAAAAAATACTTATACATAATTAAGTTTTTTTAATTAAAACTAATTCAAATATTTTATAAATAATAGGATGCCCATCTTCAGATAATTAAATCGGTCAACACATCGTCTACCAGTTTATTATTCAAAATCAAACAATTAAAATCCATGCAACTCACCAAATTCACCATCCGCGAGCGACACATGGCCAATATCTGGCCACGTGATGAGGAGACTATATCAGACTCTCTCTCTCTACGTCTTAATATAGCTAACCAACATTCAAATCATTGTTTCTACTAACTTAACGAAAAACCAAGATGTTTTCGAAAAATGATTAAGGAGAATTTCTTTCGAAATTAACTACGAACTACGTCTACGCTCACAATTTTCAACCCAGACAAGGTTCAAGGATAATTAGAAATCAATTCTACGCAATCTTATAAAAAACACCAACCAACTGTGAACTACAAATTGGGACGCTGATTTCTCTTAAGAGGATACATAGGCATACGATTAAAATCGTGGCGTGTTCCCCTAATAAAAAACTAAAAACCTATCTCCTAAAAAGATACGCTTCTAACCCTGATATCCTTGTGAGAAAGGTAGATGATGGGTGCCTAATTCCTTCCCTTCATCTAAAATCGAGTCATAAACCTAGAATCTCTAACTTTTTTAGGTTTAACCTTTATATTCCCTTCCTTAGGATAAAAATTATGGGTGACGACTCTATATTTTGAAACTAGTTACAGTAACTAGCGACTCTGCTGAGGACTCAACCATAGGTTTAGAAGCCCTATCTTTTGGTTTTAGGGTTCTTCTTATTTTTTGGATTTTTATATTTGTTTATTTAACTATTTATTTATTCATTTATTTACCTATTGTTATTTTACCATATTAATATATCTGCGGTGGGATTTAAATTTTGCAAAAAATATTTTCAAAAACCCTTAGAAAGAAGGTTCGTCTATTAGCCAAGGGGATACATCAACCCTATGAGTTTATGTGACGACTTCGCCTAGAGCCAGTGGAATTTCGCAAAAGGAATACGTCTCAAGAGACATCCTCTTGGGAAGTAGGACTTTGGAATGACACATATGACTCTTTGTACAACCTTCAAACCAAAATCTCATAATGAGACCTTTCATGACCTAGAGACGAAAGTTTCGGTCTGTAAAGAGGCTCCACTTAAGGGAGGTCCTTTTGCCTTTCCCTCTAGTGTTATTTATGATACCCTTAAGGAAACCACCTTATGGTGAGGGTAAAATATCCGTAGGCCAATACTAGGAACCTACCAACTAAAGATACCTTTCAAAAATCCCACTACAATCCCTAAATCCACAAGAGTTATCTTTTCTTCCACTACTATCTTTAGCCCGAATGGCTCACGTATTTCTGATATAACCCCTAGCCAGTAGGGATTTTCTTTTGAAAATCTTAATCCCTGGCCTGCAGGGATCCCCTTTCGTCTGACAATATCCTTAGAGATCTTATAGGATCTTTTTCATCTTCCCACGAAGGACATCCTCGCTAATGCACGCCATATGGCCTATATCAGGCCATGTGATCTGGTGACTATTGATTGGTCACCATGTGGTCTCTTCCACACTATTCCCTCAAATCCTATCTTCGTCTCAAGTGCCCATTGGTCTATCCCAATCCCTAGCCTGTAGGAATTCTCGTCCCTCTGTTATAATCCCTAGCCAGTAGGGATTATTCTTCGTCTTTCTTTATCCTTAAGGAGTTCATGCATGTCTCAATCTTTGAGTAAGTGTAGGACATCATCATTTTCATATCTACCATTAAAACTATATAGGGTACCCCTACGTCTACCCTCATACTACGTCTTCATCACATTGCATACCCATGAAACTTTTTTTGCATACCTAAAAGCCAAAAATAATTTTGCATACCCATGCATTTTCATACATGCATACATTTGCATGTCATGCATTTCCATCTTTGCCCTTGGTCACCATCAATCCAGCTAACAAATTTCCCGATGCTCAAGAACAAAGTACAAGCATTTCAAGAAATTCTTAGATTGGTGAATGAAAGGTCAAACGTTGGAGATTCAAAGGAGCTTGGTCCTACAAGTCTTATTATGGAGAGAAGGAAACCCTTCACTATACAAGCATATGCAACACCGTAGTTTCAACTTTCATTGGTGATTCCCCCATTGCCCTATCAACAGAATTGGCATGCCTAAAGAGAAGTCAAGGGTCATCCCCATGCTTTGACATGTTCAAAAACTTCGAAGCATCTCCTGAAGTCACGTTGATCAACAATGGAGTTCTTCCATAGGATCATTAGACTTTATTAGTTACAAATTGTAATTTCCAAGTTGCTAAGTTTTATTTAGTGTAAATTTGTATCTTTGGATCAATAATTCTAATAAAATAATCATGCATGTTTTTGAAATTAATTCATTCATTTCACTCTTCATCTTTCATTACTTTCCATAAATAATCAACTACTTTCCATTTCCACTCTTCTTTCCAATTTTAAAATTTTCTTTAACAAACTTTGAGGGAGAATGATGTAAATTAAATAACTGAATTTTGCTAAAATATGCTTTCAATGGTAAGATCGAGCCAACGATGTAATATATTGTTTCAATTCATAAACAGTGGAGAAATAAGGAGTTAATCCGCAGTCAACCCCCTCGAGCCATGAGTTGGAGTTTTGTTCTATTTTTAAAAAAAACCTTAAACTTAACCAGGGGCTGGGTAATCTTTCAATTAATTCAATGGCACATTCTATTCTCAATAAAAGTGATTTATCTAAACAAAAGGTTCAAGCATATTATTGTACCCCAAAATTTGCCCTCTCATTTCTCAAGGCGTTTCTCACAAGGATTCTCAAAAATTCAAGCTTGCACAAATAGAATTGGATTTTCCAGCATCAAGTTAAAGAGGAAACTGTTAAAAAAGGGAAAAGCAGGTAAAATGATTTTTTTGAAGAAAAACAAGTTTACTTCAATTCACAAGGCTTCAATTGGACTTTGGTCTCCTTCAAGCCATTTTTGATTTCCATTGCTTCGTTTGGACTTTAGTCTCTTTCAAGACCGCTTCGATTTGACTATGGCATCCTTCATGCCTCCTTCAATCCATAAGATAATAACATCCTTTGTGCCTCCTTCGATCCATAAGGCCACTCCTTCCTTCTGCATGCTTCGATCCATAGGGCAGGCAACGCCTATCTTTAACTTGCTTCGACTGGGAATTTGAAACAACCTCCTTCGATTCAAAAAGGGAAGGGCCTCCTGTTGGTGTCCTTCAATTCATAAGGTAGTGGCTTTATACTAGCTTCTTTAAATTTATAAGGAAATGACCTTCTGAAAGCTTCCTTCGATTCAGAAGGCAATGTCCTTCTGAAGGTTTCCTTTGATTCACATGACAGGGACCTCCTACATGCAAGTCTCGTTTGGGCATTTAGGCCTCCTGTATGCAAGATTCAATTACACCAATGACCCCTTACAATCTGAATTTTGGTGCACATGGCAATGGCCTCCTGTAGCTTTCCTTCGATTCAGAAGCCATTTGCCCTTTGCATGACTCCTTCGATTCACAAAAGCCAGGACTCCCTTCAGGCTAGTATGCACAAGGCAAAATATTCTCCATGGTTAGCATTCACAAGGCAATGGCGCCTATTGTACCCCACAATTTTCCCTCTCACTTATCAAGAATTTGCTCATAAGATCTCCTTGGCTCAAGACTACACTAGGGTTTGATCAGCTCAAGACACCTCCTTATGCACTGATGACCAAAATTAGGGTTTGAGTTTGCACAAGGATTTTTGAACTTCCAATGCCCCATATGACTTTCATGGATCATTATGGACCCCCAAGACTACTCATGCCAAATTTCAAGCCTTGGATCACTCTTTTGCTTAGTCAATTAAACAGTTGACCTAAAAATCAATTGCATTGAGGAAAAAGTCAATTATGGAAACTTTACAGTCAAAGTTCATAATTTTTTATCCGCATCAACATTTTGGACTCATATGTATCATTTTATCAAGTTTGGACCATAATTCCTCAAGAAATTTGATTAAATCTCCAAAAGGGCAAAATGGTCAAAATTAGGGTTTTGACTGGGAAAGGGCAATTTCTGATTTTTGACCTAGAAAATAGTAAATTGGTTTAAGGCATGATCTCAAGAATCAAATTGCATCATTTTTACCTAATGACATGATTCAAAACATTGCAAATCCATTGGATTGACAGATAAATTTTGCAGTCAACTGATCAAAAGTCAACTATATACTGAAAACTCAAACTTTAACTTTTTGGTAAAATTCAAGTGCCAAAGATCATAATTCATCAAAACATGTCAAAATATGAAACTTATTCATCAATAAATCAAAAAGTCAAGATTTCATTTTGAAAAGTCAAAATTTCTAAACTTAGAAATTTTTCTAAGTGTTGGAAATTTCATGTTTTTTCATAACTTTGAGCCAAATTTTCACCATGATGCAAGATGGTTCAAGAGAAACTTCCAACAAGAAATTTGTAGATCTCCATGAAATCTACAACTTATCTTCACACAACTTCTTCCAAAAGTGCTTGGATCTCAAGTTATAATTTTATGAACATAGGGTCATGAAACTAAACACTTAGTGAAATTTTGCCCTAATTTGACTACGATTTTGACCTAACTTCATGACACTTTTTCATATAGTTCCAAGGGGAATCTTTAAAATCAATTCAAATATGGGTTGTAGAGCACATTTTAAGCTTTCCAAAATTTCCAAGAACTCCTTGAGATCATTCTTGAGTATGGAGAATCAAAGAGATGAAGTTGGTGTTTTGTCACTTGAATTATAGGTCATTTTCATGATGAACACAAATGCAATTTCAATGTTAGGTTGCATAATATTTGCTTTGAAGGCCTCAAATTTGTTTGTCACTCCATAATTAATGGATTACACAAACTTTTGAGCTATAATCCAAATGATTTAAGCTTTATCCAATTCACATTGCCATTTTGGGAAGAAAGTTAACAATACCATTCTTGAACAGCAAGCTTTATGCATAAAAATCACATTGAGCCTATAACTTGTTCCCTATGATCACACTCCATCCACAAAGTCAGAAGAAAGCTTGTTTAAAGCATAACCACTCTATCTAAGCAAGGACACAAGACTTTGAAACTTGTTTTGTCAAAAAAAATCACATGTTTAGCTTAAGGATGCAAATTTGAATTCTGATCAACTAGAGCATCCCAAACTTGTTGCTTAAAAATAAAGTCACTATTTGTAAGCTAGAACACGAGTTTGAACACCCTGAAATACACAAAAACTCTCTCAAATCAGAAATTTCCCCAAACCTCCATTGTTGCATAATTTTTGACCTTGAACCTCAAACTCACATTTCCCTCGTGCGTTTCTTGGCCTTTTAGTTTCTAAAGCTTCCTTGCATAAAGAGTAACTCATCCATGTACCTGTTTCACTTCTGTAACACCATTTTCCCTGTCTTCCATAACCAAAAACAGAGCATCATAGTTGGACTTCTCCAGACCATTCCATCCTGACACTTACTCCAGACTTACATCTAGAAACGATTCAGGTACGATCCAAGAACAAATATCATCCTAATACTTGTTCCAGATTATCTTCTAGCAATAGTTCAGGTACGACCCAAGAAAGGATATCATCCTGACACTTATTCCAGATTATCTTCTAGCAAAAGTTTAGGTACGATCCATAGACAAATATCACCCTAATACTTATTCAAATCATCTTCTAGAAACGGTTCAGGTACGATCCAAAGATGGATATCATCCTGATACTTATTCCAGATTATCCTCTAGCAACAATTCAGATACGATCCATAGACATATGTCATTCTGATACTCATTCAACACATGTTTCAAGTACAGTGCAGATAGGATCCAAAGACGGATGTCACTCTAACACTCATTCAATACACGTTCAAGTACAATCACGACATAGATCCATCCACAAAATCTCCAACAGGCACAAGGGAAGAAACATCCTGATGTGAAGTCATCACTGTATCCTCAACATACGACCCCGTGACATCTATGTTCCCCACAGAGCAGAAAGAACCAGAGTTTTACCCTCTTCTTCCCCAAGCAGGGATTACCTTCTCCAACTGAATTATGTTTTCCCCAACCCAGTTCAAACACTTACAAAACCTCATGCCAGGTAGAGTTTATTTCTCAAACTGCGGAAGCTCATTTCCCAAAAAAGTTTATTTCTCTACATCGGCAGAATCTTCCAATAAGTATCTCTCTCAGCAGAGTTATCCTTGGGCAGAATCAATCCTCAAGCAGAGTCAATCCCCAACAGGTTATCCTCAAACAGAAAGAGGAAATCCCGAGCGAATCATCTCCATCCATCATCCCCAACGAAAATGAAGGATTCAGCTTCCCAATACTCTTCAGCAGTAATCCGAGATTTATTTTCCTAGGATGGGAAACATCTCAATAGCACCCCATATTCATACATCATGGCATGCGCATACACATCGCATACTACACAATCTCATTTATTTTGAGAACATTATTACGCAATGCATTACATACATCATGACATTGCATATGACTAACTCTTTACCTTTTTAGGGAAAGACAAATCAAAAAACACCGTCGACTACTTATGTGACCTGGTAGTCCTCTCAAAAAAACAAGTCTAATGTAGGGTTATTTCAGCAGTTTCGTCAGAAAGATGCCCTCACAAGACCTTATCTGGCTCAGTCAGATCGACACTAAGATCTCCCTGATTCTTATTCCAGTTGAAGATATTCCAAGACTTCTGTCTGGTTCAGTTAAATTGATTATAAGATTTATCTGATTCTTATTTGGTCAAAGTTAATCCAAGACCTTCTTTGGTTCAGTCAGATCGACATTAAGATATCCCTGATTCTTAGTCCAATTGAAGATATTCCCAGACTTTCGCCTGGTTCAGTTAAATAAATCCTAAGATTTTTCTGATTCTTATCTAGTCAAAGTTAATTCAAGACCTCCGCTAGTTCAGTTTGAATCGACCATGCATTCGCTGCTGATTTCTTAACAGTTTAATCTCATCTCCCCAGCAAGTTGCTTTAAAGCCTAGAGCACGACCAAATAACAATCAGTCTTATCATCCCAAGAAATTCACTGCCAAGCCTGGATCCTGACCAGATAGCAGTTCACTTCAATCCCTTCAATCAAGTGATGACTCCCAGTAGAGTAACAAACAACTGAAGCTCCTAAAACTCTATGTTCCAAGACAGAGACCAACATTCCTCAGGAGAGTCCTCCTTAACAACAGGAATAGGGATTCCCACAAAGGAATATCTCATGAAATCAATAGTCTTCTAGATGGCATCTTTAAGCCCATCTTCGACAACTCTCCGTCACATTATGATGGAATCTTTAAGCCCATCTCCGACGATCTCCCGTCATCTTTTCCAAATGGCATCTGTTGTACCCCAAAATTTTCCCTCGCATTTTTCCACAAGAAATCTCAGCTTCAGGCATTTCCTGATTTTTCAAACTGGCTCAAGAATCGGACAAACGGACTTTTCTTGTCAGTCAAGCAAAATTAGGGTTTTACTGGTTTTCATGGCCCTAGAACAGTTCAAGCAGTTGGCTTAGGGTTTTGGTTGGTTTTGGCTCAATTTTGATCAGGCGAACGTTATTTGGCATTTAATCAAGAATTAAGGTTTTATGGGCATATTCTCAGAAAGATTAAATTTCCACAGCACTTTGCAAGTTATTCCAAGATTCGGGTTGAGCTAGCGCTGTTTTGATTTAATCAGCAAAAGAGGCAGTTGGGTTGAATTCATGTTGTTTTGTTTGAGCCAGTCAAAAGCAATATGCAGTTTGGAATTACAGTGCTTGGCAAAGAATCAGTGAAAAAGAAATGCGCTTGATCAGTTTATTTTTGGTTAACTGCTTCTTTCCTTCGGATATTGGAAAGGACAGGTTTAATTGGTCAATTACTAAAGCATTGTTTTATTTAAATTATTTATTATTCTAAATTAAGTGATTGAAATTTATTTTTCAATTATTTTAATTCAAAGAGTTTTAAATAAATAAATAAACAATAAAGAGAGAAAACAGAATTAAACTGGATAATGGAAACTTTTATTTATCTTTAAATTAACTGTACAATTGATGTTTGGAATTTAATTACAAACATTGTTTTTTACATTGATTTAAATTTAAATAAAAAGGGAAAACTATCCTATCTATTTCTAATTCTTCATTCTTCACTTCGGTGCTCCATTTTTCATCTGCAAAAGAAAAAGAGAAAAGTCAGTGACTGATAATTAATTAAAGACAGATAAAATTGCAATCATCATTAAGGGCCACTGATTGGGATCAGTTAACCCTCTCTGCAAATCACGGGATTTCTCCCGGTTCACAAAGAGGGAAGAATTTTATCATGAATGCAAAATGTCAAAATGCATAATTTTAAAATGTCAAACTGCATAGTTCAAGTTCAACCAAACTAAAAAATCAAAGTACAACTTTCTGTCAAATACCAAAGCTGTCAAGTTACTGCACAAGGATATCAAAGAAGACAAAAAAGCACAAAAGCTGTCAAAGAAGAGATCAAATATGCAGAGGAAAGCATGATATGCAAGCAAACTTTTTTCATCATTTCCCAACAAGGGTGGCCCCTTCAGAAAGTACAGTAAAAAACATTTTAAAATTCTTTTAACTGTACAAAGAGAAAGAAAGAAGAGAGATAAGAAGTTGGGTTCAGGCTTTAGGCTTAGGCAGGATAGATAGAAAAAAAAATATACAAAAGAACAACACAGTTCAAGGGGAGAAGCAGAACTCTTTACCAAAGTAAAAAAAATATACAAACCTGTCAAGATTCAACCCAAAGCTAAAAAAGCACAGCTTGCCTACTACTTAACCGAAAACCTGGCCAAGGCCATCAAAAGAAAAACACCAAGCCTGTACCTTTAAGCCTTAAAACCTGATAAGCATCAAAACCAGGCCAAACTCACCTGCTGAAACCATACATCAAACAAACACCAAGCCTGTACCTTTAAGCCTTAAAACCTGATAAGCAAGAAATCCTCCAAACCCTTACCTACTGTTAAACAAAAACCAGCATTTCTAAAACTAGTCTAAACCCATAACCCGCCTCAGCCTCATCCTGTCAAAGAGCTCAAACCAATAAACATCAAAAACCTGAAGCAAGTCAAAACCTGATACTCACAATAAACCAGAGAAACCTAAAACCTGAAGCACAACCATACCAACCTCAAAAGCCTAACCTGCTATGTCAACAAACCAAAAAAAGTTCAAAGCCTTTCCATTTTTGCAAAAAAAAACAAAACTGAAGCAAAACAACAAATCTGCAAAGCCAACCCTAGGCCTCAGAAGTGGGCTTCATCATAGGCAAAAGGCTCAACAAGTTCAAAAGCGCAAGGCATCATAATCAATAGAATCAAAAGGCAACAGAACCAACCAACCCTAGGCCCTCAGTAAACACACATCATTGGGAAATAAAACATTCCAAAGGCATCAATCTCAGAAGGCATCCAACTCAAGGAAAGTTCAGGGCAGCAAGAGAAGAAGAGAGAAAATATTCAAAAAGCATACAACGACAGCAACGGGGGCAAGCCAACAAAGAGAAGAGATAAAGAAGCGAATATTAAAAGGGTTTTCAGTACAAATGCGAATCATCATAAAACCCTAAAAAATGGCAACAAGATAAAAGATACCGGGAGTTCAAAGCGCAAAACTCAACACCCTCCGCTCGTCCCGGCCTCCTGAGCGCCACATACCCTGTCTCTCCTCCTTCTCCAAGATCAGGTAGTACGCTTTTCTCCCTCTCTTTTTCTCCTTTACCTCCATAATAATAAAAGATTAAGGTCAAAGATCAAAGAAAATAAACATTGCAATTCGTAAAAAAGGGTATAAACAAGCATCTAAAGCGAACCTTATTGTAATAAGACCTTTGAACTCGAGCTGGAGGGAAGAGAGATGTGGGGGTAGTGCCGGTGGCCTCGAGCGAAGGTAACACCGAGATATGCAACGGAGAAGACAACAAAACTCCATGAGACGCGCCGCTGTACAAACCCTAAGCCTTTTGTTCCAACTGAACAACAAAACATGAAACCCTAAATTGTTTTGAATCCAAACGGGCCTTGCCCGTTCTGCATTGCCCAAAGCCCATTAAGATTTTTACTTTTTTAACAAAACATTTTATTTAACACTAACCTCTTTTCATTATATTATATAAACAATATTTTCTTTTTTCTTTTTATTTATTCTTTACAAAATCATATTAATAATAAAATACATTTTTTTATACATTTTTTAATATTTACAATAGAATTGAAAACATTCTTCTTTTCATTTAATTAAAACATTACTTTCTTTTGTACATAAACAATAAAGATACATTTTTATCATATAATAAAAATTGAAAAATACTCTTTCTATTCTTTTAATTAAAGTATATATCTTTTTTAAAAATACATTTCTTTTTTTTTAATATACATAATTCAATTCATAACACATGAAAATATACTTTTTATACATAATTAAAATTTAGAAATATTTTCTTTTCTTAAAACATCATTTTTATTCACAATTTAATTAAAACTTGAACATACAATTAAAACATTTTCTTTTGTGCATATTAAAAGAAATACAAGATCAATAATTAAATAAACGCTTAATCATTCTTTAGGTTAAATAAATACCCTAATATACATTAATTTCACATTATCGCACATGTAAACAATCACATATACATATACATCTCACACTTACACAATGCAAATACATTCATATTGCCCTATACACATTTCTTTATCTTATATTTGTATATTCGATATTTACATTTGATCGCAAATTCGATTTGGTTGTAACTTATTGGATACTATAAAGTCTCATCCCCATTCATACACTTGTACCCCCACTCCCGGATACTATTTTGTAATAGCGTAGATTTTACATTTTCGCAATTTACCGTTTTCCAATTGTACCATGGTTAGACCTAGGGTTTGTATGTACATAAAATCAAACGCTAGATAACCTAATACAAGACAAATACATGTAATCAATACACAATCACACTTGCACCCCCTAGGGTAATCCCACATGTTGCCTTCAAAAATGGGCCATGCTTGCACGTCGAGTCTCTTTGGCAAAACAAAATCAAATGATCATAAGTCTCTCAAAGTGTTTCCTAAACGGAATGATCATAGTCCCTTCAAAGCAAATTGCCAAAGACACTTGGCACCATTGCATTCATGGTCCATACGATGACCCGCGCCCGTCCCGTTAAACTTCCTAAACGCAAGATTGTCCACTAATTTCAATGGTGGAACAAAATTGTTAAAAAGGGTTAAAACATAACAAAAACCTTTGAGTACAATAGGGTAGACAAAACTCTTAGTTACTTGAGATCGACTTGCAAAAACACTTGCCTTCTTTTCAAAAAAACCACAATCCACGACACTTTCAAAACAAACTCTCAAAACATTTTTTGAAACATCTTTTCGAAAAGATACACGCCTTTGTAAAATATTCGAGTAAAGAATTATTACAAGGTTAGCCTAAGACAAGGCATCTTCTTCCAAAACATTTTCAAAAGCACTCACACACACACACCATTTTCAAGCAATCGAAAATCAAGGCAAGTGATCTAAAAAACCAAGTAACTAAGAGCCCATGGATAACCATGGATGAAAAGGGTGCTAATACCTTTCCTTTTCATAATCTACCCCCCGAACCCACGAAATATCTCAAAAGGTTTTTGCTGTGCTTTTTTAACCTTTCCTTTAGGATAAAATAAAAAGTCGGTGGTGACTCTTGCTCAACCGCACAAGTGCGAAAACAAACGCAAAACACTAGTCAGTTCTCCCACCGTACCACAGAACTGGCGACTCTGCTGGGGAGAAGGTTTAATGTGGGGTTACCTTAGGGTTTAGATCACTTTTACTTTCTTACTTTGATTGACTTGATTGCTTTATCATTTGGGTTCTTTGTTTGGGTTTGTTGTAAATCCTCCACCCGGATTTGGGGCACCTTTTTAGGTAAATAGCAAAAAACTGCGAGGGAACTGTGCGGGGTATACCGACAGGGTTGAAGCAGTAAGCTATGTTAGTGTGACATATTTGTGAGTACCGGTAACCCTTGAGTAGTCAAGGAAACTACGGGGCCGCTGTGTGATGTCATGAAGCACTAACGAACTCTTAGAACCTTAATTAACCATCTTAGCCTTTTTAAGGGTAGTGAGATGACCGACTTTGGTGCAGTCCAAAGTTGGTAGATACTCGATACTACACTCATTTGAGGATTGTTTTCTTGGAATATTTTGGTCGCCAGTAAGTGGCTAAACCGAAACAATGAATACAGAAAACAATCCAATGATATTGAGCTCCTTAGAACCCGGTTTCTATTTTAGGACAGGATGAGCCAACTAACTTCAAGAGGGTACTTACCTAAACCCCATGCAAGCCTAAACCTAAGGACTTGTTTGCTTTGTGTGAATATGTTTGCCTGTATATACACTCACTTGCTTGTGCATACATGTACATAACATCATGACATCATACCATAGCATTTTCAATAACCATTTCAAGGATCTCGAGGGTTCTTTGGATGCAGGGTTACGTTGAACCAGGCGTCTATCAAGGGGTAAGGGGTTTCTCCTCTAACAAATGCCAGTCAAAGATCAAGTACAACAACTTGAATCAGTGGCTATGACCCACTCGACATGGTGATCTTGATTCTCGTGGAAAGACATCCACCGATACAAAGCTCTCCAATCAAAGTTCAAGAACAATAACTTGAATCAGTGGCTATGGCCCACTCGACATGGTGAGCTTGATTCTCGTGGAAAGACGTCCACCGGTGCAGGGATCTCCAATCCAAAAGCAGAGTTCAACCTCTAACATTTTTCTTGTGTTTACCCCAAGAGATCCTTGAAAGCATGCATCCACATATCATGCATTGCATTTTGACAATCTTTCCTTTTTCAGGTTTCCTTACTCTCCTGCTGTTTATTTCAGCAAGAGATGGCTCTAGAAAGGTCTGTCAAAGACATCCAAGACCAGACTGCTCAGCTGCAGGAGATGTTCCTGAACTTGTCTCTGGGGCAAGAAGAGATGAAAGCTCTCCTCACCAAGGGCTTGGGGAATTCCAACAATGCCAGGAGTGATCAGCTTGCGGAGCTGCAGTTTGACCTGACAACATTGAGGACCCAAGTGATGGGACAGTTGGTGGGCCAGATGGCTCTCATCCAAGACCTATCTCAAAGACAAGAGGAACTCAGAGTTCTTGTCCGCCAACTGCTTCCAAACAATCAACTGGGGCAAACATCTGAGGTCGAAGAGCAAGTCACCGCTCAGCCTCCATCCACTCAAGAAGACAAGGGGAAAGCTCCTTTACTTGCTTCAGGGTCGCAAACCCATCAACAACCTCGCCAGCGTCAACGGGGTAATCGGCGTAAGCAAGAAAAGTCGGGAAGACAGTTTACGGAGACTGAAATACCATCATTCTTCATACTGAAGCGCCTGTTGGAGGTCAACTTACTTACCGTAAAGGACCCTCCTCAGAAGCTCAATACCTCCTCTCCTAACTATCATCCCGACGCATTTTGTGTTTACCATTCCTACAGCCCGGGACACGACACCAACGACTGTTGGGCCTTGAAGAACAAGATTCAAGATCTAATTGACATTGGGGTGCTGGAATTCATGCCAGACGGCGAGATGAAAATCTTCCGTTAAAGGGTTCTCCACTTGAAGTGACGAAGCTCGAGCTGAAAGACTTTTGCTTCTTTTTGAATTTTCAAAGTTGTAATTTCTTTTGCTGTCAAACAATTATCTGTTGATGTTAAATTCTGTTTTCATTAATGCATTGCATATGTTTGTCTTGAATTCATCCATTCGTTTCACTACTTTTATGCTTTTCTTTATGATATTTGACTCTTGATAAAAAGCTGTAAGCCTTTAGAGGGAGGATGACGAAACAATACCATGATCTTATACAGTATGCTTTTGAACAGACCTCGCTGATGATGTACAGGCATTTCTTTCAAATCCCAAACACTGGAGTTATAAGGAAGTTAATCCCTAGTCAACCCCTTCGAGCCAAAGAAGTAGGAGTTTTCTGTTCTGAACAATCAAAACCTTTGATATAAACCTGGGGCAGGGTAGTATCTCAGTTAATTCAAGAGAAACGCGCATTGAGGTCGCAAACTCTCAAATTCGTAATCCAACGAACGACGTCGAAAAAGAAAGCATTCCTTTGGAATCAAAAGACAAGGGTGGTTCCCTATCACATAGGCAGTCAATCTCTCAAAAGAGAAAAGCCCGCTGAGCCAAAACCTGTAAAGGAAGCTTAAGAAAGCTGGGGCATCCCGCTGACAGTAATCCCGGAAAACGGTAACAGTCAGGCAAAAGTTAGGGATAACAAATCAAAATCAAAATAGTGAGGTCATTACAAAATCCTCAACAACATGAAAAATATTGAAAAAGAAAAAGGAGATGATGACTGTCTCCCAAAAATCAACTGGTGAACCATCGCCCAAAAGTCGTTCCAAACTCAAAACAGAGTGTGACGCAGTTAACTGAGCTTAGGTTGGAGAACATCACGAAGAGCGGGTGGGTACAAATATACTTTGAGCCTATATCCTTTGTTTCTTAAACCGTGAACCAGGCCACGTTACAACCCTTCAAAAGTCCTAATTGAAGCATGGGTTAGTTCGAAAGCATGCTGTTACAAAAGGTATCCTGACTCCTGTAGGGCTTTGCTCTAAATCTTGTGTTAACTTGTCTTATAAAAAATTTGCTGCTAAAAACGCATTTTTCAAAACTTCGAGACAAACATAAACTTTGCATTATTTGAATATCACTGTCTGCATTTGGCTTTTTGTTTGACAGCGAAGAAATTCATACAGCGAATGTTCGGAGGAACGAAAACTCTCTCAGTAAGTCAAAATCACTTCAAGAGGATAACACTTCCGTCAAATCTCCTATCAACAAGGGGCATGACATGCCACAATTCAATTAACCTGGGGCAGTCCAGTCAAGATTTCAAGAAATCTCTCAATATGCAGAGTAATCTGATTCAAGATTCCTTCATCACCACTTGGGGCATTCGAATGTCAAAAGTGTTCAACAAATAAATCATCACAATTCCAGATTCGACTCCTGTATCCAGCCAGGGCATATCTATCAACTATCACCTTTCCAGACTCGATCCCTGTATCCAGCCAGGGCACGTCTGAAGAATTCCAGATCAACACCTGTAACAACCCAGGAAAACATCTGTGAACGACCGATTGTAGACCAACACCTGTAATAAGCCAGGAAATTATCTACATCACCCCTTGGGGCATTCGAATGTCAGAAGTGTTCAAAAACCGATGCAGTTTTACGCAAGCTCATCATCAGGAAACCCTACACCGGTTCCTCTTCAAGATGTCTGAAAACAGTTTATAGATCCTTCCTAACAACGGATGTTAATCTATCAACTTGTTCAGATGCAACCTTTGAAATTAGTTTACGGACGCTTCCCAACAACGGATGCGGCTCTATTGCTGATTCAACTTCAAGATTTCTGAAAACAGTTCACGGGTTCTCCAAGTAAACAGATGTTAACCTATCACTTGTTCAGATTCTTCTTCAAGACTTCTGAAAACAGTTTATGGATTCTTCCCCACAACGGATGTTAATCTATCAACTTGTTCAGATGCAACCTTTGAAATTAGTTTACGGACGCTTCCCAACAACGGATGCGGCTCTATTGCTGATTCAACTTCAAGATTTCTGAAAACAGTTCACGGGTTCTCCAAGTAAACGGATGTTAACCTATCACTTGTTCAGATTCTTCTTCAAGACTTCTGAAAACAGTTTATGGATTCTTCCCAACAACGGATGTTAATCTATCAACTTGTTCAGATGCAACCTTTGAAAACAGTTTACGGACGCTTCCCAACAACGGATGCTGCTCTATTGCTGATTCAATCTCAAAGATTTCTGAAAACAGTTCGCGGGTTCTCCAAGTAACGGAGGTTAACCTATCGCTTGTTCAGATTCTTCCAGAAGCTAACTCCACTCAGAGTCAAGCTTCATTATCTCCAGCAAAGCTAAAACTTCAAATTATCAATCCCCAGCGGAGCCAGACCATTGAACCTTCTCCCCACAGAGCTTTGGAGAGGGCAAATCTTGAGTTCCCCAGTTTAGTCGCCAGAGTTACTTCCCATCAAGCTGAAGATTCTCAATCTGGCCTCCCCAGCATGAGTCTACTAATTTGGAATTCCCCAGTAGAGGTCATCAGGAATGCTTTTCCCCAGCAGCAGCCAAGGATTTATTTTCCCAGGCAGCAATCAAGATTCTTTTGTCTTCAGCCATCCAGGATTCATTTATCCTCAGATAGCTCATCAGCTTACATGCGCGGTCATCACATTCATATCATAAGCATTTCACATACGTTGCATCATGCATCATAACATTGCATATAACTAACCCTTTACTTTTCAGGTAAGAGCAGTCGACAGACACAGTTCATCTCCCGAGATTCATCCAGAGATAGTTCAGATGTGACCCGGACACGACAACATTCTGATACTTATTCCAGATTCATTCAGACGCATCATCAGGAAACCCTACACCGGTTCCTCGTCAACTTCAAGACTTCTGAAAACAGTTTACGGATTCTTCCCTACAACGGATGTCAATCTACCAACTTGTTCAGACTCTTCTCAAAACAGTTTACAGATTCCTCCCAACAACGGATGTCAATCTCTTCAGACTCTTCTCAACTCGTGAAATTAGTTTACAGATTCTCCAGACATGGACGTCAATCTGTTGCTTATTCGGACCCCTGATTCAGAGGTTCCGAAACAGGGATGCCTTTCTGATACTCGTCCACTCACCATTGACACACAGTTCAACATAACCAGATGGAATCTATAAGCCCATCCTCGTACCAGCAGGCACCAGATGGCATCTTTAAGCCCATTCTCAGATGGCATCTCTAAGCCCATTCCCCGACAAGATTCTAATCGCACCAGATGGCATCTTTAAGCCCATCACCAAATGGCATCTGTAAGCCCATTCACCTCTACCATCACATCGCCGAGTGCAAATTTTCTGGGCACTTTAGTGTCCAATCTTCTTTTACCTTCAAGTCGCGAAAGGCAAACTTGCCAATCTAACTCTTCAGGTCCAAGAAGATTGAACAGGGGCAACTGTTGTACCCCAAAATTTGCCCTCGCATTTTTCCACAAGAAATCTCAGCTTCAGGCATTTCCTGATTTTTCAAACTGGCTCAAGAATCGGACAAACGGACTTTTCTTGTCAGTCAAGCAAAATTAGGGTTTTACTGGTTTTCATGGCCCTAGAACAGTTCAAGCAGTTGGCTTAGGGTTTTGGTTGGTTTTGGCTCAATTTTGATCAGGCGAACGTTATTTGGCATTTAATCAAGAATTAAGGTTTTATGGGCATATTCTCAGAAAGATTAAATTTCCACAGCACTTTGCAAGTTATTCCAAGATTCGGGTTGAGCTAGCGCTGTTTTGATTTAATCAGCAAAAGAGGCAGTTGGGTTGAATTCATGTTGTTTTGTTTGAGCCAGTCAAAAGCAATATGCAGTTTGGAATTACAGTGCTTGGCAAAGAATCAGTGAAAAATAAATGCGCTTGATCAGTTTATTTTTGGTTAACTGCTGCTTTGCTTCGGATATTGGAAAGGACAGGTTTAATTGGTCAATTACTAAAGCATTGTTTTATTTAAATTATTTATTATTCTAAATTAAGTGATTGAAATTTATTTTTCAATTATTTTAATTCAAAGAGTTTTAAATAAATAAATAAACAATAAAGAGAGAAAACAGAATTAAACTGGATAATGGAAACTTTTATTTATCTTTAAATTAACTGTATAATTGATAATTGGAATTTAATTACAAACATTGTTTTTTACATTGATTTAAATTTAAATAAAAAGGGAAAACTATCCTATCTATTTCTAATTCTTCATTCTTCACTTCGGTGCTCCATTTTTCATCTGCAAAAGAAAAAGAGAAAAGTCAGTGACTGATAATTAATTAAAGACATATAAAATTGCAATCATCATTAAGGGCCACTGATTGGGATCAGTTAACCCTCTCTGCAAATCACGGGATTTCTCCCGGTTCACAAAGAGGGAAGAATTTTATCATGAATGCAAAATGTCAAAATGCATAATTTTAAAATGTCAAACTGCATAGTTCAAGTTCAACCAAACTAAAAAATCAAAGTACAACTTTCTGTCAAATACCAAAGCTGTCAAGTTACTGCACAAGGATATCAAAGAAGACAAAAAAGCACAAAAGCTGTCAAAGAAGAGATCAAATATGCAGAGGAAAGCATGATATGCAAGCAAACTTTTTTCATCATTTCCCAACAAGGGTGGCCCCTTCAGAAAGTACAGTAAAAAACATTTTAAAATTCTTTTAACTGTACAAAGAGAAAGAAAGAAGAGAGATAAGAAGCAGTGTTCAGGCTTTAGGCTTAGGCAGGATAGATAGAAAAAAAAATATACAAAAGAACAACACAGTTCAAAGGGAGAAGCAGAACTCTTTACCAAAGTAAAAAAAAATATACAAACTGTCAAGATTCAACCTAAAGCCAAAAAAGCACAGCTTGCCTACTACTTAACCGAAAACCTGGCCAAGGCCATCAAAAGAAAAACACCAAGCCTGTACCTTTAAGCCTTAAAACCTGATAAGCATCAAAACCAGGCCAAACTCACCTGCTGAAACCATACATCAAACAAACACCAAGCCTGTACCTTTAAGCCTTAAAACCTGATAAGCAAGAAATCCTCCAAACCCTTACCTACTGTTAAACAAAAACCAGCATTTCTAAAACCAGTCTAAACCCATAACCCGCCTCAGCCTCATCCTGTCAAAGAGCTCAAACCAATAAACATCAAAAACCTGAAGCAAGTCAAAACCTGATACTCACAATAAACCAGAGAAACCTAAAACCTGAAGCACAACCATACCAACCTCAAAAGCCTAACCTGCTATGTCAATAAACCAAAAAAAGTTCAAAGCCTTTCCATTTTTGCAAAAAAAACAAAACTGAAGCGAAACAACAAATCTGCAAAGCCAACCCTAGGCCTCAGAAGTGGGCTTCATCATAGGCAAAAGGCTCAACAAGTTCAAAAGCGCAAGGCATCATAATCAATAGAATCAAAAGGCAACAGAACCAACCAACCCTAGGCCCTCAGTAAACACACATCATTGGGCAATAAAACATTCCAAAGGCATCAATCTCAGAAGGCATCCAACTCAAGGCAAGTTCAGGGCAGCAAGAGAAGAAGAGAGAAAATATTCAAAAAGCAACATAAGCAAGCATCTCAACAAACGGTCAAAAGTAAGTTCAGTGCAATTGAGATAGAAGGTGTTTCAACAAGCATACAACGACAGCAACGGGGGAAAGCCAACGAAGAGAAGAGATAAAGAAGCGAATATTAAAAGGGTTTTCAGTACAAATGCGAATCATCATAAAACCCTAAAAAATGGCAACAAGATAAAAGATACCGGGAGTTCAAAGCGCAAAACTCAACACCCTCCGCTCGTCCCGGCCTCCTGAGCGCCACATACCCTTTCTCTCCTCCTTCTCCAAGATCAGGTAGTACGCTTTTCTCCCTCTCTTTTTCTCCTTTACCTCCATAATAATAAAAGATTAAGGTCAAAGATCAAAGAAAATAAACATTGCAATTCGTAAAAAAGGGTATAAACAAGCATCTAAAGCGAACCTTATTATAATAAGACCTTTGAACTCGAGCTGGAGGGAAGAGAGATGTGGGGGTAGTGCCGGTGGCCTCGAGCGAAGGGAACATCGAGATATGCAACGGAGAAGACAACAAAACTCCATGAGACGCGCCGCTGTACAAACCCTAAGCCTTTTGTTCCAACTGAACAACAAAACATGAAACCCTAAATTGTTTTGAATCCAAACGGGCCTTGCCCGTTCTGCATTGCCCAAAGCCCATTAAGATTTTTACTTTTTTAACAAAACATTTTATTTAACACTAACCTCTTTTCGTTATATTATATAAAAAATATTTTCTTTTTTCTTTTTATTTATTCTTTACAAAATCATATTAATAATAAAATACATTTTTTTTACATTTTTTAATATTTACAATATAATTGAAAACATTCTTCTTTTCATTTAATTAAAACATTACTTTCTTTTGTACATAAACAATAAAGATACATTTTTATCATATAATAAAAATTGAAAAATACTCTTTCTATTCTTTTAATTAAAGTATATATCTTTTTTAAAAATACATTTCTTTTTTTTTAATATACATAATTCAATTCATAACACATGAAAATATACTTTTTATACATAATTAAAATTTAGAAATATTTTCTTTTCTTAAAACATCATTTTTATTCACAATTTAATTAAAACTTGAACATACAATTAAAACATTTTCTTTTGTGCATATTAAAAGAAATACAAGATCAATAATTAAATAAACGCTTAATCATTCTTTAGGTTAAATAAATACCCTAATATACATTAATTTCACATTATCGCACATGTAAACAATCACATATACATATACATCTCACACTTACACAATGCAAATACATTCATATTGCCCTATACACATTTCTTTATCTTATATTTGTATATTCGATATTTACATTTGATCGCAAATTCGATTTGGTTGTAACTTATTGGATACTATAAAGTCTCATCCCCATTCATACACTTGTACCCCCACTCCCGGATACTATTTTGTAATAGCGTAGATTTTACATTTTCGCAATTTACCATTTTCAAATTATACCATGGTTAGACCTAGGGTTTGTATGTACATAAAATCAAACGCTAGATAACCTAATACAAGACAAATACATGTAATCAATACACAATCACACTTGCACCCCCTAGGGTAACCCCACATGTTGCCTTCAAAAATGGGCCATGCTTGCACGTCGAGTCTCTTTGGCAAAACAAAATCAAATGATCATAAGTCTCTCAAAGTGTTGCCTAAACGGAATGATCATAGTCCCTTCAAAGCAAATTGCCAAAGACACTTGGCACCATTGCATTCATGGTCCATACGATGACCCGCGCCCGTCCCGTTAAACTTCCTAAACGCAAGATTGTCCACTAATTTCAATGGTGGAACAAAATTGTTAAAAAGGGTTAAAACATAACAAAAACCTTTGAGTACAATAGGGTAGACAAAACTCTTAGTTACTTGAGATCGACTTGCAAAAACACTTGCCTTCTTTTCAAAAAAACCACAATCCACGACACTTTCAAAACAAACTCTCAAAACATTTTTTGAAACATCTTTTCGAAAAGATACACGCCTTTGTAAAATATCCGAGTAAAGAATTATTACAAGGTTAGCCTAAGACAAGGCATCTTCTTCCAAAACATTTTCAAAAGCACTCACACACACACACCATTTTCAAGCAATCGAAAATCAAGGCAAGTGATCTAAAAAACCAAGTAACTAAGAGCCCATGGATAACCATGGATGAAAAGGGTGCTAATACCTTCCCTTTTCATAATCTACCCCCCGAACCCACGAAATATCTCAAAAGGTTTTTGCTGTGCTTTTTTAACCTTTCCTTTAGGATAAAATAAAAAGTCGGTGGCGACTCTTGCTCAACCGCACAAGTGCGAAAACAAACGCAAAACACTAGTCAGTTCTCCCACCGTACCACAACATCTATAATCCCATTCCCAATACTATCTACACAGTCAAGTATCATCATAGACGAGTGCAAATTTCTGGGCACTCTAGTGTTCAATCGTCTTCTACCTTCAGATCACGAAAGGCAGACCAACCAATTTACATCCTCAGGTTTAAGAAGCTTGAACAGGGGCCACTTTTGTACCCTAAAATTTTCCCTCTCATTTTTTACAAGATCTTCTCTTACATGGGTGGCTACAAACACTTGCTTGAAGAAAAATAAAAAATTTTGAAGTTGGTCAAAGTGTCCTTCGATGGGGTGTACTTCGAAGGCATGGCAACACAATATCATTCAATTGGAATGTAAATAAAGGCGTTTTCGATTGGGATTTTAACGTCACTTCGGTTGGTCCCAACTGAAGGAAATCGAAGAGAGCGGAACAAAGTTTTCGAGAGGTCAACAAGATCCTTCCATTGGCCTGTTAATAAGGCCTTTCGATTGGAATTTTAATAGGTATCTTTAGATTGGCATGGTAACAGTGTCTTTCGATTGGCATCTATATAGTACCTTTCAATTGGCATGGTAACCGTGTCTTTTGATTGGCATCTACATAGCGCCATTTGATTGGCATCCCAAGAGGTCCATTCGAAGAAGCGTTCAGATGACTCATTCGAAGGGTGTATAAGCAGTCCATTCAAAGAAGCGTTCAGATCACTCATTCGAAGGGTGCATAAGAAGTCCATTTGAAGGAGACAACTCACATGCCAATCAAAGAGAAACATTGAAGGGTGTTCAAAGGAGTCAAGTGTCCAGGTTCATCCAAGATTTCCAAAGAGACATGAATGTTTCAAAAAGGAATGCTTTTAATTTGTCTAATTCTTGTCTCATGGATTTAATGGCCTGGTTAAATGGCTGTCTCTTGCCGTTACTGGACCATCATACTCCTATAAATATGAAGGACACATTACCAGGGGAAAACGAAAGAGAGAACATAGGGATATGAATACACATACATACTGCACACGAGGAGACCACACACACGCATTGCCCAATTGAAACACCTTTTGCAGATTCCCTCATCCAGGAGTCTACCCCAACTCCTAAGCAAACATCTCCACACCCAGATCCACAGATCATACATCTTAGATTGGTAAGGGTTTGCAAAACAAAAATTTAACCTTCATGACATTTAACTACACATTGCATATATATTCTTGTTATTACTGATTATGCAGCATGTAAGCTAAAGCACAAATATGAGATTGTGCCATTGTTGGGGCACGATCTAAGTTTTCCCTTCGAATCTCAGGACAACATAAACCCAGACCCAGACTCAGCAAATTCGAATTGAGGAAGGATTCGAATTGGGAGGAGATTCGAATCAGGGGGTAAAGTCCCCCTGGACCTCTAACATTTGTTTCATTTTGCAGGAAACATTTTCTTAAAATCTCGCTCAGAGCTTCGAAGAAGCTCTGCTTCGAACTGGATCTAGGGTTCCCAGACCGAAGGATAACATGTCCAGATCGAACACCCCTAAAGTACAACCCTTCATGCACCTTCGATCAAGCCTCTTCACTGGATTAAAAGACAACCCAAGCCTCTTTCGATCTAGGCCTCCAGGATCACACTTTTCTTGACTTACTACCAGATCCTTTGATTTCTTCTTTGTCTTGACCATTTTATTTCTTTTTATTTTTTCAACATAAAATCAATCCAAAAAACCACAAAAACATTAGGATAGTTTTTTTCTCTATTAAATTAATTTTATTAATTAATCATTTAATTATCTTAACATTTTCCCAAAATAAAATAAAACAACAAAAAGATTTTATTCTTAGGATTTTTAGACGTTATTTTCAAATTCGGTTTTATTTTATTGTAACTGCTCATAGTTGTAATGACTTTAGATTTAAAATTCCGCACTTTTAGTTTCTTGCATTTATATGTAACTGCCTCGAAGCCTTGTAATAGTGTAGGATTTACAATTCCTTCAGTTTAAATTCCTTTACATATATTAACTGCTTAGATGTATGCTAACTAGGATTGCAAGACAAGATCTAAAAATAAACGACACAACACCTAAATGTTTAAAGATAAAATAACTGAAACACAACACAATTGCACACAAGCACCTCTAAGGTACACCCACTTTGGTTGTCTTTAAAAAATAGTCATGGGGAAGGAATGCTTTAGCAAAGACCCGTAAAATCAAAAGATCATAGTCCCTCGATGACCCTACAGTTTCCTCCTCGGTAAATGATCTAGTCCCTAAAACAGAATTACTAAAGCGTCTCCACAAGTTGCCTTCATGACTGTAACATCCCTTTTGAATGTCCCTCAAACATCCAACGACAAGGCTACCTACTCACTAATAGTAGGATAGCACTGTCTAAAGGAAAAGAGGAAAAGAACACCCTTTTCGAGTACAAAAAGTAGATAGCTGTTAGAAGTTTGCTCAAACTATTTTTGCACTTACACACAAATACTACTTTTCAAAAACAATTTCAAAATATTTGCTTTGTTAACACTCTTGAGGACCGATACAAGAGTTAACCTCAAAGAAAATAGCCACACTAAGGCTTTTTCAAAACATTTTCAAACACACAAAGTACAAAAGTATTTCGAAATGAGCAAACCTCTAAGAGCCCATGGAAAACCATGGATGGAAAGGGTGTTAACACATTCCCTTTCCATAATCTACCCCCTTACTCAGAAAACATCTCGAAAAGGTCTTTTTCTGTTCTTTTCACCCTTTCCTTTGTTGGATAAAAGAAAAGACGATGGCGACTCTTGCTTACCGCATATTTGCAAACAAAAAACGCAAAACCAGTATATAACAGTCGGTTCTGCCACCGTATCACACTTCCAATTGACTCAATTATACCCAAAATGATGTTAACATCAAAACTTAATATCGACACAAGTGATACCATCATTCACGCTTCAAACACCATTAATACGGATAACAGTCCATACTTCAATTAATTTAGAAAAACAAAGAACACTTTGTTACACAATAATTTCAACAACATTCAACGTGACGCCAATATTTAGTGTTTACAAAATCAGAACCGATTAAACTTAGTATTCAACTTCAATACAAATCGTACTTGATTCAATAAAATCTAAAAAAAACAAATCGAAAACATGTTCCAAGTCAGTCATAAGCGTAAATCAGATTCACTTTTGCAAAGTAACACCAAACTGTTTTTTTTAGAGCTTACCAAAATGCTTTTACAGCTTAACAAATTACTTCTACAACCCAATAAACTATTTTTTACAGCCCAACAAACTGCTTTTTACATCCCAAAAAAAGTTGCTTCTAACAAACTGCTTTTAACAGCTTAAAAAACTTCTTTTTACAGCCTAAAAAACTAGCACATCAGAAGTAAAACAGAATCAGTCATAATCTAGCAAATCATTTCACCAAATTCAATGCATATTTTCTCAATTGTAACTCGAATGAAATCGAAACAGCATAACGTTTATAACTCAATCAAGCCATTTTCTCTAAATTATCAACAACATAGTAGTAAAGGGGTTGAAAGATACCGAAAAGCTGAAATCGGAAACAGTGGAATATCGGAGACAAATCGCATGCTGAACAGAAGCTGTATGAATGCTGTTGTGATGGAGAGAGATGCGATGGCTAGAGCTTGCGGAATCAGAGGCCAGAAGAAGAACACAGGGAGTCTGGCTTGGATTTGAAGGATGTTGAGCAGGCTGTGACAGTTTGATAATGGAATCAGAGGGAAATTGGCGCGGAGGAATTATATGATGGAACAATGATGGTGATGATTTACAGATAATTAATGAGGATTCTGCTGGTGGTTCGATCGCGGAGAGAGGATAAGAGAAATAGAAGGGTCGGTGAAAGTTGGGGATGCTGTTTGGAGGGAGGTGACGGTAGTGCGCTGTTTGGAGAAAGGTGATGGTAGTGTGCTGTTTGGAAGGTAGTTGGGTATGTATTTGGTGGAACAGGGAGGCAAGATGAAGGGAGTATGCTGGGGTAGATAGAAGGAGTTTGCAGTGAGTATTGGGTGGTTTGAAGATTGGGTTTTGTGTGTTGAACAAAGAATAAATGAAGCCCTTTATATAGAAAGAATGAAAAGAAAATTGATTATGTCATTTGCAATTCCGTTCACTTTTTTTTCTTCTAATTTGTATCGATCTGTAACTTTCTCTAACAACCAATAAGAATAAAGTTTAGTTTAACAAAAAAGTTTAATGACCAAAAAACCCTCTAAAAATAAAAATGACGTAAAAATCTGAAAGAGAAAAAATTAATTCAATTTTAATTTTAATTTTAATTTTTTCTGAATAAAAAAATAGAGACCCAAAATGACTAAAAACGAAAAAAAAGGACAAATCTATCTGAAAAAATGAAATGAACACATTAAAATAAACTACCTGTCTCAAAGATTAATGAAAAAATATTCAAATGATCAAAATCGAAATAAAATGAGGATAAAAATATCAGGTTGAACAGACGCTTAAGGTTAAAAACGAGACCTCAAACTATACCGAAAAAATGAAGCGAGCATACCGTCATGATCTATACGAAACGAATATTCATAAAATGACCAGTAAAAGGTGAAAACTTGAAATATTTTTCTCGCTAATTTACCGCACAGTATCGAATCGCTTTTAATAGTCTATCTATGAAACTGAAATATTAATATTATCGACATATAAACAACTTGGAGCAATGCAAGAAACGATTAAAGAGATAAAAATGCATGAAGTGAAATATCTGATATTTTTTCACCTATAAAATGATGCAAACTTCAATTTAAACTGACTCTTGATCAACTTAAATACGACTAATGATGCAAAATGTGATGAATGAAGATACTTATTAATGACTGTGACCAAATAACAAAATATGATATGAAAGTACGACTAAAAAAATTAGAGGCGAAATTTAGGGTGCAACAGCTGAAATCATTTTGAGGAACCTTCTGAAGCAAAGTTGTTCCTCACATCATTAGCTCTTAACTTGTAATGAGAAGTTAGAGATAACGTCAAGGAGATTCATATGCTCGAAGAATCTCTCAAAAATATTGAACAATAAGGATGTTATGATCATTCGAACTCAAACAGGCAAACGTTGACTTTTGGTCTGACAACTTCAAATCAACTCGCGAACTTGATCTTTTCATAGCCCAAGATACTATTAATCACATATGAACTTGAGACATCAAAGAAGGCATGTAAATAGACACGTGAACCTATCTCGAAGAATCTTGAGAATTAAGCAACCAAACTCGTCTTAACTATGCTGAATGAAACTTGAGGATAACGCGACCTAAGATTTTAGACCACCGCTCTGAGCCATAGGCTTTTGGGAACTATTTTTTGCTTGAACAAACCATAACCCTAACCGGAGAGTCATCATGTGAACTTCTTGGTCGTAAACCCTGTTTTTCAAGACACAAAACAAACAAAACATATTTTGGAATTTTGGTTAGAAGTCAGTAAAATATAATATACATATATACGAGGCACACGATTCAAGGTGCTTGGTGATCTCTCAGGAGTAAAGCCAAAGATAAGGAAAAGAACCAAACCCTAGTGTGATATTTTTATGATTGAGTTGGTATGATATGATAGAGGAATCTTAGGGGCAAAAATTTGCGTATAACAGCTGCCCTTATTTAAGTGTCTTCTATCCGGAGATGTGGAGGTTAAAATCTCCGTGTCGACGCGATCGAAGATACTTAAATATAAACAAGCCCTATTTTTGGCCCTAAGATGTCATGCAATGCTTATGATTATGAATGCAAATGACCAAGTCCAATGAGTGACACAAGACACCACTGGGGATGAAATAAGATAAAAACAAAGATCAAATGGGAAACCCGACCAGGAAAATAAATCATTGGTGAACAAAAGACTCGACTCTATTGGGGTAAAGTCCAAAGAGGAGATAGAGGATAACCGTGATCGGCAGATGACTATGAACTATCCACTCACTGAGGAGATAGCAAAAAAGCAACATCGACCCACCGGGGAAAGAAATGGTAAGATAATACCAGCAAATACCAATATTAGGGAACAAATGAACTTTTTCAGAGAAATAGAAACTCATTGACAAACTACCTTCCATAATGACAAGGCTACCATTCATCGGAAAAAGATCTCAACAACGAACTACCTTCCATAATGACAAGGCTACCATTCGTTAGAGTAACAAATATCAACAACAAACTACCTTCCATAATGACAAGGCTACCATTCATTGGAGTAACAAATTTCAATAACAAACTACCTTCCATAATGACAAGGCTACCATTCATTGGAGTAACAAATATCAACCACAAACTACCTTCATAATGACAAGGCTACCATTTATTGGAGTAACAAATCTCAACAACAAACTACCTTCCATAATGACAAGGCTAACATTCATTGGAGTAACAAATCTCAACAACAAACTACCTTCCATAATGACAAGGCTACCATTCATTGGAGTAACAAATCTCAACAACAAACTACCTTCCATAATGACAAGGCTACCATTCATTGGAGTAACAAATTTCAAAAACAAACTACTTTCCATAATGACAAGGCTACCATTCATTGGAGTAAAAAATCTCAACAACAAACTACCTTCCATAATGACAAGGCTACCATTCATTAGAGTAGAAAATCTCAACAACAAACTACCTTCCATAATGACAAGGCTACCATTCATTGGAGTATCAAAATCTGAATCTTCTCTGGGAACTGACAGATTTACTAGGGAAGTACAGGTTGCTCAAATAAAGAGACCGGCCACTTGCTGTTACGAGAAAGAATTTCAATAATGATTTCCCGGGGAAAGAAACATGGCTTCCTGGGGAAAGAAATATGGCTTCCTAGGGAAAGTAATAGGACTTCCTGGGGAAAGAAACATAGCTTCCTGAGGGAAATGCCAATATATTCCTGCTGAGGAGATAAAGTCTTCACGTGTAAAATAAATGCACATTCTCACACATGGGATCAAAGCTTGCCAAAATCAAAATAATAATACAGTTGGGGACCACCCATTCGAACCAGAAATAAATCGGAATGAAACAGTCAATCAAAATAACATCTCATGAGAAATAAACTCAAGAGGGAACCGCATTCCATCCAGACAATGAGTTGAATATGAAGGCTAAATAAAAATTATTCCACGAGGGATAACTCAATGGGGAAAATGAAAGGATATAATTTCTGCTTAAGGTTGACAATCTATTGGAGAGAGGATAACATAACTCTACAAAACAGAGTAATATGTCAACAAAATATTAATGAATGCAAATGAGCAATGATTTGCTAAATTCAACTATGCATGATGTATGTGTGAATGTATGAATTTTATCATGTATATGTTGACAAAACAGACATGTAACACTAGGGATAACCAGACAAAACCAACTTGGGTACAATCAATACTCGGCTAAAACACATCCAAGATGAAAATTTCATGAGAAAGTAAGCACCGACTGAGGAAACAAATTCCTACTTCATGGCTTAACCTCATTGGGAAGGAACATAATCCAAAAATAATCAAATCATAGCAATAAATCAGTACATATACACGGGTATAACATCCTCCTCCAGGCTTCACCGGGAAATATCACACAGACTTCAATGGGGAAAACAAATGTTTCACGGTCTGTACTTCTATTGGGGATTTCCATACTGATTTCAATGGGGGAAATAATACCATACTATTGAGACATCAACTATAGATATTGTACTGACTTCATTGGGGAGGGAAATAACACATCACCGAGGGGAAACCAAGATACATTCTTCAATACCAATAGCGAGGATTGCACCAACTTCTCTAGGGAGAACTTATGAAATTTCACGGGGATAGACATACCTAGAGATTTATGAAGTCAAACATTACAGCAAGAAATCAAACTTATGGGGATTTAAAATCAAATCTAACACTTGGAGGGAGAAAACCCAAAAAGTTGACAACTGTTTCAACATTTCTTAAAAAAGACATTGCCCTTGTCAGGTTGCCTCACTGGAGAAAACGGGATAGAGAACTCAGACCCTGGAAACTTGAAATCAAAATGAACCAAGACTTGACTGGGGAAAGAGGGTTCACAAACCCAATACCGCACCATACATTGATTGGTATCATCTTCAATTATATGAGAAGCATAAGATAATCGTACTCAAACCAGCAAAAGTGTCCTGGGAGAGCCTTTCCTGGGGGATTCATACTTCCAAAATTTCAGAGTTCGTCCATCCTTGGAGTCACTATTTTTGTTCTCCTTGAATCACAAAATCTAAAGCAAGAAGTAATTTGCAAATTCTTTTTAAAAAGATTTTTTTTTGTTATTTAATCTGTTTGCTTTGAAAATTTCTATCAATAATAATTAAAGTCTTTGTAAGCTGAACAAAACAAGAATTGCAAAGAATTGGTAAAAACCTCAAACTTTATTAATAGAATGGTAGTCTGCGAATGGCGATACTCCATAGATGATTACAAAGTTTGGAAAATGGTAATATATATTATAAAAGATACATTGAAATACAATGACCATTATTCTCCCTAACAACTTTGAATTCCTGAGCAGTGACTTCAGTTGAAGAGTGGCGAGGATTCAAGAAGATTGTTGCTTCAATGATCAAGTCTTGCCTAATGCAATTACTTGCCAAGAAATCCCTAACTTTTTCCTAGGTTTCCCTTGCGGGTTTTAAACCTACCAGGAAAATTAATTCCGTTTATGTCTCTAATTTTTGCCTAGACCGCCCTTTATGGTTTTCAGCCTACCGAGACGCTCCTTTTTTGCTTAAGTCGCCCCTTTGGGTATTCGACTTTGCGAGCTATTCTTTTATTTCTTTAGGCGAAGTATTTGTTGACTACATCAGCATTCACAGGATGTGGAAACTCCTCGACATCCATAGTTTCAAGAATCAATGCACCACCAGAGAAGGCTTTCTTGACAACATACGGGCCTTCAAAATTGGGAGTCCACTTTCCCCTAGAATCAACGTTAAAAGACATGATCTTCCTGAGAACGAAGTTGCCTTCTCTGAATTCACGAGGTTTGACCTTTCTTATCAAAATCTTTCTTCATTCTCTTATGGTGCAACTGACCATGACACAAAGCCGTCATTCTTTTCTCTTCAATCAAATTTAACTGGTCAAACCTGTTCTGGACCCATTCAGCCTCTGACAACTTGACTTCTGTTATAACGCGTAAAGAGGGAATCTAAACCTCAACGGGGAGCACTGCTTCCATGTCATATACAAGAGAGAACGGGGTTTCCCCTATTGAAGTGCAGACAGATGTTCGATACCCATGCAAAGCAAAAGGGATCATCTCATGCCAATCTTTATAAGTTACAACCATTTTCTAGATGATCTTCTTGATGTTCTTATTAACAGCTTCAATAACCCCATTCATCTTTGGCCTGTAGGGATATGAATTGTGATGGACAATCTTGAATTCTTCACAAAGTTTTGACATCATCTTATTATTCAGATTTGAGCCGGTGTCGGTGATAATCCTTCTTGGCACATGTTGTACCCCAAAATTTGCCCTCTCATTTTATCAAGATTTCCCCTCACAAGACTCTTTGGACTCCAGACAGGATTAGGGTTTGCTCTGCTCAAGACATCTCCTTGCAGTGATGACCTGAAATTAGGGTTTGAGTTTGCACAGGGATTTTTGGACTTCCAATGCTCAATGTGACTTTCATAATTCAGGTTGGACTTATAAAATTGCCCATACCAAGTTTCAAGCCTTGAATCAAATTTTTGCTCAGTCAATTGGACAGTTGACCTAAAAATCAGTTGTATTGGGGGAAAAGTCAATTGTGGCCAATTTACAGTCAAACCTTATAATTTTTGATCCACATCAACATTATAGACTCATATGAATCATTTTATCAAATTTGGATCATAACTCCTCAAGAAATTTGATCAGATCATCAAAAGGGCAAAATGGTCATTTTTAGGGTTTTGACTGCAGAAGGGAAATTTCTGATTTTTCACCTAGTAAATGGCAAATTGGGTTCAATCATGGATTCAAGGACTCAATGGCATCATCTTGACCTAATCACATGGTTCAAAAGATCTCAAATGCATTGGATTTATAGATGAATTTTCCAGTCAACTGATCAAAAATCAACTGTACACTGAAAAGTCAAACTTTGACTTTTTGGTCAAAATCAAGTACCAAGGGTCATTTTTCATCAAGATGTGACAAAACATGAAACTTGTTCACCAAGAAACCTAATTTTGGAAATTAGGGTTTAAGATTGAAAATTTTCATAACTTAGAAATTTTCTAAGTTATGAAAATTTCTTATTTTTTCCCAAATTTTCTCAACTTTTTCACCATGATGCAATTGGATTCAAAGAAAACCTCCAACATTAAAGTTGTAGTCCTACACAAAATCTACAACTTTTATTCACAAAGTTTTCCCAAAAGAAGCTTGGATCTCACGTTATGATTTTGTGAACAAGGGTCCATGAAACTTTTAACTTAGTGAAATTTTGCCCTAGTTTAGGCAGGATTTTGACCTATCTTCATGAAAATTTTTCACCTAGTTCCAATTGGAATATCAAAATACATTTCAAATATGGATTGTAGAGCATTTTACAAGCTTTCCAAAATGTCAAAGAACTCTCCAACATCATTTATGGTTAGGGAGAATCGAAGGTTTGAATTTGGCAAAATATCACTTTGGTCCATGGCATTTTTCACTATGCTACAAGTTGCAAATTTTGTCCAGCCATGGTTGTACTTGGTTTACAGATCCTTAAACCCTTCCACCCTCAAAAATTGAATGCAAACACAATTAATTAAGGCTTTGTTCTGAGCTTTAGAAGTTTACACATTGAATTAATCTAAAAATGGCAAAAAGGCAACATTGCCACTTTGATAAAGTTAGCTTTATGTCAAGTTGTTCCTCTTGAGCTGTGAACTCAATCTTTTGCAGCAAAACAACTCCACAAACTTAGGGCAAGGTACACAAACTTTGTGCAGCTAGGAAGGAGGCATGTACAGGCTCTTGAGCATTGTCATTTCACTTTTGCTTCAAAAGCAAGTCAACTTTCAAAATCACCACAACTCTTGTATATGATATAAACAAGTGTTGTAAACATTTCAAAGAAGTTTCTCATATTGCCTAGGGTCAGAAACACGAGCTAGCAAGTCCTCAAACCTTCCAAAACACCAAAACACAAGTTCCTATCAAAACAGGGCAGGTTCTGCATTTTGATTTCCAAATCACAAACCACTCGTGTGTTTTGCTTGCAACCAGTTTCAACACACTCCATACAACCTACCTAAACTATCCCAACCATTCCCAAGTCACTGTAACTCCATTTACACACTTCACCATTTTTTAATTCTGACTTTGCAGGTTGACTTCTACAAGCATATTCAGGCAAGTTTAAAGCAAGCTAGGCATTGGGAAAGCTCAAAGGAACTTCAAGCAAGCTCACAAGCATCTCAGGCCTCACTCACAACCCCCACATTGCTATACTCGAGCTTGACTGAAACAGGTAAAGTTCAAACTTCTATCTCTCTATTTAGGAATCATTAGGCTTAGGTTTGTGAATAAAAAATATGATGAAGACTGTGAAGTGCCTGGAGAATTGGCTAGACTGCTACAACAGGAAGAAAGGGCTATTCTGCCCCATGAGGAGCTGTTAGAGACAATCAATTTGGGTACTGATGAAGACAAAAAAGAAGTTAGAGTGGGTGCCAACCTAGAGCCAAGTGTCAAAGAAGCGCTTAGTTCAGCTGTTAAATGAATATGTTAAGATCTTCGCCTGGTCCTACGAAGACATGCCGGGACTTGATACAGATATTTTGGTTCACCGTCTCCCTACAAGAGAAGATTGTCCACCAATTAAACAGAAAGTCCACCGAATGAGGTCCAATATGTCTGAAAAGATCATAGATGAAGTGATGAAGCAGTTCAATGTTGGGTTTCTTGCAGTTACATCCTATCCATAATGGGTTGCTAACATTGTGCCCGTGCCTAAGAAGGACGTCAAGGTCAGAATGTGCATGGATTACAGAGACTTAAACAGGGCTAGCCCTAAAGATGACTTTCCACTATCGCACATTGAGATCTTGGTTGATAACACAGCTCAACACAAGGTATTTTCTTTCATGGATGGATTTTCAGGGTATAACCAGATCAAAATGGCCCCTGAAGACATGGAAAAAACTACTTTTGTTACGCGGTGGGGTACCTTCTACTATAAAGTGATGCCATTCGGACTGAAGAATGTCAGGGCAACCTATCAACGCGCCATGGTAGCTTTATTTCATGACATGATACATCATGAGATTGAAGTCTATGTGGATGACATGATAGCCCGTTCACAGACAGAAGAAGAACACCTCATCCATCTACAAAAGCTGTTTGTCAGTTTGAAAGAGTACAAGCTCAGGCTGAACCCTAACAAGTGCACTTTCGGAGTCAGGTCCGGTAAACTCTTGGGTTTCATTGTCAGCAAAAAAGGCATCGAGGTTGATCCTGCCAAAGTCAAAGCTATACAAGAAATGCCTACCCCTCGCACTGAGAAGGAGGTCAGAGGTTTCTTGGGACGCCTAAACTACATTGCAAGGTTCATTTCTCACCTAACATCTACCTGTGAACCAATCTTCAAACTGTTGAAGAAAGATCAGGTGGTTAAATGGAATGATGACTGTCAAGTTGCTTTCGATAAAATCAAGGAGTATTTTCTAGAACCTCCTATCTTGATGCCACCCGTCGAAGGAAGGTCGCTAATCATGTATCTGTCTGTCTTAGAAAATTCAATGGGGTGCATATTGGGCCAACATGATGAGTCTGGATGAAAATAGCATGCCATTTATTACCTTAGCAAAAAGTTTACCGACTGTGAGACTCGTTACTCACTGCTCGAGAAAACTTGTTGCGCTTTGGTATGGGCTGCTCGCCGCCTAAGGCAATATATGTTGACTCATACCACTTTGTTGATCTCTAAGATGGATCCGATCAAGTACATCTTTGAAAAGCCTGCTTTATCTGGTAGAATAACTAGATGGAAAATGATCCTGACTGAGTACGATATACAGTACACGACCCAAAAAGCTATAAAGGGGAGTGTGCTAGCTGACCATCTGGCTCATCAAGCTGTCGAAGATTACCAATCCATGAAGTTTGACTTCCCCGACGAAGACATTATGACCTTAGACAACATTGAAGGTAACTGACTGTATGACGGACCTGAACAAGGATCCCGATGGACTTTGTACTTTGATGGTGCCTCCAACGCCCTTGGGAACGGTATCGGTGCTGTGCTCATCTCACCAGAAGGTTGCCATACACCTCTCACCGCCAAACTCTGCTTTAACTGCACTAACAACATGGCCGAGTATGAAGCTTGCATCTTTCGACTCGAGGCTGCAATAGACCTGGGTATGAAATCTTTGGTGGTGTTTGGAGACTCAGCTTTGGTCATCAGTTAGATCAAAGGAGAGTGGGACACTAAACATCCTAACTTCATCCCTTATAAAGAACATGTCCTGACATTGTTACCACATTTCGAGCAGATTACCTTCGAGCACTTTCCGCGAGAAGAAAATCAGCTAGCAGATGCTCTAGCTACAATGTCATCCATGTTTAAACTTAACTGGGATAATGAGGCTCCCAAACTCACCATCGAGGGAATGAATGAACCTATACATTGTCACGAGATTAATACCGAAGAAGTAGTGCACCGACCTTGGTTTCACGAAGTCAAAAGGTATCTCGAGACGCGAGAATACCTTGAAGGAGCTTCGGTCAATGAAAAAAAGTTCTTGAGGAGATTCTCTGCCAAGTTCTTCTTGAGTAATGGTATCCTATACAAGCGCAATCACGATTGCATTCTGCTCCGTTGTGTGGACAAGGTTGAAGTTGAACAGATCATGGCTGAACTACATAATGGTACATTTGGCACCCATTCGAGCGGACATACGATGGCTAAGAAGATTCTAAGGGCAGGCTATTACTGGTCTACCATGGAAGGTGACTGTCATCAATATTCCCATACTTGTCACAAATGCCAAATCTATGCAGACAAGGTACACATACCTCCAGTTCCTCTCAATGTATTAACAGCTCCTTGGCCATTCGCAATGTGGGGAATCGATATGATTGGAGAGATCAAGCCCACAACATCTAATAGACACCGCTTCATTCTGGTGGCCATTAATTACTTTACCAAGTGGGTCGAAGCAGCTTCCTTCGTCTCCGTTACAAAGAATGTGGTTTCCCGGTTCATCAAGCAGAACCTCACATGTCGGTACGGTATCCCCGACAGGATTATCACTAACAACGGTAAAAACCTGAATAACACTATGATCACTGCCTTGTGCGAGAAGTTCCAGATTCAACATCACAATTCATCTCCCTATCGGCCAAAGATGAACAGTGTTGTCGAAGCTGCGAACAAAAATATCAAGAAGATTATACAAAAGATGACAGTCACCTACAAGGACTGACATGAGATGTTACCGTTTTCTCTCCACGGGTACCGTACCATGGAGCGTACATCAACAGGGGCAACACCCAATTATTTGGTATACGGCATGGAAGCTGTTTTGCCTATCGAGGTTCAGATTCCCTCATTGAGAATCATGAAGTATGCTGGTTTGAGTGAAGACGATTGGATTCAGACCCAACTTGATCAACTTAACTTGATTGATGAAAAAAGGCTTACTGTTGTTTGCCATGGTCAGACGTATCAAAAACGGATGATCAAGGTTTTCAACAAGAAAGTCAGGCGCTAGGTATATCAAGTCGGGGATCTTGTAATCAAGCGAATCATCTGGCCGCAAAGTGATCCCAGGGGCAAATGGACTCCTACCTACGAAGGACCATTTGTGATCAAAAACATCTTTTCTGGTGGGGCAATGATCTTGACCACCATGGACGGTGACGACCTGCTGCATCCTGCGAACGCAGACATAGTCAAAAGATACTACGCATAATTGACCCGGCAAGTTGAAAACCCGAAAGGGCGACTTGGGAAAAAAATGGCATCCCGGTGAATCGAAAACCCGAAAGGGAGGTTCAGGCAAAAGTTAGGGATAAATAAAAAAATCTATACACCCGGCAAGTTGAAAACCTAAAAGGGCGACTTGGGCAAAAAAGGGTTTCCCGGTGGATCGAAAACTTGAAAGGGCGGTCCAGGAAAAAGTTAGGGAATTAAAGCGTATGACTATGTCTCATTGGATCACTTTAAAGAAAATCTCTTCGCCAGACAAGCTCCAGGCTTCTGATCGATTTAACCATCTTCGGACGAAGCAACGAATGGACAAGATATTCAGAGTTATGAAGGCTATAGCAGAATGGGAGCCCCATGGAATTTTTACACATAGCCATCTTTCTTTGTATAAAATTTTCTCATTTTTTATGACAACATTCTCTTACTAGGATGTCTGTCTCCTTTGTACAAAATACTTACACAGAGTTAATACAAAGATACTTCAAAGTGCAGAAAACTATTTGCCTTTTCTTCTTTTTTTTACGCTTGTGTTTTATTTGAAAACGTCCAATGGTTTATTAAATGAGCATATGCATTTGAATATAATCACTATTTACAAATAAACAAAATGTGAAAGAATAATTACTGACAGGTTGAAAGTATAGGAAAACGTCTTTAGTCTATTCCAAGAGAAATCTCCTGCAGTATATCGTCTGGATCCTCGGCGGAGCTACAACCTTGAAATACATATCCCCAGCGGAATTAAATTTCAAAATCCCCATCAGAGGTAGACTTCAAACTTCCAATCCCCGGTGGAGTTATATTTCAAACCTTTAATTCTCATCAGAGTTAAGTTTTCAAACTCCCAATCCTCATCGGAGCAAAACTTTGGGTCATGAATCCCCAACAAAGATGAAACCTTCTTCCCCAACGGAGTCAAATTTCTAACTACTAATCTACAGCAGAAACCATTCAGTTTTCTCCAGATCCCCCAAAAAGTGGTCTTAAAATCTGAGAATTAACCAGAAAGTAGTTAACTTTTATCCCCAACCTCCGGATAATTCCCCAGTAGATTGGCATACAACCCAAACTCCTGAACTTTTTCCAAACAGGAATAAACTTTTCCTCCGGAGAATCTTGAACTTACTTTCCAGCAAGATAGCTATTCCCTAGCAGTATATCTATTTCCCACAGAGTTCTCACTCCCCAACAGAATGAAGATTCTCATTCTTAACTCTAGTTTGAAGTCCCCAGGGATTTTCCCTAGCAGATTGAAGATTCTCACTCCTGATTCCCCAGTAAAGTTGCCAGAGCCTTTAATACTCCCAGCATGAGTTCGTCAAAATTTTTAATCCCGTACAGATTGAAGATTCTCATTTTCACTTCTCCGGTAAAGTCTTCAAGCTTTCAATTCCCCAGAAGACAGAAATTTCTCATTCTTAGTTCTCTGCAAAAGCCATTAGAGTCTTCCTTATTCTCCAGTAGATCAAGTTTTTCCTTTATCTGATCCCCAGTTGAGATTCGGCAGAGTTTTCCTATTCCCCAACTGAGTAAGGATTCCCATTGTGTAATCTCCAACCATAGTCATCAAAATTATCTGGATTCCCCAAACAGGTTTCTCAAGCAGATTTGAAGGATTTCTATATTCCCAGGAAAGTCATGAAGGATTCTCACACCCCTACAGAAGTTGTCAGAGTTCTTGGTAATCCCCACAAGTTGCCAAGGATTTTCTATCCCCAACAGTGGTCCAAGGATTTCTCATCTTCAGCAATCAAAGATTTTGAATATCCAACAGCGGTCAAGGATTTATGTTCCCCGGCAGCAGTCAAAGATTTTATAATCTCCAGCTTTCCAGGATTTATTTTCCTGAGCAAGACGGATAATCAGCTTACATGCGCATACATTACATTCATATATCATAAACATTGATAAGACACATCTCATTGCATCATACATTTCATGCAACATAACTTTGTGCTTCAGCTAACATTTTACCCTTTTCAGGATAAGATTAAAAGCTATCTTTAACAAATATTCATAGATTTCAGATACAGTACTGATACACTCCAAGACATGGAAGTCATTATGTTACTCATTCAAATCTCTTATTCAGATACAGTATGGATACACCCTAGACACAGAGGTCATTCTATTACTCATTCAGAATTCAAAGTCAAGATATAGTACGGATATGCTTTAGACACGGATGCCATTATGTCGCTCATTCAGACTTCAACAATCAGATATAGATTAGATACGCTCCAGACACGGAAGCCATTCTATTTCTCATTCAGATTCAACTATCAATTTCAAGTCCAGATACACTCCAGACACGAAAGTTATTCTGTCACTTACTCAGATCCCAGTTATAGTTCAGATACACTCCCCACGGAAATCATTCTGCTACTCATATAGATCTCAACTTCAAATACAGTCCAGATACGCACCAGACGCGGTTGCCATTCTGTCACTCATTCAAATGTTTCCCCAGCTCAGAAATGCTCCAGACACGGATGTCATTCTTTCGCTTATTCAGATTTCATATTTAGATGCAATATAGATACACTCCAGACACGGCAGTCATTCTATTATTCATTCAGATCCGATCTCCAGATACAACTCAGATACGTTCCAGATACGGATACCATTTTGATGTTCATTCTCCTGATTTTCAACAAACATTCTTGGGTGGCATCTTTAAGCCCATCTCCAGCAAGATTCTACCATCTCCAAATGGCATATTTAAGCCCATTCCCTAAACTACATTTTGACGAGTGCAAATTTACGGGCACTCTAGTGTCCAATCATCTTTTACCTTCGAGTCACGAAAGGAAAACTCGCCAATCTAACTCTTCAGGTTCAAGAAGATTGAACAGGGGCAGCTATTGTACCCCAAACTTTTCCCTATCATTTTATCAAGATTTCCCCTCACAAGACTCTTTGGACTCCAAACAGGATTAGGGTTTGCTCTACTCAAGACATCTCCTTGCACTGATGACCTGAAATTAGGGTTTGAGTTTGCACAAGGATTTTTGGACTTCCAATGCTCAATGTGACTTTCATACTTCATGTTGGACTTATAAAATTGCCCATACCAAGTTTCAAGCCTTGAATCAAATTTTTGCTCAGTCAATTGGACAATTGACCTAAAAATCAGCTGTATTGGGGAAAAAGTCAATTGTGGCCAATTTACAGTCAAACCTCATAATTTTTTATCCACATCAACATTATAGACTCATATGAACCATTTTATCAAGTTTGGATCACAACTCCTCAAGAAATTTGATCAGATCATCAAAGGGCAAAATGGTCATTTTTAGGGTTTTGACTGCAGAAGGGCAATTTCTGATTTTTCACCTAGCCAATGGCAAATTAGGTTCAAGCATGGATTCAAGGACTCAATGGCATCATCTTTACCTAATCACAAGGTTTAAAAGATCTCAAATGCATTGGATTTACAAATGAATTTTCCAGATCAAAAATCAACTGTACACTGAAAAGTCAAACTTTGACTTTTTGGTCAAAATCAAGTGCCAAGGGTCATTTTTCATCAAGATGTGTCAAAACATGAAACTTGTTCACCAAGAAACCTAATTTTGGAAATTAGGGTTTAAGATTGAAAAATTTCATAACTTAGAAATTTTCTAAGTTATGAAAATTTCTTATTTTTTCCCAACTTTTCTCAACTTTTTCACCATGATGCAATTAGATTCAAAGAAAACCTCCAACATGAAAGTTGTAATACTCCGCAAAATCTAAAACTTTGATTCACAAAGTTTTCCCAAAAGAAGCTTGGATATCAAGTTATGATTTTGTGAACAAGGGTCCATGAAACTTTTAACTTAGTGAAATTTTGCCCTAGTTTAGGCAGGATTTTGACCTATCTTCATGACAATTTTTCACCAAGTTCCAATTGGAATCTCAAAATTCATTTCAAAGATGGATTGTAGAGCATGTTACAAGCTTTCCAAAATGTCAAGGAACTCTCCAAAATCATTTATGGTTAGGGAGAATCGTAAGTTTGAATTTGGCAAAATATCACTTTGGTCCATGGCATTTTTCACTATGCTACAAGTTGCAAATTCTGTCCAGCCATGGTTGTACTTGGTTTACAGGTCCTTAAACCCTTCCACACTCAAAAATTGAATGCAAACACAATGGATTAAGGCTTTGTTCTGAGCTTTAGAAGTTTACACATTGAATTAATCTAAAAATGGCAAAAAGGTAACATTGCCACTTTGATAAAGTTGGCTTTATGTCAAGTTGTTCCTCTTGAGCTGTGAACCCATTATTTTGCAGAAAACCAACTCCACAAACTTAGGGCAAGGTACACCAACTTTGTGCAGCTAGGGAGGAGGCCTGTACAGGCTCTTGAGCATTGTCATTTCACTTTTGCTTCAAAAGCAAGTCAACTTGCAAAATCACCACAACTCTTGTATCTGATATAACTAAGTGTTGTAAACATTTCAAACAAGTTTCTCATATTGCTTAAGGTCAGAAACACGAGCTATCAAGTCCTCAAACCTTCCAAAACACCAAAACACAAGTTCTTGTCAAAACAGGACAGGTTCTGCATTTTGATTTCGAAATCACAAACCACTCGTGCGTTTTGCTTGCAACCAGTTTCAACACACTCCATACAACCTACCTAAACTATCCCAACCATTCCCAAGTCACTGTAACTCCATTTACACACTTCACCATTTTTTAATTCTGACTTTGCAGGTTGACTTCTACAAGCATATTCAGGCAAGTTCAAAGCAAGCTAGGCATTGGGAAAGCTCAAAGGAACTTCAAGCAAGCTCATAAGCATATCAGGCCTCACTCACAACCCCCACATTGCCATACTCGAGCTTGACTGAAACATGTAATGTTCAAACTTCTATCTCTCTATTTAGGAATCATTAGGCTTAGGTTTATGAATAAAAAATGTAGTCCTCATTTAAGTTAACTGAGCTGGAAGAATTTGAATGATGAACTTTCTGAAAAAACTAGGTTAGAAATTAGGGCCAGAGAAATTCTCTCTGGTCTTTGAGAGTTAGATTAAGTTTTTTACATGGTTAGAATCGTGTGATCATGCTCTATAACTTTCATGTTGCAAGTTTTTGTTTTTAAGCATAAATGCAGGACATACGAATTTGAACCATTGGCGCGCATTTGGTTGATATCTCAAGGACAGGGATGAAGGCAATGTGGGCTGGGCTTGGATTCTCCTTGCTTTTGACACCCCTTGGCTTGCTGTTTACACCCCCTTGGCCCATTTGTTTATTTTTCCATATTTTTCATTTCTTTTTTAGTTTCTGACTTTTATTATTTTTTCTAAATATAAAAAATCATTAAAAATATTTTCTTAAATTTTCACATTTTATTTTATTATTTTTTATTATTTTTTGGACATAGAAATAATTATTAAATAATATACTTTTATTTTCTTAAAATAAAAACTTGTAAATATTATAAAAATATTATATATTTTTATTTTTTATACACTTATATAATATTGTCATACATATTTTTATTTTTCAACATTTTGTATATATTTTATTTTATTTTTTGGTACATAAATGAATAAATAATATAATTAATATATATAAATTTCTTAAAACCAAAATTAGGGTTTATTACCCTTTCCAAAAATAACCATTAATATTTTTCCTATTTTTAGGACATTAAATAATTTATTTTTACATACATAAAGATAATACAAAAAACCTTTTTGCACATTCATGTTTAATTGCATATTTAAATATTTGTCAATTTGTACAATGAGTTCAATTTGGTTGTAATAGTTGACTTAGGGTTTTAATTTCTTGCAAATATCCCCCTATTCAAACTTGTATCCCCCTTCCCATATCAATATTGTAATAGTCGTAGATTTACTTTTTACACACTTTATAGCTTTCAAATATGCCATGATAGAAAGATTAGGGTTTGTATGCAAAAATCCAAAATCAAACAAATATCATGACTAAACACAAGACAAAAATGCATAAAAATGACAACACAATACACACAAGCACCCCTAGGGTTTCATCCACTTGTTGCCTTAAACATGGACATGGTATGCATGCCAGGTATCTTGGCAAAACAAAAACAAAACAAAAGATCATAGTCCCTCGATGACGCTATCTTGGTTTCCTATACAAAAATGATCTAGTCCCTAAAAAATTTGCTAAGATACTTGGCACAATTGCTATCATGGTCATACGATGACCTGCGCCTGTCCCATTTAACATCCAAACACAAGGTTATTTACCAAATACAATGGTAAAACAACAATGTCAAAGGGTTAAAAATGTGTAGGAAAGATCTTTGAGTAGGGTAGACAACTCCTAGTTACTTGATCAAACTTGCAAACATCCTTGCTATTTTCAAAAACACACAACACATTTCAAAACATTTCCCAAAACAAACTTTCAAACATTGAAACATCTTTTCAAAAGACAAACACCTTTGTATATATTCAAACAAGAATCATTACAAAGTTTGCCTAGACAAAGGCCTCTTTTCAAAATACATTCAAGACCACACACAAAATCACCATTTCAAACAATTGAAAAGCAAAAGCAAGTGATCTAAACAAGTAACTAAGAGCCCATGGAAAACCATGGATGAAAAGGATGCTAGAACCTTCCCTTTTCATAATCTACCCCCCGAACCCAAGAAAACATCTCAAAGGTCTTTCCTGTGCTTTTTGACCTTTCCTTTGGATAAAATAAAAAGTCGGTGGAGACTCTTGCTATACCGAAACATTTGCGAACACAAACGCAAAAGCTCAAGTCAGTTCTCTCACCGTATCACAGAACTGGAGACTCTACTGGGGACTTCTTAAAAGTGGGGTTACCTTAGGGTTTAGATCACCTTTACATGCTTATCTTGTTTGCTTTGATTGCTTTATATTTGGTTCTATTGTTTGGGTTTGAAATCCTCTACCCGGATTTAGGAAACATTCATAGGTAAATAGCAATACGTTGTGGAAACTGTGCGGGGTATACCGACATGGTTGTAGCAATATCTATATTAGTGCGACATATTTGTGGGTACCGGTAGCCTTTGAGTTAATCAAAGAGAACACGGGGCCGCTAAGTGATGTCACAAAGCACTAATGGACTTTTAGAACCTTTACTTGACCATCTTGGCCTTTTTAGGGGTAGTGAGATGACCGGCTTTGGTGCAGTCCGAAGTTGGTAGATACTCGATACTACACTCATTGAGGGATGTTTTCTTGGAATATTTCGGTCGCCAGTAAAGTGGATAAACTGAAACAATGAATATAGAAAATAATCCAGTGATATTGAGCTCCTTAGAACCCGGTTACTATTTATAGGACAGGTTGAGCCAACTAACTTCAAGAGGGTACTTACCTTTGAAACCCCATGCAAGCCTAAACTAGGAACTTGTGTGATTTTCTTGTACATATACTTGTGCATACATGATGAACATCATGAAGCATCATTTGCATCCACTAACCATTTCAAGGATTTGGATCTTCATCTTTGTTCTTGTTTTATAGGTTATGGAATCACTCCGCAGGAAAATAACCCAAGTCAACCTTGTGAGAATTCCTCCTCAACTCAAGGAGCTTACTTCCAAGATTCCAGAGTATTATCCATTCACCGAAAGACATGGCAGACTTCTCAACTTGGTCAACTCCAACATTGAAGAAGACATGGTGAAAGTTCTCTTCCAGTTCTTTCACCCCCTACACCACTGCTTCATATTTCCTGACTACCAGCTAGTGCCTACTTTGGAGGAATTTTCTCAACTCCCGAGGATTCCTATTCTCCACCAACTACCTTTCAACGGTACAGAAAGAGATCCAAAGCCTAAAGATGTTGCTCAAGCCCTACACTTGCAACCATCTGATGTTAAAGGTCATTGGGAAACCAGAAGTGGTGTCAAGGGTTTCTTGGCAAAGTTTATGTTTGAGAAAGCTCAAGAATGCTGGAATTCATTAGACTTACAAGCTTTTGAGGAGATTGTAGCTCTTATCATCTATGGGTGGTCTTGTTCCCAAACCCTGATCAACTTATAGATGTGAATGCTGTCAAGATTTTCATGTCCCAGAATCCTGTGCCTACGTTGCTTGGGATATCTCCACTCATTTCACACTCGAACAATGAGGAAAAGGGGTGTTCTCATGTGTTGTACTCCTCTTCTAGCAAGGTGGTTTATTTCTAACCTTCCCCAGCCAGTCTTGAAAAATGAGCAAGGCTTGAGGTGGTCATAACGTTTGATGAATGTTACACATTCAGATGTTCATTGGTGTTCTCGATCCCGAGAAAATATTATCATCATTTATCATTGTGGGGAATTCCCTAATGTCCCACTACTTGGCATTAGGGGAGGCATCACCTACAACCCTTGCTTGGCTTTGAGACAGTTTGGGTATGCCTGAAGGGATGGCCCACATGACATGATGATTCCAGACATGGTTTTTAACTTCGACAATGACGCTCAAGGACTTCGACAAAGGTTTATCCGAGCTTGGAGGATGCCCAACAAGGTTGACAATAAGACATTGGGATACAAGAATTCCATCCCCCTTGAGCCTTACCTCAAATGGGTACGAACCCGCGCCCAAAGCCTTATGATGCCTTACCCCTACATTCTCCCTATGATCAAAGAGCCTGTTATGGAAGGAGAGGTTCCATACACCCTCCTACATCCTGACATGCCAACATCATTGGAAGATTTACAAAGGAGTTGGATACAGCTCAAGGGAGAACACGATATGTTTGAAGCCCAATTCTACGCCAGTGAGAAGAAGGTTTTAGAACTTACTCGTCAACTTCACGAAGAGCAGACTCTCAACACCTACATTGCGCCAAAGAGGATGCACAACGTCTTTTTATATTAGAATTTTGTATTTATTTTTCCCTTGGGGCATTTATGTACTAACAATTCTATCTTATTAATATGACGTGTGTTCTTTTTGTTTAAAACAAATTTGAATTTCTGAATCCTTGAATGCATTACATGAATACATTTCATTCATCATATGCATAAACAGGTCTTCACACCAGGTTTCCTTATCTCTCTTCTGTTTATTTCAGCAAGATGGATATAGAGCAGACGGTCAAAGATTTGCAAGCGCAGAATTCACAGTTCCAACAACTCCTCATGACCTTAGCAAAGGGTCAGGAGGATCTTAAAGCTCTGTTAGAGAAGGAAAGAGAGAAAAAGAAAAAGAAAAGAGTTGGTGTGGCTACTTTGGGTAGAAGATTTGAAGGTCAAACCAGAAGGGTCATGGATTTCCCCTCAACATCTGATGAAGGGGTAGGAAAAGGAAAGGGAGCTGCGGTACCATCTGAGTCTGAGGAAGAAGAAGAGGAGGAGGATGAAGGAAAAAGCTACTTACCAACCTTCTCAATGTCTTTCTATCTTTATTCGATGCTCCAACCGGGTATTTCTGAGTCTGGAGAAAATGCTTGATATCATAATACCAAGGTTTCTCATCCGATATCTCTTCTATTGCAAACACATGAGTTGGTCTATCTAAATGTCGCTCCGTGATACGAGGCACATCTTTCCAAGTATTCACTTGATACATAGAAGCCAGAGTTTCCAAGGCATCCGCCATCTGATTTTCATCTACGGGAATATGATGGAATTCAACTTTGTTAAAGTAGGATAATAATCTTCTAGCATAATCTTTGTAAGGGATCAAGCCAGGGTGATGAGTATCCCATTCTTCTTTAATCTGGTTAACCACCAAAGTTGAATCACCATATACATCTAGAACTTTGATTCTGAGATCAATGGCTTCCTCGTGACCCATGATACAAGCTTCATACTCTACCATATTATTGGTATAATCAAATGCCAGCCTTGTAGTAAAAGGAATATGTGATCCATGGGGAGTGATAATCACAATACCGATTCCTTTTCCATAAGTGTTCACAACTCCATCAAATACCATACCCCACCGAGATTTAGGATCAAGACCTTCCCCGGGAAACAGTTCATCATAATCTTTCGCTTTTAGAAAGATAACATCCTCATCATAGAAATCATATTTAACATTCTAATAATCATTAACCAGTTGGTGAGCCAGATAATCCGCTAACACACAGCTTTTTGTAGCCTTCTGAGTGCGGTATTCAATATCATATTCAGACAACAGCAACTGCCAACGGGAAATTCTCCCATTAAGGGCATGCTTTTCAAAAATATACTTAATTGGATCCATTTTGGAAATCAACCAAGTAGTATGGTTCAACATATATTGCTACAACCGCTTTTCCGCCCAAGCCAGAGCACAACATTTCTTTTCCAGCGTAGAATATCGCGACTCATAGTTGGTAAACTTCTTCCATTGAATTATCTAACACTGTCAGATACATGATCAATGGTCTTCCTTCAAGTAGATATTCTTTAATACTTTCAAATGCCCTTTGGAAATCATCTATCCATACACGAATCTGATCTTTCTTTAACAACTTAAAGATTGGTTCACACGTTACAGTCATATGGGAGATAAATCTGGAAATGTAATTCAGACGCCCAAGGAAGCCTCTAACTTTATTTTTGGTTCTTGGTGCTGGCATTTCTTGAATTGCTTTGATTTTATCAGGATCTACTTCAATTCCTTTATGGCTGACAATGAAACCCAACAACTTCCCTAATCGGACACCGAAGGTGCATTTATTTGGATTCAATTGGAGACGATATTTCTTCAAATGCTGAAAGAATTTCAACAAATCTTCTATATGCCCTTCTTCAGTCTGGGATTTAACAATCATATCATCAACATACACCTCAATTTCCTTGTGCATCAGATCAAGGAATATGGTTGTCATAGTCCTCTGGTATGTTGCACCAACGTTCTTCAACCTAAAGGGCATCACTCTGTAATAGAATGTTCCCCAGGTTGTGATAAACATTGTTTTTTTCATGTCCCCAGGAGCCATTCTGATTTTATTATATCCGGAAAATCCGTCCATGAACGAGAATACTTTGAATTTTGTTGTACTATCAACCAACATATTAATATGTGGTAATGGAAAATCATCTTTTAGACTAGCTCTGTTTAAATCTCTATAATCAACGCACATGTGAACTTTTCCGTCTTTCTTTGGTACTGGGACAATATTGGCAATCCATTGAGGGTACACTGATGTCACAAGAAAATTGTCATTAATTTTCTTTAAGACCTCTTCTTTAATTTTCACTGCCATATCAGGGTGAGTTTTTTGCAATTTCTGATTGACTCGCGGGCACTATGGCTTCAACAACAAATGATGCTCCACAATATCAATATCTAGACCAGGCATGTCTCGGTAAGACCAAGCAAAAAAATCCATATACTCTTTCAACAACTCAGTCAACCTGTTCTTCACGTCGGGGTGTAGTAATGCTCCAATCTTAACCTCCCTTGGCTCTTCCTATGAACCCAAATTGATGGTCTCCAATGGCTCTTTATACGACTGAATGGTACTTTCCCCGCGCTCGAGAAACCGTGAAACGTCTTCTAGAATTTCATCATTATCTTCTTCTTCGGCCACATACACAGGATATTCAAAGTTGGGAGAGGGTGAAGGGTCATTGTATTCAACATGTTTTTTAATTAATCTGTACATGTGATTTATGATTTCTTTTAGAAACTAACACATATATCAAGTGATTATGCAGATTTACTTTCAGTTATTATTTATTTTGAAAAGTTTTTTTTTTCTGATTACCATTTTCCAAGAAAAAGCAGAAAATAAAAAACACAATTTGGGAATCAAAGAGAACTCTTATTTATGATTTTAATGAGCAAAGAAAACAGATAAACCCGTACAATGTTAACTTTCACCTTGGGAAGAGTGAAAGCTTTTTGCAAAGATAAACAAAAAAAAATTAATTTGAGACATGGATGTTAGAGGGAATATCAATAGTGACCCAGTTCTGGACTCTGACTCCAGGCGTCACATAATTCAGCATTTCCTTTTCTTCTTCATCCTCCACAATAGCATTGATTCCAGAAACAGTTTAATGGTGGTAACCTTCACTGTGGAAAATATCCTGATAGCTGCTCATAGTAGACTTTGACTTCAAGGTCTCAAATTTTCCATTCTTCACTGAGTATCCTAAACCAACCATGTTCTTGTTCACCGGCGGATCAACAATCTACCCCTGTACTTTACTAGGTCCATTATGCACAACCTGTTGAGCATCTTTGAATGAATCCATAGAATTCTCATTCTCTCTCACGTTATCAACGAACAAAGCTTGGAACTGTGTTCCAACAACAACTTCATCTGCTTCTACAACACTGAAAGATGATAGATGAGAAATTAGAAATGCTTGCTCTCTATTTATAATAACCATTTTGATTTCACATACAAACTTTAGCTTTTAGTGTAGAGTTAAAGTGATAGCCCCTGCCTCATGTATCCATGGATGTCCCAGTAAAAAACTGTATGCGGGCATAATATCCATGACTTGGGAAGTGATATGGAAAAGGTGTGGGCCTATGTGGATAGGTAGATCCACTTCCCCAATAACTGACTTCCTTAATCCATCGAAGGCTTTTACAATAATACCACTTGGGAGCATGGGATCCCCTTGATATTTCAACTTCATCAGCGTACTCCTCGGTATTACATTTAAGGCGGACTCATTATCAATTAGCATATTTGAAAATGAATCGTTCTTACAGTTCATGGATATGTAGAGATCCAAATTGTGATTCCTCCCTTCATCGGGAAATTCATCATCGCAAAATCTTAGGTTATTACAAGATGTAATATTACCTGTCACACTGCTGAATTGATCTAACGGCATATCACTTTCCATGAAGGCTTGGTCTAACACCCACATTAAAGATTCTCTATGAGCAGATGAGTTCATCAGTAAGGTCAGAATTGATATTTTTGAAGGAGTCTACATCAAATGATCTACTATCCTATAGTTGTTCATCTTGATAATCTTCAATATATCATCCACCTCTTTTTCCACAGTAGCACCACTAGATTCCCCCACTATTTTCTTAGATTCAACACTTTCAACAATCTTCTTATCGACACTAGCATTCCCTCGAATAACAGGTGCAAATACACGACTACTACGGGCCACCCTACTGGCCTCAACAATATTCTCGACATTAGAAAAAGGATGGATGGGAACTTCCACACCATCCTCTAGAGTTGTAGCATTGTACCTGTACGGTATGGCTTTATCTGATTTGTAAGGAACCGGACCCAGTAAGTAAATCACCACTAGAGCAACAACTGGCTTGCTACAGTATTCAATCTCAACAAGGGAAAAATCATTGAAACAAGGCACAATTATTTTCACCCCCTCCTCAGAATAATTGGGCATTGAAGAATCATCATCAGAGATCATATATTCATCTGAAGAAAAGAATTCATCTGCACAAGCATATACATCATCTGACCCAGTATCAACCAAGCAATCTTCAATCATATTAACCTCATGGTAATAATCTCTTTGGCCTGACACCTTGATAGTGCCATTGTCCAATAACAACTGAATATCTCTTCTTATAATGGAACAACATCGGGAATCCCTGTGACACACCTGACAAGATCCATAGTGGTGTTCTACCTAACCTTCCATGTGACAGAAGGTAGCATGCAATTGCACCAAGTCATCATTCATATGGTTCACATCAAAGATCTGGAACTCTCCTGGACATCCAAAGACCATGTTTACTTCCTCCTCATATTTTTCCCTAGGCCTGATTATATGGATGAGGCCCTCATCCTTCATCTTCTACAAATCAACCTTTATCTTATCGCATCCTGGCATATCATTAATACAGATACTACAACCAGCATGGTCATGAGTATAGTAACTAAACTAGCAAAGGTATGCATGCATATTTACCAAGTATCCTATGACCAAGTTAATATCATAAATGCGGAAGTCCCATGGACAACCAGCAACCACATTAACAGCATTCGTTCCTCCATGCTTTGGCAGAGGATTATCTTTGACATTCAGGCTGACATCTTTGAAGGACAAAAGGCCATATCTCACAATTTTTTGTACCTCCGATTTCAGGGGATAGTAGTTTTACACATTGTGCCCTAGTTCACCCTGATGGAAAGAGCACGTCTGATCTGCCTTATAGTACCAAGGCAAAGGTGATGGTATAGCAGGGGTTGGCCTAGTCTAGACCAACTTTTTCTGGATCAATGCTGGGAGTAACTCTGCATAACTCATGGGTATAAAGTCAAAAGTATCTCTCCTCTAATTCTTCCCTTGATTTCCCTGAGGGGCTGGTCTTTGATAAGCGTGTTCAGTCGGAGCTGTACTAACAACTGGAGTTACCGAAGCAACCTATTGGTGACGCTGACGATTTCTTCTAGGAGGATTAACCCTTCTCTCTTGAATAACAACATTTGTTTCTCCTCCTTTGTTTTTAGAAAACCCGTATGATGGTTCCTTCACACTGCCGGAATTTTAAGTTTTTGTCAAACGACCTTCTCTTACAGCTTCTTCCAAACGGACACCCATTTCCACCATCTCAGTAAAATCACTGGGTGCACTCGCTACCATTCTTTCATAATAGAATGCACCTAAAGTCTTCAGAAAAATCTTCATCATTTCTTTTTCTTCCAATGGAGGAATCACTTGGGCGGCTACTTCACGCCATCTCTGTGCATATTCCTTAAATGAGTGAATGTTGGCACTATGTCCCTGAGTTGATCACGGTCAGGCACCATGTCCACCTTGTATTTGTAATGTCTAACAAACACTCACCCAAGTCGTTGAAAGAGTGAATGTTGGCACTATCTAGGCTCATGTACCATTTCAACGCTGCACCAGTCAAACTGTCTTGAAAGAAATGAATCAACAGGCGTTGATCATCAGTATGAGTAGACATTCTTCTCACATACATCACTAAGTGAGCACGAGGAAAAGTGTTTCCCTTGTACTTCTCGAATTCTAGTACTTTGAACTTCACAGGTATTTTCACATTTGGAACCAAACACAGATCATTTATATTCTACCAGAACAATTATTTTCCTCTGAGGGCCTTCAACTCTTTCTGCATTTTATCAAACTGATCTTGAAAATCGTCCATTTGATCATAGACACCTAATCTTTCACTTGGTAGAGGAATAGGGCAATAAACTTCATCATTAGAAAATGGTACAACATTCATCGAAGGAGGTGCAACATAGTGAATCTCATTTCTAGCAGCATGAGTAATATGCACCACATGAGGTGCAGGAGTAGCAGCAGCCTGAGAAAGTGGAGCAACTTGAGTATCATGATTATAAATTTTCGACATAAAGTTCTCTGGCATTCCCCAGGGATAACCTTGAGGAAAATGATTCTGAATAACAGCAACTGGAGTAGTAGAAACAGGAACAATCAGAGCTTCAGAAGTAATCGTTGTCTGTTGAGGCTGAGCAAGTGGTGGCTGATTCTGAGCATCCACCAACGATTCCATCAAATCAGTGAGATGGTCCATACTGGCCTTCAAAGTAGAAACTTCTTCGCGCAGCTCGTAATTCTCTTAATTTAGATTATCCATCTTCCTTCTGAAATTAGCCCGAGTATTGTACTGGTGAGACAACTTGCTGAATGAAGTAAAAAAGCACAGTAAGTCACATGGTGATGTACGCCAAAATTTTCCCTCTCTTTTTCAAGACATTCCTCACAAAAGATCTTCAAAATATCAATCTTGCACAAGTATTTACTAGGTTAAGCCATCTCCTCAGCACTGATACCTCAAATTAGGATTTGAGTTTGCACAAGGACGATTGGACTTCTAATACTCCAAATGACTTTCATGGATCATTATGGACCTTCAAGATTTCTCATATCATGTTTCAAGTCTTGAAATCACAATTTTTCTCAGCCAATTGACCAGATGACTAAAAATCAGCTGTATTGAGTAAAAAGTCAATTGATACACCAAAAGTCAAACTTTGACTTTTTGGTCAACATTAAGTTTCAAAGATAAAATTCATCAAGACATTCAATAATATCAAGCTTGATCATCAATAAATCAAGAAAGTCAAAAATCAATTTGAAAAGTCAAACTTTCCAAGACTTAGAAATTTTTATGTGTTTTGTACATGATAAATTCATAACTTCATGCCAGACTTTCACCAAGATGCAAGATGATTCAAAGAAAACTTTCAACATGAAAGTTTTATATCTTGATGATATATATAACTTTGCTTTTCTGATCAAGTCCTATAAGTTCATGGATTTTGAGTTGTAAACTCCTGAAGTCATGACATTGTTATCCAACACTTAGAGAAATTTTCAACAGATTTTGGTCAGCTTTTATCCCAACTTCTTGGCATTTTTTCACATGGTTCCAAGATGATTTTGTCAAAATGGCCAACATGAAAGTTATATAGGATGTTTCAAGCTTTCCAAAACATCCAAGAGCATGAATTTATCATACCTGAGCTAGGAGATTCAAGGGCATGAAGTTAGGCATCCATCCTTGAATTGCAATTCCTTTTGTTGAAGAACACATAACAAAATCATTATGCTATGTTGCATAATATTGTGTTGCATACCTTCTAACTTGCCAATCTCACCATAATTTAATGCTTACACCTGCTCTTGAGCTATTATCCAAGTGTTTGAGCCATTGTCCAAAAGATCTTTCCATTTATGGCATAAAGGCACCATTGCTATTCTTGAAAAGCAAGCTTTTGATACAAAATTTGTCTTAAGCCCATACCTTGTTTTCTTTTGATTATACTCCACCATAAATCATGGAAGATAGCTCCTCTATACCAGCAACTTTGGTACTTCATCTTGGGACCATGGAATACTTGACATAGTTTGATATTTGCATCCCAACCAAACCATAACATGCTGTCTCGCAAACCTAATCGGCTCTTGTTCCCAAACCTATTGCCTATAAATAGAGGAAGCAATTGAAAAATAAAGAGGTCAGAAAAATACAGAGCTTCTTGTGTGTTGAAAATCCTCAAATCCCCCTGTAATACGGTGGGAGAACAAACTTGGGTGTTTTGGGTTTTATCGCAATTGTTGCAGATAGCACGAGTCGCCACCGACTTTTCTTTTATCCAATAAAGGAAAGTGTGAAAAGAACAGGAAAGACCTTTTGAGATTTTTTCTTGAGTTCCGGGGGTAGGTTATGAAAAGGGAAGGTGTTAGCAACCTTTTCATCCGTAATTATCTACGAGCTCTTAGTTTCTAGTTCACTTTGAAATGCTTTATTTGAAATGTGTTTGTGATTGGTTTTGAAAGTATTTTTGAAAAGTGCCTTCGTTTAGGAGAACTTTGTAATGATTCTCGTCTCTATACGAATGTATACAAAGTGTTGACTTTTTGAAAATATTTCGTTTTTGAAAGTGTTTGGTATGTTTGAAAGATGTTGTTTTGAAATTATGGTGAGAAAGCAACTATGAATGTTCTACCTACTCAAAATATCTTTGTTCTTTTCCTCCTCCTTTAGATATTGCCATCTGTAATACGGTGGGAGAACTGACTTGGGGGTTTTGCGTATGATCGCAATTGTTGCGGATAACAAGAGTCACCACCGACTTTTCTTTTATCCAATAAGGAAAGGGTGAAAAGAACAGGAAAGACCTTTGAGATTATTTTCTTGCGTTCGGGGGGTAGATTATGAAAAGGAAAGGTGTTAGCACCCTTTTCATCCGTAGTTATCTACGGGATCTTAGTTGCTTTCTAGATCACTTGCTTTTGTTTGAAAATGTGTTTGTGGTGTGGTTTTTGGATGTGTTTTGAAAAGTGTCTTTGTAATGGTTCTCGTCTCTATAAGAACACATACAAAGAGCTCTGTCTTTTGAAAATGTTTCAAATGAAAGTGTTGGTGTATAAAATGTTTTTGTTGTGAGCAATCAAGCAACTAGGAGCATCTTACCTACTCAAAAGGTCCGGTATTCTTTTCCTCCTCCTTTAGATGTTTCTATCTTACCATTGATTTGGCAAGAAGCCCCATGATTGGATGTGAAGGGACGGACGTGGAACGTTTGTATAGTCATTGAAGGCAACCTATATGATGTTTTAGCAATTATTGTTTAGGGACTAGATCGTTTACTGAAGGCAACATTAAGGGTCATCGAGGGACTACGATCTTTTATTAAGGGTCTTTGCTAAAACGCCCATATTTGAGGGACATGACTATTTTTTGAGGCAACAAGTGAGATTACCCTAGGGGTGCATATGTGTGAATAATGTGTTTGATTTCATGCATTTTGTCTTTGAATTTTAGGTTGTCTACTTGTTGGTTTTATCTTGCCATACATCCTAATTACTAACATTTGTACAAAAGCAATAAAAATGCAGAAGAATAAATCCTACACTATTACAACCATATTGAATAGCAAGAAAATATAAAGGCAAAATAAAATAAAGAAAGAAAAATGGACTTTTTCGATTTAGGCAGAAGCATCCTTCAATTATGTACTTCTTGACTTCCTTCGATTTGGTCCTGGAGTCAGCAAGGTCATGTCCTTTGATTTCACCTCTTGCATGTTCCTTTTGATTGGGACTTGGAAGGCAGCGTGACCATCCTTCTGATTGCTTCTTTCATTTGAGACTTGGCAGTCAGTATGGACATCCTACTGGCTACTTCCTTCGTTTGAGGCCTGGAGTCTGTGTGAGGTGAACTCTTTGCCTCAGCCTCTTTGCTGCCTCCTTCGACTACAAGCATGCTAGGCCCTCAAATTGAGATATGAAAGGCTTGAGTACTTAGCCAATCGAAGGATACAATGAACCTGTTTTAAACTCTTAAAATGCAACATTCAAGTGCAACTTTCGAAAGCTGCAGGCCAGGGGTTAACACAAAATTATTGGGTCCAAAAAGTCCAAAGTCTAACTAGTCAGAGTTGAGATTTTCAACACATGGGCAGTCAGAATCGAAGGTTCAAACATGGTCAAGCTCCCTATATGAAATATCTACATTTTTCTTTATTGGCATGTGCACATAATATTTAAATGAAATAATTTCAAGTTTAAAGGGATCTTACCTCTTGAAGTTCTTAAATTGAAGGAAACTACGAGTGTCTTCCTTGGTGGTGAATAGAAGTTCATTGGGGTCTTCCTGAGACTAATCCAGTTACTACTTTGTAGAAGCAGTCACTGAATTGAATGAGGGTGTGTAAGTGAATCGAAAGTTTTTTCTATAACAAGTAAAAGGGTGAATCAAAGGATTACTATATTGTGGTTGGGGGAATGGGGTCGAAGGTTAGCTCTCTGGTTACTTGGGGAGTGAATCGAAGGATTCACATAGTGTACAAATGGGGTTGAGTTTTTTAGAAGTGTTTGGAATACTTTGAAGAAAAACGTTGGATGGTGTTTGAGAGATTTGAGGAATTTCTCACAAGAGTTTTCTTGCAACTATCCTGGGGCCCCTAAGATGTGTGGTGGAGGCTCATATTTATAGGAGATCTTGGCTGATGTTTTAGGAGGGAAAAAAAGTTTAAACAAAAAAGGCATGTTGTACTTGTAGCTTTCTAGGGATAGTGTTTGTATGCCATTTTGGTGCAAGAAATAAGGCAGTGTTGCAGGACTGCTGTGCATCAGTTTTGGAGTTTTATGGCCAGTGTATCAGGCCTGAACTTAGCAGCGCATGGGACTTGGTCAGCAAATACCTTTGGGCATCTCAACCTTTTGTTTTGACCCCCTAGCCCTATCCTTCCACCAGACTCCTCATCAACATTTCTTTTCTTTTTATAAATAAAAGTTTCCTTCGAATGGCTCATGTGGATATCCTTTGAAGGGGCCCAAATACGTGTCTTTCGACCAGGCCTTTCGTGGGTTCCTTCGAATGGTCCAAATACATGCTCCTGGGGTGGATCAACAAAACATGTCATTTGATTGGGACATCCATACATGTCTGGAAAGTCCTTCGAATGTGCCACAATGGTACTTCTTTCGCACAAGACAATGGCATAGTGTAGAATTTATATGTTGAAGCCAACTATTTACAAGGGAGATGCTACCCACTCAAACTTTCATGCAAAGGGGTCATATGGCCAAATGAATGGGTGTATGTAGGGGGTCCCTGCTTTGTGACTTCAGGCAAACATGCAAGAGTTCCTTGCTCAAACAAAGGCTTGCATGAAGGGAAACATATGGCCAAACGATAGGTGTAACCAAAAAATTATACTGAAGGATTCACATGCCCCAAATGAAGAATGCATGCAGAGAATGAAGGGCACAATCGAAGCTTGAAACAAAGGAGGGCTACATGCCCCAAACGAAAGAGGTATGCAGGAGGCCAAATGTGCCATCGAAGGAAACCAGAAAAGAGGCCTTTTCCTCCTGAATCGAAGGATATCAATCAAGAGGCTCTTTTCCTTGGAATCAAAGGAGGCTACAAGAGGTTCTTGCCTTGTGCCTGTTGGCCTGGTGGGAGCCTCTCGCGTGCAAGAAGGAATCTGTGGCTCAATTAAAGGCTACATATATCCAACCATCACTTTGTGAGTCAAAGTAAGCATGGAGGGGAATATCTGTCCAGTCAACACAGGCATGCAAGCATCAAAAATCCAATCGAAGCAGGCATATAGACAGCCACTGTATTGTGAACCATATGAGACCAAAGGTGCAATCGAAGGTTGCATGCAGGAAGCTCCTGCCTTATGAATCAAAGCCAGCGTGCCAGAGGTCCATGCCCAATCGAAGGATGCAAGCCAAGCTTGCATCGAAAGAGGCCAAAAGGACAATTGAAAGAGATGAATCAAAGAAGGTTTGTTTTCCTCCAATTTGTCAAAAATGTTATTTTTATCTATTTTCCCCTTTTTTAACAGCTTCCTCTTTAATTTGATGCTAGAAAATCCAATTGTACTTGTGCAAGTTTGAATTTTAAGAATCCTTGTGAGAAATGTCTTGAGAAATGAGAGGAAATTTTTTGGGGTACAACAACTACCCCTGTTTAATCTTCTTAAACCTGAAGAGTTAGATTGGCGAGTCTGCCATTCGTGACTTGAAGGTGGAAGATGATTGAACACTAGAGTGCCCAGAAATTTGCACTTGATGATGTGGTGGTTGATTGTGTAAGGAAATGGCTTAAAGATGCTATTTGGAGAAATGATGGATAGTTGTCGGACATGGGCTTATAGATGCCATCCAATGGTGATTGTTGACAGAAATTGGATTAAGTCTAAACTTGATTTTAACTGGAAAAGAATTAGAATAAATCTTTGGAATGATTTGTCCGAACCAGAGAAAGTGTCTACCGGAAAAGAATCAGGATAAACCATTGATTAATTTAAACTAAAACAGCAAAGGTCTTGAATTATCTTTAATTGGGAAGAATTAGGATAAATCTTTGGAGTGATTCATCTAAACCAGAGAAAATGTCTATCGGAAAGGAATCAGGATAAACTATTGATCGATTTTATCTGTACCCGCGGAAGTCTTGAATAATCTTTAACTGGAAAGAATCAGGACAAACCTTTAGAGAGATTTATCTGAACCAGAGAAAGTGTCTACTGGGAAAGAATCAGGATAAACCATTGATCAATTTAAACTGAACTAGTATAGGTCTTAAATTATCTTAAACTGGGAAGAATCAGGATAAATCTTTGGAGTGATTTATCTGAACTAGAGAAAGTGTCTACTGGGAAAGAATTAGGATAAAGAATTGATCGATTTAAACTATACCAACAAAGTTCTTGAATCATCTTAAACTGGGAAGAATAAGGATAAATCTTTGGAGCGATTTATCTGAACCAGAGAAAGTGTCTACTGGGAAAGAATCAGGATAAACCATTGATCGATTTAAACTGAACCAGCAGAAGTCTTGAATAATCTTTACCAGGAAACAATCAGTATAAAACTTTGGAGCGATTTATCTGAACTAGAGAAAGTGTCTACTGGAAAGGAATCAGGATAAACCATTAATCGATTTAAACTGAACAAACAGAGGTCTTGAATTATCTTTAACTGGGAAGAATTAGGATAAATCTTTGGAGAAATTTATCTGAACCAGAGACAGTGTCTACTAAAAAAGAATCAGAATAAACCATTGATTGATTTAAACTGAACTAGAAGAGGTCTTAAATTATCTTTAACTGGGAAGAATCATGATAAATCTTTGGAGCGATTTATCTGAACCAAAAAAAGTGTCTACTGGGAAAGAATCAGAATAAACCATTGATCGATTTAAACTGAACCAACAGAAGTCTTGAATAATATTTAACTTGAAAGAATCACGATAAAACTTTGGAGTGATTTATCTGAACCAGAGAAATATCTACTGGAAAGGAATCAGGATAAACCCTTGATTGATTTTAACTGAACCAGCAAAGGTCTTGGATTATCTTTAACTGGGAAGAATCAGGATAAATCTTTGGAGTGATATATCTGAACCCGAGAAAGTGTCTACTGGGAAAGAATCAGGATAAACCATGGATCGATTTAAATTGAAGCAGCAGAGGTCTTGAATCATCTTTAATTGGGAAGAATCAGGATAAATATTTGGAGAAATTTATTTGAACCAGAGAAAGTGTCTACCAGTAAGGAATCAGGATAAACCATTGATCGATTTAAACTGAACTAGTAGAGGTCTGAAGGAAGTATTCTTCATGTAGATAGTCACCTAGTCCTGTTTCGGGAATTGATCTGTAATTGATTTGTTCACAGATAGTTGTCATGTCTTGTCGAAAATTTGTTTATGATGATTTTCTATTGATTGATCTTTCTAGAAAAGGTGAAGAGTTAGTTGTTTGCAATGCCATGATATATGAAATGCATGGCGTAATGATGTTTCTCAAAATAAATGAGATTGCACTATATGCATTTGTGTTGTCGATGTTATGATGTATGAATGAAATGTATGCACATATTAGTTGTTCTGCTGCAGTGTTGTTAGACTGGGGATAATGAATCCCTGACTGCCGCTGGGAATATGGAGTGTAAGTCTTAATATTTGTTGAAGTTGAAGTATTGATGGATGGGTTTCCATTATTAGAGAAATAAACTCTGTTGGGGAAGGGAAGCGTTATGCGTTGTTTGTGGACTTTATGAAATCCTGCTAGGGAATCCTGAGAAGCTGGGCGACTTTCACTTGGGAATCTTTGGCGCGGAAATTTGAAATTTTGCTTCGTCGGGAATATGAGAGCACCTGATACCATTAGGCTGCATACTGGAGATACGTCAGTGATCCTGTAGCAGGATGCCCTTGCTTCTGCTCCTGCTGGAGAAAGTACCCGTGGGGATTTCATGGAATGGCCTATAGATATTATCTTATTTCTTTAAAGCCATTAGTAATTGTCTTTCTGTTTTCTGTTCCCTTTTTTATGCACTCATTTGTAAACAGTAATTACGTTCAAATGCATATGTTCAAAAATAATCACTGGACGTTTTTGCAAACAAAACAGGAAAGTAAAAGAAAATCAGATAGTTTTGCACTTTTAAAGGAATATCTTTGTATTAACTTGAATAAGTATTTTTTTACAAAGAGACGAATATCCTAGTAAGAAAATGTCATCGTAAAAATGAAAACGGATACAAATAAAAGACAGCTATGTGAAATAATCCCATGGGGTTCCCATTCTGCTATAGCCTTCATGTCTCTGAGCGTCTCATCCACTTGTTGCTTTGTACGAAGCTGATTGGATTGATTAGAACCGTTTGAGTCTGACAATTGATACTGGAGATTGGTTGTAAGGTAATCCAACGGGAAATAGTCATACGCTTTAAATCCCTAACTTTTTCCTGGACCGCCCTTTCGGGTTTTTAGTTCACCGGGATACCTTTTTTTTGCCCAAGCCGCCTTTTCAAGTTTTCAGCTTGTCGGGTGTACATATTTTTTTCCGTGTTTATCCCTAATTTTTGCCTAGGCCAGTCAACCTAGCGGGTATTTTTCATGCGTAATATCTTTTAACTATGTCCGCGTTTACAGGGTGTGGAAGGTTGTTGCCGTCAATAGTTGTTAAGATCATTGTCCCACCAGAAAATATGTTTTTGATCACAAATGGTCCTTCGTATGTAGGAGTCCATTTTCCCCCGAGATCACCTTATGGCAGTATGATACGTTTGATTACTAGGTCACCAATTTGATATACCTGACGTCTGACCTTCTTGTTAAAAGCTTTAATCATACTTTTTTGGTACATCTGACCATGATAGACATTCGTAAGCCTCTTATCGTTAATTAAGTTCAACTAGTGAAGTCGAGTTTGAATCCATTCATCTTCATTCAACCCTGGATCCTTTACGATTCTCAGAGAAGGTATCTGGACTTCAATTGGTAGGATAACTTCCACGCCGTTTAACAAAGAGAAAGGAGTTGCCTGAGTCGATGTGGGTGCCATGGTACGGTAACCATGGAGAGAAAATGGTAACATCTCATGCCAGTCTTTATAGGTAACTGTCATCTTTTGTATGATCTTCTTGATGTTTTTATTAGTGGCTTCTACAATGTCATTCATCTTCGGCTGGTAAAGAGAAGAGTTATGATGCTGGATCTTGAACTGCACGCATAGTCTGGTGATCATAGTATTGTTGAGATTAGTACCATTATCTGTAATGATTCTCTCCGGAATACCATACCGACATATAAGATTCTATTTGATGAATCGGGCCACAACATTCTTGGTAACAAAAGCGAATGAAGCTGCCTCGACCCATTTTGTGAAGTAATCAATGGCAACCAAGATGAAGCGGTGTCCATTAGAAGTTGTAGGTTTGATCTCTCCAAACATGTCAATGCCCCACATTGCGAATGGCCAAGGAGCAGTCAGGACGTTTAGAGGAACCATAGGCACATGTACTTTGTCAGCATAGATCTGGCACTTATGACAAGTTCATGAATGCTGATAACAATCTGCTTCCATTGTGGACCAGTAGTATCCTATCTAGAGGATCTTTTTAGCCATCGTGTACCCACTAGAATGGGTGCCAAAGGTACCTTCGTGTAAATCAACCATGATCTTTTCTGCCTCACTCTTGTCTATGCACTGAAGCAAAGTAGAGTCGTGGTTACGCTTATAGAGGATTACATTACTGAGGAAGAATTTAGCAGAGGACCTTTTTAGGAACTTCTTATCATTGACTGAAGCTCCCTCCGGATATTCTTGGGCCTCGAGATATCTCTTAATTTCATGGAACCAGGGCTTGTTCACTACTTCTTCAATATTGTGATACGGTGGCCAGAACCGACTGTTTTTGGAATGCTGGTTTGTGTTTTGCGTTTTTGTTTGCAAAATGTCGCGGTAAGCAAGAGTCGCCACCGACTTTTATTTTATCCAACAAGGAAAGGAAAAAAGCACAGAAAAATTCCTTTTTCGAGATATTTCTGAGTACGGGGGTAGATTATAGAAAGGGAAGGTATTAGCACCCTTTCTATCCGTGGTTATCCACGGGCTCTTAGGTACTTGCTCATCATTTTCAAAATTGTTTTCTTTGTGTTTGTGGGTTTTGAAAAGTTTTTGTTTTAACTTCGATTTAACTCTCGCTTCTGTCCTCAAGAGTGTAATGAAATGTTTTTGAAAACTTGTTTGTGAAAAGAGTGTAAGTGTGGAAATTTTATTTTATTTTGGATGAGCAAGTATCTAAGAGCTAATTTACCTACTCGAAAAAAGGAATCGTTCTATGCTAATTTCCTTTAGACAAGGCTTTCCCACTATTAGTGAGTAGGTAGCACCGTCGTTGGAGTTTGAGGGTCAATTCGAAAGAGGGACATACGGTCACTAAAGCAATGTTAGGATGTCTTAACGGTAACCCTAATGTCTTAGATCATTTATTCGAGGCAATGATATCCGAGGCAACCTTTCCGAGGCAACTTATGATCTTTTAGACAAGAGGGCGACCTCTAAAACAACCTATACTCAATAACCATTTACGAAGGCAACCAAGTGGGGTGTACCCTAGAAGTGCGCATGTGCGAGTGTGTTGATTTCAGTTATTTTTATCTTTGCACATGTTTAAGGTGATCTAACTGTTTTAAATTAGACATTCATTCTTGTCATGCAAGCCCTATTATCAAACATCTAGCAGTTGTATAATTTGCAGAATTAAAATGTGGAATTTAAACTAAATTATTACAAGGCGTCGGGTATTTACATCGCCAAAAACAACCCTTTGAAAATAAAATAAAAGCGGAAAAATAAATATCCTAATTAATTATTACAAACCGGGAGCAGATACATTAATTGGATAAAGAAAAACAAGGCGCGTGATGCAAAATTAAATCGAATGCGAAATTAGGGTTTTGACCCTTTTAAAAAAATGTTTTTGTTGTTTTTATTTTTAAGAAAAGAAATTAAATCCTAAAATTAAATGCTAAATTAATTATTAAATAAATTAATGAAAAAAATATTAAATGACATATTTTTGGAGTTTTTGTTATTTTAGGAAAGAAAATAAAATAATTAAATAAATGTTAAAACCTAATTATTTTAATTGATTTTTAATTATTTACGAAAATAAATTAAAGTTACCTAATTAATCAACCTAATTAATTAATTAATATTTATTAATGAAAAATAAAGTTATGAATTTTAATTGGGTAAAAATATTTTTGGTGATTTTTTTGATAAAAATAAAATTGTTCTATTGGTTAATAATTAATTAAACAAATTAAATGTAAATAAATGAAATAAAGAAAGATAGAGGAATGGGCCTGATTTGGGGGGTGCAGAAAGCAAGAATATTGGCCCAATTGTGCTGACCCATGTGACTTTTTGGATCCTGTATGCAAGCGTTGACTTAGCCCTTGGGTGCACCTTCAATGATGGCCAACAGATCTGGCCATCTGGCACGCTGAAGGGTGAGTGTCCATGGTGGATGGTAGGCTTAAGTGCATATTAGATTTCCTGAAAACAAATATTATGAAGAAAATAGGGGGACCTGGGATTCAAACCCAGGCCCCAAGGGGAAATTCCTGCCACGCCCACCACAGAAGCACTTGTTTTCAATTGATAATATAATGCTAATTAATGATAATATAACAAAACAAATATTATTGGATAATTATCAGAAAAATGCGCCAATATTTGAATGGACGGGTGGTGGCGTGACAACTCATCGTCCCTGTCCTCTACACCGTGGCTAAAAGCAACAACATCTATACCTACGGACAAATGTCTGTCACTACAGACAAAGGTTCCTTCAAAATCTTCTACATGCCATGTAAACGAATTCTAACACCATGGTTAGACTCGTCTCTCTCTTCTGATCACAACCATAGCCATTATTAAGGCTAATTTTTCCTGAAACAAAAAGCCCTAAACTAAAACTTGAAACCCTAACTATGGTGAATCACGATATAGGTCAAATAAACGCAATTGAGTAATACCAAAAGCTTGCAAATGATGTGTAGATTAAGGATATGCCATCAACACGTATTAACAATGCCTAAATTTAAAAATATGAAATCAAGAAAAGAGTGAGTTCGTGACTGACTTACAGCGCGTGGGAGGGTCTGAAAGCGTGTGATTTTGCTTGCCTTAGGTTCCTGAGATTGCCAGGAAATGATTGAGACAAGTACTAAGCCTTGAGGATGCCTCTAAGCCCTGTTTCGATCTAACACTTTTTTGGTATTTTTTCAGATTTTGTTTGCTCCCTATGCTTGATCTCCAACCCCGATTTTTGTTTGCCTCGCCTCCTTATGTATTATACAATATATTAGGGTTGATTGCCTTGCCCAAATCTTCCTCTTTCAATGACTTTGAATTGGATTTGATTTGCTTCTTTAATGCTTTCCAAAATTTTTATTTTGCAATCTTTTTGTACACAATTGCTTTGATACGAGTTTGATATGGTGCTAGCTGTCCATTGAAACCTGAAATCATCAAAATATCTTTGGTTTTCAATATTTTTGATTTTATTTGATTTAATTTGGTTTAAAATGAATTAATTCAAATAAATAAAAATTAAATAATCAAAATATGATATGGACATATGGCCAAGTCTAGAGCACATGTGCTATAATGCCGACTCAAAACAAGTGAAAAAGAATGGGCCCATTTGGCAAAATTTGAAGTTTTGGGCATAGTTGACTTTTGGCAATTTTGCAAAAAAGTCCAACTTCAACAATGCATAACTCCCTCAATTTTGACTCCTTGGAGGTGTTCTTGGACTTTTTAGAAATATTGAGATGCCCTCTAATCAAAACGTTTGGTCTCATCTAATTTTGTTATTCCATGATCATGTATGAAGCTTTGACAAAAAAAGGTGTTTTTGTTGACTTTTCAAAATGACCTATAATGTCCAAATTCATAACTTCTTGTGAGTGCATTTTTTGATCTTGGGAGATGAAGATGTATTTTAGGGAATTACATCCTCTTAAAAATGATATTTGGATGGGTCATTTCTCATAAAGTATGAGAACGTTATGCTTGGTCAAAGTTGAGTTGACTTTCCCTACAAAACCCTAATTTAGCAACTTTTGAGTCTTGATGAATTTTGATCAATCCTTGATGAATCATTATCAACCCTTGATCAAATGATGAAATATACTTCAAAATGGGTATGTTGACAAAAAATATTGAAGTTTGACTGTATTTGGGTCATAGTTGACTTTTGCCCTAGCACAGTCGATTTTTGGACCTTTGAGCAATTGACTGAGCAAACTTTCTCTGCAAGGCTTGAAACTTGACATGGATGATCTTGATAACATATTAGGAAATTTGTGAGAACTTGGGGTCACTTGGACTCAAGTATCTTGATGCAATGTGAAACCCTAGTTTGGGGAAGACTGCCTTAGGAGAGAGCTTGAATGGCCAACCCTTGGACTACCTTGAGCAACTTGAGGATCTTTCTTGAAATGTTTTTTTGAGAAATATGGTAGGGAAAATTTTGGGGTACAAAAAGTATCAATATCATTACAGTAAGATGGTTCAGACATTCTCTCAATAGTGATATGAGGAGCCTCATTACCCCACCTGATTTTGAACATGGATGACATAGTGGCCAGCGCGTCCGCTAGTTGATTTTCCTCTCGTGGTAAATGATCAAAGGTAATTTCCTCAAAATGTGGGATCAGTGTCAACACATGTTCTTTGTAAGGGATGCGATTAGTATGCTTTTTGTCTCATTCTCCTTTGATCTGACTGATTACTAAGGCTGAGTCCCCGAATACATTTAAGGATTTGATCCCCAATCTATAGCAGCTTTGAGACCCATAATACATGCTTCATACTCAGCCATATTATTGGTACAGTTGAAACACTGTCTGGCAGTGAAGGGAGTATGACAACCTTCAGAAGATATAATCACATCGCCTATGCCATTTTCGAGTGTGTTGGAAGCTCCATCAAAAACCATGGTCCATCGGGATCCTTGTTCAGGTCCGTCATACGGTCTAAGTTCTTCACAATCATTTACCAACATGATGTCTTCGTCTGGGAATTCGAAATTCATGGATTGATAGTCATCCACGGCCTGATGAGCCAAATGGTCAGCTATCGCACTCCCCTTTATTGATTTTTGGGTAGTGTACTGAATGTCGTATTCGGTCAGGACCATCTACCATCTTGTATTCTTCCAGAGAGGGCGGGATTCTCGAATATGTATTTAATTGGATCCATCTTGGATATCAATAAGGTAGTGTGAGTCAGCATATATTGTCTTAGCCGGCGAGCAGCCCATTCTAGAGCGCAACAAGTTTTCTCAAGCAGTGAATATCTAGTTTTAGAGTCGGTAAACTTTTTGCTCAGGTAGTATATTACATGCTCTTTTTGGCCAGACTCGTCATGCTGCCCTAGCACACACCCCATTGAATTTTCCAAAACTGTTAGGTACATGATCAGAGGTATTCCCTCAAACGGCGACATTAAAATGGGAGGCTCTTGAAGGTACTCCTTCATCCTGTCAAAGGCAGCATGGCAGTCGTCATTCCATTCTACCACTTGATCTTTCTTCAGTAATTTGAAGATTGGTTCACAAGTAGCGGTCAAATGAGAAATAAATCTGGCGATGTAGTTTATCCGTCCTAAGAATCCCCTAACTTCCTTTTTAGTGCGAGGAGTAGGAATTTCTTGTATTGATTTTACCTTTTCAGGGTCCACTTCAATACCTTTGCCGCTGACAACAAAGCCTAAGAGTTTACCGGATCTTACTCCACAAGTGCATTTATTCGGGTTCAACCTTAACTTGTATTTCTCCAGTCTTTCAAACAACTTCTGCAGGTGGTCAAGGTGTTCCTCTTCAGTTTGAGATCTGACTATCGTGTCATCCACGTAGACCTCTATCTCGTGATGGATCATATTATGAAACAAAGCTACCATGGCATGCCGATAGGTTGCCCCGGCGTTCTTCATCCCAAATGGCATAACTTTGTAACAAAAAGTGCCCCATTGTGTGACAAAGGTCGTTTTCTCCATGTCCTCAGGTGCCATTTTGATCTGATTGTATCTGGAGAAACCATCAATTAATAAGAATAATTTATGTTGTGTGGTGTTGTCAACCAGAATATCGATGTGGAGAAGCGGGAAATCATCCTTGGGGCTTGCCCTATTCAGGTCTCTGTAATCCACACACATACGTACTTTACCATATTTATTAGGCACTGAAACAACATTGGCGACCCATTATGGATAAGAGGTGACAACTAAGAATCCATCATTGAACTACTTCATGACTTCAGTCTTGATTTGTTCTGACATTTCTGGCCGCATGCAGCGAACCTTCTATTTCAACAGAGGGCGGTCTTCTTTTGTCGGCAGATGATGGACCACAATATCAGTGCCGAGTCCTGGCATGTCTTCATATGACAAGGCAAAGACCTCAACATAGTCATGTAGTAACTTAGTTAAGCGCTTCTTGACACTATGCTCCAGGTTGACACTTTTCTTGACTTATTTCCTGTCCTCTTCAGTACCTAAGTTAAATGTTTCAACCGGCTCTTCGTGGGGTTGTATGGTCCTTTCTTCCTGTTGCAATAATCTGGAAAGTTCCCATGGAACCTCACGATCTTCCTCACCTTCGTCCTCGTCTTGGTAGATCAGATTTTCAAAGTCATGATAGGCTATAGCAGAACCGTTACCAATGGGATCCCTAGTGGATGTCAATCTGCATTTCGATATGTGAGTGTGTGTAAGAGCATAGCCATCTTAGATAACATAAAAGGTAAAGAAAAGAAAACAAAGAGCGTAAAATTTGCATGCAAAAACTTCCCATGATTTATTAATGACATATGAAGATGAAGTAACAACCCTCACAGATGGACCATTGTGCCTCGGGTAAGACACAAGGTTTTAAAGTCTAAATTGTTTAAACATTACAAGTCTGAAAAATTTAAAAGACAATTAATCTTGAATAAAAGTAATAGGAATTAAATCTTTGGCCTCTCAATTGTTGAGTCCTCCGCCGATGGTTGGAAAAATCCACTCGTCCATGTCACAACTTCTATCACTATCTTCCAATGCATTGACTCCCTGATTGCTGATACGTAAAGGTGGTCCCCCAGCGCGAGTATGTCGAACAGCTCTTTAGGCCTCCGAAGTAAAACCCAAACCAAATTTGTTGGATTTGTAGGGAATATTTGGAAGTTGACCCCAAATGGTACACCCACCTTCCTCAACTACTGCTCTAGCATCCTTCAGAGAGAATATTTTCAATGGAGGTCTGGTAACCTTCAGAGTCTTGGTAGCAGTCTTGGTGGCAGCAACCGTCTGTGGGACCTCTTCAAAACTCTGACATGGGGTCTCAATGAACTCACCGTCCATTTCAATATACCTGAAAGACTTCAGGTGGCTAACCATGTATTCCTCCTTCCCATGGACTATGATGATCTTTTGCTTGAACGGGTACTTAAACATTTGATGTAGGGTAGAAGTGAAGGCACCAGCCCCATGGATCTAGGGTCGACCCAACAGACAGGAATAGGATGGGCGGATATCCATCACATAGAAGGTTAAATCAAAAGTCTGAGTTCCAACTTTGATAGGGATGTCTACTTCTCCATGCACTGTTCTTTTAGAACCATCGAAGGCCCTCACCATAATATTGTTGGGATTTAATGTGAGTCCTTCGTAATCTAATCGGTCAAGAGCATTCTTGGGTAAGACATTCAGCGACGAACTTGTATCCATCAGAACATGGGCTAATGTAGTGCCCCTGCACTCAATGGAGACATGCAAGGCATCACTGTGTTTCCTTCCCTTGGGAGTTAAATCAGCGTCAGAAAAACCCAGTCCATTATCAGCAGTTAGACTGGCAACACAATTCTCGAATTGATCAATGGAGGTCTCATGGGGCACGTGGGCGATCTTCAGAAATTTTACTAAGGGCTTAGCGTGGGCCTAAGAGCACAAAAGTAAGGCCAGCATTGATATTTTTTAGGGGGTCTGCCCCAACTGCTCTACGACGTTGTAATCACTTTTCTTGATTATCTTTAATAACTCTTCCATCTCCTTTCTAGAAGCCTCGGGAATGATTTCTGGATGCACCTTCTTCTGAATAGGCTCAAACAATACCTCTTTGCCCCGTGTCTCGATCGACTCAGTAGCATGAACAACTGCTGGACTAACAATAGGAGTAATAGTGGGAATACTGACAGGAGCGGTAGTGAGAATAATTACAGGAGTAGCAATGGTCTTTGGAGAGATCTCGAGGGAGAAAACCCTTCTACTTCTTGTTATCTTACTGGTTCTAACGATATTATCGATGTCAAGATCAGTTCCTTCAGCAACTTTATCTTTGATAGCTAATAGATCTTGCTTGATTCCATGGTAATAGACGCCAGCCCCATAGTTCTAGGGAACAACTTTATATGAGGAAAATGGCATTGGCCCCAAAATGGTGATGATTAGGGGAGCAGACTTTGGAACAGATGTAAACCTAATGGGTCTTTTGGTGGAGACCCTGTGAGGATTGTCGAAAATGGTGATTATTGAAACATCTTCGCATGAATTTCTGGCAAGAGGAACTTTCTAGAATAGGATTTCTTTTTTAACTATCAGGCGCTAGACGCCCATCTTCAGTAACAAACAGCCATCTGGTAGAGACATACATAAGTGACAACTTTCATTACAGACCGGAAACAGTCCGGCTTGCAATAGAGTATTTTTAATAGTCAAAATGGGAGTAGTTAAATCATCCACGGAGGAAACGAAACAGTCATCATCAACATCATTGACACCTTGGACATGTTTGGGAGTGGGCACCATTATTACATTAGGTGTTTCAGGAGGGTCAAACTCGACCTCTTTCGCCTCGATAAGGTCTTGTACCTTATTCTTCAAGGCCCAACAATCATTTGTATCATGTCTCGGACTTTCAGAATGATAGGTACATCGAGCATTCGGGTTGTAGTGGGGAGAAGTAGTATTGGGGTTCTTGGGAGCTTCCTTTAGAGTCACCATATTGGACTTCAATAGATGCGGTAAAACTTGGGACAAGGTCATATTGATTCGGGTGAATCGTCTTATGGGCGCCTCTAGCCTGCGTTGATAGTTTCGCAGTTGATTTGATACAGGATTGAAGATCATAACAGCCCCTACCGTCGGGTGATGTTCAATTTTGTTTTGATTCCTGTGGTCATAAGCAATGTTGACCTCCTTCTTTCCAGTAAAGGGTTTCTTCATCATGCTTAAGGATGCATCCCTTTGAATTTTTCCACTCTTAATACCGGTTTCTACCTGCTCACCAGTCATGATTAGTTCAGTAAATCCAGCCGAAGAGCTTCTGATCAGATAGTTGAAGAATGGACCAGATAACATGCCCAAGAACATATCCACCAACTCTCTGTCAGATAAGGGGGGATGGACTCTTCCTGCGAGATCCCTACATTTCTTGGCATAATTTTTGAAACTCTCACCAGCACCCATAGACATACCTTGCAGTTGCGTTCGTATCGGAGCTAGGTCAGCATTATACTGGTATTGCTTGTATAAAGCAGCAGCCAAGTCTTCCCAATTGTGAATATTGGTTCCTTTCAACTGATAGAACAATCCAACTGCGTCCCTGACAACCTTTCTTGGAAGAAATGTACCTATAGGTTCCTGTCGGCAGTATGGGGTTGGATTTTCCTGACGTATGACCTTAAATGCAGCTTAGGAAAAGAGACACCATAATATTTAGCAAATGTAGGGACCTTGAATTTCTACGAGATGACCACCCCTGAGACAAGTCCTAGCTCTTCAAAATCCAGCCCAGGTACGCTCTGAATCTCCATAGCATTTAGACGATCCTCTAGTTGTTTGTATTTATCATCGACAGGAGGATCCTGTTCTTCAGAGTAGTCAGCTTCTTCTTCTTTTAGACTATGGGTTGTCATCTCCTTCCTTGTTCTTTCCTTCTTGACTATCTCCTTCACCCGACGAGGTTGCGAAATCTAGAGTTCGCTTGGCTGGTCCTCTGAACCTTCTTCCCAAATTCAAAACACCGACAGGCTTCTTCGCCTTCTTCTTCTTATCATTGATCATAAGAGCCTCCAGGTCCTCTTGTCCTTTAGCTAGAGACAAGAACATCTGTTGGAATTGAGAATTCTGTGCTTGAAGATCCTTTATTGTCTGTTCAATATCCATCTCACTGAAATAAATAATAGAAAGATAAGGAGACCTGTTGTGAAAACCTGTTTGTGTTATGATGAATGAGAATGCATATGCAAATGATTTCAAGGCAATTTAGAGATTTAAATTTGTTTAGACAAAAGGAAACACACATTGTATTAATAAATCCAGGTTCGGTACATCATGCCTCTTTGGGCTTACAATGAAAGAAATAAAATGCAAAAACAACACTCCTAATACAAAAAGGTCGAATACATCCTCTTCGGTGCAATATAGGCGTTCAGACTCCGCTCTTCATGAAGCTGCTTTGTGAGTTCCATAACCTTCTTCTCACTAGCGTGGAATTGGGCTTTGAAGGTGTCTCGATCTTCTTTTAGCTGAATCCAATCATTTTCAAGTCTTCAAGCGAGGTAGGCATGTTGGGATAAAGGACAGTATACGGAACGTCTCCTTCAACAACATGCTCCATGATAACAGGTAGGATGGAAGGGTAAGGCATTACGAAACTCTGAGCACATGCTCGCACCCATCTAAGGTAAGGCTCAAGGGGAATAGAGTTTTTATGTCTCAATGTCTTACTATCCACTTTGTTTACCATCCTCCAAGCTCGTATAAACCTTTAACGGTAGCCTTGGTCGCCACTCTCGTAGTCGAACACCACACCTTAGATGAGCGCATCATGAGGACCATCTCTTCGGGCATACCCAAACTATCGCAAAGCTAAGCAAGGGTTGTAAGTGATACCTCCCATAATGCCAAGCAAAGGAACGTTAGGGAATTCCCCACAACGGCCGATGATAGTAATGTCCTCCAAGGATCGAGAACACCAGTGAATATTCGAATGTCTGAGTGACATCAACCTATTGGACTATCTCAAACCTTGCTCATTCTTTACAACGGATTGAGGGAGGTGAGAAACAAACCACCTAGCCAACAGAGGAGTGCAACACAAGAGGGCTCCTCTTCTCTTCATGGTGCGAGAGTGGAGAGAGTGCAAGATATCTCTCAACAAAGTAGGCACTGGATTGCGAGATATGAAGACTTTGACAGCATTCACATCTATGAGTTGGTCAGGATTTGGAAATATACCATCCCATAGATGAGAAGAGCCAAGATTTCTTCAAAAGCTTGTAAATCTAGAGTGTTCCAACAGTCTTGAGCTTTTTCTAGCAGGAACTTGGCTAAGAACCCTATGACACCACTTCTTGTTTCCCAGTTAACCATGACGTCGGATTGTTGCAAGTGTAAGGCTCGGGAAATCTCTATAGGGGTTGGGTCTCTTTCAATACCGTTGAAAGGTAATTGATTGAGAACTGGAATTCCCAAGAGTTGAGAGAATTCTTCCATAGTAGGCACAAGCTGGTAATCGGGGAAGGTAAAGCAATGGTGTAAAGGGTCGAAGAACTGGAAAAGCACCTTCATCATGTCTTCATCAAAGCTTGAGGTAACCAGGTTGAGAAGTCGTCCATGTATTTTGGTGAACGGAGAGTTCTCAGGGACCCTTGATGCTAATTCTTTGATCTAAAAAGGTACTCGTATGAGATTGACTTGGATTGTATTCCTACGAGTAGGAGTCATGTCCTACAAAACAGAACAAAGATGAATTTTAAGATCCTTGAAATGGTTAGTCTAAAATGTTATGGTATGATGCCATGATGTTATGTACAAGCATATGCACAAGTTAATCAAATAAGTCCTTAGGTTTAGGCTTGCATGAAGTTCATAGGTAAGTACTCTCTTGAAGTTTAGTTGGTTCAACCTGTCCTAGAAAGTAAACGGGTTCTAGGAAATCTCAATATCGCTGATCTTTCTTCATCGGGCATTGTTTCAGCGCAAGCTTCTTTATTGGCGATCGAAATATCCCGAAAGTCCGATCTCAATAAGTGTAGTATCAAGTATCAACTAACTTCAGACTGCACCAAAGTCGGCTACCTCACTACTTTCTAATGGCCAAGTTATTCAAGTAAGGTTCTAAAGTCAGTTAGTGCTTCATGACACCACACAACGGCCCCGTATTCTCCTTGACTACTCAAGGGCTACCAGTACCCATAAATATGTCACACTAACGTATTTATTGCTTAGAACATGTCGGTATATCCCGTACAATTTCCATAACTTATTGCTACTTACCTAAAAAAAGGGGCTCCATATCCGGTAGAGGATCAAAATAAACCCAAACAAGGAACCATAATATAAAGCAAACAAATCAAACAATGAAAAGAAAATAAAGGTGATATATCCCTAAGGTAACCCCACTTTTAAGTATGTCCCCAACAGAGTCGCCAGTTCTGTAATACGGCGGGAGAATTGACTTGGGTATTTTGAGTTTGATCGCAATTATTGCGGATAGCAAGAGTCGCCACCGAATTTTCTTTTATCCAATAAGGAAAGGGTGAAAATAAAAGGAAAGACCTTTGAGATTATTTTCTTGAGTTCTGGGGGTAGATTATGAAAAGGGAAGGTGTTAGAACCCTTTTCATCTGTAGTTATCTACGGGCTCTTAGTTGCTTGCTAGGTCACTTGCTTTTGTTTGAAAATGTGTTTGTGGTGTGGTTATTGAATTTTTTTTGAAAAGTGTCTTTGTAATGGTTCTCGTCTCTATAAGAACGCGTACAAAGAGCTTTGTCTTTCAAAAATGTTTCAAATTAAAGTGTTGGTGTATAAAATGTTTTTTTTATGAGTAAGCGACCAACTAGGAGCATCTTACCTACTCAAAAGGTCCAGTATTCTTTTCCCCCTCCTTTAGATGTTGCTATCTTACCATTGATTTGGTAAGAAGCCCCATCATTGGATGTGAATGGACGGGCGTAAGACGTTTGTATAGTCATAGAAGGCAACCTATGGGAAATTTTAGCAATTCTTGTTTAGGGACTAGATCGTTTACCGAAGGCAACATTAAGGGTCATCGAGGGACTATGATCTTTTATTAAGGGTCTTTGCTAAAACGCCCATATTCGAGGGACATGACTATTTTTCGAGGCAACAAGTGAGATTACCCTAGGGGTGCATGTGCGTGAATAATGTGTTTGATTGCATGCATTTTGTCTTTGAATTTTAGATTGTCTACTTGTTGATTTTATCTTGCCATACATCCTAATTACTAACATTTGTACAAAAGCAATAAAAATGCAGAAGAATAAATCCTACACTATTACAACCATATTGAATAGCAAGAAAATATAAAGGCAAAATAAAATAAAGAAAGAAAAATGGGATTTTTCGATTTAGGCAGAAGCATATTTCGATTATGTACTTCTTGACTTCCTTCGATTTGGGCCTGGAGTCAGCAAGGTCATGTCCTTTGATTTCACCTCTTGCTTGTTCCTTTCGATTGGGACCTGGAAGGCAGCGTGACCATGCTTCTGGCTGCTTCTTTCGTTTAAGACTTAGCAGTCAGTTTTGACATCCTACTGGCTACTTCCTTCATTTGAGGCCTGGAGTCAGTGTGAGGTGCACTCTTTGCCTCAGGATCCTTGTTGCCTCCTTCAACTGCAGGCATGTTAGACCCTTAGGTTGAGATTCGAAAGGCTTGAGTACTTAGCCAATTGAAGGATACAATGAATCTATTTTAAGCTCTTAAAATGCAACATTCAAGTGTAACTTTCGAAAGCTACAGGCCAGGGGTTAGCACAAAATTATTGGGTCTCAAAAGTACAAAATGTAACTAGTTAGAGTTGTGATTTTCAACACATGGGCAGTCAGAATCGAAGGTTAAAACATGGTCAAGCTCCCTATATGAAATATCTACATTTTTCTTTATTGACATGCGCACGTGATATTTAAATGAAATAGTTTCAAGTTTAAAGGGAACTTACTTCTTGAAGTTCTTAAATCGAAGGAAACTACGAGTGTCTTCCTTGGTGGTGAATGGAAGTTCGTTGGGGTCTTCCCGAGACTAATCCAGTTACGACTTTGTTCAATCAGTCACTGAATCTAAGGAGGGTGTGTGAGTGAATTGAAGGTTTTTTCTATAACAAGTAAAAGGGTGAATCAAAGGATTACTATATTATGGTTGGGGGAGTGGGTCTAAGGTTAGCTCTCCGGTCACTTGGGGAGTGAATCGAAGGATTCACTTAGTGTACGGAGGGGGTTGAGTTTTTTAGAAGTGTTTGGAATACTTTGAAGAAAAACGTTGGATGGTGTTTGAGAGTTTTGAGGAATTTCTCACAAGAGTTTTCTTGCAACTATCCCGGGGCCCCTAAGATGTGTAGTGGAGGATCATATTTATAGGAGATCTTGGCTGATGTTTAAGGAGGGAAAAAAGTTTAAACAAAAAGGCATGATTTACTTGTAGCTTTCGAGGGACAATGTTTGTATGCCATTTTGGTGCAAGAAATAAGGCAATGTTGCAGGACTGCTGTGGAGCAGTTTTGGATTTTTATGGCCAGTGTATCAGGCTTGAACTTGGCAGCGCATCGGACTTGGTCATCAAATACCTTTGGGCATCTCAACCTTTTGTTTTGACCCCCTAGCCCTATCCTTCAACCAAACTCCTCAACAACATTTCTTTTTAATAAATCAAAGTGTCCTTCGAATGGCTCATGTGGGTATCCTTTGAAGGGCCCTGTTTTACCCCAAAATTTCCCCTCTCATTTTATCAAGTATTTTCTTATAAGATCTCCTTTGGTTCAAGACCGCACAAGGGTTGATCAGCTCAAGACACCTCCCTAAACACTAATGGCTGAAATTAGGGTTTGAGATTGAACAAGGATAATTGAATCTTTAATGCCCCATATGACTTTCATGAATCATTATGGACCCCCAAGATTGCTCATGTCAAGTTTCAAGTCTTGGATCACATTTTTGCTCAGTCAATTAAGTAGTTGACCTAAAAATCAGCTGTATTGGGGATAAAGTCAATTATGGTCAATTTACAGTCAAACTTCATGATTTTTGATCAATATCAACATTGTAAACTCATATATATGTCATTTTATCAAGTTTGGACCATAATTCCTCAATAAATTTGATCAGATCATCAAAAGGGCAAAATGGTCAAAATTAGGGTTTTGACTGAGAAAGGGGAATTTCGGATTTTTGATCTAGCAAATGGTTAATTGGTTTGAGGCATGATATCAAGAGTTCAATTGCATCATTTTAACCTAATGGAATGACTCAAAACATTTCTCAAGGTCATTTGATTGATAATTGATTTTCAGTCAACTGATTAAAAGTCAACTGTACACTGAAAAGTCAAACTTTGACTTTTTGGTCAAAATCAAGTGTCAAAGATCACAATTCATCAAAACATGTCAAAATATGAAACTTGTTCATCAAGAAATAAAAAAGTCAATATTTCATTTTGAAAAGTCAAAGTTTCCAAACTTAGAAATTTTTCTAAGTGTTGAAAACTTCATATTTTTTCACAACTTTGAGCCAATTTTTCACCATGATGCAAGATGATTCAAAAGAAACTTTCAACATGAAAGTTGTAGATCTCCATGAGATATAAAACATTTCTTTATACAACTTGTCCTATAAATTCATGGATATCAAGTTATGATTTTGTGAATACATGTTCATGAAACTAAACACTTAGTGAAAATTTTGCCCTAGTTTAGGCAGAATTTTGACCTAACTTCATGGAAATTTTTCACATAGTTCCAAGGGGAGATTTAAAAATTGATTCAAAGAGGGGTTGTAGAGCACATTACAAGCTTTCTAGAATTTCCAAGAACTCCTTGAGATCATGTTTGAGCAAGGAGAGTCGAAGGCATGAAGTTTGCATTTCATTCTTGAATTATAGGTCATTTTCATGATGAACAAGAATGCAATTTCAATGTTAGGCTGCATAATCTTGCTTTTCCGGCCTTCTAAATTGTGTATCTATACATAATTAATGTATTACACAAACTTTTGAACTATAATCCAAGTGGTTTAAGCTTTATCCAATTCACAATGGCATTTTGGGAAGAAAGTGAAGAATACCATTCTTGAAAAGCAAGCTTTATGCACAAAGTCGATTCTTAAGCCTCTAACTTTTTCCCTCTGATTACACTCCATCTACAAAGTCATAAGCAAGCGTGTTTAAAGCACAACCACTCTACAATAGCAAGTACAAAGGCATGGAAACTTGTTTTGTCAAGAAAATCACATGATTGAGCTTAAACATGTAAATTCAAATTCTGACTTGTTGTGGCACACAAAACCTTTTGCTTATAAATAAAGACACTATTTGCAAGCTAAGACATGAGCTTAAGCACCCTGAAACACACCAAAACTCCCTCAAGCCAGAATTTGCACAAAAAACTCCATTGGTGCACAGTTCTGACCTTAAACTTATATCTCTCATTTCCCTCGTGCGTTTTCCTTCCCAATCATTCACAAAGCTTCTAAACATCAAATATAACTCATCCCTGACCCTGTTTCATAACTGTAACTCCATCTTCATCAACCTCCATAACCAAAAATTGAGCTCTGCAAGTTGACTTCTCCAGACCATTTCAGCCATCCATTTCTCAAGCTATTCATTGCATTAGCTTCCTGGGAACTTGAGGAAGATAACCTGCTCATTGCAGCACCTTGAATCAAGCTCATTTGCATTTCACGATTTCCAGTTTTGAGTTTCGTTGAGAAATGAGCAAGTTACAGGAACTATGGCTGGAGGTGGAAGATGAAGTTCATTTCTAGAACTTGTTTTGTGTTATGTATTTATTGTTTAAGTTATATCAACGGATGTATAGCCACCCCAGTGGTAAGGCAGCGCACTGGTAACCAAGAGGGTGTGGGTTCAACACCCAGCGCGCTACCTTTTGCTCCTTTTCACATTTTTTTCACTTTTTTATTTATTTTTGCAGCGCTTGGGCTCCAAACATTGGGTCGTTGTCTCTTTTTGCTAACTTTCTAACCCCTTTAACCATTTCCAAACCCCCTGACTTTTATATTTTATTATATTTTATTTTTCTTTATTATTTTTTTATTACTATTATTATTATTATTATTATTATTATTATTATTATTATTTTTATTTTTATTAATAAAAAAAATCCAAAAATATTAATATTTTATTATTTATATTTATTTAGTCTATGTTTGTTCATAAAACAAAAGAATAAAAAACATTTTTCTTAATAAATAAATTTATTTCTTAATAATTAATATTTAGGTTTAAGTTTAACCATTATATTATTTTCTTGTAATTAAAATTAATTTAGAACTTAGGTTTTTTTAACTAATTAATATCCATATTATTTTTATTAGTTTAAACCCTTTTCATAAATAATACCCTAAAAAATATTTTTATTTAATTTATTTTTTTATTTAAATTAAATTAATTTAAACCCCTTTCATAAAAAAACCAAACAAAATCATTTCTTTATCCATTTGCATTTATACATTGTTATTTATTCAATTCTTGCACAATATTCAATATGGCTGTAATAATTATTTAGATTTAATTTTCTTGCAATTTCCCCATTTGTAAATTTGTACACCCCCTTCCCTAATGATATAATAGCTTAGCATTTTTATTTTCCGCAATTTAATACTTTATATACAAATGCTAGTAACTAGGGTTTGTATGAGAAGATAAAATCAATGCTTAGAAAACCCTAATTTAAAGACAAAACAATACATGTAAATCAATACACTTGCACCCTTGCACCCTTAGGGTAAATCCACTATGTTGCCTTATAAAATAGCCATATTATGCATGTGAGGCGTGTTAGCAAAAGCAATCAAAAAATACAAGATCATAGTCCCTCGATGACGTTATCAAAGTTGCCTTTCAAAAATGATCTTAGTCCCTTAAAGAAAATACTAAGATATCTTACAACATTGCTAATCATGGCTATACGATGACCCATGCCCGTCCCTTTTACATCCAAAGATAGGGTTACTTACCAAATCAATGGTAAGATAACAATGTCAAAGGAAAGAGGAAATAAACATGAAAGACTTTTGAGTAGGTAGATTGTTCCTAGTTGCTTGCTCAATTTCAAAACCAAAAACATCCTTGCTATTTTCAAAACAAACACCAACACTTTCAAAAATATCTTTCAAACTTGAAAAAATTTGCAAAAGATCAACACTTTATATACATTCTTACGAACGGGAGTCATTACAAAGTTTGCCTAAACGATGGCGCCTTTTCAAAATACTTTCAAAAACCACACAAAGCACATTTTCAAACAAAAGCAAGTGATCTAGCGAGTAACTAAGAGCCCGTAGATAACTACGGATGAAAAGGGTGCTAATACATTCTCTTTTCATAATCTACCCCCCAAACTCAAGAAAATATCTCAAAGGTCTTTCCTGTTCTTTTCAACCTTTCCTTTTGGATAAAAGAAAAGTCGGTGGTGACTCTTGCTAAACAACAACATTTGCAATCAAACATAAAACACCAAGTCAGTTCTCCCACCGCGTTACAAGTCCAAATAAGTGTCTTTCGACCAGGCCTTTCGTGGGTTCCTTCGAATGGTCCAAATACATGCTTTTGGGGTGGATCAACAAAACATGTCATTCGATTGGGACATCCAGACATGTCTGGCAAGTCCTTCGAATGTGCCACCATGGTACTTCTATTACACGAGACAATGGCATAGTGTAGAATTTGTTTGTTGAAGCCAACTATTTCCAAGGGAGATGCTACCCACTCAAACTTGCCTGCAAAGGGGTCATATGGCCAAACGAAAGGGTTTATGTAAGGGGTCCCTGCTTTGTGACTTCATGCAAACATGCAAGAGTTCCTTTCTTAAACGAAGGATTGCATGAAGGGAAACATACGCCCAAATAAAAGGTGTAACCAAAAACTTGTATTGAAGGATTAACACGCCCCAAACGAAGAATGCGTGCAGAGAATGAAGGGCACAATTGAAGCTTGCAACAAAGGAGTGCTACGTGCCCCAACCGAAAGAGGTATGCAGGAGGCCAGATGTGAAATCGAAGGAGACCAGAAAAAAGGCCTTTGCCTCATGAATTGAAGGATATCAATCAAGAGGCTCTTTTCCTTGGAATCAAAGGAGGCTGCAGGAGGTTCTTGCCTTGTGCCCGCTGGCCTGGTGGGAGCCTCTTGCGTGTAAGAAGGAATTTGTGGCTCAATCAAAGGATACATATAGCCAACCATCACTTTGTGAGTCAAAGTAAGCATGGAGGGGAATATTTGTCCAGTCAACACAGGCATGCAAGCATCAAACATCCAATCGAAGCATGCACATAGGCAACCACTGTATTGGGAACCATATGAGGACAAATTTACAATCGAAGCTTGGCTTGCATCCTTCGACTAGGCGTGGGCCTCTGGCACACTGGCTTTGATTCATAAGGCAGAAGCTTCCTGCAAGCTTGCATCGAAAGAGACCAAAAGGCCAATCGAAAGAGATGAATCAAAGAAGGCTTGTTTTTCTCCAATTTGTCAAAAATATTATTTTTATCTATTTTCCCCTTTTTTAACAACTTCCTCTTTAATTTGATGCTGAAAAATTCAGTTGTACTTGTGCAAGTTTGAATTTTGAGAATCCTTGTGAGAAATGTCTTGAGAAATGAGATGGAAAATTTTGGGGTACAACACCATCTTACCATTGATTTGGTAAGAAGCCCTATAATTGGATGTGAAGGGACATGTGTGGGTTAATCGTACAATCATAGAAGGAAACTTGTAAGACGCTTTTAGCAATTTTTGTAAGGGACTAAGATCGTTTTACTGAAGGCAACATCGAGGGACATCGAGGGACTACGATCTTTTTTATCAAAGGGTCTTTGTTAAAGCGTCCCACATTCGAGGGACATGACTATTTTTCTGAGGCAAGAAGCGAGGTTACACTAAAGGTGCGCGTGTGAAAAGTGTGTTTGATTCAAGTTAATTTTTTATTAGGGTTGTCTAGCGATCGATTTTAATTTTGCCATGCACGCCTAATTACTATATAGTATAAAAAAAATAGTAAATTGTGGAAATTAAAGTTCTACGCTTTTACAGAGCTTTTGGGAATGGGGAATACAAATTTACAAATAGGGATGGATCGAATCGACAATGCGATTAAAAATTTAGATAAACAATCAATACAACCCAATCAAACTAAAAAATGAACAAATATTTAAACTAGCACAATCTATGAAATTAATTAGCAAAATAAATAACACTATAATATTTTTGGTATTTTTTATCATGAAGATAACTAAACAACTACAAGAAATCGAGTAAACGATGTTAAAAATAAAATGAAATGTTAATTAATAAAATTGATTTATTCACAAAAATTTCTTAAACTAATTTTAAAATTAAGCTTATTAAGAAAATAATTTAGTTTAGAAAAACTGTATTATTACTTAATTAGTAAAACGAAAGAAAGAGAAAAAAATATATAAAATAGGCTTAAGTCAAATAAACAAAGAAAATTATTAAAAATAAAATAAAGGGTGTACTCATAAAATATGGGGGGTAAATATATGAAATTCGTATGGGCTAAGATAGGGAGAGAAGGCCCAAATGGCTGGTATTAAAACAAGAAATAATTTGAAAAAAGAATGAGATGGTGATTTGATAAAAACGGTCTGGGCTTATTTGTTAGTGGGGAAGGCCCAAGAATGGTGTAAAATAAAACACAAAGCAAAACAACAAAAATAAAAAAAATAAAGAAAAAAAACCCAGCTGGGCCAAACTCGGTCAAGCCCAAACCCAACCCCTAACTTAACATTATACGGGTTATGACAACCCTAAGGAAGTCCATCGTGGCTCATCTCTCTCAGTTTTCTATCCTCTGTTCACTCACTCTCTATTTCTTCTCTTGTTTCCCTCTTCATCATCGTTTATGTCTCCTCATCATACATCAACTTCTGATTTGAAGTACTATTAGCTTCTTCTCTGATTTTGTAAGCTCAAGCCTCCATCTCGTCATGCCATCTTTTCCGCTCATCTTCGATTTCAATATTTAGATCAGCGGATTCATGAGTACGAATGCCATAAGAAAATAAACACTACACTCAAACAAATACGAATTTCGCAAAGAAACAATAAGATATAGAACCTGGATTTGAAGCGAAGAAATTTGGAAGACCAGAGATTAGGTAGTAATTGATCTAATTTTTCTTTCTTTACGCTCTTCTTCTACTTCCACTTTCTGTATTGTGATTATTTAAGTTGTTGTGTGATGCTGTATTTATGATGATAATGTAGGAGCACTGAGGCAGAAGAATAGAGAATTAGATGCAATTAAATTGGCCTTGTGCGTGATGAAGCTGGATGCGGATTTGTAGTAGTAAATTTTGTGAAGAAGATATTGGAGCAGATTGATGAAGATGTCAAGGTGATGATGACAATCCTTGAAGAATGATACATAAGGTTGAAGAAGGTAATTTCTCTCTGTAATTTTTTTGTGATGCTTTTTTTGTGTGGTTGTTATGCAGTGAGTTGATGGAATTCTGAGATGTTGGTGAGGTTGAATTCTAAGAGAGGTATGGCCAGAGGTTTGAGATACTTGTTGGTTGAGGGTGTATGTGTTAAGGTAGTGTGAGGTCGGTAGTTACGTGAAGTTGGGTTGGTTTATGAGTGTAGATGTAGTATGTGATGAAGGTTATTTGAGGGTTGAAAGAAGTCGAGTTTTTTAGGTGAGCTGATGAGGAGACAAATTGAAGGTTATTGGAGGTGGATTTTTGTCTGGTATCAATGGCCCTCTTTCCAGTTTAGTTTTATGTCCTCATACTTGTCGAGTTTATTTTTGGTTAACAGATAGAAAATAAGAAAAAATTTATTGTTATTTTGAATAAAAAAATAGTATCAGTGAAAGATAGGTTTTAGAGTCGTTTGGAGGGAGTATGATGCAACTTCAGTTTTTTTTTTCATACAGGCTTGCCCTGTTTTATATTCAACAACTGTGGGTTTAATGGGGGGGGGGGGGGGGGGGGGAATGGGGTGAATTTGAACAATTCTGGTACACTGTTTCATTGCCCTTTTCATGTAGTTTTTGTTTTTACTTATTTTGTGATACCTTTGGCAGTTTAATGCATCTGTTTTCACATGTTTTGTGGACTGGTATAGGGGTTGTTTTGGACAGTAACAACAGGTTTATTATGCAGGTTTGCTTTTCTCTATTTTGGTGCAATTTTGGTGGACTAGTACAACAGATTGATGCTGTTTTTTTGGAGAAGCTAGCAGGGCAGATTCGGCTTGTGAACAGGGCAGCAACAAGGCTGTTTTGTAGCAAGGTGTAGCGGTAGAAATGTTTAAGACTAAGCCATTGGATTGACTAGACTTATACAAATCAAAATCAAAATTGCCACACCGCTTTATTGTTTCCAAAGGAATTGGAAAAGAGAGAGTAACCCAAAACAAAAGCGGGAAAGATTCAAGGTAAGGGGGTTGGTTATGCAAAGGGAAGGTATTAGCACCCTAAACATCTACGGTACTCCGCAGGAATCTCTTTGAAAAATCTGTATATTTTAGCTATAAAAAGTTCTATGTAATATAGATGGTGGAGGTGAGAAAAGAAATACATTTTTATGATTTTTGCACCCGCCGCGGTTGCAAACTTTTAGTGCCTACGTACCACCTTTCATGCAATAGGGGATCAGGGTACACGTAATTCATCTTTAAAAATTTTAAAACACAAGAGTGTTGATTGATTTTATGAGATAAGACATCATCGTCATTATCCGTGTGGAAAACAAAGTTACTACCCACAATTATGAGAAAGGAGAATTCGCATCATCTCAAAGTGGAGGATATGGCTTGGATTTTAAAATCAACAATGCCTCACTCAACACCCAAGTGGAAAATATCTCACTTCATTACATATTGTAGAAGTATAGTTGTTTGCATCACTACAAGGATTGACAAGAGTCCAATTTTTTGAGAAAGGTTTTAAAATAAAAAGCCAAGGTGACAAAAATGGTTTGAAATGAGATTGATTGACTTTTATTCTTCTCACAAAAAATGTCAAGGTATTATTAAATTGATTGAAATTTATTTATGAAAAATGTTTTGAAAATGCATGGACATAAGTCCAAGTTTATTATGAAAGTGGTTCATGTTAAAAAAAAACAAGAAGAGTTTTCAAAAGGAGGAAGAAGATTTTTGAAATTAAAGAAGACGGGAGGAGAAGAAGAGACTATCCTAAAGCATAAGGTAAAAGGTAGGGATAAGAACCATCTAACCAACAAGAAGCCAAAACTTGACATTATGAGTCAAGATAGAATTCCCATTCTTTGGATTGGAACTAAGCAAGCAAAGATACTAGACCTCTTAAGAGAACTAAACTTCAAGTGTATTAAGTCTTAACAAAAATTGGGCAGAGTAACGGCTATATACGGGTGAGTTCCAGATTACAAACAATGTAATCATAATAACCTGCACACAAAACAAACAAACAACCCAATGTCTTGAGGTAAACCTCAAGAACTCCAAACAAAATATCAATTAAGGTCCAAGGTCTTCCAGCATAGGCCAAGGTTTCTAATCCTAAGTCCAAGAAGTCCAATACTCCACAATGCCAAGGATAGTAACCAAATAGTCCAAGTATCATTAAAGCTTTTTATGGTTCATGTTGATTATTAGGTGTCTTTAAAGAGAAAAGGAAAAGCTCAAGTGAGCAAAATAAAATGACAAGAATATGAATTCTCAAGTGAGCAAAATAAAAATGGCATCAAATGTAATGCTTAAAGTAAATGTTACATAAAGCATAAAAATAAAAACATAGAGTAAAACAATTAATAATTAGTGGTTAGTTGGATGACCATCTTGAAACTTGTATTTGGAACTTATTCGAAGATTGCTAGAACCAAAGCCTCCACACAACAAGTTGCATTTTCTTTTTGTCAAGTATATCATCCATTTGGAATTCTCAAAAGTAACATGTAATGATCAATGATGTTTAAGTGATCCGCGTTGACCAAAAGTGTTATAGATCCATTAGAGGATTGGTAGAACCAAAGCATCCACACAATGAATCTCAAGGTTATTAGATCAAAGAGATTAAATTAACATACTTGGGTTTACAAACATAGGTTTGGGCCCCGGATGATCATTTATTCAAATCGGGACAAACTTTAGCGTTATGTTAAGCAATCGTAAGTTGACTTATATAGAAGTCACACCTATTTTGAGACCGGTCAATAGCAATCTATGCTCCATTTGAGACATGATATAGAGATCATGCTCCAATAACACTTAGTGCAATAAGAAAGGGATGAGATGAAGAGGGATGGGAAAGAATATAAACCACATTCGGATTAAAATTTAATCAAACTATTATTAAAATCATTCATCCAGTTTTTGTGGAGTTAGACTCAACACCATGGATCCAATGATGTTAATAAAGTTTATGATCAAAAATTTAACCCAAGATCAGCTAGAAAATAATCACAAAATAATTTGCATTTAATATATACATTAAAAAGGTTTTTAAAAATGTTTTAAAATAGAAATAAGAAATAAAAATATCAACTATGTCCAAACTAATCAAGAAAATATTAAGTAAGACCATAGAAAAATCATAAATGAACTCAAATATTTTTATAAAATTTTTGGTAATTTTTTTAAAGTCAGAAACTATTTTTAAAATTAAAAGAAATAAGTAAAATAAACCAAAAATGATAAAAAAATAACAAAGTCATAAATAAAAAATAAATGAGGTCACCAATATTTGTCAGAATATCATTGGATCATTCCATATTTTTTTAGAATTAAAAAATGCATAAAATTATTTTTAAACATTTAAAACAATTAAAATAAAGTGAAAATTTATAAAAAATATCAAAACACAAAATAAAATTGTGAAAAAATACAAATCAGAAAGAGAAAAATCAAAAATATTTTTCGTAATTGTTTCAGATTTTTTGGACTTAAAATGAATTTTCTATGATTTTTTGAAATTTAAAACAATAACATATAAAAATCAGAAAAGAAAATAAAAACCAAAAAGATGTGGACCATTGGATGAGAGCCAAAACGCGTTAGTAATCAAATACAAGTGATCTTGCGTGTTGTGCATATCATGGTATTTAGTGAATAAAGCACTAAATCATTAATTAAATCAGATTTTAAAAAAAAAAGCACCTATAATATTTTGTATCCTTAGGGCATCTTCCATCCATTTTATCACTTTGCACATAAAAGAAGGAATAAATTTCACATCCTCAAGATCATTGTGGAAGAAGAGTGGGCTCAAGGTAATAAAAATTGACCAAGTTATGATCATTTGAAGTCACACATTGGATATTGGGGGTTCAACTGGAGGACATGTAATCTTTCTTCATCATCAAGTTTCTTCCACATGAAAACTCCTTGAAACTTTTGAAGTGATTTGTTAATAACCATTTGAAGAGAAGGATTTCTTTGGAATCACTCAAAATTACCAAAAGATGAGCAAGATATACTTCTTTGAAGTTCAAAACCCTAGCTCCTAGATCAAGAAAATGCTTTGAGGAACTTTGACAATTTTGAACAACCTTCTTATACCAACACCTATTATTTGTAAATATAAGTTGTTGAGGATGATAATAGGAACTCATATCCACCAAAACCACTTCCATATCTTGAGAATTGATATAAATATGCACTTGTGACCAATGGGAACAAGGCCTTGTCCAATCATGACAACTTTTTCAATCAACCCCTTGTACTTTTGAATCAATATTGATAACTTTGAAATATGGTGAACCAAAATAACCTTTCCATGCCATTTATTACAAAACAACTCCAATTGTGAGGTTTGAACTTCTCAAACTTTATTGAATAAGGCATGGAAATAAACTCATGAACCCATGGATCAACTTGCTAAGCCACATTGCCTTTACCTACATTATTAACATGTAAGACAAACCAACATTGAATTTTATTAATCAAAATTAAAATCAAAAGAAAACATGCATGGTCACAAAATAAAAACAAGTCAAGGTTCTTGGTGATTCCTCAAAGAGCAAAGCTAGAGATAGGGAGGAGAACCAAAAGACCTAATGTGATCTTGTTGTGATTGAATTAATATGGCATGATGAAGGGATCTTAGGGGAAAAAATTGGGGTACAACACAAGGTTTAGAGAGCAAGAGTTTTCATTGGAGCATAAAGCTAGGTTGTTAGGTTTAGTAATTTAGACAAGAACCAGGCAGTAGTACTTTGTTACTCCTGGAAAAATTATTTTTCCTCTTTTTCTTTATTTTGTATTTTGTAATAAAAACCACTGGTATAAAAAAGTATTGGATTTAGATGAGAAGTTAAATATTGTTTGAAAATGAGTAAGGTTGAAACTTGAATAGATTATTAAATTATGTGGTGAATCATGTATTAGATTCAAACTTGGATGACTTGAAATGTTTCCTTTTATTTTTATTTTTCAATGGACACTTTGATCATTGAATTAAGATTTATGCTTTAACTTCATAACTTGAACTTCAAGAACCCAGACATGAATTAGACTTGTAACAAGTCTTGAGTGAAGGGTTTGGTTGATTCTTAAATGAAATTCATGTAATAACTCTTTCAATATGATTCAAAACCTCTTGAATTTAATGACAATTTCTTCAAGTATTAAGAATGTTCTCTTTCTCTCGAATTTAAAACTTGAATCTGTTAGAATATAGTTTGATTCTACAACCCTTAACTAGAGTTTTGATGATAACAAACACAAAGAACAAATATACACTCTAAATTTGTGTTATTTTATATGCAGAAGTTCAGACCAAAGCAGCATCAGAAGTTAAGCCATAGAAGCTTTCATGCTGAGGTAATCAGAATTTGTACTGAAGAATGATGATCAGAACATGCACTGAGGTGAAGAATACTCTGATTCTAAACAGAAGGTTCATATACAATCAGATACTCACAACTCTAAGTCATTAATTTTATTAAGCAAGTTCAGCATACAAGATTGTAAGATTCTAAAGCGTTACTATTCAATAAAGACATCATCACTTACAACGGCTTCATTCAGACAAGAATCTTCTCAATATGGAAACAACTTAAATGTCCATTATCACGCTTTATGTTGGACAAGATTCCTATGCCTATATAAATAAGCTAAGAGGACAAATTCGTTGATGATTTAAAAAAAAATTGCAATACATCTAAAAACGCTGCAAGTTTACATACTCTTTTCCACACTCAAATTTGTGTAAAATATCACAGTTGTGATAACTTTTTTTGTAAGGAAAAACAACCATACACAAAATTCTTTTATCTTGATTAAGCTAGTTTTCCTTGAGATTAACCGGGTTGTGGTTGTACTCAAGAGGACTTTGGCACTTGTCAAAGTGTTGATTGTAATGAGTTATTGATTAGTGGATTAAGTCCTCGTTGGAGAGAGGCGAAATCACCTTGACGGGTGGACTGGAGTAGTTTGAGGTCAAACGAACCAGGATAAAAATATTGTGTCTTTGCACATTTGATTTTAAGTTTTCAATTCAACCCCCCTTCTTGTGTTTTTCACTTCTTTAATTGGCATCAGAGCGCCTGGTTCTGAGTTCATACACTTAACAGTGTCAGTACAAGATCCAAGCTTCAAAAAAACACTATGGTGGGACCAAGCCAAAACATCAGCAATGACTATCATGAAGACAAGGACAAAATCAGTGGCAAACCTCCAGTCTTTAATGGAGAAAATTTTGACTACTAGAAAGACAAAATTGAGAGCATCTTTCTGGCCCATGATGTTGATTTATGGGACATGGTAATTGATGGATACACACATCCAGTGGATGAAAATGCTCATAAGATAGATAGAAAAAGGATGTCTGACCAGCAAAAATGTGATTTCAGAAACTTAAAGAAGATCACATAAAGAAGATCATATTAAGTCTACCCAAGCAATGGAGGCCAATGGTCACAACACTTAAGCTAGCTAAAGATATCAATAAGATATCTCTGGAGGAACTTGTCAGCTCCCTCAGAAGTCACGAGATAGAGCTAGAAGAAGATGAGCCTCAAAAGCAAGGTAAGGCTTTGGAAGAAACCTCTGATGGATCCTCATCAGAAGAAGATGAATTGTCTCTCCTCTCCAGAAGGGTGAATTAACTGTGGAAGCAGAGACAAAGGAAATTCAGAAATCCTAGAAGATCAGAGAATCAAAATGAATCCTCCTCGAGATACAAAAAGTTAGAGTCTTCCTCTGGACATTGAAGATCTGAGGGTTCTTCAGGACATGGAAAGTCAAATAACAAGGACATCATCTGCTATGAGTGCAATGAGAAAGGGCACTACAAAAGTGATTGTCCAAGGCTTTAGAAGGAGAAGCCCAAAAAGAAGTTCTTCAAGGAGAAGAAGAAAAGCCTCATGGAAACATGGGACGATTCAGACACTTCTGATGCTAACTCAGAGTCAGATGATGAAAGAGCAAACATAGCTCTCATGGCAAATGTGTCAAAAGACAGTGAAGCTTCTGGTTCAGACTCAGAATCAGACACTGAAGAGGTATTCCTTGACTTCACTATTAATTTTACCAAGGCTGAACTTGTAGAAAGTCTAAATGAAATTCTGGAAAGGTATCAGCAAATCAGAGTCAAATTCAAGAACCTGGAAAGGGATCTTGTCTATGACTATGAAAATACTGAGAGTCTCAGATTATAGAATTCTGAGTTAAAAGAAAAAGTTTCAAAATTAGAAAACAATTTGCAAAACTCTCAGAAAGAAATAATCTCAGAGACTCCCAGTAATGTTGATGAGATCATCAAAGAGTATGATCACAACTTTCAGAAGTTTCTGGCTATAAACATAGATAGAAGCAAGATGGCTTCAATGATCTATGGCATTAGCAGGAATGGCAGAAAAGGGATAGGATATCAAGGTAAGGTATCTACACCTAAGAAAGTCATGGACCTAATCATAAAATGCACACAACTTAAATCACACTTCATATATGGGCACACACACGACCTAAAATACACTAGTAATCATATATGGGTACCTAAGGACAAAATTATATATGTAGCAGATATCTTTAGCAGCAAGGCTAAAACACCAGTCATGGTACCTGGACTCTGGATGCTCTTGACACATGACGGGAAGAAAGCATATGTTCCAAAGCCTGGAACTTAAACCTGGAGGCTACGTGGGCTTTGGAGGCAACCAAAGAGGAAAGATCGTTGGCTCTGGAATAGTAGGTAATGGAAATATTCCCTCTATAAATAATATGCTCTTAGTTGATGGATTAATGCATAACCTGTTATCCCTAAGGCAATTAAGTATTAACGGTTATGATATAATCTTTAATCAAAATTCATGCAAAGTTGTTAGTCAGAAAGATGGATCTATCCTTTTTAATGGAAAGAGGAAAAACAACATCTATAAGATAAAACTTTCTGAAATAAAGAGTCAGAATGTAAAATGTCTTCTCTTTGTTAACAACGAGCAATGGGTCTGGCACAGAAGATTGGGGCATGTTAGTATGAGAAGAATATCTCAGATTAACAAACTCAATCTAGTCAGAGGAATTCCTAATCTGAAGTTCAGCTCAGATGCTCTGTGTGAAGCATGTCAGAAAGGAAAATTTGCAAAACCTGCTTTTAAATCTAAAAATGTTGTTTCCACCTCTAATCCATTAGAACTTCTGCACATAGACTTATTTGGACCAGTAAAAACTGCGTCTGTTAGTGGCAAGAAGTATGGGTTAGTGATCGTAGATGACTATAGCAGATGGACATGGGTAAAGTTCTTAAGACACAAGGACGAGTCACACTCTGTGTTTGTTACATTTTGTAGCCAAGTTTAGAATGAAAAGGATCTTAGAATTGTTAAAGTCAAAAGTGATCATGGTGGAGAATTTGAAAATAAAAATTTTGAATCATTTTTTAATGAAAAAGGCATCTTGCATGACTTCTCTTGTCCTATAACTCCCCAACAAAATGGAGTTGTAGAACGAAAGAACAGAACACTGCAAGAAATGGCTAGAACCATGATCAATGAGACTAACATTGCTAAGATCTTCTGGGCAGAAGCAATTAACAGTGTGTTACATTCAGAATAGAATCTCTATAAGACCTATTCTGGAAAAGACTCCATATGAACTGTGGAAGAATAGAAAGCCCAACATTTCTTATTTCCATCCGTTTGGATGCACTTGTTTCATTCTGAATACTAAAAATTATCTGAACAAGTTTGACTCTAAAGCACAAAAGTGTATTATGTTAGGATACTCTGAACGCTCAAGAGGGTACAGAGTATAGAATACAGAAACACAGATTATTGAAGAGTCAATCAGTGTTAGATTTTATGATAAGCTTGACCCTCAAAAGTCAAAGCAGAATGAATTCTTTGCAGATATAGAAGTTGAATTCACAAGTACTGAAGACAACTCATCAAAAGTTCTCAACATAGATGCTCCAACAACTTCAGAAAGAAATGTTACAAGCAATCCAGCACCTTCTGTTGACGAACTCCAGAAAAGGTTTTCCAGAAGCAGCATAGCTCACCCAGAAGATAAGATCCTAGGAAAAAAGCATGATCCAATCAGAACAAGATCAACATTCAGAAACTCTGAAGAATACCTCATGGGACTGGTCTCTCTGATTGAACCAAAACAATTGATGAAGCTATTCTGGACAATGACTGGATTCTGGAAATGCAGGAGGAATTAAATCAGTTCACCAGAAATGACGTATGGGATCTGGTTCCCAAACCAAAAGGATTCAACGTCATTAGAACAAAGTGGGTGTTCAGAAACAAATTGAACGAGCAAGGAGAAATCATCAGAAACAAAGCACGACTGGTGGCACAAGGTTATAGTCAGCAAGAGGGGATAAACTATATAGAAACCTTTGCTCTAGTCGCCAGGTTAGAATCTATCAGACTCTTAATCTCATTTGCTGTAAAAAATGGCATCACTCTGTACCAGATGGATGTCAAAAGTGCATTCCTAAATGGCTACATAGATGAAGAGGTATATGTGCACCAACCCCCTGGGTTTGAGAATTCCAAACACCTAGAATATGTTTTCAAACTAAAGAAGTCACTCTATGGTCTGAAACAAGCTCCCAGAGCTTGGTATGAAAGACTAAGTAACTTCCTGTTAGAAAAGGAATTCACCAGAGGGAAAATGGACACAACCTTGTTCTGTAAGACATTTAAGAATGACATTCTAGTGTGTCAGATTCATGTAGATGAAATCATCTATGGATCCACTAAACCTTCTCTGGGAAGAGAATTTGCTAACTGCATGCAGGCAGAGTTTGAGATGAGCTTAATGGGGGAACTCAAATTCTTTCTGGGTATTCAGATAAACCAAACCTCAGAAGGAACTTACATTCATCAAAGCAAATGTGTCAGAGAACTTCTGAAGAAATTTGATCTCTCAGAATGTAAGCCCTCAAAGACTCCAATGCACCCCACGTGCATTCTGGAAAAGGAAGAGGTAAGTAAAAATGTAGAACAGAAAATCTACAGAGGTATCAGTGGCTCTCTCCTTTATCTGACGGCTTCAAGGCCTGATATTTTATTCAGTGTTTTCTTATGTGCTAGATTCCAATCAGATCCTAGATAATCTCACTTAATAGCAGTTAAGCGAATTTTCAAGTATCTGGAAGTTACTACTAATCTGGGTTTGTTTTATAGAAAATCTAATGAATACAGCTTAGTAGGATACTGTGACGCTGATTTTGCTGGAGACAGAGTAGAGCATAAAAGCACTTCTGGAAGCTGCCAGTTTCTGGGAGACAATCTGATCTCATGGACCAGCAAGAGACAGTCCACAATAGCATTGTCAACAGTAGAAGCTGAATACATAGCAGCTGTTGGATGTAGCACTCAAATGCTCTGGATGAAAAGTCAACTTGAAGACTTCAACATATTTGAGAGTAACATTCCTATCTTCTGTGATAACACTTCTGCCATATGTCTCAGTAAAAATCCCATTTTCCATTCTAGGGCTAAGCATATAGAAATAAAACATCACTTTATTAGGGACTATATTCAGAAAGGAATTCTTACCTTAAAATTTATTGACACAGACCATTAATGGGCTGATGTATTTACAAAACCCCTTTCTGAAGATAGATTCAATTTCATTCTGAAACATTTCAGCATGAAGCTATGCCCAGAATAAAATGTTTTATTTGCATATTTTAACCCTCAGAACATTATTGTGTTATGTGAACATCTGATCAACTTGTCTTCAGAAGTTAGAAGTACAGTCGCCTCAGAATCTATCTATGAAGATCTGAACGTTTCATTTCAAGGATAGAGGCGTGCAATTCAAATCATCAAACATCTGTCATCCTCTCACAAGCTACCTTCTGAGGTTGAACACGCGTTCAAATTATGAAGGGTCCAAGGCTCTGATTGGATGCATTGAGACACTTGTCAGTGGTAACCGTTCAATATCTTTCTAAATCCCCTAATCTCAGGTTTCATTAATGCATATGATCATTACTTATTTTTTTACTTACTGCTTACGTTTTCTAAAAACCTATATAAATTCAATTTACTATTTCATTCATTCACATTTTACTCTCTTCTGTACTCTCTCTTGTTCCAAGTTTCATTTTCAAAAGCCATTTTTCTTCAAAGAACCCGTGTGAACAATGGCATCATCATCAAGTCTCAAGAATCTCAGTGCTCCTGAATCTTCATCAACGAAACAATATGAAGAACCCATTAGAACGCTTCTCACTCCTGTTGAAAACCTTGAAGTTCTCTCTGAGTTGATCATTGATTTTGAAAGTTTACAAGAAAACGGGTTTAATCTCTATGAAGACGTAACTGCACAGGGATGGAACATATATTTTGACCGTCTGTTGGGTCCAAAGTTTCCCATTCTCTTCAAAGAGTTCTAGATTCATGCTACCTCATCCAACCACCAGGTTACATCATATGTTATGGGAAAGAATATAGTGATAACAGAAGATTTAATTGGGAAACTCATTGGATACAATGGTGGTGGAGTTAGATGCATTGATATGGCTGATAGGTGTTCTGACCTAAAATATATTGCGAAGGAAATCTTCACTTCTGGACAGCCATCCAGCAAGATCAGAGACTTTAAGGATCATCACAAAATCTGGGCTAGAATAATTCTGGAGTTTCTGATTTACAAGCTGTCTTGATTTCATCAATATTGATCAGCAGTTTCTGATTTACTTCATTGCAAAGAAGACCAAGATAAACCTTCCACACTTGCTCTTCAACCATCTCAGAACAAATGTGAAAGACAAGAGAAGAAGGAAGAACTAAGAGGGATTGGATTCCTCTAGGAAGACTGATTTCAAATATTCTAACAGAAAACAGGCTGAGAAAACATCTGACAGAGGCTCAAGAAATAAGTACTCTAGAAGCAACCGCTGGGAAACCTTTGAATGCCAAGAATCTGAAGAAAATGAAGATTATTGAGAACATTAAGAGGGAACCAACTATTGCTTCTCATGAGGTTATCACTTCTAGGAGATTCCCTCTGAAGGATTTTCCACTATTTTTTGTGATAGATGCCTCTCCAAAAATCATAGTCAGTTACCTTGAAGCTTGCAAGGCTGATGGGACTATTCCAGAAATCAACATCCAAGATCTGCACAAGCCAGATTCAGAGGTTGTGCTAAATAAATCCAAAAAGAGGAAAGCAACAGGAGAAGGACCCTCTCAGAAGACACCTAAAGCTGCGAAAAAGAAAGGTAACCCATGTTTTGTTTTTGTTATAGAATCAATAGTTGTTCCAACATCTGAAACCATTCCCCCTCAACCAACATAAAATCCTTCACCCCAAACATTTTAGGATTTTGACATAGAGTTTGACCCATCTGTAACTCTTGGAAACTTTTTGAATGAACCTCACTCCCCCAATCAAAATCCAAATCTAGAATATTATCAACCAGAACTTGCCAAAGTTCTATCTGACATTGAACAGTTTGATCAAGACTTTTCCTGTCCAATACCAGAAAATCCAAACTCTCAACAACAACCAGAAAACCCACAACCACACTCTCCTCAACCAGAACATCTGAACCTCAACTCACCACAACCAGAAAATATAAACTCTCTCTCCACCTTCTGAAAACCCATCTTCTGAAATTCCTGAACCAGGAACTCAACACGCTACTGCAAACCAATCTGAAGACTCTCCTTCAGATTCTGATACCACTATCCCAATCCCTGGAATAACAGAACCCCTTACGGTTCACTTACCTCTCACTATTAATGATATTCTAGAAATCCCTTCACCATATGAATCTATATCACCAAACACCCCTAACACACCAATTCTAATTTCTGACTCTTCCACTCCTTCACCCATCAACTATCCAGCTGACAACCTCAGATTTGTCATTAATCCGATAGTGCTGGACCGACTAGCTTCCACCTCAAACAAAATTTCCATTCCCAAACCTAAACCAACCACCACCAAATCAGATGTTGGTAAGAATCTATTGATTTTTGAAACAGAAATGCAGGAATGGATTAATTATTTGAAGCAAGAAAGTCAAGAGATTTCTAATCCAGCTGCTTCTGATTCTCTATGGGAAAGATTCAGAAAATGGATCAACTCTGAAACTCAGAAGCTGAAAGAATTGGGCTATGAAAGGGCTTAACAGAACTTTAGTGATCAGCTGAAAGCCTTCCAAGATCAAGTTCTGAGCCAATGGTGCAAGAAAGAAATTCTACCGCTGGATAATTCTCCCTAGAAAGAGTACCATCCTTCAGAAGTCGCTGAACCAGATTTTGATAGTCTCTCTCTGACTACTGCTCTAGAAAACATGATTGCAGCAAAAGAAGTGGTTCAATCAGAAGAGGCTGAAGAATGTTCTAAACAACATGCAACCCGTGAAGATACACCAGCTTCGTCTCTAGTCATGCAAACTCTGGAAGAGTTGAAGAAAGAGAATGCATTAATCCCTACCAGACTGGATAAGCAAGAGGATACAAACAAAGAGATCAAGGGTATTCTGGATAAACAAGAAGATACTACAAATGAAATCAAATACATTCTGGGAAAGCAGGAAGAATCAAGCACTCAGATCAAGAGCTTGTTGGAAGCGTTGTTCACACGTCTTCCCCCTCCTTCTTAGATTTTCTTTAAAACTATTTCTCTGTAATTTTTTTTATCTTTACCTCCTTGCTTATAAAACTTGTCATTGCATTCTATTTTCAATATAATTCATCTTTTTGACTCTGATTATATTGCTTTTTGATACCTCACAAAAGGGGGAGAAAGTAAGATATTTTCAATAACATTATACCGGGACAAAGTCTCAAACATTCTGAATATATTAACCTATACTTTCTGAAAAGCTTGAACAGGAACACATTTTGATAAGAACAGCAGGAGATGCATCAAAATCTCTGACGTGGAGGAACTTTAGGGAAGTAATAAACTCATAGGGAGTCTCTCTTAAGCTTTTTGTTCTATATTTTTCATTGAAAATCCTAGTTTTTGTCATCATCAAAAATAGGGAGATTGTTAGAACATAGTTTGATTCTACAACCCTTAATTAGAGTTTTGATGATAACAAACACAAAGAACAAATATGCACTCTAATTTTGTGTTATTTTATATGCAGAAGTTCTGACCAAAGCAGCATCAGAAGTTAAGCCATATAAGCTTTCATGCTGAGGTAATCAGAATCTGCGCTGAAGAATGATGATCAGAACATGCGTTGAGGTGAAGAATACTTTGATTCTGAACAGAAGGTTCATATACAATCAGATCCTCACAACTTAAGTCATTAATGTTCCGAAGCAATTGCAGCATACAAGATTGTAGGATTCTGAAGTGTTACTATTCAATAAAGACAACATCACTTACAACGGCTTCATTCAGACAAGAATCTTCTCAATATTGAAACAACTTAAATGTACATTATCACGCTTTATGTAGGACATGATTCCTATGCCTATATAAACAAGCTAAGAGGACAAATCGTTGATGATTTTTAACAAAACTGCAATACATCTAAAAACGCTGCAAGCTTACGTACTCTTTTCCATGCTCAAATTTGTGTAAAATATCACAGTTGTCATAACTGTTTTTGTAAGGAAAAACAACCATACACAAAATTATTTTATCTTGATTAAGCTAGTTTTCCTTGATATTAACCGGGTTGTGGTTATACTCAAGAGGACTTTGGCAGTTGTCAAAGTGTTAATTGTAATCAGTTATTGATTAGTGGATTAAGTCCTCGTTGGAGAGAGGCGAAATCACCTTGACGGATGGACTGGAGTAGTTTGAGATCAAACGAACCAGGATAAAAATATTGTGTCTTTGCGTATTTTATTTTATGTTTTCAGTTCAACCCCCCCCCCCCCCCCCCCCCTTCTTGTGTTTTTCACTTCTTCAGAATCAACTTTTGATATTATGTCCAAAACATACACTCTTGTATAATTTGACCTTGAGGCATCAAGTAGTCAACTCAAACTTATTAATTTCCAAAGAAAACAATCTTCCAATCCACCCTAAACTTGCATTATAAAGAAATTGGTACTCTGAATTGAAATTTGAAGTCAAGAAAGCTTTAAGTCGAGAAGAATGACCTGTAACATTTCGCTATCTTTCAAAACCTTCTAAACACTAATTGACTCCAATCTTTAAAGAAATCTTGTAGATGACGTTCATTATGACAATGTGTAAAAATAATCGTCTCAAGATCTTGAAAATTACGATTCTTGGAAGTCAGGCAACAATTACTTGAGATTAGGTCAAAATCTAGAAAGTAACCTGTAAAGTATTCGAATTTCTGATGATCTTTCGTAAGTAATCAACTCTTGACTCGTAAAGAGAAATTGGAGATAACATCAAGGAGAGTCATACGCAAAAGAAACCACTCAAAAATATTGAATAATGAAGAAGTTACAATCGTTTGGACTTGATCTTGAAAAGGTCGACTTTTGCAGTTGATTTCCAGTCATCTGAACCATTGACTGAGAAAACTTGTGATGCGAGGCTTGAAACTTGGCACGAGCATCCTTTAGAATACATGAAGAACCATGAAGACCATTTGGAACTTTGGAAACTCATTTTTTCTTGAGAAATACCAAACCCTAATTGTTGACTCAATGCTTAAGAGAAGAATTTGTCTGATCAGCTTCTGAGCCATGTTGAGCATTTGAGAAACCCTAGGAAAACATCTTGAATGAAAAATGTGAGGGAAAATTTTGGGGTACAACAACTGCCCCTGTTCAATATTCTAAAACCTGAAGAGTTAGATTGGCATTCCTTTCATTTGTGACTCGAAGGTAGAAGATGATTGAACACTAGAGTGCCCAGAAATTTGCACTCGCTTATGCAAGAAGTAACGCTTTGGATTTATTAAATCGGGAATGGGCTTGCAGATGCCATTTGGATAGTGACAAAATATTGTCGGAGATGGGCTTATAGATGCCATGAGAAGTGGTTGAGAATCGTCGGAGATGGGCTTATAGATGCCATCCAAAAGTGAATGTTGATAGAGAAACTGGACTAAGTTTAAAGCTTGACTTCAGCTAGGAGAAGTATTAGAATAATTCTTTGGTTGATTTAATATGAGCCAACAGATGTCTTCAAATCTTTATCTGGGAAAAGTATCAGAATAAATCTTTGGTCGATTTATACTGAAACAATAGATGTCCTTCACCTGTCTTTAACTGGAAGAAGTAAATCTAACATAAGAGGTCTTTGATTGGTGACTTCACTGGGGAAACAAATCTAACCATAAGAGGCCTGTTAGTTGCCTATTATTATAAGGAGGAAGTGAATCTAGTCACATGAGGTCTGTTGATTTTCCTATTATTAACTGGAAGATGTGCATCTACCCAGAAGAGGACTTTTGTTTTGTTGATTGACTTTTCCTGCAAGGAAGAGGGTTAGTTGCATGCAGATGTATGCATGGCTCGGTGATGTTCTCAAAATAAATGAGATTATGTTGTATGCATTTATCATGTATGTAATATGATGTATGAAAGTGAAATATTGTTGAAATGTATCTTTGTCTTGAAAAATAAATCCTTGACAAATGTTGGGGAGCTTTAGGAAGCCAAATTCCCAGAATGTTATTGAAGAGTATGTGTATCTTCACACTTTGTTTAGGGTGTTTTTGCCGAATATTCCTGTTTTGTTGTTTGAGGAGAACTCCGTTGGGGAATATTGACTTTGCTAAAGGGAAACTTTATGTAGAGGGTTGATTTCTGCTTGGGGGAAAGAGTTCAGGAGTCTTAGGTTGTCCCTTACTCTACTGGGGAATTATACTTGACTGGGGATAATGGAAGTTAGTTGTTATCTAGTCGGATCCAGGCTTCACAACAACTTATTGGAGATAATAAAGTTAACTTTTATCTGGTCGTATTCCAGGCTTTGTAACGACTTACTGGGGAATATGAAATTAACTGTTATCTGGTCGGATTCTAGGCTTTATAGTAACTCAAATTGTTATCTGGTCGGATTCCAGGCTTTGCAGTAATTGAAGAAGTTAAACTATTATCTGGTCATATCCCAGGTTTTACTGCAACTTAAACTGTTATCTGGTTGGATTCCAGGCTTCATAGTAATTTAGATGAAATCAAACTGTTATCTGGTTGGGTCCAGTCTTCACAGTAATTTTCTTGAGAGGATAAAGTTGAACTATTATCTGGTCGGGCCCATGCTTCTTAGTAACTTGTTGTTATCTGATCAGATTCCAGGCTTCGCAGTGATTAAAGAAGTTAAACTGTTATCTGGTCGGATTCCAGGCTTTGCAACAACTTAGACAAAATTAAATGTTATCTAGCCGGATTCCATGCTTCACGGTAATTTTCTAGAAAGGATGAAGTTGACTGTTATCTGGTCAGGTCCAGGCTTCGCAATAACTTGATGTGGTTAAATGTTATTTGGTCGAATTCCAGGATTTTATAGTAATTTAGATGAAAGGATGAAGTTTAATAGCTATCTGGTCGGATTCCAGGCTTCACAGTAACTTAGATGGAATTAACTGTTATCTGGTCGGATTCCAGGCTTCACAGTAACTTGCTAGATAGGATGAAGTTGAACTGTCATCTGGTCAGGTCCAGGTTTCATAATAACTTGCTTGAAAGGATGAAGTTAAACTGTTATCTGGTCGGGTCCAGGTTCGCAGCAACTTGCTTGAAAGGGTGAAGTTGAACTGTTAACTGGTCGGGTCCAGTCTTTGCAGTAACTTGCTTGAAAGGGTGAAGTTGAATTGTTATCTGGTCGATTCCAGGCTTTGTAGTGACTTTCGGGGATAGTAATGACTCCGTTGGGGATTGCAATGACTCTGTCAGGGGTTAAGGGGTTTCGTCCATTGATTTGAAATAGTCTGAGAAGCAAACTCAAATTGGGGAATTTGCAGTTCGTTGGGGAAATAAACCTTATTGAAGAGAAAATTTGACGACCTGCTGGAGAGGTGTTTACTTTAGGGAGAAATCCATAAGGACCTTTTTTAGACCAACTCATATAGGGGGAGGGTTTTCCGGAGATTGAAACTCAGGTTGGGGATTGCACGAATCCAAGTCCGTGGGGATAATTATTGAAGTAATTCTGTGGGGATATCCCAAGTTTTTATTAAGTAAATACTTATTACTGTTTTTACGCACACTTTTGTTAACAGTTAATCATGTTCATATGCATATGTTCATTTAATTTTAGCCATTGGACGCTTTTTCTCTTAAAACGGAAAAACAAAAAAGTTTGCACTTCAAAGTATACTGGTATTGATGTTTGCCTATAACAGGCGTTTTTGTACAAGGAGACAGAGATCCTAGTAAGAGGAAATCGTCGAAAGAAATGAAAAGAGTACAAAGTGAAAGCAAAAATAATAGCCACATGGAAGTGATCTCATTGTGTTCCAACTCCGCTATTGCCCCTATATCTTCGAACAATATCCCCGACCGTTGAAATAAGTTGATTGGATTGATCTTCTACCATTGAACTTGGACCTTGGTAATAAAATGGGCTATATAGATCCAATAGGATATAGTTGTACGCTTTTATCCCTAGCTTTTTCCTGGACCGCCCTTTCGGGTTTTCAGTCCACCAGGATACCCATTTTGGCCCAAGCCGCCCTTTTGGGTTTTCGACTTTTCGGGTGTACAATCTTTGCATATATCCCTAATTTTTGCCCGAACCTTTTTGGTTCACCAGGATGCCCTTATTTTTGCCTAGGTATGTTAACCTAGAGGGTCATTCTTTATGCGTAGTATTTTTTGACTATGTCCGTATTCACAGGATGTGGGAAATCTTCACCATCCATAATAGTCAGTATCATGGCACCGCTAGGGAAAACTTTCTTGACAACAAATGGCCCTTCGTATGTGGGAGTCCATTTTCCTCTGGGATCGCCTTGTGGGAGAATGATGCACTTTATTACCAAGCCTCCAGTCTAATACACTCGAGGCTTGATCCTTTTGTTGAAAGCCTTGACCATACGCTTTTGATACATTTGTCCATGACAAACAGTAGCCAGTCTCTTCTCGTCAATCAAATTCAACTGATCCAACCTAGTCTAAATCCATTCATCTTCTCCTAAGTCTGCTTCTTTCATAATTCTTAAGGAAGGAATATGAACTTCCATGGGCAGGAAAACTTTCATGCCATAGACTAAAGAGAAGGGAGTTTCCCTAGTTGACGTTCGAGCAGAAGTATGGTATCCATGAAGAGCAAATGGTTTCATCTCATGCCAATGTTTGTAGGTTACCACCATCTTTTGCACAATCTTCTTGATATTTTTATTGGCAGCTTCCACTGCCCCATTCATCTTAGGTCTGTACGAAGAAGAATTGTGATGTTTGATTTTGAACTGTGTGTAGATTTCAGTAATCATAGCATTGTTGAGATTGGTTCCATTGTTAGTGATAATCCTTTCGAGGATACCGTAATGGTAGATGAGGTTATGCTTGATAAACCGGGATACAACGTTCTTTGTGATTGAGGAAAATGAGGCAGCTTCAACCTATTTGGTGAAGTAATCAATAGTAACAAGGATGAAACGATGTCCATTAGAAGTAATAGGTTTTATCTTTCCAATCATGTCAATGCCCCACATCACAAACAACCACGGAGCAGTCATGACATTTAAAGGAATTGGAGGTACGCGAACCTTGTCGACATTGATTTGACACTTATGACAAGTTTTCGAGTGATGGTGGCCATCAGTTTCCATAGTCGACCAATACTACCCAGCCCTTAGAATCTTCTTGGCCATAGTGTGTCCACTATAGAGTAAGTACCAAATATACCATCATGCATGTCTTCCATGATCTCTTCTTCCTCCTTCTTGTCCACACACCGGAGTAGAGTAGAATCCTGGTTGTGTTTGTACAAGATTCCATTGCTTAGGAAGAATTTGGCTGAAAATCTTTGCAAAAATTTCTTATCATTGATGTAAGCTCCTTCAGGATACTCTTGTGCTTCAAGATATCTCTTCACCTCATGGTACAACGGCTTCTCTTCATCAGTGTCAATCTCGTAACAATGTGCAGGTTCGTCAAATCTTTCAATTGTAATTCTAGGAGCCTCGTTGTCCCAATCGACCTTGAACATGGAAGACATTGTTGCTAAAGAATCTTCCAACTAATTTTCTTCCCTTGGGAAGTGTTCAAAGGTAACCTCCTTAAATTATGGGATCAAAGTCAACACAAGCTCTTTATAGGGAATCAGGTTAGGGTGCTTAGTATCCCACTCTCCCTTGACTTGACTGGTTACTAGAGCAGAATCCTCGTATATATTTAAGAACTTGATCCTTAGGTCAATGACAACCTTTAGACCCAAAATGCATGCCTCATGCTTAGACATGTTGTTCGTATAGTCAAAGCACAATCTAGTGGTGAAAGGTGTATGGAAACCTTCGGGAGAAGTTATCACAACACCAATTCGGTTACACAAAGCATTGGAAGCTCCATCAAAAACCATAGTCCATCGGAATCCTTGTTCAGGTCCATCATATGGTCCAAGCTTTTCGCAGTCATTTACTAGCATGATATTCTCATCCGAGAATTCAAAGTTCATGGATTGGTAGTCGTCAGCAGCTCGATGTTCCAAATGATCCGCCAATACACTTCCTTTGATGGCCTTTTGTGTAGTGTACTGGATATCATATTCAGTCAAAATCATTTTCCATCTAGCTATTCGTCCGAAGAGAGATGGCTTTTCAAAGATATACTTGATAGGGTCTATCTTAGAAATCAATAGAGTGGTGTGAGTCAAGATATATTGTCTTAGACGGTGAGCAGCCTATGCCAGAGCGCAACAAGTTTTCTCAAGCAGTGAATATATTATTTCACAGTCGGTAAACCTTTTGCTCATGTAGATATTACATGTTCTTTTCGGCAAGACTCATCATGTTGCCCCATCACGCACCCCATTTAATTCTCTAATATAGTCAAATACATAATCAGAGGTGTTCCTTCAACTGGAGGCATCAGGATTGGAGGTTCTTGTAAGTACTCCTCAATCTTGTCAAAAACTACTTGGCAGTCGGCATTCCATCTGATTACTTTATCCTTCTTCAGCAGCTTGAAGAGTGGCTCACAAGTAGCAGTTAAGTGAAATATGAATCTAGCGATGTAGTTGAGTCAACCTAAGAAACCTCTGACCTCCTTCTCAGTACGGGGAACTGGCATCTCTTGGATAGCTTTGAACTTCGCAGGGTCAACCTCAATACCTTTACCACTGACGACAAAGCCTAGGAGTTTTCCAGATCTTACCCCAAAGGTACATTTGCTGGGATTCAACCTCAGCTTGTATTCTTTCAGCCTTTCAAACAGTTTGTGTAAGTGATCAAGGTGTTCTTCTTTAGTCTGTGACCTTGCAATCATATCATCCATATAGACCTCTATTTCATGATGGATCATTTCATGGAATAAATCTACAATAGCTCGTTGATAAGTTTCCCCTGTATTCTTTAAACCGAATGGCATGACCTTATAACAAAAGGTCCCTCATTGTATGACAAAGGTGCTCTTCTCCATATCCTCGAGAGCCATCTTGATTTGATTGTAACCGGAGAAACCATCCATGAAGGGGAAAACTTTATGTTGAGCTGTGTTCTCAACCAAGAAGTCAATATGCGGTAGTGGAAAATCATCTTTGAGGCTTGCTCTATTCAAATCCCTATAGTCTATGCACATATGGATCTTCCCATATTTCTTTGGCACGGGGACCACGTTCGTAACCCATTGAGGATATGATGTCACAACCAAGAAACCTGCATTGAATTGCTTCATTACCTCAGCTTTTATCTTTTCAGACATGTCTGGCCGCATACGATGAACCTTTTGCTTGACTGGAGGACAATCTTCCTTTGTTGGTAAACGATGGACCACTATATCGGTATCCAAACCCGACATATCTTCATACGACCAAGAAAACACTTCAACATAGTCATGTAGCATATGTGCTAATCTACCTTTGACACTGTCTTCCAAGTTAGCGCCGATTTTGACCTCTTTCTTGTCTTCCTCAGTACCTAGGATGATCACTTCAACTGGCTCTTCATGAGGTTGAATGGCTTTCTCCTCTTGCATCAGAAGTCTGGATAATTCCCCATGTATTTCACAATCTTCTTCGCCTTCGTCTTCGGCTTGGTTGATTGGATGTTCAAAGTCATAGCTAGCAATAGCAGAGTCATTGGCAATGAGATCCAGAGTGGATGAGGATCTGTAAGTGTGTGTGTGTGTGTGTGTGTGTGCGCATGTAAGATACATGGCTATTTTGAAAATTCAAATAAGAAAAAGAAAGACAATGAGCATAAAATTTGAATGCAAAAGGTTCAATGTTTTTCATTAAATGATCATATGGCATATGGAAATGAAAAAACCCTTAACAAATGGACCATGGTGCCCTGAGCAAGGCACATAGCTTAAAGTCATTGTTTGGAATTAAAAATTACAGACAAAAGTTCTTGAATTGATAGAAAACAGTAAATAGTAATTACTCCTCGTTGAAGGAGATGGGAATAAAATCCTTGGCGTACCAGTTGTTGAGCTCTTCTCCGGCAGTTGGGTAGATCCATTCATCAAAATCACAATCATCCTCGGAGTCTTCAATAACATTCACTTCATGATTACCAATGCGGAGGGGTGGTCTTCCTATGCGAGCACGTATGACCTCCTTTTGAGCTTTGGCAGTGAAGCTCAAACCAAACTTATCTGTTTTGAACGAAATGTCAGGGAGTTGTCCCCAAATAGTACAACTTCCATCTTCAACCACAGTGCGAGCATCTTTGAATGACACCATTCTTGGAACAACTTCATCAGTTTTTGGAATATCAGAAGATATTTTGGTGGCAGTGACTATGGGAGGAACCACTTCGAAAGCTTGGCAAGGAGTCTCTATAAATTCACCGTCCATCTCCACATACTTGAATGACTTGAGGTGACTAACCATGAACTCCTCTTCACCACAAACAGTAACAATTTTTCCCTTGACTGGATATTTCAATTTTTGGTGAAGGGTGGATGTCACTGCCCCTGCCTTATGTATCCAAGGGCGCTCAAGTAAACAAGAGTAAGCGGGATGTATATCCATCACATAGAAGGTAGAATTGAAAACTTGTGAACCAACTTTAATAGGGAGATCCACCTCTTCATGCACCATCCTTTTAGACCCATCAAAATCCCTAACGACTATGTCACTTGGTTTTAACACCAGACCTTCGCAATCTAACCGATCCAAGGCACCTTTGGGTAAGACATTTAGAGAGGACCCTGTATCCACCAAAACATGGGCCAGAGTAGTTCCTTTGCACTCAACAGAGACATGCAAAGCCTTGTTATGATTCCTTCCAACTGGTGTCAAGTCAGCATCAGAGAACCCCAATACATTGTCGGCAGTCATACTCGCCACACAGATTTCAAATTGATCGGTTGTGGTTTTTTGGGGAACATGCACTTTCTTCAAAAATTTGATTAAAGCTTGAGCATGAGCATCAGAACAAAGCAGCAAAGGCATCATACCGATTTTGGAGGGGGTTTGCCCCAATTTTTATATTATCTTGAAATCAATCTTTTTTATGATCTTCAAGATTTCTTCCATCTCTTGGGTGGAAGGTTCCTCAGTGGTAACATCTTCGGTTGGTGCCTCCGTCCTGGCAGGCTCAACTAGTTTCTCTTTACCCCTAGTGTGAATACTAGGCTTATCAGTGGTAATGCGAACATGTATCGTCGTAGTAGTTAGGGGTGAAATGTTAGGAGAGAAAATCCTCCCTGTTCTCGTTACCCTACTAGAACCAGCCATATTTTTAACATCATCAGTCTCGTCTTCATTAATCCAGGAATCTTTCTTAATTCCATGATAGTAAACTTCAGCATCATAATTCCAAGGGACTGCTTTGTCGGAGGAGTAAGGAATCGGCCCAAGAGCAGTAATTATCAAGGGAGAAATCGCTGGTTCATTGGAAATCCTAATAGGACCCTTTGAGGAGATCCTAAGAGGCTTGTTGGAAATTGTTATGATAGAAATGTCTTTAGTTTTATCGGTCAAACTTTTGATAGTCAGAGTTTTTTCAAACATGATCTTATGACTATTTATCAGGCATTAAAAACCTTCTTTTAGCCATTTGCATCCATTCACTTGTTCGGCACAGCAATTACAGTCTTTCAAACATCCAGGGAAAACCCCAGCTTTCAGAAGATTCTATTTAACAACGGTCAGTGGAGTAGTCAAATTTTCAACGGAGGAAACAAAAATAGTATCTTCAATTGCATTAACACCTTTTCCATGATTTGGCATTGGTGCAGTTATAACATTCGGAGTTGTAGGTGGATCAAACTCAATATTTTTTTGTTGAAAATATATTGAATCTTATTTTTTAGAGCCCAACATTGATTAGTTTCATGCCCATGTTTGTTGGAATGATATGCGCATTTGGAATTAGGATTGTACTTTGGTGATGTAACATTGGGATTTGTTGGTGGATCACGTAATGTTACCAAGTTGGCCTTCAACAGGTGTTGCAAGGCTTAGGACAGTGACATGTTAATCCTCGTGAATTTACTTCTTGGAACCTCAGACCTCTGATGATTGGCTGTTGTGGTTGTCTTTGAGTAGATGGAGGGTTGGATATCAAAACATCATCAATAGATTGGCGATAGTCTTTTTTGACATGGCTTCTTGAACCATATACATCATTGGTTTCCTTTTTCTAGTAAAGGGCTTCTTCACAATGTTTGATGAAGAAGCAGATGCCATGGGAATTTTTCCACTCTTGATACCACTCTCGACCCTTTCACCAGTCAGAATTTACTCAGTGAAACCAGACGATGAGCTCCCAATTAAAAAATTTAAAAATGGGCCAGTTAATGTTCCCATGAACATGTCCACCAACTCCCTATCAGTTAGTGATGGTTGAACTCTACCAGCATGGTCCCTCAATTTTTGCACGTACTCTTTAAACCCTTCATTAGTACCCATTGTCATTCGTTGAAGTTGAACTCTAGTCGGTGCCAAATCAGTGTTGTACTGATATTGATAGTAGAAAGCAGTGGCCAGATCTTCCCAAGTATGAACGTTAGAACCCTCCAACTGGTAAAACCATTCTAAATGAGTCCTAGACAGACTCTCTTGAAAGAAGTGTACCCAAAGCTTCTTTCTAGTGGTATACGGTTGTATCTTGCGGACGTAGGACCTTAAGTTATGTTTTAGGCATGAAACTCTGTCATACTTAGCAAATATTGGAATTTTTAACTTGTGTGGGATAACAACCCCAGCTACCAAGCCTAAATCACCGAAATCCAAGCCAGGTACGACTTAGATTTCAACAGCTTTCAACCCATCTTCCAATTAGTTGTATTTATCCTCAGCCGGTGGGTATTTCTTACCAAAGTAGTCTTCATCCTTAGACGGTTGATCATTTGCACCCCTAACACGGGTGCTCCTTGTGTCTTCATCTAGGTTATCGTCTTCCTTGGATGACTCTTTAACTACTTGCACTTGACGGACGAGACCTTTAAACCTTTTCCCCATGTTGATCAGTGCCTTCTTCTTGGTCTTCTTTTTGGCCACCAGAAGTGACATCAGCTCCTGTTGTCCTTTGGCCAGGGTCAATAAGGTTTCTTGGAATTGAGAATTCTACTTCTGCAAGTCTTTCACGTTTTGCTTGATATCCATCATACTGAAATAAACAGTAGAAAGATGAGGAAACCTGTGCTTGAAAACCTGTTTATGTTATGATGCATGAAATGCGTATGCAAATGATTTCAAAGATTTTTAAGATTTAAATTTGTTTAGACAAAGAGGAAACAAATATTAATTGCATTAATAAGTTCAAACGGTTAAAAGATGCCTCTCGGGCTTACAATGGAAGAAACAAAGATAATACAAAATAAACTCCTAAAAAAAGACTCAAGCTTCCCATGAGCGCATCCTCTTCGGTGCAATGTAGGCATTCAAACTCCACTCTTCATGAAGTTGTCTCGTGAGCTCTAAAACCTTCTTATCGCTTGTGTAGAACTGGGTTTCAAAGGTGTCTCACTCCCCTTTGAGTTGAATCCATTATCTTTGCAACTCCTCGAGAGTAGTCATCATGTTAGAAGGGCCTCATGAGATTTTAAGCGTGAGCTCGCACCCACTTGAGATAAGGCTCCAAAGGAATGGAGTTCTGATGCCCCGATGTCTTTCTATCAACTTTGTTCACCATGCCCTAAGCACGTATGAATCTCTGACGATAACCTTGGACATTGTTCTCATAGTCAAATTCAATTCCTTGGACAAGTGCATCATGAGGACCATCCCTCCTAGCATACCCAAACTGTTGCAAAGCCAAACAAGGGTTATAGGTGATACCTCCCCTAATGGAAAGAAGAGGGAAATTAGGGAATTCCCCATAGCGATCAATAATGATAACATCCTCCAAATATTGAGAACACCAATGAATATCTGAATGCGTGAGTGACATCAACCTATTAGACCATCTCATGCCTTACTCATTCTTCAAAAAAGATTGAGGTAGGTGCGAAATAAACCACCTAGCCAACAAAGGAGTGCAACATATAACAATTCATCTTCTCTTCATGGTGTGAGTGAGAAGAGAATGTAAGTTATCTCCAAGAAAGGTAAGCACCAGGTTACGAGATAGAAAAACTTTGAGTACATTCACATCTATGAGTTGGTCCGGGTTAGGAAATAGTACTAGTCACCACTTCTTCAAAAGCTTGAAAATCCAAAGCTTCCCAAAACTGTTGAGCCTTCTCAAACAGAAACTTGGCTAGAAACCCTTTAACACCACTTCTCGTTTCCCAATTTGCCACAACGTCAAACCATTGAAAATGTAAAGCTCGAGAAATCTCCTCTGGTCTTGGGTCTCTTTCAATACCGGTGAAGTGTAATTGATAGAGAATGGGCACTCCCAAGAGTTAAGAAAATTCTTCCATAGTAGGCACTAGTTTGTAATCAGAAAATGTAACGCAATGGTACTTAGTATCAAATAATTGGAACAACACATGTACCATATCCTCTTCAAAGTTTGTTGTAATCAAGTTGATGAGACGACCATACTTCTTGGTGAACGGAGAATCATTGGGAACCCTTGATGCTAATTCCTTGAGTTGAGGAGGCACTCTTACAAGGTTGATTCAGATGGTATTTCTTCTCATGGAAGCCATGTCCTAAAAAACAGCACAAAGATAAATCCCAAAGTCCTTGAAATGGTTAGTACAAATGCAATGTGTGATGTGGTGGCAGAACCGACTGTTGATACTAGTTTTGCATTTGTGTTTGCAAATGGTGTAGTAAGCAAGAGTCACCATCGACTTTTCTTTTATCAAAATTAAGTAAAGGGTGAAAAGAATAGAAAAAGACTTTTTTCAAGAATTTTCTGAGTAAGGGGGGTAGATTATGGAAAGGGAAGGTCTTAGCACCCTTTCCATCCGCAGTTATCTATGGGCTCTTAGTTGCTTGCTAGTTCACTTTGTTTTTTTTTAAATGTTCTTTGTGGTGTGGGTTTGAAAATATTTTGAAAACGTCTTTCTAATGATTCTCGTCTCTATAAGAATGCGTACAAAGTATTGGTTTTGAAAATAGTTCAAAGAGGTGTTTGTGGAATGTGTTTTTAAAAGTGATTTTGAAAAATGTCTTTCTAATTATTCTCGTCTCTATAAGAATACGTACAAAGAGCTTTGACTTTTGAAAATGTTTCAATTTGAAAGTGTCGGTGTAAAAATGATTTTTTTATTGTGAGCAAGCGAGCAACTATGAGCATCCTACCTACTCAAAAAGGTCTAATATTATTTTCCTCCTCCTTTGGATGTTGCTACCTTACCATTGATTGATAAGAAGCCCCATCGTTGGATGTATGAGGGACATTCTAAGGGACATATAGTCATAAAGGCAACAATGTAGAGAAGCTTTAGCAATTTCTATTTAGGGACTAGATCATTTACCGAAAGGCGTCTGTAGGGTCATCGAGGGACTATGATCTTTTGATTTATGGGTCTTTGCTAAAGTGTCCCTGTCTCGAGGGACATGACTATTTTATTTTGGAAGGCAACCAAAGTGGGGTACCCTAGAGGTGTATATGTGCAAGTGTATTATGTTTCAGTTATTTTTGTCTTTTTGTTAAGTTTGCTAGTGTTTGATTATTAGTACTTCCATACAAGCCTAATTACTAACAGTTAATATATATACAAGAATTTAAAGTGCAGAAATGTAAAGTGCGGGAACGTAAATCCTACGCTATTACATGGCTTTGTGAGAGGTACGTTATAGAAATGTGAAAAGTAAAGTCCTAGTTACCATTACAAACTGGGAAGCAATTACAATAAGATGGAAAATGCGAAAGTAAATAAATGCGCAAACAAATTAACAGGGACGTCTAAATCCTAAGGAAGAGAAATCTTTTTGTTTGTTTTATTTTATTTTAAGAAAATACAACTTAATTCTATTTAATTTTAATTTTGAGAAAGGTTAAAATGATCAATTAATTTGTTTACAAAATTAACTTAATTAGAAAAATACCAGCCTAATGTTTTTTTCGGTGACTTTTTTATTTAAATTTGAAATAAAAAGAAGTCAATGAAAACAAAAAATAAAAATACAAGAGGGCATGCTTCGATCCAGGGAGAAAAAAGGGGCTTTTCGATCTAAAGGGGGAAGCTGCCTTTCGACTCTGTGAAGGGTGTTATTTTCTTCGATCTAGGAGGGAACTATCTTCTTCGAGGAGGGAAATCTGTTTTTTGATTCATATCTGTAAGACAAACATTAGAACAATAAAGATGCAGGAGCTGGGTGTCGAACCCATGTCCTTTGATCTTGTGCGCGCTAGTCTGCTCAGGCTTGGTCTGCAGTACAAGCATTAGAAACAAAACAAATGCAGACCTGGGTGTCGAACCCAGGTTCTTAATCTTGAATACAAATCAAATGAGTTACAAGTGTTAATGTATCATGCAAATATAAAGTTTGATCTTTTACCAGTTCTTACCAATGGTGATGTATGAATCTGTGGTTTCAGACGTGGATACTCTTGTTTAAGGATTGCTTTGATTTGGCACTTCTATATATAGGTATACTTGCTTAAGGGCTGGGGATGATTGGAAAAGCTTCAGGAAACCTCCAAGAATGTGTTTTTAATTTTGTGTGACTCTCTCTCCGGTTGTGTATAGCCTCCTTGGAGCTTGCTAGTGTGTTCTTTATATATAAGGGATGGAGGAGACAAGAGAACAAAGGTTTAAACAGCCATAAATAAGTTTTTTCAAAGCCATGAATGATGTTTTGTAACTTTTCCAAAGTCATGGAAACTTGTCTCCTTTTTGAATTTGAATGAATGTGGACAATTTTTGCATTCGAATACCTTCAGTCCCTGCCCTTCGATTGGACCTCTTGCATATCCTTCGAATGGGTCTTTTGAATGGACCTTTTGTGTACCCTTCGAATGGGCCTTTGGTTTCCTCCTTCGAATGGACTTTTTGAGTTTCTTTCTTATGTATGCTTTATGCCCTCTTCGAATGGGCCACCAAGGCGTATCCTTCAAATGACTCAAATCTTATCATTTGGTACTCTTTGATTGAGCCGCTACTCAGCTAGCCCCAACCAAAAACTCTTTCTAGGCTAATCGAATCTTCCTTCATAATGCTTTTGCATGAAACTTGAGTATGGAAATATATGGGATTTTGGGCCAACTAGCATCTTTGCATATCTCGCTTTCGTTTTTGCTAGCAATATGTGTATCCTTCGTTTTGAACCAATGCGTGTGCTCTTTTGAAGGGACCACATGCATGCTTTGTTCCTTCTTCGAATGACTCTCTGATGTGTGTCCTTCGACTTGACCTTTGGAATTCTCTTTTAAAGGGGCCATATTGTGTTCCATAGTGCAAAAACTGTGTTGAGGAGTCTTGGCCTTATGTATTGAAGGAAAGCACAAAGGAAGTCTTTGTCTTATGCCTTGAAGGCAAGTTGAAAGGAGTCTTTGACTTATAGAATCCAAGGCAAGCATGAAGGGGCTTTTGGCCTGATGAATTGAAACACACTTGTAGGGGGTTCTTGCCTTGTGCATCAAAGGCAAGTCAAAAGAAGCCTTTTTCCTTGTGCGCTAAAGGCAAGTCGAAAGAGGCCTTTGTTTTGTGAGTAGAAGCTTGTGAGTTAAATTTTATTAAAGGGGGTGCAGCGCTCAATCGAAGACTTACGGACCAAAGCTTGATCGAAGGGTGCCAAATGCCCAATCGAAGACCTTGTTAAAATTCTAATTAGAAGACCTTTGTCCAGATGCCAATCGAAGGCCTTGGTAAAATGCCAATCGAAGACTCCTTGTTTATCTTCAAAAAAATTATTTTCTTTTCTTTAATCAAGTGTTTGTAATCACCTATGTAAGAGAAAAATCTTAGAAAATATGAGAGGGAAAGTTTTGGGGTACAACAGCTGCCCCTGTTCAATCTTCTTAAACCTGAGGATTTAGATTGGATAGTTTGCCTTTCGTGATCTGAAGGTGGAAGATGATTGGACACTAGAGTGCCCAGAAATTCGCACTCGCATGAAGTAACATTATTAGTTGATGATGACAGGAATGGGCTTACAGATGCCATTTAGAGAAGATGACAGAGAGTCATCGGAGATGGGCTTAAAGATGCCATCCAAAATAGATGCTGATTTCACACATGGTCCCTTTAGGGGTTCTTGTTCCTGCTGTCTGAGGAGGAGTCTGCTGGGGAATATGGGTTTCTATTATTCTCCTGCTTGAGGAAAACTCTGTGGGGGATAGAGTCTAGGAGCTTCAGTTTTCCAAGGCTCTGCTAAAGAGTTATCTCTAGAGAGATGAAAGTTTGTTGTTTTCTGGTTGAAATCCAGGCTTCACAGTAACTTCCCGGGGAAAATGGAATTAACTGCTATCTGGAAATGTATCAGGCGAAACTTGTGTAGGGCTGTTTCACTGGGTCGTGTAGATAGTTTTCCTATTTGGTTTCAGGTATTGATCTATAAGTCAGTTGTTCGCAGATAGTTGTCCTGTCTAGTTTCAGGTATTAATCTAGAACTTAAAAATTGCTGGTCGTTGAGATAATTCTCCTAGCTTGTTACAGGTATTAATCTCTGACCTGAGAAAGAAAGATTGTTTTCCTGGCTTGTTACATGTGTTAATCTTAAATCTCTTCACGTGGATAGTTCTCCTGGCTTGTTACAGGTATTAATCCATATTCGATCATCCACATATAGTTCTCCTGGGTTGTTATAAGTATTAATCTAGAACTTGTTTTTGTTGGTCGTTGAGATAGTTCTCCTGTCTTGTTACAGGTATTAATCTCTGACCTGAGAAAGAAAAATAGTTTTCCTGGCTTGTTACAGGTATTAATCTTCAATCTCCTTATGTAGATAGTTTTCCTGGCTTGTTACAGGTATTAATCTACAATGGTCGTCCCCAGATAGTTCTCCTGGCTTGTTACAGGTATTAATATGGAACTTGAAAATTGCTGGTTGTTGAGATAGTTCTCCTGGTTTATTACAGGTATTAATCTTTGTCCTGTGAAATAAAGATAGTTTTCCTGGCTTATTACAAGTGTTAATCTTAAATCTCTTCATGTGGATAGTTCTCTTGGCTTGTTACAAGTATTAACCCATAGTTGGTCGTCCATAGATAGTTCTCCTGGCTTGTTACAGGTATTAATCTGGAACTTGTTTTACTGGTCACATAGATAGTTTCCCCATCTGGTTTCCGGCATTAATCTGTGGCCTGCTGTATTTGTTGGTAAACCTGTCTTGTTTCGGGAATTCATACCATTTGGTCGTGCAGATAGTTTCCCCGTCTGGTTTTGGGAAATAATCTTTGACCTGCTCTAAAAGTTGATAGTGTTTGTCTGTCTTCTAATTTAACCTGAAAAGGTAAAATCAGTTTCATGCGATATCATGATGTATGAATTGCATGATGCTCCCAAAATAAATGAGATTGTGATATATGTATTTGTATGAACATGCCATGATGTATGAACATGTAATGCTGTTACGCAGTATCTTTGTTTGGGAAAATAAATCCCTGACTACTGCTGAATATTATCGGGAAGCTGAATCCCAGACTGCTGTTAGTGAGTGAAGAAAGTGATTTTTTAATTTCCGCTGGGGATAATGAATGGAGATAGTTTTGTTTGCGATTCCCGATCTCTGCCGAGGATCTTCGACTTCTGTTTGAGAATGATTTTACCGAGGGGAGGAGTTCTGTTGGAAGATTTCACCAATTTGGAGAAATAAACTCCGCTGGGGGATGAACTTTCGTAGCTCGAGAAATAAACTCTACTGGGGATAAGGCTTTATAAACTACTTGATACTTATAAAACTTTATTACAGAAGGTGAACTCCATAAACTTCTTGGGGATTTTGTGGAAATCCTATAGGGGAATCTTGAGAAGCTTGGCGACTTCACTAGGGGATTTTGGAGCAGTAATTGGAGATTTTTGCTCTGTCGAGGATGTGTGAACAACTGACATCAATAGGGTGTATGCTAAGAGTATGGTAGTGACCTTATAGTAGGATGCCCCTTCCCCTGTACCTGTTGGAGAAAATATATTTCGAGATTTTGTGGATGGTTTGAGTGTCATCCCAACTCCCAGGGTTTTGACTAGATGTTGATCAGGGAGTATTCTACTGATAGGCAAATGACAAGATGACGGGATGTAGTGGTACGCTTTAATCCGTGACTTTTTCCTGGACTATCCTTTCATATTTTCAGTCTATCAGGATACCCCTTTTTCCCAAGCCACCTTTTCAGGTTTTCGACTTGCCGTGTGTACAGATTTTTCATATGTATATCCCTAATTTTTACCCGAACCCTTTTGGTTCGTCGAGATGCCCTAATTTTGGCCTAGGATAGTCGACCTAGTGGGTATTTATTTATGCGTAGTATTTTCCGACTATGTCCATGTTCACCGGGTATGGAAAATCACCACCGTCCATAGTAGTAAGTGTTGCCACACTACCAGAAGATGTTTGCTGTATTGCACGTGATTCGTTGCTGGAATTCATGTCCAAAGCCCCAAGTGATTCAAATGAGATCTGCCCCTGGATATTTGGAATTTTGGAGAGATTCCTTGAACCTTGATTATGAAAGGCATATCACTGGAATGTCTTTCCATCTGAAGTGATTCTGCTCATTGAGAGGATTTATGTTCATTGAATATTCGTCGTGCGAATTTCTCTGCTGTTGAACAAATAGTCATATGCAAACAATGGTATTTTAAGAATGCAAAACTTATGTCTGTCTTGAAGTTTGAAAACTCATTTTTTAGTAAAACAAACAAACTTTGTAAGAGTGTGATATCAACTCAGGATTTATAGCGAACCCTACAGGAGTCAGGATACCTTTTGTAATAGTATGCTTTCGAACTAACCCATGCTTCAACTAGGACTTTTAAGGGTTATAACGTGGCATGGTGCACGGTTTAAGAAACACAGGATAAAGGCTCAAAGTTTATTTGTACCCAACCCATTCTTTGTGATGTTCTTCAGTCCTATGCTCAGTTAATTGTGCGTTTAAATCTCGGTTGAGTCTGGAATCTTGTCCTTGATGTTCTGGTGATGGTTCAGATACTAAAAGTTTATTTTGAAGAGGCAGTCATTTTTGTAATCTTCTTTTTGTCAAGGATTTGTAGTAACCTCTTTTTTGTTTTCTTTATCCCTACTTTTGCCTAAACTGTTTCTTTTGTGTTTACAGTCAGCGGGATGCCCCAGTTTTTCGTAACTCCCCTTTATAGGTTTTAACTTAGCGGGCTTTTCTTTTGAAAAATGACTACCTGCTTTATTGATTATGTGGAACCATCACCGTCTTTTGGAGAGCCTCTTCTACACTATTTGTTATGTATGAAGGTAGAGCTTGTGACTGAACGCAACTTTTAACTGAGAAAACTACCCTGCCCTAGGTTATGATTAAGGGTTTTAATTTTTGTGGAAAAAAACTCCTACTTCTTAGGCTCAAAGGGGTTGACTAGGGATTATCTTTCTTATAACTCCACTGGTTAGGATTTGAAAGAACGCATGTACATCGTCAGCAAGGTCTTCTCCAAAGCATACTGTAGAGATTGTGGTATCGTTATCGTCATCCTCCCTATAAAGGCTTAAAACTTCTAACCGAGAGATGAATATCACAAAAAGGAAGTAAAAATGAAGTTTGAATATAGTGAATACGAATGAATTGATTCAAGGCAAATATATGCAATGCATTGATAAAATAACAAAGTTTAACATGAAACAAATGTTCGAACAATCAAAAGAAGTTACAAATTGAAAATTCTAGATGAATAAAAAGCCTCTTTTTTTGGCTTGTCACTTCAGATGGTTTGCCTTGGAGAGATGACAGAAAAATTCCAGTTGACCATCTTGTGTAAACTCCAGCACTCCTTCATCGATCAAGTCTTGAATCTTATTTCTCAACGCCCAACAACTATTAGTGTCATGTCCGGGACTGTTGGAGTGGTATGCACACCTTGTGCTTGGATTGTACATTGGGGAAGCAGTGTTGGGATTCTGGGGAGGATCCCTCAACGTAACCAGCTTGGCCTCCAACACGTGTTGCAATGCTTGAGCCAATGACACGTTGATTTTGGTAAAGCGTCTTTTAGATGTATTCCTCTTACACTGATTACCATGTCTTTATTGGCGAGGTTGTGACGTAGAAACATTTTGGAAAGGTCTACTCTCCTCACAACCAATTTCTTATCTCATCAGGGGCTGATTAATGACCTGATCCTCAGCCTCGACTATTTGCTTCATATGGTTGCATCCATCTTGATGAAGCTTTCTGACGAGGTGTCTCAGCTCTTCTTGTCCTGGGGCTAGGCTTTGGATAAGAGTCATCTAACCTACCATCTGGATTCTCATTGCTTCCATCTCCTCTTGCAGTTGTTCAACCTGGTCATCCTTATTATTGTCAGGACGTTTCTTGGTCAGATTACCAGCGAGGAGTGCTTTCAAATCTTCCTGCCCCTTGGATAGGTTTAGGAACATTTCCATGAACTGAGCCTCTTGAGTTTGTAGATCTCTGTTGACTTGTTTGAGAGCCATTTTCTTTGCTGAAATAAACAACAAGAAAATGAGAGACATGTACTGGAAGACCTGTTATGATATGACATGTATGCAATGTTTTCAAGGATCTCACGGGGTAAACAAGAAAATGTCATAAGTTAAATTTTCAGCTTTGATTGAAGAACTTCATATCATTGAAGGTCCTTCTACAAGATTCAAGATCACCATATCGAGTGGGTGATAGCCCCTGACTTAAGTTGTTTTGTTTTGATCCTTTGAAGGTATTTGGTTAGAGGAAAATAAATCCCCTTGCCCCTTGCGAGACGTCTGGTTCATCATAACCTGCACCACAGGCCCTTGAGATCCTTGAGACGGTTAAGGAAATGCTATGATATGATAGTATGATGTGTATTCTATGCATCAAGCAAAATGTAGGGTGATGAAGACAAGTATGTCTTGCAGGAAAACCATTTTATTGCATAATGACTATAAACAAATCCTACAAGGAAATCATGTTGTTAGATATTAAAAACCCTGGAAGTAGTTCTAGTTGAAAGCAAACAAGTCACACAAGCAGCCTTAGATTTAGGCTTGCATGGGATTTGTAGGTAAGTACCCTCTTGAAGTTTAGTAGGCTCAACCTATCCTAGTAATAGTAAGCGGGTTCTAAGGGATCTCAATATCACTGATATTTCCCACAAGTTTCATTTTGATCGACAACTAACTTGCCACTAAACAAAACTCGGGAGTCAAATCTCAATGAGTGTAGTATTGAGTATCAACCGACTTCGGGATACACCAAAGATGGCTATCTCACTACTTCTTAATGGCCAAGTTGTTCAATTAATGGTTCTAAGGTCAGTTGATGCTTCATGACACCATGCAATGGCCCCGTATTCTCCTTGACTAATCAAGGGCTACCGGTACCAACATAAGTGTCACATCAACGTAGATATTTCTTCAACCGTGTTGGTATACCCTGCATAGTTTCCATATTCTATTGCTACTTACCTAAAAAGTGCCCCAGATCCAGGTGTAGGATCTACATTAACAACCCAAACAAACCCTCAACAGTAAAGCAGACAAAGCATACAATGTAAAGCAGTTAAATAATGAACTAAATCTAAGGTAATCCCACTTTTTATTATATCCCCAACAGAGTCGCCAATTCTGTGATATGGTGGTAGAACTGACTGTTAATACTGGTTTTGCATTTATGTTCGCAAATGTTGCGTTAAGAAAGAGTCGTCGCTGACTTTTCTTTTATCCAAATTAAGGAAAGGGTGAAAAGAACAGAAAAAGACCTTTTTCGAGAATTTTCTGAGTAAGGGGGGTAGATTATGGAAAGGGAAGGTATTAGAACTCTTTCCATCCATAGTTATCTACGGGCTCTTAGTTGCTTGCTATTTAACTTTGCTTTTGTTTGAAAATGTGCTTTGTGGTGTTGGTTTGAAAATATTTTGAAAACGTCTTTGTAATGATTCTCGTCTCTATAAGAATGGGTACAAAGTGTTGGTTTTCAAAATAGTTCAAAGAGGTGTTTGTGGAATGTGTTTTTGAAAGTGGTTTTGAAAAGTGTCTTTGTAATAATTCTCGTCTTTATAAGAATGCGTACAAAGAGCTTTGACTTTTGAAAATGTTTCAATTTGAAAGTGTAGGTGTAAAAATGATTTTTTTATTATGAGCAAGCGAGCAACTATGAGCATCCTACCTACTCAAAAAGGTCTAATATTATTTTCCTCCTCCTTTAGATGTTACTACCTTACCATTGATTGATAAGAAGCCCCATAGTTGGATGTATGAGGGACATTCTAAGGGACATGCAGTCATAAAGGCAACAATGTAGAGACGCTTTAGCAATTTCTATTTAGGGACTAGATCATTTACCGAAAGGCAACTGTAGGGTCATTGAGGGACATGAATGTTTTATTTCTAAAGAAAACAAAGTGGGGTACCCTAGAGGTGTATATGTGAAAGTGTATTATGTTTCAGTTATTTTTGTCTTTTTGTTAAGTTTTCTAGCGTTTGATTATTAGTCTTTCCATACAAGCCTATTTACTAACAGTTAATATATATATACAAGAATTTAAAGTGCAGAAATGTAAAGCGTGGGAATGTAAATCCTATGCTATTACATGGCTTTGTGAGAGGTACATTATAGAAATGAAAAAAGTAAAGTCCTAGTTACTATTACAAACTGGGAAGTAGTTACAATAAGATGAAAAATGCGAAAGTAAAGAAATGCTCAAACAAATTAACAGGGACGTCTAAATCCTAAGGAAGTGAAATCTTTTTGTTTGTTTTGTTTTATTTAAAGATAATACAACCTAAGTATATTTAATTTTAATTTTAAGAAAGGTTAAAATGATCAATTAATTTGTTTACAAAATTAACTTAATTAGAAAAATACTAGCCTAATGTTTTTTTTGTGACTTTTTGATTTAAAGTTGAAATTAAAAGAAGTCAATGAAAACAAAAAATAAAAATACAAGGGGGCATTCTTCGATCCAGGGAGAAAAAGGGGCTTTTCGATCCAGAAGGGGAAGCTGCCTTTCGACTCTGAAGGGTTTTATTTTCTTCGATCTAGGAGGGAATTGTCTTTGTGATCGGTGGATCTGGAACTGGCTGTTTAATGCTGGTTCGCGAAATGTCGCGGAAGCAAGAGTCGCCACCGTCTTTTATTTTCTCCAAATGGAAAGGACAAAAGCACAGAAAAATTCCTTATTGAGATTGCTCTCGGTTCGGGAGGTAAATTTATAAAAAGGGAAGGTGTTAGCACCCTTTCTATCCATGGTTATCCATGGGCTCTTAGATACTTGCTCATTTGTGTTTTCAAATTGTTTGTTTGCTTTTCAACTGTGGGTTTGAAAAAGTTTCGTTTAAAATTTCAGTTCGACTCTTGTATCAGTCCTCAAGAGTGTTTGAAAAGTTGTTTTTGAAAGCTTTTGGAAAAGTGTCGGTGTGAAAAGAAGTTTTTGTTTTGTTTTGAATTAGAGCAAGTATCTACGAGTCATCTACCTACCCTAAGGAATTAGTCTGTGTAAATGTCCTTAAAGTAGTGCCATCCCATCATTGAGAGGTAGGTAGCACCACCGTTGGAGGTGTTCGGGTCAATTCGAGGGTTCGGGACATTGTGATCACCAGAGCAATAGGATGACACCTTAGAAGCTACCCCCATTCCATGTTCATGGACATGAGGACTTACTAAAACGTCCTCTACTCGACGACCACGTTTCGAGGGGCAAGGCAACAGTGAGGCGTACCCTAGGGGTGGTGTGTGATTCGTGTGTCATTTTCAGTTATATTTGTCTTGTTCATGCATTGGTGATCTACGCTTTGTTTTTATTTTTGGCATTCATTCTTTCATGTAAATTACTAACAGTTAAAAGATGCGAGAAGATAAAAGTCCTACGCTATTACAAAGGCGCAGGTCTACATCGCCAAATTAATCCAAGACCCGATTTGAAATAAAAATGCGGAAAGATAAATATCCTAATTAATCTATTACAAGGCTTTGGGGCAAGTACATGAAATTTATAAAAAAAGAAATAAAATAAGCGCGCGAAACGAAATTATAATCGAAAGCGAGGGCGTTGGACCCTTTTAAAGAAATTAAATTACAATTAATAAATTAATTAAATTAAATAAAAGCAAGAACTTATTTTTTGGAGTTTTTGTATTTATGGAATTTAATGAGAAAATTAAATGGAATTAAAACCCTAATTCTAAACTATTTTTAATTTATTAAAAATGTTTAAGTTTGACCTAGTTTTAACCTAATTATTTAACTACAAGTTATTTATAAAAATAATTAATAATTAATAATGGTAAAAAAAAATAGGAAAAAGACTAAAAGTATGAAAAATCCTAATTTCTACATTTTTTGAGTTTATTTAAAAAGCATTAAAATTAAACCTAAAATTAAAACTAAGTTAATTATTAAATTTATTTACAAAATAGAATATTAGTGAATTAAATAATAAAATATATTTCTATTTTTGACTTTCTGATTTTTTGTATTTTTATATTATTTAAAATTAATTTAAAGAATTAAGAGAAAAGAATTAAAACAAAATAAAAAAAAAAGAAAGAATAAAGGAAGAAATACAAACAAAGGGGGTTTGTTGACCCTGTAGGAGGCGCATTGCAGGCAATCTGGCCCATGAGATACAAGCCCACGTGGACTTTCCTGGCTTGTGTGTGGAGGCGTTGACCAATGCGTATGGTGGATAGCTGGTGATAGCCACTAGATGAATCTTCAGGGACATGTGGCAAGCTTTGGCGCTGGATGCATGGTAGACCACTGAAAGACATGCTGCGTAGGAACACATTATGCAAAATAATATTGAGAAGGGAGGGGACCTGGGAATCGAACCCAGGTCCCAATGCTTGTGTGACAACGCAGCTACCAACAGGCCAAGTGTGTTACTTTGTTTATTTAATGAGCGATGATCAATAAAAGAGAAAAACACGCGTTAGTGGAATAATAAAAAAAGGGCGCCAATGTTTGAATCAGCCAACCATCAACTAACAACTCATCTTCTTCTCCCTGGCTTCGTTTTCACCTGGAAAAAAATAGAAGGGAGAGCGGGGGTTTTAAACCCCCACTAAATGAAGAACATGAAAATAGCGATTAGGCCATACGCAAACATAAAAAGAGCGCGACTAGTGGGATTGAATCGTCCTGATGCCCTGAGTTCAATAGTCTTGGTCTTGTTGCCTAATTTTTCCTTATGAGAGAAACCCCAATTTCACATCTTTGAAACCCTAACGAGCTCCCATGGTAACTTTGCATACAGGCAAGGATTATTCAATTAAATAGCACCAATAGATTCAGAATGTCCATGTTAGTATAAAACAATAGTTTAAATGTATGAAAAATATCTAGAAATCCAAATACGATTGTGCATAATTTTGAAAGAGAAGCAATCATGTTTTACCAATTCTTTATGTATGGTGGCTTGAAACGTATTGGGTTATGATCAGAGAGGTCCCAGCAAGCTTTTGAGATCCTTTCCACGCCTTGAAACGCCTTCAAACTATGAAAACAGATTTGGAGTTTTTTAAGAAAAAGTGAGTTTGTGTTTTCAGGTTCTAGCGCAGCATTCAGGTTTTTTTTCATTAGGGTTAGCTTTGTGTTTATATGAGGAATGAATTAGGGTGAAATCCAAGCCAAGAAACCTTTGCATTCATGAATCCAATATTTGATTTTCAATGAATCTTTTTTCAAACTTTTTCATGCCCTTTTGATACCAATCATGGCCAAATCTTTCCACATTGAGTGTGCACAAAATCTTGGAGTTATGATAGACCTATTAGCTGCATAAAAAGATTTAAAATGCATGCTTGAGTATTTTTGTCATATTTTATTTAATTAAATGAATTAGTGGTGATAAAAATTCAAATAAATAATAAAAAATGATGAAATAACTCCCCTTTGGGTCAATGTGTCGTGCATAACTTTTGGATAATGATTCTTGGAAGAAATTGTGGCCCATTAGCAATTTTGAGGCATTTGAAGCAAAGTTGACTTTTCAAAATTCCCAAAAATTTCCCAACTTCCACAAGGCATATCTTGCTCAATTTTTAAGCTTTGATCATGTTCTTGGACATTTTGGAAAGGTCTTGAAGTCCTCTAACCAATGACTTTGGTCCCATGTCATTTTGATTTACCAATCTCAAGTTATGGTCTTTGACTTAAAGTGCCTTTTTGTTGACTTTTGAAAATGACCTATAATGTTGAGATTGATAACTTTTTGTGAGAGCATTTCTTGGACTTGAAGTGTGAGGAGGAGTTGTATGAAATGTCATTATTTTCAAAATGAGCTTTGGATGGAATTTTTCTGATAAACCATGTGGAAGTTATGCCTTGGTCAAGTTACAGTTGACTTTTTCCACTGTCCAAATATGGAAACTTTTGCATCTTGAGACTTTTTGAGCCATGCCTTGAGAATCAGGATCAAGAATTGATAAAATGATGTTTGTGGCTTCAAAATAAGATGTTGACCAAAAATTTGGACTTTTGACTGTCAAATGACCATTTTGCCCCTACAGTTGACTGTTGAGCAATTAGGGTTTTTGACTGTGCAATTTTGTGCTGTAAGTCTTGAAACTTAGCATGTGGATGCTTGACAATGTTTATAGGCATGTGGGACTTGTTTGGACCCTTGAAAACTTCAATTTCTTTGCCAGAACCAAAACCCTAATTTTTGACTGTTAGGAGGCCATTGGACTGTGCAACCCCTGGGAGATTTTGAAGCATGCTCTTTGCAAATCTTGAAGAATATGGGAGGGCAAATTTTGGGGTACAACAGTCTTCTTCGATCTAGGAGGGAAATCTAATCTTTTATTCATATCTGTAAGACAAACATTAAAACAATAAAGATGCAGGACCTGGGTATCGAACCCAAGTCCTTTGATCCTGTGTGCGCTGGTCTGCTCAGGCTTGGTCTGCAGTACAAGCGTTAGAAACAAAACAAATGCAGACCTGGGTATCGAACCCATGTTCTTAATCTTGAATACAAATTGAATGAGTTACAAGTGTTAATGTATCATGAAAATGTAAAGTTTGATCTTTTACCAGTTCTTACCAATGGTGATGTATGAATCTGTGGTTTCAGGCGTAAATACCCTTGTTTAAGGATTGCTTAGATTTGACACTTATGGATATGGGGATACTTGCTTAAGGGCTGGGGATGATTTGAAAAGCTTCAGGAAACCTCCAAGAATGTGTTTTTAATTTTGTGTGACTCTCTCTCCGGTTGTGTCCAGCCTCCTTGGAGCTTGCTAGTGTGTTCTTTATATAGAAGGGATGGAGGGAACACGAGAACAAAGGTTTAAACAGCCATAAACAAGTGTTTTCGAAGCCATGAATGATGTTTTGTAACTTTGCCAAAGTCGTGGAAACTTGTCTCTTTTTAAATTTGAATGAATGTGAACAATTTTGGCTTTCGAATACCTTCAGTCCCTGCCCTTCGATTGGACCTCTTGCATATCCTTCGAATGTGTCTTTTGAATGGAACTTTTGGGTACCCTTCAAATGGGCCTTTGGTTGCCTCCTTCGAATGTACTTTTTGAGTCTCTTTCATATATATGCTTTATGCCCTCTTCGAGTGGGCCACCGAGGTGTGTCCTTCGAATGGCGCAAATCTCATCATTAGGGCTTCTTTGATTTAGCTGCTACTCAGCTAGCCCCAACCAAAAAACTCTTTCCAGGCTAATCTAAGCTTCCTTCAGAATTCTTTGTGCAGGAAACTTGACTATGGCAATATGTGGGATTTTGGGCCAACCAACATCTTTGCATATCTCTCTTTTGTTCTGGCTAGCAATATCTGTATCCTTCGTTTTTAACCAATGTGTGTGCTCTTTTGAAGGGACCACATGCATGCTTTGTTCCTTCTTAGAATGACTCTCCAATGTGTGTCCTTCGACTGGACCTTTGGAATCCTCTTTCGAAGGGGCCATATTGTGTGCCATAGTGCAGAAACTGTGTTGAGGAGTCTTGGCCTTGTGCATTGAAGGAAAGCACAAAGGAAGTATTTGTCTTATGCATTGAAGGCAAGTTGAAAGGAGTCTTTGACTTAGTGAATCCAAGGAAAGCATGAAGGGGCTTTTGGCCTGTGAATCGAAACACACTTGTAGGGGGTTCTTGCCTTGTGCATCAAAGGAAAGTCGAAAGAAGCCTTTTTCCTTGTGTGCTAAAGGCAAGTCGAAAGGGGACTTTGTTTTGTTAATCGAAGCTTTTGTGAGTTAAACTTGATTAAAGGGGGTCCAACACTCAATCGAAGACTTGCGGGCCAAAGCCTGATCGAAGGGTGCCAAATTCCAAATTGAAGAACTTATTAAAATGCCAATCAAAAGACCTTTGTCCAGATGCCAATCAAAGACCTTGTTAAAATTCCCATCGAAGACTCCTTATTTATCTTCAAAACATTTATTTTATTTTCTTTAATCAAGTGTTTGTAATCACCTATGTAAGAGAAAAATCTTGGAAAAATATGAGAGGACAAATTTTGAGGTACAACACAATGGTATGATGCCATGATGTTATGTACAAGTAAACACATACACACAAAGCAAACAAGTCCTTAGGTTTTAGGCTTGATGAGTTCATAGGTAAATATCCTCTTGAAGCTTAGCTGGTTCAACCCGTCTTAGAAAGTAATCGGGTTCTAGGGGATCTCAATATCATTGATCTTTCTTCATCGAGCATTGTTTCAGCGCAAGCCTCTTTATTGGCGACAGAAATATCTCGAAATTCCGATCTCAATGAGTGTAGTATCGAGTATCAACCAACTTCGGATTGCACCAAAGCTGGATACCTCACTACTTTCTAATGTCCAGGTTGTTCAATTAAAGGTTATAAGGTTCGTTAGTGCTTCATGACACCACACATCAGCCCCGTATTCTCCTTAATTCTCCATAAGGGATACCGGTACCCACAAATGTGTCACACTAACATAGCTATTGTCTCAACCATATCGGTCTACACCGTACAGTCTCCACAATTTTTGCTATTTACCTATGAATGTTCCCAGATCCGGGTAGAGGATAAAAACAAGCCAAAATGAAGACCCATAAATGTAAAGAAAACAAATCAAACAATAAAAGAAATTAAATGTGATCTAGCTCTAAGGTAACCCCACTTTTAAGTTATATCTCCCCAGCAGAGTCGCTAGTTCTATAATACGGTGGGAGAACTGACTTGGGTGTTTTGTATTTTATGGAAATTGTTTCAGATAGAAAGAGTCGCCACCGACTTTTCTTTTACCCAATAAAGGAAAGGGTGAAAAGAACAGGAAAGACCTTTTGAGATTTTTTCTTGAGTTCGGGGGGTAGGTTATGAAAAGAGAAGGTGTTAGCACCCTTTGCATCCGTAGTTATCTACGGGTTCTTAGTTGCTAGCTCACTTTTAAATACTTTGTTTGAAATGTGTTTTTGATTGGTTTTGAAAGTATTTTTGAAAAGTTCCTTCGTATAGGAGACCTTTGTAATGATTCTCGTCTCTATAAGAATGTATACAAAGTGTTGACTTTTTGAAAATATTTCGTTTTTGAAAGTGTTTGGTGTGTTTAAAGGATGTTGTTTTGAAAATGTGGTGAGCAAGAAACTATGAACGTTCTACCTACTCAAAAGGTATTTTTTCTTTTCCTCCACCTTTGGATATTTCCATCTTACCATTGATTTGGTAAGAAGCTCTATCATTGGATATGAATGGACAGGCACGGGTGAATATTACAGTCATAGAATGCAACTTATAAGACGCTTTTAGCAATTTTCGTAAGGGACTAAGATCGTTTTACCGAAGGCAACATCGAGGGACATCGAGGGACTATGATCTTTTTTATCAAAGGGTCTTTGCTAAAGCGTCCCACATTCGAGGGACATGACTATTTTTCCTAGGAAACAAGCGAGGTTAACCTAAAGGTGCATCTGTGAAAAGTGTGTTTGATTCAAGTTAATTTATCTTTGATTAGGGTTGTCTAGCGGTCGATTTTAATCTTGTCATGCACGCCTAATTACTATACAGTATAAAGAAAATAGTAAATTGCGGAAATTAAAGTGCTACACTATTACAGAGCTTTTGGGAAGGGGAATACAAATTTACAAATAGGGATGGATCGAATCGACAACGCGATTAAAAATTTAGATAAACAATCAATACAACCCAATCTAATTAAAAAATGAACAAATATTTAAACTAGCACAATCTATGAAATTAATTAGCAAAATAAATAACACTATAATATTTTTGGTATTTTTTATCATGAAGAAAACTAAACAACTAGAAGAAATCGACTAAACGATGTTAAAAATAAAATGAAATGTTAATTAATAAAATTGATTTATTCAAAAAAATTCTTAAACTAATTTTAAAATTAAGCTTATTAAGAAAGTAAATTTAATTAAGAAAAACTGTATTATTACTTAATTAGTAAAACGAAAGAAAGAGAAAGAAATATATAAAATAGGCTTAAGTCAAATAAACAAAGAAAATTATTAAAACCAAAATAAAGGGTGTACTCAGAAAATAGGGGGGGGGGGGGTAAATATATGAAATTCTTATGCGCTAAGATAGGGAGAGAAGGCCTAAATGGCTGGTATTAAAACAAGAAATAATTTGAAAAAAGAATGAGAAGGTGATTTGATAAAAACGGACTGGGCTTATTTGTTAGTGGGGAAGGCCAAAGAATGCTATAAAATAGAACACAAAGCAAAACAACAAAATGAAAAAAAATATAATAAATAAAATAAACCCACTTGGGCCGAACTGGGTCAGGCCCAAACCCAGCCCCCAACCTAAGATTATATGGGTTGTGACAACCCTAAGGAAGTTCATCGTGCCTCATCTCTCTCAGTTCGCTATCCTCTGTTCACTCACTCTCTGTTTCTTCTCTTGTTTCCCTATCCATCATTGTTAATGTCTTCTCATCGTACATCAACTTCTGATTTGAAGCACCGTTAGCTTCTTCTTTGATTTCGTTCACTCAAGCCTCCCTCTCGTCATACCATCTTTTCTGCTCATCTCGAATTTCAACATTTGGATCACCAGATTCATAAGTACGAATGCCAGAAGAAAATAAACACTACACTCAAACAAATACGAATTGTGCAAAGAAACAAAAAGATATAGAACCTGGATTTGAAGCGAAGAAAATTGGAAGACCAGAGATTAGGTAATAATCAATCTAATTTTTCTTTCTTTCCGCTCTTCTTCTACTTCCACTTTATGTATTTTGATTATTTAAGTTTTTGTGCGATGTTGTATTGATGATGATGACGTAGGAGAACTGAAGCTTGATGCGGATTTGTAATAGTAGATTTTATGAAGAAGATACTGGAGCAGATTGATGAAGATGTCACGGTGATGATGACGATCCTTGAAGAATGATGCAGAAGGTTGAAGAAGGTAATTTCTCTCTGTAATTTTTTTGTGATGCTTTTTATGTGTGGTTATTATGCAATTAGTTGATGGAATTCTGAGAAGTTGGTGAGGTTGAATTCTAGGAGAGGTATGAGCAGAGGTTTGAGATACATGTTGGTTGAGGGTCTATGTGTTAAGGTAGTGTGAGGTCGGTAGTTATTTGAAGTTGGGTTGATTTATTAGTGTAGATGTAGTATGTGATGAAGGTTATTTGAGGGTGGAAAGAAGGCGAGTTTTTTGGGTAAGCTGATGAGGAGACGGATTGAAGGTTATTGGAGGTGGATTTTTGTCTGGTATCAGTGGCCCTCTTTTCAGTTTAGTTTTTTTGTCCTCATACTTGTTGATTTTCTTTTTGGTTAACAGATAGAAAATAAGAAAAATGTTATTGTTATTTTGAATAAAAAAAACAGAATCAGTGAAAGGGAGGTTTTGGAGTCGTTTGGAGGGAGTACGATGCAACTTCCGTTTTTTTCATACAGGGCTACCATGTTTTATATTAAACAATAGTGGGTTTAGGGGGGGAAATAGGGTGAATTTGAACAAATCCAGTACACTATTTCATTGCCCTTTTTTATGGAGTTTTTGTTTTTGCTTATTTTGTGATACCTTTGGCTGTTTATTGCAGTTGTTTTGACAGGTTTTGTGGACTGGTATAGGGGCTGTTTTGGACAGTAACAACATGTTTATTATGCAGGCTTCCTTTTCTATATTTTGGTGCAATTTTGGTGGACTGGTACAGCAAATTGATGTAGTTTATTTTGGAGCAGATTGGGCTTGTGAACAGGGAAGTGACAAGGCTGCTTTTTAGAAAGGTTTGGACATCAAGAGTTTGCATTGGAGCATAAATTTAGGTTGTTAGGTTTAGTAATTTAGAAAAGAACAAGGCAGTAGTACTTTGCTACCCCTGGACAAATTATTTTGCATCTTTTCTTTATTTTGTATTTTGTAATAAAATCCATTGGTATAAAAAAGTCTTGGATTTAGATGAGAAGTTAAATATTGTTTGAAAATGAGTAAGGTTGAAACTTGAATAGATTCTTAAATGATATGGTGAATCATGTCTTGGATTCAAACTTGGATTACTTGAAATGTTTCCTTTTCATTTTATTTTTCAATGGAAACTTTGATCATTGAATTAAGATTTATGCTTTAACTTCATAACTTGAACTTCAAGAACCCAGACATGAATTAGACTTGTAACAAGTCTTGAGTAAAGGATTTGGTTGATTCTTAAATGACATTCATGTATAGATCTTGCAATATGATTCAAAACCTCTTGAATTTAATGAAAATTTCTTCAAGTATTAAGAATGTTCTCTTTCTCCCGAATTTAAAAGTTGACTCAACTTTTGATATTATGTCCAAAACATACACTCTTGTATAATTTGACCTTGAGGCATCAAGTAGTCAACTAAAATTTATCAATTTCCAAAGAAAACAATATTCCAATCCACCCTAAACTTGCATCATAAGGAAATTGGTACTCTGAATTGAAATTTGAAGTCAAGAAAGCTTTAAGTCAAGAAGAATGACCTATAACATTTCGCTAACTTTCAAAACCTTCTAAACACTAATTGGCTCTGATATTTAAAGAAATATTGTAAATGACATTCATAATGACAATGTGCAAAAATAATCGTCTCAAGATCTTGAAAATTACGATTCTTGGAAGTTAGACAACAATCACTTGAGATTAGGTCAAAATCCAGAAAGTGACCTCTAAAGTATTCGAATTTCTGATGATATTTCGCACATAATTAGCTCTTGACTCGTAAAGAGAAATTGAAGATGACGTCAAGGATAGTCATACGCAAAAGGAACCGCTCAAAAATATCGAATAATGAAGAAGTTACAATTGTTTGAACATGATCTTGAAAAGATCGACTTTTGCAGTTAATTTTTAGTCATTTGAACCATTTACTGAGCAAACTTGTGATGCGAGGCTTGAAACTTGGAACGAGAATCCTTGAGAATACATGAAGAACAATGAAGAGCAATTGGAACTTTGGAAACTCAAGTTTGCTTGAGAAATACCAAAACCTAGTTGTTGACTCAATGCTTAAGAGAAAAATCTGTTTGATCAACTTCTGAGCCATCTTGAGCATTTAAGAAACCTTAGGAAAACATCTTAAATGAAAAATTGGAGGGAAAATTTTTTGGGTACAACACCCCCTTTACTCTAAAAACCAGAACTGTCCAAAAAACCTCCATCTTTGAGCTTTAAAGTCCAAACCCTTTGAACCTCTCACACCTTGCAAGTTCTGTCCAAACAAACCATCTAAACACTCCATATACATCATATAAAAGTTGTCCAAACTCAAGAACAACTTCTGTAACATCACTATTTTCCTAACACAAAAACAGACACCTGCAACTTGACTTCTCCAACTCAAGATTAAAAAACAAATTTCAGTTTCAAGGTAAGTTTTCTTGACTTTGAACTCTTCATACAAACATCATTAGTGGTTCATTTGTGAAGATAAAATGTAGATATCATTGCCTTGAAGCTAACAATATGCTTAATTTTCATTTTCACAAACCCTGTATTGAAAACTGACCCATATATGCAGCAGAACAATGTTAGAAAAAAATTGTATGAGTTGATACGAAACACTATGAATCAACACATATTATGTACAAAACAGGTTATGAGCCGATGTGAACCATTATGCATCGATACGAACTGTTGTATGAGTCGATACGAAATGCGAATGTGTCGACTCATACTGGGTTAATTTTCATTTTCCAGAAACAAGAAGAGATATGCGTCGATACGTAAGTGCATGCATCGACTTAAACTGAGTTAATTTCATTTTCCTGAAGCAAGAAAGGTTTTCGTATCATTACATAAGTGCATGCGTCAATACATAAAGTTTTCCTATCAATGCATAAGTGCATGCGTCAATACATAAAGGTTCTGTATCAATGCATAAGCTCATGTGTCAATACATAAAAGTTTTTTTTTAACAATTTTCTTTTTTTACATCATATTTATATTTCTTTATATTTTTATTGTTATTCATTATTCAACATGGTTGTAATAGTAATTAGGTTTAATTGCTTTAATCCCCCATTTGTAAATTTGTACCCCCCATTCCCGAAGCTTTGTAATAACGTAGGACTTTACATTTCTAAAATTTATCGCTTTTAATATAAATGTAGTAACTAGGGTTTGTATGGCAAGACTTAAAATTAACAATAGAGAACCCTAATATCAAGACAAAATGCATGAAAAAAAAACACTTTTGCACACGTGCACCTCTAGGGTTAACCTCACTTGTTGCCTTGAGAAAAACAGTCATGTCCCTCGAACGTGGGATACTTTAGCAATGACCCTAAAATACAAGATCATAGTCCCTCGATGACCCTTGGATGTTGCCTTCGGTAAAAACAATCTTAGATCCTTACGACAAATTGCTAAGGTATCCTACAATGTTTCCTTCTATGACTATACGATGACCCAAGCCCGTCCCTTCACATCCAATGATAAGGTTTCTTACTAACTAATAGTATGAAAACACTATCTAAAGGAGGAGGAAAAGAGTAAAGACTTCCTTTTGAGTAGGTAGAACGCTCGTAGTTGCTTGCTCACAAACATTTCAAAACACACCAACACTTTCAACATGAAATATTTTTAAAAGTTACCACTTTATTTGCATTCTTATAGAGATGAGAATCATTTCAAAGTTGGCCTAAACGAATTCACTTTTAAAAAATAATTTCAAAACAAAATCACAAACACATTTCAAACAAATCATTTTCAAAGTGATCTAGCAACTAAGAGCCCGTAGGTAACTACCAATGAAAAGGGTGCTAACGCCTTCCCTTTTCATAACCTACCCCCCGGACTCAAGAAAATATCTCAAAAGGTATATCCTGTTCTTTTCACCCTTTCCTTTATTGGATAAAAGAAAAGGCGATGGCGGCTCTTGATATCCGCAACAATTGCAATCAAACGCAAAACACCCAAGTCAGTTATCCCATCGTATTACAGAACTGGCGACTCTACTGGGGAGATGTTTAAAAGTGGGGTTACCTTAGAGACTAGATCACCTTTAAATGCTTTCATTGTTTGACTTGCTTGCTTTACATTTTGGATCCTTGTTTGGGTTTTGTATTGATCCTCTACCCGTATCTGGGAACATCATTAGGTAAGTAACAATAGATTATGGAAACTATATGGCGTAGACCGATATGGTTGAGACAATAGTTATGTTAGTGTGACACATTTGTTGGTATTGGTATCCCTTGTGGCGAATCGAGGAGAATATGAGGCCTTTGTGTGGTGTCATGAAGCTCTAACGGACCATAGAACCTTTAATTGAACAACTTGGCCATTAGGAAGTAGTGAGATAGCCGGTTTCGATGGAAGTTGAAAATTGGTTGATACTCGATACTACGCTTATTAAGATCATACTTTTGGGATATTCCGATCGCAAGAAAAGATTGATTATGTTGAGACAATGCCCAATGAAGAAAGATCACTGATATTGAGATTCCCTAGAACCCGATTACTTTCTAGGACAAGTTGAACCAACTAAACTTCAAGATGGTACTTACCTATGAACCTCATGCAAGCCTAAACCTAAGGACTTATTTGCTTTGTTTGTATATGTTTATTTGTACATAACATCATGACATCATACCATAGCATTTTCAATAACCATTTCAAGGTTCTCAATGGTTTGTGATGTAGGGTTATATTGAACCAAATGTCTATCAAGGGGCAAGAGAATTTATTTTCCTCTAGCCAAATGCTATCAAAAAGCCAAAGAGTCAAGGGCCATGACCCACTTGACATAGTGAGCTTGATTCTCGTAGAAAGACATTCAATTATACGAAGTTCTTCAAATCAAAGTTGTAGCCAAAATTCAACTTCTAACATCTTCTTGTGTTTACCACACGAGATCCCTCAAAACATTGCATCCATATACCATGCATCATATCATGACAGGTTTTCCCCCATACAGGTTTCCTCATCCATTTACTCTTTATTTCAGTAAAAATGGCTCTCGAGCAGACTGTCCAAGATCTTCAGACCCAAAATGATCAGCTTCAAGAATTGTTCTTGAATCTAACCAAGGGGCAAGAAGAAGTGAAAGCACTTCTCATTGAGAGAATGATCAATAACAATTCTGAAGACAACAAGGAGGTCCAGATGAAACAATTGCAATCCGAGATAGAAACAATGAGAATCCAGATGCTGGGACAGATGGCTCTTATCCAAAACTTAGCCCGAGGATAATAAGAGCTAAGAGCACTCATCAACAAGCTTCATTAAGACAAATGCAACCTTATGAAACAAACAATCAAGGTTGGGGATCAAGTCATTAACCAACCCCTAATAAGATAAGAAGTTGGTTTGGTCGAGAGAACACCTTTTAAAATGGCTACTACACCTCGAGTCTAACAACGACCTCGCCAACAACGACAACGTTGTCAGCATAGGGAAGATACACCCAAAAGAAAATTTACCGAGATCAACATGTCCTTGGCTCAAGCATTGCATCATGTGTTGGAAGCTAAGCTGGTTGCATTGAGGGAGCTTCCTTAAAAACCTAATACTTCTTATCCCTATTACAAACATAATTAAAGGTGCGCATACCATTCCAATAATTGTCGACACGACACTAACCACTGATAGGCGTTGAAGAACAAGATTCAAGACCTAATCAACGAAGAAGTATTAGAATTCACACAAGATGGTCAAATTGAGTTTTTCTGTCACCCCTCAAAGGCACACCATCTGAAGTAACAAATTTAGGCGGAGAAATTTTTGTTCATTCGAGTTTTCAGTTGTAATTTCTTTGTTTGTTTAAACATTTGTCCTTATGTCAGACTTTGTTTGTTCTTATTAATGCATTGCACATGTTTGTGTTGAGTTAATCCATTCGTTTTCACTATATTGAAACTATACTTTTACTCTTTTTTTATGATATTCAACTCTCGATTACAAGTTGTAAGCCTTTAGAGGGAGGATAACGAAAACAATACCATAATCTCATACAGTATGCTTTTGGACAGAACTTGCTAACGATGTACATGCGTTCTTTCAGTTCCTAAATAGTGGAGTTCTAAGGAAGACAATTCCTAGTCAACCCCTTTGAACCAAAGAAGTAGGAGTTTTCTTTTTTGCACAAATTGAAACATTTAATCATAACCTGGGGCATGGTAGTTTCTCAGTTAATTAAAATGCGCATCTAGTTACAAGCTTTCACTTTGTACACAACAAATGACATCAAAAACATCCTTTTGAATCAATAGACAGTGATGGTTCCCCATAAAATAGGGAGTCATTATCTCTCAAAAGAAAATCCCACTGAGTCAAAACCTACGAAGAAGACTTAAGAAAAACGGGGGCATCCCGCTGACTGTAGTCTTAAAACAAAAAAAGGTCAGACAAAAATTAGGGATAATAAATAAAAAAGAGATCGCTACAAATCCTCGACAACAGAAATATGTTGCAAAAAAATGACTGCTTTCTCCAATAAGCTTAACTTATCTGAACCATCACCAAAATATCATTCCAGATGCAATACGAATTCAAACGCACAATTAACTGAGTTTAGGAATGGAGAACATCATGAAGAAGGGGAAGGGTACAAATAAACTTTGAGCCCTATCCTTTATTTCTTAAACCGTGAACCAGGCCACGTTACAACCCCTTAAAAGTCCTAATTGAAGCATGGGTTAGATCGAAAGCATATTGTTACAAAAGGTATCGTGACTCCTATAACTCTTATTGTAAATCCTAAGTTGAAGTCATATTCTTACAAAATTATTTTATTTTCTAAAAATTAATTTTAAAAAACTTCAAGACAAACATAAACTTTTCATCGTTTGAATATCGTTGTTTGCATATGGCCAATTGGTCAATAACAGAGAAATTCGCACGCGAATATCCAATGAACATAAATTCTCTCAAGAAACAAAATCACTTCAAATGGGAAGACACTTCCAATGACAAATCTCCCATAATCAAGGGGGCATGACAGGTTATTTTCTAACTCATCAGTGATAATAAAGTCAAGATTCCAAGAAATCTCTCATAAAGTCCTGAATAGCCAGGGGCAGGTCTCTACCGGAATCACTTAGGGCATTGAACATGAATTCCAGTAAAGGGTCATGTACGACCAAGAAAACATTTGCTGGCAGTACTACTTACTACTATGGACAGTGACAAATCCCCACAAAGTCCCTTTCATTAGGTGATCCCCAGTGAAGTCGCCAGAGCCACTTCTATAAGGTTATCCCCACAGTATAATCTTCACGGATAAGGGTACAATCCCCATAAGGCCAAATTCATGGATATCCACACAAGATGGAATTCATACAAAATTCATCCAGAGTTCTAATCTCCTAACAATCCCCAACTAAGTTGGCCTTACCTAAAAAAGAAATTTTTCGGAGCTCTTCTCCAAAAGAAGTCATCTCTCCAATAAGGACACCAAAATATCCTTCTCAACAGGGTTTATTTCCCCAACAGATTACAATCTCCCCAGCTCTAGTTCTTTTATTAGACCCTTACAAATCAACGGACAAAATCCCTTTTCCTCAGTGGAGTTTATACTATCCACAGTAAGTTGCTACGAAGCCTAGAATTCGACCAGATAACACTTAACTTCATCCTCCCCATAGAGTTGCTGCAAATCCTGGAAACCGAAAAGATACTAGTTAACTTTACTCTCTCCAGACAAATCAGAAGTCTAATCATCTCTTATATCCCTAGTCAGGGTATATGAGAATTAAATTCCCCAGTAGAGCAATGAACGGCTAAGATTCCTAAACTCTACTCCCCAAAGCAGAAATCAACATCCCTTGCAGAGTTTCCTCAAGGAAAACAGGAATCCCCAGAGGAAGTATTCAAAACAAAATTGAAGATACACATACTCTTCATCCACAATAGTAGTCAGGAATTTATTTTCCCAGAGAAAGATACACTTCATTAACATTTCACATTTCATACATTATAGCATATGCACATGAAGCGGACATAGAACAACCTCATTTTTTAGAACACCATTACGCAATGCATTTTATAAATTATAACGTTGCATATAGCTAGCTCTTTACCTTTTCATGAAAGATAAATCAACAAATAATTATCATCAACAATTTTCCACAGGTCCAAGATTAGTTCTTGAAACAAGACAGAGCAATTATCTACACGACCGGACGAAGCAATCTTACATGGGTTCCTTCTCATACACGACCAGACGAAGCAATCTTACACGGATTTATTCTCAAAAATTTCCAAATTCAGCTTCACATGGGCTCATCCTGAAGAAATCTTACACAGATTCCTTCTCATAAATTTTCAAATGCAGCTTCACACGGGCTCATCCTGAAGTAATCTTACATGAATTCCTTCTCAGAAATTTCGAAATGCAGCTTCACACGGGCTCATCATGAAGAAATCTTACACGGGTTCCTTCTAATTTCTAGATGCAGTTTCACACAGACTCATCCCGAAGCAGCCCTACCCAGGGTCCTTCTCCTAAATTTCCAGATGTAGTTTCACACGAACTCATCCCGAAGAAGCCCTACCCAGGCTCCTTCTCATATATTTCCAGATGCAGTTTCACACAGACTCATCCTGAGGCAGCCCTACCCAGGCTCCTTCTCATATATTTATAAATGCAGTTTCACACTGACTCATCCCAAAGCAGCCCTACCCAGGCTCCTTCTCATAAATTCCAGATGCAGTTTTACACGAATTCATTCTGAAGCAGCTCTACCCAGGCTCCTTCTCATATATTTCCAGATACAGTTTCACACAAATTCATCCCAAAGCAGCCCTACCCAGGCTCTTTCTCATAAAATTCCAGATACAGTTTCACACGGGTTCATCCTGAAGCAATCTTACATGGATTCCTTCTAATACATTTCCATACACGGCTTAACACGGGTCCATTCTAGCATATCATTCAAATTAAATCGACTAAAGATTTATTCTTATACTTCTACCAACAGTCACTCTGGATGGCATCTGCAAGCCCATCTCCGACAAATTCTTTATCACTTCTCCAAATGGAATCTTTAAGCTCATTCTCGACACAATCAACTAACACATCATCAAGTGCAAATTTCTGGGCACTTTAGTGTTAATCATCTTCCACCTTCAAGTCACGAATGGCGGACTCGCCAATATAACTCTTCAGGTTTAAGAAGATTAAACAAAGGAATTTATTGTACCCCAAAATTTTCCCTCTCTTTTTCAAGACATTCCTCACAAAATATCTTCCAAAGCTCAAGCTTGCACAAGTATTGACTAGGTCAAGCCATCTCCTCCACACTGATACCTTAAATTAGGGTTTGAGTTTGCACAATGACAATTAGACTTCTAATACTCCAAATGACTTTCATGGATCATTATGGACCTTCAAGATTGCTCATGTCAAGTTTCAAGTCTTGAAATCACAATTTTGCTCAGCCAATTGACTAGATGACTAAAAATTAGTTATATTGAGTAAAAAGTCAACTGATACACCAAAAGTCAAACTTTGACCTTTTGGTCAACATTAAGTTTCAAAGATCAAAATTCATCAAGACATTCAATAATATCAAGCTTGATCATCAAGAAATCAAGAAAGTCAAAAGTCAATTTGAAAAGTCAAACTTTCCAAGATTTAGAAATTTTTCTAAGTGTTTTGTACATGATAAATTCATAACTTCATGCCAATCTTTCACCAAGATGCAATATGATTCAAAGAAAACTTTCAACATGAAAGTTGTAGATATTGATTAGATCTATAACTTTGCTTTGATGATCAAGTCCTAGAAGTTCTTGGATTTTGAGTTATAAATTCCTGAAGTCATGACATTATTATCCAACACTTAGAGAAATTTTCAACGGATTTGGTCAGTTTTTATCCCAACTTCTTGGAATTTTTTCACATAGTTCCAAGATGATTTTGTCAAAATGGAAAACATTAAAGTTATAGAGGATGTTTCAAGCTTTCCAAAACATTCAAGAGCGTGAATTTATCATACTTGAGCTAGGAGATTCAAGGGCATGAAGTTGGGCATCCATCCTTGAATTGCAGGTCCTTTTGTTGAAGAATACATAACAAAATCATTATGCTATGTTGCATAATCTTGTGTTTCATGCCTTCTAACTTTCCAATCTCGCCATAATTTAATGCTTACACCTACTCTTGAGCTATTACCCAAGTGTTTGAACCATTGTCCAAAAGATCATTCCATTTATAGCATAAAGGCACCATTGTTATTCTTGAAAAGAAAGCTTTTGGTACAAAATTTGTCTTGAGCCCATACCTTGTTTTCTTCTGATTATACTCCAACATAAATCATGGAAGGTAGCTCCTCTATACCAGCAACTTTGGTACTTCATCTCGGGACCATGGAATACTTGACATAGTTTGATATTTACATCCCAACCAAACCATAACATGCTGTCTTGCAAACCTAATTAGCTCTTGTTCCAAAACCTCTTGCCTATAAATAGAGGGAGAATTTGAAAAAGAAATAGGTCATAAAAATATAGAGCTTCTTGTGTGTTAAAAATCCTCAAACTCCCCTTTACTCTAAAAACTAGAACTGTCCATAAAAACATCCATCTTTGAGCTTTGAAGTCCAAACCCTTTGAACCTCTCACGCCTTGCAAGTTCTGTCTAAACAAACAATGCAAACACTCCACATACATCATATAGAAGTTGTACAAACTCAAGAACAACTTCTGTAACATACCTATTTTCCAAACTCAAAAATAGCCACCTGCAACTTGACTTCTCCAACTCAAAATCAAAACACAAATTTCAGTTTCACGATAAGTTTTCTTGACTTTGAACTCTTCATACAAACATCACTAGTGGTTCATTTGTGAAGATAAAATTTGTATATCATTGCCTCAAAGCTAACCATATGCTTACTTTTCATTTTCACTAACCATGTGTTGAGAACTGACCCATATATGCAGCAGAACAATGTTAGAAATAAAAAACAATAGTATGAGTCGATACGAAACACTATGAGTCGACACATATTATGTATAAAATAGGTTACGAGCCAATGTGAACCATTATACATCGATACGAACTGTTGTATGAGTCGATACGAAATGTGAATGCGTCGACTCATACTGAGTTAATTTTCATTTTCTAGAAACAAGAAGAGATATGTGGCGATATGTAAGTGCATGCGTCGACTCATATTGAGTTAATTTCATTTTCCAGAAGCAAGAAAGGTTTTCGTATCAATACATAAGTGCATGCGTCAAAACATAAAGTTTTCGTATCAATGCATAAGTGCATGCGTCAATACATAAAGGTTTCGTATCAACGCATAAGCTCATGTGTCAATACATAAAAGTTTTTTTAACAATTTTATTTTTTTCACATCAACTTTATATTTCTTTATATTTTTATTGTTATTCATTATTCAATATGGTTGTAATAGTAATTAGGTTTTAATTACTTTCATCCCCCATTTGTAAATGTGTACCCCCAATTCCTGAAGCTTTGTAATAGCGTAGGACTTTACATTTCCATAATTTATCGCTTTTAATATAAATGCTAGTAACCAGGATTTGTATGGCAAGACTTAAAATCAACAATAGATAACCCTAATCTCAAGACAAAATGCATGAAAAACAAACACTTTTGCACACATGCACCTCTAGGGTTAACTTCACTTGTTGCCTTGGGAAAAATAGTCATGTCCCTCGAACGTGGGATACTTTAGCAATGACCCTCAAATACAAGATCAAAGTCCCTTGATGACCCTTCTTTGTTGCCTTCGGTAAAACGATCTTAGACCCTTACGACAAATTGCTAAGGTATCCTACAATGTTGCCTTCTATGATTATACGATTACCCACGCATGTCCCTTCACATCCAACGATAAGGTTTCTTACTAACTAATAGTAAGACAACACTATCTAAAGGAAGAGGAAAAGAACAAAGACTTCCTTTTGAGTAGGTAGAATGCTCGTAGTTGCTTGCTCACAAACATTTCAAAACACACTAACACTTTCAACATGAAATATTTTCAAAAGTCAACACTTTATATGCATTCTTATAGAGACGAGAATCATTTCAAAGTTCGCCTAAACAAAGGAACTTTTCAAAAATACTCTCAAAACACAATCACAAACACATTTCAAACAAAGCATTTTCAAATTGAGCTAGCAACTATGAGCCTGTAGATAACTACGAATGGAAAGGGTGCTAACTCCTTCCCTTTTGATAACCTACCCCCCGAACTCAAGAAAATATCTCAAAAGGTCTTTCCTGTTCCTTTCATCCCTTCCTTTATTAGATAAAAGAAAATTCGGTGGCGACTCTTGCTATCCGTAACAATTGCGATCAAACGCAAAACACCCAAGTCAGTTCTCCCACCGTATTATAGAACTGGCGTCTCTGCTGGGGAGATGTTTAAAAGTGGGGTTACCTTAGAGACTAGATCACCTTTAAATGCTTTCGTTTTTTGACTTGCTTGGTTTACATTTTAGATCCTTGTTTTGGTTTTGTATTGATCCTCTACCCGTATCTGGGAACATCATTAGGTAAGTAACAATAGATTATGGAAACTATACGGCATAGACCGATATGGTTGAGACAATAGCTATGTTAGTGTGACACATTTGTTGGTACCGGTATCCCTTGTGGCGAATCGAGGAGAATATGGGGCCTTTGTATGGTGTCATGAAGCACTAACGGGCCATAGAACCTTTAATTGAACAACTTGGCCATTAGGAAGTAGTGAGATAGCCAGTTTCTGTGGAAAGCTAAAAATTATTTGATACTCGATACAACACTCATTGAGATCAGACTTTTAGGATATCTCGGCCGTAAGAAAAGATTGATTATACTGAGACAATGCCCAATGAAGAAAGATCAATGATATTGAGATTCCCTAGAACCCAATTACTTTCTAGGACAGGTTGGACCAACTAAACTTCAAGAGGGTACTTACCTATGAACCTCATGCAAGCCTAAACCTAAGGACTTGTTTGCTTTGTTTGTATATGTTTATTTGTACATAACATCATGACATCATACCATAGAATTTTCAATAACCATTTCAAGGTTCTCAAGGGTTTGTAATGCAGGGTTATATTGAACAAGATGTCTATCAAGGGGCAAGAGAAATTATTTTCCTCTAGCCAAATGCTGTCAAAAAGCCAAAGAGTCAAGGGTTATGACCCACTTGACATAGTGAGCTTAATTCACGTAGAAGGACATTCAACGATACGAAGTTCTTCAAATCAAATTTGTAGTCAAAATTCAACTTCTAACATCTTCTTGTGTTTACCCCATGAGATCCCTAAAAACATTGCATCCACATACCATGCATCATATCATGACAGGTTTTCCCCATACAGGTTTCCTCATCCATTTACTATTTATTTCATTAAAAATGGCTCTCAAGCAGACTGTCCAAGATCTTCAGACCCAAAATGATCAGCTTCAAGAATTGTTCCTAAATCCATCAAAGGGCGCAAGAAGAAGTGGAAGCACTTCTCATTAAGAGCATGACCAATAACAATCCTGTAGAGAACAAGGAGGGCCAGATGAGACAATTGCAAGCCCGGATGGAAACGATGAGAATCCAGATGCTGGGACAGATGGCTCTTATCCAAAACTTAGCCCGAGGACAATAAGAGCTAAGATCCCTCATCAATAAGCTTCATCAAGACGAATGCAACCTTATGAAAAAAACAATCAAGGTTGGGGATCAAGTCATTAACCAACCCCTAATGAGACAAGAAGTTGGTTTGGTCGAGAGAACAACTTTCAAAATGGCTACTACACCTCGAGTCTAACAACGACCTTGCCAACAACAATAAGGTGGTCATCATAGGCAAGATACGCCCAAAAGAAAATTTACCGAGATCAACATGTCCTTGGCTCAAGAATTGCATCATATGTTGGAATCCATGCTGGTTGCATTGAGGGAGCCTCCTTAAAAACCTAATACTTCTTCTCCCCATTACAAACATAATGAAAGGTACGCATACCATTCCAACAGTTGTGGACACGACACTAACCACTGTTGGGCATTGAAGAACAAGATTCAAGACCTGATCGACGAAGAAGTATTATAATTCACACATGATGGTCAAATTGAGTTTTTCTATCACCCCTCAAAGTCACACCATCTGAAGTGAAAAATTTAGGCGGAGAAATTTTTGTTCATTTGAATTTTCAGTTGTAATTTGTTTGTTTGTTTAAACATTTGTCCTTATGTCAGACTTTGTTTATTCTCATTAATGCATTGCACATGTTTGTGTTTAGTTAATCCATTCGTTTTCACTATACTGAAACTATACTTTTACTCCTTTTTTATGATATTCAACTCTTGATTGCAAGTTGTAAGCCTTTAGAGGGAGGATGACGAAAATAATACCATAATCTCATACATCATGCTTTTGGACAGAACTTGCTAACGATGTACATGTGTTCTTTCAATTCCTAATTAGTGGAATTATAAGGAAGATAATCCCTAGTCAACCTCTTTGAGCCAAAGAAGTAGGAGTTTTCTTTTTCGCACAAATTGAAACCTTTAATCATAACCTAGGGCAGGGTAGTTTCTCAGTTAATTTAAATGCGCATCCACTCACAAGCTTTCACTTTGTACACAATGAATGGCATCAAAAACATCCTTCTGAATCAAAAGACGGTGATGGTTCCCCATAAAATAGCAGTCATTATCTCTCAAAAGAAAAGCCCACTGAGTCAAAACCTACGAAGAAGACTTTAGAAAAACTGGGGCATCCTGCTGACTGTAGTCTCAAAATAAAAAATAGTCAGGAAAAAGTTAGGGATAATAAATCAAAAAGAGGTCGCTACAAATCCTCGACAACAGAAAAATGTTGCAAAAAATGACTGCCTTCTCCAATAAGCTTAACTTATCTGAACCATCACCAAAATATCATTCCAGATTCAATAGGAATTCAAACGCACAATTAACTAAGTTTAGGACTGGAGAACATCATGAAGAACATGTTGGGTACAAATAAACTTTGAGCCTTATCCTTTGTTTCTTAAACCGTGAACCAGGCCATGTTACAACCCATTAAAAGTCCTAATTGAAGCATGGGTTAGTTCGAAAGCATATTGTTACAAATGGTATCCTAACTCCTATTAGGCTTACTGTAAATCCTGAGTTGAAGTCATATTCTTACAAAATTCTTTGATTTGCTAAAAATTCATTTTCAAAAACTTCAAGACAATCATAAACTTTGCATTGTTTGAATACCGTTGTTTACATATGGCTAATTGGTCCACAACAGAGAAATTTGCACGCGAATATCCAATGAATGGAAACTCTCTAAAGAAACAGAATCACTTCAAATGGGAAGACACTTCCAATGACAAATCTCCCATAATCAAGGTGGCATGACAGGTTATTGTCTAACTCATCAGTGACAGTCAAGTCAAGATTCCAAGAAATCTCTCATAAAGTCCTGAATAGCCAGGGACAGGTCTCCACCGGAATCACTTAGGGCGTTGAACATGAATTCCAGTAAAGGGTCATGTACGACCAAGCAAATAGTTTCTGGCAGTACTACTTACTACTATGGATAATGACAAATCCCCACAAAGTCCCTTTCATAAGGTGATCCCCAGTGAAGTCGCCAGAGCCACCTCTATAAGGTTATCCCCACAGAATAATCTTCACGGATAAGGGTACAATCCCCATAAGGCCAAATTTATGGATATCCCCACAAGATGGAATTCATACAGTATTCATCCGGAGTTCCAATCTCCTGACAGCCCCAGCTAATTTGGCCTTAACTAAAAAAGAAATTTTTTGAAGCTCTTCCCCAAAAGAAGTCATCTCTCCAATAAGGACACCAAAATATCCTTCTCAACAGGGTTTATTTTCCCAACAGATTACAATCTCCCCAGCTCGAGTTCTTTTCTCATACCATTACAAATCAATGAACAAAACCCCTTGTCCCCAATGGAGTTGATATTATACCCAGTAAGTTGATACGAAGCCTGGAATCCGACCAGATAACAGTTAACTTCATCCTCCCCAGAGAGTTGCTGCAAAGCCTGGAAACCGACAAGATACCAGTTAACTTTACTCTCTCTAGACAGATCAGAAGTTTAATCATCACTTATATCCCCAGTCAGGGTATATGAGAATTAAATTCCCTAGTAGAGCAATGAACGGCTAAGATTCCTAAACTCTACTCCCCAAAGCAGAAATCAACATCCCTTACAGAGTTTCCTCAAGGCAAATAGGAATCCCCAGAGGAAGTATTCAAGACAAAATTGAAGATACACATACTCTTCATCCACAGCAGTAGTCAGGAATTTATTTTCCCAAACAAAGATACACTTCAATAACATTTCACATTTCATACATCATAGCATATGCATACGAAGCGCACATAGCACAACCTCTTTTTTTAGAACACCATTACGCAATGCATTTCATACATCCTAACATTGCATATAGCTAGCTCTTTACCTTTTCCTGAAAGATCAATCAATAAATAATTATCATCAACAATTTTTAACAGGTCCAAGATTAGTTCCTGAAACAAGATAGAGCAATTATCTACACGACCGGACGAAGTAATCTTACACGGGTTCCTTCTAATACACGACTAGACGAAGCAATCTTACACGGGTTCCTTCTCATACACGACCAGAAGAAGCAATCTTACACGGATTTATTCTCATAAATTTCCAAATGCAGCTTCGCACGGGCTCATCCTGAAGCAATCTTACACAGATTCCTTCTCATAAATTTCCAAAAGCAGCTTCACACGGGCTCATCCTGAAGCAATCTTACACGAATTCCTTTTTAGAAATTTCCCAATGCAGCTTCACACGGGCTCATCATGAAGTAATCTTACACGGGTTCCTTCTAATTTCTAGATGCAATTTCACACGGACTCATCCTGAAGCAGCCCTACCCATGCTTCTTCTCATAAATTTCCAGATGCAATTTCACACGGACTCATCCCGAAGCAGCCTTACCCAGACTACTTCTCATATATTTCCATATGCAGTTTCACACGGACTCATCCAGAAGCAGCCCTACCCAGGCTCCTTCTCATATATTTCCAAATGTAGTTTCACACGGACGCATCCCGAAGCAGCCCAACTCAGGCTCCTTCTCATAAATTTCCAAATGCAGTTTCACACGAATTCATCCCGAAGCAGCCCTACCCAGGCTCCTTCTCACATATTTCCAGATGCAGTTTCACACAAATTCATCCGGAAGCATCCCTACCCAGGCTCCTTCTCATAAAATTCCATATACAATTTCACACGGGTTCATCCTGAAGCAATCTTACATGGATTCCTTCTAATGTATTTCCATACACGGCTTAACACGGGTCCATTCTAGCATATCATTCAAATTAAATCGCCCAAAGATTTATGTTGATACTTCTACCAATAGTCACTCTGGATGGCATCTGCAAGCCCATCTCCGACAAATTATTTATCACTTCTCCAAATGGCATCTTTAAGCCCATTCCTGACAAAATCAACTAACACATCATCAAGTGCAAATTTCTGGGCACTCTAGTGTTAATCATCTTTCACATTCAAGTCACGAATGGCGGAATTTCCAATCTAACTCTTCACGTTTAAGAAGATTGACAAGGGGATCTGTTGTACCCCGAAATTTTCCCTCTCTTTTTCAAGACATTCCTCATAAAAGATCTTCAAAAGCTCAAGCTTGCACAAGTATTGACTAGGTCAAGCCATCTCCCCAACACTGATACCTCAAATTAGGGTTTGAGTTTGCACAATTACAATTGGACTTCTAATACTCCAAATGACTTTCATGGATCATTATGGACCTTCAAGATTTTTCATGTCAAGTTTCAAGTCTTGAAATCACAATTTTGCTCAGCCAATTGACCAGATGACTAAAAATCAGCTGTATTGAGTAAAAAGTCAACTAATACACCAAAAGTCAAACTTTGACTTTTTGGTCAACATTAAGTTTAAAAGATCAAAATCCATCAAGACATTCAATAATATCAAGCTTGATCATCAAGAAATCAAGAAAGTCAAAAGTCAATTTGAAAAGTCAAACTTTCCAAGATTTAGAAATTTTTCTAAGTGTTTTGTACATGATAAATTCATAACTTCATGCCAATCTTTCACCAAGATGCAAGATGATTCAAAGAAAACTTTCAACATGAAAGTTGTATATATTTATGAGATCTATTACTTTTCTTTAATGATCAAGTCCTAGAAGTGCTTGGATTTTCAGTTGTAAATTCCTGAAGTCATGACATTGTTATCCAACACTTAGAGAAATTTTCAACAGATTTTGGTCAGTTTTTATCCCAACTTCTTGGCATCTTTTCATATAGTTCCAAGATGATTTTGTCAAAATGGCCAACATGAAAGTTATAGAGGATGTTTCAAGCTTTCCAAAACATTCAAGAGCATGAATTTATCATACTTGATCTAGGAGATTCAAGGGCATGAAGTTGGGCATCCATCCTTGAATTATAAGTCCTTTTGTTGAAGAACACATAACAAAATCCTTATGCTATGCTGCATAATCTTGTGTTGCAAGCTTTCTAAATTGCCAATATCACCATAATTTAATGCTTACACCTACTCTTGAGCTATTACCCAAGTTTTTGAGCCATTGTCCAAAATATCATTCCATTTATAGTATAAAGGCACCATTGTTATTCTTGAAAAGCAAGATTTTGGTACAAAATATGTCTTGAGCCCATACCTTGTTTTCTTCTGATTATACTCCACCATAAATCATGGAAGGTAGCTCCTCTATACCAGCAACTTTGGTACTTCATCTTGGGACCATGGAATACTTGACAGAGTTTGATATTTACATCCCAACCAAACCATAACATTCTATCTTGCAAACCTAATCAGCTCTTGTTCCCAAACCTCTTTCCTATAAATAGAGGGAGAATTTTCAAAAGAAAGAGGTCAGAAAAATAGAGTGCTTCTTGTGTGTTGAAAATCCTCAACCCCCCCCCCCCCCCCTTTACTCTAAAAACCATAATTGTCAATAAAAACCTCCATCTTTGAGCTTTGAAGTCCAAACCCTTTGAACCTCTCACACCTTGCAAGTTCTGTCCAAACAAACCGTTCAAACACTCCACATACATCATATAGAAGTTGTCCAAATTCAAGAACAACTTCTGTAACATCGCTATTTTCCAAACTCAAAAACTAGCCACCTGCAACTTGGCTTCTCCAACTTAAAATCAAAACACAAATTTCAGTTTCAAGGTATGTTTTCTTGACTTTGAACTCTTTATACAAACATAATTAGTGGTTCATTTGTGAAGATAAAATGTTGATATCATTGCCTTGAAGCTAACCATATGCTTACTTTTCATTTTCACTAACCTTGTGTTAAGAACTGACCCATATATGCAGCAGAACAATGTTAGAAGTAAAAAAACAACAGTATGGGTCGATACGAAACACTATGAGTCGACACATATTATGTACAAAACAGGTTATGAGCCGATGCGAACCATTATGCGTCGATAAGAACTGCTATATGAGTCAATACGAAAGCGAATGCATCGACTCATACTAAGTTGATTTTCATTTTCCAGAAACAAGAAGAGATATGTGTCGATACGTAAGTGCATGCGATGACTCATACTTAGTTAATTTCATTTTCCAGAAGCAAGAAAGGTCTTCATATCAATACATAAGTGCGTGCGTCAATGCATAAAGTTTTTGTATCAATGCATAAGTGCATGTGTCAATACATAAAGGTTTCGTATCAATGCATAAGCTCATGTGTCAATACATAAAAGTTTTTTTTTAACAATTTTCTTTTTTTAGATCATCTTTATATTTATTTTTATTTTTATTTTTATTCATTGTTCAATATGGTTGTAATAGTAATTAGGTTTTAATTTCCTTCATCCCCCATTTGTAAATTTTTATCCCCCATTCCCGAAGCTTTGTAATAGCGTAGGACTTTACATTTCCGTAATTCATCTCTTTCAATATAAATGCTAGTAACTAGGGTTTGTATGGCAAGACTTAAAATCAACAATAGAGAACCCTAATCTCAAGACAAAATGCATGAAAAATAAACACTTTTGCACACGTGCACCTCTAGGGTTAACCTTACTTGTTGCCTTGAGAAAACAGTCATGTCCCTCGAACGTGGGATACTTTAGCAATGACCCTCAAATACAAGATCATAGTCCCTCGATGACCCTTCGGTGTTGCCTTTAGTAAAAAGATCTTAGACCCTTGCGACAAATTGTTAAGGTATCCTACGATGTTGCCTTCTATGACTATACGATGACCCACGCCCATCCCTTCACATCCAATGATAAGGTTTCTTACTAACTAATAGTAAGACAACATTATCTAAAGGAGGAGGAAAGAACAAAGACTTCCTTTTGAGTAGGTAGAACGCTCTTAATTGCTTGCTCACAAACATTTTAAAACACACTAACACTTTCAACATGAAATGTTTTCAAAAGTTAACACTTTATATGCATTCTTATAGAGACGAGAATCATTAGAAAGTTCACCTAAATATTTCAAAAAACAATCACAAACAATCACCCTTTCCTTTATTGGATAAAAGAAAAGTCGGTGGCGACTCTTGCTATCTGCAACAATTGTGATCAAACGCAAAACACCCAAGTCAGTTCTCCCACCGTATTACACATGGGTATAAACAGAAATGCAAAAAAAATATATGTTCAAGATGATGCATAATGTGTAATGCACATGATTTATTTTATTATTAATATTTCAAGGAACTAATAGATTTATAGACAATTTGAAAATATTAAAGTACTAACACATTTGAAATACTGAAAATCTCATTATAATAACTTCAAAGCGGATTACAACTTTTTAGTACAAGTTTCAATAATCCGAAGTACGAGATAAGATAAAAATATAAGATCCTAAGAAAGCAAGGCTGATGAAGATCACTCCACACACAGACGCTTCCTTGTGAGCTTGCAATCTGAGCCTTCAATTGCTTGTTCTCTTTTGCATACCTATCGGCGACCACTTTCCAATCATCATAATTGGGAAGTGAGCAATTAGGTCCTGAATGAGCTCTAGAGAAAAATAAATCCTCTTTCCTCTCCATCGTATCTACAACACGACTCTCAAGAATCTCGATCAGGTCGTCTTTCTCCTCCAGGTCTGCTCGGTAGGACACCTCTAAAGTTTGACACTTATTCTTCCAAGCCTCCTTCTCCTGTTGCATTCTGACTAGAGCAAGCTGAAGCTCTTCCACATCATCTAATAGGGGAGGAGTGGTCTTTACAAACATATTAGGCATGGGTGCTTCACGGGAATACGACATCTTCAATTGGATGGCTCTTGCTTGTACCCATTGAAGATAAGGCTATAAAGAAACAACCCCTCTAGGTCCCAAGTCCTTCCTACCCTTCTTGTCAATATGACACTAAGATTTTTCAATCTCCTATTTAGCTTCCTTATGAACTTCTCCCTCTTTAAGGAAGAAACCACTCAAATGAATACTATTTGTCTTATCCCTCATCATATATACAAGTTGTCGCCGTGCAAGAACAGGGTTCTAGTTAATTCCTCCCTTTGTACCAAGAACAGGTACATTGGGGAAACTACCACAACTGTCGAAAATCTCTACATCATGGTATGCCTGATGATACCAAACACTATCTGAATGAGTGAGGGCCATAATCTTTGGAGCCAAACGAGGTTCCTTCCTGACATCTCAGAAAGCATCAGACCTAGGTAAGTGAGAAATAAACCATTGATACAACAAAGGCGTGCAACAAATGATCATCCCTCCATGATAAGAATCCCGAAGATGAATAGAGTAATAGGCATAACCCAATAATGTAGGGACTATGTTTCCAATCATAAAGATCCTGATGGCATTGATATCCATAAATTCCTCGACATTGGAAAAAAAGAACAACCCATATGCAAGTAGAGCAAAGATGGCTTCAAAAGCAATCCTACTCTTCATCCTATCAAAGTATCAAGCTTTATCCAACAAGAACTGATCAGGTGTTGTACCCCAAAATTTTCCCTCTCATTTCACTCAAAGACATGCTCCTAGAGGTCCTCAATTGCTCAAGTTGACTACGGATTGACCAGACAAATCCTCCACCTAAGACAATGAGCCTCAAACTAGGGTTTCACTCCTCATCAATATGTTTGAGTTCCAAGGGTCCTAAATGGTTTCCATTGCCATAATATGTTCTTAATATCATCCATGCCAAGTTTCATGCCTTTCACAAGAAGTTTTCTCAGTCAATTGCTCAAATTCCTGAAAATCAACTGTATTAGGTCAAAAGTCAACTGTAACCCACATACAGTCAAACTTCAAGATTTTTGGTCAAAATAAACATTTTGAATTGATATCCATCATTTGATCAAGGGTTGATCATGATTCCTCAAGGAATGCTCCTAATTCATTAAAACTCAAAAGTTGCTAAATTAGGGTTTCTATAGGAAAAGTCAACCAAACTTTGACCAGGCATAACTTTCTTATACTTTATCCGAAATTTCTCATCCAAGGCTCATTTTGAATAGAATCCAATTCCCTACAACTCATCTTTAGCCCTCAAGTTCAACAAATTCACTCATGAAAAGATATAAATTTAGACATTATAGGTCCTTTTCAAAAGTCAACAAAAACACCTTTTGGGTCAAATCTTCTTACATGAACATGGAAGATCGAATTGAGATGAAACTAACTAGGTTTCTTAGGGGACATCCTAATCTTTCTAAAAAGTCCAAGAACACCATCTTAGGGTCAAAATTGAGAGAGATATGCATTGTCAAAGTTGGCCATTTTTGGAAATTTGTACAAAGTCAACAATGCCCAAAATTGCATTTTTTCCACATGGGCCCATCTTTTCAAGATTGAATCTCAATCCTAGCATGGTCCACGACCTATGGGACCCTCCATGCCTTTTATTTTTGTTTATTTAATTTTTTTTATTCATTTAAAAATCAAATAAATTCAAATTAAATCAAATTAAATCAAAAATAAATCAAATTAAGAGAATGATATTTGTTTTGCATTGAATTGTAGATCATGCAAGCTGTATAACATCAAGCAAAGCCGTGCCAAGCCATGAGAGGGATAAATCTCCAATTTTGGAAAGATTTGAATCAAAATTCAAGACCATTACATCTTTGGATTCTTTCTAATTATATTGACCTAATTTGATTCAGTACATATACAGAAGCATTGTGAATCCTAAAGAGAGGATTTTGATGCGCAGCCTGCCTCTCTAAGAGCAAGAAAAAAAACTCAAATTTTGGAAAAAATTGCAGATCGGATCATTCTACATAGGCCATTTCTATCCATTCCAAGGATCAAATCATATCCCTGGACACTCATTGAAGCTTTCGCAAGTATCCCTATGGTCTGAAACATCAAGAATCCTACTCTCTCACATCCATGATTTATGTTCTTTTCCAAAACTCTGTTACAATGATTTACCCATCATGAATCTGTTTTGATCATATATCCATGCTTGCTATCATATTTGCAATGTTTTTGATTGGTTTAATTAAAGTTTAAGCGCAGGAATAACTTCTTGCCATGACTAGGGTTCGTAAGCTCGAATTTGGAATTTCCTTCTCTAAGGAAAATTGGCCTAGATTATAGGTACCATAGCACCCAGGGGGTTATTTCCCATTGATCCATGCTTTTGGTTGGGATTTATGTTGCTTGTGTTGTGTTTTTTATTTTTACAGGTTTATAGCCACGCACAAGAACCGTCACTATAGCCAATAGTGATGAATTCGTCTGTAGGTAAAAGTCTAGTTTCTAAAACAATTGTTCTGGAAAGAAGATGAGGGCGTGGCAGCATACCACTGGCCCGTTTGAAATTCGCGCATTTTTATGGGCACACTACTTTGTTTAGATTATATTTTATTTTGTTTATTATGTTACCAACTAAGCCTTCCAGCACAGATGGTCCAAGAATGAACGCGTGAGGCAAACGTCTTGGGTTCAATCACAGGCGTATGCATATTATTTTTCTTACAACTTCTTTGCAGATCCAGTAGTATCATTCTAAATGCGCTTACCATGCACCTCAACATCTCATCATTGGATCAATCTGTATCTAAATCCCACGCCTCAAGCATGCAGGCGCATCATGGGCTCTCTTGGCAAGCTTCCCACTGGATCAGGCGCAGCCATTGGGCCAGCTATTCTGGGCCTGGACAAATTCAGCATACACCCCCAAGAATTGCTTCCAACATCAGGCCCATCTCAATTTTTTTTTGTTTTAATTTCTTTAACTTTTTTTTGTTTTATTTATTTTTTAATTGTTTTAAAAATCTTTTTAATTAAATCTCAAAAAATCACAAAAGTCACAAAAATTAGAATTAGATTTGTTTTCATAAAATATTTAATTTCATTAATTAATTAGGTTAATTAGGATAATTTAAATTACTTTTTTTCATAATTAAAATTAATTAGAAATTAGGTTAATTTGTAAAATTAATTACTTTCTCAAAAAATCCAAAAATATTTTTCTTTATTCACTAAATTAAACATCTTTGAATTTAATTGTCAATTCCCCATATTTAATTTTGTCGCGCGCATTTACTTATTCATTTTTCCAATTAATGTAATTGCTCCGAGTTTGTAATAGTTTAACTTAGGTTTATTACTATTTGAATTTATTATTTTTCCCCAGTTTTTGATTATGTAAACCCCCTCCCCAAAGCCTTGTAATAGCTAGGTTTAAATTTCTCGCACTTTTCCTTTCAGTCATTATAAACTGCTAGATGATTGATAATAGGATTGTATGCAAAAGATCATAATTTAAAACAGTAGAAAACCTTAACTGTGCAAAGATAATAACTGAAAAACAAACACTTGCACATGCTCACTCCTAGGGTTTTCCCCATTTCGGTTGCCTTCGGTAAACTATCATGAAGTATAGGGAGTTTTAGTGGTTGCCCTCTAGTCCCAAAAGATAAAAAATGACCCATTCGAATGTTACCTTGGAAAGATCTTTAGGACTCTAGGGTAACTACTAAGGTTTCCTAATCATTGCTTTAGTGTCGTACTCATCCCTTTCGATTGTCCCTCAAACTCCAATGATGGAGATACCTACTCCTTAATAGTAGGATAGCGTTGTCTAAAGGAAATAAGAAAATGAACAGCCTTTTTCGAGTAGGTAGAAACTCTTAAGTACTGGCTCAATACAACAAATTTTTACACATAAACTTTCAAACAAGCTTTTCAAACAAAGTTTTCAAAAACATTTTATCACACCCTTGAGGACTGATACAAGGATTTCCATAAAGTGAAACGCCGTACTAAGGAAAATTTCAAAACTTTTTCGAACACACAAAATCAATTTAAGAATGAGCAAGTACCTAAGAGCCCGTGGAAAACCACGGATAGAAAGGGTGCTAACACCTTCCCTTTCTATAATCTACCCCCGTACTCAGAAACATCTCGAAAAAGCTTTTTTCTGTTCTTTTTCCCTTTTCCTTTGTTGGATGAAATAAAAGACGGTGGCGACTCTTGCTTACCGTACATTTGCGAACAAAAAGCGTAAAACCAGTAGTAACAAAAAAAAACAGTCAGTTATGCCACTGTATCACAGAACTGGCGACTCTGTTGAGGATTATTAATAAAGTGGGGTTTACCTTAGGATATATGTCATTCTTAATTGCTTCTTTGGCTTGTCTTTCTTGATTTATTTTTAAGGGTCTCTGTTTGGGTTGTTTGGATCCTAAACCTGAATCGGGGAATTCCTTTTAGGTAAGTAGCAATAAACTGTAAGGGAGTTGTTCAGGGTATACCAACACGGTTGAAACAGTAGCTACGTTGATGTGATACTTTGGTGTGTACCGGTAGCCCTTGAGTAATCAAGGAGAATACGGGGCCGCTGTGTGGTATAATAAAGCGTCAACTGACCTTAGCACCTTAATTGACCAACTTGGCTTTTAGGACGTAGTGAGATAGCCGTATTTGGTGTAAACCCAAAGTTGGTTGATACTCAATGCTACACTCATTGAGGTTTGACTCTTGAGTTTTTTGGTGGCAAGTCAATTGTCTATCGGAACGAAATTTGGGGGAAAGATCGGTGATATTGAGATCCCTTAGAACTCGGTTACTATATTTAGGACATGTTAAACCAACCCAACTTCAAGAGGGTACTACCTTAAAATCCATGCAAGCCTTAAACCTAAGGTCTCTGTGTGATTTGTTTGTGTTTGCTATATCTACTATATCTGAGCATAATCATGACATCATAACATAGCATATCATACTAACCATTTCAAGGATCCTTAAGGCTTATTTTTGTCTTGTTTTGTAGGACATGGCCCTCGCCCGCAGGTTCACTATCCAAGTCAGTCCAGTAAAGGTACCTCCTCAGCTTAAGGAGTTGGTATCAAGGGTTCCTGAAAGCTCTCCCTTCACCGGAAGACATGGTCGACTTATCAGATTGGTCACCTCAAACCCTGATGAAGAAATTTTAAAATTTCTCTTTCAGTTCTTTGACCCTCTACATCACTACTTCACCTTTCCGAATTACCAGTTAGTGTCTACTATGGAGGAGTTTTCTCTGTTACTGGGAGTGCCTATCCTTAACAAGGTACCTTTCAATGGTATGGAAGGAGACCCTAAACCTGAAGATATTGCTAAAGCTCTATCCTTACACTGGTCTGACGTAGTAGCAAATTGGGAAACCAAGAGAGATGTCAAGGGTTTTTTGGCTAAGTTATTGTTTAACAAAGCTCATCATTTTTGGGATACCCTGGACTTATAAGAATTTGAAGAGCTGTTAGCCATTCTCGTCTATGGGTTGGTATTGTTTCCTAATTTGGACCAGCTCACAGACGTGAATGCAGTTAAGATTTTCCTGTCACGTGATCCGGTACCTACTCTGCTTAGAGATATCTTACACTCTCTTTATACTCGCACTATAAATAAGAGAGGGACCCTTATGTGTTGCACTCTTCTTTTGGCTAGGTGGTTTATTTCAAACCTACCCCGATCCGTCTTGAAGAATGAACAGGGTTTGAGATGGTCTCATAGGCTAATGCCTCTTACACATTCAGGTATTCATTGGTGTCCTCGATCCTCAGAGAATGTTACCATCATTGATCGATGTGGAGAATTCACTAATGTCCCTCTCTTAGGCATTATGGGGGATCACTTACAATCCTTGTTTGGCATTGCGACAATTTGGATATACGAGAAGGGATGGCCCTCATGATACACTTATCCAAGGAATCACCTTCGACTATGAGAATAATGCTCAGGGTTACCGTAAAAGGTTCATGCGAGCTTCGGGCATGATACATAGTGTTGATAGCAAGATGTCGGGGCACAAGAATTCAATCCCTCTTGAGCCTTATCTCAAACGGGTATGAGCTCATGCTCAAAGTCTTATGATGCCCTACCCTGTTATCCTACATATGATTATGGAACCGGTTGCTGAAGGAGACACTTCTTATCTTGTTCTTCATCCTGACATGCCAACTGATCATGAGGAGTTACAAAAATTATGGGTTCAACTTAAGGAGGAGCGGGATACGTTTGAAGCTTAATTCTATGCCAGCGAGAAGAAAATCCTGGAACTCCCTAGGCTACTTCATAAAAAGAGGAATATAAACGCCTACATTGCACCAAAGAGGATGCGCTCATGGAAAACTTAATTTTTCTTTTTGCTTTAAGTTTTATTTTGTTTAATTGTAAGCCTAAAGGGCACTCTTTGTAACAATTTGAACTTATTATTACAGTTAACGTGTGTTTCTTTTGGTTAAGCAAATTTGGGCCTTTAAGAATCCTTGAAATCATTGCATACACATATCATCCATGAACTTGCATAAACAGGTTTTGTAACAGGTTTCTCATCTTTTTCGCTGTTTATTTCAGCCAATAATGACTTCTGAACAAAGTATCAAGGAACTTCAGGCACAAAATGCCCAATTTTAGCAAATGTTAGTAATTTTGGCTAAAGGTAAGGAAGATCTGAAGGCCCTTATTCTGAAAGATAGAAAGAAGAAGGCGAAGAAGACCGCTGGTGTCCTGAATCTTGGCAGAAGATTCAGGGGACCGTTGAAGCAACCAGTTGATCTGGCCTCTTCATCCAAAGAATGGGAGAATCAAGATGGTGAAACAAGGGAGGAAGACCCTAGCCCAAGGGTTTCTGAGGATGAATCTGATTACAATGATGAACAATATCCTTCCGCTGAGGATAGATACAAATAGTTAGAGGATCGTCTGTATGCAATAGAGATCCAAAGAGTACCAGGGCTGGATTGCAAAGAGCTGGGTTTATTATTCCACCGAAGTTCAAGGATCGGTATTTGCAAAGTATGATGGGGTTTCTTATCCCAAGCTTCATCTTCATTCTTATGTGAGGAAGATTTAGCCTCACACTGCTGATAGGAACTTGTGGGTCCGTTTCTTTCAAGACAGTCTGTCTGGAACTCATCTTGAGTGGTTTTATCAGCTAGAGGGAACCAATGTCCGCAACTGGGAAGATCTGGCCGCTGATTTTTATAAGCAATATCAATACAATGCTGACCTTGCCCCTACCCGTACTCAACTCCAGACTATGTCTATGGTTGCAAGTGAAGGTTTTGAGGACTACGCTCAGAAGTGGAGAGATCTGGCAGGGAGAGTCCAACCCCCTTTGTCTGATAGGGAGTTGGTAGACATGTTTCTTGGTACGATGTCTGGTCCGTTCTTCAATCATTTGATTGGTAGCTCCTTAGTTGGTTTTATTGAGCTGATATTGACTGGAGAAAGGGAAGAAGTTGGGATCCGAAGTGGCAAGATCCACAAAGACACCTCTTCTAGTACAGTGAAGAATCCATTCATGGGCAAGAAGGAGGTCAATGCTATTTACAATCCAAGAGGTCAGAACAGAACTGAGCGCCGTCCAGTGGTAGGGGTTGTGATGATACCTAGGCCCGTGGCTACTCAACAACGAAACAATCATCCAAGGGTAGAAAGACCTAAAAGGCAGTTCACCCGGATCAACATGACGTTGTCTGAGGTTTTACCCCATCTGTTAAAATCTAACTTGGCATCCTTAAAGGAGGCTCCCAAGAATCCCAACACTACATCTCCTCGTTACAATCCAAACGCTCGGCGTGCTTACCATTCTGAGAGTCCAGGCCACGATACAAACGATTGTTGGGCTCTGAGGAATAAGATACGGGATCTGATCGAAGCAAAGGAGATTGAGTTTGATGCTCCTGAGATGCCTAATGTCATAACTGCTCACATGCCTAAGAACAATCATGGTGTTAATTCCGTTAATGCTGACTTATTTGTTACTTCTGTTGATGAAGTTTCCACTCCTCTCATGACCATCAAGAAGAATTTGTTGCTAGACGGATTATTTCTGGGTTGTGGTGAAGGTTGCCACATGTGTTTATCTCTGCCTTCCGGTTGTTATTTGATAAAAGCAGGTGTCCAGCGCATGATGGATAACAGAGAGATTTTGTTCGAAAAGACTCCGATTTCAACTGTCCTACATGAAGATGTTGCTATCATAACCATTTCCGCCAATCCTTCCAAGGTCTCCTACAAAAGACCTGTTAGGATTACACCTACTCTAAGAATTGCTCCATTGATAATCACTTTTCCTGGCCCTGTATCGTACTCCTCGGACAAAGTTATTCCTTTGAATTATGATGCTGACGTTTACTACCATGGCGTCAAGAAGAATTTGAAGATTGAAGAGGCTGATCCTGATATCAGTAACATTGTCGGGACCATCAAAATTACTCGAAGTGGAAGGGTTTTATCTCCCAAGATCTCCCCGAAGACTGCTGCTAAGACTGTTGTTATTCCATTTGTTGTTCCTGCTAGTACTTCTGCTACTACTCCCATCCTTACTCCAGTTGTTATCCCCGTCGATGAGTCATCTGGGACTCGGGGCAAAGAAGCTATAGGTGAGCCTGCCCAGACAGAGGCACCTAGAAAAGTTGTTTTGGAATCCTCTAAACAAGAAATGGAGGAGATTCTAAAAATAATCAGGAAGAGCGACTACAATATGGTCGAACACCTGGGGCATACCCCTTCAAAGATATCAATGTTGTCTCTGATATTATGTTCTGAGGCCCACGCAAAGGCTTTGATTAAATTTCTCAAGACTGTGCATGTGTCGCAAGAAACCTCCACCGACCAATTCAAAGACTGCGTGGCCAGTTTGACTGCCGATAACGGGTTGGGTTTTTCTGATGTCGATTTGACACCAAAGGGGAGAAAGCATAATGATGACCTGTATGTCTCGATTGAATACAGGGGCACTACTATGGCCCATGTGCTAGTGGACATTGGATCGTCACTGAATGTTCTGCCCAAGAAGGCTCTTGATCGGCTAGATTATGAAGGTTTGACCTTAAAGCCCAGTAACATTATGGTGAGGGCTTTCGACGGTTCAAAAAGAATGGTGTACGGGGAGGTGGACATCCCTGTCAAAGTGGTTTCCCAGACCTTTGAATCCACCTTCTACGTGATGGATATCAGGCCGTCTTATTCTTGTTTGTTGGGTCATCCTTGGATCCATGAAGCTGGAGCTGTTACTAATACGTTGCACCAAATGTTGAAGTATCCAGTGAAGGGAAAGATTGTCACTGTGCATGGTTAAGAGGAGTATATGGTAAGCCACCTGAACACTTTCAGGTATGTGGAGATGGATGGTGAGTTCATAGAGAACCCTTGTCAAAATTTTGAAGAGGTTCCCCAGATTATGGCATCAACCGAGACTATCACCAGTGTGTCGAAGATCACCAAACCTCCTTTGAAGATGGCTTCTCTCAAGGACGCCAGAGCGGTAGTTTAAGAAGGTGGGAATACCATTTGGGGATGGCTCCCTGATTTTCCTCATAACACTGACAAATTTTGTTTGGGCTTTACTTCAGGAGCTCAAAGGGTTGTTCGACGTGCTCGGGCTGGAGGACCTCCCCTACACATCAGCAATCGTGGGGTTAACGCTATAGAAGAAAATGATGAGGATTCTGATATTGACAGCTTGATCTACCCTACTACCAATGATGGACCTAGTAACTGGACGACCAAAGATTTTGTGCCAATTTCTTTTGTTCAGCAGTAATTGTCTTGTTTTTCGGATTTTTAATAAACAATATAAACTCTATGGCCTTGTGTCTTACCCGAGGCACAATTGTTTATTTGTGAGGGTTATTATATGTCATTTTCATATGTCATCAATAAAACATTGGAAGTTCTTGCATACAAATTTTGCACTCTCTGTTTTTCTTTTCTTCCTTTTACTTTATCAATACAGCTATGCTCTTACACACACTCACATATCAAACTGCAGATCCATATCTACTCTGGATCCCATTGATAACAGTTATGCTATTGCCAGTTATAACTTTGAAAATCCGATCAACCAAGCCGAGGACGAAGGTGAGGAAGATCGTGAGGTACCTGGAGAACTTGCTATACTGTTACAGCAGGAAGAGAGGGTTGTACAGCCTCATGAAGAGCCAGTTGAGATGATAAACTTGGGCACAGAGGTAGACAGAAAAGAAGTCAAGATCGGCGCAAATCTGGAGCTTAGTATGAAACAAAGGTTGATACAGATGTTACATGATTATGTTGAGATCTTCGCCTGGTCATATGAAGACATGCCTGGTTTAGACACTGATATTGTGGTATATCGTCTACCGACTATAGAAGATTGTACTCCTGTTAAACACAAGGTCCGTCATATGCGCTCTGAAATGTCAGAGAAGATCAAAGTAGAGGTTATAAAATAGTTCAACACTGGGTTCCTAGCTGTCACCTCCTATCCGCAGTGGGTTGCTAACGTGGTCCCGGTACCTAAGAAAGACGGCAAGGTACAGATATGTATGGATTACAGAGACCTGAACAGGGCAACCCCCAAGGATGACTTCCCGCTTCCCTACATTGAAGTTTTGGTTGACAACACCGCACAACAAAAGATATTTTCCTTCATGGACGGTTTCTCTGGGTACAATCTGATCAAGATGGCACCCGAAGACATGAAAAAGGCAACCTTAGTCACGCAGTGGGGCACTTTCTGTTACAAGGTGATGCCTTTTGGGTTGAAGAATGCTAGGGAAACTTATCAGCGAGCCATGGTAGCTTTTTTCCCTGATATGATTCACCGTGAGATAGAGGTCTATTTTAATGACATGATAGCCATGTCTCAAACCGAGGAGGAACACCTTGATCATCTACAAAAGCTGTTTGACAGGTTGAAGACGTACAAGTTGAGACTGAATTCGAACAACTGCACCTTCGGGGTAAGGTCTGGTAAACTTCCGGGGTTCATTGTCAGTGAAAAGGGTATTCAGGTAGACCCTACAAAGGTGAAGGCCATACAAGAGATTCTGGCTCCCCGTACTGAGAAGGAAGTTAGAGGTTTATTGGGACGCCTAAATTATATCGCCAGGTTCATTTCACATCTGACTGCTACTTGTGAGCCAATCTTCAAGCTCCTGAAGAAAGATCAAGTAGTAAAGTGGAATTACGAATGCCAGACCGCTTTCAAAAGAATCAAGGAAGACCTTCAAGAACCACCAATTCTAATGCCTCTGATTGAAGGAAGACCTTTGATAATGTAATTAACAGTATTAGACAATTCAATGGGGTGTGTGCTGGGGCAGCATGACGAGTCTAGTCGAAAAGAGCATGCAATATACTACCTTAGCAAAAAATTTATCGACTGTGAAACATGATACTCATTGCTCAAGAAAACTTGATGCACTTTGGCATGGGCTGCTCGCCGACTGAGACAGTATATGTTGACCCACACTACTTTGTTGATATCTAAGATGGATCCAATCAAGTACATCTTCGAGAAGCCCGCTCTCTCCGGAAGAATAGCAAGATGGCAGATGATCTTAACCGAATACGATATCCAATATACAACCTAGAAAGCAATCAAGGGAAGTGTATTAGTGGATCATTTGGCTAATCAGCCCGTGGATGACTACCAGTCCATGATTTTTAAGTTCCCGGATGAGAATATTATACTAGTGACTGACTATGAAGAACCTGTACCAGATGAAGGACTTGAAGAAGGATCCCGATGGACCATTGTTTTTAACAGAGCCTCGAATGCACTCGGTAATGGCATTAGTGCTGTAATTATATCCCTCGAGGGATGATATACTCCTTTCATAGCCCGATTATGCTTCACCTGTACCAACAACATGGGAAAGTATGAGGCATGCATCATGGGACTCAAAGCGGCTATCGACCTAAGGATCAAGTTCTTAAACATTTTCGGGGATTCAGCCTTGGTGATAAGTCAGATCAAAGGAGAATGGGATACAAAGCACCCGAATCTCATCCCGTACAAAGAGCACGTATTGACATTGCTCCCACACTTTGAGGAAGTAACCTTTGAACATTTCCCACGAGAGGAGAATCAGTTAGCGGATGTGCTAGCTACCATGTCTTCTATGTTCAAGGTCATGTGGGACAACGAAGCTCCCCGGATCACTATCAAGAGGTTGGATGAACTGGCGTACTGCTGTAAAATTGATACTGAAGAGGTAGCAGACAAACCTTGGTTTCAGGAAGTAAAAAGGTATCTTAAAGCTCAAGAATATCCTGAGGGGCATCTGTCAATGACAAAAAGTTTCTGAGAAGGTTCGCCGCGAAATTCTTCCTCAGTAATGGAATCCTCTACAAGTGCAACCATGACTCTACTTTACTTCGGTGCATAGACAAGAGCGAAGCAGAGAGGATTATGACAGATCTACACGAAGGTACCTTAGGAACCCATTCAAGTGGATATACCATGGCTAAAAAGATCCTACAGGCAGGATATTATTGGTCCACTATGGAAGCAGATTGTTATCAGCACTCCCGAACTTGTCACAAGTGCCAAATCTACGCTGACAAAGTACATGTACCTCTGGTTCCTTTGAACATCTTGATGGCTCCTTGGCCCTTTTCAATGTGGGGAATTGACATGATCGGAGAGATTAGACCTATCGCTTCCAATGGGCATCGCTTCATCCTGGTGGCTGTTGATTACTTCGTGAAGTGGGTTGAAGCCGCCTCTTTTGCTACTGTTACCAAGAACATTGTGGCACAGTTTATCAAGCATAATCTGATCTGTCATTACAGTGTGCCCGAGAGAATCATCACTGGCAATGGTACGAATCTCAATAACACGATGATTACCAAACTCTGTAAACAGTTCAAGATCCAGCACCATAGTTCTTCTCCCTACCGGTCGAAGATGAATGGAGTTGTCGAAGCTGCTAATAAGAACATTAAAAAGATCATACAGAGGATGACGGTGACATACAAAGACTGGCATGAGATGTTACCTGTTGTACCCCAAAATTTTCCCGCCCATATTTCTCAAAACATTTCAAGAAAGATCTTCAAGATTGCTCAAGGTAGTCCAAGGGTTGACCAGACAAGCTCCCTCCTAAGGCAGTCTACCTCAAATTAGGGTTTCATGTTGCATCAAGATACTTGAGTCCAAGGGATCCCAAACGGCCATTATTATATATTATCATTATTATTTATCTTATATACAAACAAAACAGCCAGCTCAGTTGGTGGCCAGTCATTGGAAAGTGCTTTAGAACCTGGATTCGAATCCCAGGTCCCCCAATTTGCTTCATATTATTTTCTTTTCAGTAATCAGATGTGTGTACAAGGCCAATGTCCATCATGTGACCTCATCATCCAGCCTGCCAAGTGGCCAAATGGCAAGATCCAAAGGCCATCATTGAAGGATCATCATGAGACCTAGTCAAAGCAAAGTGTGGAATCCTGGAAGTCAAAATGGACCTCCCTGTTTTGGGCTGAGGCTTGCTATCTGCACACCCCCCCCAATTGCTGTTTTTAGGCCCAATCTCTTTATCTTTTCTTTTATATTTTGTTTTATTTAATTTTATTTATTTATTTTACTAACACAAAATTAATTTTTCTTTTATCAAAAAATCACATAAAAATATTTTTCACCCAATTAGACTTAGGTTTATTTTTTGTCAATAAATTAATTAATTTAATTAGGTTTTAATTTTAGGTAAACTTTAATTTCTCTTTGTAAATAAGTTAAAATTAATTAGAATAATTAGGGTTTTGTTTCTAACTTAATTATATTTTCTTTTTTTAAAATAACCAAAAACATAAAAAATAGGCCATTTATTTATTTTTATTAATTAATCTAATTACTAATTAATTGTATATTTAATTAAACCTAATTCTTTTCTTTAAAAAATAGTTAAAAACAACAAAAACTTTTTCTCTTTCAAATTAGGTTAGAAGGGGTCAAAACCCTAGTTCTCTCCCGATCTAAATTTCCTCGCACGCGTTTTATTATTATTTTTATCCTATTAATGTAATTGCTCACAAATTGTAATAGTTAATTAGGTATTTTATTTTCATTTATCGCTTTATTTTTTAAGGGTTTGTTTTTGGCTATGTAAATACCCGAAGCCTTGTAATAGTTTAGCTTTAATTTCTGCACTTTAATTTCCGTAAAATATTGAACTGTTAGATGTATGACATAGGGATGCATGACAAGAATGTATGATTAACTTTAAAACAGTTAGTAAACCCTAAATGTGCAAAGATAAATAATCTGAAATTGAATCACTCGCACATGCGCACTCCTAGGGTACACTCCCACTTCGGTTGCCTTCGATAAACGGTCATTAGGTATAGGATGCTTTAGTGGTTGTCCTTTTTTCTCAAAGATCAAAGTTGTCTCGGAAAGGTTGCCTCGGAATTGTTGCCTCGAATAATTGATCTAAGACATTAGGGTCATTACTAAGACGTCCTAACATTGCTTTAGTGACCGTACGTCCCTCTTTGAATTGACCCTCAAAACTCCAACGACGGTGCTACCTACTCACTAATAGTGGGATAGCATTGTCTAAAGGAAACAAACATAGAAAAAAAAATTTCAAGTAGGTAGATTAGTTCTTAAGTACTTGCTCAATCCAAACAAACTTTTTCACACTTACACTCCTTTACAAACAAAGTTTTCAAAAAAAACACTTCGTAACACTCTTGAAGACAGAAGCAAGGGTTAAATCAAAGTCAAAACAAAAACTTTTCAAAGCACACAAACACAGAGAAACAATTTTGAAAGTGATGAGCAAGTACCTAAGAGCCCGTAAATAACTACGGATAGAAAGGGTGATAATACCTTCCCTTTCTATAATCTACCCCCCGTACTCAGAAATATCTCGAAAAAGGAATTTTTCTGTGCTTTTTTCCTTTCCTTGTTGGATAAAATAAAAGTCGGTGGCGACTCTTGCTTACCGCGACATTTTGAAAACACAAATGCAAAACGCAAACCAGCATTCCTAAAAAACAGTCCCAGTTCTGGCCACCGTATCATATTACCATTTACTCTTCATGAGCACCGCACCTCCGCACGAACATCGACAGGGGGCAACCCCCTACTCGCTGGTATATGGCATGGAGGTTGTCCTGCCTATTGAGGTCTAGATACCTTCCCTCAGGATTATGAAGGATGCGGGTTTGAACGAAGACGACTGGATCCAGATTGGACTTGATAAGCTGAGTCTGATCGATGAAAAGAGACTTACTGTTGTCGGTCATGGTCAAATGTATCAAAAACGGATGATCAAGGCTTTCAACAAAAAAGTCAGGCGCCAAGAATATCTAGTCGGGGATCTAGTGATCAAGCGCATCATGCTGCCGCAAGGTGATCCCAGGGGCAAATGGACTCCCATATACGAAGGGCCATTTGTGATCAAAAACATTTTTTCGGGTGGAGCCATGACTCTGACCACCATGGACGGTGACGACCTTCCTCATCCTATCAATGCGGACATAGTGAAAAGGTACTACGCAGGATTAAAGACCTGCTATGTTGACCGGCCTAGGAAAAAATAAGGGATTCCTGGCGAACCAAAAGGGTTCAGGCAAAAATTAGGGATGAAAACTAAAAAACCTGTACACCAGGCAAGTCGAAAACCTGAAAAGGATGCTTGGGCAAAAAAGGGTATCCCGGTGGACTGAAAACCCGAAATGGTGGTCCAGGCAAAAGTTAGGGATTTAAAGTGTATCACTATGTCCCATTGGATCACCTTGTGGCCAGACTTCAGTATCATCTGTCAATCTTCAAACGACACCAATCAATCCAGTCAGCTTCGGACAAGCAGCAAAGTGATGAGACGCTCGAAGACATAGCGGCAATAGCAGAGTTGAAACTCAATGGGATTATTACACATAGATGTTTTCTTCTCTTTGTACACAATATTTTATAGCTTTCATTTTCACGGCGGTGTTCTCTTACTAGAGCGTCAGCATCCTTGTACAAAAACGCTTGTTATAGGCCAACTTCAGAAATTAATACAAGTTATTTTTACCAAACCATTTGTTTTTCTTTTTCTGTTTTGTTTTGCAAAAACGTCCAATGATTTATTCTTAACATATGAATTTGAATATGATTACTAGTCACAAATATTTGCATATGAAACATAAAGACAGTTGCTCATGACTTAAGAAACCGGGGCAAAATCTAAAAAACATTTCAATTCCGACAATTACTCTGTTCAGCAGGTACAGGGGAAGAGATGGTTTTGAGACAAAGTCACCACTACATGCAACCTCGGGACGTCTACACTCCCCACGGAGTAGAGGCAATCAAAGCTTCAACATCGGTTTCCCCAAATAGGAGTTACTTTCCCAGCAAAGTTCCTTCAGAGAGCCGACGTCCATATTCCCCGGCCGAATCTTACAATCGCGAGCGGTTCATAAAGTTTTTTCTCAAGCAGAGTTTATTTCTCTGATTACAGAAGCTCAATCCCTAACAGAGCTTATCCCTCCAGCTACGAAAGTTCATTCCCCCAGCAGAGTTTATTTCTCCGAATCGGCAAAATCTTCCAGCAAAGTATCTCCTCTCTCAAACAGAGTTATTTCCCCGCAGAGTTATTCTCAAGCAGAGTCTCTCCCTGACAGAATATTCAAAAATAGAAAGGAGTAAATCCACGGCATAGTCATCTCCGTTCATCATCCCTAGCGGAAGTAGAAGAACCATTTTTTCTACAACGGTCAGGAATTCATTTTCCAATACTCTCCAACGGCAGTCAGGGATTTATTTTCCCATATTCGGATATGTCACAATAGCATTTCATGTTCATACATCATGACGTGCGCATACATATTGCATACAACATAATCTCATTTATTTTGAGAACATCATTGCACAATGCATTTCATGCATCATATAATTAATCTTCTACCTTTTCAGGGAAGATGGTTATCATCAACAATTCCAACAGTTCAAGATTAAATCCATGAAGTTATGCATGTCATATCTGCAGACAACTAATGGAAAATTAGTTCCCGAAACCAAACAGGTCAACTAACCCACATGATCAAATGAAGCGGCCCTACTATCCAGGCTTTCATTTTGAAGTAACCCTACAATCCAGGTTCCTTCTCATAGCCCTAATATCCAGGCTTTCATTTCGAAGTAACCCTACTACCTAGTTTCCCTCTCATAGCCCTACTACCCAGGCTTTCATTTCGAACTAACCCTACTATCCAGGCTCCTTCTCATAGCTCTGTTATCCCGACTTTCATTTCGAAGTAGCCCTACTATCCAGGTTCCTTCTCATAGCCCTATTATCCCAGCTTTCATTTCGAAGTAACCCTACTATCTAGCCTTTCATTTTGAAGTAACCCTACTATCCAGGTTCCTTCTCATATCCCTATTATCAAGGCTTTCATTTCGAAGTAACCCTACTATCCAGGTTCCTTCTCATAGCCCTACTATTCAGGCTTTCATTTCGAAGTAACCCTAATATCCAGGTTCCTTCTCATAGCCCTACTATCCAGGTTTTCATTTCGAAGTAACCCTACTATCCTGGTTCCTTCTCATAGCCCTACTATCCAGGCTTTCATTTCGAAGTAACCCTACTACCCAAGTTCCTTCTCATAGCCCTACTACCCAGGCTTTCATTTCGAAGTAACCCTGCTATCCAGGTTCCTTCTCATAGCCCTACTATCCAGGCTTTCATTTCGAAGTAACCCTATTATCCAGGTTCCTTCTCATAGCCCTACTATCCAGGCTTTCATTTCGAAGTAACCCTACTACCCAGGTTCCTTATCATAGCCCTATTATCCAAGCTTTCATTTCGAAGTAACCCTACTACCCAGGTTCCTTCTCATAGACCTACTACCCAAGCATTCATTTTGAAGTGACCCTACTATCCAGGTTCCTTGTCATGGCCCTACTATCCAGGCTTCCATTTTGAAGTAACCCTACTATCCAGGTTCCTTCTCATAGCCCTATTATCCAGGCTTTTATCTCGAAGTAACCCTACTATCCAGGTTCCTTCTCTTTTATCTCCGGACAACAGTTTACAACACTGTAAAACCTGGACTCGACCAGATACGGTCAATTTCACATTTCCCCAGTAAGTCGATGTGCAGCCTGAACCCTAACCAGATAAGCAGTTCACTTTCGCATCCTCAATCAAGAGTCAATTCCCTAGTAGAGTAATGGATAACCGAAGCTCCTAGACTTTATTTCCCAGGATATAAATCAACATTCCCCGATGAAGTCCTCCTCAACGGCAGGTACAAGAATTCTAGCAAAGGAATCTCTTATGCGACTGATATCTTTTTCTGGATGGCATCTTTAAGCCCATCTCCGACGATTCTACATCGTCTTCCAAATGGCATATATAAGCCCATTTCCAATATTATCGATCAATATTACTTCAGGCGAGTGCAAATTTATAGGCACTCTAGTATTCAATCATCTTCCACCTTCAGATCACGAAAGGCATACCAGCCAATCTACACCCTCGGGTTTAAGAAGATTTAACAGGGGCAGCTATTGTACCCCAAAATTTTCCCTCTCATTTCACTCAAAGACATGCTCCTAGAGGTCCTCAATTACTTAAGTTGACTAAGGATTGACCAGACAAATCCTCCTCCTAAGACAATGAGCCTCAAACTAGGGTTTCACTCCTCATCAAGATGTTTAAGTTACAAGGGTCCTAAATGGTTTCCATTGCCCTAATATGTTCTTAAGATCATCCATGCCATGTTTCATGCCTTGCACAAGAAGTTTGCTCTGGCAATTGCTCAAATGCCTGAAAATCAACTATACTAGGTCAAAAGCAAACTATAACCCACATACAGTCAAACTTCAAGATTTTTTGTCAACATCAACATTTTTGAAGTGATATCCATCATTTGATCATGGGTTGATCATGATTCCTCAAGGAATGCTCCTAATTCATCAAAACTCAAAAGTTGCTAAATTAGGGTTTCTATAGGAAAAGTCAACCAAACTTTGACCAGGCATAACTTTCTCATACTTTATTAGAAATTTCCCATCCAAGGCTCATTTTTAAGAGAATCCAATTCCCTACAACTCATCTTCAGCCCTCAAGTTCAAGAAATGCACTCATGAAAAGATATAAATTCAGACGTTATAGGTCCTTTTCAAAAGTCAACAAAAATACCTTTTGGGTCAAAGCTTCTTACATGAACATGGAACATCCAATTGAGATGAAACCAAAGAGGTTGCTTAGGGTACATCCTAAGCTTTCTAAAAAGTCCAAGAACACCCTCTTAGGGTCAAAATTGAGAGAGATATGTATTTGTCAAAGTTGGCAATTTTTAGAAATTTGCACAAAGTCAACAATGCCCAAAATTGCATTTTTTTTCCACATGGGCCCATCTTTTCAAGATTGAATCTCGGTCCTAGCATGGTCCACGACCTATTGGACCCTACATGCCTTTTTATTTTTGTTTATTTAATTTATTTTGATTTTTATTCATTTAAAAATCAAATAAATTCAAATTAAATCAAAAATAAATTAAAATAAGGGAATGAGATTTGTTTTGCATTGAATTATAGATCATGCAAGCTATATAACATCAAGCAAAGTCGTTCCTAACCATGAGAGGAAGAAATCTCCAATTTTCGAAAGATTTAATCAAAATTCAAGACCATTACATCATTGGATTCTTTCTAATTATATTGACCTAATTTGATTCAGTACATATACATAAGCATTGTGAACCCTAAGGAGAGGATTTTTGATATGTAGACTGCCTCTCTAAGAGCAAGAAAAAAGACTCAAATTTTGGAAAAAGTGAAGATCAGATCATTCTCCATAGGCCGTTTCAAGCCATTCCAAGGATCAAATCATATCCTTGGACACTATCTAAAGCTTTTGCAAGTATCCCTACGGCCTGAAACATAAAGAATCATGCTCTCTCACATCCACGGTTTGTGTTCTTTTACAAAATTCGGTTACAATGATTTACCCATCATGAATCTGTTTTGATCATATATCCATGCTTGCTATCATATTTGAAATGTTTTTTATTGGTTTAATTAAAGTTTAAGCACAGGAATAGCTTCTTGCCATGGCTAGGGTTCGTAAGCTCGAATTTGGGGTTTCCTTCTCTAGGGAAAATTGGCCCAGATTATGGGTACCATAGCACTCAGGGGGTTATTTCCCATTGATCCATGTCCTTGGTTGGGATTTATGTTGCTTGTACTGCGTTTTTTATTTTTACAGGTTTGTAGCCACGCACAAGAACTGTCACTATAGCCTATAGTGACGAATCCGTCTGTAGGTAAAAGCCTAGTTTCTAAAACAACAGTTCTGGGAAAAAGATGAGGGTGTGGCAGCATACCACTGACCCGTTTGAAATTCGCGCGTTTTTCTGGGTGCACTACTTTGTTTAGATTATATTTTATTTTGTTTATTATGTTACCAACTAAGCCTTCTAGAGCAGATGGTCCAAGAACGACCGCGTGAGGCAAACATCCTGGGTTCGATCCCAGGCGTATGCATATTATTTTTCTTACAACTTCTTTGCAGATCCAGTTGTATCATTCTAAATGTGCTTACCATGCACCTCAATATCTCATCATTGGATCAATCTGTATCTAGATCCCACGCCTCAAGCATGCAGGCGCATGGTGGGCTCTCTTGGCAAGCTTCCCACTGGATCAGGTGCAGCCATTAGGCCAGCTATTATGGGCCTGGACAAATTCAGCATACACCCCCCAGAATTGCTTCCAACATCAAGCCCATTTCAATTTTTTTTGTTTTAATTTCTTTAAATTTTTTTGTTTTATTTATTTTATAATTATTTTAAAAATATTTTTAATTAAAACTCAAAAAATCACAAAAGTCACAAAAATTAGAATTAGGTTTTTTTTCATAAAATATTTAATTTCATTAATTAATTAGGTAAATTAGGATAATTTAAATTCCTTTTTTCATAATTAAAATTAATTAGAAATTAGGTTAATCTGTAAAATTAATTACTTTCTCAAAAAATCCAAAAATATTTTTCTTTATTCACTAAATTAAATATCTTTGAATATAATCGTCAATTCCCCGTATTTAATTTTGTCGGGCGCATTTACTTATTCATTTTTCCAATTAATGTAATTGCTCCGAGTTTGTAATAGTTTAACTTAGGTTTATTACTATTTGCATTTACTGTTTTTCCCTAGTTTTTGATTATGTAAACCCCCTCCCCAAAGCCTTGTAATAGCTAGTTTTAAATTTCTCGCAATTTTCCTTTCCTTCATTATAATCGGCTAGATGATTGATAATAGGATTGTATGCAAAAGATCATAATTTAAAATAGTAGAAAACCCTAATTGTGCAAAGATAATAACTGAAAAACAAACACTTGCAAATGCTCACTCCTAGGGTTTGCCCCATTTCGGTTTCCTTCGGTAAACGGTCATGAAGTATAGGGAGTTTTAGTGGTTGCCCTCTAGTCCCAAAAGATAAAAAATGACTCATTCGAATGTTGCCTCGGAAAGATCTTTAGAACTCTAGGGTAACTACTACGGTTTCCTAATCATTTATTTAGTGATCATACTCGTCCCTTTCGATTGTCCATCAAACTCCAACGAAGGAGCTACCTATTCCTTAATAGTAGGATAGCATTGTCTAAAGGAAATAAGAAAGCGAACAGCCTTTTTCGAGTAGGTAGAAACTCTTAAGTACTTGCTCAAAATAAAATAAAAATTGACACATACACTTTCAAACAAAGTTTTCAAAAACATTTTATCACACCCTTGAGGACTGATACAATGGTTACCATAAAGTGAAACGTCGTACTAAGGAAAATTTCAAAACTTTTTCAAACACATGAACACACAAAAGAAATTTAAGAATGAGAAAGTACCTAAGATCCTGTGGAAAACCACGGATAGAAAGGGTGCTAACACCTTCCCTTTCTATAATCTACCCTCCCCCCTACTCAAAAATATCTCGAAAAAGGTTTTTCTGTTCTTTTTCCCTTTTCCTTTGTTGGATGAAATAAAAGACGGTGGTGACTCTTGCTTACCGTACATTTGCAAACAAAAAGCACAAAACCAGTAGTAACAAAAAAAACAGTCAGTTATGCCACCGTATCGCAGCGAGTAATCCTCTAATCCCTTCTTTGGTAGTCATGTGGTCTTCAACCTCAAACTTCCGCAAATGGATCAAAGCATCAATCTCATGAGATTTTGGCTCACCCTTCAAACCAGTAAAAGGAACATCATCATTAATAAGTAAACCCAGTAGATAAGAATACTCCTCTAATGTAGACATGAATTGATAATCAGGGAAAGTAAATCATCGATACATCAGATCATAGAACTGGACCAAAGTCGATAGAATACCCTCCTTCATCCTAAGCTTCATATGAGAAATGATGGACCCATACTTCCTCCAAAAATTTGTAGAACTCTCGATCTCGGGAATTAGACTCAGCAACTCATATACCTTGGGATCTTTGAAACTGTACTTCTTAGTCTTTCTTTTTCCAGAATCCATAGTCAAAAAGTATATGAGATATTCAAAAAGAGTCAACTTTAAGTCCCTTGAAACAAAATGTTTTAAAGAATGCTCATGAGTGCATGAATGCATGATGCAACAATCACACACAAGATCAAAAACATAGGGTTCATAACTTAAACATCACGAGCATGAGGTCAAAGGTACTACCCACAAAGTATGGTTTAAAAGTTGATCACCTGCTGAACAAGGTTCTAAGAGGTTCCCAGAGTCTACAACCTTCCTTTAGATATTACCAATGTCCCGATTGACTCAGTAATTAGTAATATTCTCAAGAAAAATTCATACGAGCATAGTATCATGTGACAACCATTTCTGGATTACTCTGTCATAGCTTCTGCACTACACCTAAACGGCCAAGATGGGTTGAAGGTTCTACGGTCCTCAGTTTCAGCAGGCTCCCAGGTCGAAAGAAACACGTCTTCCAGATTACTCGGTAAATGACACTACAGTCAAAGAGGCCTTCACTGAGTGGGGGATCTCATGCCTCCTTTTTTGGGATTACTCCTACAAAGTTAACGTGATTATACCACCCTTCCTATCTTAAGTTTTCCCAAGTCCATGTATAGGACTTATGAGAAATCACCAAGCACCCTGAAAAACAGGAAAATCCAGACGGACATATATACAGCATATAAGATATAACACATAATAGCACATATTCAGATAAACAAAGATAGGCTCCACCCACTTAGGGATAGAGCAGCAAGAGGTTAATATGTCCCTAGTGAAGTCGCCATTTTTTTCTGTAGCGATAGAAATGTTGAGACTAAGCCATTGATTGAATTAACTCGCACAGATCAAAATAAAAATCACCACCGTGCTTTATTGTTTCCAAAGAATGGGAAAAGAGCGAATAACCCAAAAGAGGGGGAGAGAATCTAAATTCTGGGGTTGGTTATGCAAAGGGAATGTATTAGCACCCTAAACATCTACGGTACTCCACAGGAACCTCTTTGAAAATCTGTGTATTTTGGCTATAAATGTTGTATAAAAATATATTGTAGAGATGAGAAAATAAGTATTTTTTATGATTTTTTCACCCTCCGCGGTTGCGAAACTTTAGTGCCTAGATACCACCTTCTGTGCAATATGGGATCGGGGTACTCGTAGTTCACCTTTAAAAAAAATTAAAACACAAGTGTGTTGGTTAATTTTAAGAAACGAGACATCATTATCTTATTCGAGTGGAAGAACATACCTACTACCCACGATTATGAGAAAGGAGAATTTGCATCGTCTCAAAGTTGAGGATATAGCTTGGATTTTAAAATAAACAAAGCCTTGCTCAACACCCAAGTGGAAAATATCTCACTTCACTATATATCGTAGAAGTATAGTAGCTTGCATCACTATAAAGATTGACAAGAGTCTAATCTTTTGAGAAAATTTTAAGGTAAAGAGAAAAAGCAGAAAAGATAGTTTGAATGAGATTGATTAACTTTTAGTCTTCTCACAAAAATGCCAAAGTATTGTTAAATTGTTTAAAGTTTGATTAAGAAAATATTTTTGAAAATGCATGGACCTAAGTCCAAGTTTATTATGAAAGTGGTTCAAGTTTATAAACAAAGAATATTTTGAAAAAGGTGAGAAGGTTTTGAAAATTAAAGAATGGGAGAAGAGATGAATAGAGTATCCTATGTACAAGAGGGTAAAAGATAAAGAAAGAGGATCTGAGCGAATAAGAAACCAGTGCTTGACATGATAAAGTCAATACAGTGTTCCTATCCCTTTGGGTTTAAAGCCACAGACAGATAAAGAAGCTAAGAGTATACCAAACCTCAGGTGAAAATAAATCACAAGCCAACAGCATTATAGAAACTGAAATGTAAGATAATACTCCAAGCATCAGATAAAGTGCATCGAGTCATAAATGAGGAGTGTAACACGTGAAAATAAATCACGGACAAAGAAAGCGTGGATCATGAGAGGAATCAGATAAAGCGCAAAGGTGACAAATAAAGATCATGGTATCGGATAAGAATCTCTGTATCGCATGAAATATACAGACAAATCCAACAGCACAAGGAAACTTATTTAAGGGGATTCAAACATACCGAAAAGATGAAATCGGAAATAGTGGAAAATCAGAGACAAATCACATGCTGAACAGAAGCCGTATGAATGTTGCTGCGACAGAGAGAGATGCGGTGGCTGGAGCTCGCGGAATCAGAGGCCGAAAGAAGAATAGAGGAGTCCGACTGGGATTTGAAGGATGTTGAGCGGGATATGGCGGTTTGATAATTGAATCGGAGGGAAATTGGCGCTGAGGAATTAGATGATGGAATGATGATGGTGATGATTTACAGATAATTGATGAGGATGCTAATGGTGGTTCGATCGCAGAGAGAGGATAAGAGAAATAGAAGGGTCGGTGAAATTTGAGGATGCTATTTGGAGGGAAGTGACGGTAGTGTGATGTTTGGAGGGAGGTGACGGTAGTGTGTTGTTTGGAAGGTAGCTGGGTATTAAAGCTACCGACAATAAACATAAAGCTGCCACCGAACTTTATTTATCCCGAAGGAAGGGGAAATATCGAGAAAACCACAAGAGGATGGGTAAGATGGTCTTGCGACCAAGAGAATGGGTACAGAAGTCGATTATGCAAGGGGAAGGTATTAGCACCCCTCACATCCGTTATACTCAACGGGATCCATTTTGTTTGTTTGCTTCTAAGGGTGTGTTTATCTATAAATATAATTCCTAAGGGGAAAGAAATGGTTTTTTTATTAGTGCGTTCGTGAGGGTCTCGCCACCATTTGCCTCTATATCCAATGAAGGAATGAGAAAACTGTAGTTCTTCTAGAAAATATTGGTTTTTTGGTGTTTTTTAGTGGGCGACGTTAACGCACACATTCTAGCAATATGCACGGCTGGTGTCGTGGTAGAACGAAGATAACATGCCCTTTTGGGAGTTTTTATTGGTTGAGTATTTTGCGAGTTTTAAATGAATTTGAGATTAAATATTTTTGGATTTTTTATTTGTGGATGGAATGTTTTAATTACAAAAGAAGAAAAAAGGTTTAAGAGGGAGAATAGAAAAACCTTAATGTTGTCATGCATGGATTCTAACCTAAAGTCTAATTAGTTCACATCTTAAAGAAGAGGAAACTATCATCCTAAGGCAGCATGTTATAAGAATAAAGTAAAAGGAGACAGTGTTTGTGAAGAGTGATCATGCACGGTGATCATGGCAAAAGTGACGACAAACTGAGTAATATCATGAAAGGCATAAATGGAATGCTTGGTGTATGAGAATTGAATCGGGTTATGATTAACCAAGGGGTGCACTTGATTAATCTCGTGAGAGTAGGTGCTTCTACCCTCAACCATGAGACCCTTTGTGCATGGAAACACTTGGTATATAGACCAAAGTGGTTAATTCAGGTTACGGTTAACCAAGAGAAAGACTCGATTAACCTCATGAGAATGGTCGTGCCCAAACTCAACTATGAGACCCTTTACGAAAAGCTTGGTACGAGGACCAAGGAGAGAGAGAATTTGCTTCAATACATGAAATAGAAATTAAAAGCCCATACAAGGTGGTCATATGCATGTTCCTAGAAAGTGGGACTAGCGTGTTTCTAGTATTCTAAACGACCAATTGAAATAATCGATCGAATAGTTGTCACCATAGGACAGCTCAGGACCAAGCTATGAAATGTGTGCAAGTGTGCATTTGTAAGTGGATACCTGCTCATTGATGATGAGCCCAAGAGGAGGCCATATGCTCTAATTTGGATAATTATGCATATTTAATCAATAATTAAAATGTGTAAAGAAATAAAAATTCTAAGCTATATGGGAATTAAATCGGGTTATAGGAATTGAATCGGGTTATAATTAACCAAGGGGTGAACTTGATTAATCTCGTGAGGGTCGGTGCTCCTACCCTCAACCATGAGACCCTTTGTGCTTAGAAACACTTGGTATATGGACCAAAGTGGTTAATTCGGGTTACGGTTAACCAAGAGCAAGACTCGATTAACCTCATGAGAATGGTCATGCCCAAACTCAACTATGAGACCCTTTACGAAAAGCTTGGTACGAGGACCAGGGAGAGAGAGAAATTGCTTCAATACATGAAATAGAAATTAAAAGCCCATACAAGGTGGTCATATGCATGTTCCTAGAAAGTGGGACTAGCGTGTTGCTAGTATTCTAAACGACCAATTGAAATAATCGATCGAATACTTGTCACCGTAGGAAAGCTCAGGACCAAGCTATGAAATGTATGCAAGTGTGAATTTGTAAGTGGATACCTGCTCATTGATGATGAGCCCAAGAGGAGGCCATATGCTCTAATTTGGATAATTATGCATATTTAATCAATAATTAAAATGTGTAAAGAAATAAAAATTCTAAGTTATAAAGAAATAAAATTATAAGCTATTACAAACCATATGGAGATGGGGGGACAAGTTTATTAATGGGGATGAAAGAAATTAAAACTTGATTACTATTACAACCAAATCGAATAAAAAGTCTCAAAATCAAGGTTTTTGGTGTTTAGGCTGACACGGGCCGTGTCTTGTGACACGGGCACCCATGTCAGGACCCTGTAATAATCCATGCATGTCTTTTTTTCCCAGCTGAGCTGACACGAGCCGTGTCCTGTGACATGGGCACCCGTGTCAGAACCCTGTCCTGCCATTTTTCAAGCTTTTAATCCCAGTAAGATTGACACGGGCCGTGTCCTGTGACACGAGCACCCGTCTCAAGACCCTGTCCTGCCATTTTGTCACAAGGACCAATGAGAGAGAGAATTTGCTTCAATACATGAAATAGAAATTAAAAACCCATACAAGGTGGTTATATGCATGTTCCTAGAAAGTGGGACTAGCGTGTTGCTAGCATTCTAAATGACCAATTGAAATAATCGATCGAATAGTTGTCACCGTAGGAAAGCCTAAGACCAAGCTATGAAATGTGTGTAAGTGTGCATTTGTAATTGGATACCTTCTCATTGATGATGAGCCCAAGAGGAGGCCATATGCTCTAATTTGGATAATTATGCATATTTAATCAATAATTAAAATGTGTAAACAAATAAAAAATCTAAGCTATAAAGAAATAAAATTATAAGCTATTACAAACCATATGGGGATGGGGGGATAAATTTATGAATGAGGATGAAATAAATTAAAACCTAATTACTATTACAACCAAATCGAATAAAAAGTCTCAAAATCAAGGTTTTTGGTGTTTAGGCTGACACGGGCCGTATCTTGTTACACGGGCACCCGTGTCAGGACCCTGTAATAATCCATGCATGTCTTTTATTTCCAGCTGAGCTGACACAAGTCGTGTCCCGTGACACGGGAACCCATGTCAGAACCTTGTTCTGTCATTTGTCAAGCTTTTAATCCCAGTAAGATTGACACGGGTCGTGTCCTGTAACATGGGCACCTGTGTCAAGACCATGTCCTGCCATTTTGTCACGTTTTTAATCCTAGTAAGATTGATACGGGCCGTGTCATGTGACACGGGCACCCTCATGATAAGATTAGAAGAAAACTCTTCTTTAACAATTTGTTCATGTTTGGAATTTTATTCAATTATTGATGGTTTTCTAACCATTTATCATTTTACTTGTTTCATGAGCAATGATGATTGGGTGGTAAAGGCAAGGTCGAAAGATGAAGAGGCCATGGCTTAAACATGAAGTTTGGAGGTCTTTGAATTTGTAAAATAGAAAGATAGGTCATGAAGCAAAAGGCATGAAGATTGAAGCTTTAAAAAATGGATTTTTAGAAATTTTAGGACTTAGGAATTTTTAGGTTTAGAAATGCTTTCATTTGTAATGTTCCTTTCTTTCGTACAATGTTTCAAGCTTCTAATGGCATGATGGATTGTAATGGTGCTTGTAATTTGGAATGAACGAAATTGAATGAAATGCTTGCAACCAATTGCACATTTGAACAATTTGAACTTGTAATGACAAATTCTTGAATTGTAATAGATAAACATTTAACCAAGTGTTTCTCATCCCAAAAGAAATGAAGTTTGAATTCTTTTCTCCACTATTTACTCTAACCTTTGTATGATTTCAAGTGGTCATGGTATGAATCCCAAAATAATTGCAAGATAATTAATAATGACTTGAATCTTGAATATAGTAACTTGTGATGTAAGGAACGGGTGACTTATGAACCAAAGGAAATTTTACAAAATACCAATTTCCATTATTTCCATTATTTCTAATTTGCAATCCAAATCCAAGTTTTCTTTCTCTTTCACATTCGAATCTTCATGACAAATTAAAACCACTTTGAAAATGATAGATGCCATCTTAGTTCAAAACTTAGTCCCTCAAGAAACTCCTCAAAGAAAACTTTAACCCATGTGAGAAGAATTCCTTGGTTTCACCTCTTAAACCTCTTGATAAGCAATTGACATGTAGAAGGAGATAAAGCTCAATGTGACCTTGAAGCAAAGATCCTAGTTTCCTTAACATTTAAAGGATGAACATTACAAGCTCAAATCAAAAACCTCAATCCACTAAGCCTCAGTTTGAAGAACTAAAGCCACTGCTCTTGAAGTAACTTGAGAAAACCTATAAAATCCTAATTCACACTTCAGTACTTGAAGAACTAGAAGAACTAGAAAGAAATTGACTTTATTGAATATATACATCTTAAAACACTGAAACTCTAATATTGCACAACCACTGAACTCTTGGACCTCATGTACCTTTATTCAATGAAATGCATGATATGCAAATGAACTAGTGAAGATGATGTAGTTGAAATGTGAAGTCTAAGCCAGACAAAAGTAAAAAGTAGGACAAATTTGGGGTATGATAGTTTCCCCTATTTAATCGTCTTTAAACCTAAAGGTGAGATTGGCGTCAACCTTTCGAAAGTTCAAGGTAGAAGATGATTAAATACCAGGACCTGAATTTTTTCCTGGAGGGATGGTGTGAGTGTTATTATTTGTGATACCTGCTGGGGTTGAAAATTTTCAAGTGGCTTGGTCATGATGGGTAAATGCGGTCTGAGTAATGATAGCTTGTGTTGGGGTAATGATAACACGTAATTGTATCGTATTTTTAGCTTGATTTACATTAATTATTTCCCTATTTTATTCTAATTTAATTATTTTTATATAGGTATTATGCTGGTATTTGTTTATTTTGCAGATTGTTGATTAATTAAGGGCTTTGTGAAGAAAGATGAAGAAATGGATGCAATTTAGTACAAAAATAAAGATAATTGAGCAATGTGGTGCAGATTAGTAAAAGGGGGGTGAAAAGAATGAAATTGCAAGGCCCAAAAGAAGAATGTACGTACAAAGGCCCAAGACTTCAGCTTGAAGGGACCGACCGGCCCACTAAGGGGAACGACCGGTCCAGCCCACTTCAGCTGAGTGGGACGACCGTTCCCACGCCCTTGCTATTTTCACGCCACTTCCCTCTTCAAACGGAACGACCGGTCCCACTTCCTTCCTTTATTTTCTCCTTGTATGCACGTTGAAGACCCACTCACCCCATGATTTTCTCAACTTCCCCATGATCTCCACTACTTCACGTAATAAACTTCCAGAAGTTATCACTATATAAAGAGAGGAGTATTCATGTGAAAGGCGTTGGACATTTTCTATTCAACCGTTCAGAGCTCTTTTATTATTTTATTTCATAGTTTTTTTTAGGCAGTTTCTTTTCTCACAATAGTTTCCACGCCGGAAACTATTGTGTATTTTTTATTGGATCTAACCTTACGTTAGATCTTAGTATTTTATTTCTTTGTTGTTATTATTATTAAATTCAAGATTCGACGAGTAGATCCAACCGGCTTGTGGTGGAATACTCCAAGGTTTTTGAAGAACGCATTTAATTGAAGTTATTGAAGTTTTCTACATTTCCAGGTTTTTAATTTAATCGCTTTTATTTATTTATTATTATTACATGTTTATTATTATGGATATGAATTTATATAATTGTTCGCAATTTAATTATCTATGCGTATTTAATTTAATAAACATGTCCGGCTAAACCGATTAAATATCGGTATGTAAATTAACCAAATAACGGGATCCGAGATAAATTGGCTTAATATTATTTTGTAAAAGAAATACCTTTCATGGTTTTAATATTCAATTGAATTGTTTAAGATTTTATAAATCAATAGAACGGAAGTTTGAGGTTTTGAAATTGATTAAGGTTTTTACTAATAGAACGGAAGTTTGAGGCTAAAACCAGATAGTGATTATTAGACATTGTTTTTAAAGAGGCGGAAGCATTTTAAAAACAATTAAATTTTATTCTGTTTTCAAAAATTGCTTTTGAATCCGGCGGAGTGACGAAGGCACACGTTAGGGTATTAATTGCATAATCTGAACTAATAAAACGGAAGTGTGAGGGGAAGGTTTTTAAACAAATAAGGTTTGCTTAAAGGTAATTTTTGATCAACTTAAATAAAAGCCAATGGAAATTCGGAACCCAAAGTTAGGTGAAATACATACCGGTATTTATAATTAAATTTATAACTAGATTTAGTTTTTATTTCCCCCTTTACAATTAAATTATTATTAGCCTTAGCTTTACATAGTATCCTAAGAACGCGGTAGGTCGATTTATAGTCCCTGTGGATTCGATATCTTTAAAACTACGCGATAGGACTGTGCACTTGCAGTCTGCAGATTTATAGACATACAAAGTCGCGATCAAGTTTTTGGCGCCGTTGCCGGGGACTATTTAAGTCGATATCGTAACTCTTATAGTTACACCGTAGAGACTAAGGCATTCTTTCGTAAATTACAATGTATCACCCAAACTTTTTCTATAATTTCCAACCTCAGTATTTCGAGGTACCACAAGAATCCCATAAATCTGATCTCGAAATACTGTTGGAAAGTTTCCATGCATCACAAATTCATTCTCACCCGAATTATCTCCCCAACTACCAATCCCAATATTCTGAGGGATCGCAAGAATCTTATACTTCCAACCTAACTTATTCTCAACCAAATTTCCTCTACAATCATCACGGCCAATATTCTGAGGAATCGTACGAGCCCCAATATCCAGTTCTCAACGCATTAATGAAAGATATGGATGAGACACTGCATGGCTCTAGGCTAGAGACTATGAAGATGAAGCATTTTGCGGAAACACTAAAAGCAAGGCAATTTCACTTTGAGGAACCACATGAATTCGATAATTTCGGCCTCACAACATCAATGGAGGATTTCGAAGAGACGCTAACTCACTCTAGACTAGAATCTATGGTAGAGAACTTTATAGAGACACAAACTATCCAAAATGAAGCGATAACAAATCGAAGTCTTCAAAATGATCAAACCCTTAGGCAGCTAAACAATGTGGTTGAGTCCCTCGTGACTCACAACATGGCCATGGAGACCCAAATTTCCATGTTCGCACAAAACCCTCTAGGACCTTTCCCCGAGGAGCATGTGGATGTTGAAGCAACCGTTAGTGAAAAACAATTTGAAAGCCCTGAGAGTGATAATGAGTTTGAGGATAACGATATCTTAGTTGAGGAGAGTTCCGAAAATACCAATCCGCTAACGGAACCCAATAAGGAGGTTGATGAAGTTATAGAAGGAGAAGAAGCGCCTATTGTTATTCTAAATCACTACACCCCACTGATTCCTTCCCCAGAAAGTTTTAGGGAAACTCTGGTAAACTCCCAATCTAAAACATATGTAGAGATATGGAAAATCGTCCACACCAATGCACCATTATTCGAAGTCTCACATAAATACAGAAAATCAGAAGACTATAAAACCAAGGAGATAATTACCGCTAAAAGGATAAGGTTAACCTTTGAGGTGGTGGATGAAATTACTAAGCCCAAACTTGAAAAGTTGATACTTAGGATAGATCCGGAACCACCACCACAAGCTCAAAAGAACGAACTACCCTATAGAAGAAAGAAAAGGAAAGGTGAGGGATATGTGAGATGGCTTGATAAGTGGCCATGGAAAACAATCATCACTAAAAGTTCGACTGAGGAGTCACTCTCGAGAGAACCACCATGAGCACTTATATTCCTGAACCGTCGAGCTGTTGACGTTAAACCAAGCGTTGTGTGGGAGACAACCCACAAATTTTCTATTCCTTCTTAATTTCAAATTTTTAATTTCAGAATTTGAATTTCCAGAATTTAATTTTGTATCATTGCTTTTGTTTTCGGTATAATGCAACTTCTATTTCCCTTAATTTCATGCAATTTTATTTCCTACTATACTGTCTTAATTTTGGTTGTACTTATAGTGTCTATAATATACATTCCTATATAACACTAACGTGTGTATGTCACACGTATTAAAACCAGTGTTATTTTAGGACTGTTATATCTACTATTAAGACCTATCATTATTAAAATGGTTATATCATTATTAGAATGGTTATATCAAACCTGTCCCGTTAGAAAATGCATATATATATTTGTTCCCATATCTGCTCCTAAACCAAGGCACATGCATCTGTTCAAAGTGTGAGATTCTCTGCATGCATGCAGGAAAAGATACAAAGCATGAGATTCTCTGCATTGAGACGCCCGCCCCAAGGCTCTGAGACCCCCGTCTAAGATTTCCCATTGACTGAGGCGACCGTCCCCTGCTGTGAGGCGACCGTCCCCAATCAATGTCCCCTTGTCGTTTTCCTTTTTCACGCGTTATGCCTCGTACACCATTCATTTAATTCAAACACACTCATTCATTTCATTCAAACATTTTCAAAATATTCAAATAACTCTCAATTTCCAAACATCAATTCTTATTAACCGTTTCCCAACACACAATTACTACTATTTACCACCCTATTCATGCCACTCCACCATCACACCACTATAAAACCATAACACCTTTCTACCATTCACCACACACTCTCATTCTACCACAAACATATTTCTACATCCTACATTCTCCTTTCTCTCCTATTTACCATATCACCTCCCCTACCATAAACCCCTCTCCTACATAACGCCATGCCTCCAAGAAATTCAAACCGACAAGTGCGACCGGAAAGGCCACCACCTGACCTCTCCAACGTCGTGTTCCGTGAAAATGACGACGGAGCTCAACAAACAAAGTACTTGGATTTTTACGCTCGCTCCGTTGTTCCCACGAAATATGTGGACACTGATAGTTTAGATATATTGGGTCTAACGGAAAGTGTGACATGGATGCTCAACAACACAGGCTTGTATGATTTAACCACCCAACCTACCCCAACATTCGAACCACTAGTGCTAGAATTTCTTAGTTCATTTTCCTACTCCACACCTTCCGACGATCTTTTTCAAACAGGCACAATAAATTTTCGAATGTTCAATCGAGAATATCATCTTGATCAGGAAGAAGTAGCTGCACTTCTGAATTTTCCTCGAGGAGAAAAATGTTTACTACAAACCTTTTGAAAATTATGAAGGAGCGCCATGGGAACATTTTGGATTCACGCTATGGAGAGATCTTACCGGTGAAGAAACCGACAGTTGGAGGAACCTTTACGCTTCCCACATCCATAACCCCGTTGTGCGTTACTTTCACCGTGTTTTAGCAAATACAATCTTTGGAAGAACCAACAATCACAAAGTAAACCAAATTGAAGTGTTCTTCCTACTATGTGCACTCAATGGTTTTCAAATCAACGCTGCACCTCGCATGCTGAGCCACTTCCACTCTTGCATAAACTCAGCAGGTAAAAATTCTTTCTGTTTTGGTGGCATTATAACATCTTTAGCCTATGCCTTAGGTCTGGCCGACGAGCTTCTCACGCTTGCACCTTTCATGATGCCGGCCCAGACGCTAGATGTTATGTACTGCCGCGATTCACACCTAATTTCCCCAAGATTGGATGGAAGTTAATGAAGGTAATGCACAAGAGGCAGTTGATGAAATGGAAAATGAAATGGATCACGGAAATCAACAACCAGAATTTCCTCAGCCGGCTGCACAACCAGATAATGCTCATCCTCCGGTTACTCTAGAAGCAATGTATGCTACGATTCTACAACAAGATCAACGTTTCCAAGCAATGGAAGCCGTTCAAAATGAAACATTGCGCCTAGTTCGAGAAATGCAACGCGACCAACACGATTACGCACATTGGAATAACTGCAATTACGAAGCGATATCAAATCAAATGGAGGATTTCAACGAGTCCATGCATGCCTTAAACCTTAGAATCGATGGATTGCATGATTACGACTCTGATAGTCGTAGAAGACCACGAACTAGAGGCCGAGGAAGCAGACGACATCCAAACGGTGGTGAATGATTTTTCCTTACATTGAGGACAATGTAAAGTTTAAGTATGGGGGAGGAAGTATTTCCATTTTACTAGTAGTTTTATTTCATTTGTAATTTCCCTTCCTGTTATTTCCCTTCTTGTTATTTCCATTCAAGTATTTTCCCTTCTAGTTATTTCCATTCAATAAAATTTTTGTTTTATCAAGTTATCTATGTAACAATTGTGTTGTTTTTCCGATTCCCCTATTTTATTGAGCCCCAACAAATTTTTTATGGTTTTATGCATAACTTGACTCACTCGACGAGTACGTAGGTTGCCAATTTTTAAACTAGTTAGAAACTTTAGCAAGATTAGACGAAATCACTATCGTCTTGACACTCTAGAACCCCAGAGTATAATAGACTAGTTAAAGTATCTATTATTCCGAAACCCCGAGTTTTAGTATTGGAGTAACCCTGAGTAGTTTATTTAGCAGTCAGCACCGTCTTAAACACAAACTACGCAGAAAGTCGATGAATATAAGTGGATGATCTTAGTTAATTATTTAGAAAAATGTTACATGCTTTAAAGAAAATAGGTAATGCACCAATTAAATTGGACGATCCTCACACGATCGTTTAATCCAACGGATGCAAACCTTATTAAGTAACATAAGATTCCATTGTTAGGTGGTTCAGAAGCATCTGGTACTGAACTTGGTAGGGCAGATTACGGTCTGATCCCCCGCATCTTGCAATTGGATAGAAAAGGTTGCCACATTATTGTGCCAGAAACCATTGTGCTAAAAGATCATAGCCACTAACCGGCTGTTCTGCTATGTGCGTGTAAAGATAAAGGGCTTAATGTGATTGCGCCAGAATGAAATGGGTAAAACAAGATGATTACTTGGGGTGAGCTATGATAGCATCTGCAACCGGTTTATGTAGGACGGGATTATATAGTGTTGTTGCTGTAGTGCTGGAGTATAAATCAAGCTTTTGATTTTCTGACAAAAACACGATGCAACCGTGTACAAATTGATTTAAGTCATGTATATGCATCAGACCAATATTTAGAAAACATCGTACTGAGCATTTGCTTGAGGACAAGCAAAAGTTTAAGTATGGGGGAGTTTGATAACACGTAATTGTATCGTATTTTTAGCTTGATTTACATTAATTATTTCCCTATTTTATTCTAATTTAATTATTTTTATATAGGTATTATGCTGGTATTTGTTTATTTTGCAGATTGTTGATTAATTAAGGGCTTTGTGAAGAAAGATGAAGAAATGGATGCAATTTAGTACAAAAATAAAGATAATTGAGCAATGTGGTGCAGATTAGTAAAAGGGGGTGAAAAGAATGAAATTGCAAGGCCCAAAAGAAGAATGTACGTACAAAGGCCCAAGACTTCAGCTTGAAGGGACCGACCGGCCCACTAAGGGGAACGACCGGTCCAGCCCACTTCAGCTGAGTGGGACGACCGTTCCCACGCCCTTGCTATTTTCACGCCACTTCCCTCTTCAAACGGAACGACCGGTCCCACTTCCTTCCTTTATTTTCTCCTTGTATGCACGTTGAAGACCCACTCACCCCATGATTTTCTCAACTTCCCCATGATCTCCACTACTTCACGTAATAAACTTCCAGAAGTTATCACTATATAAAGAGAGGAGTATTCATGTGAAAGGCGTTGGACATTTTCTATTCAACCGTTCAGAGCTCTTTTATTATTTTATTTCATAGTTTTTTTTAGGCAGTTTCTTTTCTCACAATAGTTTCCACGCCGGAAACTATTGTGTATTTTTTATTGGATCTAACCTTACGTTAGATCTTAGTATTTTATTTCTTTGTTGTTATTATTATTAAATTCAAGATTCGACGAGTAGATCCAACCGGCTTGTGGTGGAATACTCCAAGGTTTTTGAAGAACGCATTTAATTGAAGTTATTGAAGTTTTCTACATTTCCAGGTTTTTAATTTAATCGCTTTTATTTATTTATTATTATTACATGTTTGTTATTATGGATATGAATTTATATAATTGTTCGCAATTTAATTATCTATGCGTATTTAATTTAATAAACATGTCCGGCTAAACCGATTAAATATCGGTATGTAAATTAACCAAATAACGGGATCCGAGATAAATTGGCTTAATATTATTTTGTAAAAGAAATACCTTTCATGGTTTTAATATTCAATTGAATTGTTTAAGATTTTATAAATCAATAGAACGAAAGTTTGAGGTTTTGAAATTGATTAAGGTTTTTACTAATAGAACGGAAGTTTGAGGCTAAAACCAGATAGTGATTATTAGGCATTGTTTTTAAAGAGGCGGAAGCATTTTAAAAACAATTAAATTTTATTCTGTTTTCAAAAATTGCTTTTGAATCCGGCGGAGTGACGAAAGCACACGTTAGGGTATTAATTGCATAATCTGAACTAATAAAACGGAAGTGTGAGGGGAAGGTTTTTAAACAAATAAGGTTTGCTTAAAGGTAATTTTTGATCAACTTAAATAAAAGCCAATGGAAATTCGGAACCCAAAGTTAGGTGAAATACATACCGGTATTTATAATTAAATTTATAACTAGATTTAGTTTTTATTTCCCCCTTTACAATTAAATTATTATTAGCCTTAGCTTTACATAGTATCCTAAGAACGCGGTAGGTCGATTTATAGTCCCTGTGGATTCGATATCTTTAAAACTACGCGATAGGACTGTGCACTTGCAGTCTGCAGATTTATAGACATACAAAGTCGCGATCAGGTAACGGTGCCAATACAAGGTTCTCAAGGAAGTGGGTGTTAAAGTGACTGAAAAGATATGGTCGATGATGTCATGGTGACGGAAAATGGGATTAAAGACAACATGATAACTTAAAGACAATGGGTAAACTCAACGATAATGGAGAATCTATCGTGTGAGATTCACGACCCAAAAATAAAGGTAAATACAACGGGTAAAGATCAGTGTATGATCTATGAACCAAGAGAAAGGATAACATAAGGGTAAGATCTATGGACAACCAACGATCTAGGAAAAGATAACATGAAGGTCGGACCTGCGAGCGACCTACGACCCTAGAAAAGACAATATGAGGGTAAGATCTGCGGGTGACCTACGACCCTAGAAAGATAATGTGAGGGTAAGACCTACGGGCGACCTACGACCCTATGAAAGATAACGTGAAGGTCAGACCTGCAAGCGACCTATGACCCTAGAAAAGACAATATGAGAGTAAGACTTGTGGGCGACCTACGACCCTAGAAAAGATAATGTGAGGGTAAGACCTACGGACGACCTACGACCCTATGAAAGATAATATGAGGGTAAGAACTACGAGCGACCTATGACCCTAGAAAGGTAGCGTGGGGGTAAGACCTTCGAGTGACCTACGACCCTAGAAAGATAATGTGATACGGTGGGAGAACTGACTTGGGTGTTTTGCGTTTGTGTTTGCAAATGTTGCGATTTAGCAAGAGTCGCCACCGACTTTCATTTTATCCAAAAGGAAAGGTGAAAAAACACAGGAAAGACCTTTAGAGATGTTTTCTTGAGTTCGGGGGGTAGATTATGAAAAGGGAAGGTATTAGCACCCTTTTCATCCATGGTTTTCCATGGGCTCTTAGTTACTCGCTAGATCACTTGATTTTGTTTTGAGAATGTCCTTGTGGTGTGGGTTTTGAAAGTATTTTGAAAATGTGACTTTGTAATGATTCTCGTCTCTATAAGAATGCATACAAAGTGTTGTTTTGAAAATAGTTCAAAGAGGTGTTTGTGGAATGTGTTTTTGAAAGTGATTTTTGAAAAGGTGTTTTTGTAACGGTCCTCGTATCTATAAGAACGCGTACAAAGTGTTGTCTTTCAAAAATGTTTCAAAATGAGAGTGTTGGTGTATAAAAATATTTTTGTTGTGAGCAAGCGAGCAACTAGGAGCAAATCTACCTACTCAAAAGGTCTTTAGATGTTATTTTCCTCCTCCTTTAGATGTTTCTATCTTACCATTGTTTTGGTAAGAAGCCCCATCGTTGGATGTGAAGGGACGAGCGTGGGACATTTGTATAGTCATAGAAAGCAACTTATGTGACGTTTTAGCAATGTCATTTTAGGGACTAGATCGTTTTACCGGAGGCAACATCGAGGGTCATCGAGGGACTATGATCTTTTCTTTTTATCGAAGGGTCTTTGCTAAAACGTCCCATATTCGAGGGACGTGACTATTTTCGGAAAGGCAACAAAATGAGATTACCCTAGAGATGCTAGTGTGCAAGTGTGTTAGTTTGCATGCATTTTGTCTTGTATTTGAAAGGTTATCTACTTGTTGATTTTATCTTGCCATACATCCTAATTACTAGCAATATATGAAAGCAAGTAAAATGTGGAAAATAAATCCTAAGCTATTACATCACTTTAGGGGGATGGGGGTGCAAATTAACAATGGGGATGAAGTGGAAACTTAAATATTACAACCATATCGAATAATAGTGAAAACAAATGTAAAAACAGTTCAAAACAAAGGAAAAATGCATTTTGAACTGCTATGTGTCGACCCATGTTACTATGTATCGACACATAGCTTTTCCTTGCCCCTATAAAACTTGACCAAACTCAGTATGAGTCGATGCATACTGAGATGTGTCGACTCATACTTCTTCTTGTATCGACGTGAAACGTGTATGTGTCGACTCATGTAGCTTTCACGTTTCTGTTTTGGAGATTTTTTACAGCATGAGTCGATGTATAAGGCTATGTGTCGATTCATACTCTGTCTTTTTACCTAGAAAGGGTCGACGCATGTGGGTACGTGTCGACTGATCCTGCATTTTTTTGCCTTAAACTTGGTTTTTCTTGTCTGTATAGGTTAGTTTACAACATATGATGGATAAACATAAACAGCAAATAATTTGATAATCCTAAATAATAAGCAAATTACTAGTTCAAAGGGATAATAAAATGCCACATCTCATCTTCAAAAAAAATTATCAATGATGTATGAAAAGATATTAAGTCAAGAAGACTTACCTTTGGGCTGTACTGGCTATTTTAAATCTGAATGTTTTCCAGATGCTGTGATGGCTCTAATAAATCTTCAGGAAGCTGCTCCGGGCTGTTGAAACTAAGTTAAATTGTACTGTGTTATTTTTGGTGTTTTGAGGGTGAAGATGATAGCACTACAGGGACTATTTTTATGTTTGAACAATCTTTGTATATGATGAGGGTATTGGCTTATGGGAGAGTTTATATGATGGAGTAATGGTTTGGGGTCTTCTTTTTGGATAAGAATTGGTGTTGGTTTGAAAAAAAAAGAGTCAAGGTTAACAAAGGATACTTGTTTTTCTTCTCAACAAATTTCTATTCTCTTTCTCAATTTTCCTACTTCCGAAAATAAAAAACCTCCTTATGTCTTATGAGATTTCTCTTCTTGTAGACCCCTGACTGAGGTTTTAGGGGGGAAACAAAATAAGTTATTTTGAATTGTTTTTTCTTACTGTTTTGATACTTTCTTCACACAAATTTCTTTTGCCATTTTGGTGCAATCTTGGGGCTGTTATGATGCAGGTTTGGGAAGACTACATAGAGCAGTTTTGGACTGTATAGGACATCATATGCATACTTGTGGTGCAGCATAGCATAAGGTTTCTTGTAGGGCAGCAATGGAGCAGGTTTTGGGGTGTTGTGGCAATGTAGCATAACACACTTTGTTCAACTTGGACAGTATAATTTGTAGCATGACACAAATTTGGTCTAGTGGAATATTTTATACACATTATGTCAAGGGTAAAAATATTGTGGCAAGGTTTTTTTTTGAGAGAATTCAAACAAGACATAGTTTTAGAATTTGTAATTTTACAAAAATGCCACTTTGTAATAACTTGAATTACTTGCATCATTTTGAATTATTTGAAATTGTAGTAAAAGTGTCATGAAATAAATGAAATTAACCAAGTATAGAAAATACTTAGAAAATTTTCAAAGTCTTGCAAAGTTGGATTTTTTATTTTCTTGATTTTTGATGACCAAATTTCACTTTTTTTGGATGTCTTGACATAATGTGATTTTCGGGACTCAAATTTGGTCAAAAAGTCAAAGTTTGACTTTTTAGCGTCCGATTGACTTTTTCCAGCTGAAACTCCGATTTTGCTCATTTTGCCCCCTTTTGACAATTTGAATGATTCTTCTTAGAAAATTGTGATCTGAGGCTTACAACTTGACTGAAGTAATTCTAAGAGTCCTTGAGATATGAGAGGGAAAATTTTGGGGTACAACAGCTGCCCTGTTCAATCTTCTCAAACCTGAAAAGTTAGATTGGTGAATCCATCATTCGTGACTTGAATGTGGAAGATGATTGAACATTAGAGTGCCCAGAAATTTTCACTCGATGATGTGGTGGTTGATTATGCAGGGAATGGGCTTAAAATATGCCATTTGGAGAAATGATGGAGAGTTGTCGGAGATGGGCTTGTAGATGCCATCCATAAGAGATTGGTTGCATAAGGGATTCCTTGGCGAGAAATCCTGTATCTGCTGTCGAGGAGGACTTCACCGGGGAATGTTGGTTTAGGTCCTTGGAAGTAAAGTCTAGGAGCTTCAATTGTCCATTACTATGTTTGGGAATTAACTCTTGATTGAGGGAGTGTAAGTAGAATGTATACCCGGTCAAGGTCCAGGCTGTACAGCAACTCGCTGGGGAAATGTAAAATCGATCGTATTTGATCGGGTCTAGGCCTCACAGTGTTGTAACATGTTGTCTGAAGATAAGAAAGAAGGAAACTGGATAATAGGGTTACTTAGAAATGAAATCATGGGTAGTAGGTCCTGTGAGAAGGAACCTGGATAGTAAGGTTACTTTGAAATGAAAGCCTGGGTAGTAGGGCTTGTGGGAAGGAACTTGGATAGTAAGGTTACTTTGAAATGAAAGTCTGGGTAGTAGGGCTTGTGGGAAGGAACCTGGATAGTAAGGTTACTTTGAAATGAAAGCCTGGGTAGTAGGGCTTGTGGGAAGGAACCTGGATAGTAAGGTTACTTTGAAATGAAATCCTGGGTAGTAGGGCTTGTGGGAAGGAATCTAGATAATAAGGTTACTTTGAAATGAAAGCCTGGGTAGTAGGGCTTGTGGGAAGGAACCTGGATAGTAAGGTTACTTTGAAATCAAAGCCTGGATAGTAGGGCTTGTGGGAAGGAACCTGGATAGTAAGGTTACTTTGAAATGAAAGCCTGGGTAGTAGGGCTTGTGGGAAGGAACATGGATAGTAAGGTTACTTTAAAATGAAATCCTGGGTAGTAGGGCTTGTGGGAAGGAACCTGGATAGTAAGGTTACTTCATCTGATCATGTAGATTAGTTGACCCGTTTGGTTTCGGGAACTGATTTTCCCTTGGTTGCCTGCAGATATGACGTGTATAACTACTGGAATTGTTGGTGATAATTGTCTTTCCTGAAAAGATAACAGAGTTACTTATATGTGATGCATGAAATGCATTGTGAGATGATGTTCTCAAAATAAACGAGATTATTCCATATGTGATATGTATATGCATGTCATGATGTATGAGCATGAGATATTAATTGTGACATATCCAGGTCTGGGAAAATAAATCCCTGACTGCTGCTGGAGAAAATAAAATTTATTGACTGTTGTAGAGAAAACATGGCTCTTCTACTTCTGCTTGGGATGATGAATGGAAGTGACTGTACTTCTGTCAGGGGGAAATTCTATTTGAGAATAACTTTGCGAGGAACCACTTGGAAGGTGAATTTTTAGTAGCTGAAGTAATGGGCTCTGTCGGGGATTTGAGCTCATGTATCCAAAGGAATGAACCCTACCTGGGGAGTTAGAAGTTTATGATGATCCACTCGTGATTATGAAATTTGGCCAGGGGATATAGATGTCAGGTTTCTGAGCGACCCTGGCTAGGGAGATTACTTCCCGTTCTGAGAGAGCTGATATCAAGGCTTTGATTACCTCTACTCTGTGGGGAATACAGATGTTACAAGGTCAAATGTATTTGATGATTGTGCTCCAAAATTGTCTCTGCTCTGGTACTTGCTGGACAAGGTAACTGTCAGATTTGACGTTCTAGTTTTTCGTCCCTGTTTCTTAAATTATGAGCAATTGTCTTTCTTTCCTTATGCAAATATTTGTGAACGACAATCATATTCAAGTGCATATGTCAAGAATAAATCATTGGACGTTCTTGCAAAAACAAAACAAAAAGAAAAACAAATAGTTTTGTAAAATGACTTGTATTATTTGTTGAAGTTGGCCTATAACAGGTGTTTTTGTACAAGGAAGCTGAAACTCTAGTAAGAGAATGCCGCCGTAAAAATGAAGGATATACAATATTGTGTACAACGAAAAGAAAACATCTATGTGCAACAAACCCATTGGGTTTCAAATCTGCTATTGCCACTATGCCTTCGAGCATCTCCTTACTTTGCTGCTTGTCCGAAGCAGATTAGATTGATTAATGTCGTTTGAGTTTGACAGTTGATATTGAAGTCAGATCACAGGGTGATCCAATGGGGCATAGTGATACGCTTTTCATCCCTAACTTTTGCCTGGACCGCCGTTTTGGGTTTTCAGTCCATCGGGATACCCTTTTTTGCCCAAGTCGCCTTTTCAGGTTTTTGACTTGCCGGGTGTACAGTTTTTTTTTAAATTTTCATCCCTTATTTTTTCCGAACCCTTTTGGTTCGCCGAGAAGCCCTTATTTTTTCCTAGGCCAATCAACCTAGTGGGTTTTTTTATCATGCGTAGTATCTTTTCACTATGTCCACATTGACAGGGTGAGGAAGGTCTTCACCGTCCATGGTGGTTAAAATCATGGCTCCACCTGAGAAAACGTTTTTTTACCATAAATGGCCCTTCGTATGTGGGAGTCCATTTGCCCCTGGGGTCACTTTGCGGTAGTATGATGCGCTTGATCACCAAATCCCCAACTTGATACTCTTGGCGTCTCACCTTCTTGTTGAAAGCCTTGATCATTCGCTTTTGATACGTCTGACCATGGTAGATAGCAGCAAGTCTCTTTTCATCGATTAGATTTAACTGATCAAGCCGGGTTCGGATCCATTCGTCTTTGTTCAAACCTGTATCTTTCATAATCCTGAGAGAAGGTATCTGGACTTCGATGGGTAGGACAACCTCCATACCATATACTAGAGAGTAGGGTGTTGCCCATGTCGACGTCTGTGCTGAGGAACGGTACCCATGTAGAGCAAATGGTAACATTTCATGCCAGTCTTTGTATGTCATTGTCATCTTCTGTACAATCTTCTTGATGTTCTTGTTAGCTTCTTCAACAGCACCATTCATCTTTGGCCGGTAGGGAGAAGAGTTGTGATGTTGTATCTTGAATTGTTTACAGAGTTCGGTGATCATTGTGTTATTGAGATTTGTACCATTGTCAGTAATGATTCTCTTTGGCACACCGTACTGACATATCAGATTATGTCGGATAAACCGCGCCACAACGTTCTTGGTTACTGTGGCAAAAGAGGCTACCTCAACCCACTTCGTCAAATAATCAATAGCCACCAAAATGAAACGATGCCCGTTAGACGCAGTAGGCCTGATTTCACCGATCATGTCAATTCCCCACATTGCAAAGGGCCACGGAGCTGTCAAGACGTTTAAAGGGATTGGAGGCACGTGCACCTTATCAGCGTAAATTTGGCATTTATGACAAGTTCGAGTGTGCTAATAACAATCGGCTTCCATAGTGGACCAGTAGTATCCTTCCCGTAGGATCTTCTTAGCCATGGTGTGTCCACTGGAATGGGTTCCTAAGGTGCCTTCATGTAGATCTGTCATGATCCTCTCTGCTTCGCTCTTGTCTACACACCGCAGTAAGATGGAGTCATGATTGCGCTTATAGAGGATTCCATTACTGAGGAAGAACTTTGCAGCGAACCTTCTCAGAAACTTCTTATCATTGACAGGTGCCCATTCGGAATACTCTTGAGCCTCGAGATACCTTTTGACTTCGTGAAACCAAGGTTTGTCTGTTTCCTCCTCAGTATCAATCTCTCAGCAGTGTGCTGGTTCATTCAACCTTTCAATGGTGATTCGGGGAGCTTCGTTGTCCCACAGGATTTTGAACATAGAAGACATGGTGAATAACGCGTCCTCTAACTGATTCTCCTCTCGTGGGAAATGTTCGAAGGTTACCTCCTCAAAGTGTGGGAGCAATGTCAGTACATGCTCTTTGTATGGGATGAGATTCGGATGCTTTGTATCCCATTCGCCTTTGATTTGACTTACCACCAAGGCTGAATCCCCGAAGACATTTAGGAACTTGATCCTGAGGTCAATAGCAGCTCGAAGACCCATGATACATGCTTCATACTCTGCCATGTTGTTGGTGCAGTTGAAACATAATCGGGAGGTGAATGGAGTATGACAACCTTCGAGAGATATGATTACAGCGCCAATTCCGTTGCCCAGTGCGTTTGAGGCTCCATCAAAATACATAGACCATCAGGATCCTTCTTCACGTCCTTCATCCGGTTTAGGTTCTTCATAGTTGGTTACTGTTGTACCCCAAAATTTGCCCTCGTATTTTTCCTCAAGAAATCACAGCTTCGGGCTTTTCCCTGATTTTTCAGACTGGCTTAAGAATCGGTCAAACTGACTTTTTTTTCGTCAGTCAGACAAAAATTAGGGTTTTCATTGATTTTAAAACAGTTCAGGCAGATTGCTAGGGTTTGGTTGAGTTGGCTCAGGCTTTGATCAGGCGGACGTTTCTTTGACATTTAATCAAGAACTAGGGTTTTCGCGCGCACATTGCTCCGAAAGAATTAATTTTACAGTGCTTTTCAAGTTATTCTGAGATATGGACAGAGGCATTTGGATTGAGTTTGCATTGTTTGATTTAAAATCAGTAAAAGGAAAAGACATTTGGGCATGTGTGATTTGACAGTGCATTGCTTTGATTATTCAAGATGCCGGACGTTTATGCATTATTTATTATTCTGAGTTAAAATGGTTGGAATTTATTTCCGATTATTATAATTTGAGAATTATAAATAATAAAATAAACAATTGAAAAGAAGAAAAAGAATTAACTGATCAAAATGGATTTTATTCATCTTTAATTATTCGTTACAATTGTTGTTTGAATACAGTATTTATTTACAAAGTATTCATAATAATAAATGTTTACAAATGATTAAATTTGGAATAAAAACTATCCTAAATATTCCTAAGTCTTCAAATCCTCAGCTTCTACTGCTACTCCTCTCCATTTGATTGTTTTATCTGCAAAACAAAGAAGAAAGAAAAAGTCAAAGCAGATAAAATAATTAAAGGCAAACAGTTAATTTGGGCTCATCATTAAAGGAGACTGGCCGGAATCAGTTCGCCCTCTCTGCAAATCACGAGATTTCTCCCGGTTCACAGAGAGGGATGAAAAATGCTTGCAAAAAGTATGAAATGCACAAAGAGTTTTAATTGCACAAATTCAAATTGGTCAACATACTGCATAATCAAAAAGGCAAACTGAACTAAGCCAACAAAGTCCAAACTAAACTCCAATTTCAAACTTTCCACAAGCTGCCAAAAGGCTATTCAAAACAAGTACAAATGCTGTCACAAAGATGCAGGAAAGCTGGAAAAAGAATACAAAGTATGCAGAGTAAACCAATGTTGCAAGCAAGCAAGGTTCATTTCATCATTTCCTGGCCAGTTACCTTTTCAGTAAAACACAAATCATAAGCAATAAAAAATGCTTTAAATTTGTACTGGAGAGAGAAGAAGAGAGATTAAGAGAAGATAGGCTTACAGGTTTAGGCATGAGGACAAGATATATAAAAATAAACTGAGATAACACAGTGAGAGGAGGCAGAGAAAGATCAAAAAAGAAAAACCACAAAGCTGTAAGAGAAGCAAATATACAGAGCTACCTCAAAAGCCAAAAAGCCAAGGCCTGAAGCTAAAACTTCATTCAACCCTGTACCATCCTGCATAAAACCTGTAGCCAAAAGCCAAAAAGCAAAAAAGAGGCCGAAAACTGATACAAATTTTGAAGCAAACTGATAAACAAACAAAAACATCAAAGCCTCTAAGCGCCAAGCCTTAAAACCAGAAGCCTGAAGCCTGTTGAGTAACAAAAAGCCTTGGTCCCAACCTGTCAAGCCTTGTCGAGCATCTAACCAAAGCCATCAAGCCAAAGCCTTAAAACTCTAAGCCTAAACTATCGAACAAATAGCCATAACATGTTTGAGCCTTAAACAAAGGACCAGAAGTTCAAGTATTGAGCCTAACCTGCCTTCACTATCAACAAACATTTCAAACCCAATATGCAGAGGCCAAGACTGAAACTGAAGCCAAAATCTGAATTGTCAAGCCTAAAAATCCAAACATCATAACCAAGCCACAGGGCCCTCAGAAAACTTTCATCACTGGGCCAACAACAACATCATCAAAGCTTTCCCAAACTAGCTTCCAAACCAACACAAAAAGCCTCAGAAAACTTTCATCATAGGCAAACATACAAAGCAACCATATTCAACATCCAAGGCATCAAGCATACTCAGCAAGCCAAAGAGGAAGAAGAGAAAAAGAAGTTTACCAAAAGCAATTTGTTTCAGGGGCAAAGCACTCGAGTAAACATCAGAGAGGCAACTATCAAACTAAGGTTTTCAAGTTCATCATTAAACCCAAAAAAAAGACAAAGGCATTAAACATACCAGGAAAAGCAAGCTAGCTCAAACGCTCATCATCACCATCCCCTCACCGTCAAGCCGCCTGAGCGCCTCCAGATCCACCGTCCTCCTCCAACAAAAGGTAGTATCTTTTCTTATCTTTCCTTTAACGCACCTCCAACAAGAATAACAACAACGCCTAATCAGAGTCAATGAACGAAAAACAAAGCATGCAAGACATAAAAGTGAAAACCCTAATAAGCGCTAAGTTAGAATTCATCACCTTGAACGAATCTTTGCTCGAGCGGTCCATGGAGGGAGGAAGACGGATGATGGCGCGGTGGCCCTAGGCGGAGGGTTTCGATTCAGTGGCCCTTACGTTGAGGAAGACGGAGGAAACGACCAAAGCAAAGTGAAGAACGGCGCCCCTCTGTATCACACGAACCCTAAATCCTAATTGAACGAATTCTGAAAGAACCCTAAACAAAATTGATCCAAAACTTGGGCTTTGTCCCACAAAAGCAAGCATAAGGCCCATGCGCATACCCCCTTCTTCCTGTTTTTCTCATAGACTCAGTGGGCCATTTGTTCAAGCTTTAGGCCCACATAACCTCTTTTCTTTTTTCTATTAACAAACCCTTCTTAATCTTTTCTTAATTTTCACTTATTTCATAACCTAACTTCTTTTTTATAATACATTAACTTTTTGATATAAAATAGTCCAAATTACTCTTTTTATTTTTTTAAGATAGTACGATTAATGTATATAAATTTAGAATGTCTTAAAACTTTTTTTTTTCAATTAAAAAGCTTTGTATATTAACTAAAACATAGATAATAGAATATTTTGAATCTAAAACATTTTTCTTTTCTTTAGTTAAATCTTTTGTACATAAATACATAAAACATTAAAACATTTTATTTGTACATATCTAATAAAATACCAAATGATAACAATTTATAAATGAAATATTCAAATTTCTCATTAAGTTAACGATACTTAATACATTAACATTTCGCACCTTGTAAATAATCATACACTTACACAAATACATTCCAAATACACATTTTATCTTTCTTATACATCAATACATTTGCTTGTCCCATTTTATATTTCTATTGCTTTACATTTGAGATGGCGATTGTTTCGATTTGGTTGTAATTATTTGGATACTATCCTCCTATAAGTCTCATCCCCCATGTGTATACTTTTACCCCCACTCCCGGATACTATTTTGTAATAGCGTAGACTTTAAATTCCCGTAATTTACCGCTTTCAAATATACCATGTTTAGACTTAGGGTTTGTATGTACATAAAATCAAACGCTAGATAACCTAATACAAGACAAATACATGAAATCAATACACAATCACACTTGTACCCCTAGGGTAATCCCACATGTTGCCTTCCAAAATGGGCCATGCTTGCACGTCGAGTTTCTTTGGCAAAACAAATCAAATGATCATAAGTCCCTCGATGACGCTTTCGGAAGTTGCCTATCAAAATGATCATAGTCCCTTCAAGCAAAATTGCCAAAGACACTTGGCACCGTTGCATTCATGGTCCATACGATGACCCGCGTCCGTCCCGTTAAACATCCTAAACGCAAGATTGTCCACCAAATACAATGGTGGAACAAAATTGTTAAAAAGGGGTTAAAACATGAGAAAAACCTTTGAGTAAATTTAGGGGTACACAAACTCTTAATTACCTGATCAACTTGCAAAAATACTTGTCTACTTTTCAAACCACACTCCACAAACACTTTCAAAACAAACTTTCAAAAACATTTGAAACATCTTTTCGAAAAGATACACACCTTCGTATATACTCAAACACGAGTCATTACAACGGTTGTCGAAACAAAGTCGTCTATTTCAAAACATTTTCAAAACACAAATACACACACCATTTCAAGAAATCAAAAATCAAGGCAAGTGATCTAAGACCAAGTAACTAAGAGCCCATGGATAACCATGGATGAAAAGGGTGTCAATACCTTCCCTTTTCATAATCTACCCCCCGAACCCACGAAACATCTCAAAAGGTTTTTCCTGTGCTTTTTTTAACCTTTCCTTTAGGATAAAATAAAAAGTCGGTGGCGACTCTTGCTAAACCGAACAAGTGCGAATACAAACGCAAAACTCAAGTCAGTTCTCCCACCGTATCACAGAACTGGCGACTCTGCTGGGGAGATCTCAAAAGTGGGGTTACCTTAGGGTTTAGATCACCTTTATATTCTTGCTTTGATTGCCTTGATTGCTTTACTTTTTGGGTCCTTGTTTGGGTTTGTTATAAATCCTACACCCGGATTTGGGGCACCTTTTTAGGTAAATAGCAATAAAACTGTGAGGGAACTGTGTGGGGTATACCGACATGGTTGAAGCAGTAAGCTATGTTAGTGTGACATATTTGTGAGTACCGGTAACCCTTGAGTTCAGTCAAGGAGAGTACAGGGCCGCTGAGTGATGTCGTGAAGCACTAACGAACTCTTAGAACCTTAATTGACCATCCTAGCCTTTTTAGGGGTAGTGAGATGACCGACTTTGGTGCAGTTCGAATTTGGTAGATACTCGATGCTACACTCATTGAGGGTTGTTTTCTTGGAATATTTTGGTCTCCAGTTAAGTGGCTAAACCAAAACAATGAACACAGAAAGCAATCCAATGATATTGAGCTCCTTAGAACCCGGTTTCTATTTTTAGGACAGGATGAGCCAACTAACTTCAAGAGGGTACTTAACTACAACCCCATGCAAGCCTAAACCTAAGGACTTGTTTGCTTTGTGTGAATATGGTTACATGTATATACACTTACTTGCTTTTGCATGCATGTACATAACATCATAACATCATACCATAGCATTTTCAATAACCATTTCAAGGATCTCGAGGGTTCTTTTGATGCAGGGTTACATTGAACCAGACGTCTACCAAAGGGCAAGGGGTTTCCTCCTCTAAGCAAATGCCATCAAAAATCAAGTACAACAAACTTGAATCAGTGGCTATGACCCACTCGACATGGTGAGCTGGATTCTCGTGGAAAGACATCCACCGGTGCAAAGTTCTCCAATCAAAGATCAAGTGCAACAACTTGAATCAGGGGCTATGACCCACTTGACATGGTGAGCTTGATTCTCGTGGAAAGACATCCACCGGTGCAAAGTTCTCCAATCAAAGATCAAGTGCAACAACTTGAATCAGGGGCTATGACCCACTTGACATGGTGAGCTTGATTCTCGTGGAAAGACATCCACCGGTGCAAAGTTCTCCAATCAAAAGATCGAAGTTCAACCTCTAACATTCTCTTGTGTTTACCCCAAGAGATCCTTGAAAACATTGCATATATATCATATATATCATTGCATAGCAGGTTTCTCCTTTTCAGGTCTCCTTATTCTTCCTACTGTTTATTTCAGTAAGATGGATATGGAACAAACGGTGAAAGATCTCCAGGCCCAAAATGCTCAATTCCAACAAATGCTGCTGGCTATGGGTAAAGGGCAAGAGGATCTGACGGCTCTCCTTCTCAAAGACAAGAAGAAGAAGTCCAAGAAGACAGCCCGCATCCTGAATTTGAGGAGAAGGCCTAAAACCTTAGACCTTTCAACTCCACCCAGCATAGGGGCCAGTCTTGAAGAAGACCACAATGTGGAGATTGTTAAAGAGGAAGCTGACTACTCCGAGGAACAATACCCTCTCGTTAATGACAAGTACAAAGAGTTAGAGGATCGCCTCAATGCCATGGAGGTCCAACAAATACCTGGCCTGGATTTAGGAGACTTGGGTTTAGTTCCTGGATTGGTCATCCCCCCAAAGTTCAAGGTCCCTACCTTTGCCATGTACGATGAGGTCTCTTGCCCTAAGATGCATCTAAAGTCTTATGTCCGCAAGATTCAACCATACACAACTGATCCAAAGCTTTGGATCCATGTCTTCCAAGAAAGTCTGGTAGGAGCTCAACTCGAGTGGTTCTATCAATTGGAGAGTTCTCGCATCCACACTTGGGAGGATTTAGCTGGGGCTTTTTACAGACAATATCAGTACAATGCTGATCTTGCACCAACTCGTGTGCAGTTGCAGAACATGACCATGCATTCTGACGAGAGCTTCAAGGGATATGCCCAAAAGTGGAGAGATTTGACTGGCAGGGTGCAACCTCCTTTAACTGATAGGGAGCTAATTGACATCTTCATGGGAACTTTGACCGGGCCTTTCTTCAATCACTTAATTGGAAGCTCCTCATCCGGGTTCACCGAGCTAATACTGACCGGCGAAAGGGTCGAAGCTGGCATCAAAAGTGGAAAGATCCAAGGAACTACATCCTCGGATACTCAGATGATTCCCTACAACGGAAAGAAAGAGTCCAGTGCTGCGAACAGTCAAAGGGTCATCATGACCAACACGTGGGGGCAATCTTGATCTCTAAGCCTACGCCTGCTCAACAAAGACAGGGGCATCAGCGTAAGGAAGTCGCACCTAAGAGGCAGTTCACTAACATCAACATGCCACTGTCTCAGGCACTGCAACACTTGTTGAAGAGGGATCTGATTACATTGAGGGCTCCTCTTCGGAACCCAAATACTTCTGCTTCTACCTATCACCCCAATGAAAGGTGTGAATACCACTCTGACAGTCTGGGGCATGACACCAACAAATGTTGGCCTCTGAAGAACAAGATCCAAGACATGATTGATGCCAAGGAGATTGAGTTTTGTCCTCCGGAGACTCTAGCATGATCACTCCTCCTATGCCAAGTCATTGAGATTGTTTTTGTTTCATTCGAATTTTCAAGTTGTAACTTCTTGTATTATTCAAACAATTATCTTTTAATGTCAAACTCTGTTTCATTAATGCATTGCATATGTTTGTCTTGAATTCATCCATTCGTTTTCACTACTCTTATGCTTTCTTTATGATATTTGACTCTTGATAAAAAGCTGCAAGCCTTTAGAGGGAGGATGACGAAACAATACCATAATCTCATACAGTATGCTTTTGAACAGACCTTGCTGATGATGTACAGGCATTTCTTTCAATTCCCAAACACTGGAGTTATAAGAAAGATAATCCCTAGTCAACCCCTTCGAGCCAAAGAAGTAGGAGTTTTATGTTCTAAACAATCAAAACCTTTGATATAAACCTGGGGCAGGGTAGTCTCTCAGTTAATTCAAAAGGGTGTGCATTGAAGTCGCAAACTCTCAGTTCGTAACACAACGAACGACACAAAAAAAGGCATTCCTCTGGGATCAAAAGACAGGGTGGTTCCCTATCATATGGGCAGTCAATCTCTCAAAAGAGAAAGCCCACCAAGCCAAAACCTGTAAAGGAGGCTTAAGAAAGCTGGGGCATCCCGCTGACTGTGATCTCGAAAACAGAAACAGTCAGGCAAAAGTTAGGGATAACAAATCAAAATCAAAATAGAGAGGTCATTACAAATCCTCAACAAAATAAAAAATGTTGCAAAGAAAAAAGGAGATGATGACTGTCTCCCAAACTCCATTGGTGAACCATCACCCAAAAAGTCGTTCCAAACTCAAGTAGAGTGCGACGCACAATTAACTGAGCTTAGGATTGAAGAACATCACGAAGAGCGGGTGGGTACAAATATACTTTGAGCCTTTATCCTTTGTTTCTTAAACCGTGAACCAGGCCACGTTACAACCCTTCAAAAGTCCTAATTGAAGCTTGGGTTAGTTCGAAAGCATACTGTTACCAAAGGTATCCTGACTCCTGTAAGGCTTTGCTCTAAAATCTTGTGTTGACTTGTCTTATAAAAAGTTTTCTGCTAAAAAATGCATTTTTCAAAACTTCGAGACAAACATAAACTTTGCATTGCTTGAATATCACTGTTTGCATTTGGCTATTTGTTTGACAGCGAAGAAATTCATACAGCGAATGTTCGAAGGAATGAAAACTCTCTCAGCGAGTAAAATCACTTCAAAAGGACGACACTTCCATTACAAGTCTCCTATCAACAAGGGGCATGACATGTCACCATCCGATTAACCTGGGGCAGTCCAGTCAAGGTTTCAACAGATCTTTCAAAGTTCAGTTAACCTGGGGCAGTCCAGTCAAGATTTCAAGAAATCTCTCAATTCGCAGGGTAATCTGATTCAAGACTCCTTCATCATCACTTGGGGCATTCGAATGTCAAAAGTGTCCGAAGTTTTCCTTCATCACCTGCTGGAAATTACAACCACCAACAGAATAACGGGCAATTAAAACTCCCAATTTCTGACCCTCAACAAAATCAGATCCAGATATAGTTCAGATGTGACCTATATTTGGCGACATTCCATAACTCATTCAGGATTTCCTTCCAGATATAGTTCAAGATGTGACCCAAGATTTGGCGACATTCTATAACTCATTCAGACTTCCTTCCAGATATAGTTCAGATGTGACCCAGATTTGGCGATATTCCATAACTCATTCAGGATTTCCTTCCAGATATAGTTCAAGATGTGACCCAAGATTTGGCGACATTCTATAACTCATTCAGGATTTGCTTCTAGATATAGTTCAAGATGTGACCCAAGATTTGGCGACATTCTATAACTTATTCAGAATTTCCTTCCAGATATAGTTCAAGATGTGACCCATGATTTGGCGACATTCCATAACTCATTCAGGATTTCCTTCCAGATATAGTTCAAGATGTGACCCAAGATTTGGCGACATTCTATAACTCATTCAGACTTCCTTCCAGATATAGTTCAGATGTGACCCAAATTTGGCGACATTCCATAACTCATTCAGGATTTCCTTCCAGATATAGTTCAGATGTGACCCAGATTTGGCGACATTCCATAACTCATTCAGGATTTCCTTCCAGATATAGTTCAAGATGTGACCCAAGATTTGGCGACATTCTATAACTCATTCAGACTTGCTTCTAGATATAGTTCAAGATGTGACCCAAGATTTGGCGACATTCTATAACTTATTCAGAATTTCCTTCCAGATATAGTTCAAGATGTGACCCAAGATTTAGCGACATTCTATAACTCATTCAGACTTCCTTCCAGACATAGTTCAGATGTGACCCAGATTTGGCGACATTCCATAACTCATTCAGGATTTGCTTCTAGATATAGTTCAAGATGTGACCTAAGATTTGGCGACATTCTATAACTTATTCAGAATTTCCTCCCAGAAATAGTTCAGATGTGATCCAGATTTGGCGACACTCTATAACTCGTTCAGATTTTCTTCTAGATATAGTTCAGATGTGACCCAAGATTTGGCGACATTCTGATACTCTTTCCAGATTTGCTTCTAGAGATAGTTCAAGATGTGACCCGGAGGTGGCGACATTCCGTAACTTATTCCAGATCAACACCTGCAGCAATCAAAAGATTCTTGTAATCCCCAGCCAGAGAGCCTTACAGAATCTAGTTCCCCTCAGAATCAAGTTTCAAGATCCCCAGCGGAGCTAAAACTTACAACTATCAGTCCCCAAGCAGAGTGAAGACTCTCATTTTCAGTTCCTCACAGAATATTTGAATATTCCCCAGTGAAGATCTCCTCAAGACAGGAATTCCCCAGTAGATTGGCATACAACCCAAGCTCCGGATTCCCTGACAGTGGTCCCAGGACTTCTTATGATCAAAGATTCTTGCCCTCCCCAGCAGCAGCCAAGGAATTATTTTCCCCGGAAGCAGTCAAGATTCTTTGTCTCCAACCATCTAGGATTCATCTATCCTCAGCAAGACAGCTCATCAGCTTGCATGCGCATTCATCACATTCATATCATAAACATTGATATAACATACATTGCATCACGCATCATGACATTGCATACAGCTAACTCTTTACTTTTTCAGGTAAGATCAGTCGACAGACAAAGATCATCATATTCCGAGATTCTTTCTAGAAATAGTTCAGATGTGACCCAGACATGGCGACATTCTGATACTTATTCTAGATTCACTCAGAGATAGTTCAGATGTGACCCAGACATGGCGACATTCTGATACTTATTCCGGATTCATTTAGATGCAGTTTTACACTGACTCATCATCAGGAAACCCTACACTGGTTCCTTCTCCACTTCAAGACTTCTGAAAACAGTTTACGGATTCTTCCCAACACCGGATGTTAATCTATCACCTGTTCAGATGCAACTTTTGAAAACAGTTTACGGACGCTTCCCAACAACGGATGCTGCTCTATTGCTTATTCAACTCCAACTCCTGAAAACAGTTTACGGATTCTCCAAAACATGGATGTCAATCTATTGCTTGTTCAGAACCCCAGTTCAGAGATGTTCCAAAGGATGGATGCCTTTCTGATACTCGTCCACTCACCAGTGACATACAGTTCAACAATCACCTTCAGATGGCATCTATAAGCCCATCCTCCTCCAGACATTTCCAAATGGCATCTTTAAGCCCATTTCCAGATGGCATCTATAAGCCCATCCTCCTACAAGTAGTCACCAAATGGCATCTGTAAGCCCATTCCCTCTACCATCACATCACTGAGTGCAAATTTTTGGGCACTCTAGTGTCCAATCTCCTTTTACCTTCAAGTCGCGAACGGCAAACTTGCCAATCTAACTCTTCAGGTTCAAGAAGATTGAACAGGGGCAACTGTTGTACCCCAAAATTTGCCCTCGTATTTTTCCTCAAGAAATCACAGCTTCGGGCTTTTCCCTGATTTTTCAGACTGGCTCAAGAATCGGTCAAACAGACTTTTTTTTCGTCAGTCAGACAAAAATTAGGGTTTTCATTCATTTTAAAACAGTTCAGGAAGATTGTTAGGGTTTGGTTGAGTTAGCTCAGGCTTTGATCAGGCGGACGTTTCTTTGACATTTAATCAAGAACTAGGGTTTTCGCGTGCACATTGCTCCGAAAGAATTAATTTTACAGTGCTTTTCAAGTTATTCTGAGATATGGACAGAGGCATTTGGATTGAGTTTGCATTGTTTGATTTAAAATCAGTAAAAGGAAAAGACATTTGGGCATGTGTGATTTGACAGTGCATTGCTTTGATTATTCAAGATGCCGGACGTTTATGGATTATTTATTATTCTAAGTTAAAATGGTTGGAATTTATTTCCGATTATTATAATTTGAGAATTATAAATAATAAAATAAACAATTGAAAAGAAGAAAAAGAATTAACTGATCAAAATGGATTTTATTCATCTTTAATTATTCGTTACAATTGTTGTTTGAATACAGTATTTATTTACAAAGTATTCATAATAATAAATGTTTACAAATGATTAAATTTGGAATAAAAACTATCCTAAATATTCCTAAGTCTTCAAATCCTCAGCTTCTACTGCTACTCCTCTCCATTTGATTGTTTTATCTGCAAAACAAAGAAGAAAGAAAAAGTCAAAGCAGATAAAATAATTAAAGGCAAACAGTTAATTTGGGCTCATCATTAAAGGCGACTGGCCGGAATCAGTTCGCCCTCTCTGCAAATCACGAGATTTCTCTCGGTTCACAGAGAGGGATGAAAAATGCTTGCAAAAAGTATGAAATGCACAAAGAGTTTTAATTGCACAAATTCAAATTGGTCAACATACTGCATAATCAAAAAGGCAAACTGAACTAAGCCAACAAAGTCCAAACTAAACTCCAATTTCAAACTTTCCACAAGCTGCCAAAAGGCTATTCAAAACAAGTACAAATGTTGTCACAAAGATGCAGGAAAGCTGGAAAAAGAATACAAAGTATGCAGAGTAAACCAATGTTGCAAGCAAGCAAGGTTCATTTCATCATTTCCTGGCCAGTTACCTTTTCAGTAAAAGACAAATCATAAGCAATAAAAAATGCTTTAAATTTGTACTGGAGAGAGAAGAAGAGAGATTAAGAGAAGATAGGCTTACAGGTTTAGGCATGAGGATAAGATATATAAAAATAAACTGAGATAACACAGTGAGAGGAGGCAGAGAAAGATCAAAAAAGAAAAACCACAAAGCTGTAAGAGAAGCAAATATACAGAGCTACCTCAAAAGCCAAAAAGCCAAGGCCTGAAGCTAAAACTTCATTCAACCCTGTACCATCCTGCATAAAACCTGTAGCCAAAAGCCAAAAAGCAAAAAAGAGGCCGAAAACTGATACAAATTTTGAAGCAAACTGATAAACAAACAAAAACATCAAAGCCTCTAAGCGCCAAGCCTTAAAACCAGAAGCCTGAAGCCTGTTGAGTAACAAAAATCCTTGGTCCCAACCTGTCAAGCCTTGTCGAGCATCTAACCAAAGCCATCAAGCCAAAGCCTTAAAACTCTAAGCCTAAACTATCGAACAAATAGCCATAACCTGTTTGAGCCTTAAACAAAGGACCAGAAGTTCAAGTATTGAGCCTAACCTGCCTTCACTATCAACAAACATTTCAAACCCAATATGCAGAGGCCAAGACTGAAACTGAAGCCAAAATCTGAATTGTCAAGCCTAAAAATCCAAACATCATAACCAAGCCACAGGGCCCTCAGAAAACTTCATCACTGGGCCAACAACAACATCATCAAAGCTTTCCCAAACTAGCTTCTAAACCAACACAAAAAGCCTCAGAAAACTTTCATCATAGGCAAACATACAAAGCAGCCATATTCAACATCCAAGGAATCAAGCATACTCAGCAAGCCAAAGAGGAAGAAGAGAAAAAGAAGTTTACCAAAAGCAATTTGTTTCAGGGGCAAAGCACTCGAGTAAACATCAGAGAGGCAACTATCAAACTAAGGTTTTCAAGTTCATCATTAAACCCAACAAAAAGACAAAGGCATTAAACATACAAGGAAAAGCAAGCTAGCTCAAACGCTCATCATCACCATCCCCTCGCCGTCAAGCCGCCTGAGCGCCTCCAGATCCACTGTCCTCCTCCAACAAAAGGTAGTATCTTTTCTTATCTTTCCTTTAACGCACCTCCAATAAGAATAACAACAACGCCTAATCAGAGTCAATGAACGAAAAATGAAGCATGCAAGACATAAAAGTGAAAACCCTAAAAAGCGCTAAGTTAGAATTCATCACCTTGAACGAATCTTTGCTCGAGCGGTCCATGGAGGGAGGAAGACGGATGATGGCGCGGTGGCCCTAGGCGGAGGGTTTCGATTCAGTGGCCCTTACGTTGAGGAAGACGGAGGAAACGACCAAAGCGAAGTGAGAACGGCGCCCCTCTGTATCACACGAACCCTAAATCCTAATTGAACGAATTCTGAAAGAACCCTAAACAAAATTGATCCAAAACTTGGGCTTTGTCCCACAAAAGCAAGCATAAGGCCCATGCGCATACCCCCTTCTTCCTGTTTTTCTCATAGACTCAGTGGGCCATTTGTTCAAGCTTTAGGCCCACATAACCTCTTTTCTTTTTTCTATTAACAAACCCTTCTTAATCTTTTCTTAATTTTCACTTATTTCATAACCTAACTTCTTTTTTATAATACATTAACTTTTTGATATAAAATAGTCCAAATTACTCTTTTATTTTTTTTAAGATAGTACGATTAATGTATATAAATTTAGAATGTCTTAAAACTTTTTTTTCAATTAAAAAGCTTTGTATATTAACTAAAACATAGATAATAGAATATTTTGAATCTAAAACATTTTTCTTTTCTTTAGTTAAATATTTTGTACATAAATACATAAATACATAAAACATTAAAACATTTTATTTGTACATATCTAATAAAATACCAAATGATAACAATTTATAAATGAAATATTCAAATTTCTCATTAAGTTAACGATACTTAATACATTAACATTTCGCACCTTGTAAATAATCATACACTTACACAAATACATTCACAATACACATTTTATCTTTCTTATACATCAATACATTTGCTTGTCCCATTTTATATTGCTATTGCTTTACATTTGAGATGGCGATTGATTCGATTTGGTTGTAATTATTTAGATACTATCCTCCTATAAGTCTCATCCCCCATGTGTATACTTGTACCCCCACTCCCGGATATTATTTTGTAATAGCGTAGACTTTAAATTCCCGCAATTTACCGCTTTCAAATATACCATGTTTAGACTTAGGGTTTGTATGTACATAAAATCAAACGCTAGATAACCTAATACAAGACAAATACATGAAATCAATACACAATCACACTTGCACCCCTAGGGTAATCCCACATGTTGCCTTCCAAAATGGGCCATGCTTGCACGTCGAGTTTCTTTGGCAAAACAAATCAAATGATCATAAGTCCCTCGATGACGCTTTCGGAAGTTGCCTATCAAAATGATCATAGTCCCTTCAAGCAAAATTGCCAAAGACACTTGGCACCGTTGCATTCATGGTCCATACGATGACCCGCGCCCGTCCCGTTAAACATCCTAAACGCAAGATTGTCCACCAAATACAATGGTGGAACAAAATTGTTAAAAAGGGGTTAAAACATGAGAAAAACCTTTGAGTAAATTTAGGGGTAGACAAATTCTTAATTACTTGATCAACTTGCAAAAACACTTACCTACTTTTCAAACCACTCCACAAACACTTTCAAAACAAACTTTCAAAAACATTTGAAACATCTTTTCGAAAAGATACACACCTTCGTATATACTCAAACACGAGTCATTACAACGGTTACTGAAACAAAGGCGTCTATTTCAAAACATTTTCAAAACACAAATACACACACCATTTCAAGCAATCAAAAATCAAGGCAAGTGATCTAAGACCAAGTAACTAAGATCCCATGGATAACCATGGATGAAAAGGGTGATAATACCTTCCCTTTTCATAATCTACCCCCCGAACCCACGAAACATCTCAAAAGGTTTTTCCTGTGCTTTTTTTAACCTTTCCTTTAGGATAAAATAAAAAGTCGGTGGCGACTCTTGCTAAACCGAACAAGTGTGAATACAAACGCAAAACTCAAGTCAGTTCTCCCACCGTATCACAGTTACTAACATGATATTCTCATTCAGGAACTCAAAATTCATGGACTGGTAGTCATCCACGGCCTGATAAGACAAATGATCAGCCAATACACTCCCCTTTATTGCTTTTTGGGTTGTATATTGTATATCATATTCAGTTAAGACCATTTTCCACCTTGCTATCCTTTCAGAGAGAGCGGGCTTCTCGAAAATGTACTTGATTGGATCCATCTTTGATATCAATAAGTTAGTGTGAGCCAGCATATACTGTCTCAGTCGGCGAGCAGTCCATGCTAAAGCGCAGCAAGTTTTATCGAGCAGTGAGTATCTTGTCTCACAGTCGGTAAACTTTTTGCTAAGGTAGTAAATTGCGTGCTCTTTTCGACCAGACTCGTCATGCTGCCTCAGCGCACACCCCATCGAATTGTGTAGCACTGTCAGGTACAGTATCAAAGGTCTCCCTTCAAATGGAGGCATCAGAATTGGTGGTTCTTGAAGGTATTCCTTGATTCTTTCAAAAGAGATCTGGAATTTATCATTCCACTTTACCACTTGATCTTTCTTCAGAAGCTTGAAGATGGGCTCACAAGTAGCAGTTAGATGTGAAATGAATCGGGCAATGTAATTCAGGCGTCCTAAGAAGCCTCTTACTTCCTTCTCTGTGCGGGGAGCTGGCATTTCTTGTATAGCCTTTACCTTTGCGGTGTCTACCTGAATACCTTTGTCACTGACGATGAAACCCAGAAGCTTACCAGACCTTACCCCGAAGGTGCACTTGTTCGGATTCAACCTCAGCTTATATATCTTCAACCTGTCAAACAGCTTTTGGAGATGATCAAGGTGCTCTTCCTTAGTCTGAGACCTGGCTATCATATCATCGACATAAACTTCGATCTCGTGGTGAATCATATCGTGGAACAAAGCGACCATGGCTCGCTGGTTGGTTTCCCCAGCATTCTTCAACCTAAAAGGCATCACCTTGTAGCATAAGGTGCCCCACTGTGTAACGAAAGTTGTCTTTTCCATGTCTTCAGGAGCCATCTTGATCTGGTTGTAGCCAGAGAAACCATCCATGAAGGAGAAGATTTTATGTTGTGCGGTGTTGTCAACCAGAACATCAATGTGGGGAAGCGGGAAGTCATCCTTGGGGCTTGCCCTGTTCAGATCTCTGTAATCCACACACATTGGTACCTTGTCGTCCTTCTTAGGTACCAGAATGACATTAGCAACCCACTGCGGATAAGAGGTGACAGCTAAGAACCCTGCACTGAACTGCTTCATGACCTCTGTGTTAATCTTCTCTGACATTTCAGGGTGCATACGGCGGACCTTCTGTTTAACCAGCGGGCAGTCTTCCTTAGTCGGCAGGCGATGTACCACAATATCAGTGTCCAAACCAGGCATGTCTTCATAGGACCAGGAGAAGATCTCAATGTAGTCGTGCAACATCTGTATCAACCTCTGTTTGATGCTAAGCTCAAAATTTGCACCTATTTTAACCTCTTTTCTGTCTATCTCTGTGCCCAAGTTTATTGTCTCATTTGGCTCTTCATGAGGTTGTATAGCCCTCTCTTCCTGTTGTAGCAGTCTAGCAAGTTCTCTAGGCACCTCACAATCGTCCTCACCTTCGTCCTCGGCTTGGTTGATCGGATTTTAGAAGTCATAACTGGCAATAGCAGGATTGTTATCAATGGGATCCAGAGTGGATATGGATCTGCAGTTTGATATGTGAGTGTGTGTAAGAGCATAGTTGTATAAAGTAAAGGCAGAAAAGAAAAACAGAGAGTGGAAATTTTGTATGCAAAGAACGTCCAATGCTTCATTGATGATATATGAGATGACATATAATAACCCTCACAGATAGAACCATTGTGCCTCGGGTAAGACACAAGGCCATAAAGTTTAAAATTGTTCATTACAAACTTAGAAAACAAGTAAGACAATTACTGCGGAATAAAAGAAACTGGTATGAAATCTCTGTTCATCCAATTACTCGGTCTACCGTTGGTAGTCAAGTAAATCCAACTGTCAATATCAAAGTCTTCCTCACTGTCTTCAATAGAATTGACCCCTCGATTGCTGATGCGTAGGGGAGGTCCTCCAACTCGAGCGCGCCGAACGGCCCTCTGAGCCCCTGAAGTAAAGCCTAAGCCAAATTTTTTAGTTTTGTGAATAAATTCAGGGAGCTGTCCCCAATTGGTATTCCTGCCTTCTTCAACTACTGCTCTTGCGTCCTTGAGAGAATCCATCTTCAGGGGAGGTTTGTTGCTGGTAGCGGTCTCAGTCGATGCCAAAATCTAGGGAACCTCTTCAAAGTTTTGACAGGGAGTCTCTATAAATTCTCTGTCCATCTCCACGTACCTGAAGGAGTTCAGGTGGCTCACCATATACTCCTCTTTGCCATGCACAGTAACTATCTTCCCCTTCAGCGGATACTTCAACATTTGGTGTAGTATAGAAGTAACAGCCCCAGCTTCGTGGATCCAAGGACGACCCAACAAACAAGAGTACGATGGCCTAATATCCATCACATAGAAAGTGGACTCAAAATTCTGAGGGCCTATCTTAACAGGGATGTCCACTTCCCCATGCACCATTCTTTTCGACCCATCAAAAGCCCTTACCATAATGTTACTAGGATTTAAAATTAATCCCTCGCAACCCAACCGGAACAACGCCTTCTTGGGCAGAACGTTCAGCGAAGACCCGGTGTCTACCAACACATGAGCCATAGTGGTGCCCCTGCATTCAATCGAGACATGTAGAGCATCATTATGCTTTCTTCCCTTCGGTGTTAAGTCTGCACCTGAAAAACCCATCCCATTGTCAGCAGTCAGGCTAGCCACGCAATCTTTAAATTGATCAGCTGAAGTCTCTTGTGGCACATGCGCAGTTTTGAGGAATGCAATCAAAGCCTTCGCATGGGCTTTGGAGCAAAACAGCATGGATAAAATGGATATCTTTGATGGGGTATGCCCCAGCTGATCGACCATATTGTAGTCACTCTTTTTGATTATTTCCTTCACCCGATGGTGTTGCAAAGTCCAAAGTCCGCCTGGCTTGTCCTTTGAACCTTCTTCCCATTATCACAATACCGGTTGGTTTCTTTGCTTTCTTCTTCTTCTCTTTGGCCAGTAGAGTTTTCAACTCCTCTTATCCTTTTGTCAGAGTCAAGAGCATCTGTTGAAACTGGATGTTCTGCGCCTGAAGATCTTTCACTGTCTGTTCAATATCCATCTCACTGAAATAAATAGTAGAAGGATAAGGAGACATGTTGTAAGAAACATGTATGATGTTATGATGAATGAAGATGCAATATGCAAATGATTTCAAGGAAATTAGAGATTTAAATTTGTTCAAACCAAAGGGTATACACGTTATATTAAATCCAAGTTTGAGTACATCATGCCTCTTTGGGCTTACAATGAAAGAAACAAAATACAACAAAAACTCCTAAGATATAAAGGTTGAACGCATCCTCTTTGGAGTGATGTAGGCGTTCATATTCCGCTCTTCATGAAGCAGCCATGTGAGTTCCAGAACCTTTTTCTCATTGGCGTAAAATTGGGCTTCAAAGGTGTCTCGCTCTTCCTTCAACTGAACCTAAGCTTTCTGCAAGTCTTCGAGAGAGGTAGGCATGTCAGGATGAAGGACAGTGTATGGGACGTCTCCTTCAAAAAATAGGTTCTATGATAACAGGGAGGATGGAAGGGTAAGGCATCACGAGTCTCTGAGCACGAGCTCTTACCCACCTAAGATAAGGCTCAAGGGGAATAGATTTTTTGTGTCCCAAAATCCTACCGTCCACTTTGTTCACCATTCTCCAAGCTCGTGAAAACCTCTAGCGGTAACCTTGGTCTTCTCGGTCATAGTCGAACACCAGACCTTGAATGAGCATCTCATGAGGACCGTCTCTTCGAGCATACCCAAACTGTCGAAGAGCTAAGCAGGGATTGTAGGTGATACCTCCCCTAATACCAAGCAAAGGGACGTTAGGGAATTCCCCATAGCGGTCAATGACAGAAACATCTTCCAAGGATCTTGAACACCAACGGATGTCAGAATGGGTAAGGGACATCATCCTTTGAGACCGTGTCATTCCTTGCTCATTCTTCACTGCTGATTGAGGTAGGTGTGAAGTGAACCACTTGGGGAGTAGGGGAATACAACACAAAAAAGTACCTCTTTTCTTCATGGTGCGAGTATGAAGGCAATGCAAGATGTCTCCCAGTAAGGTAGGTATGGGATTGTGAGAGAAAGACTTTGATGACATTAACATCTATGAATTGGTCTGAGTTGGGGAACAGAACCAAACCATAAATGAGAAGAGCCAAGACATCTTCAAAAGCTTGGAAATCCATGTCGTCCCAGAATGAACGAGCCTTCTCCAATAGAAACTTGGCTAGGAAGCCTTTAACCCCGCTTCTTGTCTTCTAATTGGATATGATGTCGGCTCTCTTCAGATGCAAAGCTTCGGCGATGACTTCAGGTTTTGGAATCCCCTCTAAACCGGTGAACGATATTTGATCAAGCACGGGCACCCCTAAGAGTAGAGAAAACTCTTCCAGTGTAGGCACCAACTGATAGTCCGGGAAAGTGAAACAATGACGTACGGGATCAAAGAATTGGAACAGCACACATATCATCTCCTCTTGGAAACTGGATGTAGCCAAACTAAGGAGTCGACTGTATTTCTTGGTAAAAGGAGAATCCATGGGAAATCTTGAGGCTAACTCTTGAAGTTGAGGGTGTGCTTTTACAAAGCTGATTCGGATGGTGTTTCTTCGAATGGAATTCATGACCTACAAAACAAAAACAAAGATAAATTTCTAAATCCTTGAAATGGTTAGTGAGCATGCGCATGATTCTTATGATGTTTATGATGTTATGTACAAGTAAATATATACACACACAGCAAAAAAGTCCCTATATTTTAGGCTTGCATGGGTTTTATAGGTAAGTACCCTCTTGAAGTTTAGTTGGCTCAACCTGTCCTAGTAATAGTGATCGGGTTCTAAAGGATCTCAATATCACCGACCTTTCCCCTAGGCATTGTCTCAGCATAATCAATCTTTTCTTGCGGCCGAGATATCCCAAAAGTCCAGCCTCAATGAGTGTAGTATCGAGTATCAACTAATTTTCAGCTCTACACTGAAACCGGTTATCTCACTACGTCCTAATGGCCAAGTTTGTTTAATTAGGGTTCTAAAGTCAATTAGTGCTTTATGACGCCACTTAGTGGCCCCGTATTCTCCTCGATTCACAACAACGGATACTGGTACCCACAAATATGTCACACTAACATAGCCATTGTTTCAACCATATCGGTCTACGCCGTACAGTTTCCACATTCTATTGCTATTTACCTAAAAAGGTGTCCCAGATCCGGGTGGAGGATCAAAGCAAGCCCAAACAGAGAACCATAATGTAAAGCATACAAGGATAACAATGAAAGCAAGTAAACATGATCTAACCCTAAGGTAACCCCACTTTAAGAAATGTCCCCAGAAGAGTCGCCAGTTCTGTGATACGGTGGGAGAACTGACTTGGTTATTTTGTTTTGTGTTTGCAAATGTTGCGATTTAGCAAGAGTCGCCACCGACTTTTCTTTTATCCAAAAGGAAAGGTGAAAAAGCATAGGAAAGACCTTTAGAGATGTTTTCTTGAGTTCGGGGGGTAGATTATGAAAAGGGAAGGTATTAGCACCCTTTTCATCCATGGTTTTCCATGGGCTCTTAGTTACTCGCTAGATTACTTGCTTTTGTTTTGACAATGTGCTTGTGGTGTGGGTTTTGAAAGTATTTTGAAAATGTGACTTTGTAATGATTCTCGTCTCTATAAGAATGCATACAAAATGTTGTTTTAAAAATAGTTCAAAGAGGTGTTTGTGGAATGTGTTTTTGAAAGTTATTTTTGAAAAGGTGTTTTTGTAACAGTTCTCGTCTCTATAAGAATGCGTACAAAGTGTTGTATTTTGAAAATGCTTCAAAATGAGAGTGTTGGTGTATAAAAATGTTTTTGTTGTGAGCAAGCGAGCAACTAGGAGCAAATCTACCTACTCAAAAGGTCTTTAGATGTTCTTTTCCTCCTCCTTTAGATATTGCTATCTTACCATTGTTTTGGTAAGAGTCCCCATTGTTGGATGTGAAGGGACGAGCGTGGGACGTTTGTATAGTCATAGAAAGCAACTTATGTGACGTTTTAGCAATGTCGTTTTAGGAACTAGATTCTTTTACCGGAGGCAACATCGAGGGTCATCGAGGGACTATGATCTTTTCTTTTTATCAAAGGGTATTTGCTAAAACATCCCATATTCGAGGGACATGACTATTTTCTGAAAGGCTACAAAATGAGATTACCCTAGAGATTCTAGTGTGCAAGTGTGTTAGTTTTCATGCATTTTGTCTTGTATTTGAAAGGTTATCTACTTGTTGATTTTATCTTGCCATACATCCTAATTGCTAGCAATATATGAAAGCAAGTAAAATTTGGAAAATAAATCCTAAGCTATTACATCACTTTAGGGGGATGGGGGTACAAATTAACGATGGGGATGAAGTGGAAACTAAAATATTACAACCATATCCAATAATAGTGAAAACAATGTAAAAATAGTGCAAAACAAAGGAAAAAATGCATTTTGAACTGCTATGTGTCGACCCATGATGCTATGTATCGACACATAGCTTTTCCTTGCCCCTGTAAAACTTGACCAAACTCAGTATGAGTCGATGCATACTGAGATGTGTTGAATCATACTTCTTCTTGTATCGACGTGAAACGCGTATGTGTCGACTCATGTAGCTTTCATGTTTCTGTTTTGGATATTTTTTACAGTATGAGTCGATGCATAAGGCTATGTGTCGACTCATACTCTGTTTTTTTACCTAGAAAGGGTCAACGCATATCGGTACGTGTCGACTCATCCTGCATTTTTTGCCTTAAACATGGATTTTCTTGTCTGTACAGGTTAGTTTACAGCATATGATGGATAAACATAAACAGTAAATTATTTGATAAGCCTAAACAGTAAGCAAATGACTAGTTCAAAGGGATAATAAAATTCTACATCTCATCTTCAAAACAAATTATCAATGATGTATGAAAAGATATCAAGTCAAGAAGAGTTACCTTTGGGCTGCACTGGCTGTTTTAAATCTGAATGTTTTCCAGATGCTGTGATGGCTCTAATAAATCTGCAGGAAGCTGCTTCGGGCTGTTGAAACTAAGTTAAACTGTACTGTGTTATTTTTGGTGTTTTGAGGGTGAAGATGATAGCACTACAGGGACTGTTTTTATGTTTGGACAATCTTTGTATATGATGAGGTGTTTGGCTTATGGGAGAGTTTATATGATGGAGTAATGGGTTGGGGTCTTCTTTTTGGATAAGAACTGGTGTTGGTTTGAAAAAAAAGAGTCAAGGTTAACAAAGGATACTTGTTTTTCTGCTCAACAAATCTCTATTCTCTCTCTCAATTTCCCTACTTCCGAAAAAAAAAAACCTCCTTGTGTCTTATGAGACTGCTCTTCTTATTGACCCCTGACTGAGGTTTTAGGGGGGAAATAAAATAAGTTATTTTGAATTGTTTTTGCCTACTGTTTTGATACTTTCTTCACACAAATTTCTTTTGCCATTTTGGTGCAATCTTGGGGCTGTTATGATGCAGATTTCGGCAGACTGCATAGAGCAATTTTGGACTGTATAGGACAGCATATGCATACTTGTGGTGCAGCATAGCATAAGGTTTCTTGTAGGGCAGCAATGGAGCAGGTTTTGGAGTGTTGTGGCAATGTAGCATAACACATTTTGTTCAACTTGGATAGTATATTTGTAGCATGACACTAATTTGGTCTTGTGGAATATTTTATACACATTATGTCAAGGGTAAAAATATTGTGGCAAGGTTTTTTTTTTAGAGAATTCAAACAAGACATAGTTTTAGAATTTGTAATTTTACAAAAATGCCACTTTGTAATAACTTGAATTACTTGCATCATTTTGAATTATTTGGAATTGTAGTAAAAATGTCATGAAGTAAATGAAATTAACCAAGTATAGAAAATCCTTAGAAAAATTTCAAAGTCTTGCAAAGTTGGATTTTTTATTCTCTTGATTTTTGATGACCAAATTTCACTTTTTTTGGATGTCTTGATATAATGTGATTTTCGAGACTCAAATTTGGTCAAAAAGTTAAAGTTTGACTTTTTAGCGTCCGGTTGACTTTTTCCAGCTGAAACTTCGATTTTGCTCATTTTCCCCCCTTTTCACAATTTGAATGATTCTTCTTAGAAAATTGTGATCTGAGGCTTACAACTTGACTGAAGTAATTCTAAGAGTCCTTGAGACATGAGAGGGAAAATTTTGGGGTACAACAGATAACATGAGGGTAAGACCTACGAGCAACCTACGACCCTATGAAAGATATCATGAGGGTAAGACCTACGACCCTATAAAGATAACGTGAGGGTAAGACCTACGAGCGACCTACGACCCTAGAAATATAACATGAGGGTAAGACCTACGAGCAACCTACGACCCTATGAAAGATAACATGAGGGTAAGACCTATGAGTGACCTACGACCCTAGAAATATAACGTGAGGGTAAGACCTACGAGTGACCTACGACCCTAGAAAGATAACATGAGGGTAAGACCTACGAGCGACCTACGACTGTGAGCTTAATACCTACAATTGACCTACGACCCTAGAAAGATAACATGAGGGTAAGACCTAAGAGTGACCTACGACCCTATGAAAGATAACGTGAGGGTAAGACCTACGAGTGACCTACGATCCTAGAAAGATAACATGAGGGTAAGACCCGCAGGCGACCTACGACTCTAGAAAAGATAACATGAGGGTAAGACCTACGGGTGACCTACGACCCTATGAAAGATAAAGTAAGGGTCAGGCCTGCGAGCGACCTACGACCCTAGAAAAGACAATATGAGGCTAAGACCTGAGGGCGACCTACGACCCTAGAAAAGATAACATGAGGGTAAGACCTGCGGACGGCCTACGACCCTATGAAAGATAACGTGAGGGTAAGACCTACAAGTGACCTACGACCCTAGAAAGATAGCGTGAGGGTAAGACCTATGAGCGACCTACGACCGTGAGGGAAAGACCTACGAGCGACCTACGACTCTAGAAAGATAACATGAGGGTAAGACCTACGAGCGACCTACGACCCTATGAAAGATAACATGAAGGTAAGACCTACGATCGACCTACGACCCTAGAAAGATAATGTGAGGGTAAGACTTGTGGACGACCTATGACCCTAGAAAAGATAACATGGGTATTGAGAGTTGGGGAGTACAATGTACTGGTGTAACACCCCAATTCTACCCCAAGAAATTAGTGGAAAATCAGAGTATAAAAATTTCCAATATAATCAGGATGTCACATATTCAACAAAGACACATAAGACTGTCATACTTTTAGAATAGATGCATAAAACTTAAAGAAGCGGAAATAACACAACTCATAAATACAGTCTTCATAACATAAACCAAACTTTGATTAATCACGCAGCAGATTCATAATAGTTCTCTAAATAAGATATAGCATCTTTTGAATTATAAAATAACATGAACACCATAAATCCTCAAATAACAAAATAAGGTTCAATAAATAAACAACAAAATAAGACAAGTGTTCATTTCCCCCTCAGTGCTACATATCAGAGGAAAAGACACCAAACTCAAACTAACAATGCTATCGGCTACTCCTCTTGGTTACCTGCATGTTACCAACAAAGGGCAACATTCAAACAGAAGGGGTGAGATATCAAATACTATAATAGAACTTATGATAAATAATATATCGGAAATTATTTCATATAAAATCATCACTTCATACAACATCAACATAAAGCAACACCATTCACCAACACTTCAATTCAACTTATAACATCACTGTGCATAAACAACACTTCAAATAAGCAACAAATCAACGACTTCAAATGCGACTCAACTGTGCAAATGCATGTGGTACCATTGGAGCATAACTTCCAACTTAGAAAATGCTAGTTTACCGAGGCATAAGGCAAAGCCTTCAACTTAGAACATGCCAATCCAGGCCAACATAGGTGAGCATTCGCTCCAACATAGAATATGCCAATCCAGGCCAACTTTAATGCTATTCTATGCTATGTGACGATATAAACAACCACAACTCGGCAACGCAACAACGACAACAACATAACAACGGTTGACATAACAAAAATTCACACCATTCAACATTGGCAAAAGTCCTACAACATAACATATCAACGAAATCAACAACTTTTCAGGGCAACAACATATTCACATTATCGATCAGCACAAAATAACACAACATTGGTCATAAGACATATAATCAACAATGTCTATATACTACTTCTGCTACTCACTTAATCTCTGCTATTGTTTATTGATTCTGTTATTGAAACTCTGCTACCTACATCTCCTGTTACTATTTTGGTGATACTAGTCGTGTAATTACTATTAATGTCCTTAATATTATTATTTAATTTCCAAGCTCTATTGTATAACAATTCTGTAATTATTTAACAGGAAAGACTCAGAAAAGCAGATAGAACAATTAAAAGGAAATAGAGAATTCTAGAGCGTGCCCCTTGTCACAATAGGGTTCCCCTCGGCACCTTCTTCCTCTTAACATGTCGGTCGACATGCCTACCCCTAAGCCCAAAGGTGTGCTGCACAACACACCTTCTCTCTTTCTCTCATAGTGTCGATCGACACTCTTCCCATAACAACAACAAGTTGTCGTTCGGCAGCATCCAGGCACAGTTTTCTTCTTCTTTCGTCCTCTTGGTACTGTTTTAATGGATATACTGTCTACTATTCCAAAACCAATCCAGACAAGTATATCAGTAATACACCAATTCCTTGACAATTCTTTAATCAAATAAATTATTAATAATGCTTATCACATCAACACAAACTAACATAAATCAACAAAACAGTAATAATCCCACATGCTAATTCCCACATACAAGATATCATATACCCCATTATAGGATAAGAAACCCCACCCTTACCTGGTTTGGTTTGAAGGTAACTCTAAGAAACATCAACTGAATTTTTGGGAATTTGGCTCTGGAAGAATTTTCCTTTTTCTTCTTCTCCTCTCACAAAACCATATTTCCTCTTTTCTTTCTTTCCTGGTAGCTCTACACTCTCTTTTTCCTCTAATCCCCTTATTCAATATAATACTCCTATTTTATTTAATCTTTAGTAACTCAAATGGGCCTAAGAAATACACCCCCTTATTACCTCGAGACACCATAAAGTAAGCCCAACATCAATTCTAAGCTTATTAATAAAAATAATACCTCAACTTAATTTTACCAAATTAAATCTGATTATTTATCATACCAACTGGTGTACCCCAAATTTTTCCCTCTTATTTCTCAAGGATTTTCTCATAAGATCTTTCATGATGTCAAGTTTTCAGCACTGATACATCAATTTAGGTCTGGAATTGGCACAAGGGCAAAATGGTCAATTGCACACTGAAAAGTCAAACTTTGACATTTAGATCAAAAATGAAGTTTCAAGAATCATATTTCATCAGAACATGTTGAAATATGAAGTTTGTTTCATCAAGAAAATGAAACGTCAAGATTACTTTAGAAAAGTCAAAATTCCAAATACTTAGAAATTTTTCTAAGTGTTTAAGAAATATGATAAATTCAGAACTTCTGGCCAGATTTTCACCATGATACAAGTTGATTTTGGAAGAACTTCTAACACAAGAATTATAGATCTCAACGAGATCTAAAACATTGTAGAGCAGAAATTCCCCTAAAAATGTTAGGATTTCAAGTTATAAATCTTCAAAGACATGTCCCTGAAACTGAAACACTTAGTAAATTCTGAGCATTTTCAAATCAGAATTTGGTTACAACTTCTGGGTCAGTTTTCATGTAGGTTCTGTCAGAATTTGCAAAAGTAATTCAAAGAGGGTTTACAAAGCGTGTTACAAGCTTTCTTGAAAATCTGAGAACTCCTTCAGAACATGATGGAACAGGGAGATTCGAAGATCAGAAGTTGGATGTTTGTTCTAAGTTAAGCTGATACTGAACTTCTAATCCAGAGTAAGTTATGATACATAATCTCATATTTCAGGATTTCTGGTTTGATAAATCTCATCATCATTTAATGCTCACACCCACTTTTGAGTCTTTATCCAAAGGATTTCCCCACGTGTGACATAAAAGTACCTTTATTGTCCTTGAAAAGCAGACTTTTATACAAGGATTATGATGGGCCCATGCTTTGCTTAATTCATGCTTACAAGGTTTATGATGGGCCCAGCTTAGGCACGGCTAAAAGCTGCTAACCACCTTACTTTGTGCGTTGAACCTTACTGGTTTGAACTTGCTTCAAGAACAAGTCAGCGCCTAGTGTATGATGGCTGTAATTTTGACTTCTCCAAGCTACTAAATCCTTGACCATAAATTAAACTTCATTTGCAACTGTAAAGGGAGGAGAATTTTAAAATTAGCCTTGAAACCTTGCTGAAATTTCAAAGAATTGGAAACTAAAAGCATAAACACAAAAACCTGCTAAGCTTTTGTTTCTTTTCACTCCCAAACTCTAATTTTCTTGCACATCTCTTGGCCAAACTAGAAACAATCCCAACTTCTGTTTACAGACTGCAATTCCATCTCCACCAACTTCCATTTCAAAAATCAAAACTTCGATTCTTGGTTGTTCCAGAATTTTCTAGATATTCTTTAGCTCAAGTTAAAGATTGTTCCGGCCTTCTGAGCATGTGAGAAAGCTGACCAGAATATCGTAGCAGCCTGAACTAGACTCTAATTCAGAACAATCTCTAGAAGCAAGGTAAATTTCTTATGACTTGTTTCTTATTTCTTAGGAATTTCTAGGTTTGCATTTTCAAAGATAGGGTATCCCGGTGGAATGAAAACCCGAAAGGGCGGTCCAAGCAAAAGTTAGGGAATTAAAGCGTATGACTATGTCCCGTTGGATCACCTTACAGGAAACCTTTGGCTTCGACTAACAAACTCAACGGGTCTGATCAATTCAATCAACTTCGGACAAGGCGGCAAGTGGACAAGACGCTCAGATACACGAAGGCTATAGAAGAATGGGAACCCCATGGGATTATTGCACATGGATATCTTTTCTTTGTATCATATTTTCATTTTTTACGACGACATTCCCTTATTATAATCTTTGTCTCATTGTACAAAAATACTTGTTCAAGTTAATACGAAGATACCCCTTTGAAAGTGAAAAACTATCTATTTTTTCTTTATTCCTGTGTTTTGCTTACAAAAGCGTCCAATGATTTATTTTCGAACATATGCATTTGAATGTAACTACTGTTTACAAATGAACAAAAATAGAAAGACAATCACTAATGTCTTTAGGAAATAGGATAATATATTTAGACTATAAAAACCCCCATAGTGTGCAGCTTAATGATGTCAAGCTCTCTCGCATCCCTAGTGGAACAAAACTTCCAGTAATCACTCCCCAGTGGAAGTCGCCCAATTCCTCAGGATTTCACAAGCAATATACGGCGTTTCCCTTACAACAGAGTTTATTTCTCTAATAAATAGAAGCTCATCAACTCATCAGCACTTCAAAACATGAAGACTTACACTCAACGTCCCCAATAGCAGTCAGGGATTTTATTTTCCCTAAATCCAACAGTGTTACAGCAACATAGCTTACATGCCCATACATCGCATTCATACGTCATAACATTGAAAACACGAACGCATACAAAATAATCTTATTCATTTTATTGAGAACATCATTTTACAATGCATTTCATACATCATGACATTGCATATAACTAATTTTTCATCTCTTCAGGAAAGATCAGTCAGCAGATGGCTATCATCAACAAGTTACAAAAGGTCAGAGATTGATACCTGAAACAAGCCAGGACAATTATCTACATGACCAGCTGAAGCAATCCTGCACGGATTTCTTCTTATTCAGCTTTCAGGTACAGTTCAGATACGCTCCAGACATGGACGTCATTCTGATACTCATTCAGTTTCAGCTTTCAGATACAGTGCAGATACGCTCCAGATATGGATGCCATTCTGATACTCATTCAAATTCAGCTTTTAGATACAGTTCAGATACGCTCCATATACAGACGCCATTATGATACTCATTCAGATTCAGCTTTCAGATATAATTCAGATACGCTCCAGACATGGACGCCATTCTGATACGCATTCAGATTCAGCTTTCAGATACAGTACAGATATGCTCCAGATACGGATGCCATTCTGATACTCATTCAGATACAACTTTCAGATACAGTGTAGATACGCTCCAGATACGGATGCCATTCTGATACTCATTCATATTCAGTTTTCAGACACTGTTCAGATACGCTCCAAATACGGACGCCATTCTGATACTCATTTAGTTTCATATTTCAAATACGAGTCAAATACAATCCATTTACGGATATTATTCTAGTACTCAACCCAACACATCCACTATTTCAGTGTAAATCGACCAGAGATTTATTCTGACACTTCTTCCATTCCTGCCAACAATCATTCATGGATGGAATCTACAAGCCCATCTCTGGAAAATCTCCATCATTCCTCCAAATGGCATATATAAGCCCATTCACAATTTATCTTCGAGTGCAAATTTCTGGGCATTTTAGTGTCCAATCATCTTCCACCTTCAAGTCACGAATGGCTAATCCGCCAATCTAACTCTTCAGGATTAAGAAGATTGAACAGGGGAATCTGTTGTACCCCAAAATTTCCCCTCTCATTTCTCAAGGATTTTCTCACAAGATCTTCCATGACGTCAAGTTTGCAACACCAATACATCAATTTAGGTCTGGAATTGGCACAAGGGCAAAATGGTCAATTACATACTGAAAAGTCAAACTTTGACTTTTAGATCAAAAATGAAGTTTCAAGAATCATATTTCATCAGAACATGTTGAAATATGAATTTTGTTTCTTCAAGAAAATCAAAAGTCAAGATTACTTTGGAAAAGTCAAAATTCCAAATACTTAGAAATTTTTCTGTGTTTAGGAAATATGATAATTTCAAAACTTCTGGCTAGATTTTCACCATGATACAAGTTGATTCTAGAAGAACTTCTAACACAAGAATTGTAGATCTCAACGAGATCTAAAACATTTCCGAGCAGAACTTCCCCTATAAATGCTGGGATTTCAAGTTATAAATCCTCAAAGACACGTCCCTGAAACTGAAACACTTAGTAAATTATGAGCATTTTCAAATCAGGATTTGGTTACAACTTCTGGGTCAGTTTTCATGTAGATTCAGACAGAATTTGAAAAAGTAATTCAAAGAGGGTCTACAAAGCGTGTTACAAGCTTTCTGGAAAATCTGAGAACTCCTTCAGAACATGCTGGAACATCCAGATTCAAAGATCAGAAGTTGGATGTTTGTTCTAAGTTACGTTGATGTTGAACTTCTGATCCAGAGTAAGCTATGATACATAATCTCATATTGTAGGATTTCTGGTTTGATAAATCTCATCATCATTTAATGCTCACACCCACTTTTGAGTCTTTATCCAAAGGATTTCCCCAAGTGTGGCATAAAAGTACCTTTGTTGTCCTTGAAAAGCAGACTTTTGTACAAGGTTTATGCTGGGCCCATGCTTTGCTTTAGCTTCTGAGGGTACTTTTCCTTAATTCATGCTTACAAACCCAGCTTAGCATGGCTAAAAGCTGCTAACCACCTTACTTTATGCATTGAACCTTACTTGTTTGAACTTGCTTCAAGAACAAGTCAGCGCCTAGTGTATGATGGTTTTACTTTTTACTTCTCCAAGCTACTAAATCATTCCCTATCAATTGAACTTCATTTGCAACTATAAAGGGAGGAGAATTTTAAAATTAGCCTTGAAACCTTGCTGAAATTTCAAAGAACTGGAAACTAAAAGCATAAACACAAAAACCTGCTAAGCTTATGTTTCTTTTCACGCCCAAACTATAATTTTATTGCACATCTCTTGGCCAAATTAGAAACAATCCCAACTTCTGTTTACAGACTGCGATTCCATCTCCACCAACTTCCGTTTCAAAAATCAGAACTTCGATTCTTGGTTGTTCCAGAATTTTCCAGCCATCCTTTAGCTCAAGTTAAAGATTGTTCCAGCCTTCTGAGCACGTGAGAAAGCTTACCAGAATATCGCAGCAGCCTGAACCAGACTCTAATTCAGAACAATCTCCAAAAGCAAGGTAAATTTCTTCTGACTTGTATCTCATTGCTTAGGCATTTCTAGGCTTGTATTTTCAAAGATACAATGTAGATATCATGGCTCTGATTCTGTACATACTCAGATTTCATGTATTTTTGCCTAAGTAGAGAGAATCTCAGTTAAGAACTTCTTGAAGAAATTATAACTAAAAATTAGGATTAGCAAAATTCATGCTTGCTTTTGATTTACAGTTCTAATATTTTAAACTTCTGAAACCAGGATGAAACTTGCCATAACTGTTGCGTGTGCATTTTCTGTTTTGTTGAGAAATGGCTAAGCTGCAGATGCTCTAACTGGCGTGGAGATGAAGCTAACCATCAGAACTTACTTTGTGTTATATGTTTATGTTTTTACTTCTAATATCGGATGTATAGCCACCCCAGTGGTAGAGAGTGTGTACATAAGACATTAGTGTTAAGGGTCCTGAGTTCTAACCCCAGAAACACCCCCTTTTTTACATTTATTTCCTGACACTTTTACCCCATTAATTGGACCAGAACTTCTAGATTAATCCCTTTAATTGCTTATCAAAACATTGATCTGGGAACAAAACTTCTAGACATTCCCATCCAACAGCATTGACACTTCACTTACCCATTATCAGAATTTCTAGATGTCCAGCTACATCAAAACTTCTAGATTCTCTCAATAACCATAAGTTATGACCTTCCAGTAATATTACAACTTCTAAGTTGACAGTTGCATCAGAACTCCTAGGATTTCCTTTGTCCCCAGCAACCCCAGAACTTTAGTGTACCCGGACCCAGAACTTCTGACCGTCCCCTTTTCTGCTAACATTTTCCTTCTGACTTGCAGCGCACCAGAGTCAGAGCTTCTTACTTCAGCAATGCGCTGATTTTGATTCTGACCCCTTTTTCTCTTATTATTCTTTATCATCATTTTTATTTTCATTAATCAAAAACACCAAAATCGTTTTTATATTCACATTCCTTATTTTATTTCTTTTAATACCAAAAGACTAAAAATATTTTCTTAAACAAAACAAGTCCATTTCATCTCTTGTACATTATTTCAATATGGTTGTAATAGATGATTAGGACGTTAAATTCCTTGTAGTCCCTATTTGTAATTTGTACACCCCCTCCCCTAAGTGATGTAATAGCGTAGTAATTTTAAATTCCACAATTTATCGCTTTATATACAAAATGCTAGCGATTAGGGTTTTGTATGGAAAGACTAAAACCAAAAAATAGCAAACCCTAATCAAAGACAAATCAAGCATGAAAATCAATACACTTGCATACATACACCCCCTAGGGTAAATCCACTTGATTTCCTTACAAAATTGGCCATATTATTCATATGAGGTATCTTAGCGAAAAACAAGCAAAAATACAAGATCATAGTCCCTCGATGACGCTATCCATGTTGCCTTTCAAAATGATCTTAGTCCCTAAATAAAAATGCTAAGATATCTTGCAACATTGCTAACAATGGTTATACGATGACCCACGCCCGTCCCTTTTAAATCCAAAGATATGGTTGCTTACCAAACCAATGGTAAGATAACAATGTCAAAGGAAAAAGGAAATGAACATGAAAGAATTTTTGTTCCTAGTTACTTGCTCCATTTCAAAACAAAACATCCTTGCTATTTGCAAAAACAAACACCTACATTTTCAAAACACCTTTCAAACTTGAAAGCATTTTCAAAAGATTAACACCTTTGTATACATTCTTATGAACGAGAATCATTACAAAGTTTTCCTAAACAATGGCCTCTTTACGAAATACTTTCAAAAAACCACACAAAGCACATTTTCAAACAAAAGAAAGTGATCTAGCAAGTAACTAAGAGCCCATGGAAAACCATGGATGAAAATGATGCTAATACCTTCCATTTTCATAATATACCCCCCGAACTCAAGAAACAATCTCAAAGGTCTTTCCTGTGCTTTTTCAGCTTTCCTTTTGGATAAAAGAAAAGTCAGTGGCGACTCTTGCTAACCGTAACATTTGCGATCAAGCGCAAAACATCCAAGTCAGTTCTCCCACCGTATCACAGAACTAGCGACTCTACTGGGGATTTATTTTAAAAGTGGTGTTACCTTAGGGTTAGATCATATTTACTTGCTTTCATTGTTTGACTTGTATGCTTTACATTATGGTTCTTTATTTGGGTTTGAATCCTCTATCCAGATTTGGGATACCTTATAGGTAAGTATCAATACGTTGTGGAAACTGTGTGGGGTATACCGATATGGTCTAAGCAATAGCTACGTTAGTGCAACATATATGGGGCCGCTGAATGATGTCATGAAGCACTAATGAACTTTTAGAACCTTTACTTGACCAACTTGGCCATTAGGACGTAGTGAGATGACCGACTTTGGTGCAGTCTGAAGTTGGTAGATACTCGATACTACACTCATTGAGGTTTGGTTTTTTGGGACATTTTGGTCGCCATTAAAGAGGCTTGTGATGAAATAATGCCCAAAGAAACAAACCAGTGATATTGAGCTCCTTAGAACCCGGTTACTATTACTAGGACAGGTTTGAGCCAACTACACTTCAAGAGGGTACTTACCTATGAGACTCCATGCAAGCCTAAACCTAAGAACTTGTTTGTTTTGTTTGTATATATATACTTGTACATAACATCATAAACATTATAACATCATACTCATATTCACTAACCATTTCAAGGATCTTGGGATTTGTCTTTGTTCTGTTTTGTAGGATATGGATTCTATTCGCAGGAAAACCATTCAAGTCAACCTTGTAAGGATCCCTCCTCGACTTAAAGAGCTAGCATCAAGGATTCCTGAAAACTCTCCATTTACCGAAAGACATGGTCGCCTATTAAACTTGGTTACCTCCAACACTGATGAAGACATGATGAAGGTGCTCTTCCAGTTCTTTGATCCTTTACACCATTTCTTCACATTTCCCGATTATCAACTTGTGCCAACTTTGGAAGAATTCTCCCAACTATTGAGGATTCCCATTCTCAATCAACTACCTTTCAATGGTACAGAAAGAGATCCAAATCCAGAAGAGATTGCTCAATCTCTACACTTGCAACCATCTGATATCACAACTAATTGGGAAACAAGGAGTATTATCAAAGGTTTCCTAGCAAGGTTCTTGTTTGAGAAAGCCCAAAACTGTTGGAACTCTTTAGATTTTCAAGATTTTGAGGAAATTGTGGCTCTCCTCATCTATGGGATGGTTTTGTTTCAAAATCCTGACCAACTCATATATGTCAACACCGTCAAAATCTTCATGTCTCGTAACCCGGTGCCTACTTTTCTAGGAGACATCCTACATTCTTTTCACACTCGCACTATGAGGAAAAGAGGTATCCTTATGTGTTTTACTCCTCTCTTGGAAAGATGGTTTATTTCTCATCTTCCCCAATCTGTACTAAAGAACGAGAAAGGTTCAAGGTGGTCACATAGGTTGATGATACTCAAACATTCAAACATTCATTGGTGTTCCCATTCTATAGAGAATGTTACTATTGTCGACCGTTATGGAGAATTACCTAATGTCTCTTTACTTGGCATTAGAGGAGGTATCACCTATAACCCCTGTTTAGCCTTAAGAGAGTTTGGTTACACCCGAAGGGATGGTCCACATGAGATGCTTATTCAAGGTTTGGTATTTGACTACGAGAACGATGATCAAGGTCACCGCCAGAGATTTATCTGAGCTTGGAGGATGTTGAACAAGGTAGATAGCTAGACATTGGGGCATAAGAATTCCATCCTTCTTGAGCCTTACCTCAAATGGGTACGAGCTCGTTCTCAAAGTCTTATAATGCCTTACCCCTCCATTCTCCCAGTAATCATAGAGCCTGTTGTGGAAGGAGATGTTCCATACACTATCCTGCATCCTGGCATGCCCACCTCTCTTGAAGACTTACAAAGGGATTGGATACAGCTTAAGGGGAGCGAGACACTTTCGAGGCCCAATTCTACACCAGCAAGAAGGTTTTGGAACTCTCCAAGCAACTTCATGAGGAACGGAACCTGAACGCTTACATCGCACCAAAGAGGATGTGTACAACCTTTTTATCTTAAAGTTTTTGTATTTCTTTGTAAGCCCAAAAGAGGCATGATGTACTCAAGATTTCATTTATTAATATAACGTGTGTTCCTTTTTGGTCTGAAGCAAATTTGAATATCTAATTTCCTTGAAATCATTGCATATGAATTTACCATTCATCATAACATTAGCAGGTTTCTTGCAACAAGTCTCCTCATCTTTCTACTGTTTATTTCAGTAAGATGGATCTCGAGCAGATAGTAAAAGACATCCAGGCGCAGAATGCTCAGTTTCAATAAATGTTCTTGACTCTAGCCAAAGGACAAGAGGATTTGAAGACATTGTTGGTTGAAGAAAAGAAGAAGAAAGCAAAGAAAGTAATCGGAGTTCTGAATATGGGAAGAAGGTTCCAAGGACAAGCCAGACGGACCCTAGACTTTGCAATGTCATCTGGTGAAAAGGATAATCAAGAAGTGAAAGGCAAGGAAGCGCTTGTCTAGCTAGAATCTGAAGAAGAAGAAGAAGAAGAAGAAGAAGAAGAAGATTACTCTGAAGAGAAATATCCTCCGACCGATGACAAATACAAATATTTGGAAGAACGTCTAAGTGCAATGGAAATTCAGAAAGTGTCTGGGCTAGACTTTGAAAAGTTGGGTTTAGTGTCTAGGATTGTTATTCCACCAAAATTTAAGGCACTGGTATTTTCTAAGTACGGCGGGGTTTCGTGTCCCAAGATGCATCTCCGATCTTATGTGAGGAAGATACAACCTCATACTGCTGACAGAGATTTGTGGGTCTACTTCTTTCAAGACAGTCTATCCGGGACTCAACTAGATTGGTTCTATCAACTGGAAAGGGCAAATATTCATAATTGGGAGGACCTTGCTGTTGCTTTCTATAAACAATATCAGTACAATGCAGATCTTGCTCCCACCTGTACTCAACTCCGAAGTATGGCTATGGTTTCAAGTGAAGGTTTCAAAGACTTCACTCAGAAATGGAGGGACTTAGCAGGAAGAGTCCAGCCTCCCCTTTCTGAAAGAGAACTAGTAGACATGTTTTTGGGCACACTGTCCGGTCCTTTCTTTAATCACTTAATTGGGAGCTCCTCAGCAGGATTTATTGAATTAATCTTGACCGGAGAAAGAGTGGAAGTTGGGATTAAGAGTGGGAAGATTCAAAAAGACGCATCCTCTGCTGCTATAAGGAAACCATTTATTGGGAAAAAAGAAGTTTTTGTTGTGTATCCTCAAAGGAATCAAGAAAGAGCTGAACATCGTCCAATGGTGGGGGCTGTCATGATCCCTAAGCATGTACCCACTCAATAAAGGAACGATCAGCCTAGAACATAAAGACCAGTAAGACAATTTACCCGGACTAATATGAAATTATCTCAAGTATTTCCACATTTGTTGAGATCTAATCTGGTAACCTTGAAAGAAGCTTCGAAGAAACCTAACACAATCTCTCCTCATTACCGTCCTAATGCTCATTGTGCATACCATTAAGAAAGTCTAGGCTATGATACTAACAACTGTTGGGCTTTGAAAAACAAGGTGCAAGACTTTCTTGAAGCCAAAGAAATTAAATTCGATGCTCTTGAGATCCTAAATGTTATCACCGCTCATATGCCCAAGCATGGTCGTGGTGTTAACGTTGTAGAAGATGATATGTTTGTTACTTTTGTTGATGAACTTGTTACTCCTCTCTTGACTATCAAGAGAAACCTTTTGAATGTCGGTTTATTTCCTGGCTGTGACGAAAGCTTCCACCTTTATTTATCCCTACTGACTGGATGTCATTTATTGAAAGCAGGTGTTCAATGCCTAATGGACGACAAAGAGATTTTGTTTGAAAAGAATCCCGTTCCAACCATTTCTTACAATGATGTTTCAATAGTAACCATTTTCGCCAATTCTACCAGGGTCTCCACCAAAAGACCCTTTAGGATTACATTAGTTCCTAAAGTAGCTCCATTGATAATTATTATGCCTGGACCAATCCCGTATTCATCAGATAAAACTGTCCCATGGAATTATGGGGGCAATGTCTACTATCACGGTGTCAAGCAGGATTAGTTGGCTGTTGAAGACTCAATTTCTGAGAAGGCGGACCCCGACTTCAGCAACATTGCTGGAACCAGCAAGATAACCCGAAGTGACAGAGTATTCTCCCCAGAGATTGCTCCTCCGAAAACTGTTACCAGTCTTGTGATCATCCATGTTCATGTTCCTGTTGACACTACTACTACTAAAATCCCTATAGTTATACCTGCTAATACCCCTACCACCAAGTCGACCGAGACTCGGGGCAAAGGAATTCTGGTTGAGCCTTTCCGGATGAAGGTGCAATCAGTATTTATCCCTGAGGCCTCGCAAAAGGAGATGGAAGAAATTCTAAACATTATGAAGAGAAGCGACTACAACGTAGTCGAACAGCTAGGGCAGAATCCATCAAAGATTTCCATGCTGGCTTTATTGTTGTGCTTTGAGGCTCATGCGAAGGCCTTGGTGAAATTCCTTAAAACTGCCAATGTACCACAAGAAACCTCTGTTGATCAGTTCCAAGACTATGTGGCCAGCTTGACCGTGGATAATAGTTTAGGCTTTTCTGATGCTGACTTGACACCTAGGGGGAGGAAGCATAACGAGGCATTGCATGTCTCTGTCAAATGTAGGGGCACAACTTTGGCCCATGTCCTGGTTGATACTGGTTCGTCTTTGAATGTGCTGCCTAAAAAGGCTCTTGATATACTTGATTGTGAAGGTTTGACCTTAAAACCCAGCAATATAGTGGTAAGGGCCTTCAACGGTTCAAAGAGGATGGTGCATGGGGAGGTGGACATCCCCATAAAAGTTGGAACCCAAACCTTTGACTCAACTTTTACGTGATGGACATTTGCCCTTCATATTCCTGCTTGTTGGGCCGACCATGGATTCACAATGCTGGTGTAGTTACCTCTACATTACATCGGATGCTGAAATATCCAACTGAGGGGAAAATCATTATTGTCCATGGAGAAGAGGAATATATGGTCAGTCACTTAAACTCCTTCAGATACGTGGAATTGGATGGTGAATTCATTGAAACTCCATTTCAGAACTTTGAAGAAGTCCCACAAACCGTGGCAGTAACCAAGACTGTTTCCCAAGTCCCAAAGATTACAAGACCTCCGCTAAAGATGTCTTCCCTGAAAGATGCTAAGGCGGTGATTGAAGAAGGTGGGTGTACTATTTGGGACCAAATCCCCGATATCCCATACAAATCTGACAAATTTGGTTTGGGTTTCACTTCAGGAGCCCAGAAAGTTGTACGGCGTGCTCGTTCCAGGGGACCACCCTTGAAGATCAGCAACCACGGAGTCAATACAGTGGAGGATGATGAGGACCTCTATGACCTGGAGGAATGGATTTTCCCAACTGTCAATAGAGGACTCAGCAACTGGGAAGCTAAATATTTTGTCCCAATTACTTTTATCCAACAATAATTGTCTTTATATTTTTTCGGACCTGTAATAATTAAACAAATCAGACTTTTAAAACCTTGTGTCTTACCGAGGCACAACGGTCCATTTGTAAGGGTTGTTACCTGTGATCGGTGGAAATAGAACTGACTGTTTTTGAATGTTGGTTCGCAAAATGTCGCGGTAAGCAAGAGTCGCCACCGTCTTTTATTTTCTCCAATAAGGAAAGGACAAAAGCACAGCAAAATTCCTTTTTGAGATGTTTCTCGGTTCGGGAGGTAGATTATAGAAAGGGAAGGTGTTAGCACCCTTTCTATCTGTGGTTATCCACAGGCTCTTATGTACTTGCTCACTATGTTTTCAAAAATGGTTTGCTTTTCTTTGTGTTTGTGGGTTTTGAAAAAGTTTCGTTTTGAAAACTTCTAGGTAACTCTTGTATCAGTCCTCAAGAGTGTATGAAGTGTTTGTTTGAAAACTTTTTGAAAGTGTAAGTGCGAAAAGTTGTTTTTGTTTTGAAAGAGCAAGTACCCAGGAGAAATCTACCTACTCTAAGGAATTAGGTTGTGTAAGAGTCCTTTGGACAGTACTATCCCACTATTGAGAAGTAGGTAGCACCGTCGTTGGAGTTTTTCGGGTCAATTCGATGTTAGGGACATGTGTGGTCACCAAAGCAATAGTAGGACGCCTTAGCGGTAACCCTAATGTCCTAGATCCTTTTTTATCTGAGGCAACCGTTTCGAGGCAAATTGGATCTTTAGACAGGAGGGCGACCTCTAAAACACCCTATACTTGACGACCACCTCGAGGCAACCAAGTGAGGCGTACCCTAGGAGTGGCATGTGCATGTGTGTCAGGTTTCATGTTAATTGTCTTTGAACATGCATCATTGTGAGCTACGGGTTAATTTTATTTTTCATACAAGTCTTGTCATGCATAATTAACAGTTAATAATTGTACGGAAAATAAAGTGCGGAAAGTGAATCTACGCTATTACAAGGTGTCGGGTATTTACATCGCCAAAAACATAACCCTTGAAAATAAAATGCGAGAAAATAAAGAAAGCAATAAAAGCCCTAATTAACTATTACATTCTCAGAGCAGATACATAAATATGATCAAAATAATAAAGTGCGCGCAAAGAATTGAATCGGGACGTCCTTAGGGTTTTGACCCTTTTTTGAGAAAAGAATGGAATTTTGTCCTTTTTTGTTGCAATTAATTAAAATTAAACCTAATAACTAATTAATTAATAATTAAAAGAAAAAGTATTTTTGTGTTTTTTATGTTTTAATAAAAATAAAAATAAAAAAGGAATTAAAAGTGTCAAAAGAAAAACCCTAATTCTAGATTGATTTTATTTATTATGAAAAAGTCAAAATTAAACCTAATTAAGCTAAATTGGTTTATTAGAATTTATTTACCAAATAATAATTAATAATGAAATTAATACATAATAATAATGATAATATAAATATTTACATTTTTTGATTCTGAATTTATTATAAAAAATATTAGTTTATGAGGCAATTAAATAATAATAATAATAGTTATAATTATAATTAATAAAATAATTAAATAGAAAATATAAAAGAGAAAAAAATGAGAAATAAAACCCTGGGGGTGATGGGCCAGCAAGGAGGTTTGCTAGCAATTTTGTGGCCCACTAGGCTCAAGCCCTGTTGACTTTCTGGATCCTCCAGAGCACTTGTTGACTGGGAGCATGGTGCTCCTCATCTTTTGATCATTGGATTCACGTTCATGGCCACTTGGCACCTGGGTATCTGATATGCATGGTAGACTCCTTGGCAAGCGCTGCATATGAACATATTAAGCAAAATAATACAAATGTTTTGGGTGGACCTGGGAATCGAACCCAGGTCCCAATGGTTACCAGCCTTATCATCTTCCACTAATCCATCTGAACGCATTTGTTAATATAATAACAAACAATTAATATATTAAACAATTAATTCATATGCTGTAGAAAAACAAAAATGCGCGCACTTATTCAAACCGTCCAACCACGTACTAACAGCTCATCATCGTCTTCCTTTTTCCCTGTAAAAGACAAACAAATAGCGGGGGTTTTTAACCCCCACAAACTGCCATAACCAAAAATAGCTAATAGGGTTGTAAGCAACATAAATGTTTCGCGAGGGTGGCGTTGGACTCGTCTTGTTCTGACGGTTTCAACCATATGCATTAGGGGTCCCAATTTTACTGGATTTGAAAAGCCCTAAATTAAAAGCTTACGAACCCTAAAACGTGTTCATGGCATCTTTGGATTCTGGACGTTTCAATCCAATTAACCTATGCCAAAAGCTTTGTATGATTGCTAGCAACACAAAACACACAGGAAATCATGTTAATGATGCATAAATTTAGAGTTACGATTCTGAAAAAGATTGACAAACCGTGGGACTGTTCTTGGTGGTTTCTTAGGCCTTAGCACTTGGTTTTGGTTGCAATGCGTTTCTGGGAGTTCTAGCAATGTGTTTGAATCCTCAAATTGCTTTAAAAGGGCCTGGAACCTGGAAAACAGTTTTGGCTTTTTCTTGATTTTTTTTTAATATGGTTATGGCTTTGTGCAGCAATTCTCACGTGTAAGGCATTAGGTTTAGCTTCTGTACTTATAATGGAATGGAATTAGGTTAAATCCTTGGGCAAAAGATCCATGGAATTATGATTTGTATATTTGATTTTCAATCAAATATTTTTCAATCTTTTTGATTGAAAAATATTGCCAAACTTGGAGATCCTTGTCCCCTTGATGTGCACACGAAATCTCCAGCATATATTGAGCTTGTTTGCTTCACCAAAAGATTGCAAAACCATATCTTGATATTTTCCTACAATTAAATTAATTAAATGAATTAAAAATCAATTAAAAATCCAATTAATTAATAAAAATAAGAAAATAATTCAATTTAATATCAATGGGTCGTGCATAAGCCTTGGGCAAAGTTTCAAGAAAGAATTTGAGGCCCATTAGCAAAAATGATGTGTTTTGAGCAAAGTTGACTTTTGCAAATTCACAACATTTTCCCAACTTCTCCAATGCATATCTTGCTCAATTTTGATCATATGAACATGTCCTTGGACATTTTGGAAAGGTCTTGAAGTCCTCTAACCAATGCCTTTGCTCCCATGTTATTTGGATTTACCAATCTCAAGTTATGGTCTTTGACTTAAAGTGCATTTTTGTTGACTTTTGAAATTGACCTATAATGTAGAAATTGATAACTTTTTATGAGAGCATTTCTAGGACTTGGAATGTGAAGATGAGTTGTAGGAAATGTCATCCCCTTCAAAATTAGCATTGGATGGGACTTTTCTGATGAACCATGAAAAAGTTATGCCCTGGTCAAGATACAGTTGACTTTTCTACTGTCCAAAAATAGTAACTTTTGCATCTTTGATGATTTTTGAGCCATGCTTGAGGAATCGTGATAAATACTTGATCAAATGATGATTTTGGACTCAAAATAAGATGTTGACCAAAAATTTTGACTTTTGACTGTAAAATGACCATTTTACCCCTGCAGTTGACTGTGGAGCAAATGGAGCTTTTGACTGTGCAATTTGGGACTGTGAGTCTTGAAACTTGGCATGTAGATGCTTGACAATGTATATAGGCCTATGAGACTTGATTGAGCCATTTAAAATCCCAAATTCATTGAAGGAACCAAAACCCTAATTTTGACTGGCTTAGGAGGCATTTGGACTGTGCAACCCTTGAGTAGTCTTGAACCAATTGAAGATGATTCCTGATAAACTTTGAAGAATATGGGAGGGAAAATTTTGGGGTACAACAGTTGCCCCTGTTCAATCTTCTTAGACCTGAGGATATAGATTGGCTTGCGTGCCTTTCGTGATCCGAGGTTGGAAGATGATTGAACACTAAAGTGCCCAGAAATTTGCACTCGCATAGTAGAATATCAGCAATGTGATGTCGGGAATGGGCTTACAGATGCCATTTGGAGAGATGGTGGATAGGAGGATGGGCTTATAGATGCCATCTGGAGATGTGACAGAACCTTGTCGGGAATGGGCTTATAGATGCCATCCAGGGGTGTCGATCGCGTAAGAGATTCCTTAGCGAGAACTTGCGTACCTGAGAAAGAAAGATAATTTCCTGGCCTGTTACAGGGGTTGATCTTCAAACTCTTCATGCAGATATGCCCTGGCTAGATACAGGTATCGAATCTATAATTAATTGCTCACAGATATGCCCTGGCTAGATACAGGTATCGAATCTGGAACTTCAAAAGGTTGATCGAGATAGCTTTCCTGGCTTGTTACAAGCGTAGACCTCTAATCAGTCGCTCATAGATATGCCCTAGCTAGATACAGGTATCGAATCTGGAACTTCAAAAGGTTGATCGAGATAGCTTTCCTGGCTTGTTACAGGCGTAGACCTCTAATCAGTCGCTCACAGATATGCCCTGGCTAGATACAGGTATCGAATCTGGAATTGGTCGTCTACAGATATGCCCTAGCTAGATACAGGTATCGAATTTGGAATTGGTCGTCTACAGATATGCCCTAGCTAGATACAGGTATCGAATCTGGAATTAGTCGTCCACAGATATGCCCTGGCTAGATACAGGTATCGAATCTGGAACTTCAAAAGGTTGATCGAGATAGCTTTCCTGGCTGGATACAGCTGTAGTCCTCTGACCTGAGAATGAAAGATAATTTCCTGGCCTGTTACAGGGGTTTATCTTCAAACTCTTTATGCAGATATGCCCTGGCTAGATACAGGTATCGAATCCACAATCAATCGCTCACAGATATGCCCTGGCTAGATACAGGTATCGAATCTGGAACTTCAAAAGGTCGGTCAAGATAACTTTCCTGGCTGGATACATGTGTAGACCTCTGACCTAAGAATGAAAGATAATTTCCTGGCCTGTTACAGGGGTTGATCTTCAAACTCTTCATGCAGATATGCCCTGGCTAGATACAAGTATCGAATCTACAATCAATCGCTCACAGATATGCCCTGGCTAGATACAGGTATCGAATCTGGAACTGCAAAAGTTGATGGTAATCGTCTTTTGATTGACCTTTTCCTGAAAAGGCAAAACATTAGTTGTATGCAATGTCATGATGTATGAAATGCATGATGTCATGATGTTCTCAAAAATAAATGAGATCGTGTCGTATGCACTTTATCATGTATGTAAGCAGGATGTATGAAATGTGAAATGTCTATGAATGTATTTTCGTCTAGGAAAATAAATCCTTGACGAATGTCGGGAGCTTGTTGAATCCTGGGCTGATATTTGAAGAGTAGAGTTCTTCGTTTCCGCTGGGGATGATGATTGCAAGAATAAAGCGGTAGGAGAAGATGACTCCGTTGGGGAATAAACTTAGTGAAGAGATTACTCTGCGGGGAATTACTTTGTGGGAAGAGATACTTCGCAGAGGTTTTGATGATAACTCCGCTGGGGATACCGTTGCTAAGTTTTGTTGAGGAATTTGATGAACTCCGTTGGGGGATATTAAGAACTTCTCCGAGGACGATCTTTCCGTTGCAATTAGCTGAGGATAACCCAGTTATAGGCTCTGGTGGGGGATAACCTCTGAACATGGTCGGGGAGAGATGCATGTACTCTGCGGGGGATAAGCTTCCAGACTCTACTGGGGATAAGCTTCCAGAATCTACTGGGGATAAGCTTCCAGAATCTACTGGGGAGATGGTTCAACTCTCCTGGGGAAACTTTTGGACTGCACTGGGGAATGGCTCCACTGGGGTGTCGGGTATTCCGTCGGGGAACAATCTTATATTAAGACTGTCGGGGATGCTTGTTTAGGAACATCTGCATACTCCGCTGGGGAATGTTGAGATTTTCTGGGGATATCCAACTTCCTTAGGGCTGACAGTAGCCTAACTCTGCTTGGGGAGAGTGCTGCTGACTTGCTAGGGATACTGTGTCTTTTTAGGGCTGATGGAAGACCCACTCTGCTCGGAGAGAGTATTGCTGAATCTTGTCTTACTTTGTGGGGAGTGAAGGTATCCTGGTTACGTTCTTCAGCCGGCCCTACCTTGTACCTGGTGGACAGAGCAACTAAACGACTTAGACAATTATTATTGCCCCTGTTTCTGATGTCACCTGTAATTAGTCCTTTGTTTCGTACGCAAATATTTGTGATCAGCAATTAATGTCAAATGCATATATCAAAAATGAACATTGGACGTTCTTTGCAAAACAAAACAGAAAAAGGAGAAAAACAATTGGCAATTTGTCTGAAAAAGATGGATTTGTATTAATTTTTGAGTTTTGCCTGTAAATAGGTGTTGTGTACAAGAGGCTGACGTCCTAGTAAGAGAACGCCGTCGAAAAAAGAGAGTTTACACAATTTGTGAAAAGAAAACAAAACAGCTATGTGAAAAATCCCACTGGGTTCCAACTCTACTATCTCCTTTATGTCTTCAAGCGTCTCATCACTTTGCTGTTTAGTTGATGATGAAGCTGATTGATTGGTGCCGTCTGAGCTTGATAGTTGATGCTGAAGTCTGGATGCAAGGTGATCCAATGAGACATAGTATTACGCTTTATCCCTAACTTTTGCCTGGACCGCCCTTTCGGGTTTTCAGTCCACCGGGATACCCATTTTTGCCCAAGCCGCCTTTTCAAGTTTTCGACTTGCCGGGTGTACAGATTTTTTCATTTCATCCTTTATTTTTGCCCGAACCCTTTTGGTTCGTCGGGAAGCCCTTATTTTTTCCTAGGTGTGTCAACCTAGCGGGTCTTTTGTCATGCGTAATATCTTTTTATCATGTCTGCATTGGCGGGGTGAGGAAGGTCGTCACCATCCATGGTGGTTAGAGTCATAGCTCCTCCTGAGAAGATATTCTTAACCACAAATGGCCCTTCGTACGTAGGGGTCCATTTGCCCCTCGGATCACCTTGAGGAAGAATGATGCGCTTGATTACTAGGTCTCCGACTTGATACTCTTGTCGTCTGAATTTCTTGTTAAATGCCTTGATCATCCGTTTTTGGTACGTCTGACCATGACAAATAGCAGCGAGTCTTTTTTCGTCGATTAGGTTTAATTGATCAAGCGGAGTCTGGATCCAGTCATCTTCGCTCAAACCTGCATCCTTCATTATCCGGAGAGAGGGTATCTAGACTTCCATGGGCAAGACTGCCTCCATGCCATAGACCAAGGAAAAGGGAGTTGCCCCTGTTGATGTCCGTGCTAAGGTACGGTACCCATGAAGAGCAAACGGTAACATTTCATGCCAATCTTTATAGGTCAGTGTCATCTTCTTCATAATCTTCTTGATATTCTTATTAGCCGCTTCGACAGCTCCATTCATCTTCGGCCGGTAAGGAGAAGAGTTGTGGTGCTGTATCTTGAATTGCTCGGAGAGCTCAGTGATCATCTTGTTGTTAAGATTGGTACCATTGTCCGTAATGATCCTCTCCGGTACACCATATTGACAGATCAGGTTGTGCCGAATGAACCGTGCCACGACGTTCTTGGTTACGGTAGCATAGGAAGCTGCTTCAACCCATTTCGTGAAGTAATCAATCGCCACTAGGATGAAGCGATGCCCGTTGGATGCTGTAGGTTTGATCTCGCCGATCATATCAATCCCCCACATTGCAAAAGGCCAAGGTGCTGTCAAGACGTTCAGAAGAACTGGAGGAATGTGCACCTTATCAGCATAGATCTGGCATTTATGACATGTCCGAGAATGATGGTAACAGTCAGCTTCCATTGTGGACCAGTAATATCCTGCCCGAAGGATTTTATTTGCCATGGTATGTCCACTGGAATGAGTTCTGAAGGTGCCTTCATGCAGCTCTGCCGTGATCCTTTCTGCTTCAGTCTTATCCACACAACGCAGTAAGGTTGAATCATGGTTTCGCTTGTAGAGAATGTCATTACTGAGGAAGAACTTTGCCGTGAACCTTCTCAGAAACTTCTTGTCATTAATAGATGCGCCCTCGGGGTATTCTTGAGCTTCAAGGTACCTCTTCACTTCATGATACCAAGGCTTTTCTGTTACCTCTTCAGCCTCGAGGTCGCAGTAATGTGCAGGTTCGTCCAACTTCCAGATAATGATCCGGGGAGCCTCGTTGTCCCATTTGACTTTGAACATAGAAGACATCGTAGCTAGCGCGTCCGCCAACTAATTCTCCTCTCTTGGGAAGTGTTCAAAAGTTATCTCCTCGAAATGGGGAATCAATGTCAATACATACTCCTCGTAAGGAATAAGATTTGGGTGTTTCGTATCCCACTCGCCTTTGATCTGGCTGATCACGAGAGCGGAATCTCCGAAGACACTCAGAAACTTGATCCTTAGGTCAATTGTAGCTCGAAGACCCATGATGCATGCCTCATACTCTGCCATGTTGTTGGTGCAATTGAAACATAGCCGGGCGGTAAGTGGAGTATGAGTGCCTTTAGGGGATATGATCACAGCGCCAATACCGTTACCCAAAGAATTTGAGGCTCCGTCAAAGTGCATAGACCATCGGGATCCTTCCTCAGGTCCGTCATCCGGTCCAGGTACTTCACAATCAGTCACTACCATGATATTCTCGTCTGGAAATTCAAAGTTCATAGATTGGTAGTCGTCCACTGCCTGATGTGCCAAATGGTCTGCCAATACACTTCCCTTGATTGCTTTCTGAGTCGTATACTGGATATCATATTCGGTCAAGATCATCTGCCATCTCGCTATTCTTCCGGACAAGGCAGGTTTTTCGAATATGTACTTGATTGGATCCATTTTTGAAATCAACAGAGTAGTGTGAGTCAACATATATTGTCTCAGCCGGCGAGCAGCCCATACCAAAGCGCAGCAAGTTTTCTCGAGCAGTGAGTATCGGGTCTCACAGTCGGTAAACTTTTTGCTAAGGTAATAAATAGCGTGCTCTTTTCGGCCAGACTCGTCATGTTGTCCCAGCACACACCCCATTGAGCTGTCAAGTACTGTCAAGTATAAGATTAGAGGTCTCCCTTCAACCGGTGGCATAAGAATGGGTGGTTCTTGGAGATACTCTTTGATTCTTTCGAAAGCGGCCTGACATTCATCGTTCCAACGTACTACTTGATCTTTCTTCAGTAGCTTGAAGATTGGTTCACAGGTAGCAGTTAGGTGCGAGATGAATCGGGCAATGTAGTTCAACCGTCCTAGAAAGCCTCTGACTTCTTTCTATGTCTTGGGAACTGGCATCTCTTGTATGGCTTTCACTTTGGCAGGGTCCACTTGAATACCTTTGTCGCTCACGATGAAACCTAGTAGTTTTCCATATCTCACCCCAAAGGTGCACTTGTTTGGGTTCAACCTCAGCTTGTACAACTTCAGACGGTCAAACAGCTTATGTAGATGGTCAAGGTGTTCCTCCTCAGTTTGGGACCTTGCAATCATATCATCGACGTATACTTCAATCTCATGATGGATCATGTCATGAAAAAAGCAACCATGGCACGTTGGTAGGTTGCCCCAGCATTTTTCAACCCAAAAGGCATGACCTTGTAGCAAAAGGTGCCCCACTGAGTAACAAAGGTAGTTTTCTCCGTGTCTTCAGGAGCCATCTTGATTTGATTATAACCGGAGAACCCGTCCATGAAGGAGAATACCTTATGCTGAGCAGTGTTGTCAACCAGAACGTCGATGTGAGGCAGAGGGAAGTCATCCTTAGGGCTCGCCCTGTTCAAATCCCTGTAATCAACACACATTCTGACCTTACCATCTTTCTTCGGTACCGGAACCACGTTGGCAACCCACTGAGGGTAAGAAGTCACTACTAGAAACCCGGCACCAAATTGTTTCATAACCTCAGCTTTGATTTTCTCGGACATCTCTGGACGCATACGGCGGACCTTCTGTTTTACCTGAGGGCATTCTTCCTTGGTAGGCAAGTGATGAACCACAATGTCGGTATCCAACCCAGGCATGTCTTCGTAAGACCAGGCAAAGATTTCCACGTAGTCATGCAGCATCTGAATCAACCGTTGTTTCACACTAGACTTCAGATTTGTACCAATCTTGACTTTCTTTTTGTCTGTCTCAGTACCCAGATTTACCGTTTCCACTGGAACTTTATGTGGATGAATGGCCCTCTCTTCCTGGAGTAGCAGTCTTGCAAGCTCACCAGGCACTTCACAATCATCTTCACCTTCGTCTTCGGCTAAGTTGATCGGATTTTCGAAGTCATAACTGGCAGTAGCAGAGTCGTTACCAGTGAGATCCAGAGTGGATTGGAACCTGTATAGGTGAGTGTGTGTAAATATAGCTGTTTTGAAATATATAATAAAGAAAGAAAAGGAGCGCAATATTTGAAATGCAAAAAACGTCCAATGCTTTTATTAATCATATATGAAAATGACACACAAAAGCCCTCACAAATGAAGCCACGGTGCCCCGGGTAAGACACCGGGCCATAAAGTTTCAAATTATTGTCTGTTACAAATTCAAAACAAAGGAGTTCATTACTGAGTGACAAAAGTAATAGGTATGAAGTCTTTCACAGTCCAGTCGTTCGATCCACCGTTGGTTGTTGGGTAGATCCAGCTGTCGAATTCAGATTCCTCCACGTCATCATCATCCCTAATAGCATTTACTCCATGATTGGGCATGGGAGCAGTCACAACATTGGGCCTTTCTGGCGCCTCGAACTCAACCTCTTTAGCATCAATAAGGTCCTGAACCTTATTCCTCAGAGCCCAACAATCATCCGTGTTATGCCCCGGGCTGTCAGAGTGATAAGCGCAACGGGCGTTGGGATTGTACTTTGGAGAGGTTATGTTCACAATCTTCGGAGCTTCTTTAACAGTTACCAGATTGGTTGACAATAGTTGTGGAAATATCTGAGACAGGGTCATACTGAGCTGAGTGTACTGCCTTTTGGGTCTCTCACCCCTTGGTTGGTTATATTGCTGAGGAGCAGCAGCAGGCTTTGAGATTACCACCGCGTTGACAGCTTGGCGGCGTTCCGGTTTATTCTGTCTCCTTGAACCATAAACAGCACTAGACTCTTTCTTGAAGGGCTTCTTTTCAGTGCTCGAGGAGGCACCCTTTTGTATCTTCCCAGACTTGATACCAACTTCTATCCTCTCACTAGTCAAGATCAAATCTGTAAACCCAGCAGAAGAATTCCCAATCAGATGGTTGAAGAAAGGACCAGACAGGGTCCCCAGGAACATGTCAACGAGCTCACGGTCAGTCAAAGGTGGCTGCACCCTTCCAGCCAGGTCTCTCCACTTTTGCGCATACTCCTTGAATCCTTCACCCGTCCCTAGTGACATACCCTGGAGTTGGGTACGCGTAGGAGCGAGGTCGGAATTATATTGATACTGCTTATAAAATGCAGTAGCCAAGTCCTCCCAGTTACGAATGCTGGCTCCATCTAGCTGATAGAACCATTCGAGTTGAGTCCCTGAAAGACTATCCTGGAAGAAATGGATCCATAGATTCTTGTCAGTAGTGTACGGTTGGATCTTCCTCACATATGATCTGAGATGCAGTTTAGGACAGGAAGCTCCGTCGTACTTTGCAAAAGCAGGCGCCTTGAACTTGTGTGGGATCACCACCCCAGAAGATAAGCCTAGGTCTCCAAAGTCCAACCTGGGCACATTTTGGATCTCCATAGCACTTAGGCGGTCCTCCAGCTATTTGTACCTGTCTTCAGCAGGAGGGTATTGTTCATCATTGTAGTCCGTCTCATTGTCGGAGACCACGGGACTAGGAACCCTTCTCTCTTGGGGACTGTCTTTCCCTACAGAGGAAGTAGCCATATCAGCCTCATTTTGTAGTCCATTTCTAAACCTCCGTCCAGCGTTAAACAGCACAGTCCTCTTCTTCTTCTTCTTCTTCAAAAGCAGAGTCTTCAATTCCTGTTGACCCTGGGCTAAGCTCATTACCAGCTCTTGGAACTGGGCATTCTGGGCCTGGAGGGCCTTGATAGCTTGTTCAGTAGTAGGCTCAGAAGACATGATGACTGCTGAAATAAACAGCGAAGAAGATAAGTGACTTGTCAAAACGAGTACCTGTTATGCATATGATGACATGAAATGCGTATGATTTATGCATGTAATGTTTTCAAGGATCTCGCGGGGTAAACAGAGAAACTTGTTAGAAGTTGAATACGGTAGCTTGATTGAAGGAACTTCATGTTGTTGAGAGTCCTTCTTCAAGAGTCAAAGCTCACCATATCGAGTGGGTCATAGCCCTTGACTCAAGTTATCAACCTTGGCTAGAGGAAAATAAATCCCCTTTGCCCCTTGCTAGACAGTTGGTTCATCATGACCTGCATCACAGACCCTTGAGATCCTTGAAATGGGTTAGTCCTTATGCAAGATGTATGCAGGTTAGTCCTTATGCAGGATGCATGCAATGTTATGATGGTATGATGTTATGGTAAAGCACACCACAAGTATTCACAAAAGGCAAACATGATAAGGCACACAAGTCACACAAGACATCCCTTAGAGTTTAGGCCAGCATGAAGTTTAGGTACTTCCCTCTTTCAGTTTCGTTGGTTAAGACCTATCCTAGAAAATAGTAATTGGGTTCTAGAGGATCTCAATATCATTGACTACCCTCAATCGGTCATAACTCCAGCTTCGCAATCTTTTCTTGCAGCCAGAACCATCGCGAGAGTTTAGCCTCAATGAGTGTAGCATACTGCTACTGTTCTATGGCCAAGTATGGTCAATTTAGGGTTCTAAGGTCAGTTGGTGCTTAATGACTCCTTAGAAGACCCATATTTTCCTTGTTCTAACACAAGGGATATCGGTACAGACCAAGGTGTCACACCAATGTAGCTACTGCTTCACCCGTGTCGGTCTACGCCGGACAGGTCCCTCACAGATTATGCTACCTAAAGGGTATTCCCCAGATCCAGGTTAGGATCTATGAAACTCCGATGCAAGCCCACAAATATAAAAGCAGTCAAGACATACAATTGAAAACATAAGAGTGGTCTAATCCTAAGGTACATCTCACTTTTATAAAATGTCCCCAGCAGAGTCGCCTGTTCTGTGATCGGTGGAAATAGATTTGACTGTTTTTGAATGTTGGTTCGCGAAATGTCACGGTAAGCAAGAGTCGCCACCGTCTTTTATTTTCTCCAACAAGGAAAGGACAAAAGCATAGCAAAATTCCTTTTCGATATGTTTCTCGGTTCGGGAGGTAGATTATAGAAAGGGAAGGTGTTAGCACCCTTTCTATTCGTGGTTATCCACGGGCTCTTAGGTACTTGCTCACTATGTTTTCAAAAATGGTTTGCTTTTCTTTGTGTTTGTGGGTTTTGAAAAAGTTTCGTTTTGAAAACTTCTAGGTAACTCTTGTATCAGTCCTCAAGAGTGTATGAAGTGTTTGTTTGAAAACTTTTTGAAAGTGTAAGTGCGAAAAGTTGTTTTTGTTTTGAAAGAGCAAGTACCCAGGAGAAATCTACCTACTCTAAGGAATTAGGTTGTGTAAGAGTCCTTTGGACAGTACTATCCCACTATTGAGATGTAGGTAGCACCGTCGTTGGAGTTTTTCGGGTCAATTCGATGTTAGGGACATGTGTGGTCACCAAAGCAATAGTAGGACACCTTAGCGGTAACCCTAATGTCCTAGATCCTTTTTTATCTGAGGCAACCGTTTCGAGGCAACTTGGATCTTTAGACAGGAGGGCGACCTCTAAAACACCCTATACTTGACGACCACCTCGAGGCAACCAAGTGAGGCGTACCCTAGGAGTGGCATGTGCATGTGTGTCAGGTTTCATGTTAATTGTCTTTGAACATGCATCATTGTGAGCTATGGGTTGATTTTATTTTTCATACAAGTCTTGTCATGCATAATTAACAGTTAATAATTGTACGGAAAATAAAGTGCGGAAAGTGAATCTACGCTATTACAAGGCGTCGGGTATTTACATCGCCAAAAGCATAACCCTTGAAAATAAAATGTGAGAAAATAAAGAAAGCGATAAAAGCCCTAATTAACTATTACATTCTCGGAGCAGATACATAAATATGATCAAAATAATAAAGTGCACGCAAAGAATTGAATCGGGACGTTCTTAGGGTTTTGACCCTTTTTGGAGAAAATAATGGAATTTTGTCCTTTTTTGTTGCAATTAATTAAAATAAATCTAATAACTAATTAATTAATAATTAAAAGAAAAAGTAGTTTTGTGTTTTTTATGTTTTAATAAAAATAAAAATAAAAAAGGAATTAAAAGTGTCAAAAGAAAAACCCTAATTCTAGATTGATTTTATTTATTATGAAAAAGTCAAAATTAAACCTAATTAAGCTAAATTGGTTTATTAGAATTTATTTACCAAATAATAATTGATAATGAAATTAATACATAATAATAATAATAATAATAATAATATAAATATTTACATTTTTTTATTCTGAATTTATTATAAAAAATATTAGTTTATGAGGAAATTAAATAATAATAATAGTTATAATTATAATTAATAAAATAATTAAATAGAAAATATAAAAGAGGAAAAAAATGAGAAATAAAACCCTGGGGGTGATGGGCCAGCAAGGAGGTTTGCTAGCAATTTTGTGGCCCACTAGGCTCAAGCCCTGTTGACTTTCTGGATCCTCCAGAGCGCTTGTTGACTGGGAGCATGGTGCTCCTCATCTTTTGATCATTGGATTCACGTTCATGGCCACTTGGCACCTGGGTATCTGATATGCATGATAGACTCCTTGGCAAGCGCTGCATATGAACATATTAAGCAAAATAATACAAATGTTTTGAGTGGACCTGGGAATCGAACCCAAGTCCCAATGGTTACCAGCCACATCATCTTCCACTAAGCCATCTGAACGCATTTGTTAATATAACAACAAACAATTAATATATTAAACAATTAATTCATATGCTGTAGAAAAACAAAAACGCGCGCACTTATTCAAACCGTCCAACCACGTACTAACAGCTCATCATCGTCTTCCTTTTTCCCTGTAAAAGACAAACAAATAGCGGGGGGTTTTAACCCCTACAAACTTCCATAACCAAAAATAGCGAATAGGGCTGTAAGCAACATAAATGTTTCGCGAGGGTGGCGTTGGACTCGTCTTGTTCTGACGGTTTCAACCATAGGCATTAGGGGTCCCAATTTTACTGGATTTGAAAAGCCCTAAATTAAAAGCTTACGAACCCTAAAACATGTTCATGGCATCATTGGATTCTGGACGTTTCAATCCAATTAACCTATGCCAAAAGCTTTGTATGATTGCTAGCAACACAAAACACACAGGAAATCATGTTAATGATGCATAAATTTAGATTTACGATTCTGAAAAAGATTGACAAACCGTGGGACTGTTCTTGGTGGTTTCTTAGGCCTTAGCACTTGGTTTTGGTTGCAATGCGTTTCTGGGAGTCCTAGCAATGTGTTTGAATCCTCAAATTGCTTTGAAAGGGCCTGGAACCTGGAAAACAGTTTTGGCTTTTTCTTGATTTTTTTTTAATATGGTTATGGCTTTGTGCAGCAATTCTCACGTGTAAGGCATTAGGTTTAGCTTCTGTACTTATAATGGAATGGAATTAGGTTAAATCCTTGGGCAAAAGATCCATGGAATTATGATTTGTATATTTGATTTTCAATCAAATATTTTTCAATCTTTTTGATTGAAAAATCTTGCCAAACTTGGAGATCCTTGTCCCCTTGATGTGCACACGAAATCTCCAGCATATATTGAGCTTGTTTGCTTCACCAAAAGATTGCAAAACCATATCTTGATATTTTCCTACAATCAAATTAATTAAATGAATTAAAAATCAATTAAAAATCCAATTAATTAATAAAAATAATAAAATAATTCAATTTAATCTCAATGGGTCGTGCATAAGCCTTGGACAAAGTTTCAAGAAAGAATTTGAGGCCCAATAGCAAAAATGATGTGTTTTGAGCAAAGTTGACTTTTGCAAATTCACAAAAATTTACCAACTTCTCCAATGCATATCTTGCTCAATTTTGATCATATAAACATGTTCTTGGACATTTTGGAAAGGTATTGAAGTCCTCTAACCAATGCCTTTGGTACCATGTCATTGTGATTTACCAATCTCAACTTATGGTCTTTGACTTAAAGTGCATTTTTGTTGACTTTTGAAATTGACCTATAATGTAGAAATTGATAACTTTTTATGAGAGCATTTATAGGACTTGGAATGTGAAGATGAGTTGTAGGAAATGTCAACCCCTTCAAAATCAGAATTGGATGGGATTTTTCTGATGAACCATGAAAAAGTTATGCCCTGGTCAAGATACAGTTGACTTTTCTGCTGTCCAAAAATAGTAACTTTTGCATCTTTGATGATTTTTGAGCCATGCTTGAGGAATCATGATCAAGACTTGATCAAATGATGATTGTGGACTCAAAATAAGATGTTGACCAAAAATTTTGACTTTTGACTGTAAAATGACCATTTTACCCCTACAGTTGACTGTGGAGCAAATGGAGCTTTTGATTGTGCAATTTGGGACTGTGAGTCTTGAAACTTGGCATATAGATGCTTGACAATGTATATAGGCCTATGAGACTTGATTGAGCCATTGAAAATCCCAAATTCATTGAAGGAACCAAAACCCTAATTTTGACTGGCTTAGGAGGCATTTGGACTGTGCAACCCTTGAGTAGTCTTGAACCAATTGAAGATGATTCCTGATAAACTTTGAAGAATATGGGAGGGCAAATTTTGGGGTACAACATTACCTCATTCTCATATGTCATCAATGAATCATGGAAGTTTTTGCATACAAACTTTGTGTTCTTTGTCTTTCTTTTTACTTCTTTCAAAGATAGTTATACTCTTACACACACTCACATTCAAAATGCAGATATACATCCATTCGGGATCCCATGGGTAACGATTCTGCTATGGTCTTCTGTGACTCTGAAAATCTAATCTACCAAGCCAAAGACGAAGGTGAGGAAGATTGTGAAGTACCATGGGAACTTTCCAGGTTATTATAATAAAAAGATAGGACCATACAACCCCACGAAGAACCAGTGGACACAATTAACCTAGGTACCGAAGAGGACAAGAAAGAAGTCAAGGTGGGTGCCAATCTGGAACCCAGTGTCAAGAAGCGTCTGACTCAGTTGCTACATGATTATGTCGAGGTCTTTTCCTGGTTGTACAAAGACATTCCGGGACTTGATGCTGATATCGTGGTACATCGTCTACCAACAAAAGAAGACTACCCTCAGGTAAAACAAAAGGTTCGTCGCATGCAACCAGACATGTCAGAAAAGATTAAGACTAAAGTCATGAAACAATTCAATATCGGATTCTTGGTCGTCACCTCCTATCCGCAATGGGTCGCCAATGTTGTTCCCGTGCCTAAAAAGGACGGCAAAGTGCGAATGTGCGTGGACTACAGAGATTTGAATAGGGCAAGCCCTAAGGATGATTTCCCACTTCCCCACATCGATATTTTGGTTGACAATACAGCACAGCATAAGGTGTTTTCCTTCATGGATGGTTTCTTAGGTTACAATCAAATCAAAATGGCGCCTGAGGACATGGAGAAAACAACTTTTGTCACACAATGGGGCACATTCTGTTACAAGGTTATGCCATTCGGGTTGAAGAACGCTGGGGCAACCTATCAACGTGCCATGGTAGCTCTATTTCACAACATGATACATCACGAAATAGAGGTCTATGTGGACGACATGATATCCGGATCTCAAACTGAAGAGGAATATCTTGACCATTTACAGAAACTCTTTGAGAGACTAAAGAAATATAAGCTGAGGTTGAACCCGAATAAATGCACATTTGGGGTAAGGTCCGGTAAACTCCTAGGCTTCGTCGTCAGCGATAAAGGTATCGAAGTAGACCCTGCTCCTCGTACTGAGAAGGAAGTCAGAGAATTCTTGGGACGGCTAAAATACATTGCCAGATTCATTTCTCACGTGACAACTAATTGTGAACCAATCTTCAAATTACTGAAGAAAGATCAAGTAGTCAAATGGAATGATGAGTGCCAAACTGCCTTCGACAAGATCAAAGAGTACCTATAAGAGCCTCCTGTTTTGATTCCACCAGTCGAGGGAAGACCCTTGATTATGTATCTAACTGTTTTGGAAAATTCAATGGGGTGTGTGCTGGGACAACATGACGAGTCTGGCCGAAAAGAGCATGTTATTTATTACTTGAGAAAAAAGTTTACCGACTATGAAACAAGATATTCACTGCTCGAGAAAACTTGTTGCGCTCTGGCATAGGTTGCTCGCCAGCTAAGACAGTATATGCTGACCCATACTACCTTATTGGTATCCAAGATGGATCCAATAAAATACATATTCGAGAAGTCTGCCCTCTCTGGGAGAATAGCAAGGTGGCAGATGATCCTGGCAGAATATGACATTCAGTACACTATCCAGAAAGCAATAAAGGGCAGTGTGCTAGCCGATCACCTTGCTCATCAAGCTGTAGACGACTACCAGTCCATGAAGTTCGAATTCCCAGATGAAGACATCATAATGGTAAACAACTTTGAAGAACTCAGACCATATGACGGACCGGAACAAGGATCCCGATGGACCCTAGTTTTTGATGGGGCGTCCAACGCACTCAGCAATGGCATTGGTGTTGTACTCATATCCCCTGAAGGATGTCACACTCCCTTCACTATAAGACTCTTCTTTAACTGTACAAATAACATGGCAGAATACGAAGCGTGCATTTTTAGTCTCAAGGTTTCCATAGATTTGGGGATCAAGTCCTTAAGTGTATTCGGAGATTCAGCCTTAGTTATCAGCCAGATCAAAGGAGAATGGGACACTAAACACCCTAACCTTATCCCCTACAAAGAACATGTGTTGACATTAATCCCACATTTTGAGAAGATTACCTTCGAGCATTTCCTGCGTGAAGAAAATCAACTAGCAAACACGCTAGCCACAATGTCATCCATGTTTAAACTCAAATGGGATAACGAGGCTCCCCGGATCACCATTGAGCAAATGTATGAACCAGCTCACTGTCACGAGATCAATACTGAAGAAGTAGTGGATCGACCTTGGTTCCACGAAGTTAAGAGGTATCTTGAGGCTCAAGAATATCCGGAAGGAGCTTCAATCAATGATAAGAAGTTCTTAAGGAGATTATCTGTTAAGTTCTTCCTTAGTAATGGCATTCTCTACAAACGCAACCACGACTCTATATTACTTCGTTGCATAGACAAGGTTGAGGCAGAAAGGATCATGGTTGATCTACATAATGGAACTTTTGGCACCCATTCCAGTGGACATACGATGGCAAAGAATATCCTACGGGCAGGTTATTACTGGTCTACCATGGAAGCAGATTGCTATCAGCACTCTCAAACTTGTCATAAGTGTCAGATCTATGCTGACAAAGTGCATGTACCTCCAGTTCCTCTGAATTCCCTGACTGCTCCCTGGCCATTTGCCATGTGAGGCATTAACATGATTGGGGAAATCAAGCCTACAGCCTCTAATGGACACTGCTTCATCTTGGTGGCCATTGACTATTTCATAGAGTGGGTTGAGGCAGCTTCTTTCGCTTCCGTTACCAAGAATGTTGTCGCCCGGTTCATCAAACATAATCTCATCTTTCGGTATGGAATCCCGGAGAGGATCATCACAGACAATGGTACAAATCTCAATAATATTGTGATCACCGCACTATGCGTGCAATTCAAGATCCAGCACCATAAGTCTTCCCCTCACCGGCCGAAGATGAATGGCATTGTCGAAGCCGCAAATAAGAACATTAAGAAGATCATACAGAAAATGATAATAACCTACAAGGACTGGCATGAGATGCTACCATTCGCTCTCCATGGTTACCGTACCACGGCGCGCACATCAACTGGGGAAACACCTTACTCTCTGGTATACGACATGGAAGTTGTCTTGCCTATTGAGGTCCAGATCCCCTCTTTGAGAATTATGAAGGATACATGGCTGAATGAAAAATATTGGATCCAAACTCGACTTGATCAACTGAACTTGATTGATGAGAAAAGGATTACTGTTGTCTGTCATGGTTAAATGTATCAAAAACGGATGATCAAGGCTTTCAACAAATAGGTCAGACGCCAAGTGTATCAAGTCGGGAATTTGGTAATCAAGCGCATCATACTGTCGCAGGGTGATCCCAGGGGAAAATGGACTCCTACATACGAAGGACCGTTTGTGATCAAAAGCATATTCTCTGGTGGAGCAATGATCTTAACCACTATGGATGGTGATGACCTTCCGCACCCTGTGAACGTGGACATAGTCAAAAAATACTACGCATAAGAGACCCGCTAGGTTGACACACCTAGGCAAAACAAGGGCATCCCGGCGAACCAAAAAGATTCGGGCAAAAATTAGGGATAAAACAAAAAAGATCTGTACACCCGGCAAGTCGAAAACCCAAAAGGGAGACTTGGGCAAAAAAGGGTATCCCGGTGGACTTAAAACCCGAAAGGGAGGTCCAGGAAAAAGTTAGGGAATTAAAGCGTATGACTATGTCCTGTTGGACCACCTTACAGGAAACCTTTGGCTTCGACTAACAAACTCAATGGGTCTGGTCAGTTCAATCAACTTCGGACAAGGCGGCAAGTGGACAAGACGCTCAGATACACGAAGGCTATAGCAGAATGGGAACCCCATGGGATTATTGCACATGGATATCTTTTCTTTGTATCATATTTTCATTTTTTACGACGACATTCCCTTACTAGAATGTTTGTCTCATTGTACAAAAATACTTGTTCAAGTTAATACGAAGATACCCCTTTGAAAGTGAAAAACTATCAATTTTTTCTTTATTCCTGTGTTTTGCTTACAAAAGCGTCCAATGATTTATTTTCGAACATATGCATTTGAACGTAACTACTGTTTACAAATGAACAAAAATAGAAAGACAATCACTAATGGCTTTAGGAAATAGGATAATATCTTTAGACTATAAAAACCCCTGCAGCGTGCAGCTTAATGATGTCAAGCTCTCTCGCATCCCCGGTGGAACAAAACTTCCAGTAATCACTCCCCAGTGGAAGTCGCCCAATTCCTCAGGATTCCCCAACAAGATTTCACAAGAAATACACAGCGTTTCCTTCACAATAGAGTTTATTTCTCTAACAAATAGAAGCTCATCAACTCATCAGCACTTCAAAACATGAAGACTTACACTCCACGTCCCCAACAGCAGTCAGGGATTTTATTTTCCCTAAATCCAACAGTGTTACAACAGCATAGCTTACATGCCCATACATCGCATCCATACGTCATAACATTAACAACACGAACGCATACAAAATAATATCACTCATTTTATTGAGAACATCATTGTATAATCCATTTCATACATCATGACATTGAATACAACTAATCTTTCATCTCTTCAGGAAAGATCAGTCAGCAGATGGCTATCATCAACAATTTACAAAAGGTCAGAGATTGATGCCTGAAACAAGCCAGGACAATTATCTACATGACCAGCTGAAGCAATCCTGCAGATTTCTTCTCATTCAGCTTTTAGATACAGTTCAGATACGCTCCAGACATGGATGTCATTCTGATACTCATTCAGTTTCAGCTTTCAGATACAGTGCAGATACGCTCCAGATACGAATGCCATTATGATACTCATTCAGATTCAGCTTTCAGATATAGTTCAAATACGCTCCAGATATAGACACCATTCTGATACTCATTCAGATTCAGCTTTCAAATATAATTCAGATACGCTCCAGACATGGACGCTATTCTGATACGCATTTAGATTTAGATTTCAGATACAGTACAGATACGCTCCAGATACTGACGTCATTCTGATACTCATTCAGATTCAACTTTCAGATACAGTGCAGATACGCTCCAGATACGGACGCCATTTTGATACTCATTCAGATTCAGCTTTCAGACACAGTTCAGATACGCTCCAAATATGGATGCCATTCTGATACTCATTCAGTTTCAGCTTTCAAATACGGGTCAAATACAATCCATTTATGGATATTATTCTAGTACTCAACCCAACACGTCCACTATTTTAGTGTAAATCGACCAAAGATTTATTCTGACACTTCTTCCATTCCTGCCAACAATCATTCTTGGATGGCATTTACAAGCCCATCTCTAGAAAATCTCCATCATTCCTCCAAATGGCATATATAAGCCCATTCACAATTTATGTTTGAGTGCAAATTTCTGGGCATTTTAGTGTCCAATCATCTTCCACCTTCAAGTCACGAATGGCGAATCCGCCAATCTAACTTTTCAGATTTAAGAAGATTGAACAAAGGCAGTTGTTGTACCCCAAAATTTTCCCTCTCATTTCTCAAGGATTTTCTCACAAGATCTTCCATGACGTCAAGTTTGCAGCACCAATACATTAATTTAGGTCTGGAATTGGCACAAGGGCAAAATAGTCAATTGCATACTGAAAAGTCAAACTTTGACTTTTAGATCAAAAATGAAGTTTCAAGAATCATATTTCATCAGAACATGTTGAAATATGAATTTTGTTTCTTCAAGAAAATCAAAAGTCAAGATTACTTTGGAAAAGTCAGAATTCTAAATACTTAGAAATTTTTCTAAGTGTTTAGGAAATATGATAAATTTAAAACTTCTGGCTAGATTTTCACCATGATACAAGTTGATTCTGGAAGAACTTCTAACACAAGAATTGTAGATCTCAACAAGATCTAAAACATTGCAGAGCAGAACTTCCCCTAAAAATGATGGGATTTCAAGTTATAAATCCTCAAAGACACGTCCCTGAAACTGAAACACTTAGTAAATTATGAGCATTTTCAAATGAGGATTTGGTTACAACTTCTGGGTCAGTTTTCATGTAGGTTCAGTCAGAATTTGAAAAAGTAATTCAAAGAGGGTCTACAAAGCGTGTTATAAGCTTTCTGGAAAATCTGAGAACTCCTTCAGAACATGCTGGAACAGGGAGATTCGAAGATCAGAAGTTGGATGTTTGTTTTAAGTTACGTTGATGCTGAACTTCTGATCTAGAGTAAGCTATGATATATAATCTCATATTGAAGGATTTCTGGTTTGATAAATCTCATCATCATTTAATGCTCACACCCACTTTTGAGTCTTTATCCAAAGGATTTCCCCAAGTGTGGCATAAAAGTACCTTTGTTGTCCTTGAAAAGCAGACTTTTGTACAAGGTTTATGTTGGGCCCGTGTTTTTCTTTAGTATTTGAGGGTACTTTTCCTTAATTCATGCTTACAACCCCAGCTTAGGCACGGCTAAAAGCTGCTAACCACCTTACTTTGTGTGTTGAACCTTACTTGTTTGAACTTGCTTCAAGAACAAATCAGCGCCTAGTGTATGATGGTTTTACTTTTGACTTCTCTAAGCTACTAAATCCTTGCCTATCAATTGAACTTCATTTGCAACTGTAAAGGGAGGAGAATTTTAAAATTAGCCTTGAAACCTTGCTTAAATTTCAAAGAACTGGAAACTAAAAGCATAAACACAAAAACCTGTTAAGCTTTTATTTCTTTTCACGCCCAAACTATAATTTTCTTGCACATCTCTTAGCCAAATTAGAAACAATCCTAACTTCTGTTTACAGACTGCGATTCCATCTCCACCAACTTCCATTTCAAAAATCAGAACTTCGATTCTTGGCTGTTCCAGAATTTTCTAGCCATCCTTTAGCTCAAGTTAAAGATTGTTCCAGCCTTCTGAGAACGTGAGAAAGTTGACCAGAATATCGCAGCAACCTGAACCAGACTCTAATTCAGAACAATCTCCAAAAGCAAGGTAAATTTCTTCTGACTTGCATCTCATTGCTTAGGCATTTCTAGGCTTGCATTTTCAAAAATACAATGTAGATATCATGGCTCTGATTCTGTACATACTCAGATTTCATGTATTTTTGCCTAAGTAGAGAGAATCTATGTTCATAACTTCTTGAGGAAATTAGGACTCAAAATTAGGATTAGCAAAATTCATGCTTGCTTCTGATTTACAGTTCTAATATTTTATACTTCTAAAACCATGATGAAACTTGCCATAACTGTTGCGTGTGCATTTTCTGTTTTGTTGAGAAATCGCTAAGCTGCAGATGCTCTAATTGGCGTGGAGATGAAGCTCATCATCAGAACTTACTTTGTGTTATATGTTTATGTTTTTACTTCTAATATCGGATGTATAGCCACCCCGGTGGTAGAGAGTGTGTGCATAAGACATTAATGTTAAGGGTCCTGAGTTCATACCCCAGAAACACCCCCTTTTTTACATTTATTTCCTGACACTTTTACCCCATTAATTGGACCAGAACTTCTAAATCAATCCCTTTAATTGCTTATCAAAACATTGATCCTGGACCAAAACTTCTAGACATTCCCATCCAACAGCATTGACACTTCACTTACCCATTATCAGAATTTCTAGATGTCCAGCTACATCAGAATTTCTAGATTCTCTCAATAACCAGAAGTTATGACCTTCCAGTAATATTACAACTTCTCAGTTGACAGTTGCATCAGAACTCCTAGGATTTCCTTTGTCCCCAGAACTTTAGTGTACCCGGACCCAATACTTCTGACCGTCCCCTTTTCTGCTAACATTTTCCTTCTGACTTACAGCGCACCAGAGTCAGAGCTTCTTACTTCAGCAATGCCCTGATTTTGATTCTGACCCCTTTTTCTCTTATTATTCTTTATCATCATTTTTATTTTCATTAATCAAAAACACCAAAATCGTTTTTATATTCACATACTTTATTTTATTTCTTTTAATACCAAAAGACTAAAAATATTTTCTTAAACAAAACAAGTCCATTTCATCTCTTGTACATTATTTCAATATGGTTGTAATAGATGATTAGGACGTTAAATTCCTTGTAGTCCCCATTTTTAATTTTTACACCCCTCCCCTAAGTGATGTAATAGCGTAGTAATTTTAAATTCCATAATTTATCGCTTTATATACAAAATGCTAGCGATTAGGGTTTTGTATGGAAAGACTAAAACCAACAAATAGCAAACCCTAATCAAAGACAAATCAAGCATGAAAATAAATACACTTCCACACATACACCCCCCTAGGGTAAATCCACTTGATTGCCTTACAAAGTTGGCCATATTATGCATATTAGGTATCTTAGCAAAAATACAAGATCATAGTCCCTCGATGACGCTATCCATGTTGCCTTTCAAAATGATCTTAGTCCCTACACAAAAATGCTAAGATGTCTTGCAACATTGCTAATCATGGTTATACGATGACCCACGCCCGTCCCTTTTACATCCAAAGATAGGGTTGCTTACCAAACCAATGGTAAGATAACAATGTCAAAGGAAAAAGGAAATGAACATGAAAGAATTTTTGTTCCTAGTTACTTGCTCCATTTCAAAACAAAACATCCTTGATATTTGCAAAAACAAACACCTACATTTTCAAAACACCTTTCAAACTTGAAAACATTTTCAAAAGATCAACACCTTTGTGTACATTCTTACGAACGAGAATCATTACAAATTTTTCCTAAACAATGGCCTCTTTACAAAATACTTTCAAAAAACCAGACAAAGCACATTTTCAAACAAAAGCAAGCGACCTAGCAAGTAACTAAGAGCCCATGCAAAATCATGGATGAAAAGGGTGCTAATACCTTCCCTTTTCATAATATACCCCCCGAACTCAAGAAACAATCTCAAAGGTCTTTCCTGTGCTTTTTCACCTTTCCTTTTGGATAAAAGAAAAGTCGGTGGCGACTCTTGCTAACTGCAACATTTACGATCAAACACAAAACACCCAAGTCAGTTCTCCCATTGTATCACACCAACTTAATAAAAATAATTCCGCCTTTGACGATAAAAATTCAAATTGATAAAAAAAATATTCAAAAATATTTAATTAAATAAATAATTAAATATCGGGGCATTACAACTCTCTCACACTTAAAATATTTTCTTCCTCGAAAATAAAAGTTTACCTAGTTCAAATAACTCAGGATAGGAGTCTCGCATCTTGCTCTCCAACACCCAGGTCATACTCTCTCTAGCAGCTCCTAACCAGACAACTTTCACCAATTCAATCTCCTTTCCTCTTAGAATCTTTATCTCGCGATCCGTGACTCGCACAGGCATCATCTCCACCACGAGATTATCCCGTACTTGCACATCGTCCATCTGAATCACATGAGACGGATCGGAAATATACTTCTGAATTTGCGATACATGAAACACATTGTGTAAATTGGCACGATTTGGCGGTAATTCCACTCGGTAAGAAACTTTCCCAACTCGATCCGATATCTGATACGGACCAATAAAACGAGGAGTCAACTTCTTAGAATTTAGAGCTCGCCCAACAGTAGTCACAGGTGTGACTCTCAAAAACACGTGATCACCAACTTGGAATCCTAAATATTTCCTTATCTTGTCATGGTAAATTTTCTATCTACTTTGAGAAACCTTCATCTTCTCTCAGATAAGCTCCACTTTCTCAGTAGTCTCTCAAACAATCTCTGGTCCAAGTACCACACTTTCACCAGATTCATGCCAACACAACATAGCCCTACACCTCTGACCATACAATGCCTCAAAAGGTGCCATCCTAATACTAGAACGGTAACTGTTATTATAAGTGAACTCAATCAACGGAAGATAAGTATCCCATGAACCTCCCTGCTCAAGAACACATGCTTTCAACAGATCCTTCAATGACTGAATAGTCCTCTCGGTCTGACCATCCGTCTGAGGATGATATACCAAACTCAACCTCAACTTAGATCCCAACGCCTCTTGAAAACTTTTCCATAAATCATAAGTAAACCTCGGATCTCTATCCAACACAATACACAAAGGAACACCATGAAACTTCAGAATTATTCTGGTGTATATCTCTGCCAACTTTGAAATCGGATATGTGATGTTAATAGGTATAAAGTGTGCCGACTTTGTAAGCCTATCAACAATCACCCATATCGAGTCGTGTCCTCTCAAGGTACTAGGTAATCCCGTTACAAAGTCCATCGAAATGATATCCCATATCCATTCTGGAATCTCTAACGGTTGAATCAACCCTACAGGCTTCTGAAGCTCAATCTTCGACTTCTGACAAGTCAAACAAGCATACACAAACTATGCCATATTTTGCTTCATACCATGCCACCAAAACAAACCTTTCAAATCTTGATACATTTTAGTAGCTCCTGGATGAATACTCAAACTGCTTCTATGACTTTCCTCAAGAATTACTTTCTTAATCTCTTCATCATCAGGAATGCAAATACGATCTCGGAATCTCAACACACCTTGCGCATCTATCTTGAAATCATCATTCTCAGATCGATCGATTCCCATCATCATATCCACCAACTTAACATCTAACTTTTGAGCCTTACTGATGTTATTGAGAAATTCATTATTAATCTTTAACATTCCCAACATAACACTCTGCGGTGTCACTTCACAAACTAAACTTAAATCTCGGAATTGCTCAATCAACTCCAACTCTTTACCCATCATTGTCGACATGTGCAAAATATTTCAGCTTAAAGCATCGGCCATAACATTAGCTTTTCCTGGATGATAATTCAAACTGAAATCATAATCCTTCAACAATTCTAACCACTTTTGCTGCCTCATATTCAACTCTTTCTGATCAAAAAGGTACTTCAAACTCTTATGGTCACTAAACACTTCGAATCTAGAACCATAAAGATAATGCCTCTAGATTTTCAACACAAAGACAATTGCAGCCAATTCTAAATCATGTGTAGGATAATTCTTTTCATGAGTCCTCAATTGTCTCGACGCTTAAGCAACCCCCTTACTATTTTGCATGAGTACACCACCTAACCCCATCAGACAAGCATCACAATACACAACAAAAGGTTCCCCCGGATTAGGCATAGTCAAAACTAGAGCCGATGTCAACCTCTTATTCAACTCGGTAAAACTTTCTTCACACCAACCATCCCACACAAAGGCTTTACCCTTACAAGTCAACTTGGTCAACGGAAGTGCCAACTTAGAAAAACCTTCGATAAACCGTCTATAGTAACCGGCTAATCCCAAGAAACTTCTAATCTCGGTAATCGACTTTGGAGTTTCCCATTGCAATACAGCATCAACTTTAGAGGGATCCACGGCAATGCCACTACCAGAAATGACATGACCAAGGAAACTAACCTCATGCAACCAGAATTCACACTTGGACAACTTCGCATACAACTTCTTCTCTTTCAAAACTTGCAATACAACTCTTAGGTGCTCTTCATGTTCTTCTTCCAATTTAGAGTAAATTAGAATGTCATCAATAAATACCACCACAAATCGATCCAAATAAGTACGAAAGATACGATTCATGTACTCCATGAATACTTCGGGCGCATTCGTCGCATCGAAAGGCATCACTGAATACTCGTAGTTTCCATACTGAGTTCTGGACACGGTCCTTCTGAATATCATCTTCTTTCAGTCTAATCTGGTGATACCCTGACTTCAAATCAATCTTAGAAAACACACTTGCACCCACCAATTGATCCATCAAGTCATCAATTCTCGGAAGCGGATACGTGTTCTTAATCGTCACTTTATTTAACTGTCTGCAATCAACACAAAGTCTCATACTTCCATCTTTCTTCTTCACTAACAACACGGGCGCTCCCCATGGCGATACACTTGGTCTTACAAACTTTTTCTTAAGCAACTCTTTTAATTGCTTCTTCAATTCAGACAATTCGGATGCAGACATCATGTACTGTGCCATAGAAACAGGTTTAGTACTAGGTACAAGATCAATCGCAAACTTAACTTCTCTTTCTGGCGGTACATCAGGAATTTCATCAGGAAACACTTTAGGAAATTCTCGCACCACCTGCAACTCATCAATCCTAACTTGGTTCTCAATCGATAGTGACGCCATCAACAAGAACATCTGCGCTTTGTCTTGCATCAGTTTCCTCAACTGTTTACTAGTCAACAAACCAACTTCTTCCTCTTCAGGAGTAGAAAACCTCACAGACTTGTTATAGCAATTGATATGAACATAGTTATACTCTAACCAGTTCATACCCAAGATCACATCCAAACCGCTCAACGGCAAACAAATCAAGTCAACAGCAAATTCTTTTCCGAAGATCGACAAAGGGAAACTCAAACACACACGAGAAGTAGTCACCGATACCTTAGCCAGAATCTCGACGACCATTTCTCCATTCATAGAAGACAATACAAGACCCAATCTTTCAACACAATCAACAGCAATAAAATAATGAGTAGCACCAGTATCAATAATAGTAATTAAAGGAGTACTATTAATGAAACATGTACCTCTGATGAGTCTGTCCTCACTAGCTGTCAGAGTCCCAGCCAAAGCAAACACCTTACCACCAGTTTGTGCCTTCTTTGATTTTGGACAATGACTACCAATGTGTCCTTCTTCACCACAGTTGAAACAGATCATATCCCTATGCTTTCAGTCAGATATCGTATGCCCAAACTTACCACAACAGAAACACCTATTCCCATCAGCAGTAGTGCACACATTACTCTTGTAACCAGGTTGCCCACATTTGAAACATATAACTCTAGCAGGAGCATCTCCCCCACTAGTCCTCTGACCATGAGAAACTCTTTGTTTACCTCTACCATCATCATAAGGCTTGTTATGGTTCTGTTGATTCTTGCCTCTCTTATCACTAACAATCTTGTGATAAGCATTGTTATCCTCTTCAAAGATCCTACAACTATCAACCAAATCAGAAAAGACACGAATCTTTTGATATCCAATAGCCTTCTTGATTTTCGAGCGCAACCCATTCTCAAACTTGATGCACTTAGAATATTCAGCACCTTCACCGTCAAAATGTGGATATAACTTAGCTAGCTCAATGAACTTAGAAGCATACTCAATGACGGATTTTTTCCCTTGATTCAACTCAAGGAACTCAATGTCTTTCTAACCCCGAACATCTTCAGGATAATACTTCCTCAGAAAATCCCTACGGAACACAATCCAAGTGATTTCCTCACCTGCAGCTTCCAACCTTGCATGCATTTCTAGCCACCAGTCATCAGCTTCAACAGCTAGCATATGAGTGCCATATCGAACCTTTTGTGCTGGAGTGTAATACATCACATGGAAGATCCTCTCAATCTCTTTAAACCAATCTAGTTCTCTATCAGGATCATGCTTACCCTTGAACACCGGCAGATTCTCCCTTTGGAAAGTCGCCAAACTACGAGATCCAGCATTCTCGTCAGCATTAGGCTGATTCTGCATAGCCTGAGTCATCGCTTGCAGAGCAGCAGCAATCGCAGCATCGTTCCTTCAAGTCATCTTATCTTATCACTGAAACATAAACAACAATTAATGAAAACTAACAATACTCGATTGTTAAACAACTACGACTCGATAACTTGACTGGACTGACCGACCTACGCTGATACCACTAATGTAACACCCCAATTCTACCCCAAGAAATTAGCAGAAAATCAGAGTATAAAAATTTCCAATATAATTAGGATGTCACATATTCAACAAAGACACATAAAACTGTCATGCTTTTAGAATAGATACATAACACTTAAAGAAGCATAAAGAACACAACTCATGAATACAGTCTTCATAACATAAACCAAACTTTGATTAATCACGCAGCGGATTCATAGTTGTTCTCTAAATAAGATATATCATCTTTTGAATTATAAAACAACACCAACACCATAACTCCTCAAATAACAACATAAGGTTCAATAAATAAACAACAAAATAAGAAAAACATTCATTTCTCCCCGAGTGCTATGTATCAGAGAAAAATACACCAAACTCGAACTAACAATGTTATTGGCTACTCCTCTTGGTTACTTTCACGTTGTTGTACCCCAATTTTTCCCCTAAGATCCCTTCATCATACCATGTTGATTCATTCACAACAAGATCACACTAGGATTCTTGGTTCCCCTCCTTATATTTAGCTTTGCACTTTGAGGAATCACCAAGCACCTTGACTTGTGTTCTTTTGTGATCGTGAATATTTTTTGTCTTGATTTCTTCTCTTAATTAATAAAATGCAATGTTAGTTTGTCTTGCTTGTTACTCATGTAGGTAAAGGCAATAAAATTCAGCAAGTTGCTCCATGGGTTCATGAGTTTATTTCCATGCCCTAGTCAATAAAGCTTGAGAAGCTCAAACCTCACCATTGGATTTGTTTTGGAAGAAATTGCATGGCAAGGTTATTTTGGTTCACCACATTTCAAGGTTATTAAATTTGGTTGAAAAGCACAACGGATTGATTAGAGAAGTTGTCATGCTTGGACAAGGTCTTATTCCCATTGGTCACAAGTACATATTTCTCTCAATTATCAAGATATGGAAGTGGTTGTGGTTGCTATGAATTCTCATTATCATCCTCAACAACTTATGTTTACAAAGCATTTTTTTGGTACAAGAAGTTTGTTCAAAATTGTCAAAGTTCCTCAAGGCATGTTTCTTAATCTAGGAGCTAGGGTTTTGAACTTCAAAGGAGTATATCTTTCTTATCTTTTGGTATTTTTGAGTGATTCAAAATACATCATTCTCTTTAAAGGGTTATTAAAAAATCACTTCAAAATTTCCAAGGATTTTTCATGTGGAAGAAACTTGATGAGGAAGAAAGATTACAAGTCCTCCAGATGAATCCCCATTTTTCCATGTGTGACTTCAAATGATCATAACTTGGTCAATTTTTATCACCTTGAGCCCATTCTTTTCACATAATAATTTTGAGGATGTGAACTTTATTCCTTATTTTATGTGCAAAATGAGAAAATGGATGGAAGTTACCTTAAGGATACAAAATATTATAGGTCATTTAATGATTTTTTGCCAACTTCAACAATTCATAACTCTCTCAATTTTTGGATATTTTGAATGCTTCAAGTTTCAAAATTTGATTCAATAGATCTACTTCATGCCATATTTTTTGGTCAAGAGAAAATTCCAAGTGGAAGGCCATGTTTGGATGCAAGACATTATAGGTCATTTTTGAAGAAATATTTAAAATATTTCTAAGTATGGAAAGTCAACCCTTTTTCTCCAACTTTGACTCAATGCAACTTTCAGCTCAAGCATCCATTTAACTCCATTATTTTTCCATTGCAAAGCTTTTAACCTCATCTTTCTAAAGCATCGAGAATCATGCACTAAAACCCCTTGAGTTGAAGATGCCATTATTTTGAATTTGGTAACTTGGAACTGAATTTCTCACCAAGTCAGAATTTTGAAATCCATAATATGGCCTCTAATCACAAGATTTATACGTGTTTTTAATTTAAACTTGATTAACAAACTTGCCAGAAGTGTTTAGCTCCTCAAAACGCAAGGATTGGATGAGTTTTGGTGAAAATAAGATCACACTTCACTTGTGCATCAGGTTTGCACGAATTCCCTCCAAAATGCATCATTCACTCTTCCTTTTTATCCCATTTGCTTCTCCTATAAATACATGAACTATCCCATTCATGGATTCTTGGAGATATTTGTCAAATCTCGACGTAACTGCCCCAGGTTGCACAAATTTTGAATAGGTTACTTGGCCTGATTTCCCCAGTTTGAAGTTCAAAGAGATTTATCGATATGATTGCCTCTGATTGGTTGGCAAAATCTAGAAGATATTTATCAACGTGGTAGCCTATGATTGGAAGCTTGAAGAGATTCATTGACATGATAGCCTCTGATTGACAGCTTCGACGGGATGCCCTAGAATAAGATCATTCTTTGCTTTTTGACAGGTTTCTGTAGCAATTCATCCTTCGGGATAACCAGGTTTTCATTTGATGCTTATAATACAAGCTTACTTGATGTTCAAGCACTTATTTATATGCACATAATGTTTGTCTAAGAATGATAATTCTAATGAAAATCCTATGCTTGTCTTTGAAGTTTAAAAACTTTTATTGAAAAGAGGTCGACGCATCAATTTTTTTGTTTTTTCATGAAAAGGTGGTGTGTTACCAACTCAAATTTTTAGAAAATCTCTGAGGAGTCGGGTTACTGCATTCTCGCTACAGTATCGCTTTCGAATTAACCCATGCTTCAGTTAGGACTTTTAAGGGTTGTAATGTGTCCTGTTTCACGATTTTAGAAAAAAGATTTAAAGCTCAACATTATTTGGTGCCCACCCATTCTCCATGATGATCTCCATTCCTATGTTCAGTTAACTTGATACGAGCACTCATATCTCGATAAGAGAGTTTGTGATGATTGAGGAACCACGGGGGTTTCTTGAACACGACAATTACTAACTTTTGTTCTTTGGTGTCTCATCACTTGACCTTATTCTTTGCTGGGGATCTTTATTTTGTAATCCTTTATTTTCCCTAATTTTTTCCTGGACAATTTTTGAATTTGAAGTTGCAGTCCAGCGGGATGCCCTGACTTTTGCCTAAGTCACTTTCTTTTCAAGTTTCGACTTAGCGGTGCTTTTTGTCTCTTTCTTTTTGAATAAATCGTTGATCTTTGTGTCATCTTCAATTTGTCGGAAGAGGTTGTGATTTCCTGAGTCCTTGATAGATGAGGGATAACCATTATGGTATCGTCATATGTTGACTTCCTGATATGCGAGAGACACACATGGGGATATTGTTCTCTTTGATGCACGCTGCTGATAGATGAAGGTTAGTCATTGCGGTTTTGACTTTCCCCAGCCTTTTGATGGATAACCACTGTTATATCCTTAGATGCGCACTCCTGATGAGTTCTGAACGCTCGATTGAATTAATTGAAATCTACCCACCCCAAGTTTAAAATTGAGGGTTTTTCTCGAACAAAAAATAAACTCCTACTTCAAAGGCTCGAAAGGGTTGACTAGGGTCTATCTCCCTTATATCTCCATTTTTGGGGATTTGAAACAATACATGTACATCGTCAGCAGGTTTTTATTCAAAAGCACACCGCTTGAGAATCTAGGTTTCATATGTTCATCATCCTCCACCAAGAGTTATTTTGTTCTTTAAATTAAAAAGAGTTAAGCATCAAAAGCAAGTAAAATAACAAAAATGTAAATGAGTGAATACGAATGGATTAGTTCAAGACAAACACAGTCAGTGCATTATGATTTAATAAAAACAAACAGGTTTACATATAAGAAAGTATTGAACAAAACAAGAAATATTACAAATGATAATACAAATGAAATTAGAAATTGCCATGTTCAGGAGGCTTCTTCAGGCTTCACTTATTTGAGAAGATGCCCTTGTGGTCTTGACACATGTCTCAGCAAGAGGATTCAATCCATTATCAAACCCTTTGGAGTGAATGTGATAACTTTGGCATCAAGGAGGTCTTGAATGCTATTTTTTAGTGCCCTGCAATTCTCAATTGTGTGTCCTGGAGCCCCTGAATGTAATTCACAATGAGCATTAATATCATACCCCCGTGGGAGAGGATTTGGTGTTGGACCAAGTTCACTCAATTGAACTAACTGATTGGCACGCAATTGAGAGAGGAGTTGAGCATAAGGAATAGGTATAGGATCCACCCTTCTTTCAGGAACTTTCTTCCTCTTTCGTCCTCGTTGCCCCTGAGGTTGTTGATTCATCTAAAAAGGCCCAGATCATGTTTGTTGAACATACATTTGTCTCTGTGTGTACTGTTGTTGATGATGGATGAACTGATGTTGAGCCACCCGAGGTTGTTGAGCAGAAATTGTAGCATATGCTCGAGGAACAGATCGATTAGGATGAACAACTGATGCTTGACAGTGCAGATCTTGATCTCGATGATGGATTAGGGCCTTCCCTTTGTCGATAGTAGAACTAGTCTCTCATTCTTTCTTCTTGAGAAGGCCAAAGCAAGGTTTCTTATTACTTCCACTGATAGCGCAAGATGTACCCAAAAATTTTCCTGACTTGAGGCCATCTCCAATACATTCCCCAATGGTAACCATATCAGGAAAGGAAGTTGGAATACTACCAAGTATGTGTTGGAGATATGGGTCTTGTAAGGTGCCCACAAACAAATAAGTCAATTCACAATCCAAAAGAGGAGGTTGAACCCTTGCAGCTAATCCACACCACCTTTGGGCGTACTCTTTGAAGGACTCTTCTGATTTCTGTATCATCCCTTGAAACTGAGTGCGGCTAGGAGCCATGGCAGTATTATAATGGTAATGTTTCAAAAAGGCGTCAGCAAGCTCTCCTCAATTACTGACATGAGTTCTTTCTAGTTACATATACCAGTCCAACAGTGCCCCGGTCAATCTATCTTGGAAGAAGTGCATGAGTAAAGGTTCATTTTCAGCATAGGCTGCCATCTTGCGATAGTAGGAACAAAGATGAGTGTTGTACCCCAAAATTTGTCCTCTCACTTATCAAGTTTTTACTCACAAGATCTCCTTGGGCTCAAGACTGCACTAGGGTTTGATCAGCTCAAGACACCTCCTTAAAGCACTGATGACTAAAATTAGTGTTTGAGATTGCACAAGGATATTTGAACTTTCATTGCTTCATATGACTTTCATGGATCATATGGACCCCCAAGATCACTCATGTCAAGTTTCAAGCTTTGGATCTCACTTTTGCTCAGTCAATTGAGCAGTTGACCTAAAAATCAACTGTATTAGGGAAAAAGTCAATTATGACCAATTTACAGTCAAACTTCATAATTTTTTATCCACATCAACAATTTAAACTCATATGTATCATTTGATCAAGTTTGGACCACAACTCCTTAAGAAATTTGATCAAATTTCCAAAAGGGCAAAATGGTCAATTACACACTAAAAAGTCAAACTTTGACTTTTAGATCAAAAATCAAGTTCCAAGAATCATATTTCATCAAGGCATGAAGTTTGTTTCATCAAGATATTCAAAAGTCAAAATTACTTTGGAAAAGTCAAATTTTAAATACTTAGAATTTTTCTAAGTGTTTAAGAAATATGACAAATTCAGAACTTCTAGCCAGATTTCCACCATGATGCAAGCTGATTCTGGAAGAACTTCTGACACAAAAGTTTTAGATTCCAATGATATCTAAAACATTACAGAACAGAACTTCTTTTAGAAATGCTGGGATTTCAAGTTATACATCCTCAAAGGCACGTCTCTGAAGCTTAGGCATTTAGCAAATTCTGAGCATTTTCAAGTCAGAAGTTGTCTACAACTTCTGGGCCAATTTTCATGTAGGCTCAGTCAAGAGTTGCAAGAGCAATTCAAAGAGGATTTACAAAGCATGTTGCAAGCTTCAAGGAAATTCTAAGAGCTCCTTCAGAACATGCTGGAGCAAGAAGATACAAAGATCAGAAGTTGGATGTCTATTCTAAGTTACGCTGAAGCTGAACTTCTGATCTAGAATTAAGCAATGATGCAGAATCTCACATTGCAGGATTTCTAGTTTGATAAATCCCATCATCATTTAATGCTCACAACCACTTTTGAGTCTTTATCCATAGTATTTCCCCACGTGTGGCATAGAAGTACCTTTACTATCTTAGAAAAGCAAACTTTTGTACAAGAGTGTGTTGGGCCCATGCGTTGCTTTTGCTTTTGAGGTTACCTTTCCTTAATTCCTGCTTACAAATCCAGCTTAGGTGCTGCTAAAGCTTCTAACCACCATACTTGCTTCAAGAACAAGGCAGCACCCTAGCATATGATAGTTGTACCATTGATCTCTCCAAGCTACAAGATCTTTGCCTATAAATTAAAAGCCATTGGCAACTGTAAAGTGTCGAAAATTGGAGAAAGAAAAAGCCTTGAACCCCTGCCAAAATTCCAAGAGTCCAAAACTGCAAACAGAAAAATACAAAACCTGTTAGCTTTTGATTCTTGCATTCAGACTCCATTTTTTCCTCAAGTGTTTCTTGACCAAAGCCATCCATACAGTTTTTGATATACATTCAAAAGTCATCTATAGTCAAACTGTAACACACTCTCCATCAATATCCACTTCAAAGAAGTCAGAACTTTGCTCCTTGGCTGTTCCAGAATTTTCCAATCATTCATAGCCCAAGTTGAAAGCTTACAGCCTACTGAATACTTGAAGAAGCTGTTCAGAACATCACCAAAGCTCAGAATCAGACTCTAGCTCACAGAGTATTTTCCAGCTGCAAGGTAAGCTTCTGCTGACTCTCATCATATTACTTAGGTATTGTCATATTTGCATGTTCAAAAATATAATGTAGACATCATGATTCTGATGTTGTACGTATTCTGAGGTTTCACGTATTTGTATGCCTAAGTAGGGAGTAAATTAGTTCAGAACTTCTTAAGAAAATTAGGATTAGCAAATTCATGCTTGCTTCTGACTTATTAGTTCTGATATCTCTTGTGACTGAAACATTATGAAACCTGCCATAACTGTTATATGTGCATCTTCTGTTTCGTTGAGAAATGACTAAGTTGCAGATGTTTTGACTAGCATGGAGAGGGAGACTAAGTTCTTCCAGTGGTATCAGAACTTCTGAAATATTCTTTGTTCCCAGCGGACCCAGAACTTCTGACTTTACCTATTTCAACTAATATGATTTCTATTTTTGCAGCACGCCAGAGTCAGAACTTCTGATCTCTTTTAGTTCAGCAATGCGCTGATTCTATTTTCTTTTTCCTTACTATTTTTTGCTATCGCTTCTATTTTCATTAATCAAAAACACCAAAAATATTTTACATTTTTACATGCTTTATTTTATTTCTTAAAACAAAAAGATTAAAAATATTTTCTTAAACAAAACAAGTCCATTTTACATTTTCTTGTACATTCTTATCCATTCAATATGGTTGTAATAGTAACTTAGGATTTAATTTTATTTGCAATCCCCATTTATAAATCTGTACACCCCATCCCCCTAATGATGTAATAGCGTAGAATATTTACTCTCCGCACTTTTTATTGCTTTCATATATTGCTGGTAATTAGGGTGTGTGTGATAAGACATGAAATCAACAAATAGAGAACCCTAATCAAGACATAAATGCATGCAATCAAACATGCTTTGCACATATGCACACCTTAGGGTAATCTCACTTGTTACCTATCGGAAAAATAGTCATGTCCCTCGAACATGGGCGTTTTTAGCAAAAACCCTCGATAAAAGATCGTAGTCCCTCGATGACCCTCGATATTTCCTGCGGTAAATGATCTAGTCCCTAAACGACATTGCTAAAACATCCATGGGTTGCCTTCTATGACTATACAAACGTCCCATACTCGTCCCTTCACATCCAACGATGGGGCTTCTTACCAAAACAATGGTAAGATAGCAACATCTAAAGGAGGAAGAAAAGAACACTTAAGACCTTTTGAGTAGGTAGATTCGCTCCTAGTTGCTCGCTTGCTCACAACAAAAAAAACATTCTACACACCAACACTTTCACTTTGAAACATTTTCAAAAGACAACACTTTGTATGCGTTCTTATAGAGACGAGAATCATTACAAAGACACCTTTTCAAAATCATTTTCAAAAAACACATCTCACAAACACCTTTTTGAACTATCTTCGAAACAAACACTTTGTATGCGTTCTTATAGAAACGAGAATCATTACAAAGTTACATTTTCAAAATATTTTCAATACCCACACCACAAGCACATTCAAACAAAAGCAAGTGATCTAGCAAGTAACTAAGAGCCCATGGAAAACCATGGATGAAAAGGGTGCTAATACCTTCCCTTTTCATAATCTACCCCCCGAACTCAATAAATAATCTCAAAGGTCTTTCATGTGCTTTTTCACCTTTCCTTTTGGATAAAAGAAAAGTTGGTGGCGACTCTTGATAACTGAAACATTTGTGATCAAACGCAAAACCTTCAAGTCAGTTCTCCCACCGTGTCACAGAACTGACGACTCTGTTGGGGTTTGACTTTCATTATTTGACTTGTATGCTTTACATTATGGTTCTTTGTTTGGGTTTGAATCCTCTACCCAGAATTGGGATACCTTATAGGTAAGTAGAAATACGTTGTGGAAACTATGCGGGGTATACCGACATGGTCTAAACAATAGCTACATTAGTGTGACATATTTGTGGGTATCGGTAGCCCTTGAGTAGTCAAGGAGAATACGGGGCCGCTGAGTGATGTCATGAAGCACTAACTGACTTTTAGAACCTTTACTTGAACAAATTTGCCATTAGGACGTAGTAAGATGACTGACTTTGGTACAGTTCGAAGTTGGTTGTTACTCGATGCTACACTCATTGAGACTCGACTCCTGAGTTTTGTTTGGTTGTGAGTCAATCGCCTATTGAATGAAGCTTGTGGGAAAGGTATGTGATATTGAGATCCCTTAGAACCCATTTACTATTAACTAGGACAGGTTGAGCTAACTAAACTTCAAGAGGGTACTTACCTATGAGACTCCATGCAAGCCTAAACCTAAGGACTTGTCTGCTTTATGTGTATATGATTATTTGTATATAAACTTGCTTACTTTGCATACTTGTACATAACATCGTGACATCATACCATAGCATTTTCAATAACATTGAACCATAGCATTTCAAGGATCTCAAGGGTCTTTGATGTAGGGTCACATTGAACCAGACGTCTATCAAGGGGCAAGAGGATTCATTTTCCTCTAACCAAACACCGTCAAAAATCAAATTACAACAACTTGAGTCAAAGGCTATGACCCACTCGACATGGTGAGCTTAATTCTCGTGGAAGGACATCCAGCAATACAAAGTTCTCCAATCAAAGTTGTAAGTGACTACTAACATTTACCCCGTGAGATCCTTGAAAACTTTTGCATGTCAAATACATCATTGCATAACAGGTAGTCTCCAGTACAGGTCTCTCATGTTCTCGTTGTTTATTTCAAAAATGGCTCTCCAACAAGACAGTAGAGATCTTCAAACTCAAGAGGCTCAGTTCAGGGAAATGTTCCTTAACCTATCCAAGGGGCAGGAAGAATTGAAAGCACTCCTCGTTGGGAATATGACCAAGAAACATCCTAATAACAACAAGGATGACCAGGTTGAACGGCTGTAGGTTGAGATGAAAGCAATGAGAATCCAAATGCTGGGCCAGATGGCTCTCATCCAAAACTTGGCTCAAGGACAAGAAGAGCTAAGGACCCTCATCAATAAGCTTCGTCAAGACGGATGTAACCAAATGGGGCGAACAGCTAGAAGTGAGGGTCAAATCATCATCCAGCCGCCCATAAGACAAGAAGCTGGTTCAAGGGAAAATATACCATTCCGAATTGCCGCCATGTCACGGGTCCAACAACGGCCTCGTCATCATTAACTGGAAAATCAGCAAAGGCAAAGCGAGCCCAAAAGATAGTTTACCAACACCAACATGCCACTGTCTCAAGCTTTGCAACATATGTTGAGGGTGGATCTGATTACACCAATAAGACCTCATCCAAATTCCAAAACTTATTCTATCAACTACAATCATGATGCCAGGTGTGCCTATCATTCCGACAGTCCTGTACATGATACAAATGATTATTGGGCGCTAAAGTACAAAATACAAAACTTGATCGACGAAGGAGCGTTGGAGTTCACACAAGACAGTCAATTGGAGCTTTTCTATCACCCCTCAAAGGCTCACCACCTAAAGTGACAAGTTCATACAAAGAGGCTTCTGTTCATTTAAATTTTCAATTGTAATCTCTTTTGTTGTTCAAACAATTATCTATTAATGTCAAACTTTGTTTCATTAATGCATTGCATATGGTTGTCTCTAATCCATCCATTCATTTTCACTATATTTAAACTATGCTTTTTACTCTCTTTATGACATTCAACTCTTGCTAAAAGTTACAAGCCTTTAGATGGAGGATGACGAAAACAATGCCATAATCTCATACGGTATGCTTTTGAACAGACTTTGCTGACAATGTACAGGCGTTCTTTCAAATCCTAAACACTGGAGTTATAAGGAAGATAATCCCTAGTCAACCCCTTCAAGCCAAAGAAGTATAAGTTTTCCTTTTTTTCACAAATTGAAACCTTTAATCAAAACTTGGGGCAGGGTAGTCTCTCTGTTAATTCAAATGCATGTTTAGCCGCAAAATCTCATCTCATAAATACAACGAATGACATCAAAACATTCCTCTGGAATCAAAATACGGTAATGGTTCCCTATCACATAGGCAGTCATTATCTCTCAAAAGAAAAGCCCAATAAGTCAAAACCTACGAAGGAGACTTAAGAAAGAAAAAAATCGGGGCATTCCGCCGACTGTAATCTCAAAACAAGAACAGTCAGGCAAAAATTAGGGATAACAAATCAAAAGTAAGAGGTCACTACAAATCCTCAACAATAAAAAAATGTTGCAAATATGACTGCCTTCCGACAAACTTAACTTGTCTGAACCATCACCAAAACGTCATTCCAGACTCAATTGGAGTTCAAATGCACAATTAACTGAGTTTAGGACTGAAGAACATCACGAAGAGCGGGTGGGTACAAATACACTTTGAGCCTTTATCCTTTGTTTCTTAAACCGTGAACCAGGCCACGTTACAACCCTTTAAAAGTCCTAATTGAAGCATGGGTTAGTTAGAAAGCATACTGTTACAAAAGGTATCCTGACTCCTGTAAGGCTTTACTCTAAATCCTGAGTTGAATTTTTCTTACAAAATTTCTTTACTTGCTAAAACGCATTTTCAAATTTCAAGACAAGCATAAACTTTGCATTATTTGAATATCGCTGTTTGCATATGGCTATTTGTTTGACAGCGTAGAAATTCACAATGAATATCCAGTGAACGAAAGCTCTCTCAATGAACAAAATCACTTCAATTGGAAAGACACTTTTAATGACAAATCTCTCGTAATCAAGGGGCACGACATGAACATTGCCCAACACGTCTGGGGCATTCAAGTCGAGATTCAAAGAATCTCTCAAAGAATTGTTGAATAACCCGGGGCAAATCTCCATATGTATCACTCAAAGGGCAATGTTACGTTGATCGGGGGTTTGAACAAAATCCACTATGAAGAATTTCGGTACCATCAAATTACTTGTCTGTACCAATAGTATCAGATGGTGTCAGTATCAGATGGTGTCAGTATCATGTCTTTGGATCCTCCCATGATAGTTCTTAGAAAATTCTGAGACTTGACCAAAGATTTTGGGTACCACCAATTTGTTCATCTGTACCAATAGTATCATATGATGTCATTAACAAATGGTGTCAGTATCAGGCCTTCATTTTCTTCCACAACAGTCTTAGAAAATATCTCTAGGAAGTTCAGGGCTACTAGAAATGTGATCAAAATCTCGAGCTTCGAGGTGCACCAGATTAACTCTGGGGGCAAACAGGCTCCCACATAAAGGGTCATGTGTGACCAAGCAAACATTTTATGGCATTACTAAAACACTTGCTACTAAGGGAAATGACAAATCTCTCCAAGATCCTTCTCATAGGATGACTCCCAGCCAGAGTTTCAATCTCTAAAAACTTCTCACCAGCTGAGTCGACCTCAAGAACCCTCGAGGATTATCCCCAGTGAAGAAGACACCTCTCTAATGGACCGACCACAAGGTTTATTTCCCCAAAAAACTACAAATTCCCCAGTTTGAGTTTGCCTCTCCGACTACTACAAAGCAAAGGACCACAACTCCTCTTCCCCGGTAGACTACTCTACAGCAAGTTACTTTAAAGCCTGGACCCGACCAGATATCAGTTCAACTTCGACTCCCCAATAGAGCAACGAACAACTGAGACTCCTGAACTCTTTTTCCCCAAGCAAGAATCAACACTCTCCACAGGGTTTTCAATATTCCTCAGCGGAGCTCTCCTCAAACAACAAAACTGGAATCCTTGTTGGAAATATTCTAAGCAAAGTTTAAAGACTCGCCAACTCTTCAACAGCAATCCAGGATTTAACGACTCCCGGCATTTGTCAAGGATTTATTTTACCAGACAAAGATACATTAAAATAACATTTTCACCCTTCATGCATCAAATTACGTACATGACAAGTGCATACGACACAATCTTATTTATTTTGAGAACATCATTGCACCATGTACTTCATACATAATGACATTGCAGACAGCTAACCTTTTACCTCTTCAGGAAAGATCAGTCAACAAATGGCTATCATCAACAATCTTCTAAAGGTCAAATATTAATACCTGAAATAAGCCAGGATAATTATTTACATGACCAACTAATGCAATCCTAAACGAGCTCCTTCGCATACACTCTTCTAGATACAAGTCAGATACTCTCCAGATATGGACACCATTCTGATACTCCTTCAGATTCAGCTTCTAGATACAGTTTAGATATGCTCCAGATACGGATGCCATCCTGATACTCATTCGGAATCAGCTTTCAGATACAGTTCAGATACGCTCCAGATACGGATGCCATCCTGATACTCATTCAGATTCAGCTTTCAGATACAGTTCAGATACGCTCCAGATACTGGTGCCATCCTGATACTCATTCAGATTCATCTTCTAGATACAGTTCAGATACGCTCCAGATACGGATGCCATCCTGATACTCATTCAGATTCAGCTTCTAGATACAATTCAGATACGCTCCAGATAGGGATGCCATCCTGATAATCATTAAGATTCATCTTTCAGATACAATTTAGATACGCTCCAGATACGGATGCCATCCTGATACTCATTCGGATTTAGCTTTCAGATACAGTTCAGATACGCTTCAGATACGGATGCCATCCTGATACTCATTCGGAGATATCTTATAGATACAGTTCAGATACGCTCCAGATACGGATGCCATCCTGATACTCATTCAGATTCAGCTTTCAGATACAGTTCATATACACTCCATATACGGATGTCATCCTGATATTCATTTAGATTCAGCTTTCAGATATAGTTCAGATATGCTCCAGATACGGATGCCATCCTGATACTCATTCGGATTCAGCTTTCAGATATAATTTAGATACGCTCTAGATACCGGATGTCATCCTGATACTCATTCGGATTCATCTTCTAGATACAGTTCAGATACGCTCCATATACGGATGCCATCTTGATAGTCATTCAGATTGAGCTTCTGGATATAGTTTAGATACACTCTAGATACGGATGTCATCCTGATACTCGTTCAGATCCAGCTTCTAGATATAGTTCAGATACGCTCCAAATATGGATGTCATCCTGATACTCATTCAGATTCAGCTTCTAGATACAATTCAGATACGCTCCAGATACGGATGACATCCTGATGCTCATTCAGATTCAGCTTTTAGATACAGTTCAGATACGCTCCAGATACGGATGCCATCCTGATACTTATTCGGATTCAGCTTCTAGATACAATTCAGATGCGCTCTAGATACGGATGCCATCCTGATACTCATTCAGATTCAACTTTCAGATACAGTTCAGATACGCTCCGGATATGGATGCCATCCTGATACTCATTCAGATTAAACTTTTAGATACAGTTCAAATACACTCCATATACGGATGCCATCCTGATACTCATTCAGATTCGGCTCTCAAATACAGTTCAGATACGCTCCAGATACGGATGCCATCCTGATACTCATTCATATTCAACTTTCAGATACAGTTCAGATACGCTCCAAACACATATGCCATTCTGATACTCATTCAGATTCAGCTTTCAGATACAGTTCAGATACGCTCCAGACACGAATTCCATTCTGATACTTATTCAGATTCAGCTCTCAAATACAGTTCAGATACGCTCCAGACATGGAGGCCATTTTGATACTTATTTAAACTCAACTTTCAGATACAGTTCAGATACGCTCCAAACACGGAGACCATTCTGATACTCAATTAGAGTCAACTTTCAGATACATTTCAGATATGCTCCAGACACAGAGGCCATTCTGATACTCATTCAAACCCAACTTTCAGGTACAGTTCAGATACGCTCTAGACACAGAGGCCATTCTGATAATCATTAAGAGTTAACTTTCAGATACAGTTCAGATACGCTCCAGACACGGAGGCCATTCTGATACTCATTCAAACTCAGCTTTCAGATACACTTCAGATACGCTCCAGACACAGATGCCATTCTGATACTCATTCAGATTCAGCTTTCAGATACAGTTTAGATACGCTCCAGACACTGATGCCATTCTGATACTCATTCAGATTCAGCTCTCAGATATAATTCAGATACGCTCCAAACACGGATGTCATTCTGATACTCATTCAGATTCATCTCTCAGATACAATTTAGATACGCTCTAGACACGGATGCCATTCTGATACTCATTCGGTTTCAGCTTATAGATACGGTTCAGCAATCTTTCTAGATGGAATCTACAATCCCATCTCCAACAACTTACCACCATTCCCTCCAAATGGCATCTTTAAGCCCATTCCCTATACCATCAACCTTCACAACACCGAGTGCAAATTTCTGGGTACTCTAGTGTCCAATCATCTTCCACCTTCGAGTCACGAATGGAAAAACTAGCCAATCTAACTCTTTAGGCTTAAGAAGATTGAACAGGGGCAGCTGTTGTACCCCAAAATTTTCCCTCTCACTTATCAAGAGTTTACTCATAAGTTCTCCTTGGGCTCAAGACTACACTAGGGTTTGATCAGCTCAAGACACCTCTTTAAAACACTGATGACTAAAATTAGGGTTTGTGATTGCACAAGGATATTTGAACTTTAATTGCTTCATATGACTTTCATGGATCATTATGGACCCCTAAGATCACTCATGTCAAGTTTCAAGCTTTGGATCACACTTTTGCTCAGTCAATTGAGCAGTTGACCTAAAAATCAGCTGTATTGGGGAAAAAGTTAACTATGACCAATTTACAGTCAAACTTAATAATTTTTTTATCCACGTCAACAATTTAAACTCATATGTATCATTTGATCAAGTTTGGACCACAACTCCTCAAGAAATTTGATCAAATCTCCAAAAGGGCAAAATGGTCAACTACACACTAAAAAGTCAAACTTTGACTTTTGGATCAAAAATCAAGTTCCAAGAATCATATTTCATCAAGGCATGAAGTTTGTTTCATCAAGAAATTCAAAAGTCAAAATTACTTTGGAAAAGTCAAAATTCTAAATACTTAGAATTTTTCTAAGTGTTTAAGAAATATGACAAATTCAGAACTTCTGGCCAGATTTCCACCATGATGCAAGCTGATTCTGGAAGAACTTCTGACACAAAAGTTTTAGATTCCAATGAGATCTAAAACATTTCAGAACAGAACTTCTTTTAGAAATGTTGGGATTTCAAGTTATAAAGCCTCAAAGGCATGTCTCTCAAGCTTAGGCATTTAGCAAATTCTAAGCATTTTCAAGTCAGAAGTTGTCTACAACTTCTGGGCCAGTTTTCACGTAGGTTCGGTCAGGAGTTGCAAGAGAAATTCAAAGAGGATTTACAAAGCATGTTGCAAGCTTCCAGGAAAGTCTGAGAGCTCCTTCAGAACATGCTGGAGCAAGAAGATACAAAGATCAGAAGTTGGATGTCTATTCTAAGTTACGCTGAAGCTGAACTTCTGATCCAGAATTAAGAAATGATGCAGAATCTCACATTGCAGGTTTTTTGGTTTGATAAATCTCATCATCATTTAATGCTCACAACACTTTTGAGTCTTTATCCAAAGGATTTCCCCACGTGTGGCATAGAAGTACCTTTACTGTCTTAGAAAAGCAAACTTTTGTACAAGAGTGTGTTGGACCCATGCGTTGCTTTTGCTTTTGAGGTTACCTTTCCTTAATTCCTGCTTACAAATCCAACTTAGGCGCTGCTAAAGCTGCTAACCACCATACTTGCTTCAAGAACAAGGCAGCACCCTAGCATGTGATGGTTGTACCATTGATCTCTCCAAGCTACAATATCTTTGCCTATAAATTGAAAGCCATTGGCAACTGTAAAGGGGTCGAAAATTGGAGAAAGAAAAAGCCTTGAACCCCTGCCAAAATTCCAAGAGTCCAAAATTGCAAACACAAAAATACAAAACCTGTTAGCTTTTGATTCTTGCATTAAGACTCCATTTTTTCTTCAAGTGTTTCTTGACCAAAGCCATCCATACAGTTTTTGATATACATTCAGAAGCCATCCTAACCTCTATAGTCAAACTGTAACACACTCTTCATCAGTATCCACTTCAAAGAAGTCATAACTTTGCTCCTTGGCTGTTCCAGAATTTTCCTACCATTCCTAGCCCAAGTTGAAAGCTTCCAGCCTGCTGAATACATGAAGAAGCTGTTCAGAACATCACTAGAGTTCAGAATCAGACTCCAACTCACAAAATATTTTCCAGCTGCAAGGTAAGCTTCTACTGACTCTCATCATATTACTTAGGCATTGTCAGATTTGCATGATCAAAAATACAATGTAGACATCATGATTATGATGTTGTACGTATTCTGAGGTTTCACGTATTTGTATGCCTAAGAAGGGAGTAAATTAGTTCATAACTTCTTAAGGAAATTAGGATTAGAAAATTCATGCTTGCTTCTGACTTATTAGTTCTGATATCTCTTGTGTCTGAAACATTATGAAACCTTCCATAACTGTTATATGCGCATCTTCTGTTTCATTGAGAAATGACTAAGTTGCAGATGTTCTGACTAGCAGGGAGAGGGAGACTAAGTTCTGCCAGTGGCATCAGAACTTCTAGAATCTTCTTTTTTCCCAGCGGACCCAGAACTTCTGACTTTACCTATTTCTACTAATATGATTTATGTTTTTGCAGCACGCCAAAGTCAGAACTTCTGATCTCTTTTAGTTCAGCAATGCGTTGATTCTATTTTCTTTTTCCTTAATATTTTTTTCTATCGCTTCTATTTTCACTAATCAAAAACACCAAAAACATTTTACATTTTTACATGCTTTATTTTATTTCTTAAAACAAAAAGATCAAAAATATTTTCTTAAACCAAACTTATTTCTTTTCTTAAACAAAACAAGTCCATTTCACATTTTCTTGTACATTATTATCCATTCAATATGGTTGTAATAGTAACTTAGGATTTAATTTTATTTGCAATCGCCATTTGTAAATACGTACACCCCATCCCCCTAATGATTGTAATAGCGTAGGATATTTACTTTCTGCACTTTTTATTGCTTTCATATATTGTTGGTAATTAGGGTGTGTATGACAATACATGAAATCAACAAATAGAGAACCCTAATCAAGACAAAATTGCATGCAATCAAACACACTTTGCACATATGCACACCTTTGGGTAATATAACTTATTGCATATCGGAAAAATAGTCATGTCCCTCGAACATGGGCGTTTTTAGCAAAAACCCTAGATAAAAGATTGCAGTCCTTCGATGACCCTCGATGTTGCCTTCAGTAAACGATCTAGTCCCTAAACGACATTGCTAAAACATCCATGGGTTGCCTTCTATGACTATACAAACGTTCCATACTCGTCCCTTCCTATCCAATGATGGGGCTTCTTACCAAAACAATGGTAAGATAACAACATCTAAAGGAGGAAGAAAAGAACACTTAAGACCTTTTGAGTAGGTAGATTTGCTCCTAGTTGCTCGCTTGCTCACAACAATAAAAAAACATTCTATACACCAACACTTTCCCTTTGAAACATTTTCAAAAGACAACACTTTCTATGCGTTCTTATAGAGACGAGAATTATTACAAAGACACCTTTTCAAAATCACTTTCAAAAAACACATCTCACAAACACCTTTTTGAACTTTCTTCGAAACAAACACTTTATATGTGTTCTTATAGAAACGAGAATCATTACAAAGTTACATTTTCAAAATACTTTCAAAACCCACACCACAAGCACATTCAAACAAAAGCAAGTGATCTAGCAAGTAACTAAGAGCCCATGGAAAACCATGGATGAAAAGGGTGCTAATACCTTCCCTTTTCATAATCTACCCCCCGGGCTCAAGAAATAATCTCAAAGGTCTTTCTTGTGCTTTTTCACCATTCCTTTTGGATAAAAGAAAAGTCGGTGGCGACTCTTGCTAACTGCAACATATGCGATCAAACGCAAAACCTTCAAGTCAGTTCTCCCACCGTATCACAATGAGTCTCCGGGCAGGAGGTGCCTTTGTATTTGTCAAAATCAAGAACCTTAAAGTTGGGAGGAATAACTACCTCGGGCACGAGACACAATGCAGTAGTATTGAATCCTGAAGTCTTGATACCCTTCATGGCTTTGAGATGCTCTTCAAGAGGGTACATTTTGGCAGTTTCATCAACTCCAACAGCGAGATTTACGCGGGGTTCATCAAGATCAATGATGTCGTGATGATCATCAGCATAATTCCGAGGAGCTCCCACAGGGGTCTCAAAATTTGCATTATTATTCCCTCCATTTGTAGAAGTCGAAGGGGCGGCAGTCGCAAGCTTGGCATCACTTTGATGTAACTCTTCTTGACCCTTGATAACAGCATGAAGGGTTTCCATAAGATGATCCATGCGAGTGCCCATGATGTCCATATCTTGGCGGAGAGCATTATGATTTTCTTTGAAAAGATCCATAAGTCTTTGCTGGTTGCTTCTTGTAAGGTAAGGATGTGGAGAAGTCGTCTTTGTTGTTCACTGAAGTCTGTTGGAAAAGGGACCCCAATAAGTTTTTGTTGTGAATAATGAATGCATGACAGTATGAATGAATTTTTTATCTCCACTTTCAAGGAAATCCAAAGACTCGTCTATTCTTTAAAAAAAATTGTTTTCATTTTTGAAGAGCTCCACCAACGAGACTTACCTTTGGACTTCCTTAGATATGAGATGTATATACATGATGGTACGATATCACGGTATGCTATGGCATGAGATTTCAGATCCACATATTCTGGATAACCACTGTGTAGTCCTTTGCATAAACTGAGAGTAACAGGATCAAAAGTCATACGTCACATGCATGGAGTCAAAGTAACCACCCTTAAGGTATGTACTAGGGTTTATCACCTTCCGAACAAGGTTCTAGGGAAATCTCAGAGTCTACGCTCTTCCTTTGGATATTACCGATGTCACAATTACTCGGTAATCAGTAATATTCGCAGGAAAAACTCGTCTGAGTGCGGCATCGCGTGACAACTACTTCTGGATTACTCAGTTATAGTCTCTGCACTACACCTAAAAAAGGCCAGGAGGGGTTAATGGTTCTACGGCCCTCAGCTTCTCTGGTTCTCAGGTCGAAAGCAACAATGTCTTCCCAATTACTCGGTAAACAACGCTACATTCAAGGGGGCCTCCACTGAATGGGGGATTTCATGCCACCTTCTTTGGGATTACTCCCTCAAAGTTAGCATGACTATACCTCCCATCCTAATCCTAAGTGTAACCCAAGTCCGGGTATAGGACTTATCAAATGTAATCACCCATCCCAACATCACAAAAGATACAGCATATCCAGAATATGTGAGCAACAACAGTATAATGTGATATATATATATATATATATATATATATATATATATATATATATATATATATATATATATATATATATATATATATATATATATATATAAGAAAATAAAGCAATAAATAAATAAAGCGGTTAAGAAAATAAAGTAAATAAATAAACACCCAAAGAGACAAATAAACCAAACTAGGATATACTTGGAAAAGGTAATCCCCATCAGAGTCTCCAGCTGAAGCTACTGGCAAAAAACACAGAGTTGCCACCGAACTTTATTTATCCTGAAGGAAGGGGAAATATCGAGAAAACCACAAGAGGATGGATAAGATGGTCTTGCGACCAAGAGAAAGGGTACGGAAGTCGATTATGCAAGGGGAAGGTATTAGCACCCCTCACATCCATTGTACTCAACGGGATCCATTTTGTTTGTTTGCTTCTAAGAGTGTGTTTATTTATAACTATACTTGCTAAGGGGAAAGAAATGGTTTTTTTATTATTGCGTTCGTGAGGGTCTGGCCACCCTTTGCCTACGTATCCAGTGAAGGAATCAGAACATCATAGTTCTTTTAGAAAATGTTGGTTTATTGGTGTTTTTAGTGGGTGACGTTAACACACGAATTCTAGCAATAGGCACGGCTGGTATCACGGTAGAACGAAGATAACATGCCCTTCTGGGGAGTTTTGATTGGTTGAGTATTTTGCGAGTTTTAACATGAATTTGAATAATGATTCAATGTTTTTGGATTTTTTATTTGTGGATGGAAAGTTTTAATTACAAAAGAAGAAAAAAGGTTTAAGAGGGAGACTAGAAAAACTATAATGTTGTCATGCATGGATTCTAACCTAAATTCTAATTAGTTCACATCTTAAAGAAGATGAAACTATCATCCTAAGGGAGCATGTTATAAGCATAAAGTAAAAGGAGACAGTGTTTGTGAAGAGTGATCATGCACGGTGATCATGGTAAAAGTGATGACAAACTGAGTAATATCATGAAAGGCGTAAATGGAATGCTTGGTGTATGGGAATTGAATCGGGTTATGATTAACCAAGGGGTGGACTTGATTAATCTCGTGAGGGTAGGTGCTCCTACCCTTAACCATGAGACCCTTTATGCATGGAAACACTTGGTATATGGACCAAAGTGGTTGATTTGGTTTATGGTTAACCAAGGGCAAGACTTAATTAACCTCGTGAGAATGGTCGTGCCTAAACTCAATTATGAGACCCTTTACGAAAATCTTGGTACGAGGACCAAGGAGAGAGAGAATTTGCTTCAATACATGAAATAGAAATTAAAATCCCATACAAGGTGGTCATATGCATGTTCCTAGAAAGTGGGACTAGCGTGTTTCTAGTATTCTAAACGACCAATTAAAACAACTGATCAAATAGTTGTCACTGTAGGAAAGCCCATGACCAAGCTATGAAATGTGTGCAAGTGTGCATTTATAAGTGGATACTTGTTCATTGATGATGATCCCAAGAGGAGGCCATGTGCTCTAATTTGGATAATTATGCATATTTAATCAATAATTAAAATGTGTAAAGAAATAAAAATTCTAAGCTATAAAGAAATAAAATTCCAAGCTATTACAAACCATATGGGGACGGGGGGACAAGTTTATGAATGGGGATGAAAGAAATTAAAACTTAATTACTATTACAACCAAATCGAATAAGAAGTCTCAAAATCAAGGTTTTGGTGTTTAGGCTGACACTGGTCGTGTCCTGTTACACGGGCACCCGTGTCAGGACCCTGTAATAATCCATGCATGTCTTTTTGTCCCAGTTGAGCTGACACAGGCCGTGTCCTGTGACACAGGCACCCATGTCAGCCCCTTGCCTCGCCTTTTGCTGAGTTTTCTCTTTGATATGTCATGTTATATCTTTTGAACACAAAAGCAAATTATGTATGTATAAAGATATCACAGTTTGAGAAACTTTACCTCTCGAAGCAAAAACTGTAGAACATGTACAGATATTTTGGGGCACAAAGTAGCGATTGATCAAGCTCCCTTGAACCTTCTTGAGGTTGATCCAAATCTTGCTCTGTTCCGCAAAGCTCCTGAATTGCTCCAACCCAGTCAAGTTGCAAAAATACTATTTTTTTTTGTGTTTTGGAAGGTGGTGATAATGGTATCATGGAAACTGTTTTTGAACAACTTCCATGTGATGTATGTGAAGTGTTTGGATATTTTGTTTTGGGGAAAACTTGCAAGGTTGTACAGTGGGTTGAGGGTTTTTATGTTTCTGTTTTCTTTTGGTTGCTATTGGTTTTTTGTTGCCGCCCTTTTTTCTCTCCTATTTTCTGTGTGTGTATATGGTTTTTTATAGTGAGGTGAGGGTGGAAATTAGGGGGAAAAGTTGATAGGTTTTGAACACTTTAGTTACTCTGATTTTTTTGCTTTTTATTAGCAGGAATGTTTTGCTTATTTTGTGTATGGACAACAGGTTTTGGACTGATATGCTTGGACTATTTTGTGTACTCTTTGGAGTGGAGTGGGAAAGTTTATGGACTGGTATGCAGCAGAATGGACAGCAGCAGTTTTGGACAGTTTTGTGGGACTGGTTAGTGCAGACTTTGGGCCTGTTTTAAACAAGGTTCTTGAATATTAGCATGAAGAACTCTGAAAATGAATATTGAAGATTTCAAAATTAGGTTTTGGGTGGATCTTGGTGTTTGTAAATTGGAATGAACAAAATTGAATGAGAAATGCTTGTAACCAATTGCATATTTGAACAATTTGAACTTGTAATGAGAAATTCTTGAATTGTAATAGACAAAAATTTAACCAAGTGTTTCTTATCCCAAAATAAATGAAATTTGAATTCTTTTCTCCCTATTTCCTCTAACCTTTATATGATTTCAAGTGGTCATGGTATGAATCCCAAAATAATTGCAACATAATCCATAATGACTTGAATCTTGAATATAGTAACTTGTGGTGTAAGGAATTGGTGACTTGTGAACCAAAGGAAATTGTATGAAATACCAATTTCCCTTATTTCTAATTTGCAATCCAAATCCAAGTTTTCTTTCTCTTTCAATTTCGAATCTTCACGACAAATTCAAACCACTTTGAAAATGATAGATGTCATCTTAGCTCAAAATTTAGTCCCTAAAGAAACTCCTCAAAGAAAACTTTAACCCATATGAGAAGAATTCCTTGGTTTAACCCTTTAAACCTCTTGATAAGCAATTGACTTGTAGAAGGAGATAAAGCTCAATGTGACCTTGACGCAAAATCCTAGTTTCCTTAACATTCAAATGATGAACATTACAAGCTCAAATCAAAAACCCTAATCCACTAAGTCTCAGTTTGAAGAAATAAAGCCATTGCTTTTGAAGTAACTTGAGAAAATCTCCAAAATCCTAATTCACACTTCAGTGCTTGAAGAACTAGAAGAACCAGAAAGAAATAGACTTTATTGAATATATACATCTCAAAACACTGAAACTCTAATATTGCACAACCATTGAACTCTTGGACCTCGGGTACCTTTATTCAATGAAATGCATGATATGCAAATGAACTAGTGAAGATGATGTTGATGAAATTCGAAATCTAAGCCAGACAAAAGTAAAAGGTAGGACAAATTTGGGGTATGATAGGTATGTATTTGGTGGAACAGGGAGGCGAGATGAAGGGAGTATGCTGGGGTAGATAGAAGGAGTTTGCAGTGAGTATTGGGTGGTTTGAAGATTGGGTTTTCTTTGTTAAACAAAGAATAAATGAAGCCCTTTGTATAGAAAGAATGAAAAGGAAATTGATTATGTCATTTGCAATTCCGTTCACTTTTTTCTAATTTGTATCGATTCGTAACTTTCTCTAACAACCAATCAGAATAAAGTTTAGTTTAACAAAAAAGTTTAATGACCAAAAAGCCTCTAAAAATAAAAATGACGTAAAAATCTAAAAGAGCAAAAATTAATGCAATTTAAAATATTTTTTTTCATTTTTTCTGAATAAAAAAATAGAGACCCAAAATGACTAAAAACGAAAGAAAAAATTGACAAAAATCTATCTGAAAAAATGAAATGAACACATTAAAATAAACTACATATCTCAAAGATTAATGAAAAAATATTCAAATGATAAAAATCGAAATAAAATGAGAATAAAAATATCAGGTTAAACAGACACTTACAGTTAAAAATGAGACCTCAAACTATACCGAAAAAATGAAGTGAGCATACCGTCATGATCTACGTGAAACGCAGATTCATAAAATGATCAGTAAAAGGTGAAAACTTTAAATATTCTTCTCGCTAATTTTTCGCACAGTATCGAATCGCTTTTAACAATTTGTCTATAAAACCGAAATATTAATATTATCGACATATAAACAACTTGGAGCAATGCAAGAAACGAGTAAAGAGAGAAAAATGCATGAAGTGAAATATCAGATATTTTTTCAACTACAAAATGATGCAAACTTTGATTTAAACTGACTCTTGGTCAACTTAAATACGACTAATGATGCAAAATATGAGGAATTGAGATACTTATTAATGATTTTAACCAAATAACAAAATATGATATGAAAGTGCGACTAAAAAAAAATTATGGGCGAAATTTAGGGTGCAATAGCTGAAATCATTTTGAGGTACCTTCTGAAGCAAAGTTGTTCCTCACATCATTAGCTCTTAAGTTGTAAAGAGAAGTTGGAGATGACGTAAAGGACATTCATATGCTCGAAGAATCGCTCAAAAATATTGAACAATAAGGATGTTATGATCATTCGAACTCAAATTGGCAAACATTGACTTTTGGTCTGATAACTTCAAATCAACTCGCGAACTTGATCTTTTCATAGCCCAAGATACTATTAATCATATATGAACTTGAGACATCTAAGAAGGAATGGAAATAGACATGTGAACATATCTCGAAGAATCTTGAGAATTAAGTAACCAGACTCGTCTTAACTATGCTGAATGAAACTTGAGGATAACGCGACCTAAGATTATAGATCACGACTCTGAGCCATAGGTTTTTGGGAACTATTTTTTGCTTGAACAAACCATAACCCTAACCGGAGAGTCATCGCTTGAACTTCTTAGTTGTAAACCCTGTCTTTCAATACATAAAACAAACAAAACATATTTTGGAATTTTGGTTAGAAGTCGGTAAAATATAATATACATATATACGAGGCACGCGATTCAAGGTTCTTGGTGATCTCTCAGGAGTAAAGCTAAAGATAAGGAGAAGAACCAAACTCTAGTGTGATCTTGTTATGATTGAGTTGATATGATATGATAGAGGAATCTTATGGATAAAAATTAGGGTACAACAGTACCCAATTCTCATTAGGTGTTTGAGAGTGAGTTAAATAATTGTTGCTTTTAGGAAACCATTGGAAATTGCCTTTAGGAACCAAAAAACACCTAAATTTTCATTTTTTTCAATAGTGTGTCTCTTTTTGCAACAATAGTGACAAAACAACCTGTGATGAGAATTACTTATGCTATTAGACTCTTTCTTAATCAAGTTATACTTTTTTGAGGCTTTTCAACCTTTGAACATCTAATAGAAATAGTATCAATGTGGTGATGTATTTTGTCTAATTTGGTTTCAAGATTACTCACTTCTTGTTGTCAAATTTGACATGTTTCACATCCAAATTTACAAGATTGTTCATCCTTCTTTACACAATTTGAACTATCTACAACGAGTTTCTTTAATGCCTCCAAATTTTCATTTTTTTCTTCAACCTTGGCCTCCAAATATGTAAATATCTTTTCTTGGGAGGCCAACTTTTTGTTAGCATATAAAGTCTCTTTTTGTAGATTTTCAAATTTATTCTTCAACTCATTAAAGGATACATTTGTAACATTAGAGTATTTAGAATGACTTACATCCTTTTTCTTGCTTTGATGATGATTTGTTATGAAACAATAGTTTTCCTCTTCATCACTTTCACTTGACACTACTATGAAAAACCCATTTAACAACGGTTGGGAAAGGGGTACCATCACGCGTGTCATACCGTTGTTAAGTAGGATGTGGTTGTAAGTTCGTTGTTTCTATCATGGTCTGGAAACTATTATTGAAGGGCAGGACGTGCGCCACTTATCATAATCCATTATTGTGATACCTACACATAGGTACTGGGTTCGAAACCCATCAACACAGGTTATATAAATCATAAATCACCTTTGATCATGGTTAAAATATATAACCATTGTGAAAATTTGCCAGACTTTATTATATAATATGTATATTGTTTGTTTTCTCATACACTTCACTAAAGAAACACAAGCTTTCTAATTGACGAAGAAATCTATAATCTGAAAATTAAGCTATTCTTGAGAACCAACTTAAACAAACCATTGTTTTTTCTGATTACATGTGTCTCATCTTGCAAGCTTTCTAACTCTTTCTATACATCGATTGTATTCGATTATAGTTAAATTTCCATAACAATAAGATATTGGATAATCTGTCTCATCATCATTACTTATCATTGTATATTTTATAATCGTAAATTTTACGATCATTACTATTGATGAATAGGAAGACTATCTAATAAATTATAGTTAATGAAATTTAACTATAATCAAAGACAACCATGCATCTGAGGAGCCAGGTCATTATACCATAATCTATAGGTAAAAGAACATGAAATGAACGATGAGACACATGCAATTCGGAAACAATGATTAATATAAGTTAGTTTTCAAATACAATTTAATTTTATGATTATAGTATCTATGTCAATTTAAATGAATGTATTTTAAGTGAGGGTTAGTGAAACAAACAATCTACATAGAATATAATAAACTCAAACAACATCATACAACAGAACCTGATTAAGGAGGAAAAAGCTTACACAACAACTTCATACTTCTTATATTTCTTCTCATTGTATCTCAAACTAGATGAAGTTTTTTGTCGCTGTTGTTTCTTCATTAACTAAAATGTGTTGTTCTTGTTGAGTCCTAGAATAACCATGAAAATTATCAACATGTGAAAATACAAAGTAATTTGTCAATAGAGTATTATAAACATCTTGTTTGTGAAGCTATAAAGATGAAGTACGAGGTGGAAGATGTTTCCATCATAGCTTCAGGCTACTTGTACTTTTTTCCATAACTACACAAACAATATGTCCCATAGACAAAGTAGTGAAGACGAATCTGAAAAAATAAGAACAATCAACAAAAACAACATGCAACAAACGAGATAATGACGAAGATGGAAGAAGAAGAATACCTTAACGTATGAAGCACAAGATTCACGGCTAATGACGAAGAAGAAGAGAAAAGATGGGTGCTAGCGTTTCACTGTGAAGGAAATGGCGCTACTGTCAATAAGTGAGAGTTAACTCGCTTATATATGGGTAAATTTTTCATAATGGTTATCTACTAACCATATTGATAAGTATTTATTTATTATAAATATATCACAACAGTGGACCAAACCAACCATAGTCATAACACCTTAACTTTATTATTTTAAAAAAATGAAAATGAAAAAGCGCGCCTTAACCTTAAAGGATTTATATATATATATATATATATATATATATATATATATATATATATATATATATATATATATATATATATATATATATATATATATATATATATATATATATATATATATATATATATATATATATATATATATATATATATATATATATATATATATATATATATATATATATATATATATATATATATATATATATATATGGGCGTTGAGGTTCGAACCCATGAAGACTTGACAGTATCACCACAGTTGGCTCTATAACCGTTGTTATATACAATTAATTTTTAATCCAAAAACAAACATAATATGGTAGCTCCTTAGTTTAAAGGTGTCACCACAATGTAGGGAAGAACTATGGTGACCACGGTGTTGTTGTTTACGTGTTTTGTAGTAGTGTGAGATTTCATTTCTAGAGACATCACTATCACTATTCCAAGTAACATAGGCTTGTCTAGAATTTCTAGAGTTGTTTCTTTGACCCTCTCCTTTCTTCTTAGCAAGAGATAGACAATTCACTCTATAATGACCCGGTTTTCCACATTCATAACAAATAACCTTTCCCCTATCCTTTTTGTTGTCTACGTCTTTAGAGGAAGAAGATTGTCTTCTAAATTTTGCAAGATTATTATCGGATTATTTGACACCATTCTTTTGAATGTATCGATTATATTTCCTTACAAATAATTCTATTTCTTCATCATCTGAATTCTCTTCATTGCTAGAGTCACTATTATTAGTGAGCTCATCCCTTGAGGACTTTGAGCTTGAAGCCTTGAGAGCTTTAGACTTCAATATTTCCTCCTTAACAACCCATTTTCCCTTTTTCTTTTTCTCAAGCTTCTTTTCATGTTTATCCAATCAATTGAGTTCTTGCTCGTGTTCTTCTAACTTTCCAAACAAAACGGTGAGATCGAGTGTTGCAACATTGTTGGCTTCCTTGATCTCGGTGACCTTTGGTTGCCAATTCCTAGTAAGACATCTTAGCACCTTGTTAGTAGCAATAGCATTGGAAATAGGATTACCTAGTAAATTTAAACGATTAATAATATGCAAGAACCGCTTTTGTATTTGAGCATTAGTTTCCCCTTGCTTTGTGCGAAGGAGTTCAAACTCTTGATTAAGTGTATTGATTCTAGCTTGTTTGACCTCATTAGTCCCCTCATAGGTAACGTGTAGAGAATCCCACATAGCTTTAGCAGTTTGACAATAGAAATGCAATAGAACTCATCAAAACCAAGAGCGGGTATAATGGTGTTCTTTGCTTTCCAATCGTATGACCACTTCTTATTATCATCTTCATTCCATAAGTTTTTCGGCTTAGGTACGGTAAAACCATCCGCAACATATGTCACCGGTGTTGGACCATTTTGAATGTATTCCCAAACACCTTTGTCATATGAGTTGACATAAATTTTCATACAAGCTTTCCAATAACAATAATTTTATCCCGTGAAAATTAAGGCTCTTTTATAATCCCCTTTAGGTTCGTAAGCCTTTTTCTAAAAGTGTCGAAGCCGGAATGAACCAGGATCTTGATTCCACTTGTTATACGACGATAACGTATCTAGAGGGGGGAGGTTGAATAGATACCCCTTTAAAAAATTTATACAAAAATTGGTTTTGAAAAAGTTTTTTTTATCAAAGAGAGACGCCAAAGCTTTTTCAAAGTGTCTTTTATATGAATGTTATTGGAAACTCGGATATGCAAACTGTAAAATATATATATATATATATATATATATATATATATATATATATATATATATATATATATATATATATATATATATATATATATATATATATATATATATATATATATTGAATTTCTCAACTTGAATCACTTAACATCTTATTTAATGTTTATCACAAGTTACTAGTAAAGCTATTTCCAATGGCAATATTAAAAAGAACTAGTTGAATCAATTTATCAAACACTTGGTGTGCAAGTGAATTTTCAGAATTTTTCTTTTAGTTGTGTTGATACACAAAAACACTTATAACCAAAAGTGATTATAAGTTATATCAACACTTGATTTACAATCAAAAACAGTTTGAAAAATTCTTACAATTTAATTGATAACTCAATGCTATTTGACAAATTGATCTATGAAAATCAAAGCAAGTAAAAACAAAATTTGAAGAGAGACAAGGAATTTGTCTTCACAGTTCCCCACTATCATTTTCGCATGTGGGTACGTCTGCACCTAATTCTAATGGAATTAGGATAATTCTTACTATGCAAAATTGTTGATACAAGATAAGTGTTCAAGAGCAACTCCACAAACCCTAATATTTGTTGTTGATACAACCCCTTCTCTTCTTTTGATCTTGAGAAAGACCAAGACATTATCGATGCAAATTGACAACAGGATCTTGCTACTCCTTTGTGTTGTTTATCTCTAAAGCTTTTGCACACCGTTAATTTCAAACTATTGCAACACAAGACTTCAACTGTAATCTGTCGTTCTCGCGCTACTTCCTTTGTGTTCTTTATCTTCAAAGGATCCCTTGCATTCTTTATCTCCAAAGGACTTCACATGGCCGCAATTACCTCTCAAATGTCTTGTACGAAAACTCCCAAATGAACCAATGATCTTGGAGGATAAACCCTATGTTTTTCCTGGATAAAAAATCCCTGCAAAGCTCAACCAAATACACAATTGGACACTATAAATCCTCGTCTGTATGTGTCGACCTGTATAGGTCTATGTGTCGACCGAACAAAAACATAAGCTGCAATCTTTAAAATGCTAGCAAATGTGTCGACCTGAAAAATGGATGTGTCAACACATAAAATAAGGAATTATTCATTTTCATAAAAGTTTCAACATGTGTTGACCTATGCAGCATATGTGTCGACCTGAACCTTACCGAAGCTATAGGCTTTAAAAATGAGTTACATGTGTCGACCTGAAAAGCAGATGTGTCGACACATTACAGTAGAAATTTATGCAGAAACCTATTTTTGATGAGTTGGATCAATTTCGACATAATTTTTAATGATTTCTAAGACCTCTAATACAGAGGAGTTCCCCAAGACAAAAGGATATTGTCCAATATACCAAAGTGCTCGCTTTTCCTGTTTTGACATCACACAAAACCTTTTGATGAAGAAGTTGTACTCACAATGGTTTAAGGAGGTTTGGTGCTTCAAGTGGAAGCGCACTTACCGCGCTTTATAACACCCTAAATTCCCCGCATAAATATATTTAAAATATCAGAGTAATTTAAAACAATTCAAACATTTAGGATGTCACATTCTATCATTCAACATACTCATGCAATAGGATACGTAACACATATTAAAACATGAATCACATATAATTCAAATCTGAGCTTTAATGGCTTTATTAGCAGCGAAAAACTTCAACAACGATTATTCTTAACTCTTTAACATGAGTTATAATCATAATAATCCAAAAATTAACATGAATTATCAAATAGATCCAATAATCGAAGTAACACATAAGTCTACTCCCAACATAAACAAAACAAACGATATTCCCCCAGTGTTACATATCAGAGCAGACACCGACTTAATCTACACAATATAAGGAAATATCCTCGGCTAACCTCATTCCCAAGCTACTCCTGAGTATCTGTACAATTCTGTATAAAGCATCATTCTAACAGAAGAGTGAGATTCTCAATCACATAAAGAGTGCATAAATATATATAAGCACATAATTATTAATCACCCATTCAATCATCAATCCATACATACATTTCAATGCATTAGTTAATAATTCAACCATTCACATTACTAAGAAACAACATAATATAGTATATTATGCAATGCAATGAGATTCCATATGTGACTCAATGCATGTGATACCATCGACACATAAGAATCCTCCAATTAATTCTCGTCGGAATTCGGGTACATCTCTCACACCCCACGTGTGAACACAATCATCCCACTTTTAATCGCTCACGCCCCACATTGGAACACGACCAACCCTCATCGCTCACACCCCACATAGGCACACAATGACACGATTCTCATTAGAATCCAGATATATCACTCACACCCCCACATGGATACCTGATAATCCCACACATGTACATGTATGCATGACATATGTAAAAATCACACAACAACAACATTATGCACATCGACCTTCATCATGGTCAGTGCACTTTGCCACTATAGGCCAACACACAACATCCACCTGTCAATCATGCAGCAATAATAATCCACAAGTATATTATACATTCATACTACACTTACAACATTCCATAAAATCAACACAACTAGACACATACAAAACACGATTTACGCGTTGAATAGTTAGAATTTTGGTATTGAAAATAAATTTATTAAAAAGTACGTTAAACCAGCTTCCAACGATACAAACCATGCGTCAATCAGGCACCCGAAACAAAAGTTATGAATTTTCAAAGTTTTGAAAATATTTATGTCTGACTCAGTGGTAACCGGTTACCCTCATATTGGTAACTGGTTACACCCCTGGAACTAGAAATCCGTCGCCTCTATTTTGTTTGGTAACCAGTTACCTCCACACTGGTAACCGGTTACACCCAGTGAAAAATCAGTTTTCTACTATTTCCTAGGTAACTGGTTACCAAACAAAATAGAGGCGAGGGATTTCTAGTTCCAAGGGTGTAACCAGTTACCAATATGAGGGTAATCAGTTACACCCAGTGAAAAATCAGTTTTCTACTATTTCCTGCTACGAAAATCACTTATTTTCATAATCCAAATTATCTTAAACATCCCACAACACATGATTCATATTCTCAATTTTAGTGCACATTCACACACATCATCAACAATATTCTAACACACAATTTCACACAAGAAATATATTCATCGCAAACACTGACACTAACACAATAATTATACCAAGAACACCTAAAGAGATGATAATCGTAGGGATTAACAACTACCCACCCATATACATTTCATACAATCCCTAAGCAATAGAAAAGCACACTCTTACCTTAGAGTTTCCTTGAGATTCATCTACTTCTCAAAAATGGTGACTCTCTTAGAACTAGCTTCTCCCCTCTTCCTTGTTCCTCTTTTCTCCCAAATGTGTTTAGTCTATTCCCTCGTTTTTACGATCATACCTTAGACAAAACCCTTCCTCTTTTTCCTTGTTTTACTAAACTAACCCTTAGACCCCTAATATCTTATTCCACTTATGCCCTTATCCTTATAATTAAAATAATTATTTAAATTATTATAACTAATATTATTATTCTAATATAATAATAATAATAATATTTAAATGACATTCTACACTTTTGGTCTTACACCTCCAATACCTTATTTTCTATATTTCTAAGGTAACTACCCCTCAACAAGGTATCACAACACATTAAAAGACTCACCAATGCATCTAAATACACAACATCACATAATTAATTTATAAAAATTAATTCAATAAAAATAGGGGCGTTACACGCTCTGGCGGGGCTAAGTGCGGTCTGCGATTTTGAAAGTGTATAAATAGGTTTCAAATCATATTTTTTTAGGGGTGACCCAATTTTGAGAGAAGGGTTTCACCATTTTCAGTGTGTGTTCCAATTTTAGAGAGAACACCATAATTTTGGAGAGTGAGAAGCTTATAAATAATAAGTGAGGGTGCATCATGAAGATTGGAAGTTGGATTCACGTTGATTATTGAGACATCAAGGTTGAGGCTTGTTCTTCTTCTTTCTTCTTTTTGTATTTTGCTAATATTGAGTAGTTAAATCCCCTCTCTTGTTGGGATTGTATGTAACTATATTATTTTAGTATGTGTTTTTGTTAATCATGATATTGTGTATAATCTATCTGAGAATCTATACCGATGTTATATTTGTTTTACCTTTTATCTTATTGGGTTCAAATTGTTATTGACAAATACGATTCAAAACTCGAACTAAGATTAACATCTTTTAGATTCTAAACTCTAAACATAGATTTAGGCTAACACACACAGATAATATCGAATTTTAATCTCCTTATTATTTAATGAGTCGAGACATTATTGATTAAACAATAAGGTATGAACCATTTAATGAGTCGAGACATCGTCAATTAAAAGGTTCAGCTCTCAATAGATGTTTAGAAATAAACACTGCTGTGAGCGATACATGATGGTATTGATGAATTTTTAGATTGTGTATAACTGATCGGTAAAAATGCATATTCTTGTGGTGTATGGAATTCAATCCTGACAAGTTCTCTTCTCTATGAAACTTTAATTTTCCATTTTTACATTCTATACTTTCTACATGTAAACAAATTGCACACCCAAGCTTAAAGATGTAGCGACTGTTGAAAGACATTGATAGCACACTAATCCTTGTGGAGACGATAAAACAAAAAAGGATACTTACTTTTTCTTGTTGCTTTATCGCAAAAACAAAATGGCGCCATTGTCGGGGATTAGTGTTTAGATATTAATTGCATTTCAATAGTTTCTATATTTTTAATCTTTGTATATTTGTTTATATTATATATTTCTCCCCAAACTTGCATTCAATAGTTTCTATCTTTTTAAGCTTTATATATATATAAATTTGTACATTTGTCTATATGGTATATATACTTGTTTTGCATAACATTCGCTCAAGTGTTGGTTAGGGGTCACTTCCGATGAAAGAACAACTAGCTAAACAAATTAAGAAATAAGAAGGGGTGTCTACTATATGCACAGGAGACCAACATTCTTGTTTTAACTCGGTTTTATTATGTTTAATCTTGCATTTGTGTTAATTTGTATGAAAGCATGAATAGGATCAAGGTATTATTTGAAATTGAGCATAATCACCTGACTAAAATTAACTTACCTTGTGAGTGAGCGAGAATTTGTTAACCCCTTTGAGCCTTTTTGTTAGGATCCATCTTAGTGTTGAACTGTGAACTTGTGCATGAGTAAGTAGTTTATCATGGATTCTAATTTTATTTCTAAAACACTTGAACCATCAATCATATATTGTGGTTGGAATTTTTCCTTGTCTTAGAAAGTTTGGGAGCATTCATGTCACGATGTTTTGTTGTATTCAATTTGGAGAGAAAAATGATTGGTTGCTTAAAGGTTGGTTTCTAAGAGGTTGGAAAAATAAAGTTGTTGAAAAAGAAAAGAAAAAAAAAAGAAATATCAAGGTTGTAACAAATGAGGAAAGAGAAAAGGGTGAATAAAAATTTTTATTGTTTGAAAATATGGGAAGTGACTGCTCTAATAAGGATTAAACAATTTTGTTTCAAAAACCTTTAGATATGACCCTTCTTTGTTACCCAAGCCACATTACAATCCTTGAAAGTCCTTTGTGATTTATGCTTTTATGCTTTTCAAGATGATTTTTTTGGATGAATGCATAATTTAATTGGATGTTAGAAAGATTATTTGATAAGAGTCAAGTCCCTCATGTTTACTTTTCATCTACCGATGAAGTTGTGTGCTAGGTGTGAATCATTTTTGAACATGTATTGTCTTAGATTTTTTTACATGAGTTTCATGCTTAGAATTTGTTTCATGCTCGTGGTGTCGTTGTAGTATAGTGGTAAGCATTGATTTGTTTGTGCTTTTGATTTTGAACCATGTTTTTGTTTTCGTTTCTCAAAAACAATTTATTCATAGTTTCTTGGATGTTGCTTTTGTTTCTTTAGGTTGGAGAGACTTTTGTTTGAGGACAAACAAAGTTTTAAGTTGGGGAGAGTTGATAAGTGACAAATTGTAGTTATTATTAGTAGTATTTTGTGGAACTTATTAACTTTATTCCTTTTATTAATAAGCCAAAACCTCAACTTTAATGTAAATAAAAGCTTTATAGTTTTATCATGTAGGATTCTTTGCATGGTTGAAGTATTGGGCATCATAGGGCACAAATAAAGCTTCAATATGCAATTTTGGAGAAAAAGTTGTCCTATAGAGGGGGATTAGAACCTTCCTAGTACATAAGAGCGCGCTTAGCTCCCTCCTAGCATGATGGAAATTTTGGGGACAGGGGTGAGCGCGTTAAGCACCAAATTGGGTGCTTAGTGCAGTTTAAGGCGATTTGGTGCTTCAAGTGGAACCGCGCTTAGCGCGCTCTGACGAGACTAAGTGCATTCTACAATTTTGAAAGTGTATAAATATAGTTTAAATCATATATTTTATGGGGTGACCCAATTTTAGGAGAGGGGTTTCACCATTTTCAGTGTGTTTCGATTTTAGAGAGAACACCACAATTTTGGAGAGTGAGAGGCATAGAAATCAACAAGTGAGGGTGCATCCTGAAGATTAGAAGCTGGATTTGTGTCGATTGTTGGGACATCAAGGTTGAGGCTTGTTCATCTTCTTTCTTATCTTTGTATTTTTCTATGTTAAGTAGTTAAACCCCCTCTCTTGTTGGGATTGTATGTAAGTATACTATTTTAGTATGTATTTTTGTTAATCATGGTGTTATGTACAATTTATATGTGAATCTATATCGTTGTTATATTTGTTTTACCTTTTATCTTAATGGGTTCAGATTGTTATTGACAAATATGGTTCGAAACTCGAACTAAGATGAACATTTGTTAGATTCTAAACTCTAGACATAGATTTAGGCTAACATTCACAGAGAATATCAAATCTTAATGCTCCTTATTGTTTAATGAGTTGAACATCGTCGATTAAACAATAAGGGAGGAACCATTTAATGAGCCGAGACATCGTTAATTAAAAGGTTCAACTCCCAATAGATGTTTAGACATAAACGTTATTGTGAGCGATGCATGGTGGTATTGATGAATGCTTAGATTGTTACAACTGATTGGTAAAAATGCATATTCTTATGGAAGATGGAATACAATCCTGACAAGTTGTCTTCTCTCTGAAACTTTAATTTTTCATTTTTACATTCTATACTTTCTACATGTAAACAACTTGCACACCCAAGCTTAAAGAGGTAGCGACTGTTGAACAGTATTGATAGCGCACTAATCCTTGTGGAGACGATTAAACAAAAAAAAGATACTTACTTTTGATTGTTTCTTTACTATAATAACAACACCCATGTATGTTATAAACATAGTAAAGTACTTGTTATGTTTTAATTTTGTGGGATAAAATTTCACAATGGTTGCAAGCTCCAACCATAGCGGTATATGCAACTTATAACCATGATTGAATGAAACACCGTAGTTGTTATACTTTCAATTTTTACTAAAAATAAATGATAAAGGACACAAGCTTATTTTTATTGTAAAAATAAAATATTGATGTTGCAATTTGAAGCTTGTCACTCAAAATATATGACCACGGTCCTTTATAGGAACCGTGATGAGAGTTTCATAATAAAATAAAAAAACATGTGCGTAAAAAATGTGATATTACTACGGTGGATAAATGAACGTGGTAATATAGTGTCACTGAAGGTGTATTTTGTTGTAGTGCAAAAATGCAAATCCCATTGAACAAGTCTTTTGCGTAGAAGTAACACCAACAATTTCAAGAACCAGAAGCATATACCTGTTGGTCTTATACGTTGAATCGATAATGGCGACATAGGTAAATATGTTGAAGAGCTTAATACTTCTGGGATGAGTGCATAATATGTCACGAACAATGACTTTACCCTCATGAATTGTGTATCTAGAAACATATGGATTTTCATCCAAAAGTTTCAAAAGTTATTGGGTTTATGATCTTGGATCCCTTATCTCCATGTTGTTTTGATAACACATATTGTATACATGATTGATATTTCAAACATTTAGTGGTTATTTTTGTTTAAAATCTGCAAGTATGTTTTTCGACGCCACTCTGATTAAAGACATATCCGAAAATATTTCCTTCTCCTCTGGTTAAAGGCGGTATACGATGGGATAACTGACTACCTTTATTTTCAAGGCATCATGTTTAAATCACATTAAAATTCTATATTTCATCCACCTTACAATATTCGCGCTATTTAAAGAGACAATCACATTTTTCTTGTTCCGGTATCATCACGTTTCAACTTCCTAATTGGAGGAACATACATGTCACTTCTCTCGCATCTCATGGTTACAAATGGTTGTCTTTTATTTAAATCATTGTCGGACCTTCCGATTACAATGTCAAACCCTGAATTCCTGGATACCATACAGACCCCTTGAAGCATATGTTCACGAGTAGTAAATAGTTGTTCATTTTTAAAATATTGACCAACATCAATCTCAACAAGAACCGATTTAACATCATCCTTCACTTCATCTAGTTTAACATCATGTTTCACTTCCTCCGTCTTAACATCATCATTCACTACATCCAGTTTTACATCATTACTTACATTAACTTTAGAAACATATCCGGGTGCACCATATCTAATAAGAACCAAAACAGAAAAATGCTTTAAAATAGTAACATGAAATTTCGCATATACAAATCTGAAAGTATGGAAGGTGATATGTATATTCGGATGTGACATACATTTTTCAGCTCTACAACAAGGTTAATGCAAACAATAAATGATGAAATGAGTAAATTTTACCTTAAATTGCATCTTTTTCTTTTTTGCTTCCTTTGATGTGATAAAATCCAAGAATGTTGGTGTGGAATCGAAAGTTGGTTGAAAATGAATTTATTTAAAAAAGGTTTTTGGTTATGGATGAGGTTTAAAGTGTGAGAGAAATGATCATGCAACGTGATCATATATTCAATTTCCCGTTGGAGATTTTTAAAGATACATTTCGAAAATATTACTGAGTAGTTAAATGATAAACTATCTTAATGAAACTGTTGTGAAATGACTTAAGGTATATTTTCGAAGACGTATTTGCGAATTAACCTTAGAAAAATTCGCAGTTGCATCTTCGAACTAAATTTTGACAAAAAAAAAGAATTTAGTGCGTTTGGAGATGTATCTCCGAAAAACCAAAAGTATTTTGATATTGTAAGAGATGTGCCTCTCACCATAAGGATGGAAAAAGAAATTGCCTTTAAGAGATACGGGGTGCATGTGCAACCAAATTTATAGAAAAATCTAGAAGGCTAATCTAAATTTTTATTTATTAGGACAGATAAAAATAGCATAGGTGCAAACATAAACCTAACATTAACTTGACATTAACAAAATATGAATTTAGGGAATTTTTTAATGCACCCAATACTTTTCTAACGCACCGCACGAAAATGCAAAAATATTTCTAGTTTTTGGAAATATATTTTTAGACGCACCCTAAACACACACAATACATTTGTTTATGAATAACACTTTAATTTTATAACTAAATTTATTCCGAAAATGTATTTCTGAAATTTTCTTAAAATGCATTTTTGGTAAAGTTCAATGAGTTTTTTTTCTATAAGGAATATGTAGCTTTTTTATTATTTTTTTCGAAATTTTTTGTCCTCGTTTTCGAATGAATTTAGGGTGACTCAATTAAAATGTGTTTTGTTGTGAAAATAATTCGTTCGAAAATACATTTTCAGAATTAGAATGACATTTTTGAATTTTTATAGGATAATTTTCAACACTGTAAGGTGCATTAAGAAACCCTATAAACTTAACATTAACTTAATGCATATTGAATAATAATCAAAATTATTACTTTTCACACACCCCCTCGTATTTAACCCTCTAAATAAAAAGAGGGTTGGGCTTCATGCCTATGAACAATAATTAAAAATGTTACTTTTCACATCTCTTCCCATACTTAGCCCCCAAAACTACAAGTATTTCAAATGTCACATACAATATTCCTTAAAGAATGCCTTAATAAGTGCTTACCCAAGAAAGTAATTGAAAAGATCAATTCAAATATCCAATTTTAGTGGAAATGTCTAATCTAATTAATCTACTCACGTTCTAAATGACTTGCAATTTTTCCTAGCATTTACCATCATTATTGTATTTGTTCATAATAAAGTTAGAGCCAATTGTCTCTTGTGAATTATTGGTGAAGAAATGGATGAAATTTTCGGATACATGGATGGAAATTTTGAAGTATCATTAACAGATTCAACAATGATGTCAATAGTTCATCGCGCCATGAACAAGGCTCAAGAGAAAATGAAAACAAAAACCGGAGTTCTCGAAAGATTGAATGAGATATCAAAATTTTATGAATTGGCAGTGATGCAACTTGAAGGTTGTCTAACCATTGTCCACACCGAGACCGATAGTAGTTGCCTCGAAAGCAATCACAAAAAACTACTCGACGACTTGAGAGAAATAAAGGATCGTCTTCAAGGACGTTTGGAGGAATCCGAATTGATTATTTCGGAGAAGGATAGAGAGTTGTCACAAAGATTGAAGAAAAATCAAACAACTAGTGAGAACAAAGGTAGGAGTGATGGTGAGTTAGGTGAGTTGAGGAGTAGCATGGATCAACAAATGTTGAAATTTAAACAAAGACTTGAGCCACAACTTGACATGGTTGAAAATGTGGTAACACAAACACATAATGTGGTTGTGAATGACACAAAAAAGATTGAAGAGATGGGTTCGGATATTGATGTATTGAAGCAAACTATGGATCTTGCTTTTTGTAAGATGCAAAGTGCTCTTTTTTCATGTGAGATGAGGCCAAAAGAAATGCAATGGAAGTTGAAGATTGAAAAATATATCATTTCTATATTAATTTCTAGTTTCATGAACGAGTTCCAAGAGAATATTGAGGTACGTATGTATATTATAAAATATTTTATAATATCTTTTATGATTAAATTTTAGGTTAACAATTTAGTGGTTAGTTGATTGATGAATGATTGAGATTTCAGAATGTACTCGTTCGAGATCTCAGATTTAAATTTCTAAATGACTGAAATTCAGTCATTTGTATCAAGTTATTCTAATAATCTTCAAATTTGTTATTATTTTCTTACTTTTTTTTGTCTAAAATCTCACAACTTGGACAAGGTAGAAGCTAGAAGGAATGAGAATCGTGCTCACAAATGTTGGCAAGAGCATTGGTCACAAATGATGAATGAATTTACAAGATTAAAGAATGAACTAATCACCATGCATGACTCATTTCCTGATGAATATGATTCTTCTGCGCTTTCTTCCCCGACAAAATCTTCGTCGGAAGAAGGAACTCATGAAGCATTTCATAAATTTCCGCCAAAGTCGGAAGAAAAAGATCATAAGGAGGGAGAGTTACAAGAAGAGGAAGAGAATGAAAAGAAAAGTTTAGTTGCTAAGATCATCAAGAGTCATGAATCTATTATTCGACAAAAGAACGAAGAACTAAATCGGATTAAAAATCAGAAAAAAGCATCATCGTCAAGAAAAAAAAAGGAACTAAGCATCGTAAAAGAAAAAATTTATATTCTAAGTGAAAGATTTGATAATCTTATAAAAAGGAATGAGATTCAAGGTGAATCTCTTTTTAACCAAAAAGCTATTCATCACAAGGAAACACTTCCAAGGAAAGAGTTATCATCACAAGAAGATGAGATTGAGCTTGAGAAGCTAATACAAGAGAATGTACATAAATGCTACTTTAAAGAAATGATGAATGAGAAACAAGGTGAATCTCTTTTCAACAAAAAAGCTATTTATCTCAAGGAAACACTTCCAAGGAAAAAGCTATCATCACAAAAAGATGACATTGAGCTTGAGAAGCTAATACAAGAGAATGTACATAAATGTTACTTAAAAGAAAGGATGAATGAGTTGAATGAAAAAATTGAGACAAACAAAATCAAAAGGAGAATTAGAGAAGACACAAATTTTATTGTCTTTTTTGAGGAAAGGAAGAAGTTATCTTCACAAGAAGATGAGGTTGAGTTTGAGAAGCTAATACAAGAGAATGTACATAAATGTTACTTGAAAGAACGGATGAATGAGTTGAATGAAAAAATTGAGACAAACAAAATCAAAAGGAGAATTAGAGAAGACACAAATTTTATTGTCTTTTTTGAGGCAATTAAGGATGTCAAATCCAATCATGAGTTTGTCTTAGCTAAGGAAAATTTGGAAGATGAAATAGAAGGAACCATAAAGGAAGATATATGCATGCTTGTGGTTAAGAAAACTATTGAAGAACTCAACAAAATGGTGACAAATTGCAAAGTTGAAAATTTAATAAGAGAACAAATAGATCAAATTGTGTTTGAAGAAACATTGGAAGTTTTTGTCAATATTTCAAATTCTCATCATAGAAAAAACATCAAGATACAAGAGAATTTCTCTACTATGGTATTAAATCAAGTGCAAAAATTTCAAGGGCATGAGAATTTGACAATTATATTGTTAGAGTCTCTACTTGGTTGTTTTGAAGCCGAGGAGAATCTAATGTTAAGTGCACATTCTGAGATCAAAGAACATAGCAAACAACTCGACTTAGGTTCAGAACGTGGTGACCTACACGAGTATGAACTATTTGAAGATTTGATAACCGGAGAAGAACAAACCTTTTCTTCACTAACAAGTAAGGTAGAAAATGGTTTGCAACAATTAGGTTTAGGTAAAGCACTTTTAAAGGAGTTAGGGGCAAGCTTAGGACATAGTCTTCGTGACTCGAAAAGTTTTCATCGTCAAATGTTTGATAATGAACAAGAACAACTGAAGGTGCCTTCTTTTGAACCTACAACATTAGTAGAATTTGAGGTTACAGTATATCAAAAATTGGAGATGTTGACTATGAGGTATGTGTCGGATTTGCATTGTCTGCTCTTGAAATCTCATGCATTCACGCAATCAGTATATTAATGAGTTTTAAATATGTATAGTCCATTCTTGATCCAACTGTTACCGATATGCTGACTACGTGAATCAATGAAATTTTGATAGCCGACAATCCAAATCTATCTTGTCATCCGTCATTGACTGATATTTATAGTATGCATATTATTTAATGCATGATTCTTATATTAAATTTTTGGAAAAATATGCATATAGGTTGGAAAAGATGAAATGTTGCGTGGATTCGATCATTAAGATAGTTGATTGTTTGAGAAGAAATGAGTTACTTTACCAAAAGGCCTTCATTAGAAGATGTCAGAATCTCCAAAATGCTGAAGCTGAGGTTTGTTGCATAACTCCACACAATATATAGTCAGTACTAACCTAATATATGATTGTGTCTTTAGTTAGTAAGTTTTATCTTATTTAGATGATAATCAAGTTTGTATCATATGAAAGAGCAGTGTTTATCTTAACATTGCATATCTAACACTATATGATATCCAACATTTTGTTAGTCGAGGTGTCTTGAAGAGGTAAAAAATTTAAAACCGTTTGTTTATGTCGTGTCTCTAGCGAACAATATATGTACGATCAAGATCGTCTTTAAGACGGACTACTGCACATGACTCAAAATTAGTCACAGTTAAACAATGACTAAATAAATTCATAAAGTATTTCTCAAAGTTAAATTGAAGTTAAAGAAAGTCTCTATTTGTTTTATCCTGATTAGACTACAACTAATTTTTGCAAGACCTTCAAAAATTTGAGTCGGCTCTGAAAGTCAAAATATCATTTTTCTATATGAAAATACCTAAAAACTAAAGATTGTATGTTTGAAATCTAGGTTGATCTTCTTGGAGATCAAGTGGATGCACTTTTGACATTACTTGAGAGGATATATGCAACCCTTCATCAGCATGCACCAGCCTTGAAGCAGCACTTTGAGGTGAAAAACTAAACATTCTTCATCTTTTATACATCATTTTTATTGAACATGTTAAGTTGATTTAATTGTTCTGACCTTCAACAGGTTTTTAAAATATTGGAGTTGATAAAAACAGAACTGATTAATGGAGCTTTTCAAGCTACAAGTGTGGCGACTTAAACAAATTCATGTTGTTGTACATTATTTCCAGGTAGCAGGACTGTGCTTGAGGACATGCAAGACGTGCTATCGCTCAGGGTCTAAGATAGTATCTTACAAAATATTATCGCAGTTAAATTATGGTTAAATAAAACTTCTATTTATTTTGTCAGAGTTAAACTTTGGCTAACTAACGCAGGGATGGTATAAACTTGAGACGGCTCTGCCAATTAGATTTTGAGGTAAATATTTATTTAATCAGATGAAGAAAATCGGAAAGTTTTCAAGAATGTAAAGTCTAAATTACCGACTGAACTAATCATCATGCAGTAAAAATGAAGAGTGAGTTTGCTTCGATTAAATAAAGCAAAATGCCTTCAGTGAGATGTATTGTACACATTCAAGATTCGATTAAAAAAAAAAGCATGAAAATGATTTGATTCATCACAGAGTTGGAGCCCTCTCAACATTTCCAGCAATGACAGTGAGCAAATTGTTGCCAAAAGGGTCACTGAGATGTTTCGCGAAATTCTCAACTGGTCCTTCTCCTGTGACATAGGCTTGAATGAAGAAACCAAGCATGGCAAACATAGCGAGTCTGCCATTCTTAATCTCCTTCACTTTTAGGATTGCAGCTTGGTCGGGATCGTTTGCTAGACCTAATGGGTCGAATGGACCACCTGGATGAAGCTTGTCTTCCAAGTCCTGTCAAAAATAGGTAACAATTTGTAAACCAATTTCTCAAATATTTTGTTACAAATTTAGTGAACGATGCATTTTTTTCTTATCTTAAATGCATCGTTCAATAGTTAGTTTGGTTATCGAATGTGTTTTTTGTTAGTTAATCTCGATACGTCAAAGATTATAGCGACAACGGCTCAAACATTTAAGAACTAAAGCGACGATTTCTCTTGTCAATTAGCCTAGGGGCGAGAATTTCACAAATTAAGTGTGTAGAAGTGGGGAAATCGAGGGTTCGAACCCGCTCCCCAATACATCGAATGTGTCTGCAACTACCATCTAAGTTGTACTAATGAAACAAAACCAAAATGATTGTTTACTTGATAAATAATACTAATGTTTACATACCAGTCCATTGGTGATTCTGTAGTACTCAGCACCTCCCAAGAGAACAACCTCGGCAACAACTGCGAGAATAAGGTTGATGGGGATTGGTTTACCGAAGTAGTTCAACGTGCCTCCGTCAAGAAGAAGTGCTCCGGTCTACATTCATTTATATAAGAAAATTAAATTAAAATTGGCTTATAACGTAGATTCCTGTCCAGAATAGATACTCAGTAGAGATTCAACTTTATACCGAATCGAGGCACAAATCGAGCATTAAGTAAAACACTTATTTAGAGTTTGCATACCTTGAACCAAACAGCCTCGGGACCACAGTTGGCTCCATATTTGTTGAATGCCTCGGGAATGATAAATCCGGCAGCACCAAGCATTGCCCATCTTGCATGAATCAATTCATATCCCTGATATCTGCATTCATCCGAAATATTTTTTGAAATCGAAATTTATTTTTCCTAACCGAATTTGTGAACTAAATCATACCAAATTTCTAATATTAACAAAACTGACATGGTAAAAAATTGAATCTTAGTACTAGTTAAGAAAACCAAAAGAAAACTGAACTATGACAGATAGTTGGCAACTGAATTGAATTGTGGCGAACTATTAGTCACAATTGATGCATTGAAATATTTAGACATACTTGGCAAAGTCTTCAGGCTTCTTGCTTAGACCAAAAGGATCATAACCATAGCTGCATAGATACAAATAAAAACATATTAAGCAAAATAAGAAGCAAAATTTCAATATAAAAAGTTAAAAGGGTTTCAAAAGAGAGGTCACATACTCTCCGGGGACTTCTCCGGTCAAGTACTCGGGAATCTCCGACCTGTCCAAGAGACCGTCAGGCAAGAAGATCCTTCTGTCAGGACCTGCCACCAAATTATACCAAGAACCAAGAGTTTTAGCAACTAGTTTTCAAACCTTATACCTTACAGAACCTTGTCCAACACTATGCTTTAAACACAACAAATGAACAGACATATCAAAACATAGTTTGTTGGTGACTTACCATACCACTTGGCGAGTTCCTCGTTGGCCGGCGCAACCACCTTCTGCTTCGCCGGAGCTGCCTTCTTCTTCGAGAAAAGAGCAACAGTCTTAAAACTAGAAACACTTGAGGAAGTTGAAGCAGACCTTGTTGCACCACTGAATTTAATTTGACTTCCAAGCATTTCTGACATTCCAAGTGAAGCAGCTGCAGTTGAAGCAGCAATGGAAGCCATGTTTTTGGAATCTTCAACTCAGATGAATCAATGTGTTGCTGAATTCACAATGTGAAGATAGAGAGGTGGTTTGTATATATGATGCATGGTTTACTGGATGTAGACATGACACGTAGGATTCATGATCATGGTTTTTGATTGGTTTGGATTGTGGATGTGTAATCCTATGTATGGATTTGATTGGTTAGTATCTGATACATGTGAGATGATGCTGCTGATGTGTTTGGAGATTGCTTGTGTTTGGATAACATGGTTTATCTTTTTGTTGGATTTTTTTCTGCCATTCATTTGTGGCTCTTGTTTTTTTTGTAGAGTTGTTGAAATAATGACTACCACATGATTGTAGTAGCATTTCATTACTTCTGATCGAAAACGATTTTTAAATTTACACTATTGAATAACAGTCAAATAGTAGTTTTTTTTGCCATTTTATCTATCTCTCGAACCATATTACTATAATAAATGGCAAAACTCTCTTCAAAACTCTTATGAATTAAGTTGATAAAATAACATAGTTTAAGGACTAAATTGTAAATTGATTGTTTATTCTAACTTCAATAGCCTAGATATCTCCATTAAAAAATCGAACAAATCACAACCGCATTCCAATGGAACACAGTTGTTTGTAGTCACAAAAGTCTTATACCATTACATTGAAATCAAACGGTTTATATTCTAACTTCATTCATATATCGGCCGGCCGATTTTGATTCAATGACCAAGATGTTTCACATATTAGATATTTAATACAACTTTAGATATTTGATCTTAACAAATAGTATAGTACTCACTCTGATTCATCGCAGATGTGGAGTGCAAATGCGTTGCTAAACGATAGACGAATCTCAACTACGTTGATGCGCCAAAAGTTTATCGTGATTTTGTCTAAATTACCGGCAAAGATATAAGTTAAATACAATTTACATGAAAAGAATTAATGGTTTATTTCATCATCTTCTCCACTTGTCAATTTCTCTTGATGTTGCCTTGATAAGCTTTTTAGTGTTTATGACAATGTCATCCACAAGTGCAGTAATATCATCTCTGAAAATAACACAATATGTTAAAGTTATGTTAAAAATAAGATGAAAACAATTTGACTCTATCTTTTTGTCATAGAAATAGCTTATACATAACTATAACACCGACATCTCTTATCAAAGATGTGTACGTGTTACACACCGACACGACGCCAATACATGTGATTGCATTTAATTTATTTATTTCATCAAACTATTACTCGTGTCAACATGACATAGTCCCTGTCACTCATGTCAACATGACATAGTCACTGTCGTGTCTGGTGTTAGTGTTTCATAGTACATAAACGCTTAACGCTTAATGATAAGCGATTAGCTAAATTGATTATCCTAAGTCCAAACAGGGAAAGTATGAGGAAAATTATGTGATTTACTTACTCTGAAATAACGCTTCGAGCACCCAGAAAAGGACTTCCAGAACCACGAAAAGGATTTCCGACATTAGAGTACCTTCTATACTCATCTTGTGCAATTCCCTTCCCTATGCCATAGCCAAATCCTAAACCAACACCACATCCAGCACCAAATCCGAAACCAACTTGCATGCCAGGAATTCCAGGACCAAAACCAACTCCTAAAGTTAGAAAACTACTTTGCATGAGAATTTCTGAATCATAAAACAATACCGATTCTTCGTAGAGATAAAAGAAATTGTTTAAAACATTTGTTATCTGTTATTGTAGTCAAGCACGAGATCTTAAGTAGGATCGGTCGTCTTGTGAAAGATTGTAAGACTTAGATCGTTAGCATGGCACGTAAGATCATACCGAAGGGAAAAATAGTAATTTCATACATATATATACAACCATACACAAAAACACAAATTATAATACAAGCACAAAAAAACCTCCAACACGTTTTTTTTTTTTTACCGATCTTGCTTCAAAAAACTCTGATCCTAGCACTCTCAGGCATCTTTAGCACATAACATTTTATGATCTTATGATCTAGCACTCGATATTAATTACACTGCTACTAACAACAAAAGAAACCAATAAAAAGATCCATACCAGCCCAAACCAAACCGAACAAACATAGCATCAGAAATCAACAATGATGGAGATAATACAATTATACAAATCACAAGAATAGATATGTTCACAACTTAGCAGAAACAAAAGCACATAACATGTTTAATGTACATGAACAAATTGGTAAAATCACAAGGCATTCCTCTTGTTGGAGCTGGATTAGGTTTTAAATCATGTGATCCGCACGATGACTTACCAAGTACAAAATACTATCCCAAAAGGCTTTCAAAGCCTGTCGAAAACATAAAGTCAAAATGCGGACCGGCAAATCAAAATTGAGCTGTCTAGACCCATACCAACATGAGTACATACATGCGTCACCCCAATTTAAATCAATGTTATCGATTGCGGATGACAAACCATGACAGAAAGCAAAAATCTACCTTAAAAGTGATAGCACCACAGTCATTCACAAATTGGCCATGACAATTGTAAAACAATCCACTACTAAATCTACCATGGCAAATATTTGACAACACTGATCTAACTAAATAGAACTATCAAATAACTAAGCAATAGCAACGCCATATTCAAGCAAATGAAGATAACCAAAGTAGTCAATCCCGGATAGCAGCGCAGAGCGGCCAGCCCAAAAAGTGGGATAGTGTATAACGGAATGACCGCTATTTGATTATTTTAGACAAATTACATAGAATAATTATAAACATGTATTGAATGTAAAATTTAACGAAAAACTCAAAACCAGTAAAATATTCATAAATCAAATAATGAAATAATGGAGCAGAGGGAGGAAACGATGGCTGAGAGGGAAGGAGGAACATACCTATAATCAAACAAGAAAACTTTTTCTAACAAAAGGGTCATTCAAAAATTGAAACTTTCGTTAATTACTAGAAAATGAACTATAATCAAACAAGAAAATTTTCCAACAAAAGTGTCAACGAAAAAAAATTGATCCTTTCGTTGATTACAAGATTTGAAGTATTACCTCCAAGAAGACCAAGGCCGAATCCAACGCCACAGCCTGCACCAACCCCGAATCCAGGGCCCATTTTTCCGAAACTGCTGGACCTCACCACCGGAAGCTTCCACAGCAAACCCTTGTCATCGTCGTTCATTTTTTCCTTCAATTTTTCTTGTGTATTTTGTGATATATACGCAAGCCAAATTCTAGAAGATTGGATTGCTCTGATTCTAACACACTGCCACTGTGTTCACCAAATATGGAGTCCTAGTTGAATTTCAAATTAATTTTACATGTTTTCTATGGGTTTTTTCTTTGCGTTTGTGTTTTAGCTTTTTTTTTTTCTGAGTTTTTTCAAAAAAGTAAATTGTATTTTTTTAAAAATATTATGATGAAGGGAAAAAGAGTGCAAAACATATTTATTTCTCTCTCTCGTGCATACATTTATATGTGAGACGATAATACTTGTAGTAGTTGCTAAAAATTTCTTGAAGTGATTTCATGTAGTGCTAATAGTTATGCAGAATTTGATGAAGTTGTTGTCATGAGTTGTTTCATAGATCTCCATGAAATTGTTGTACCATCACATGTAAACAAATAACTTGTTTCTGATCTACCATTGTGAGGATTTGAAAAGTAACCAGCATCTCTAAGATAACAAAGTATATGTTTGACTTCTTTCCAATATCTTCGTGTAGGTGAATAATTATATCTTACTTATAGATTGGTCGCAAATGATATATCAAGATGTGTATATTTAATAAGGTACATTAGTGCTCCAATTGCACTAAGATATGGTACTTTAGGATCAATCAATTTTTCATCTTTTTCTCGAGGTTGAAAGGATCTTTCTTTACATCTAATAATCTAAAAATCGTTGGAGTAGACAACGAATGAGATTTGTCCATATAGAAGTGTTCCAACACTTTTCTATATAACCTTCATGATGTAAAAATATTCTATTGTCCAGATCTCAATTTGTAACTCTAGACATAATTTTTTTTCCGTTGATCATTCATCTTAAACTCTTTCTTTAAGTAATTTATAGCTTTTGGAAGCTCTTCAGAAGTTCTAATAATATTTATCTCATCCACATAGACAACTATTATTGCAAATCTTTTTCCACATCATTTTATGAAAATACAAGGACAAATTAAGTTATTTGTATATCCATCCTTTAGTAAATATTCACTGGGGTGATTATACCACATGCGTCCAGATTGTTTCAATCCATAAAGAAACTTGTTCAACTTGATGCAGTAGTTTTCTCGATATCTAAAATTACATGCCTTTGGTATATTGAACCCTGAGAGTTTCATGTAAATGCCACTATAAAGTGAATCATATAAATAATATGTCATAACATCCATCATGTTCAAATTAAGTCCTTCATGTGCTACAAGACTAGCTAATTAAATATCAAAAATCAATTGAATCCACTACATGTGTATATATTTTATCAAAATCAATTTTAGGTCTTTGTGAAAATCATTAAGCAACAAATCAAGCTTTATACCATTTTTTTTTCTTTTTCACAAAAATTCATTTATATCCAATTGGTTTCACACCTTGAGGTGTTCGGACTACAGGTCCAAAAGCGAGTCGCTTATAAATTGAGTTTAATTCTTCTTCATTTAGATCTGTTTATTTTGGTCAATTCTCATTTTGTCTACAATATTTGATAAACATTGATTCATGATCCCCATTATCATTTATCATCTTCTGGAACTCAAAATAAATTATGTCAAAATATTCTTAGAATTTTCATATCTTCACTTGGGACATCTTTAATTTTAGCTTATTTTCTTGGTAGAGTATTAGTAATATTGGAATCGACTTTCCTACCATGTTTCATGCACGATTTCAATTCATTGGCAATATTAGATTATCCAACAAAAGAATTCACTTCAATTGTAGTATTATCAGCTATAATTGGTTCTATAAAATTTGCAAATGAATAATATTTCAAACTTCTTGTTCATATTGGTTTGTACGAGGATCAAGATATAAAATTGTTCATTGAACTTCTTGTTCATGATTTCAGCTAGTTATTCTCTCACCCTAATATTAGAAAAATGAATTTATTAAGTGATAATCAGCCTATTGGATCGTAATCAAGTATTCTATTATTTGCTCAAATTATATCCTCAAAATTGGAATTCATATTGTTGTACTCCAATTTTTCCCCTAAGATCCCTTCATCATATCATATCAATTCAATCACAACAAGATCATATTAGAGTTTGGTTCTTCTCCCTATCTTTAGCTTTTTCTCTAGGACGAATCACCAAGCACATTGACTTATATTTTATGATCATCTATGTTTTGTATTGATTATCCTTTAACTAACAAACACAATGTGTGTTTGCCCTAATTGTTGATGGTGTAGGTGAAAGCACAATACATTCCATCAACATTGATCTATAGATTCATGAGTCCACTTTTGTGCCTCCCTCAACAAAGTTTCATTGAGACTCAAGCCTCACCGTGACAAATTCTTTTATGATTCATCATGCCTCAAGTTGTCAAAATTAGTTCAAAGTACAAGGGTTGATTGAAGAAGTTTGACTCAATTGGACAAGTCTTTGATTTCAATGATCACAAGTGAATATTTCTTTCAATTCTCAAGATTTGGAAGTGGTTTTGGTTTCTATGATTTCTCCTTATCATCCTCAACAACTTATATTCACATGATAGAGGTATTTGTACAAGAAGGTTGGTCAAAATGGCAAAGGTTTCCCAAGGAATTTTCTTGCTCTATGAGCTAGGGTTTTGAACTTCAAAGGGGTATATCTTGCTCATATTTTGGTATTTTTGAGTGATTACAAAGACATCCTTCTCTTCAAATGGTTATTAACAAATCACTTCAAAAGTTTCAAATAAATTTTGTATAGAAGAAACTTGATGATGAAGAAAGATTACAAGTCCTCTAGATGAACCCTCAAATTCCCTTATGTGACTTCAAATGATCATAACTTGATCAATTTTTGTCCCCTTGAGACCATTCTTTTTCGAAAATGATCTTGAATATGTGAAATTCAACCTTTCTTTTATGTGCAAAGTGTGAAAATGAATGGAAGATGCCCTAAGGATGCAAAAGATTATAGGTCATTTCATGAACTTTTTCCAACTTCAACAAGTCATAACTCTCTCAATTTTTCGATATTTTTAATGGTTCAAGTTTCAAAATGTCATTCAAGAGATCTAATTCATACCATCTTTTTTTGTCAAGAACAAATTTCAAGTGGAAGGTCATTTTTGGATGCAAGACATTATAAGTCATTTTTGAAGAAAAAATTAAAATGTTTCTAAGTATGGAAACTCAACCTCTTTTTCTCAACTTTGACTCATCATAAGTTTCAGTTCAAACATCCATTTGATCCCATTCTTTGTAGATTATAAAGCTTGTAATCTCCTCTTTCTAAAGCTTCAAGAATCATGTCCTAAGACCCCTTGAGTTGAGAATGTCATTGGTTTGAATTTGGCAATTTGAAACTGAAGTTTTCACCAAGTCAAAAATTTGAAACTCTTGTTTTGGCTTCTAATCATAAAATTGTTGCGCGTTTTTGCTCCTAAACATGTTTATTAAACTTCCAAAAGTGATTAGTGCATCAAAACGCAAGGTTTGGATGAGTTTTGATAAAAAATAAGTCACACTTTTCCCATGCTGTAATTCACACGAATTCCCTCCAAACGTCATTATTTTGCACGCTTGAGCATCCTATTCACTTCCCTATAAATAGAGGATCATCCATCATTCATTTCCTCAAGCTTAGAAAGCCATAATCACCCTGCCAAACTCTCTCTTGAACTCAATTCTCTACTACTTCAAATTTTCTCTTACAGCCTTTCTCAATCATTTTTCTTTGTCAATTCACCTTCCCTGATCCTCTCTGAAGCTAACAGAAGAAGAATTTGTTAGAACAAAGTTTGGTTCTAATCATATCTTAGAGTTTTGATGATAAAAATGAAATAAATTTTGTTATATTTATGTTATACTCTGACTTGTATGCTCGCTAAGTTCAAATGATGTTCTGACTCACGCATCTTAGAAAGAAACATGATTATACGCTAGTACAAAGCAAACTCAGAATGAAGAGAAAATCCTCAGAAACCTCTGATAGATGCACGCTGAATACAACATCTGATAAATATAAGTTTAAAGTAAACTCTGATGAACACATATTGAAGAATACTCTGATAGAAGAAAAGATCAAGTAAACTCTAAAATGGAAACGCTGCAAGCAAACACTTCAACTTCCAGAGACAAGCTCTGGAAGTACCGTTGGTTATTAAATGCTAAGACGGCTAACGCACTAAAGTGTACTATGCGCACTAGCATTGGAAACATAAATACCAAATCTACTCGCTACACGTAACACGCATCATTGCAAACACGCTTCATTAAATGCATGCACTATCATCAAGGCATTAACGGTCAATTGGAAGCTATATATAGAAGACCTTTTGTATCAAAGAAAGGTTACTGGCTTATGTGAAATATACTTACACTCACTGTTTTCATACTTGTAAACTAATACTGTATAGTGGGTAGATCTTAAGTATTAGGCAACAATCTTAGTGAAAAATCACAATTGTGATAAAGCTTTTCAGAAGCAAATATGTTTCACTATTATTAAGAGACAACTTTGTAAGTGTTCCTTGAGAGACCAGTTGGGTTAGATTTCTCAAGAGGGCTAGGACTAGTTGAGTCTTAGAGGTTTTAGTCACTTGTAGTTGGCTTGTGCATTGTATTGTTAGTCACACCAATTTGGTTGTGCGCTTGTAATCAGTTTGATTATAGTGGATTAAGTCCTTGTTGAGAGAGGCAAAATCACCTTGGCGGGTGGACTGGAGTAGTTTGAGTTTTAAATGAACCAGGATAAAATTACCAGTGTCCTTCCATTAGTATTGTGCTAGAAAAGAGGAAAAACTTATTCAACCCCCCCCCCCCCCCCTTCTAAGTGTTTTCTCAATCTTCAATTGGCATCAGAGCTCTAGTTCTGGGTGCAAACACCTAACAGTGTCAGAAAAAAGATCCAGAAGGAAAACACTATGGCATCTGAACAAAACAACAACAATTGCACCAAACCTCCTGTGTTTGATGGAGAATACTTTGAATACTGGAAGGATAGACTAGAAAGTTTCTTTCTAGGTCATGATGCTGATCTATGGGATTTGGTCCTTGACAGGTACACTCATCCAGAAGATAAAGACGGAAACAAAATTGACAGAAGGAACATGGATAAACAACAAAAGTTAGATTTTAAGAATCACCACAGAGCCATAAACATCTTTCTGAATGCTATCTCGAAAAATTAATATGAGAAAATCACCAACAGAGATACGGCACATGACATGTTTGAATCTCTAAAGATGACTCGTGAAGGAAATGCTCAAGTAAAAGAGACAAAAGCTATGGCTCTCGTTCATAAGTATGAAGCATTCAAAATGGAAGAAAATGAGTCTATTGAAGTTATGTTCTCGAGATTCTAAACTCTGATTGCTGGTCTAAGAGTTCTGAACAAAGGATACACCAAGGCAGACCATGTTAAGAAAATCATCAGAAGTTTACCCTGAAGATGGGCACCTATGGTCACTGCATTCAAAGTATCAAAAGATCTGAATGAAGTTTCCCTTGAAGAACTTATCAGTGCTTTAAGGAGTCACGAGATAGAACTTGATGAACATGAGCCTCAGAAGAAAGGTAAGTCTGTAGCTCTTAAATCCATTAAAAAAATTGAAACTAACGCTTTTCAGGAAGAAGAAGGAAACTCTGAAGATTCTGCATCAGAAAAAGACGAGTTATCTCTGCTCTCCAGAAGGATCAATCAGATGTGGAAGCATAGACAAAAGAAGTTCAGGAACTACAAGAGGTCAGAAGATAAACCAGAATCTTCTGGATATAAGAAGTCAAGTAGAAGAGATGTAGTCTGCTATGAATGCAAAGAACCTGGACACTACAAAAGTGACTGTCCTAAGTTGCAAGAAAGACCAAAGAAAAAGTTTGGTAGAAATAAAGGCATGATGGCCACCTGGGATGATTCAGAATCATCTGAAGCTGAAGAAGGCCCCTCTGCTCGACCTTAAAAGAAGAAGAAGAAATCAGTAGGTACAACCTCTAAAACCATTTTTGTTAATGATTTTGTGCGCATGGAAACATCTGTTGAACCTCAAACCCTAGAAAATATAGAAGTTGACATAGACCTAACACAATCCTTTGAGCCCCTAGATAACAACCCTGAAATTGACCAAGTATTATCTGACATAGATAATTTTGCTGCTGAAGTACCTCAACAAACTCAACCTCAAACTCAAATACCTCCTTCTGCTCCTCACCATCAGAATCCAAATAATCCTGCTCACAACCCTCTACCAACATCCCCCATCAGACCTTTATCACCAAGACCCTCTGAGTGGTATGATGGTTCTTATAGACTACCTGGCATAAATGTTCCTCTGGCTACACAACCATCATCCTTCATCCTACCATCTGAAAACATTTTTGCCCTGAATTTATCACCAGCACCTTCTCCTCCTTCCTCACCTCAAACCACAATCATCATATCTCCTGATGTCACACCACCTTCCTCACCAGAAACTCCATTACCTTCATCATCTGAATCCTCTTCACCTCTCTCTCTAGAACCAATCCCTAGTCTATCCTCAGTAGATCCTCCTGAACCCTCTGTCCCTTCTGACTTTCTCAAAACTATAGTTGATCTTGAATCACTATGTTATCTACAAATAAAATCCACCAAAAAGGCCTCTCCTAAACCAACTCTAAAATCTGATCAATCATATGTTCCTGTATGCTGTCAGAACTTCGTAACAGAAATGCAAACGTGGATTGACCTGATGAAAGCTCACAATGCCAACAACCTGAATCCAGCAGCGTGTGATTTTATGTGGGACACTTTCAGAAGCAAAATCAATGATGAAATCCTCAATTTGCAAGAACTATGCTATGCTCAGGTTCTTGAGAATTTCTCCAAGTATTTGAATACTTTCTTGACAGAAGTGGTAAACATCTGGGATCATAGGTCTCCACTACAGATTACTGGTGCTCCATTACCACCTGCTGACCCCATGGAGATATCAGAGGATGAATTAGAAGATGACGCTAAGTCTGAACCACATCCTTTGGCCATGACTCTGTATCACCAACCTTCTGCTAAAGCTAGCCCTGAGAAAGTGCCTACTCTGCTGATTGATCCTGGTACCTTTCTCTCAAATGTTGTGTACTCAGGCTCTGCTACTTCAGCTCCTAAGATTGTCTCATTTGAAGTTGCTTCAACTTTTGTGTCACCTTCACTGTTGTTGGACACTCTGAATGAACTGAAGAAGGACAATGAGACCATCCATGAACGTTTGGATAAACAAGATGAAACCAACAAGGAAATCAGATCTTGAATGCAGAAACAAGAGGATTCCTCAAATGAAATCAAGAATCTTATGATTTCCCTTGTTTCTCGTCGCTCTTAGATTTTATTTCTTTTTTTTTGTTTTTTGTTTTGTTTTTATTTTGTAACTCTGTTTTCTCTTGAATCTTCAATATAAGACTATTTATTTATTTTTTTACTTTTTGATTATGACAAAAAGGGGGAGAAAATAAGATTTTGATCTGATCTATGAAACAATTATGGGACTAAGTCTCAAACAATTCTAAAGATATACAAAGTTCTTTTTTGTTTAAGAGATTTACAGGAACTCAAGAAACTCTGAAAGACTAAGCTCTGAACATCATCAAGAAAAGAATCTCTAAAGAAAACTCTGAAAGAAAAAGACTAAAAGCTCTGAAGGGACAAATCTCTGGAAGTTTCCCTTATGCCTTTAAACTCTTTAATCATTTTTTATGTCAGAAGAAGAAATATCAATCTCAGGGGGAGATTATCTATCTCAAGGGGAGATCCTCATACTTGCACAATTTTTTCCCTCAAAATCTGAATTGTTTTGTCATCATCAAAAAGGGGGAGATTGTTAGAACAAAGTTTAGTTCTAATCATATCTTAGAGTTTGGATGATAACAATGAAATAAATTTTGTTATATTTATGTTATACTCTGACTTGTATGCTCGCTAAGTTCAGATGATGTTCTGACTCACGCATCTTAGAAAGAAACTGGATTCTATGCTAGTACAAAGCAAACTCAAAATGAAGAGCAAATCCTCAACAACCTCTGATAGATGCACGCTGAATACAACATCTGATAAATATAAGTTTAAAGTAAACTCTGATGAACACATATTGAAGAATACTCTAATAGAAGAAAAGATCAAGTAAACTCTGAAATGGAAACATTGCAAGCAAACACTTTAACTTCTAGAGACAACCTCTAACAGTACCGTTGGTTATTAAATGCTAAGACGGCTAACGCACTCAAGTGTACTACGCGCACTAGCATTGGAAACATAAAGACCAAATCTACTCGCTACACGCAACACGCATCATTGCAAACATGCTTCATTAAATGCATGCACTATCATCAAGGCATTAACGGTCAATTGGAAGTTATATATAAAAGACCTTTTGTATCAAAGAAAGGTTAATAAATTACGTGAAATATACTTACACTCACTGTTTTCATACTTGTAAACTAATACTGTATAGTGGGTAGATCTTAAGTATTAGGCAACAATCTTAGTGAAAAATCACAATTGTGATAAAGCTTTTCAGAAGCAAATCTGTTTCACTACTATTAAGAGACAACTTTGTAAGTGTTCCTTGAGAGACCAGTTGGGTTATATTTCTCAAGAGGGATAGGACTAGTTGAGTCTTAGAGGTTTTAGTCACTTGTAGTTGGCTTGTGCATTGTATTTTTAGTCACACCAACTTGGTTGTGCGCTTGTAATCAGTTTGATTATAGTGGATTAAGTCCTCGTTGAGAGAGGCGAAATCACCTTGGCGGGTGGACTGGAGTAGTTTGAGTTTCAAACGAACCAGGATAAAATTACCAGTGTCCTTCCATTAGTATTTTCTTGAGTTGTTATGTTGTTGTGATTGCCGCTGTAAATTCTTGTTGATAATGCAAAGTTGCATGAAATTTTAAATGATGATGAATTACCTCTATTTACTGGTAATAATGGTGTTGTGGGATTATGCCTTGCGATGGATGATGATTGTTGTGAGTATGTGATAATGCATTCATATACATTTGCATACTCTGTGATGGCCTAGATTGGCAAACTGTGAAGAAGGCTTATGCCTTGTTGATGTCTCTATTTATTGGCAGATTTTTTGAAATGGGAGTTATGCTCCATTGGTACCACATGCATTTGCATACAGAGGAGTTACATTCTATGTTGTATTATGAGTCATTGTGTGATTGCTTTTAATTGTGTTTATGTTGTTAAAAATATGAGAAGTAGTGAATATGCATGAATTGATTATAATGTTTTACTTATCATGCGTTATATTATAATGTTCGATATCTCACCCCTTCTGTTTGAATGTTACCTCGATGTTGGTGACATGCAGGTAATCTAGAGTGAAGGAGGTATACCTTCAGTAGTTCGAGTCGGTGTCATTTCTCTAATACGTAACACTCAGAGGGATGGAAACTTGCTGTTTATTGTTGCTATTATTTCAGTTGATTGAACTTTAAGTTGTTGTTCTTTAAATGATTGTTATTTGAGGTTGCCTTAGTAGGACGAAGATGTTACATTCCTTTAAGTTGAATATTATGACTCCGCTGCATAGTTATGAAAGTTGTTGTTTCTTTTTAAGATAGAATTATGTTTGCTGTTGGTTCATCCAAGTTTAATGTGTTATGTATCAGTAATGAATGTCGTTGTTTTAAGTAGAATTTGTGGCATCCTGATTCAGTTGTAGAATTTTTATAACTTTGATTCATATATATATATATATATATATATATATATATATATATATATATATATATATATATATATATATATATATATATATATATATATATATATATATATATATATATATATATATATATTGTTTGGTAGAATTGGGGTGTTACAATGTTGGTATTCTGAGCAAAGTCGGTCTGTCCGACCAAGTTGTCGAGTCGTAGTTTTGTTTAACAATCGAGTATTGTTAATTTGAGTTCTAACCATTGTTTATGTTGTAGTGATACGTTGAGATGGCTGGAAGGAATGATGTTGCACTTGCTGCTTCTTTAGAAGCAATGGCGTATGCTATGGAGAATCAGCCGAATACTGATGGGAATGCTGGATCTCGTAGTTTGGCAACTTTCCAGAGGGAGAATCCGCCTACGTTCAAGGGTAAGTATGATCCTGACAGAGCGTTGGATTGGTTGAAAGAGATTGAGAGAATCTTCTGTGTGATGGATTGCACTCCAGCGCAGAAGGTTCGATATGGTACTCATATGCTAGCAGTCGAAGCTGATGATTGGTGGCTAGAGATGTGTCAGAGGTTGGAAGTTGCAGGTGAAAATGTCACTTGGGCTGTGTTTCGTAGGGAATTTCTGAGGAAGTATTTCCCTGAGGATGTTTGTGGCTAGAAGGAAATTGAGTTCCTTGAGCTGAAGCAAGGGAGTATGTCAGTTGTTGAGTATGCTGCAAAGTTTGTTGAGTTGGCTAAGTTTTATCCGCACTATAGTGAGGCAAATGCTGAGTTTTCTAAGTGCATCAAGTTTGAGAATAGGTTTCACCCAGAGATCAAGAAGGTAGTTGGATACCAGAAGATTCATGTCTTTGCTGATTTGATTGATAGTTGCAGAATTTATGAAAAGGATAATAATGCTTATTACAAGATTATTAGTGAAAAGAGGGGTAAGCACCAACAAAATCGTGGTAAGCCTTATGATGCCCCAACTGGTAAAGGTAAACAAAAAGTTGCTCAGGGTCAGAGGACTAGTGGAGGAGATGCTCCTGCTGGTGTGGTTTGTTTCAAGTGTGTAAAACCTGGGCATAAGAGTAATGTGTGTACTACTGAGATGAAGAGGTGTTTCTGTTATGGTAAGACTGAACATGTTGTATCTGAGTGCAAGCATAAAGAGGTAATCTATTTCAATTATGGTGAAGAAGGACACATTGGTAGTCAGTGTTAGAAACCAAAGAAGGTGCAAACTAGTGGTAAAGTGTTCGCTTTGGTTGAGGATCATGCAGGTAATGAGGACAGACTCATCAGAGGTACATGTTTCATTAATAGTACTCCTTTAATTACTATTATTGATACTGGTGCTACTCATTGCTTTATTGTTGTTGATTATGTTGAAAGATTGGGTCTTATGTTATCTTCTTTGAATGGAGAGATGGCCGTCGACACTCTAGCCAAGGGGTTGGGGACTATTTCTTTTGGATGCTTAAAGTGTCCTTTGTCGATTTTCGACAGAGACTTTGTTGTTGATTTGGTTTGTTTGCCTTTAAGAGGGTTGGATGTGATTCTGGGTATGAATTGGTTAGAGCATAACTATGTTCATATTAACTGTTATAATAAGTCTGAGTTTTTCTACTCTTGAAGAAGAGGAAGTTGGTCTATTGTCTGCTAGACAGTTGAGGAATTTGATGCAAGAAGAAGCTTAACTGTTCTCATTGATGGTGTCGATATCTGTCGAGAATCAAGCTATAATTGAGGAATTGCAAGTAGTGCATGAATTTCCTGAAGTTTTCCCTGATGAAATTCCTGATGAACCACCAGAGAGAGAAGTTGAATTTGTTATTGATCTTGTACCTGGTACCAAACCTGTTTCTATGGCACCATATAGGATGTTTGCATCTGAATTATCGGAATTAAAGAAGAAATTGGAAGAGTTACTTGAGAATATATTTGTAAGACCAAGTGTATCACCGTGGGGAGATCCAATGTTGTTAGTAAAGAAGAAATATGGAGGTATGAGGCTTTGTGTTGATTATAAACAGTTGAATAAAGTGACGATTAAGAAAAAGTATCTGCTTCCAAGAATAGATGACTTGATGGATCAATTGGTGGGTGCTCGTGTGTTTAATAAGATTGATTTGAGGTCGGGTTATCATTAGATTAAGGTGAAGGGTGAAGATATTCAGAAGACGGCTTTCAGAATGCGTTATGGACATTATGAGTATTTGGTGATGCCTTTAGGTGTTACTAACGCGTCAAGGGTATTCATGGAGTACATGAATCGCATCTTTCATACTTATTTGGATCGGTTTGTAGTGGTGTTCATAGATGACATTTTAATTTACTCTAAGTCAGAAGAAGAGCATGTAGAACACTTAAGAGTAGTATTGTAAGTTTTGAAAGAGAATAAGTTGTATGCAAAGTTGTCTAAGTGTGAATTTTGGTTAAAGGAGGTTAGTTTTCTTAGTCATGTGATCTCAGGTAGTGGCATTGTTGTAGATCCATTGAAAGTAGATGTTGCGTTGCAATGGGAAAATCCAAAGTCGGCTACCAAGATTAGAAGCTTTTTGAGATTAGCTGGTTATTATAGACTGTTTATCGAAGGTTTTTCTAAGTTGGCACTTTTGTTGACTAAGTTGACTTGTAAAGGTAGAGCTTTTGTGTGGGATGTTCAGTGTGAAGAAAGTTTTACAGAATTGAAGAAAAGATTAACGTCGGCTCTAATTTTGACATTACCTAATCTGGGAGAACCTTTTGTGGTATATTGCGACGCTTCCAAGATAGGTTTTGGAGGTGTTCTTAGGCATAATGATAAGGTAGTTGCTTATTTGTCAAGGCAGTTGAGGACTCATGAAAAGAACTATCCTATGGATGATTTAGAGCTTGTTGAAGTTGTTTTTGTATTGAAAATTTGGAGTCTTTATGGTTCTAGATTTGAAGTGTTTAATGACCATAAGAGCTTAAAGTATTTATTTGATCAAAAGGAATTGAGTATGAGACAATGAAGATGGTTGGAGTTATTAAAGGATTATGATTTCAGTTTGAATTATCATCCAGGAAAAACGAACATGGTAGTTGATGCATTGAGTCGAAAGACTTTACATATGTCAGCAATGATGGTTAAAGAGTTGGAATTGATTGAACAGTTCAGAGATATGATCTTAGTTTGCGAGGTGACACCGCAGAGTGTTATGTTGGGAATGTTGAAGATTAATAATGATTTTCTAGATAATATCATAGAAGCTCAGAAGTTGGATGTAAAACTGGTATATTTGATGGTTGAAATTGATCAGTCTGAGAATAGTGATTTTAAGTTAGATGCGTAAGGTGTGTTGAGATTTCATAATCAGATTTGTATTCCTGATGATGCGGAGATGAAGAAATTGATTCTTGAAGAGAGTCATGGGAGCAAGTTGAGTATTCATCCAGGAGCTACAAAGATATATCAGGATTTAAAGTATTTATTTTGGTGGTCTGGGATGAAGAGTGATATGGCTCGGTTTGTGTATGCGTGTTTAACTTGTCAGAAGTCGAAAGTTGAACATCAGAAGCCTGCAGGGTTGATGCAACTGTTAGAAGTTCTAGAATGGAAATAGGATAGCATTTCGATGGACTTTGTGACGGGGTTACCTAATACTCTAAGAGGACATGATTCGATTTGGGTGATTGTTGATAGGCTTATGAAGTCGTCTCATTTTATTCCTATTAACTTCAGTTTTCCAGTGTCGAAGTTGGCCGAGATTTACACTAGTGTAATTGTGAAGCTGCATGGTGTTCCTTTGTGCATTGTGTTAGATAAAGATCTGAGGTTTACTTCTGATTTTTGGAAGAGTTTACAAGAAGCGTTGGGTTCTAAGTTGAGGTTGAGTTCGGCGTATCATCCTCAGACAGATGGTCAGACAGAAAGGACTATTCAATCGTTGGAGGATTTTTTGAGAGCATGTGTTCTTGAGCAGGGACGTTCGTGGGATACTTATCTTTCGCTGATAGAGTTCACTTATAATAACAATTACCATTCTAGTATTAGGATGACACCTTTTGAAGCGTTGTATGGTCGGAGATATATAACTCCTTTATGTTGGCATGAATCTGGAGAAAGCGTAGTACTTGGACCTGAACTTGTTCGTGAGACTACTAAGAAGGTGAAGTTGATTCGAGAAAATATGAAAGCTTCCCAAAGTAGACAGAAGAGTTGTCATGAAAAGAGAAGGAAAGACTAGAATTTCAAGCAGGTGACCATGTGTTTCTGAGAGTTACACCTGTGACTGGTGTTGGGAGAGCATTGAAGTCTAAGAAGCTCACTTCTTGTTTTATTGGTCCGTATCAGATTTTGGAAAGAGTTGGGAATGTCACTTATAGAGTGGCTTTACCACCTAATCTTTCGAATTTGCATGATGTGTTGCATGTGTCACAACTCCGGAAGTATATTTCAGATCCATCTCATGTGATTCATATGGATGATGTGTAAGTACGGGATAATCTTACCGTGGAGACGATGCCTGTATGAATTGCGGATCGTGAAATGAAGACTCTAAGAGGCAAGGAGATTGCTTTGGTGAAAGTAGTTTGGCTAGGAGCTTCCAGAGAAAGCATGACGTGGGAGTTGGAAAGCAAGATGCAGGACTTCTATCCTGAGTTGTTCTGATGAGGTAAATTTTCGAGGACGAAAATATTCTAAGTGGGGGAGTATTGTAACGCCCGTTAATTTAATAAATTATTTAATTAAATTATTTTTGGATTATTTGTGAAGTTGAGAGATGTTAAGAATTATGGGTATGGATGGTTGGATTATTATTAATTAATTATTAGTTGATTAATAATAATTATAATGTTAGAATTAAGGGAATATATATATATATATATATATATATATATATATATATATATATATATATATATATATATATATATATATATATATATATATATATATATATATATATATATATATATATATATATATATATATATATATATATATATATATATATATATATATATATATATATATATATATATATATATATATATATATATATATAGTGTTGGACTTATGTTATTGGTTGGAAGTAGTAAAGTGGGGGTGTAGGTTAGGCCCAATAGGATTGATATATAAGGCTAAGCTGACATAATGAATTATTTTAGTTGGTGTTTAAGAAGCTCTGTACGTTGAACAGAAGAGTTACGCAGAAGAGGAGCAAGCTACCCGGTGTCGAGCAGAGCGAAGCAAGCTGTCGGCTGGAAGCTTTGGTTGAGCGACCTTCAATCCAGGTAAGGGTGGGGTTCTGACTTTATAATGGGATTTATGATGTGTATTACATGGGAATTGGTCGTTTATGATTGTTGTGCGTTGATGTTTCTGATCTGCTAGTGAAGTTTCCTGGTTATTCATGTTGTGGCCGTTGGGGAGTACTGTATGACCGTTTAATGAACATGTTATATGAAGTTGCCCGGTTGTGTGTTGTGGATGTTCTATGTATATGTGTGACTTCCGGTTTAATCGATGGATATGTTAGGATAGTGATTACTGGTCGTGATGGTCGTAAGGACGTTAGGTTATTTCGAGCGGTTGGTAGGAAAAGTGGTAAGTTGTTGAAGTGATCGTTTTAGGGAGGTTTTCAGTGTGACTGTCGTGTATGTTTGATGAACATGTTATAGGAAATATAGTTTCCCGTTGCTATGTTATTACAAGCGGTTGGCTGGAAGTTATGAATGGTAGTGGTATGGTTGTTAAGGCATAGTATTGTGTCTGTGCTGATTGGCCGAACTAGTGGTCGAGGAGGATGCTTATGGTGTTAGGTACCGAGCGACATATTAGGCTGTGAGGCATGTCAGGGGGGTTACGTGTTGGATTTTCGAGCAGTATTAGGTTGTAGGACATGTCGGGGAGCATAAGTTGGTCATTACCATGTATTATATGTGTGTGTCGAGGAGTATGAATTAGTTGTTATGCTGTCCTAGTTGCTATGCATGTCGAGGGGCACGTAGTTCCCTATCCCTTTTTGCCCGTACATGCTGTGTTTTGGTCGTTAACTGTGCTGTGTGAATTAATGTTAAGTTTCTAATTGATTAGGTTAATGATTGAATTATTGATTGATGTGATAGGCTTATGGCCAATGTTGATTTATGTTGAGTTGTTGTGTTGTTGTGATTGCCGCTATAAATTCTTGTTGATAATGCGAAGTTGCAGGGAATTTTAAATGATGATGAATTACCTCTATTTACTGGTAATAATGGTGATGTGGGCTTATGCCTTGCAATGGATGATGATTATTGTGAGTATGTGATAGTGCATTCATATACATTTGCATACTCTGTGATGGCCTGGATTGGCAAATCGCGAAGAAGGCTTATGCCTTGTTGATGCCTCTATTTATTGATAGATTTTTTAAGATGGGAGTTCTGCTCCATTGGTACCACATGCATTTGCATAAAGAGGAGTTGCATTCTGTGTTATATTTTGAGTCGTTGTGTGATTGTTGTTAATTGTGTTTATGTTGTTAAAAATCTAAGAAATGGTGAATATGCATGAATTGATTCTAATGTTTTACTTATCATGCGTTCTATTATAATGTTCGATATCTCACTCCTTCTGTTTGAATGTTATCCTGATGTTGGTAACGTGTCAGTAATCCAGAGTGAAGGTGGTATACCTTCAGTAGTTCGAGTCGGTGTCATTGCTCTGATACGTAACACTCTGGGGGATGGACGCTTGTTGTTTTATTGTTTCTATTATTTCATTTGATTGAACTTTAAGTTGTTGTTCTTTAAATGATTGTTATTTGAAGTTGTCTTAGTAGGACAAAGATGCTACATTCCTTTAAGTTGAATATTATGACTCCGTTGCATAGTTATGAAAGTTGTTGTTTATTTTTAAGATAGAATTGTGTTTGTTGTTGGTTCATCCAAGTTTAATGTGTTATGTATCAGTAATGAATTTCGTTGTTTTAAGTCGAATTTATGGCATCCTGATTCAGTTGTAGATTTTATAACTCTGATTCATATATATTGTCGGGTAAAGTTAGGGTGTTACACGTATGATCCATTGGATTGAATTACTAATGCGTTTTGACTCTCATCCATTATTCCACATCTTTTTTATTTTATTTTATTTTCTGATTTTTATATTTAAATTGTTTTAAACTTCAAAAAACCATAAAAAATCCATTTCAACTTCAAAAAATCTGGAAAAAAAATTATGAAAAAAACTTTTGATTTTTCTCTTTCTAATTTTTATTTTTTCCCAATTTTATTTTTTGTTTTGGTATTTCTTATAATTTTTCACTTTATTTGAATTTTTTTAATTGTTAAAAAATACTTTCTTCATTTTTAAAAATTCTGGAAAAAATTAGGGAAGGATCCAATGATCTTTTGACAAATATTGGTGACCTCGTTTATTTTTTATTTCTGACTTTACTATTTTTCTTCATTTTTGGTTTATTTTGTCTATTTCTTTAAATTTTAAAAATAGTTTCTGACTTTAAAAAAATTACCAAAAAATTTATATAAATATTTGAGTTCATTTCTGTTTTTTCTATGGTCTTGTTTAATTTTTATTGATTATTCAGAATATAATTACCATTTTTCCGCTTTATTTCATTTTTAAACCATTTTTAAAAATCTTATTTTCTTATTTTTAATACCATTTTATTTTATATATATATTCTGCCTGATCTTGGACTATGGAATTTGGATCATGAACTTTATTAACATCATTGGATCCATGGTGTTGAGTCTAACTCCATAAAAATGGATGAATGATTTTAATAATAGTTTGATTAAATTTTTAGTTCAAATGTGTTTTATTTCTCACTCCACCCCTCTTCATCTTATCACATTCTTATTGTACTAAATATTATTGGAGCATGATTTCTATATCATGTCTCAAAACATATGGTACATAGATTTCTATTGACTGACCTCAAAATAGGTGCGACTTCTATATAAGTCCACTTACGATTGCTTAACATAGCGTTAAATTTTGTCCCGACTTGAGAAAATGATCATTCTTGGTTGTTGTACCCCAAAATTTTCCCTCTCATTTTATCAAGATTTCCCCTCACAAGACTCTTTGGACTCCAGACAGTATTATGGTTTGCTCTGCTCAAGACATCTCCTTGCATTGTTGACCTGAAATTAGGGTTTGAGTTTGCACAAGGATTTTTAGACCTCCAATACTCAAATGTGACATCCATACTTCATGTAGGACTTATAAGATTTCCCATACCAAGTTTCAAGCCTTGAATCAAATTTTTGCCCAGTCAATTGGACAGTTGACCTAGAAATCAGTTGTATTGGGGAAAAAGTCAATTGTGGTCAATTTACAATCAAACCTCATAATTTTTGATCCACATCAACATTATAGGCTCATATGAACCATTTGATCAAGTTTGGACCACAACTCCTCAAGAAACTTGATCAGATCATCAAAAGGACAAAATGGTCATTTTTAGGGTTTTGACTACAGAAGGGCAATTTATGATTTTTAACCTAGCCAATGGCAAATTGGGTTCAATCATGGATTCAAGGACTCAATGGTATCATCTTGACCTTTTCACAAGGTTCAAAAGATCTCAAATGCATTGGATTGACAGATGAATTTTCCAATCAACTGATCGAAAAATCAACTTTACACTGAAAAGTCAAACTTTGACTTTTTGGTCAAAATCAAGTGCCAAGGGTCATTTTTCATCAAGATGTGTCAAAACATGAAACTTGTTCACCAAGAAACCTAAATTTGAAAATTAGGGTTTAAAATGGAAAATTTTCATAACTTAGAAAATTTCTAAGTTATGAAAATTTCTTATTTCCCCCAACATTTTCACCATGATGCAATTGGATTCAAACAAAACCTCCAACATGAAAGTTGTAGTACTCCATAAAATCTACAACTTTGATTCACAAAGTTTACCCAAAAGATTCTTGGATCTCAAGTTATGATTTTATGAATAGAGGTCCAAAAACTTTCTAACTTAGTGAAATTTTGCCCTAGTTTAGGCAGGATTTTGACCTATCTTCATGGAAATTTTTCACATAGTTCCAAGTGAAATCTCAAAATTAATTTCAAAGATGGATTGTAGAGCATGTTACAAGCTTTCCAAAATGTCCAATAACTCCCAAAAATCATTTGTGGTTAGGGAGAATTGAAGGTTTGAATTTGGCAAAATGTCACTTTGGTCCATGGCATTTTTCATGTTGCTACAAGTTGTAAATTCTGCCCAACCTTACTTGTACTTGTTTACAGGTCCTTAAACCCTTCCACACTCAAAAATTAAGTGCAAACACATTGGTTAGAGGAATTATTCTGATCTATGAAGCATTTCACATTGATTTATTCCAAAAATGGCATAAAGGTGGCAATACCATTTACATGAAGCATGCTTTATGTCAAATTGCTTATCTTGAGCCAATGACCCAATCTTTTGCAGCAAACAAAGTTAACTAATATCAAGCAATTTTTACCAACTCTTAGCAGACCCTAAGCTAGATTGTACAAGCCTTTGCATTGTCAATTCTCACTTTTACTTCAAAAACAAGAAACCTTGCAAAATCACCACATCTTTGCAATCTGATAAAACCAAAGTTTGTAAACATTTCAAACAAGTTTTGCATATCACACTAAGCCAAAAACACGAGCTAGCAACCTCTCAAACACCCTTGTACATAAAAATAACTTTTTCTTGCAAAACAGGGCAGACCCTGCAGAATCACTTCCATCTTCACATCCACTCGTGCGTTTTGCTTGCAACCAGTTCCAACACACTCCATACAACCTACCTAAACTATCCCAACCATTCCCAAGTCACTGTAACTCCATTTACACACTTCACCATTTTCAAATTCTGACTTTGCAGGTTGAGTTCTACAAGCATATTCAGGCTATTTCAAAGCAGGCCAAACATTGGGGAAGGTCAAAGGAACTTCAAGCAAGCTCACAAGTATCTCAGGCCTCACTGAAAACCCCTACATTGCCATACTCGATCTTGAATGAAACAGGTAAAGTTCAAACTTCTATCTCTCTATTTAGGAAACATTAGGCTTAGGTTTGTGAATAAAAAATGTAGTCCTCATTGCCCTTGAGCTGTACATATGCATAGAATTCATTTAAGTTAACTGAGCTGGGAGAATTTGAATGATGAACTTTCTGAAAAAACTAGGTTAGAAATTAGGGCCAGAGAAATTCTCTCTGGTCTTTGAGAGTTAGATCAAGTTTTTTATATGGTTAGAATCGTGGTTTAATGCTCTATAACTTTCATGTTGCAAGTTTTTGTTTTTAAGCACAAATGCAGGAGATACGAATATTGAACAAAGGTGCGCGTTTTCTTGCTCTCTCAAGGACAGGGATGAAGAAATTTTGGGCTGGGCTTGTTTGCTGGCTATTTGCACCCCCCTGCTTGCTGTTTACACCCCCTTGGCCCATTGATTTTATTTTTTTTTATATTTTTCATTTCTGACTTTTATTATTTTTTCCTAAATATAAAAAATCATCAAAAACATTTTCTTAAATTTTCACATTTTATTTTATTATTTTTACTATTTTTTGGACATAGAAATAATTTATTAATAATGATATACTTTTATTTTCTTAAAATAAATTCATAAATAATACAAAAATATTATATAAAAATTATTTATATACTTAAATAATATTTTTTCTCACACATTTAATTTTCTAATATTTTGTATATATTTTATTTTATTTTTCTTGTACATAAATAAATAATTATAATATATATATTTTCTTAAACCAAAAAATTAGGGTTTTACCCTTTTCAAAAATAATCTTTTTATTTTCTTATTTTTTAAGACATTAAATAATTTATTTTTACATACATAAAAATAATACAAAAATTATTTTTGCATATTTATATTTAATTGTCCATTTAAATATTGTCTATTTATTTATTTATGCAAATAAATTCAATTTGGTTGTAATAGTTGAATTAGGGCTTTTATTTTCTTGCAAATATCCCCCTTTTCAAACTTGTATCCCCCTCCCCATATCAATGTTGTAATAGTCGTAGATTTACTTTTACGCACTTTATAACTTTCAAATATGCCATGATAGAAAGATTAAGGTTTGTATGCAAAAATCCAAAATTAAAACAAATAACATGACTAATACAAGACAAAAATGCATGAAAATTGACAACACAATGCACACAAGCACCCCTAGGGTTTCATCCACTTGTTTCTGTTTGAGAAGGCCCAAAGCTGCTGGAATTCATTGGACTTACAAGCTTTTAAGGAGATTGTGGCTCTTCTCATCTATGGGTTGGTCTTATTCCCAAACCCTGACCAGCTTATAGATGTCAGTGTTATCAAAATCTTCATGGCTCGCAACCCGGTGCCTACATTTCTTGGGGATATCCTCCATTCATTTCACACATGAACAATGAGGAAAAGAGGTGTTCTCATGTGCTATACTCCTCTTCTAGCAAGGTGGTTCATTTCTCACCTTCCCCAATCAGTTTTGAAGAATGAGAAAGGTTTGAGGTGGTCACGACGATTAATGACTCTTACACATTCAGATGTTCATTGGTGTTCTCGATCCAGAGAAAATGTTATCATCATTGATCGTTATGGGGAGTTCCCTAATGTCCCTCTACTAGGAATTAAGGGAGGCATTACCTACAACCCCTGCTTGGCTCTGAGACAATTTGGGTATGCCCGAAGGGATGGCCCTCATGACATGTTGATTCCAGACTTGGTTTTTGATTTCGACAACGAAGATCAAGGACTTCGACAAAGTTTTATCTGAGCTTGGAGAATGCCCAACAAAGTGGACAGTAAGACCTTGGGACACAAGAATTCCATCCCTCTTGAGCCTTACCTCAAGTGGGTACGAACCCGCGCCCAAAGTCTTATGATGCCTTACCCCTACATTCTGCCTGTGATCAAAGAGCCTGTTATGGAAGGAGAGGTTCCATACACCCTCCTACATCCTGACATGCCAACATCACTTGAAGATTTACAAAGGATTTGGATACAGCTCAAGGGAGAACGCGATACTTTTGAAGCCCAATTCTATGCCAGTGAGAAGAAGGTTTTGGAACTTACTCGCCAACTTCACGAAGAGCAAACTCTCAACACCTACATCGCACCAAAGAGGATGCGCAACGTCTTTTTACATTAGAAATTTGTATTATTTTGCCCATGGGGCATTTATGTACTAACAAATTCTTCTTATTGATATGATGTGTGTTCTTTTTTTGTTTGCAAAAAATTTGAATTTCTGAATCCTTGAATGCATTACATGAATAACATATCATTCATCATATGCATAAGCAGGTCTTCACACCAGGTTTCCTTATCTCTCTGCTGTTTATTTCAACAAGATGGATATAGAGCAGACGATCAAAGACTTACAAGTGCAGAATTCACAGTTCCAATAGCTACTCATGACTTTGGCAAAGGGTCAAGAGGAGCTCAAAACTCTACTGGAAAAGGAAAATGAGAAAAAGAAAAAGAAGAGGGTTGGTGTGGCTACCTTGGGTAGAAGATTTGAAGGTCAAGCTAGAAGGGTCCTGGATTTTCCCTCGACATCTGATGAAGGGGTAGGTAAGGGTAAAGGAACTGCAGTGCAATATGAGTCCGAGGAAGAAGAAGATGAAGAGGATGAAGACTATTCTGAGCAACAGTACCCTCCTACAGATGACAAGTACAAGAATCTAGAAGAGCTTCTGGCAGCTATGGAGGTACAAAGAGTGCCTGGGCTGGACTTTGAGGAGCTAGGTTTGGTTGCTTGGATTGTCATTCCCCCTAAATTCAAGGTGCCTCTTTTTGCTAAATACGATGGTTTGTCTTGTCCAAAGATGAATCTACGGTCTTACATCAGAAAAATCCAACCACATTCTTCTGATAAGGATCTGTGGGTTCATTTCTTCCAGGACAGTCTTTCGGGGACGCAATTTGATTGGTTTTACCAGCTAGAGAGGTCTGATGTGCATAATTGGGAGGATTTGGCAGCTGCCTTCTACAGACAATATCAATATAATGCGGATTTATCACCAACCCGTACTTAATTACAGAGTATGGGCATGGTCTCAAATGAAGGTTTCAAAGAGTATGCCCAGAAACGGAGAGACTTGGAGGGGCGAGTACAACCACCTCTATCTGAGAGGGAGCTGGTAGATATGTTCTTGGGTACACTGTCGGGCCCCTTTTTCAATCACATGATTGGAAGTTCGTCTGCAGGGTTCACCGAGTTGATTCTGACTAGTGAGAGAGTTGAAGCCGGAATCAAGAGCGGGAAAATTCAAAAGGATGCATCTGCTTCTGCTACTATCAAGAAGACTTTTCCAGCCAAGAAAGAGGTATCAGTTGTCTACTCCCAGAGAAGTCAAGGAAGAGTTGAGCATCGGCCAGCGGTGGGGGCTGTAATGATTCAGAAGTCTACAGCTGATCAGCCTAGAAGCAATCAACCCAGAACCAACCAAGCAAGGGTGGAAAGGCCTGCACGGAAATTCACCCAGATCAATATGACACCTGCTCAGGTTCTCCCTCATCTTTTGAAGTTAAACCTTGCAAGTTTGAAAGAGGCACCGAAGAATCCAAATACCTCTTCTCCTTACTACCATTCAAATGCCAAGTGTGCTTATCATTCAGACAGCCTGGGGCATGACACCAACAATTGTTGGGCCCTCAAAAATAAGATTCAGGATTTAATAGATGCTAAAGAAGTTGAATTAGACGCCCCTGAAAAACCTAATGTGATCTCTGCTCCAATGCAAAAACATGGTCACAATGTCCATGCTGTTGAAGAGGATCTTTTTGTTGCTACTGTTGATGATTTGATGACTCCGCTACCGATAATCAAGTTGAATTTGCTGAAGGCTGGGATTTTCCCAGGTTGTAAAGAAGATTGCTACCTTTGTTTCTCCTTACCAACCGACTGTCTGTTGTTAAAGTTAGGCATCCAGCGCCTAATGGATAACCAAGAAATCCTTTTTGAAAAGACTCATGCTACATCGACTCCTGTTAATGATGTTTCGATAATTACCATATCCGCCAATCTTTCCAAGGTCTCCAAAAGACCTGTTAAGATTACATCCGATCCGAAGATTGTACCTTTGAAGATAACTATACCGGGGCCTATCCCGTACAAGTCCAACAAATCAATACCGTGGAACTACGGGGGGAGATCTTCTACCATGGTGTTAAACAAATTGAATCGACTGAAGAGAGTTCTGATGAAGAGACTTCCGACATTTGAAACATTGCCGGAACGAGTAAAATCACCCGCAGTGGAAGAATTTTCTCTCCGGAGATTGCGCCTCCAAAGGAAATCGTAGGACCCTCAGCCGCTCCTAAGGTTACCCCTGTGCCGGTCAACATATCTGCAAGAACTCCAGTTATTGAAGAAGTTGTAATTCCTGAAGTTGCCCCCTCTGTTGTTGCTGATGATAGAGGGAAAGGGATCCAAGAAGAGCCTGTCAGGACGAAGGCTCAGCCGTTGATCATCCCTGAAACCTCTCAAAAAGAAATGGAAGAGATTTTGAAAATAATCAAGAAAAGCGATTATAATGTTGTGGAGCAACTGGGGAAAACCCCTTCAAAAATCTCTATGCTGGCCTTACTGCTTTGTTCAGAAGCTCATGCCAAAGCTTTGATCAAATTCTTGAAGACGGCTCATGTGCCCCAGAAAACCTCCGCGGACCAGTTCCAGGAATGTGTAGCTAGCCTAACAGCCGATAATGGTTTAGGATTCTCCGACGCTGATCTAACAATCAAAGGGAGGAAACATAATGACACTTTGCATGTTTCGATAGAATGCATAGGGACTACTCTAGCACACGTTCTGGTAGACACTGGTTCATCGTTGAACGTCTTACCCAAGAAGGAATTGGATAGGATAGATTGTGAAGGTCTAACTTTGAAGCCCAGCAACATCATTGTCAGAGCCTTTGATGGTTCTAAAAGGATGGTCCACGGGGAGGTGGACATCCCGATCAAAGTGGGAACTGAAACCTTCAACTCCACATTCTATGTCATGGACATCCGTCCCTCCTATTCTTGCTTGTTGGGTAGACCCTGGATTCATCATGCTGGAGCCGTTACTTCTACTCTACATCAGAAGCTCAAGTACCCTATTCAGGGGAAAATTGTGACATTTCACGGTGAAGAGGAATACATGATAAGCCATCTTAATTCTTTCCGCTATGTGGAATTGGATGGTGAATTCATCGAAACCCCCTTTCATCATTTTGAGGAGGTAGCTCAGGAGATTGCAGTAACCAAAACAGTGCCTTCTGTACCCATCATTACCCGACCTCTGCCTCGGATGCCGTCTCTCAAACATGCAAAGGTTGTGATTGAAGAAGGAGGAAGTACAATCTGGGGGCAACTTCCCAATTTTCCTTTCAAGTCTGATAAATTCAGCTTGGGTTCACTGCTTTTGCTCAAAAGGCCGTGCGTCGCTCCCGGGCTGGAGGGCCACCGGCGAAGATCACTCATCATGGAGTCAATGCTTTGGAGGATGGTGAAGAGGAGAGCAATCTGGAAGACTGGATTTTCCCTACCGTTGAAGGAGGATTATGCAATTGGGAGGCAAAGAACTTTATTTCCATTACTTTCATCAATCAGTAATTTATCTTTCGATCATTTTTGTTGGTTTGTAATATTTCTTAAACAATTCGTACACTTTTAACCTCGTGCCTTACCCGAGGTACATAGGTCCATTTGTAAGGGTTTTATTTTTCATCTTCATATGCCATTTTAATGAATCATGGACGTTTTCACATATAAACTTTTGTGTTCATTTTCTTTCTTTTTACATTTTATTTGTTTAAAGGTGGTTATACCTTACACACACCCACACTCACCAATGTAGGTACCCATCCATTCCGGATTCCATGGGTAACAATTCTACTATGGCCTTCAGTGACTCTAAAGATCTGGTCTACCATGCCGAATACGAAGGTGATGAAGACTGTCAAGTGCCTGGAGAATTGGCTAGACTACTGCAACAGGAAGAAAGGGCTATTCTACCTCACGAGGAGTTGTTAGAGACTATCAACTTGGGAACAGAGGAAGACAGAAAAGAAGTTAGAGTGGGTGCCAACCTAGAGCCAAGTGTCAAGGAGCGCTTAGTTCATTTGTTGAATGAATATGTTGAGATATTCGCCTGGTCTTACGAAGACATGCCAGGGCTTGATACATATATTATGGTTCACCGTCTCCCTACAAGAGAAGACTGTCCACCAATTAAACAGAAAGTTCGCCGCATGAGGCCCGACATGTCTGAAAAGATCAAAGCTGAAGTTATGAAGCAGTTCAACACTGGATTTCTTGCTGTTATATCCTATCCATAATGGGTTGCTAACATTGTGCCCGTGCCTAAGAAGGATGGCAAAGTCAGAATGTGCGTGGATTACAGAGACTTAAACAGGGCTAGCCCTAAAGATGACTTTCCACTACCGCACATTGACATCTTGGTTGACAATACAACTCAGCACAAGGTATTTTCTTTCATGGACGGATTTTCAGGGTACAACCAGATCAAAATGGCCCCTGAAGACACGGAGAAAACTACTTTTATTACACAGTGGGGTACGTTCTGTTATAAAGTGATGCGATTCGGACTGAAGAATGCTGGGGCAACCTATCAACGCGCCATGGTAGCTTTGTTTCATGATATGATACATCATGAGATAGGGGTCTACGTAGACGACATGATAGCCCGTTCACAGACTGAAGAAAAACACATCGACCATCTGCAAAAGCTGTTTGTCAGGTTGAAAGAGTACAAGCTCAGACTGAACCCTAACAAGTGCACTTTCGGAGTCAGGTCCGGTAAACTCTTGGGTTTCATAGTTAGTAACAAAGGCATCGAGGTTGATCCTGCCAAAGTCAAAGCTATACAAGAAATGCATGCCCCTCGCACTGAGAAGGAGGTCAGAGGTTTCTTGGGACGCCTAAACTACATTGCAAGGTTCATTTCTCACCTAACATCTACGTGTGAACCAATCTTCAAGCTGTTGAAGAAAGATCAGGTGGTTAAATGGAATGATGACTGTTAAGTTGCTTTCGATAAAATCAAGGAGTATTTGCTGGAACCTCCTATCTTGATGCCACCCGTCAAAGGAAGATCGTTAATCATGTATCTGACCATCCTGGAGAATTCAATGGGGTGCGTATTGGCCCAACATGACGAGTCTGGCCGAAAAGAGCATGCCATTTATTACCTTAGCAAAATTTTTACCGACTATGAGACCCGATACTCACTGCTCGAGAAAACTTGATGCGCTTTGGTATGGGCTGCTCGCCGGCTAAGGCAGTATATGTTGACACATATCACTTTGCTGATCTCTAAGATGGATCCGATCAAGTACATCTTTGAGAAGCGTGCTATATCCGGAAGAACCGCTAGATGGCAGATGATCCTCACAGAGTATGATATATAGTACACGACCCAAAAAGCTATAAAGGGGAGTGTACTAGCCGATCATCTGGCTCATCAAGCTGTTGAAGATTACCAATCCATGAGGTTTAACTTCCCCGACGAGGATATCATGACATTGGACAACATTGAAGAAAATAGACCATATGACGGACCTGAACAAGGATCCCGATGGACCATGTACTTTGATGGTGCTTCTAATGCACTTGGAAACGGTATCGGCGTGGTACTTATCTCTCCAGAAGGTTTCCATACACCTTTCACTGCCAGAATCTGCTTCAGCTGCACCAACAACATGGCCGAGTATGAAGCTTGTATCTTTGGTCTTAAGGCCGCTATTGACTTGGGAATCAAATCTTTGATTGTATTTGGGGACTCAGCTTTGGTTATCAGTCAAATCAAAGGAGAGTGGGATACTAAATAACCAAACCTCATCCCTTACAAAGAACATGTCTTGACATTGTTACCACATTTCTAGAAGATTACCTTCGAGGACTTCCCGCGAGAAGAGAATCAGCTAGCAGATGCGCTAGCTACAATGTCATCCATGTTTAAACTTAACTGGGATAATGAGGCTCCTCAAATCACCATTGAACGGATGGACGAACCTGCACATTGTCACGAGATTAATACCGAAGAATTAGTGGACCGACCGTGGTTTCATGACGTCAAAAGGTATCTCGAAGCACAAGAATACCCTGAAGGAGCTTCCGTCAATGACAAAAAGTTCTTAAGGAAGTTCGTAGCTAAGTTCTTCCTAAGCAATGGTATCCTATACAAGCGCAATCATGATTACATTCTGCTCCGTTATGTGGACAAGATTGAAGCTGAGCATATCATGGCTGAACTGCACAATGGTACCTTTGGCACTCACTCTAGCGGACATACGATGGCTAAGAAGATTCTACGGGCAGGTTATTACTGGTCTACCATGGAAGCTGACTGCTATCAACATTCCCGAACATGCCATAAATGTCAAATCTATGCCGACAAGGTACATATACCTCCAGTTCCTCTCAATGTCTTAACAGCTCCTTGGCCATTCTCTATGTGAGGAATCGACATGATTGGAGAGATCAAGCCTACAACATCCAATGGACACCGTTTCATTCTGGTGTCCATTGATTACTTCACCAAATGGGTCGAAGAAGCTTCCTTCACATCCGTTACAAAGAATGTTGGTGCCCGCTTCATCAAGAAGAACCTCATTTGCCGGTATGGTATCCCCGAAAGGATCATCACTGACAATGGTATAAACCTGAACAACACTATGATCACCGCTTTGTGCGAGCAGTTCCAGATTCAACATCACAATTCATCTCCCTATCGGCCAAAGATGAACGGTGCTGTCGAAGCTGCGAATAAAAATATCAAGAAGATCATACAAAAGATGACAGTCACCTACAAGGACTGGCATGAGATGTTACTGTTTGCTTTGCACGGGTACCGTACCACGGCACGAACATCAATTGGGGCAACACCCTATTCTTTGGTATACAACATGGAAGCTGTTTTACCTATCGAGGTTCAGATTCCCTCCTTGAGAATCATGAAGGATGTTGGTTTGAGTGAAGACGATTGGATTAAGACCTGACTTGATCAACTTAACTTGATTGATGAGAAATGACTTACTGCTATTTGTCATGGTCAGACGTATCAAAAACGGATGATCAAGGCATTTAATAAGAAAGTCAGGCGCCAGGTATATCAAGTCGGGGACCTTGTAATCAAGCGGATCATCTTGCCGCAAAGTGATCCCAGGGGAAAATAGACTCCTACTTACGAAGGACCATTTGTGATCAAAAAATCTTTTCTGGTGGGGCAATGATCCTGACCACCATGGACAGCGACGACCTGCCGCACCCCGCTAACACAGACATAGTCAAAAGATACTACGCATAAATGACCCGACAAGTTGAAAACCCGAAAGGGCGACTTGGGCAAAAAAGGGCATCCCGGTGAATCGAAAACCCGAAAGGGCCGTTCAGGCAAAAATTAGGGATAAACAAAAAATCTGTACACCCGACAAGTTGAAAACCCAAAAGGGCGACTTGGACAAAAAAGGATTTCCCGGTGGACTGAAAACCCGAAAGGGCGGTCCAGGCAAAAGTTAGGGAATTAAAGCGTATGACTATGTCTCGTCGGATCACTTTAAGGATAATATCTTCACATACAAACTCCGGTCTTCTGATCAACTCAATCATCTTCGGACGAAGCAACAAATGGACAAGATACTCAGAGTTACGAAGGCTATAGCAGAATCGGAACCCCATGGAATTTTTACACATAACCATCTTTCTTTGTATAAATTTTTCTCATTTTTTATGACAACATTCTCTTACTAGGATGTCTGTCTCCTTTATACAAAATACTTACACAAAGTTAATACAAAGATACTTCAAAGTGCAGAAAACTATTTGCCTTTTCTTCTTTTTACACTTGTGTTTTATTTGAAAACGTCCAATGGTTTATTAAATGAGCATATGCATTTGAATTTGATCACTGTTTACAAATAAACGAAATATGAAAGAATAATTACTGACAGGTTGAAAGGATAGGAAAACTTCTTTAGGCCATTCCAAGAGAAATCCCCTGCAGCACGTCATCTAGATACCCACCGGAGCTACAACCTTGAAAAACATATCCCCAGCGGAATTAAATTTCAAAATCCTCGCCAAAGTCCAAACTTCAAACTCCCAATCCCCGGCGGAGTCATATTTTCAAATATTTAACCCACCATCAGAATTAAACATCTAAAACTCCCAATCCTCAGCGGAGTAAACACTTTGGGTCATAAATCCCCAACAAAGATGAAACCTTCGTCCCCAACGGAGTCAAACTTCCAACTACCAATCCACAGCGGAAACCATTAAGTTTTCCCCATATTCCCCAACAAGTTGTCTTAAAGCCTAGAAGTCAACCAGATAACAGTTAACTTTTATCCCCAACCTCTGGATAATTCCCCAGTAGATTGGCATACAACCCAAACTCCTGAACTTTTTCCAAACAGGAATAAGCTTTTCCCCCAGGGTCCTTCACTTACTCTCCAGCAGGATAGTCTACTCTCCAGCAGTATAGCTACTCCCCACAGAGTTTTTACTCCCCATCAGAATAAAGATTCTCATTCTTAACTCCTCATCTTGAAGTCCCCAGGGATTTATTTTCCCCTAGCAGGTTGAAGATTCTCACTCCTGAGTCCCCAGTGAAGTTGCCAGAGTCTTCATTACTTCTCAGCATGAGTTTGTTAGAACTTTTAATCCCCTACAGATCGAAGATTCTCGTTCTCATTTCTCCAGTGAAGCCCCCAAGGGTTCAATTTCCCCAGGAGATCGAAGTTTCCCATTCTTAATTCTCTGCAGAAGCCATCAGAGTCTTCCTTATTCTCTAGCAGATCAAGTTTTTTCTTTTGTCTGATCCCCAGTAGAGATTCGTCAGAGCTTCCCTATTCCCCAACCGAGTAAGGATTCCCATTGTGTAATCTCCAGCCATAAGTCATCAAAGTTCTATGGATTCCCCAAACAGGTTTCTCAAACAGACTTAAAGGATCCCTATCCCCAGGAAAGTAGTGAAGGATTCTCACATCCCTACAGAAGTTGTCAAAGTTCTTGTTAATCCCCACTAGTTGCCAAGGATTTTCTATCCCCAACAGTGGTCAACAAGGATTTCTCATCTTCAGCAATCAAAGATTTTGAATCTCCAACAGCGGTCCTGGATTTATTTTCCCCAGCAGCAGTCAAAGATTTCATTATCTCCAGCTATCAAGGATTTATTTTCCTCAGCAAGACAGCTAATCAGCTTACATGCGCATACATTACATTCATATATCATAAACATGATAAAGCACATTTATTGCATCATACATGTCATGCAATATGACTTTGTGTTTCAGCTAACATTTTACCCTTTTCAGGATAAGATTAAAAGCTATCTTTAACGAATATTCAAAGATTTCAGATACAGTACGGATACACTCCAAGACACGGAAGTCATTTTGTTACTCATTCAGATCTCTTATTCAGATACAGTATGGATACACCCTAGACACGGAGGTCATTCTATTACTCATTCAAGATTTCAAGTCAAGATACAGTCCAGATACGCTCCAGACACGGATGCCATTCTGTCGCTCATTCAGACTTCAACAATCAGATACAGACTAGATACGCTCTAGACACGGAAGCCATTATATTTCTCATTCAGATTCAACTATCAATTTAAAAGTTCAGATACACTCCAGACACGGAAGTCATTCTGTCACTTATTCAGATCCCAGTTACAGTTCAGATACACTCCAGACACGGAAGTCATTCTGCTACTCATACAGATCTCAACTTCAGATATAGTCCAGATACGCTCCAGACACGGTAGCCATTCTGTCACTCATTTAACCTTTTCCCCAGCCCAGAGATGTTCCAGACACGGACGTCATTCTGACGCTTATTCAGATTTCAGATTCAGATACGATACAGATACACTCCAGACACGACATTCATTCTGTTATTCATTCAAGAATAAAATACAGTTATAGCTCGGATGCGCTCCAGACACAGACTCCATTCCATTGCTCATACAGATCCAATCTCCAGATACAACTCAGATACGTTCCAGATACGGATACCATTCTGATGTTCATTCTCCTAATGTTCAACAAACATTCTTGGATGGAATCTTTAAGCCCATCTCCATCAATACTCTATCATTTCCAAATGGCATCTTTAAGCCCATTTCCTCAACTATATTTTGACGAGTGCAAATTTACGAGCACTCTAGTGTCCAATCATCTTTTACCTTCGAGTCACGAAAGGCAAAATTCGCCAATCTAACTCTTCAGGTTCAAGAAGATTGAACAGGGGCAGCTGTTGTACCCCAAAATTTTCCCTCTCATTTTATCAAGATTTCCCCTCACAAGACTCTTGGACTCCAGACAAGATTAGGGTTTGCTCTGCTCAAGACATCTCCTTGCACTATTGACCTGAAATTAGGGTTTGAGTTTGCACAAGGATTTTTGGACCTCCAATGCTAAAATGTGACTTTCATACTTCATGTTGGACTTATAAGATTTCCCATACCAAGTTTCAAGCCTTGAATCAAATTTTTGCCCAGTCAATTGGACAGTTGACCTAGAAATCAGTTGTATTGGGGAAAAAGTCAATTGTGGCCAATTTACAGTCAAACCTCATAATTTTTGATCCACATCAACATTATAGGCTCATATGAACCATTTTATCAAGTTTGGACTACAACTCCTCAAGAAACTTGATCAGATCATCAAAAGGACAAAATGGTCATTTTTAGGGTTTTGATTGCAGAAGGGCAATTTCTGATTTTTAACCTAGCCAATGGAAAATTGGGTTCAAGCATGGATTCAAGGACTCAATGGTATCATCTTGACCTTTTCACAAGGTTCAAAATATCTCAAATGCATTGGATTGACAAATGAATTTTCCAGTCAACTGATCCAAAAATCAAATGTACACTGAAAAGTCAAACTTTGACTTTTTGGTCAAAATCAAGTGCCAAGGGTCATTTTTCATCAATATGTGTCAAAACATGAAACTTGTTCACCAAGAAACCTAAATTTGAAAATTAGGGTTTAAAATGGAAAATTTTCATAACTTAGAAAATTTTCTAAGTTATGAAAAATTCTTATTTTTCCCCAACTTTTCCCAACTTTTCCACCATGATGCAATTGGATTCAAACAAAACCTCCAACATGAAAGTTATAGTCCTTCACAAAGTATACAACGTTTATTCACAAAGTTTTCCAAAAAGATGCTTGGATCTCAAGTTATGAGTTTATGAATAGAGGTCCAAAAACTTTCTAACTTTGTGAAATTTTGCCCTAGTTTAGGCAGGTTTTGACCTATCTTCATGGAAATTTTTCCCATAGTTCCAAGTGGAATATAAAAATGAATTTCAAAGATGGATTGTATAGAATGTTACAAGCTTTCTAAAATGTCTAAGAACTCCCCAAAATCATTTGTGGTTAGGGAGAATCGAAGGTTTGAATTTGGCAAAATGTCACTTTGGTCCATGGCATTTTTCATGTTGCTACAAGTTGCAAATTCTGCCCAACCTTGCTTGTACTTGTTTATAGGTCCTTAAACCCTTCCACACTCAAAAATTAAATGCAAACACATTGGTTAGAGGCATTATTCTGATCTATGGAGCATTACACATTGATTTATTCCAAAAATGGTATAAAGGTGGCAATACCATTTACATAAAGCATGCTTTATGTAAAATTGCTTATCTTGAGCCAAGGACCCAATCTTTTGCAGCAAATAAAGTTCACTAATATCAGGCAATTGGTACCAACTCTTAGCAGACCCTAAGCTAGATTGTACAAGCCTTTGCATTGTCAATTCTCACTTTTACTTCAAAAACAAGAAACCTTGCAAAATCACCACATCTTTGCAATCTGATAAAACCAAAGTTTGTAAACATTTCAAACAAGTTTTGCATATCACACTAAGCCATAAACACGAGATAGAAACCTCTCAAACACCCTTGTACACAAAAATAACTTTTTCTTGCAAAACATGGCCGACCCTGCAGAATCACTTCCATCTTCACATCCACTCGTGCGTTTTGCTTGCAACCAATTCCAACACACTCCATACAACCTACCTAAACTATCCCAATCATATCCAAGTCACTGTAACTCCATTTACACACTTCACCATTTTCAAATTTTGACTTTGCAGGTTGAGTTCTACAAGCATATTCAGGCTATTTCAAAGCAAGCCAAGCATTGGGGAAGGTCAAAGGAACTTCAAGCAAGCTCACAAGTATCTCAGGCCTCACTGAAAACCCCTACATTGCCATACTCGAGCTTGACTGAAACAGGTAAAGTTCAAACTTCTATCTCTCTATTTAGGAAACATTAGGCTTAGGTTTGTGAATAAAAAATGTAGTCCTCATTGCCCTTGAGCTGTACATATGCATAGAATTCATTTAAGTTAACTGAGCTGGGAGAATTTGAATGATGCACTTTCTGAAAAAACTAGGTTAGAAATTAGGGCCAGAGAAATTCTCTCTGGTCTTTGAGAGTTAGATCAAGTTTTTTATATGGTTAGAATCGTAGTTTAATGCTCTATAACTTTCATGTTGCAAGTTTTTATTTTTAAGCACAAATGCAGGAGATACGAATATTGAACAAAGGCGCGCGTTTTCTTGCTGTCTCAAGGATAGGGATGAAGAAATCTTGGGCTGGGCTTGTTTGTTGGCTATTTGCACCTCCCCTGCTTGCTGTTTACACCCCCTTGGCCCATTGATTTTATTTTTTTATATTTTTCATTTCTATTTTCATTTCTGACTTTTATTATTTTTTCTAAATATAAAAAATCATCAAAAACATTTTCTTAAATTTTCACATTTTATTTTATTATTTTTATTATTTTTTGGACATAGAAATAATTTATTAATAATGATATACTTTTATTTTCTTAAAATAAATTCATAAATAATACAAAAATATTATATATTTTTAATTTTATTATTTATATACTTAAATAATATTTTTTCTCACACATTTAATTTTCTAACATTTTGTATATATTTTATTTTATTTTTCTTGTACATAAATAAATAATTATAATATATATATTTTCTTAAACCAAAAAATTAGGGTTTTACCCTTTTCAAAAATAATCTTTTTATTTTCTTATTTTTTAAGACATTAAATAATTTATTTTTACATAAATAAAAATAAGGATTAATACCTATTTTCACCCCTGACATATGGGGTGTATTTGAAAACCCCCCCGCAAAAAAAAAAGTTCCAATTGTTACCTTGACAAATTTTAAAAGTTTCAGTTTTTACCTTGAGGATGCCACATCACCTAAAAAGTTCCAATTGTTACCTTGACAAATTTTAAAAGTTTCAGTTTTTACCTTAACAAATTTTAAAAGTTTCAGTTTTTACCTTGAGGATGCCACAAAAATATAAGCCACATCAGCCTTTTAGGTGATGTGGCATCCTCAAGGTAAAAACTAAAACTTTTAAAATTTGTCAAGGTAACAATTGGAACTTTTTTTTTGGCAGGGGGGTTTTTCAAATACACCCCATATGTCAGGGGTGAAAATAGGTATTAACCCTAAAAATAATACAAAAATCATTTTTACACATTTATATTTAATTGTCCATTTAAATATTGTCTATTTATTTATTTATGCAAATAAATTCAATTTGGTTGTAATAGTTGAATTAGGGCTTTTATTTTCTTGCAAATATCCCCCTATTCAAACTTGTATCCCCCTCCCCATATCAATGTTATAATAGTTGTAGATTTACTTTTACGCACTTTATAGCTTTCAAATATGCCATGATAGAAAGATTAGGGTTTGTATGCAAAAATCCAAAATCAAAACAAATAGCATGACTAATACAAGACAAAAATGCATGAAAATTGACAACACAATGCACACAAGCACCCCTAGGGTTTCATCCACTTGTTGCTTTAAAAATGGCCATGGTATGCATGCTAGGCATCTTGGCAAAATAAAAACAAAACAAAAGATCATAGTCCCTCGATGACACTATCTTGGTTGCCTATACAAAATGATCTAGTCCCTCAAACAAAAACTTGCTAAGATACTTGGCACAATTGCTATCATAATCATACGACGACCCGCACCTGTCCCGTTTAACATCCAAACACAAGGTTGTTTACCAAATGCAATGGTAAAACAACAATGTCAAAGGGTTAAAAATATGTAGGAAAGATCTTTGAGTAGGGTAGACAACTCCTAGTTACTTGATCAAAACTTGCAAACATCCTTGCTATTTTAAAAAAAAACACATCACAACACAATTTCAAAACATTTTCCCAAAACAAACTTTCAAACATTGAAACATTTTTTCAAAATACAAACACCTTTGTATACATTCAAACAAGAATCATTACAAAGATTGCCAAGACAAAGGCCTCTTTTCAAAATACTTTCAAAACCACACACAAAAGCACCATTTCAAACAATTGAAAAGCAAAAGCAAGTGATCTAAAACAAGTAACTAAGAGCCCATGGAAAACCATGGATGAAAAGGGTGCTAGCACCTTCCCTTTTCATAATCTACCCCCCGAACCCAAAAACAATCTCAAAGGTCTTTCTTGTACTTTTTGACCTTTCCTTTGGATAAAATAAAAAGTCGGTGGCAACTCTTGCTAAACCGAAACATTTGCGAACACAAACGCAAAATATCAAGTCAGTTCTCCCACCGCATCACAGTGGTCCTAACCTATGTTTGCAAGCCCAAGTATGTTAATTTGAACCCTTTGATCCAATAAACTTGAGATTCATTGTTAGGAGGCTTTGGTTCTACCAATCTTCTAATGTAACTTCATCAATTTTGGTCAAAGTGAATCACTTAAACATCATTGATTATTAAGTATCATATTGAGAATTGTTAAATGGATGATATACTTGACAAAAAGCAAATGCAACTTGTTATTGAGAGCCTTTGGTTCTACCAATCCTCTAATGAGTTCCAAATGCAAGTTTCAAGATGGTCATCCAACTAACTACTAATTCCTAACAATTAACTTTATTTTTTATGCTTTTATTTTATGCTTTTACTTTATGTACCATTTACTTTAGCATTTACATTTCATTCTATTTTTATCTTTGCTCACTTGAGCCTTTATCTTCATATCATTTTTATTTTGCTCACTTGGGTTTCTCATTTTCTTTTTAAAGATACCTAATAATCAACTTGAGCCTTAAAAAGCTTTAATGTTACTTGGACTAATTGGTTAATATCCTTGGCATTATGGAGTGGTGGACTTCTTGGACTTAGGATTAGAAGTTGTGGCCTACCTTGAGACTTTGTGACCTTGATTGTTATCTTGTCTGGAGTTCTTGGGATTTACCCAAGACATTGGGTTGTTTATTTGTTTTGTGTGCAGGTTATTGTGATTACATGCTTAGTCTGTGATTTTGAATTCACCAACACACAACTGTTACTCTGCCCAATTTTTGTGAAGACTTAATGCAATTGAAGCTTGGTTTTCTTAATAGGATTATCATCTTAGCTTGTTTGGTTTTAAATCCAAAGGATGGGAATTCTACATTGACTTATTGTGTCAAATATTGGCTTCTTTTTGGTTAGATGGTTCTTTTTCCCTAGCTTTTACCTTATGCTTTAGGATAGTCTCTCCATCTCCTCCCATCTTCTTTAATTTCAAAAATCTTCTCCCTTATTTTGAAAACCCTTCTTGTTTTAAAACTTGAACCACTTTCATAATAAACTTGGACTTATGTCCATGCATTTTCAAAAATATTTTTTTAATCAAATTCTAATCAATTTAATAATACTTTGATATGTTTGTGGTAGACTAAAAGTCAATCAATCTCATTTAAACTATTTTTGACATTTTAGATTTTATCTTTAAAATTTTCTCAAAAAAGATTGGACTCTTATCAATCCTTGTAGTGATGCAAACAACTATACTTCTACAATATGTAGTGAAGTGAGATATTTTCCACTTGGGTGTTGAGTGAGGCATTATTGATTTTAAAATCCAAGCCATATCCTCCATTTTGAGATAACGCAAATTCTCCTTTCTCATAATTGTGGGTAGTAAGTATGTTTTCCACTCAGACAATGACAATAACGTCTTATCTCTTAAAATTAACAAACACACTTGTGTTTTAAAATTTTTAAAGAGGAACTATGTGTACCCTGATCCCCTATTGCACGGAAGGTGGTATGTAGGCACTAAAGGTTCGCAACCGCGGCGGGTGCAAAAATCATAAAAAATATACTTCTTTCTTCTTCACCACAATCTATTTTCATACAACATTTTATAGCCAAAATATACAGATTTTACAAAGAGGTTCACGCGGAGTACCGTAAATTTTTAGGGTGATAATACCTTCCCTTTACATAACCAACCCCCTTACCTAAAATCTTTCCCCCTCTTTTGGGTTATTCGCTCTTTTCCCATTCCTTTGGAAATAATAAAGCGTGGTGGCGATTTTTATTTTGATCTGTGCAAGTCAAGTCAATCCAATGGCTTAGTCTCAACATTTCTACCGCTACAGGAAAAAAATGGCGACATCACTGGGGAGAGGTTAACCTCTTGTTGGTCCATCCCTAAGTGAGTTGAGCCTATCTTTGTTTATATCTGTATATGTGCTAACTGTTTGTTGTATATTATGTGTTGTGTATATATATATATATATATATATATATATATATATATATATATATATATATATATATATATATATATATATATATATATATATATATATATATATATATATATATATATATATATATATATATATATTTGTCTAGATTTTCCTGGTTTTCAGGGTGCTTGGTGATTTCTCATAAGTCCTATACCCGGACTTGGGCAAGCTTAAGATAGGACGGGAGGTATAGTCATGTTAAATTTGAGGGAGTAATCTTAAAAAAGGAGACATGAGATCCCCCACTCAGTGGAGGCCCCTTTGACTATAGTGTCGTTTACCGAGTAATCGAAAAGACGTACTGATTTCGACCTGGGAGCCTGCTGAAACTGAGGACCGTAGAATACCTAACCCATCTTGGCATTTTAGGTGTAGTGCGGAAGCTATGACGGAGTAATACGAAAGTAGTTGTCACGCGATAGTAAGCTCAGACGAGTTTTTCTTGAGAATATTACTAACTACCAAGTTAATCAGGAAGTTGGTAATATCCGAAGGAAGGATCTGGGAACCTCTAGAACCTTGTTCGGAAGGTGATAACTTTTAGACCATACCTTATGGGTAGCACCTTAGACCTCATGCTCGTGATGTTGAACCTATGAACCATATGTTTGTGATCTTGTGTGTGATTGTTGCATCATGCATTTATGCACCCATGAGCATCTCTTAAAGATATTTTATTTCAAGGGACTTAAAAGTTGAATCTTTGTGAATATCTTAAGTACTTTTTTTACTATGGATTATGGAAAAAGAAATACTGGAAAGTACAGTTTCAAAGATCCCAAGATAGATGAGTTGATGAGTCTGATTCCCGAGATTGAGTGTCCTGCAGATTTTTGAAGGAAGTATGGGTCTATCATTTCTCTTATGAAGCTTAGGATGAATGAGGGTATTCTCTCGACTATGGTCCAATTCTATGATCTGATGTATCTATGCTTTACTTTCCCTGATTATCAGTTGATGCCTACATTAGAGGAGTATTCTTATCTGTTGGGTTTTTCTATTACCGATGGTGTTCCTTTTACTGGTTTGGAGGGGGGCAAAATCCCATGAGATTGCTGCTCTGATCTATTTGGGAAAGTCTAAGGTTGAAGCCCACATGACTACCAAAGGAGGGATTAAAGGATTACCATCTCAGTTCTTATTGGAGAAAGCTCGCTACTTTGTTAGGATGAAGATTACGATTGCTTTTGAGGCCATCTTTGCTCTACTTGCTTATGGATTGTTCTTATTTTCTAATGTAGACAAATTTGTTTATATCAATGTCATCAGAATATTTATGATTAGAAACCCGGTTTCTACATTATTAGGTGATGCTTATTACTCTATCCATATTTGGTATTCTTTTCATGGAGGGATGATCATATGTTGCAGATATTTGTTGTATCAGTGGTTTACTTCTCATTTGCCTCGTGCTGATGCTTTCTGGGATGTCAGGAAGGAACCTCGTTGGGCTCCAAAGATCATGGCACTTACTCATTCAGATATTGTTTGGTATCATCAGGCTTACCATGATGTAGAGATTGTCGATAGTTGTGGTAGTTTCCCCAATGTACCTTTTCTTGGTACAAAGGGAGAAATTAACTACAACCCTATTCTTGCATGACGACGACTTGGATATCCAAAGAGGGAGAAGACCATAAGGAAGCTAGGGAGAAGATTGCGAAGGCCTAGCGTCACATTCACAGGAAGAGTAGGAAGGACTTGGGACCTAGGGGGATTGTTTCTTTGGAGCCTTATTTGCAGTGGGTACAAGCAAGATCCATTCAGTTAAATATGTCATATTCCCGGGAAGAACCTATGCCTGATATGTTTGTGAAGACTACTCCTTCCCTATTGGATGATGTGGAAGAGCTCCAGCTTGCTTTAGTCAGGATGCATCAGGAAAAGGAAACTTGGAAGAATAAATGCCAGACTCTAGAGATTTATTACCGAGAAGACCTGAAGGAGAAAGACAACTTGATTGATATTCTTGATAGTCGAGTTGTAGAGACGATGGAGGGGAAAGGGAATTTATTTTCCTCTAAACCTCAATCAGGCCCTAGTTGTTCACTTCCTAACTCTGATGATTAGAAGGAGGTTGCCACCAGGTATGCGGAAGAAAACCAGAGGTTGAAGGCTCAGATTGCCAGACTTATAGGGAAGCGTCAGCGTATAGAGTGATCTCCATCAACTTTGCTTCTTAGGATTTTAGACTTTACTTTCATCTTGTACTTGGGATTATTGAAACTTGTAATCCATTTTGAAGTTATTATAATAAAAAAATTTAGTATTTCAAATGTGTTATTAGTTTGATATATGCAAAATTGTCTATAAATATTTAAGCCCCTTGAAATAATAATAATAAAATAAACCATTTGCATTGCACATCATGCATCATATTGTACACACTTCTTGCATTTTTTTGCATATCCAGGTGTCTTACTGAGCTTGTTTACTTTGTTCAGCAAGTTGTCTCACTAATACAATAATCGAGCTAATTTCAAAAGGAAGATAGATAACCTAGAACAAGATAATCACGAGTTGCGCGAGGAAGTTTCTGCTCTGAAGTCCGGTATGGCCAATCTAACTACTCTGATGGAATCTTTGGTGGCTGCTCAGAATCAACAACTGATTGCTCAGCCTCAATAGACAATGGTTACTACTGAAGCTCCGACTGTTCCTATTTTTGCTACTCCTACTGTTGTTCAGAATTGTATGCCTCCGGGATATCCTTGGGGAATTCCAGAGAACTTTATGCCAGAAGGTTTTAATCAGGATCCTCAGATTGCTCTGCTTACTCAGACTGATGCTGCTCCCGCACCTCCTGTGGTGCACATTACTCCTGCTGCTAGAAACGAGGTTAATTATGTTGCACCTCCCTCGGTGAATGTGATACCGTTTGCTAATGATGAAGTGTATCGCCCTATTCCTCCACCAAGTGAAAGCTTGGGTTTCTATGATCAAATGGACGATTTTCAAGACCAATTTGACAAAATGCAGAAAGAGTTGAAGGCCCTCAGGGGAAAAGAGTTATTTGGGCAGAATGTGAATGATATGTGCTTGGTTCCAAATGTGAAAATACCTGCAAAGTTTAAAGTACCAGAGTTCGAAAAGTACAAGGGCAACACTTGCCCTCGTGCTCACTTGGTGATGTATGTAAGGAGAATGTCTACTCATACAGATGATCAACGCCTGTTGATTCATTTCTTTTAAGATAGTTTGACCGGTGGAGCATTGAAATGGTACACGATCCTGGACAATGCAAATATTCATTCTTTCAACGACTTGGGTGAAGCTTTTATTAGACAGTACAAATACAATATGGACATGGCACCTGACCATGATCAACTCAGGGCCATGGTCCAGAAGGACAGAGAATCATTTAAGGAATATGCGCAGAGATGGCTTGAGGTAGCCGCCCAAGTGATTCCTCAAATGGAAGAGAAAGAAATGACAAAGATTTTTCTGAGGACACTAGTTGAATTCTATTATGAGAGAATGGTGGCGAGTGCACTCAGTGATTTGACTGAAATGGTGGGAATGGGCGTCCGTTTGGAAGAGGCTGTAAGAGAATGTCATCCGACAAAGAGTGAAAATTCCAACAATGTGAAGAAGCCTTCATATGTATTTGTTAAGAAGAAAGAGGGAAAGACAAATGCTGTTATTCAATAGAGAATGGTTAATACTTCTAGAAGAAATCATTAGCGCCATCAACAGGTTACCTTGGTAACTGCGGTTATAAATGCGGCTCCGACTACAGTTGCTTATCAAAGACCAACCCCTTAGGGATGTCAAGGGAAGAATCAGAGGAAAGAGCCTTTTGAGTTTATCCCTATGAGTTATGCAGAATTACTCCTAGCATTGATCCAGAAAAAGTTGGTCCAGACTAGGCCACCTCCTACTATACCATCCCCTTTACCTTGGTACTACAAGGCATATCAGACGCGCGCTTTCCATCAGGGTGCACCAGGGCATAATGTGGAAAATTGTTATCCTCTGAAGTCTAAGGTACCGAAAATGGTTAGATCTGGCCTTTTGTCTTTCAAAGATGTCAGTCCTAATGTAAAAGATAATCCTCTCCCAAATCATGGAGGAGCGAATGTTGTTAACATGGTGTCGGTTATCCAGGGGACTTCCGATTTTATGATATTAACTTGGTTAGAGGAGACTTGGTAAAGATGCATGCAGGCCTTTGTGAGTTTAGTTACTATACTCATGACCATGTTGGTTGTGGTATCTGTAGTACTAATATACAAGGTTGCGATAAGATAAAAGCTAATTTGCAAGAGATTATGGATGATGGCCTCATCCATATAATCAGGCCTTGGGAAGAGTATGAGGAGGAAGTAAACATAGTCTTTGGATGTCCTGGAGAGTTCAGGATCTTTGATGTGGAACACATGAACGATGATCTCATACAATTGCATTCTACTTTCTGCCACATGGCTGGTCAGGTAGAGCACCACTATGGATCTTGTCGGGTTTGCTGCAGGGATTCCCGAGGATGTTCAATTGTGAGAAAACATATTCAGTTGTTGTTGGATAATGGAACTATAAAGGTTTCAAGCCAAAGAGATGATGACCACAAAGTTAATGAGATTAAAGTTTGCTTGACTGAGGAAGAATCAGATGATGAATATGCTTCCGCAGACAGATTCTTTTCCTCAGATGAGGGTATGTTCTCCGGTGAAGATTCTTTAATGTCAAAATTTTCTGAAGAAGGTGTGAATGTGATTGTGTCATGTTTCAATGATTCTTCCCCTGTTGAAATTGAATATTGTGGCAAGCCAGTTGTTGCCCCTGTGGTGATTTTCTTACCAGGGCTTGTTCCTTACAAACCAGACAAAGCTGTACCGTACAAGTATAATGCTAAAATTTTAGAGGATGGTGTGAAAGTTTCCATCCAACCTTTATCTAATGTTGGAAATATTGTTGAGACTAGTAGAGTGTGTAACACCCCATTTCTATCCAATGAATTATATAAAATCAGAGTTTCAAAATTTCCAACAACATATAGAATGTTACACTTTCAACTTAAAACAACGACATTCAATCACTTATAGTTCAGATACATAACACATTAAATTCGGATGAACCAATAACAACCTGTTTAATCTTTAAAAATAAAACAAATCTCATTACTACGCAGGGGATTCACAAAATTTAACTGAAAACACCATAACATCTTGTCCAACTCAAAACAACTTTAAGACAACAAGTCTTTAATAAAAACAACTTAAAAATTCAGCAACGTAATGAAAACCAACAATAAGAAAACATGCGTTCATCCCCCCTGAGTGCTATGTACAGAGCGACAACACCGACTCAAACTAACGAAAGTAACAATTATCCTTCTTGATTACCTGCACATTACTAACAGAGAGTAACATTCAAACATAAGGGGTGAGATATCAAAAAATATTATCAGATGTACGATAAATAATATATCAGTATTAGATCATACAATTCACCATTTCTCAGCTTTTTATCAACACTTAACATAACTAATTCATCCACACAGCAACTCAGGATGCAACATGAAATGCGACTCGTTATAATGCACATACATGTGGTACCAATGGAGCAGAACTCCCAACTTAGAAATTTGCCAAAAAATAGAGGCATCAACAAGGCATGAGCCTTCAACTTTATATTTGCCAATCCAGGCCAACTTAACGAGCATCAGCTCCAACATGATATATTATGTATGCATTACCAACATGAACGTAATAACACCAACAACAATAATAATTCAACTTAATTCAACATTGGCCATAAGCGTACAACTTAGTTTTAGCCAACAAATAGAGGCAATAACATCACCTGCAAATTCACATTCTTTAACGAAGAACACAATACAACGAATCAACCAAAATTTACTACAAATAAAACCGCGTAATCATTCAGACTATTTCGACTCAAACCGGTTAATTAATTATCGACCAAAAATTCTATTATTTCTAATTTATACTAAATTTCTTATTACGACTCAGTTAAATTAATACTACACTGCTATTGACTAGTCTATACTGCAAACCAATCTGCTTGCCTCTCAGATTCTTCATTTCACGATCCGCGATCCGTACAAGCATCGTCTCCATAGTAAGATTATCCTGTACTTGAAACTCATCCATATGAATCACATGAGATGGATCTGAAATATACTTCCGGAGTTGTGACACATGAAACACATCATGCAAATTCGAAAGATTAGGCGATAAATCCACTTTATAAGCAACATACCCAACTCTTTCCAAAATCTGATACGGACCAATAAAATGAGAAGTGAGGTTCTTAGACTTCAATGCTCGGCCAACACCGGTCATATGTGTAACTCTCAGAAACACATGGTCACCTGCTTGAAATTATAAATCTTTCCTTCGCTTGTCATGATAACTCTTCTGTCTACTTTGGGAAGCTTTCATCTTTTCTCGAATTAACTTCACCTTCTCGGTAGTCTCTCGAACAATTTCAGGTCCAAGCACTACACTTTCTCCAGACTCATGCCAACATAAAGGAGTTATACATCTTCGACCATACAACGCTTCAAAAGGTGTCATACCAATACTAGAATGGTAATTGTTATTATAAGTGAACTCTATCAATGGAAGGCAAGTATCCCACAAACCTACCTGCTCAAGTACACATGCTCTCAATAAATCTTCCAACGAATGAATAGTCCTCTCCGTATGACCATCCATTTGAGGGTGATACACCGAACTCAACCTCAACTTAGAACCCAACGCCTCTTGAAAACTCCTCCAAAAACTGAAGTAAACCTCGGATCTCTATCCGACACAATGCACAAAGGGACACCATGCAACTTTACAATTACACTAGTATAAATCTCTGCCAGCTTCGAATTTGGAAAACTGATGTTAATAGGAATAAAGCGAGACGACTTTGTAAACCTATAAACAATCACCAAATCGAATCATGTCCTCTTGAAGTATTAGGTAACCCTGTCACAAAGTCCACCGAAATGCTATCCCATTTCCATTCTGGAACTTCTAACGGTTGCATCAACCCTGCAGGCTTCTGATGTTCAACCTTCGACTTCTGACAAGTTAAACATGCATACACAAATCGAGCCACATCGCTCTTCATTCTAGGCCACCAGAACAAATTCTTCAAATCTTGATACATTTTTGTAGCTCATGGATGAATACTCAACTTACTTCTATGTCTTTCCTCAAGAATCATTTTCTTCATTTCCACATCATCAAGAATACAAATTCTATTATGGAATCTCAACACACCTTGCGCATCTAACTTGAAATCACTATTCTCAGACTGATCGATCCCAACCATCGAACCTACCAGTTTAACATCTAACTTATGAGCTTCTTTGATATTATCTAGAAAATAATTGTTAATCTTCAACATCCCCAACATAACACTTTTCGGTGTCACTTCGCAAACTAAGCTCATATTTCTGAACTGCTAAATTAATTCCAACTCTTTAACCATCATTGCTGACATATGTAAAGTATTTCGACTTAACTCATCAACCACCATATTCACTTTTCCTGGATGATAATTCAAACTGAAATCATAATCCTTTGACAACTCCAACCATCTTCGTTGTCTCATATTTAATTCCTTCTGATCAAATAGATACTTTAAACTCTTATGGTCGCTAAATACTTCAAATCTGGAACCATAAAGAAAATACCTCCAAATCTTCAACACAAAAACAACACCAACAAGCTCTAAATCATGCGTAGGATAATTCTTTTCATGAGTTCTCAACTGCCTTAACGCATAAGCAACTACCTTTTAATTTTGCATAAGCACACCTCCTAAACCCATCTTGGAAGCATCACAATATACCACAAAAGATTCTCCTAGATTATGTAATGTCAAAATTGGAGCCGACATCAATCTCTTCTTCAATTATATAAAACTTTCTTCACAGTGAACATCCTACACAAAAACTCTACCTTTACAAGTCAAATTAGTTAACGGAAGTGCCAACTTAGAAAAAGCTTCGATAAACCTTCTATAATAACCAGCTAATCCCAAAAAGCTTCTAATCTCTGTAGCCGATTTTGGAGTTTCCCACTGCAACACAACATCTACTTTAGATGGATCTAAAACAATGCCACTACTTGAGATAACATGACCAAGAAAACTAATCTCCTTTAACCAAAATTCACTCTTAGACAACTTTGCATACAACTTCTTCTCTTTCAAAACTTGCAATACTATTCTTAAGTATTTTGCATGCTTTTCTTCCAATTTTGAGTAAATCAAAATGTCATCAATGAACACCACTACAAATCGATCCAAATAAGTATGAAAGATACGGTTCATGTACTCTATGAATACTCCCGGTGCATTAGTAACATCGAAAGGAATCACCGAATACTTATAATGTCCATAACACATTCTGAAAGCCGTCTTTTGGATATCTTCATCCTTCACTTTAATCTGGTGATAACCCGATCTCAAATCAATCTTACTAAACACTCGAGCACCCACCAATTGATCCATCAAGTCATCTATTCTTGGAAGTGGATACTTGTTCTTAATCGTCACTTTATTCAATTGTCTATAATCAACACAAAATCTCAAACTTCCATCTTTCTTCTTTACTAGCAACACTGGAGTTCCCCACGGTGATACACTTGGTCTCATAAACTTCTTCTCAAGTAACTCTTCCAATTGCTTCTTTAATTCTGACAGTTCAGATGCAGACATCCTGTATGGTGCCATAGAAACAGGTCTAGTACCAGGTACAAGATCAATGGTAAATTCGACTTCTCTCTCTGGCGGTACATCAGGAATTTCATCAGGGAAAACTTTAGGAAATTCATGCACCACTTGTAATTCCTCAATTATAGCTCGATTCTTGACAGATAGCAATGCCATCAATGAGAACATCTGAGCCCCTTCTTGCATCAACTGCTGCAAATGTCTAGCAGACAATAGACCAGCTTCTTCCTCTTCAAGAGTATAAAACCTCATAGACTTGTTATAACAGTTAATATGAACATAGTTATATTCTAACCAATTCATACCTAAGATCACATCTAGCCCACTTAACGGAAAACAAACCAAATCAACAACAAAGTCTCTGTCAAAGATCGACAAAGGACACTTTAAACACATAAGAAAAGTAGTCACTGATCCCTTAGCCAGAATCCCGACGACCATCTCTCCATTCATAGAAGACAAGATAAGACCCAATCTTTCAACACAATCAGCAGCAATAAAGCAATGAGTAGCACCGGTGTCAATAATAGTAATTAAATGAGTACTATTAATGAAACATGTACCTCTGATGAGTTTGTCCTCATTAGTTGTCTGAGTCTCAGCCAACATGAACACTTTTCCACTGGTTTGCGCCTTCTTTGGTTTCTGACACTAACTACCAATGTGTCCTTCTTCACCATAATTGAAAGAAATCATCTCTTTATGCTTTCACTCAGATATAGCATGTCCAGTCTTACCATAATGGAAACACCTCTTCACCTCAGCAGTACACACATTGCTCTTATGACCAGGTTTTCCATATTTTAAGCATACAACATTAGCAGGAGCATCTCCCCCACTAGTCCTCTGACCCTGAGCAACGTTATGTTTACCTTTACCAGGTGGGGCATCATAAGGCTTACCATATTTATGTTGGTGCTTACCCCTCTTCTCATTGATAATCTTATAGTGAGCATTATTATCCTTTTCATAAATCCCGCAACTTTCAATCAAATCAGCAAAAACACGAATCTTCTGGTATCCAACTGCCTTCTTGATCTCTGGACGCAACCCATTCTCAAACTTGATGCACTTTGAAAACTCACTGTTTGCCTCATTATAGCGCGGATAAAACTTAGCCAACTCAGCAAACTTTACAGCATATTCAACAACTGACATACTCCCTTGCTTCAGCTCAAGAAACTCAACTTCCTTCATACCGTGAACGTCTTCAGGAAAATACTTCCTCAGAAATTCCCCACGGAACACAGCCCATGTGACATTCTCACCTGTAGCTTCCAATCTTTGACAAGTATCTAGCCACCAGTCATCAGCCTCGACTGCTAGCATATGAGTACCATAACGAACCTTTTACGCTGGAGTGTAGTCTATCACACAGAAGATTCTCTCAATCTCTTTCAGCCAATCCAATGCTCCGTCCGGATCATACTTACCCTTGAAGGTAGGCGAATTCTCCCTCTGGAAAGTTGCCAAACTACGAGATCCAGCATTCCTGTCAGTGTTCGGCTGATTCTCCATAGCATGTGCCATTGCTTTTAAAGCTGCAACAAGTGCATCGTCATTCCTTCCAGTCATCTCAAACTTCTGATCACAACACAAAATGATTAGAATTAAAATTAATAACACTCAATTGTTAAACAAAAATACGACTCGATAACTTGGTCGGACGAACCGACTCACTCTGATACCAACTCGTAACACCCCATTTCTACTCAACGAATTATATAAAATCAAAGTTTCAAAATTTCCAACAACATATGGAATATTACACTTTCAACTTAAAACAACGACATTCAATCACTTATAGTTCAGATACATAACACATAAAATTCGGATGAACCAATAACAACATGTTTAATCTTTAAAAATAAAACAACTTTCATTACTATTCAGCAGATTCACAAAATTCAACTGAAAACACCATAACATCTTGTCCAACTCAAAACAACTTTAAGGCAACAAGTCTTTAATAAAAACAACTTAAAAGTTCAGCAATATAATAAAAACCAACAATAAGAAAACATGCGTTCATCCCCCCCCCCCCCAGTGCTACGTATCAGAGCGACAACACCGACTCGGACTAACGAAGGTAACAACTATCCTTCTTGATTACCTGCACGTTACCAACAGAGAGCAACATTCAAACATAAGGGGTGAGATATCAAACAATAATGCACATACATGTGGTACCAATGGGGCAGAACTCCCAACTTAGAAATTTGCCAAAAAATAGAGGCATCAACAAGGCATGAGCCTTCAACTTTATATTTGCCAATCCAGGCCAACTTAACGAGCATCAGCTCCAACATGATATATTATGTATGCATTACCAACATGATCGTAATAACACCAACAACAATAATAATTCAACTTAATTCAACATTGGCCATAAACGTACAACTTAGTTTTAGCCAACAAATAGAGGCAATAACATCACCTGCAAATTCACATTCTTTAACGAAGAACACAATACAACGAATCAACCAAAATTTACTATAAATAAAACCGCGTAATCATTCAGACTATTTCGACTCAAACCGGTTAACTAATTATCGACCAAAAATTTTATTATTTCTAATTTATACTAAATTTCTTATTACGACTCGGTTAAATTAATACTACATTGCTATTGACTAGTCTATACTGCAAATGTTGTTTTTTGTCAAAACTACCAGACTGCTATTTATTACTTTCTGCTACAAGTATACTACTTGTCAATTTTTTATTGTCCTACTACATACATATTAACTTCAATCTAATGGTTACTTATTAATTGTCAAATATACTACTTTATGCTACTCACTACTAAATCTGACTATTTACTACAATATATAGAACTACTATTGGAACTACTATCAAATATTCCCTAAGTATGTTAGACTAAATAATTGATTGAGTCTACTCTGTAATTACACGAATTCTTAATTTCCTGCTACTACATTTAACTAAAATTCATAACTAAAAAAAATATCAATAATTTATTAAAGATGTGTTATTATTTGGCAGTTCCAACTTACCCTATTGACAACTCTAAAGATGTCAGAATTATGCAAAACAAATAAAAAATGACTTTTAATGATACAAATAACTCAATTGATAATTTTAACAAGACTATTGACAATTCTAACAATCCTATTGACAACTCAATTGACAATTGTAACAACTCTATCAGAATTGAAAATAACTTAAATTAGCTAAATAATCCAAATAATTATTTCTAATTCATAATTTCTACAAAATTATTTACTAATAATATTAAATCATTAATATGATAATCTATTATTATTATTACTAATATAATAACTAGTATAATCTATTGTATGTATCGGTAATGTTAACTAATTCAAAATGCAAGCTACCGCTACAATATGAGTTATAGGCACTTCCAAATCCAAGTTGCCACGAGTTAGGCACTTACGTGCTACCACTTTACCGCTACAGTAAGGTAATTATATATTATTTGTTTCTTTTAACAGGGTGACATCCGAACAGTATAGCAGTTCATCTAATATTCTCACTTTAATTTTTAAGTATAGTGTCTATATAATAAATTGGGTCCTAAATCATTTCTCAATTTCAATAATATATCAATTTCAAACACAAACAGAAACAATTTTATAACCCAAAATCACTTACTATTAATCACATACCCCTATTATAGAGTCACAACCTCACCCTTACTTTGGATTGGAGGTTGCTCTAACTCTCCCATTGACTCCTAGATTTTCCTCTTTGGCTTGAAATTTCACGTAGCTCTTCCTTCTCCAACCCCTTATTTTTCTCTCTCTGCTACTTCCTTTCTAACCTAGTTTTCCAATTTAGTTTATAACTCTAATTTTCTATATTTCCTATTTTCTTATAATAATATTATTATTATTCTACTTAGTCTTATTGGGCCTACTAGTCAACACCCCCACTTTTTACTAAAACCAACACAACAACTAAGCCCACTAAATAATTAGTCTTATATAATTCTAATATTATTAATAATATTATTTCTACAACTTAAATCAAGCAATTTATCAAATAACCACAAAACAACTTAAATCGACATTTCACAACTTCGAGAATTTAATCAGAAAATATTCGAAAATATTTAATTAAATAATTAATTAAATATTGGGCGTTACAGAGTGACCCGCAGTGGTCGTGTATTTGCACCGGTTGTTCGAGGAAATGATAATGCTGGAAAGAATATTGTGGAAAGTGTTGAAGATAAGAAGGCTGCAGGGGAATTCAATGGTGCTATCCTGGAGAAGGACATGAATGATATTTTGAAGATAATCAAAATGAGCGACTACTGAATTGTGGATCAGTTATTGTAGACTCCTTCAAAAATATATGTTGGCTTTGTTGATGAATTATGTTGCCCATAGAAAATCTTTAATGAGGGTGTTGGACCAAACCTTCGTGGAGTATGACATGTTGTTAGATCAATTCAGTAGTGTGGTAGATAATATTACATCTTGCAATAACCTAAGCTTTTGTGATAATGAATTGCCTGACAAAGGGAAGAAACACAATTTAGCTCTCCACATATCCATGAACTGTAAAAATGATTCATTATCAAATGTGTTGATTGATAATGAATCCTCCTTGAATGTGATACTGAGGAGTATGCTGATGAAGTTGAAATATCAGGGGGCTCCTATGCGCCCAAGTGGTATTATTGTCAAAGCTTTCAATGGGTCAAGGAAGTCGACTATTGGGGAGGTTAATCTGCCTATTCATATAGGCCCGCATATGTTCCAAATCACTTTCCAAGTCATGGATATTATGCCTGAATACAATTTCCTATTGGGAAGACCATGGATACATGAAGCAGGGGCTGTCACTTCCACTATGCACCAAAAGCTGAAGTTCGTGCGCGAAGGCAAAGTGGTTATTATAAATGGAGAGCAAGCATTGTTGATATCTCATCTATCATCTTTCAGTGACGCAGGTGTTGTTGGGACGCAGTTCCAGGCTATATCTGTTGATAACGTAAGAGAGAATGAGAACTCTATGACTTCATTCAAAGATTCTCAGCAGGTTGTGCGTAATTGTCCAAGTAAAGTATGGGGATAGGTCATTGATCCTCCGATGAACAAGAACAAGGTTGGTTTATGATTCTCCACAAAGAATGGCAAAGGAGAGGGTTTAAAGCCAAAGTATGCTATGAGCAGCTATCATGATGTTTTCTGCAGCTGAGGCTACCTTCATCCAACTGTTTCTGGAGTTAATGCTATTGAGGAGGATGAAGAAGGTCAGGAAGTGCCAAATTATGTGACGCCTGGAGTCGGAATCCAGAACTGGGTCACTTATGATGTTCCCTCTTGTATCCATGTCTCAAATTAATTTGTTTTTTCTTTGCAAAAAGCTTTAATTCTGCCCAAAATGAAAGTTATATTGTATGGGCTTATTTGTTTGCTTTAATCATTAAAATCATAAATAAAAGTTATCTTTGATTCTCAAAATTGTGTCTTTTATTTTTTGTCTTTTTTCATGGAAAATGGTAATAAAAAAAACCTTTTTTGAATAAAATATAATTGAAAGTAAAATCTTCATAATCACTTGATATATGTGTCAGTTTCTAAAAGCACTCACAAATCACATGTGTAGATTAATTAATAAACTTGTTGAATACAATGACCCTGCACCCTCTCTCAACTTTGAATATCTTGTGTTTGGGACAGAGGAAGAAAAATATGATGAGATTCCAGAAGAGGTTTCACGGTTGCTCGAGCACGAGGAAAATGCCATTTTTCCGTATAAAGAGTCATTGGAAACAATCAATTTGGGTTCAGAAGCAGAGTTAAAGGAAGTCAAGATTGGAGCATCGTTGCATCCTGATGTGAAGAACAGGGTGACCGAACTATTGAAAGAGTATGTGGATATCTTTGCTTGGTCTTACCAAGATATGCTGGGTCTAGATACTGATATTGTGGAGCATCATTTTCCTTTGAAGCCAGAGTGCCCGCCCGTCAAGCAGAAGTTGAGGAGAACTCACCCTGATATGGAAGTAAAAATTAAAGAAGTAGTCTTAAAATAGATAAATACCGGTTTTCTCGTGACATTAGTGTATCCTCAATGGATAGCCAACATTGTGCCCGTATCGAAGAAAGATGGAAAAGTCCGCATGTGCTTAGATTACAGAGATCTAAATAAAGCCAGCCCAAAAAATGATTTCCCATTGCCGCATATTGATATGTGGGTTGATAGCATAGCAAAATTTAAAGTATTCTCGTTCATGGATGGATTTTCTGGATATAATCAAATAAGAATGGCTCTTGAGGACATGGAAAAACAATGTTTATCACACCCTGGGGAACATTCTATTACAGAGTGATGCCCTTCGGGTTGAAGAACGCTGGTGAAACGTACCAGAGGGCTATGACAACCCTATTCTATGATCTGATGCACAAGGAAATTGAGATATATGTTGATGACATGATTTCTAAATCACATAACGAAGAAGGGCACGCGGAAGATTTGTTGAAGTTATTCCAGCATTTGAGGAAGTACCATCTCTGCTTGAATCCAAATAAATGCACCTTTGGTGTCTGATCAGAGAAGTTGTTGGGTTTTATTGTCAGCCAGAAAGGGATTGAGGTTGACCCAGATGAATTCAAATCTATTCAAGAAATGCCTGCGTCAAGGACTGAGAATCAAGTTAGAGGCTTCCTTGGGCGTCTGAATTATATTTCCAAATTCATCTCCCACATGACTGCAACATGTGAATTGATCTTTAAGTTACTAAGAAATATCAGGGTTGTGTATGGATAGATGACTGCCAAAAGGAATTTGAAAGCATCAAAGAATATCTTCTTGAACCTCCTATCTTGTTCCCTCCCGTTGTAGGAAGACCATTGAACATGTATTTGACTGTGTTGGATAGTTCTACGGGCTGTATTTTAGGACAACAAGATGAAACAGGAAAGAAAGAATATGCCATATACTATCTTAGTAAGAAATTTACTAATTGTGAGTAACAATATTCTATGTTGGAGAAGACATGTTGTGCTCAGGCCTGGGAGGTAAAGCGGATGCGACAATACATGTTAAGTAATACTACTTGGTTGATTTCCAAAATGGATCCAATTAAGTATATTTTTGAAAATCCCGCCCTCACAGGGAGAATTGCTCGTTGGCAAATGTTATTGTCCGAATACGATATTGAGTACCACACTCAAAATGTCTTAAAAAGCAGTGTGCTGGCAACTTATCTTGCTCACCAAAAGATTGTGATGAACCGTTGCCTGGGGAAGGTCCAGACCCTGAGTCTCGTTGGGGCATGGTATTTGGTGGAGTAGTGAATGCTTACGGAAAAGGAATTGGTGCAGTGAACATCACTCCGCATGAGACACACATTCCTTTTACTGCAAGGCTGGAATTTGATTGCACTAATAATATGGCAGAGTATGAAGCTTGTATTATGGGTCTCGAGGAGGCCATTTATCATAGAATCAAGGTCCTAGATGTGTATGGTGATTCGGCTTTGGTTATTAATCAGATTAAAGGAGAATGGGTACTCATCACCCTGGCTTGATCCCTTACAAAGATTATGCTAGAAGATTGTTACCCTTCTTTAACAAAGTTGAATTCCATCATATTCCAAGAGATGAATATCAGATGGAAGACGCTTTGGCAACTCTGGCTTCTATGTATCAAGTTAATACTTAGAATGATGTGCCTCGTATTACGGTACGGCGTTTGGATAGACCGGCTCACGTGTTTACAACAGAGGATGTGCTAGATGAAAAACCTTGGTATTTTGATATAAAACATTTTCTTCAGACTCAGGAATACCCAATTGGTGCATCAAATAAAGACAGAAAGACATTGAGAAGGTTGGCAGATAACTTTTTCCTTAATGAAGATGTACAGTATAAAAGAAATCATGACATGGTCTTGCTCAAATGCGTGGATAGACACGAAGTAGACATGTCGATTCATGAGGTTCATGAAGGTTCATTTGGTACCCATGCCAATGGACATTCAATGGCGAAAAATATGCTTAGGATAGGTTACTATTGGCTGACAATGGAATCTGACTGTTATAAATTTGCTAAGAAGTTCAATAAATGCCAAATTTATACTGATAAAATTCATGGACCTCCAACACTTCTCAATGTTATTTCTTCCCCATGGCCCTTCTCTATGTGGGGTATTGACATGATTGGAATGATTGAACCAAAGGCGTCAAATGGGCATCGTTTTATCTTGGTGGAAATTGATTATTTTACCAAATGGATGGAGGCAAATTCATATGCTAATGTCACTAAACATGTAGTAGTGCGTTTTATCAAGAACAACCTCATATGTCGGTATGGTGTGCCAAACAGGATTATCACCAACAACGACTCAAATCTGAATAACAAAATGATGCCTGAACTTTGTGAGGAGTTTAATATTGTCCATCATAATTCATCTCCCTACAGGCCAAGGATGAATGGGGATTTTGAAGCGACCAATAAAAACATCAAGAAGATCATCCAGAAAATGGTTGTTACTTATAAAGACGGGCATGAGATGCTCCCTTTCGCTTTGCATGGTTGTCGAACATCTGTATGCACTTCAACAGGGGAAACCCCGTTCTCTCTTGTATACGGTATGGAAGCAGTGCTCCCCATTGAAGTTGAGATCCCCTCTTTGTGTGTAATAATGGAAGCCAAGTTGTCAGAAACTGAATGGGTCCAGAACAGGTTTGACCAGGTGAATTTAATAGAAGAGAAAAGAATGACGGCTTTGTGTCATGGCCAATTATACCAAAAGAGAATGAAGAAAGCTTTTTATAAGAAGGTCAAACCTCGTGAATTCAAAGAAGGCGACCTCGTACTCAGGAAGATCATGTCTTTTAACATTGATTCTAGGGGCAAGTGGGCTCCCAATTTTGAAAGCCCATATGTTGTCAAGAAAGCCTTCTCTGGAAGTGCACTGATTCTTGAAACAATGAATGGCGAGGAGTTCCTACGTCTAGTGAATACTGATGCAGTCAAGAAATACTTCGCCTAGAAAAAATAAAAGAACATTTCACTAAGATGAAAACCTGAAAGGGCGGCTTAGGCAAAAAGGAGCATCTCGGTGGACCGAAAACCCGAAAGCGCGGTCTAGGCAAAAATTAGAGACATAAACAGAATAAATTTTCTCGGTAGGTTGAAAACCCACAAGGGAAACCTAGGAAAAAGTTGTGGATTTTCTGGCAAGTAACTGCATCAAACAAGACTTGATCAATGAAGCAACAATCTGCTTGGATCTTACTACTCTTCGACTGAAGTCTCTGCTCAGGAATTCAAAGTTGTTAGGGAGAATAGTGGTTATTGTAACTCAATGTATCTTTTTCAATATATATTACCATTTTCCAGACTTTGTAATTATCTATGGAGTCTTGCCATTTGCAGACCACCATTCTATTAATAAAGTTTGAGCCTTCTATCCAATTCCTTGCAATTCTTATTTTATTCAGCTTATAAAGATTTCATTTATTAAACGATAGTAATAATCAAAGCAAACAGATTAAATAAAAAAATTATTTTTGAATAGAATTTATAAATTACTTATTACTTTAGATTTTGTAACACAAGGAGAACAAAATTAGTGACTTCAAGGATGGATAAACTCAAAGGTTTGTATGATATGAAGACTCTGTCCAACATTCCCCAGTGAAGGTTTCACTCACATAAATACAAGTACTTTCTTTCCGTACATGCTAAGTTGGACTCATTAGCAAAGTATCTCTTTTCGGCAGTCAGGCAAGGATAATGTCTTATTTAAGAAATTTTGAAATGGCTATCAACTTTTTGGGTTTTGTCCCACCAAGTGCTGGATTGGATTTAAAATTCCCATAAATTTTCTTGTTGTAGTGTTTGATTTCTTGAGTTCCCCAAGTGAAGTTGAGATGATATACTTCTCTGAAATTGTTGTCCCCATGAGTTTTCATACTTTCTCCCCAGATAAGTTGGTGCAATTATCACTCTTATTATTAAATAATGTATCTCGATGTCTCCTTCGACGATATAGTATTATCCTCCCCAATGAAGTCAGTATGTCATCCCCAACTGATGTCTCAATAATGTGATATTGTTTTCCCTAGTAAAATCAACCATGTCAGAAGTGTGAACTTCGAACATTTTGGTTCCCCTCGCTGAAGTCTGTGTGGTTTTCCCAGTGGAACATTGGAGAAGGTGCTATATCTCCATGTTTGTGTTAATTTACTGTTATTGATCTTGTTCCTTCCCAGTGAATTTAAGTTATGAAATAGTAATTTGTTTCCTCAGTTGGTGCTTACTTTCCTATGGAATTTCCACCTTGTTTGTGATTTAGCCGAGTATTGATTATAACCATTTTTTGGTCTTGTGTGTACCCCCAGTGTTATATGTCTGTTTTGTCAGCATATACATGGTAACATTCATACTTTCATACCAGCATCATGCATAATCATTGTTCATTTGCATTATATATATATATATATATATATATATATATATATATATATATATATATATATATATATATATATATATATATATATATATATATATATATATATATATATATATATATATATATATATATATATATATATATATATATATATATATATATATATATATATATATATATATATATATATATATATATATATATATATATATATATATATATATATATATATATATATCTTGTTGGTATATTATCCTGTTTTACAGCATTGTGTTACCCTCTCTCCAATAGAGTGTCAATCTTAAGCAGAAAGTGTATACTCTTTCAACTTTCCCACTGAGTTATCCCTCGTGGAAGAATTTTGTTTCAGCCTTTTTTTCAGCTCGTTGAATGGATGGAATGGATTTCCCCCTCTTGAGTTTATTTCTTAGGAGATGTATTTTGATTGACTTCTTCGTTCCAATTTATTTCTATTTGGAGTGGGTACGCTCAGCAATACTCTTATTTGAATTTTGGCAAGCTTTGAGCTTTAGTTTGAGAATGTGCATTTATTTTGCACAAGAAGATTTTATCTCCTCAGCATGAATTTATTGGCATTTCTCCAGGAATTCCATCTCTTTCCCCAGGAAGCCATATTTTCTTTCTGTAGGAAGTCTTTAGTGCAATTCCTTCTCATAGCAACAAGTGACAGGTGTATTTATTTGAGCAACCTGTACTTCCCACAGTGAATCTGATGGCTCCCAGAGAAGATTCAGATTTGTTACTCCAATGGATGGTAGCCTTGTCATTATGGAAGGTTGTTCGTTGTTGAGATTTTGGTACTCCAATGAATGATAGCCTTGTCATTATGGAAGGTAGTTTGTTGTTGAGATTCTGGTACTCTAATGAATGGTAGCCTTGTCATTACGGAAGGTAGTTCGTTGTTGAGATCTTTTTCCGATGAATTGTATCCTTGTCATTATGGAAGGTAGTTTATTATCGAGATTTTGGTACTCCAATGAATGGTATCCTTGTCATTATGGAAGGTAGTTTGTTGTTGAGAATTTGGTACTCCAATGAATGGTAGCCTTATCATTATGGAAGTTAGTTTGTTGTTGAGATTTTGTTACTCCAATGAATGGTAGCCTTGTCATTATGGAAGGTAGTTCGTTGTTGAAATTTTGGTACTCCAATAAATGGTAGACTTGTCATTATGGAAGGTAGTTTGTTGTTGAGATTTTATTACTCCAATGAATGGTATCCTTGTCATTATGGAAGGTAGTTCGTTGTTGAGATTCTCGTACTCTAATGAATTGTAGCCTTGTCATTACGAAAGGTAGTTCGTTGTTGAGATATGTTTTTGATGAATGGTAGCCTTGTCATTATGGAAGGTAGTTCTTCGTTGAGATTTTGTTGCTCAGTAGAAGTTCATTTGTTAACAGTCATGAGTGCTGAATACATCTTGAAATTTGCTGGTATTATCTTACCAATCCTTTCCCTGGTGGGTCAATGTTACTTTTTTGCTATCCCCTCAGTGAGTTGGTAGTTCACATTTATCTGTCAGTCACCATTATCCTTCACCCTCTCTCCTCAATTCTTGAGTTGACAACGCTTTAGATCCCCTCTTGGGCTTTACCCTGACATAGTCTTGTTTTTTCTTCACCGGTGATTTATTTTCCTGGTCAAGTTGTCCTTTTGTTTCCTCTTTTACTTTTTTACATCCCCAGTGGTGTCTTGTGTTCCTTTAGATTTTTTCATTTGCATTCATAATCATAAGCATTGCATGGTATCTTAGGGCCGAAAATAGGGCTTGTTTTATATTTAAGTATCTCTAATCGCGTCGACAGGAAGATTTTAACCTTCGTACCTCCGGATAGAAGACACTTAAATAAGGGCAGTTGTTGTACCTAAATTTTCTCCCCTAAGATCCCTTCATCATATCATATCAATTCAATCACAACAAGATCACATTAAGGTTTGGTTCTTCTCCATATCTTTAGATTTTGCTCTAGGAGGAATCACCAAGCACATTGACTTGTATTTTATGATCATCTATGTTTTGTATTGATTATCCTTTAACTAATAAATACAATGTGTGTTTGCCCTAATTGTTGATGGTGTAGGTGAAAGCACAATACATTCCATCAAGATTGACCTATGGATTCATGAGTCCATTTTTGTGCCTCCCTCAACAAAGTTTCATTAAGATTCAAGCCTCGTCATGAAAAAGTCTTTTATGATTCATCATGCCTCAAGTTGTCAAAATTAGTTCAAAAGTACAAGGGTCGATTGAAGAAATTTGACTGAATTGGACAAGTATTTGATTTCAATGATCACAAGTGAATATTTCCTTCAATTCTCAAGATTTGGAAGTGGTTTTGGTTGCTATGATTTCTCCTTATCATCCTCAACAATTTATATTCCCATGACAAAGGTATTTGTGCAAGAAGGTTGGTCAAAATGGCAAAGGTTTCCCAAGGCATTTTCTTGCTCTATGAGCTAGGATTTTGAACTTCAAAGGGGTATATCTTGCTCATCTTTTGGTATTTTTGAGTTATTCTAAAGACATCTTTCTCTTCAAAGGGTTATTAACAAATCACTTCAAAAATTTCAAAGAAATTTTGTGTGGAAGAAACTTGATGATGAAGAAATATTACAAGTCCTCCAGATGAACCCTCAAATTACCTTATGTGACTTCAAATGATCATAACTTGATCAATTTTTGTCCCCTTGAGCCAATTCCTTTTCCACAATTATCTTGAATATGTGAACTTTAACCTTTCTTTTATGTGCAAAGTGTGAAAATAGATGGAAGATGCCCTAAGGATGCAAAAGATTATAGGTCATTTTATGAATTTTTTCCAACTTCAACAAGTCATAAATCTCTCAATTTTTGGATATTTTGAATGGTTCAAGTTTCAAAATATCATTCAAGAGATCTACTTCATACCATCTTTTTTGGTCAAGAACAAATTTCAAGTGAAAGGTCATGTTTGGATGCAAGACATTATAAGTCATTTTTGAAGAAAAACTTAAAATTTTTCTAATTATGGAAAGTCGACCTCTTTTTCTCAACTTTGACTCATTACAACTTTCAGCTCAAACATACATTTAATCCCATTCTTTTCACATTATAAAGCTTATAATCTCCTCTTTCTAAAGCTTCAAGAATCATGTCCAAAGACCCCTTGAGTTGAGAATGCCATTGGTTTGAATTTGGCTATTTGAAACTGAATTTTTCACCAAGTAATAAATTTGAAACTCTTGTTTTGGCTTCTAATCACAAAATTGTTGTGCGTTTTTGCTCCTAAACATGTTTATTGAACTTCCAGAAGTGATTAGTGCATCAAAATGCAAGGTTTGGATGAGTTTTGATAAAAAATAAGTCACACTTTTCCCATGCTGCAGATTCACACGAATTCCCTCCAAACTTCATGCTTGAGCATCCCATTCACTTCCCTATAAATAGAGGATCATCTCTCATTCATTTCCTCAAGCTTAGAAAGCCAGAATCTCCCTGCCAAACTCTCTTTTGAACTAAATTTTATACAACTTTGAATTTTCTCTTACAACCTTTCTCAATCATTTTTCTTTGTCAATTCACCTTCCTTGATCCTTACTGAAGCTAACAGAAGAAGAATTAAGCTCTAAAACTTCCTAAATCATGCTAGCCATGTCCAGTTTCAGGGCTCTGCAACTTAACTTTAATAGGTAGATTCCTTCACCAATTCCCTCAAACTTTGATACTATTGTGATGCTCTCATCATCCTGGTCCTAGTCGCAACACTTGTTTTTAACTGGAAGCACGTTTTTACCACGAAATTTCAAATCCCTTTTCAAAACCTCTCTTCTAAATTCTTGAGCTACAATTTATATAAATTTTCCGCGAAGGTGTGGTTGTCTTCGTCTTGATGAGACGAAGCGAATGGTACCGGTCTCGAACTCTAATTTTACAATTTGAGGAACTTGGTTTTGAGACTGGATGGAGGTTGAAGATGACTAACATGTCATCCTTAAACCAATGAAAGCATGCCATTTGGAATTTTTGAAAATCTGATTTAATATTTGATTTTGTGCTTTATTCAATAATGACCATGATATGCACAGTGCGTCTGATCCATTAGATTAGCTTACTAACATGTTTTGACTCTCATCCATTGATCCACATCTTTTTGATTTTATTTTATTTTCTGATTTTTATATTTAAATTGTTTTAAACTTCAAAAAATCATAAAAAATCCATTTCGACTTCAAAAAATCTGAAAAAATTATGAAAAATACATTTGATTTTTCTCTTTCTGATTTTTACTTTTTTTAAAATTTTATTTTGTATTTTGGTATTTTTTTATAATTTTTCACTTTATTTGAATTGTTTTAATTGTTAAAAAAATACTTTTCTTCATTTTTAAATTCTAGAAAAATTAGGGAAGGATCTAATGATCTTTTGACAAATATTGGCGACCTCATTTATTTTTTATTTCTGATTTTACTATTTTTCTTCATTTTTGGTTTATCTTGTCTATTTCTTTAAATTTTAAAAATAGTTTCTCACTTAAAAAAAATTACCAAAATTTTTATATAAATATTTGAGCCCATTTATGTTCGTTGTCCAAACTTATGTTTGTAAGCCTAAATATGTTAATTTGAACGCTTTGATCCAATAACCTTGAGATCCATTGTTAGGAGGTTTTGGTTCTACCAATATTCTAATGGAACTTCATCAATTTTGGTCAAAGTGTATCACTTAAACATCATTGATCATTAAGTGTCATAATGAGAATTCTTAAATGGATGATAAACTTGACAAAAAGCAAATCCAACTTGTTGTTGAGAGGCTTTGTGTTCTACCAATCCTCTAATGAGTTCTAAATGTAAGTTTCAAGATGGTCATCCAACTAACTACTAATTCCTAACAATTGACTTTATTTTTTATGCTTTTATTTTATGCTTTTACTTTGTGTACCATTTACTTTAGCATTTACATTTCATAATACTTTTATCTTTGCTCACTTGAGCCTTTATCTTCATGTCATTTTTATTTTGCTCACTTGAGTTTCTCATTTTCTTTTTGAAGATACCTAATAATCAACTTGAACCCTAAAAAGCTTTAATGTTACTTGGACTACTTGGTTACTATCCGTGACATTATAGAGTGGTGGACTTCTTGGACTTAGGATTAGAAGTTGTGGCCTACCTTTAGACTTTGTGACCTTGATTGTTATCTTGTCTAGAGTTCTTAGGGTTTACCCCAAGACATTAGGTTGTTTGTTTATTTTGTGTGCAGGTTATTGTGATTACATGCTTAGTCTGTGATCTGGAATTCACTTGTATACAACTGTTACTCTGCCCAATTTTTGTGAAGACTTAATGCAATTGGAGCTTGGTTTTCTTAAGAGGTTTATCATATTAGCTTGTTTGGTTTCAAATCCAAAGGATGAGAATTCTACATTGACTCATCGTGTCAAATGTTGGCTTCTTGCTGGTTAGATGGTTCTTTTTCCCTAGCTTTTACCTTATGCTTTAGGATAGTCTCTCCATCTCCTCCCATCTTCTTTAATTTCAAAAACCGTCTCCCTCCTTTTGAAAACCCTTTTTGTTTTAAAACTTGAACCACTTTCATAATAAACTTGGACTTATGTCCATGCATTTTCAAAAATATTTTCTTAATCAAATTCTAATCAATTTAATAATACTTTGACATGTTTGTGGAAGAATAAAAGTCAATCAATATCATTCAAACTATTTTTTCCAATTTGGCTTTTATCTTTAAAATTTTCTCAAAAAAGATTGGACTCATGTCAATCTCTGCAGCGATGCAAACAACTATACTTCTACAATATATAGTGAAGTGAGATAGTTTCCACTTGAGTGTTGATTAAGGAATTGTTGATTTTAAAATCCAAGCCATATCCTCCACTTTGAGAGGACGTAAATTCTCCTTTCTCATAATTGTGGGTAGTAAGTATGTTTTCCACTCAGACAATGACAATGATGTCTTATCTCTTAAAATTAACCAACACACTTATGTTTTAAATTTTTTAAAGAGGAACTACATGTACCCTGATCCCCTATTGCACGGAAGGTAGTACGTAGGCACTAAAGGTTCACAACCGCGGCGGGTGCAAAAATCATAAAAAATATACTTCTTTCTTCACCACCACAATATATTTTCATACAATATTTTATAGCCAAAACATACAGATTTTACAAAGAGGTTCCTACAGAGTACATAGATGTTTAGGGTGCTAATACATTTCCTTTGCATAACCAAACCCCTTACCTAGAATCTTTCTCCCCTCTTTTGGGTTATTCGCTCTTTTCCCATTCCTTTGGAAACAATAAAGCGCGGTGGTGATTTTTATTTTGATATGTGCGAGTCAAGTCAATCCAATGGCTTAGTCTCAACATTTCTATCGCTATATATATATCAATTATATTTTTTCAATATTCTTTCATTACTCATATTAATATATTATATTGGAGCAATTGGAATATACACAATACATCGAATATTCACTTAGATGAGAAGTATCAGAATAAATTGTAAATTAAGGGAGGGTTAAGATATACTATCTTGTTGGTTTAATGAGAATAAATATCTTAATGTACTTGATTGCATGTTCCTAAAGCATAATTTAGAAGTTATAATCTTATAAGTATCAATCATACAACTAACTTTAGACGTCTAAAGAATGGATCTTTAAGTCCATTTTTTATCATATGAACATATGCTACAAGGTGTTCAATATCAATTTTTAATAATATATGTGATACTTATCAAAAAAGTTCTGGAAAAAATTCAGAAAATGAGATCGTTGTCTGAAAAAACAATTTCACAAACTTCTGTCTGTGAGTAGACAATAAATATTTTGCATGACATTTTAGTCGATGTAAAAATCAATGTCATGAAAACCTCAATTTCTCTGATTTTTATTTTCCTTTAGCAACACACAAAAATTTACTGGATTGAAGAAATTTCTGATTCTTCATTACTAATTATTCATATCATATTATATTCGAGATGACCCAACCGATTTTACCAATGACGCATTTAAGTGTAATTTGTAAAGTCCTGGTTTACAATGACATGTGCTTCATTTGTAGTAATATAAGTGTAGTACAAGCCCGAGGAAAAAGTTGGTAGTTTTTCTATTATACATTTTATGTTCAAATTATTCTGTGTAATACAAAGATATTCGATACCTCCAATATAATGCGTTAAAATTATTTGTGTCATTCTTCTGAAATGACAATATTTTAATGAACATATTACAAATTATAAATTTTTAGATCGAAACAATAAATTAAGATGAATTGCATTGGTGATTCAAAAGTAAAATAATTTCTCTTAGCTAGTGGCATCAAAATCGTTAACTATGATATTTCATGTAATATCTATTGGGAGAAAAATAAGCTCTAAATAACATAAGGGACGTGACATTTGTGATTTCACAATGTAACATAAATTCTCTTATAATCAATGACATGAAAAATATTAAATCATGACATATAAAAATCTAGATAATAATTAAGAAAAGAAATGTTAGACATTATCAATAAGATGAAATCTATAGATTTATAATTTTAATTATGAAACAATTTATACTCTAACAAATTTTAATAAGTTTCTAACATATCCAAATGGTATAAAATTACAATAATTCAAAAATGGGGTCGTCTTTGAGGGCGTGTAAGGCGGACTACTACACACGGCCTCAAATTTTTTAAGACTAAACTAGAGGTAAATAAGGTCTCATAAAATATTTGTCAGGTTAAATCATGATTAAGTGGGGCCTCTATTTATTTTTTCAAGGTTAAATTATGACAAACCTACACAGGACCTCCAAAAACTTGAGACGCCACTTGAATTTTCAAAAATATAGTTATCCTTTTGGGATGTGTTAGAGTCACCCATATCATTCTTCTGGAATGGCAAACATTTTATGAGTATATTACGAGTTTTTGATAATATTGTTGATGCAATCAATTTTCAAATTTTTAACATAACATGTGCAATACTTCTGGGATATGTTATTAGTATACATGAATCCTTCTTGGATTCATTAATATCATAGATGAAATTCTTCTAATATTATAGATACAACATTTTAAAGTGTGAGAAATTTTTAGAAGTTAAAATTTTAAACCTTCAGGAATTATATATCACAAATGATCTTCATAGTGATTAAAAAGAGACAATTCTTTGCACAAAATCCTTCTACGAAGCTCGATAAAAAAAACCTTCAAAGTCATGTCACAAATATTCACATCGATAAAGAAAAATAATTCCTTAAGTAATCCTCCTGAAATATCTTAACAGTATTCATGTAATCCTTCTGGGATGCATGCTATTCATGCAATTCTTCAAGGATGCATGAAAATTACAATTGATATTTTCATAAAAATTGACCAATCATTCTTTGAGCAATCCTTCCGGGATGCTTCAAGAATTCGTCAATGATAGAAAAATTCAACCGTGTTAACTAAACAAAATTTTCAATAGAATTTTATACAAAAATATAATAGAATAACACGCTAAAGTTTAATATACAATATGAAGAAAAAATATTAAAAACTTACTCGAAAGAGAAGAAACATGATTATGCAAATTGATCATAAAATCACCCACACGGTAGAGTTTTATGCTGATAACGTGTTATGAAATTAATGAAAACAACATAGAGATGAAAGAGAGAAAGTGGAATTCTATTACCTTCTTCAAGAAGTTCAATTTACATTGTAAAGTGGTCCTTATTTATAGGATATTGGGAAGGTGAAAAATCATAACCTTACTATAACACTTAACAGGGAATATGAAGATGAAAGATAAAAATATATATGGACATCCACTATAATATTTATTCATAATAAAAAACATATTTTTAAATGGATTCATTTATTTTTATAGTTGTAAATATATTAAATTTTATTTTAAAGGGTTAAATATATTTTTAGTCCCTATAAATTACTAAATTTTGTTTTTGATCCCTATAAAAAAAATTAACATGTTTTAATCCTTACAAAATCATTATGCACATAGTTTTAATCTCTGCTATTAAATTAATGTGTATTTTTTAATGATTATTTTACAGACATGTGTAGAACATTATAAAAAGTTCATCGGAAAAAAGAAATTCAAATTTAATTTCTAAGTCGATATTTTCATGCTTTTATCAATATCTTTCGAAATTTAAAAATTTTATATTTAATTCTTTTTAGTTTAAAAAATTCTAAAATTTGATAAACAAATATTTTATAATATTCAGGCTTATGAAAAATATTATTCAAAAATTTAAAAATTTAAAGGTAATTAAATAGTTTTTAAATTTTAGAAAATAACACAGACTACAACTACATGAATAAAATTTTTATAAGGACTAAAATATGTCATTTTTTTAATAGGAATTAAAAATGAAATTTGAGATATTTATAGGGATCAAAAGAATATTTAACCCTACTTTAAATTATGGTCGGGTATTTTAAAAGAAACAGAGCAAAATGTAATAGATAAGGCTGGACAGAAAAAGGTGAAACAAATCCAAACCGTCCAATCTATCATACCTGCATAATTCTAGTTCGGGTGTGCCTATTTATCGGGTTATCGGGTCAAGCTGATTGTGATCCAAGTTGATTGTTAGTAGGGATTTTTTCCCCACCCTTACACCTTCTTAGCCACCTCTGGAAAAATTTCCTTTTTACCCTTAGAATTCGAAGATGCATCTCCAAACGCACCACTATTTATTTTTTTGGGCGTTATTTCAGAGATACATTTCTGAAACACTTTTTTTTTAAATCAGGGGTGTTTCAGAGATGCATCTCCGAAATAGGGTATGACAGAAACAAATACAAACAACCACCCCCTTATTCTCATTTCATCTAAAATCTAACTCTCAAACACCCAAAAACCTCCAAAAATCTCTACTTTCAAAATTCATTCAAGTTGGTGTACTCATTTGCACTTGTTACAACTCACTCCAACTCTCAATTTCATCATATTTCAACAACTCTAAAAGCTTCAAATTTGAGTAAGTTCTCCAATCCATTTTTATCTTTGTATTTCTATTTTTAGTTGTTTAGGTTCTGTAAAAACTGTATAAAGCTCCCTTTTAGGTGTAAAAATCGGGTTTTAGTGTAAGATTAATGTTGTTAGGTTAAAGTTTGTGAATTGAGGTTTTTTCAGAGATGCATCTCTGAAAACCCCCTGATATTGTTTGAAGATGCATCTCTGAAACAAGGTCTGGGTTCATTTATTTTTTCATTTTTAAATGTTGTCTTGTTCGTTCACTTACCTTTGAATTGATTAACAATTATTTATTTTTCCAGAATAATGGCAGAGAACCCCAACAGATTAAGACTTGGAAGGCCTAGCCAAAATGCATCCTCTCGAAGAGAAAGAGCTGAGAAGACTATGAGTCATCGAGGATGCAGTCGAGTTCCGCAGGTGGAAATGGAGGTAACATTGACTTCTATTCCAAGAATCTGACTTTCACGTGTGTCCTCGTCTAAGGATTATGAGGAGGAGGAACCCGAGAAGGTTCAGGTTCTGAAACTCGAAATGGATGATGTTCCGGAACCCGAGGAGGAGGATAACTAGGGTTTTACAGGAGGGTTGCCTGACACCTCCCTCTTGATCTATTACACCGATCATGTCGCTCGATATATTTTAGAGGGACAAGTATATTCTTTGTTACACTTTTAATATAAATGATTTACGTACTAATATGATAAATTTGATATTAATTATTTATCTTTACAGGAACTTCGGACACTAAAGTGCGTGAACCAAGCGCAGAAGATATCTAAGTTGTATCACCCTGAGGAGGCTTGGTTTAGAGAGGCCATTTTTGGCTCGGGACTTGTCAGCCTTTGTTGTTCTGGCTATGGCACCATCAGCCACGGCATGCACGAGGAATTTGTGTAGAGGTGGCATAAGGAGACGTCATATTTCTACTTTCCTGTTGGGGAGATGACAATCACACTTGATGATGTTGCCTGCCTGTTACACCTTCCTATCAGAGGGACATTACTTAACCACTTCTGGACCGAACGTAATTTAACGATTGAATGGATGGTCGAATATCTAGGAGCTGATCCATAAGAGGAATTTAAGCAGTGTTCCTCCATCAATGAGGCTCATGCCAAGTTTTCATTCCTTAAGGAGCAGTATGACCAGCACCTCTCTGCAGCATTTTCTTCTCAGTCAGAGAGAGACGACTTCTTTGTTCTTTATCATTGTGAGTGTGTTCTGAGGTGTTACTTCATGTTCTTTGTTGGCGCATCCATTTTTATGTATAAAAGTGCAAACTATATGGATGTAGCATACCTTTAGTACTTCATGGATTTGGATACGGAGAGGGAGTGGAACTGGGGGTGTTAAGGACCAAAATGTTGATATATTTGTAGACAATTTTGTGTTCTTTGTACTCTATTTTGATAATTAGTAGTGTTTAAGTTTGTAAATAGATGTAAATAAGCAATTATATAGTTTATATGGTAAATTAATTTGTTTACTTAGCTTTATGCTTATTTTGTAGGTTTTGATGTTGGTCAATGGAGCATTGGAGCTTTGGTTAAGCTAGAGCGAAGAATGAGGTCAACAAGTCAAAAATTGGAGATTTGTTCAGGCAAGCGCGCTATGAAGATTTGCACATTTGACTGAATTCCATTTTTTTGGGCTCGCTAAGCGACCTCGTTCCGCTTAACACGGTCCACTGAGTCAGGAAAATATATTTTCGTTGAACCCACTTAGCGCGCTCGGGCCACTTAGCGTGACTCACTTTTTGGGCACTTGAATAAGTAGCACTTTTTGTGATATTTTGGGAACCAACTCTTATAAAACACAAAAAAATCAGATATTTAGGTCTAAGAAATACTTTTTATCTTTTGTAACTCAAGATCAAAGATTTCTACCTTAAATCTTTGATATTTTCTACTTAATGTTCATCAAGCATCCTACTTTACTTGTTGATCAAACTACCATGGTGATGGGTAGCTAATCCTTCTTTGTGTCAATATTAGAGGTAGATAATCTTCATCTTTGTATGTATTTAGCTTGATATTTTGTATGTGAACATGTTGATGATAAGTATATGGTGAAAATTCTTGTTTTATGGTTTATATTTGAGTTAATCATTATTGAGAAGTATGTTCATCTCTTGGCCTAGATTTTCACTTATCAATGAACAATTCCTAGACATAGTTTTGTGAGTTGATATTCATTAATATTGAGCTTTTAAAGTTATCAAATTGATCATGATGTAGAGAGATCATCTAAGCATCAATTTGATAAAACTCACAATTTGTTTTAGAGATGAAACATCTTGAGAGGATATATGATAATGTTTATTGTTAATGAGTTCATATACTTTATTGAGAAAATACGTCCAAAAGAGATTATCGAGCCCTAATCTTGACACGCTTTTACCAAACATTTAAAACCAAATTTTTATTTTCCCTATACTTGATACTTTGCATGAAATCGACATTTTCCGTTACTAAAATCAAAATCAAACCCTTTTATGAAACTTAAGTTTAAAACGATTATAACTGTAGAACGGCGGTAATATCACACCAATCTCTATGGAAAACGATAATTTAAATACTTGCCTTGTAAAGTGTTTTCAACAAAATGGCGTCATTGTCGGGGATTGGAATTTGGTATTGCAAGCATTGCAATAGTTCTATTATTTTAAGTTAAATTATAACATTATAATATCTCTTGTTTTTTCACTTGTTTGGCTAGTGTTTTCAGACTTTTATTTATGCAAGGAAGTGTTTTTGAAGATCAACTCCTTTTTGACCCTGAAATCAAAAGGACTTACAGAAGACTTAATAGCAAGACATGAAGGAGGAGAAATCTAGCTAAGGAAAAGGAAATAAAGAGAGGAATCATCTACTTCTTCAACAGTCCAAAATCTAGAAGAAGTTATGGCGGATCCACCACCTCCTCCTAGAGGTCCATGCACAAATAGTCCTAGACTGAATGCTTAATTTACTCGCCAAACCAATGCGAGGAATTATGAGATGAAAACTAATATACTATAGCTTTTGTATGCGAATCATTTCACTGGTCTGGATCATGAAGACCCGTACTACCATATCAAAAAATTCTATGAGATTTCTGGTTCTGTAGGAGCTCTAGAAGCTGAAGAAGAGCAAGTCTTCAAGAGACTATTCCCTCACTTTTTAGCGGGGAAGGCCAAAGATTGGTATCTTGACCAACCCACTCAAATTATGACAGAATGGAATGTTTTAGAAGAGAAATTTCTAGAAATATTCTTTCTTCAATCTAGGTTTATGGAGGCCAAAACCACAATATCTATGTTTTCTCAAGGTGGTAATGAATCTCTCAATGAAGCTTAGGAGAGGTACAAGTCAATGTTGAGAAAGTGTCATAGCCATGGTTTTGATGAGACTACGAAATTACACATTTTCTGCAATGGTCTTTGATCTTACTGGTTGATCCGAACCTGGGAAGTGGCCGGAATATGATCTATAGTCGGACTGTAAAGTCGAGGAGAAAAGGGGGGATGTACCTGCAAGGCACTCCAACGATCAAGTAAGAGTGGAAACAAGGAAGTACAAGCAAAGTATTGTGTGGTAAATAGTAAGTATTTGATATCGGGCCCTCACAAGTGTGAGGGTATATATAATGCCCCTGACGCGTGGCCATTGGTTCCTGATTTCATATGTGGATATGCGGGTCCGTGTAATCAGGTAACTTCCAGGACTTGGTCAAACTGGGCAGATGTGCTCGTAACTAGCCGTTGGTCCCAAGGAGGGGGTTAGTTACGGGCATCTCTCTGGTCGGTTCCTGGTGGCCTGCATGACATCGATGTCGGGTAGGTTAAGAGGATGCTCATCGATCATCTTGGGCCAGTGCTGGTTCAGGAGGGAAAATGGTTGACATTTCCTGACAGGTAGCGGGGAAATCCAGGTCATGGTCATGCGGGTCGTACCAAAGGGAATGTCTTAGATAGGGCCCAATCAAGCTACCAGACTAGTCTAGAACAGTATCCCCCCAAGTTGTTGCTTCTAGGTGCAGGAGTGATGACTCTAACATCTGCTCATGGAACAGGGCGTGTCTTACGGGGAAATGAGTGTTGTCCATTACGCCTTGCTTGCGGGGATACAAGGAGTCGATCGTTAGGACCTTTAAATTTGGAGAGGTAGCATGTTCAGGGAAACATGCTAGTGAAGCGGCACAATGATGACCTAGGGCTAGGCTGTAATGATGATGGCCCTAGGGTTCCCCAGGCGCGTGTCTTGTACGCGTGAATTGTTTCAGCTATAAATACGAGAGGAACATGGCATTTAGGATTTTTCATCTTCTCTCTCAACTACTCATATTAGCTCGGCTGTCAGCCACCGTTGTTCGTTTGAGGTTTTATGCTCGCATCTGCTTACTTATATCCTTTATTCTATTATTAACTGGTAAGATTCCAATGCTCCCTTGTTGCTCACTTTTGGTAGTTTGTATTTTCACTCTTTACTTTCTAGAGATGCATGCAGTTAGGATTTAAGGCTCCGTTTGCAAGGATGCCGTTGGAGAGTGTTTGCGGTAGACGATGTTTCTGTAGTTTAGAATCGCTGAAGCCACCATAGAGCCTCCTCGGGGACCTTATGGTGTGTTGTAGATGGCTCATTAGGGCTTAGGGCATGTTTTGTAACTCTTGCCCGTTGATACGCCACAGTTAGGGTTCTGGTCGGGGATACGATCCTCGTTTCCCAATGCCCTTTCGCTTGTTTAGCGGTGGAAGGGTGGTTCTTGAATTGATGTCGAGCTCATCTTTTTCCTCTGCTTTTCAAGTGCTATGGATGAAAATGCCCGAGTAGATATTTCGAGCGAATCTACACAGTCCTCAGGGAGTTCTTCATATGAGACGAGTAGTTTGTCGAGCATCTTGGAAATTTCCAGGGATGTGCAAAATCAAATAGAGAAGCAAACGGGGGAGGGTAACATGGAGATAACTTCTGCCGACCAAGGTTGGTTGTTTCCTCCTGGGAATAAGGAGGAACCCCCTGGGACTGGCTGTCGTATTTTTATGAGCACTGGGATGATGTCTTTAAAGACGTGTACACTCATGAGGAGGGGGCCCAAGAGGAATAGTTGTTATACATCCCCGGGAAGGAGAGAAGAATCTGCACGAAATATGACAAGAGGAGGATCCTAATGCACAACATCGTATTTCAAGAGATGGGTCTTCGCCTCCCCTTTTCTGACTTCGAGGTGGCCATATTCAGAAACTTGCGTGTGGCTCCCTCCCAGCTGCATCTGAATGGTATCGCGTTCATGGGAGCGTTCGAGATATTTTGCGACCATTTGAAGATAGGTGCCACCATTCCCTCGTTCTTCTACTGCTTCCACCTTCAAAGGAGCAAGGTCGACGGAAAGTGGGGATGGGTTTCCCTGAAGCAAGGCAATGGGAAGCTATTTAAAGCCTATTTGGAGTATGTCCGCCACTTCAAAGATAAATATATTTTGGTACAACCCTCTTCGACCAAGGAGACGTTGAATGTCTTTAGGACCACGCCTTCGCTAAACGAGGAGGGTACTCCCCGACTGAACGAGCTAGGAGAGCCCATTGCAAAGCTGATTTATAAGTTCCCGTTACAATGGACGAGGAAGCATTTTGATAGCGAATTGGGCTCCTATGTCTAAAGATAAGGGGAGCTTGAAGACGAGGATTTGGAGAGCTTCGTTGTCCTGAATGTATTTGTGGCTTGGATCCCTCGTATCCAGCGAGTTGGTCTGGGAGGTAGATCTGTGTTGGACAAAAACGGGGAGCCCGTATATGAGCCGGGCCTCATTAACGTCAAGGAGCTCCTCGGAAGCGAGGACCCCGTAAGATACTTGGATATATATATATATATATATATATATATATATATATATATATATATATATATATATATATATATATATATATATATATATATATATATATATATATATATATATATATATATATATATATATATATATATATATATATATATATATATATATATATATATATATATATATATATATATATATATATATATATATATATATGTTTCTGATAGTAGTAAGTGGTCATTGTTTATTTGACTCCTCGTTTACTTACTATGTTTCTTTTTGTTTATTTTGTAGAGAGCATGAATCCTGCCCAGGAGCGCTTGGCTAAGACTCTTGCTGCCAGAGCGAGGAGGGCCCTAAAGGATGCACATACTGGTTCAGGGCCAGCTCCTTCCTCGGGGTCGAGCGACTCATCTTCGGCCCAGGCTACAATCGCTCTTTCCCCCGCTGCTGTTTCCTCGAAGGCGAAGAGGGCGCGAGCCGAGACGAGTGTCGACCTAACCGGTGAAAAAGGGAAAGGAACGTATGACCTGCCTTCCTGTTGGATGGAGAAGTCTTTTTTCGAGGGCGCGACTCTCCGTCTCCCCCGGGCTGAATCTCTCCATCTCGAGGGAATGGGCCGCCCGAAGAAGAGGGCGATGCTGGCGGTATGATGCAGATCTTGGAGATGGAGGTCGCTTACACTGAGGGAAGTTCCTCCCAGGAGGCAGAGATGAAGAATCTTCGGGCCAAGCAGGCTACGAGCGAGAAGGCCTTGGTCGAGAAAGATAAAGCCCTGAAGCTATTTGAGGAAGAATCAGGGAGGCTCTCCGAGGGACGCATGGTTCTCTTGCTCGAGAAAAAGGACCTTGAGGGAAAGGTGGAGGCCCTGACTGCTGAGATTACGCCTGCTGAAGATGAGTTAGAGGATACTAAGGATCTGAAGACTCGGGCCAAGCTGGTTGCTCACTTTCAACTGACCGTGGACGACACTCAGGCTGCTTCCGAGGGCAGCTTCAAAAATGCTGTGAATCAGATGCGTATGTTGAACCCCGGTGTTGAGCTCAACACCTAGGGAATGGGGGTCAACTATTATGTAGCTGCCAGTCCAATTCTGGTCCCTGATTATCTCAAGGATATTATCACTCATCCGACCGGGGTCCCACCCAACTGTCGCCCAGTGTTGAAGGGGAAGTGAAAGGATGATTGTTTTATATTTATTTCGGCCTGCATGTATTATTTGTTGTATTTGTATTTCTGGGCTATTGCCTGTTTATGCAATATTCACACATCATTGACTCAAGTGGTCGTTTTATTTAAATTTCAGTCAATGGTCGTTCACTATAAATGTTTAACTTGTGTTTTTTGCATGTTTGTCGACAAACTAGCCTGTTTAGGAAGCTTTTTATTTTGCTTAGTTTATAGCGGGATTTGCTCGTTTGGTATGTTCTTAGGTATGGGGAAATTGATGAAACGGCCAGGGTGGATACCGGGTGAGGTCCAGAACTCAGGTCTTGTTTCGAGGGACTCGGGTTCCGCGGCATGAACTTCCCGTTTTAAGTCGCACATTCTACCGTCTTGGCATAAGGATTATGGAGCTTGGTTGAGTTATCCATGGTGGGCTGAAGGTGCACTCGTCAATAGAGCATTGTCTCTCCCCTTATGAATATTTTTGGTGCTATGCTTGTGCCTAGCATGCAAACATGGTCGGGTCTGGGTGAGTTTGTTTTTATCGATCAAACTCGCCGACTGATTAGTGTTTTTAACAGTAATATTATTTTAGCTTTTCAGCGTTCCATGATCGAACGAGTTGTTCCCCTTGTAAGTTTTCCAAGTAATACGCTCCAGTCCCCGTTTTCGCGTAGATGCGATAAGGGCCTTCCCAGTTCACTGCGAGCTTTCCTTCACGAGATTCTTTGCGATTTCTCTTTAAGACAAGGCTACCAACCTTGAACTCTCGTCGTATAACCTTGGCGTCGTAGTGCATGGCTATTTTTTGTTTGAGCAAGGCTTCTCGTAGGGCTGCTCCTGTTCTGATTTATTCCACCAGATCCAGTTCTTCACGGAGGTCGAGGTTGTTCATCTCATCATCAGGAGGTGTCTCGACTCGCCTAGAAGGTTCCTCGATCTCTATGGGAATGACAACTTCCATCCCATAAGCTAGTCAGAAAGGAGTCTCCTTGATGGATGAATGTGTAGTCATTTGGTATCCCCATAGTACACTGTGTAACTCCTCAACCCACCTTTTCTTGGTTTCGTCCAATATTCGCTTGAGATCCGAGTATTACTCTATTCGTAGACTCGGCTTGGCCGTTTGTCTGGGGGTGCTCGACAGAGACGAAGTGTTGGATGGTGCCTAGTTTGGTGACAAATTCCTGAAAAGTGTGGTCTGTAAACTGAGTCCCGTTGTCGGTGACTATCGCTTGTGGGATGCCAAAACGAGCGAGGATATTTCTTTTATAGAAGCAAAGGACATTTTGGGCGGTGATTTTGGCCAAAGCTTCGGCTTCTATCCATTTGGTGAAGTAGTCGACTGTATGATTATGTATTTGTTCTTATTGGTTCCGACCACGAATGGACCAAGGAGATCCAATCCCCACCACGCGAAGGGCCAGGGAGAGGAGAGGGATTTGAGCTCATTAGGAGGAGCTAAATGCATGTCCTCGTGCTGCTGGCATTTATCGCATTTCTTCACGTGCTCTTTCGCATCATGTTGCATGGTGGGCCAGTAATATCCTTCCCGCAAGGATTTTCTCGTGAGGGATCTCCCGCCTAGATGTTAGCCGCTGATGCCCTCTTGGATTTCGAGCAAGACACGCTTTGTCTCGCTTCGGTCTATGCATTTGAGAAGTGGAATGGAAAATCCTCTTCTGTAAAGTTTTCCTTTGACCAAAATGTAGGAGCAAGCTCTCCTCCTGACAACGACCTCTTCTTTCGGGTCGTTGAGGAATTTCCCTTATATTTTTTTACAAGAACTGCATTTGAGAGCCAGGTTATGTACTGGGCTTCAGAAATAAAATGTGCCTCTAGGAGGTCTTTTACAGCTAGTTCTGCAGCCTTTGCTTTTTCAGACGTCCGCTTTCTTTTGCGCTGCACGACCGCCTTAATGGCAGGATCAATGGTTAAGTGATGGCATGCAATCTCTGGATCTAAACCAGGCATCTCGGCCGCACTCCAGGAGAACAGATCAACATTCTCCCTTAGGAAAGCTTTGAGTTGCCTTTTTTCCAGGTTGGGGAAGTCTGCTTTGATCTTTACTCCTCTGGTGGGGTCTTCTCTGAGGCGGACTAGCTCGAAGTCTCCGTCCAGGATGGTTCGTGCGTGACTCGAGAGCTCGTTGTGATCAACAGAGGAGGTTGACCCTTTATCTTCGACCATAGGCTCCTCCCTTTTCCTCCTTTGCTCGACACGATCTTCCATGGAGAAGCGACTGTCAAGGTCAATGGTGTCAACCCTCAGTAGCGGCTTGACTTCCTCAGAGCTGGAGGATAGTGTGGCTCCAGTGGTCGTTCGAGGTTGGACGCTGATGGAACTGAGGCCCTTTGCTGAAGCTTTGAAGCACCTTCTGGCTGCTTGGATGTCCCTGTGGAGGGTAGCGACCAAGCCTTCTGCGTGTAGTACTTCATCTTGAGATGCACGATAGAAGGGACCGCGATGAGTTCGGCGAGAGTGGGTCTCCCAAAGATGCATAGGTAGAGAGATGGGCAATCTACCACCAAGAAATGGGTCTTGATGGATCTGGCCATTACCCCTCTCTCGAATGTGACGACCAACTCTACATATCCCCAAGGTTTCTTGCTGGCTCCATTGAAGCCTTGGAGATCAGATCCCATGTAGGGGGTTAGGTGGCTCTCGTTCAACTGCAAGGTGGTGAACAACTGAGTGTACATGATGTCCACCGAACTGCCTTGGTCGACCAAAATGCGACGCACATCAAAATTAGCCATCCGAGCTCTCATGAGTAGTGGGATACTCGAATTCAGGGCCCCGCTCGACAATTCTTCTCTGTAAAAGGCGAGGGGATGAGAGCCTCCTCCGAATTTATCGAGCGTGGCATCCATATCTGAGTTGGCTTCAATGAGTTGGTCGAATCTCCTCTTCATTGATCCAACTGTGTGCATGTTGAACCCTCTGCTGGAGATGACCATGGCTGCGGGGAAGGATTCCCAAGGACTATGGGAGGAGAAGTACAGAGGGACATTCTCCATGTGTGGATAATAGAAGTCTTCTGACCGTGATATGCTCATGGAAACCGGAATGGCTTCGAGGTCGGGGGATTTCTTCCCTTCCAAGGCAAGCATGAGGAAGTTTTTTCCTAGTGAATCTGAATACACATGCAGGAGGCCACTGCTTGTGGATTGAAGGGGACTTATAGGGGATTCTCTCCTAAATGAAACTTGGACCAATGTTTGCTCGAAAGGGGAACCAACACACAATTGAAGCTGATGGGCCAATGCTTGGTCGAAGGGTTTTAGACGCCCAATCAAAGCTTGTTGACATGCCAATTGAAGGACTATTTTCTCCGATGTGCCAATCAAAAGAGATTACTCAGATGCCAATTAAAAGACATTGTTGGCATGCCAATTGAAAGACACTTTGCTATCATTCAAAAAATTTCATTTTTCTTTTGGCAAGTGTTTGTAACCACCCATGTAAAGGAAACCTTGGGAAACATGGGAGGGCAAATTTTAGGGTACAACATCTGCCCCTGTTCAATCTTCTTAAACCTGAGAATTTAGATTGGCATGTCTTCCTTTCGTGATCTGAAGGTGGAAGAGGATTGAACACTAGAGTGCCTAGAAATTTTCACTCGCATGCAGTAACACTGATGGTTGATGATGGCGGGAATGGGCTTACAGATGCCATTTGGAGAAGATGACAGAGAGTCATTAGAGATGGGCTTAAAGATGCCATCCAAAGTAGATGCTGACTTCCTAAGAGATCTCTTTGTGGGGATTCCTGTTCCTGCTGTCTGAGGAGGACTTCATTGGGGAATATGGGTTTCTGTTGTTCTCCTACTTGAGTAAACTTTGATAGGGATGTCCACCTCCCCATGTACCATTCTTTTAGAACCGTCGAAGGCCCTCACCGTAATATTACTTGGATTTAGTGTGATCCCTTTGCAATCCAACCTGTTTAGAGCATTCTTGGGTAAGACATTCAGTGATGAACCTGTATCCACCAGAACATGGGCTAATGTAGTGCCCCTGCACTCAATGTAGACATACAGGGCATCATTGTGTTTCCTTCCCTTGGGAGTTAAATCTGTATCAGAGAATCCCAGGACATTATCAGCAGTCAGGCTGGCCATGCAATTCTCAAATTGATCAACGGAGGTCTCTTGAGGCACGTGGGCAGACTTCAGGAATTTTACTAAAGCCTTGGCATGGGCTACAGTGCACAGTAGTAAGGCCAACATTGAGATTTTTTAAGGGGCCTTCCCCAACTGTTCTATGACTTTGTAATCACTTTTCTTGATTATTTTCAATATCTCTTCCATCTCCTTTTTTGAAGCCTCAAGAGTGGCTTCTGGATACGCCCTCGTCCGGACAGGCTTAACCAATGTCTCTTTTCTCCGAGTCTCGGCCGACTCGGTAGTAGGGATAATTATAGGACTAACAGTAGGAGTAGCCATGGGAATACTGACAGGAGCAACAACAGGAATAATCACCAGAGTAGTAATAGGAGCACTAGCAGGAGTAGCAACAGGGATGATCACAGGAGTAGCAATGGTCTTTGGAGAGATTTCGGGGGAGAAAACTCTCTCACGTCTCGTTATTTTACTGGTCCCAATAATATTGTCGACGTCAGGATCAGTATTTTCAGCCACTTTGTCGTTAATAGCCAACAGGTCTTGCTTGACGCCATGGTAATAGACGTTAGCCCCATAATTCTAGGGAACAACTTTATTCGAGGAATATGGTATTGGCCCCGGCATGGTGATGACCAGGGGAGAAAACTTTGGAACAAATGTAATCCTGATGGGTCTTTTGGTGGAGACCCTGAGAGGATCGTCGGAAATGGTGATTATCGAAACATCTTCACATGAATTTCTAGCAAGAGGAACTTTCTCGAACATGATTTCTTTGTTAACCATCAGGCACTTAACGCCCATCTTCAGTAACAAACAGCCATCTAGTAGAGACATACATGAGTGGTAACCTTCACCACATCCTAGAAATAAACCGGCTTGTAATAGATTTTCTTTAACAGTCAAAAGAGGAGTAGTTAATTCATCCACGGAAGAAACAAAACGGTCATCATTAATAGCATTGACACCTTGGCCATGTTTGGGCATTGGCGCCGTTATTACGTTAGGTGTCTCGGGAAGGTCAAACTCAATCTCCTTTGCCTCAATGAGATCTTGTACCTTATTCTTTAAAACCCAACAGTCATTTGTATCATGCCCCATAGTCTCAGAATGATAGGCGCATCGAGCATTCAGATTGTAGTGGGGAGGAAATATTAGGATTCTTCGGGGCCTCCTTCAGAGTTACCAAATTGGACTTCAGCAAGTGTGGAAAAACCTGAGATAGGGTCATGTTGATCCGGGTAAACTATCTTCTGGGCGTATCTGGCCTTGTTTCGTTGTTGGTTTGAAGCAGGATTGGAAATCATAACAGCCCCTACCGTCGGACGATGTTTAGTTTTGTTATGATTTCTTTGGCCATAAGCGGCACTGACCTCCTTATTTCCATGAAAGGTTTCTTTGCAGTACTGAAGGATGCATCTCTCTGTATTTTACCACTTTTGATGTCGGCCTCTACCCATTCGCCAGTCAAGATCAATTCAATAAACCCAGTATAAGAACTTCCAATTAGATGGTTAAAGAATGGCCTGGATAACGTGCCCAAGAACATGTCCACCATCTCCCTATCAGAAAATGGAGGTTGGACTCTTCTTGCAAGGTCTCTCCATTTTTGGGCATAATCTTTAAAATCCTCGTCAGAACCCATAGACATACTTTGTAATTGCGTATGAGTTGGGGCGAGGTCAGCATTATAATAGTACTGCTTGTAGAAAGTAGCAACCAGATCTTCCCAATTACGAACGTTGGTTCTCTCCAGTTGATAGAACCATTCTAGTTGAGTCCTGCCAAACTTTCCTGGAAGAAGTGGACCCACAAATTCCTATCAGTAGTGTGGGTTGAATCTTCCTGACGTACGATCTTAAATAAAGCTTCGGACATGAGACACCGTCGTACTTTGCAAAAGTAGGGACCTTGAATTTTTGCGGGATGACCACCCCTGAAATCAGACCTAGCTCCTCAAAATCCAGGCCAGGTATCCTCTGGATCTCCATAGCATTGAGCCGATCCTCCAGCTGTTTGTATTTATCATCAGCAGGAGGATACTACTCCTTAAAATAGTCAGGTTCTTCTTCCTCAGACCCTGGTTTATTGTTTTCTTCCACTGGCTTCTCTTCTTGATTGTCCCCCTCATTTTACGGGGTTGCAAAATCTATAGCTCGCTTGATCGGTCCGTTGATCCTTCTTCCCAAATTCACTACACCAACTGGTTTCTTTGGCTTCTTGGTCTTCTCTTTGATGATTAAAGCTTTCAGATCTTCTTGCCCCTGGGCCATAGGCAAGAACATTTTCTGAAACTGAGCATTCTGAGCTTGGAGGTCCTTCACTGGCTGTTTAAGAGCCATTTCTTTTGCTGAAATAAACAGCAAAAATAATAAGAAACCTGTGTTGAAAAACTTGCTTGTGCGATGAAATGAACGATAATGTTTATGCAATATTTTTAAGGACTTTTAATATCTCTAATTTTCTTAGCTAAAAAAGGGAAAAATTAATTGCATTCAATAGTTTGAATCGTTACAAAGATGCCTTTTGGGATTTATAATAGAAGAAATAAAGATAAAACAAAACTCCTAAATCAGACAGGGCTCAGACTTCCCATGGGCGCATCCTCTTTAGCACAAGGAAGGGAAAACTTCACAGGAGTAGATAAACTAGATGCTCTGGGAGTTGCACTTTGCTGACCTGGGCTAAAACCAAGACCAAACTTATCAAACTTCAGAGTAACGTCCAGCACCTGACCCCAACCTTCAAGGTTACCACCTTCCACCATAACTCTCACATCCTTGAGAGAAGACATAACAACTTCCGGTTTCCTTTTCTGCTCTGGAGGAGGAAGATTGACGGCATGAACTGTCTCAAATGCCTGAAATAGAGTCTCATGAATCTCGCCTTCAACTTCAACATAGAAGAATGATGTCAAATGACTCACGATGTACTCTTCCTCGCCGCACACAGTTATTACCTTTCCCTCTGCAGGATACTTGAGTTTCTGATGAAGAGTAGAAGTGACTGCTCTTGCTCTATGAATCCACGGCCTCCCTAACAAACAACAATACGCTGGATGTATATCCATCACAAAAAATGTATCCGTGAAGGTGCGAGGACCGACCTTGATTGGTAACTCCACCTCCCCAAATACTGACCTTCGAGACCCATCAAACGCCTTTACCATCAAGTCACTAGGGCGCAACTCCAGTCCAGAATAATCAATCTTCATCAACGCTGATTTGGGAAATACATTTAAAGACGATCCAGTATCTACCAAAACCCGGGATAAAGTAGTGCGCCTGCACTCCATTAAAATATACAACACTTTGTTATAGCCTGGTCCCTCCGGAGGGAGATCAAAATCTGTGAAGCCCAGACCGTTCCCGACATATATGTTAGCACAAACATTCTTAAACTGATTGACTGTTATCTCATGTAGCACGAACGCATTCTTCAACAACTTCATCAAAGCATTTCTGTGGGGTTCTGAATAAATCAACAGAGAAAAGATAGACATCTTAGAAGGAGTATAGCTCAGATGATCAATTTTGCTATAATCACTCTTTCTGATAATTTGCATCAACCCTTCAACCTCATCGGGAACTGAAGAAGCCTCTGGTATCGGAATTGATTGAGTCACATTGGCTGGCATAACCCTGGGATTACCAATCGTTACCTGTTGTTTTCCTTTTTCTATTGAAGAAACATCTACCACATCTTGCACATTGGAAGGACCAAATACTCTGCTGCTTCTAGTCATTCGACCCACACCAGAAAAGTTATGAACTTCCTCTTCATTATCTTCAGCGTGTTCTTCCTTGGACGAACGAGTACTTACTTCCTGCTTTACCTCATGGTAATAGACATCGACACCGTAGTGCCATGGGATGGCCTTCTCACTGGTGTACGGCATGGGACCAGGTACCGTAATAATCAAAGGAGGTGCCCTAGATGGGGTAGGAATGCGCACAGGGGTGTAAGGAATAGATATCACAACAACATCTTCTTCGGTAACCTTACGGTAGCTCGGTTTTCTATCAAACTGCAGGGAACCCTCCTTTATCATCAATTGGATACCGGCTTTTAAGTCATCACAGCCCTTCGGTTTCTCTCTACACTTGGCACACTCTGAAGTACAATCCGGGAAAATAGAATTGTCAAGCAAATACCTCTTAACATACCACAATGGAGTAGTTACTTGTTCCACATTCATGATTAAATTCAACATTTCACCATTATCATCAATCATATTAACAACACCCCCTCCATGCCTAGGCATTAGGTTCTGAGTAACATTCGGACCAGTCACTGGGGTAAACTCAATTGCCTTAGCGTCCAACAAGTCTTATACTTTGCACTTCAACGCAAAGCAATTGTCAGTAGAATGGCCCACTCCGCCTGAATGGAATTCACATCTTGCATTAGCATCATAGTTAACAGGAAGTCTTGCGGGTGGCGGTGGCATATTTCTCAAACTGATCAACTTCAAATCAAGCAGGTGGTGGAGTGATTCAGTAAGAGTTACTGGCAATAGATCAAATTTTCTCGGCTGTCTCTGCTGTTGATTATTATACTGACGGGGGGCATCTTACTGCCTTTGTTGTTGAGGCACTGTATTCGGTCTCTGTTGCGGAGAAGCATTAACAGGAATAGAAACATCATTGATTTGTTGGTGTTGACGATCCTCTTTTCTTCCTCTATGAGAGTAAACCGCGCTTGTGTCGCCTTCCCTTTTCTAAGGGTAAGTGTTGAATGGTTTCTTACTTCCCCCTGATGAGCCACTAGAACCTCCAACCTGGATCTTCCCCAATTTCAAACCTACCTCAATTCTTTCACCAGCCATAACCAAGTCTGCAAATCCTGCCGAAGTACTTCATATCATGTGTTCATAAAACGGCCCTTGCAGGGTACTCATAAACATATCAATGAGTTCTCTCTCCATGAGTGGAGGTTGAAACCTCGCAGCCAACTCACACCACTTCTGAGCGTATTCCTTGAAAGATTCTTTCAGTCCCTGTGACATATTCTGTAACTGAGTGCGATTAGGCGCCATATCCACATTGTACTGATAATGTTTGACAAAAGCCCAAGCAAGATCATTCCAGCAACGAATATGAGTTTTCTCCAACTTCATGTACCACTCTAGGGATGCCCCAGATAGGCTATCCTGGAAAAAGTGAATCAAAAGCCCCTGATCCTCGGTATGTACCGACATCTTCCGGAAATAAGCAGTTGCATGAGTAATAGGATATGACATTCCGTTGTACTTTTCAAATATGGGAGGCTTGAACTTTGGAGGAACTTTTACCCCAGACACCAACCCGAGATCATTAGCATCCATACCAAGGACTCCTTGCCCTTCCCCAGCCTTCAAACGTTCTTCCAACAACCGATACTTCACATCCTCAATCTGAACCTCCGGCTCTGAACGCCGAACAGAAAACTAATCTTCATCCTGATCAAAGTCATAATCTTGCTCCGGATAATTCCTTACACCGCCTTGGTTAATTCTTCTGTTCCCCACAAGACAAGGTCCAGGAGACGGGGGAAACTGCCCTACGTTGCGCACAAAAGGGTTTCCCGACATCCCGTGAAAATTTCCAGCAGGCTGATCTTGCACATCCCTCAATCCTACAGAAATGTCCTGATAGAGCCCTTGATTTCCACCATCCCCTGGATAGCGGCGCTAGTTGTTCACAACGGCAGCTAGTTCCTCCTGCCGGAGATTCACATTGGTGATGACCTCCATGAACTGAGTCATCCAAGTAGCCATCTGGGCCCTCATTTCAGCGAGTTCAGCTTGAACCTGTTCCATTTGTCTTGGCAAATTGTTTCTCGTGGAATACCGATGAGTAGTCGTCTTGAACTATGAATAAGAAAAGCAGCAGAATAAGAATACCGTCTTGAGATAACCTGTAATATTATGAAATGAATGATGTGCATGATATGTTTGTCATTTCTAGGTATTCAAGAGCCCTTTTATTCATCAGTCACGGTGTGCGACCATACAATAAAAAGAGAAAGGACAGTAAGATGAACACTTCAATTATTTACAAACAAAAGAAATGATGTCCAAGTGACTTCGGACAATTAAGAGTAAAATGATAAACAACTAAATACATGTCTTAACAAAAAAAACAAAGAAAACTGAATAATAACAACAATCAAATGGTCCCTTCCAACAATTCTGGGGGTGACCAAATACACCACAAGTAAATAAAAAAACTAAATCTCCGGAACTAGACATGCTTCTAGGTGTTGACAATACTCTTCAAGCCTGACTTTCTCCTTCAAAAGTTGTGATGCGACTTCTTTACTTTCTCGAAACCGATCCTCTGCGACACGTTTCTGGGCTACTTCCTTCTTAAGCTGAGCATCTTTGTCTTTGAGCTGTTTCTCCAAGTTCTGAATCTTCTTCCTGTAGCTATTCTGAGATACCTGAAGCTTTCGACACTCTTGCTGAGTCTTACTCAATTCTTCTTCCATTTCAGCATGAGACCTCTTCCTAAAACTGGTTGCATAAGAAGTTTCCCCTTGAGCTTCCTTGAGTTTACGAGCTAAGTCAGCCCTTTCTTGATCTACCCAATAGAGTTTCATCCCCGCCTCACGGTCTTTTGCACGAAGCTGAATGTTCTCAACATGAACTTGGGTGAACATCTCAGTTGATACCATGTTACTCAGAACAGTAGGAGGTTGCTCATATAGAGGAGCCGACCTTGCAAATGGTAACCGCAAAATCTTAACCCTGGCTCTAATCCAATCCAGGTAAGAAACCCTAACAATAGGAACCTTTCTGCCCAAAGTAGTTTTATCCTTCTTATGAATTCCTTTCCAAGCACTTGTCACTCTTTTCAACATCACATGATCACTTCCCCTAGCAAAATACACTGATTCAGACACCTTCTCAACCCTTGGCGATCCATCCATTGCATATCCCAATTGACGATAAGCAAGCACAGGGTTATAGTTGATACACCCCTTAGTTCCTATGAGGGGAACATTAGGGATATCTCCGCAGCTAGTGATAATACTTCGTACTTCCCCCATGTCATAATTCCACTGGATATCAAATGAAGTAAGGTTGATAAGCCTTGATAACCATCAGAGAGAATGCCTGGTATCCACGAAAGAGCCACTTACCGGTAGATGCAACTTAAACCATTGATACAACATTGAATGACATAAGCTTACATTACCTCCCTTTCCATGTCTGGTATGAATGGTGTAAAGAGTATCCGTCAGGAGTGTCGGTATCGGGTTCTTATTTCTAAAAACATAAATAGCCGTCAAATCCACAAAATTTCTCTTGTGAGGGAAGAGGACGATCCCGTATATAATGAGAGCAAACAGAGAGCTGAAGTCATTCCAATTCCCTTTCTTTGCCCAGTCTTCAACTTTCTTCACTAAGAAATCCAAATAAAACCCTGTAGTATCCTCACTTGACTTCCAATTGTCTTTCACCTCTTTCCAACTCAAATGAAGAATTTCAGCAATAACTTCGAACTTTGGCTTCTCCGACACCTGGACAAAAGGAAATTCATCGGACAACTTGATATTAAGTAGGTACGCGTACTCTTCTAGGGTAGGAACTAGTTGATAATCTTGAAAAGTAAAACACCATAATTCCTTGTCATAGATCTGGAAGAGGGTGATCAAAGCCATTGGGTCAACTGGAGTGTTAAGGACTAGTAACAAATTACCATAATTTTTGTTGAAATTATTCAGAACATCACCCTTCAGATAAGAACTCAACCTCTTCAACTCGGCCACATCAAAGGTAGGAATCTGATAACAGAAAGTATGTCTGGTGGGCTCTTTAACACGAACTGAATCAAACTCATCTGAAGGGAGGCCAACCATTTCTGATAGAAAGAAGACTCTTAAATGTCCCTGGAAAATGACATGCGTATGCTAGTTATTTTTTATACATCATTTTTTTTAGAAATAAATATGCTACGATGCAACATGACAGGATCAAAGTTTCACACTGGATCAAGGCTGGACCATTATAGAACAACACCACTCAAGATCAGAAGAAAATACCGAAGCTTCAAAACTAACATGGGAACGTGAGTCACCTTTGCAACATAAAGTCACCAACCGTACCTGTAAGAAAATTTTTCCCGCCCCTCTCACGGGTGTAGTCTAGGTCAAGGTAAGGTTAAAAGCCAAATCATAGTACGAGAGCTCGAATGTCGGTATCATCATACGATAACACCTATCCGAACTACCTCTGAAGTCGTGGGTCTCATGGTCAGGTGTACAAAGCATCTACCTCATAGCTGCCATGGCCACTCTATTCCTAGTTCCTATGGAATTCACTCATAGCCTGGGTACGAGGCCTTTTACCTCATGGAACAACCCACCCACCAAGAAATCCAAAATCCAAACAGTCCAGCCAAATCCAGTATGCAGAAAGTAAAGTGCACATAGGATGCAATGCAAACAGATAAATATGCAAAGCGGTAAAGTTTACACCCAAAAAGAAAACAAACAAGAGCTAGGATTGACTCCGGGTGGGACCAGCAAAAGGTCAACCTTTCCCCAGTGAAGTTGCCAGCTGAAACGATGCAGCCGGAACCTATCATCTGGATGTTAATGAAACATCAATGAAGTCGCCACCGAACTTCTTTTATTCCACCGAAAGGGAAAGGTAAACATTGAGAAAACCTGGAAAGGGAGAAATCACGGTCTTTCGACCGAGAGATTGGGTAAGGGAGTCTGTTACGCGAGGGGAAGGTGTTAGCACCCCACACGCCCGTAGTACTCTACGGTATCCACTCTTGTTGTCTAATCTAATGGGTGTGGTCAAATCCTATGTTTATGGCTTACAACTGAAAAGGGAATGCATGCAAAAGGTAAAAAAGAAAATAATATAGGGAAAATAAAAATATGTGCTCGAACGGGCCCTACCCCAATGCCTACGTATCCCTTTTAAAGAAAAATCAAAAATGAAATTAAATTAATCAATTAACAAATATTCACATATCAAAATAATATTTAAATCAAAAAGTCAGAAAAATGCCCAACCAAAATTATATTCAAATATTAGAACTAAAAACACACATCCCTGATTTTTTGTGGAATTTTTGAATTAAGGGAAATATTAAAATAAAAACTAAACAAACAATTAATAATTAAACTATTATTTAAGGGGAAAAATGCAAACCCTAGCCAAAAAAATCCCAAAAAATCAAAAATGAAAATATGTTCAGATCCTATGATTAAAAACAAGCTTACATGATTTTTTTGAGAATTTTTGAACCAATGGAAGTATTAAAGTAAAATTTAAACAAAACAATTAACAATTTAACTCTTGAAATTGCATTCAATTATCAAAAATGAAAAAAAAAAAAACTAAACAAATTTCAGAATCAAATTCCACATGATTTTATGAGTCAAAAATATTTTTTATGGAATTTTCCAAATCAAAGAAATATTAAAACAAAAATAAATACTAAACAAACAATTAATTAAACTCATCAATTTTTGAACCAATCAAAACATTTTCAAAAATTATCAAAAAAATATACAAGGTCAGAAATATTATTTTGAATTTGTAATAATTTTTTTCAGAATTTTTCAATCATTTTTGAGCAAGAAATATCTAGCATAACATGACATGCTCAATTCTACACCATTTTCCATGAAATTTTGTGCAAATTCAAGCTAGCATTTCATACTTCAATATGCAATTCGAATCACAACAAATAATGAACCATGGATCAAGAACATATCGTGCAAAAATGTCAAAAACTCACTGAACAGAAAAAATTCAGATACATCATTCATGCATATCTCATCAAATTAAAAGCTCTGAAGCTTCAAAAACACTTAATGGACTTCAAACAACATGATTATGAACTTAAATCTCACAATGCACGGCTAGAAATCAAAATCCAAAGTTGAGAATTCAAACCTTTGAAAAAAAATAGATCTATTGTCTCCTTCACTCCAGTTGCAAACCAAGCCTCAATCTACAATCCTTATCACTTGGAGAAGAGAATGCAAGAAGAATTGACCAAAACGCGCAAGGGAGATGGAAGAATCGAAGAAAAATGCAGAGTGACCAGCTATGGAGTTTTCTAATTTCAGGGATGAAATGAAGCACGAACCATGCTCACTGAGGCTTTCTTCTCAATATATAGAGCATCAGGAGGAGGGTAGGATAGGTTTTTCGCGCTGAAAGCTCTTGGAAAGAATGAAATCTTCTTTTTGCCAAAATCAAGTATGCACATACAGCCCTCCAATCCTCGTGCGTGGGCTTGCTTTTTTACGTGCATTTCAGTCCATTTTACCCCAGGAAGAGATTAGCAACAAAATTAAGACTTAAATCCTTGTATTAAGCTAGTGTTGGTGATTAGGCAACTTCATGCCACTTTTGGAAAAATCACGAATTCCCTTTGCATTTGCCCATGTGCAGCTCAAGCTTTGGCATGATGGGCCTTGGTACATTGCATATTGGTCATGTGCCAATTTTGAAGTGAAACAAAAGGCCACAAATCAGGTTATCAAGAATTTGCAATTTGCATGGCATGCATGAATTCAATGAAGAGCCTCAAAATTCCATGGTCCACAACTTGCTCATACTTTTGAATTTTGATACAAATGACTAAAATTTTGAAAGGTATTGAAAATATCTAAAATCCCTTAGTTTTGAGTTTTTGCAATTGAGTTCATTAAGTTTCACAAAATTGAGCTTGAAATTCACTGATTTTGGAAAATGACCTATAATTTTGTGATTTCAAAAGACCATAATTCTTGATTCCTTGCCAATTTGGACATGAGACCAAAAGGAGATGAAAGATCATCCTCTTATCTTTCCAAGCATACTTCATTTTCATTTTCTTGATCAAAGGTGAATAAAATATGAATTTTTGAAATTAAGTCCTTATTTTCCAAAATTAGAAACTTTTAGGGTTTCTTCAAGAACAAGTTTCAACCCAAACCTCAATCTCTTTAATCTAATGATCAAAATGGACTTGAAATATGAAAAGTACATCGTTGAATTGATGGTTGGCCAAAAATTCACTTGGTCAACCTTGACTTTGACTGATTTTGACCAAAATGACCATTTTGCCCCTCTGAATCAATTGATCCACTTCCCTTCAAAATTGATGATCAAAACTTAAAACATATGATCTTTCAAACATATAGAGGCCATGTACAAAGTTTCATTTCAAAATTCTCAAGAAATCCTGATCAAAATTCAAACCCTAATTTTGGTCAACACCTTAGGAAACTGATGAATCATCTTCAAAACTTCAAATCCTCTGGGCATCATGACCAATTCCTTGTACAAATACTTTTCAAATACCAATGAGATGTTGTAGATCCCCAAATCAAGACTTGTTCATTGGCCAATAGCCTTGCTCAAATAAAACCCTAATTTGACTGGTGAATCCAAAGAATGATTCCCCTTGTAATCAAACACAAACTTCAATCCTCTGATGATTCAAAGAGATGGATAAAATATCTTGAGACATGCAATAACTTTTGAGCTTGAAAGATCCAGAGGTTTAGATAATAAGATTCTACTTGAGCAACTTGTCAATGCAACCAAACTTCAAAGCTTGAGGAAGACTAGATAACCAAAGTACTCTGATCCCATCACAAGGTATGAATGCAATGCAATATGATGTTCATGATGAAAAATAAGCCTAAATCAATAGGGTAAGTTTTGGGGTGCAACAGCTGCCCCTATTCAAACATCTTCAACATGGTAAGTGAGAAAAGTGACAACTTCGAGCATACAAGGTTGAAGATGTTTGAATACGAAAGAACCCAAAAATTTACACTCTTGAAGAAGAAAGAAACGGAAGAAGAAAACCCCCAAGTCATGCATCAGAATGAAGTTGTAACGTATGTTGAAATAGAACAAAAACAAAAAAGAGTAGACGTAACTAGACTTCTGGACAAAAGTGCCAGGGCAAAACTTGGGCTTCAAAAGGGGTGAGATAAAACTCAAACTACAGAGTATGCGAAACTAAACTCTGGAAAAGAAAGCGTACGCGGGTGAGGAGGCGAAACTCTGAGCTCGACCCAAGGCGAAAGTGGCTAGAGTGCGTGATTATAGGAGCACTTGCTAATCTCAACTAAGATAGACAGTATGAAGGAACTAAAAGAATCTCAGAGATGAGGAACAAAAGCGAGACGAAACTCGACTCAAAAACAAGTTAGACGAAACTAAACTAGATGAATACCAGGACGAAACCGGATTTCACGCACGGGTAACGAGGCGAAACTCGACCCAAAGTAAAGTGATGAGAGCGCATGTTTCTCAGAAAACCTGCTGGTCTCAGATCAATGGATAAACAGTAACGAAAACTGATAGAAGAATCCAAGGAACAAAGGAGACTGATCTTAAACCAGGGACGCAGTACGAACACTGCACTCGGTAAACAAACACCGTCAAAGGGTCCAAGGTATGAAAACAAAGAAGAGACGAAACTCGATTCAATAACTAGTTAGCGAAACTAAGCTAGATAAGTACCAGGATAAAACTGGATTTCATGCACAGGCGACGAGGCGAAACTCGACCCTAAAGCAAGGAGATTAGGGCGTACACCTAAAAACCTGCTGAAAACGAATATCAGAACGAAACTGGTATTCGAAAAGGTGCATCAATAGACATTGAATGAACCGGAGAGGATAGTGAAGACTAAACCCGAGAAGACTGTGTCAGGGCAAAACTGAACTATAGTCAAAAGTGGACACTCAAACAAATAAAAGATTGATGTCAGAAGGATATTGGTATGGGGAGTAGACTGATATAATGAGGACGAAGACCTCGCTGGAGATTTGATACGAAGTATTAGCAAAATCACTGGGGATGATGGAGACAAAAATGGCTTATGTTCCGATGCATGTTTGAATTCTTTGTATAGCGCAATGCTTCACATGATGGAAATGCTACGCGTTTTGGTAGATGCAATGTAATGATGCATGTTTAAAAGTTTTACTAGAGAACGACCAATTGAGAAGCCAATAACCAAGAAGTCAGAATCTGACCAGACTTGCAAAAATAATTTGCAAAATCCAAAGAAGAGGATACGGGGAACCACTAGAGAGGGAACCTCAAAGAGATGGAGATTTGCGGGGAATAACATCCGAGCAACCAGTAGAAACGGGCCACAAACATTGAGAGGAGCTGCAAAAATAAATTGCAAACCCCTATAGAAGATCAGATCGACACTGTAGATCCTGAAGAAGGGCGTCATTTGAAGATCAGGAAATTGAGAGAGAAGATCAGGGCAAGACTGTAATCTCTGGAAAGGACAGCACACGGCCGTGTTGAGGATGATATCAAGATAAACAAACCCTATGTGAGGGGTGAAAACCTTTGCCAGGGGAACAAAGCTCTGCTGAGGAAACGGGACTTTGCCGAGGATATAGATCCTTGTTGAAGATTTTTGTTGGAGAGAGCTTTTCTTGGAATGAAACCTTTGGATGAATCATGCAGATAGTCACACAGTACCGTCCTCCATGGGGATAAGGAAAGATCTTAACATAAGGATGCCCCAGTCAGCAAAACAGTTGGGAAGTGAAAGGTTAAGGCGAGGGATCTCTGTTGGCACTTCTTGTTGGGGAGTTGAAACTCCTCCAAAGTGGGAGTTCCCATTTAAACGACCCCACTGGGGATGTGTGACGTATCCAAACTTGAAGTCTTAGAATGAAGCTTTTGAAAAAGAAGATTCTTGGGGCAATAAAACTTCACTTGCGGAGACGAAACTTCACCGGGGATAAGAAACTTCATAGGGGACAAGTAGAGTCCTAATCATACATGGGCTCTGACCAAATAAAAGAAAGCCAAACATTCCCTTCCTGACAATCATTAAGCTCTTTACAGGTGTTCAACGTGTAAACTCTTTTTGATGCCAAGAAATTGTTTTGCATGCAGAAAGATGTTTATTTTGGGAATGACATACCTGATGTGATGATTATTTAAGCCTTGAAGTTGAAAACTTTAACAAAATATTGCATCTCTGTTATGAGCGAATCACTGGCTAGAGTGCAAAGATTTCAAAACTTTTCTTCCCTTTTTTGAAAAAAAAGAGTCAAGATGTGGGTGATAAGATACCAACACGGCTATACAACACATACTTGGGAGTTTAGGAAACGTTATCCTGTTGTAGTATACTTTTGAGTTGAACCCTTGTTTCAGTTAGGACTTTTAAAGGTTGTAACGTGGCCTGGTTCAAGGGTTTTTTAGAAAAAAAGTTTTTTTCCAAGGCTCAAGTTATTTGGTGCCCACCCCCTTCATGATATTCTCCTGTCCTAAGTTCAGTTGACTTATCATAAGCATTCATCTTTCAAAAGGATTTGTAATGGTTGAGTGATCACGACAAATTCTTCAACATGATTGTCACTTAACTTTTGCTGCTTTTGATTTTTTGATATTATTGTTCCTCTTCTTTTGATGAAAATTTTATTGAATAACCTTTTTTTCCCGGCCTTTTAGGCTCTTCTTTTCCCTAACTTTTGCCTGGACAAAATATTTTGAATTATGGGAGTCCGGCGGGATGCCCTAACTTTTGCCTAAGCGACTTGTTTTCAAATTTCGACTTAGCGGGGCTTTTTGTTTCTTTCTTATTCATACTTTCCACCTCGAACAAGTAAATATGACTTTAGGTCTTTGACCTTTTCTTTCTTTTTTCTTTTTTTTTTGAAGGAAACAAATGCCTCATTCCTTGGTCGGCGAGGGATAACCATTATTGTATCAGTTCAAACTCGACCTCAGGACTTTGTGAGGGAATGAACATCGTGGTTTAGACATTTTTCCTGATCTCATGATGTGAAAGATAAAATGTGGTGATCCTCAGATGGGACATTCCTTCTGAAATTTGAATGCTTGGTCAAATTAACTGAGCATCTACCCTACCCCTGGTTAAAAAAGGTTTTTTTTAACATAAAAGAAACTCTTACTTCGAAGGCTCAGAGGGGTTAACGAGGGTCTAACTCCCTTATATCTCCAGTGTTTGGGGATTGAAACAATGCCTGTACATTGTCAACTGGGTTCTACTCAAAAGCATACCACTACAGTCATCGTTTTCAGCTAAACTCCTTCCTCTAAACTCTTGGCTAAGCAAAAGAATTGGCACTGTTGGTATCAAAATGCCTGAAAAATCAATTAAAGAGTGATACTGGATGGATTAAGTAAAATGAAACAATTTCTTCAAGGAAAAAACATTCAACGTATCAAGATTGACATTCGGCCATAAACAAAATCCTATAGGCAGACAATGCTAAAACAATCCATCAAGATGACACATGAAAGTGCGGCAAAGAAACGTAATAAAAGCCATTATGGGGGAGAAATATCTCCAACTAGGTTCGCCGATCTCGCAGACCTGACGTAATATTGATATTATCCTGTCCCAAGACTTTTACCAACATCACGGAGCTTGTGAAACAAAAGGCAAGGTATCCACCAGCAAAATGGAAGAGAAATCCAATCAATCATAGATCCAAACATACCCCTTGCACAAGTAGTAGAAATTGTGTTTGTTATCCGTATTTCAAGCGATCAACTAACCATGATTTGTATTACCATTTTCGTATAAGGCCCACGAAGTCTATATGCACATGTTTATCAAAATATTGGATGTTTTTTGCAAACAAAATAGTAAAAAGGGAGAAAAGAAAAGTATATGTATACTTGAAAGGAGATATTCTTTTGATTTTGAGAAATCAGCCTGTGAAAAAGGCGTTTACATTTAGAAGCAAGTAATTACAAAATCAAAGCAAATAAGTGTATACAAATGGCAATGTGAATGTGAATGTCCATCAAGTCCCGACTCTGCTATGACTCTTATGACTCTCATCTTCCTGCTTTCAGACAGATCATTCTTGGATTAGCCTCGAGCTTATGCCAGGCGATGGATCAAAGGAAAGAAGAAAAGGAACTCATGTTGAGCGTAGTCATTTGCTTTAAGTCCCTAACTTTTGCCTGAATCGCCCTTTCGGGTTTTCGATTCACCAGGACACCCTCTTTTTGCCTAAACCGCCTTTTCAGGTTTTCAGTTTAGCGGGTTTTTATTATTTTTATGCAAAGTATTTTTTTAACTACGTCAGCATTCACAGGGAGAGGGAAGTACTCTCCATCCATAGTCGTAAGCATCATCGCCCCTATAGAGAAAACTTTTCTGACCATGAAAGGACCTTCATAAGTTGGAACCCACTTGCCCCTAGGATCTCCCTGGGGAAGAATTATCCTTTTTAGCACAAGGTCACCTGGCTTGTAACACTGAGGCCGTACCCTCTTATCAAAAGCTTTCCTCTTCCTTTGATGATATACCTGCCCATGACATACAGCTGTCAACCTCTTCTCGTCAATAAGTTCCAACTGATCCAGCCGATTCTGTACCCATTCTCTTTCATCCAGCTCAACATCCCTCATGATCCTAAGAGAAGGAATCTCGACTTTTACCGGCAATATTGCTTCCATACTGTAAACCAATGAAAATGGGGTTTCCCCAGTCGAAGTACGCACAATGGTGCGATAACCATGCAAAGCGAAAGGCAGCATCTCATGCCAATCTTTATAGGTTACCACCATTTTCTGTATGATCTTTTTGATATTCTTATTGGCCTCTTCGACAGCTCCGTTCATCTTTGGTCGGTATGGGGAAGAGTTATGATGCTTTATTTTGAAGGACTCACAATGCTCCTTCATCATTTTATTGTTCAAATTAGACCCATTATTGGTAATAATCTTCTCAGGCACTCTGTAGCGACAAATAATATTGTGCTTAATGAACCGAGTTACCACCTTCTTGGTGACATTGGTATAGGATGCATCTTCGACCCATTTTGTAAAATAATCGATGGCAACCAGAATGAAACGGTTCCCATTGGATGCAGTCGGTTCAATTTTGCCGATCATATCAATTCCCCACATCGCGAACAACCAAGGGGAAGTCAAGACATTCAAAGGTACTGGCGGCACATGCACCTTATCAGCATAGACTTGACATTTGTGGCAAACTCGTGCATGATTGTAACAGTCAGTCTCCATGGTGGACCAATAATAACCTGCTCGCAAGATCTTTTTAGCCATGGTATGCCCGTTGGAATGGGTCCCAAAATCACCTTCATGTATCTCCTCAATGATTCTAGCTGCTTCTTTCTTGTCAACACATCTGAGCAGTAAACCGTCATGATGCCTTCTATACAACACACCGCCACTGAGAAAGAACTTGGCTGAAAATCTTCTTAAGAACTTCTTATCTGTAACGGATGCCTCTTCAGGGTACTCTTGTGTTTCAAGATATCGCTTAACGTCATAAAACCAAGGGTTACCATCTGGTTCCAAACTGGCCTCAAAATAGAAAGCTGGCTCACTCAAACTTCTGATAGTAATGGAAGGTGCCTCATTAGCCCACTTAACCTTGAACATGGAGGAAAAAGTTGCCAGTGCATCAACTAAATTGTTTTCTTATCTGGGAATGTTCTCAAACGTGATCTTTTAAAAGTACGGAATCAACTTCATAACATGCTCATGATAGGGAATTAGGTTCTGATGGCGAGTCTCCCAATCTCCATTAATATGGCTGATAACAAGATTGGAATCCCTATAAACTTTCAAAAATTTGATGTGCAGGTCGATTGCTGCTTCAATGCCATAAATGCAAGCCTCATACTCGACCATGTTGTTAGTGCAATCGAAACAAATATGAGCCATGAAAGGAATGTGGTATCCCTTAGGGGAAGTGATAATAGCTCCGACGCCGTTTCCCATGGCATTGGAGGCACCATCAAAAACAAGCGTCCAACGTGATCCCGGCTCAGATCCTTCGTCTGGGTCTGGTATGTTACAATCCCGAATATACACAATTTCCTCATCTGGAAAATCAAACTTCATTGGTTCATAATCATTCATGGGCTGATGAGCAAGATGATCGGCCAGTACACTAACCTTAATTGCTTTTTGATTAGTGTATTGGATATCATATTCGGTGAGTATCATCTGCCAACGGGCTACCCTGCCTGTAATAGCTGGCTTTTCAAAAATATACTTGATTGGATCCATTTTGGATATCAAGTAGGTGGTGTGAGTTAACATGTACTGCCTCAAACATTTGACGGCCCAGGCAAGCGCGCAACAAGTCTTTTCTAACAATGAGTACCTCAACTCGCATTCCGTAAACTTCTTACTCAAGTAGTAAATAGCCTGCTCTTTCTTCCCTGTCTCATCGTGCTGACCGAGGACACAACCCATTGAGCTCTCCAACACAGTTAGATACATAATTAGTGGCCTTCCTTCCACTGGCGGCATGAGTATCGAAGGTTCCGAAAAATATTATTTTATTTTGTCGAAGGCCTTCTGACAATCCTTATTCCATCTCGATGTCTGACTTTCCTTTAACAATTTAAACATAGGTTCACAGGTGGCTGTGAGATGAGAAATAAATCTAGAAATGTAGTTTAACCTTCCCAAGAAACCACGTACTTCCTTCTCTGTCTTTGGCTCGGGCATTTTCTGTATCGCTTTTACTTTGGCCGAGTCCACCTCGATACCTTTTTCACTTACAATAAATCCCAATAGCTTGCCGAATCTCACCCCGAAGGTGCACTTATTCGGGTTCAACCTTAGCAAGAACTGCCTCAGCCTCTCGAACAATTTTTCTAGATGAACAAGATGTTCCTCTTCTGTGTCGGACTTAGCAATCATATCGTCCACATATACCTCAATCTCTTTGTGAATCAAATCATGAAAGAGAGTGACCATGGTGCGCTGATATGTTGCCCCGACATTTTTCAAACCAAACGACATCACTTTATAACAGAAAGTTCCCCAAGGCGTGATGAATTTTGTCTTCTCCATATCCTCCGGAGCCATCTTAATTTGATTGTAACCCGAAAAACCATCCATGAACGAAAATACTTTGGAATGAGAAGTATTATCGACCAACACATCAATATGCGGGAGAGGGAAATCATCTTTAGGGCTGGCCCTGTTCAAATCCCTGTAATCCACGCACATCCTGACCTTACCATCCTTCTTGGGTACAGGCACAATATTTGCAATCCATGGCGAATAATTGACGACCTTCAGGAAATTCGCGTCCAACTGCTTCTGGACCTCCTCTTTGATCTTCTTGGACATCTCAGGATGAGTTCTTCGGAGCTTTTGCTTGACAGGGGAACAACCTTCTTTGAGCGGTAGTCGATGCACCACTATGTTTGTATCCAACCTAGGCATATCCTCATAAGACCAGGAGAAGATATCAGAATACTCATGGAGTAGCTCAATCAATCTGACCTTTATACTTTCTTCGAGATCTTCCCCTATCTTGACTTATCTTCTTACCTCTTCTGTGCCAATATTCACCACCTCAATCGAATCTTGATTCGGCTGGATAACCTTCTCCTCTTGTTTTAACAATCTTGCTAATTCCTCAGGAAGATCACAATCCTCATATGCTTCTTCTTCAGCTTGATAAATAGGAGTATCAAAGTCATAATGAGCCATAGCAGAGTCGTTATCAAAATGATCGGTGGTGGAAGTGCATCTGCATGAATGACATTTTGGCGTTTTTTAGTGACAGTGTGTGAAAAGAGAAACATTGCCATTAAAAAAGAAGCAAAATTTTGAATGCAAAAACGTCCTTTATTTCATGATAAACTTGAAAAATAAACATGGTGGCCCTACACAAATGATCCGCTACACCTTGGGCAGAGCTTAGGAATTATGATATGATTAATAAAAGAAACAAGAAAATTACTCCTCAGCGCTTGAAACTTGGATAACATCCACATAAGTCCAATTATTGAGTGTCTGGCCCGGAATAATCAGACGAATCCAATCTTCAATATTGTAGCCATCAACCCTATCGTCGCCAACTGCATTGACGTGTCCTTCTTGAGTAGCCCAAGGACGGGAAAACTTCACAGGAGTAGATAAACTAAATGCTCTGGGAGTTGCACTCTGCTGACCTGGGCTAAAACCAAGACCAAACTTATCAAACTTCGGAGTAACGTCCAGCACCTGACCCCAAGCTTCAGGGTTACCACCTTCCACCACACCTCTCGCATCCTTGAGAGAAGACATAACAGTTTCCGGTTTCCTTTTCTGCTCTGGAGGAGGAAGATTGACGGCATGAACTGTCTCAAATGCCTGAAATGGAGTCTCATGAATCTTACCTTCAACTTCAACATAGCAGAATGATGTCAAATCACGATGTACTCTTCCTCGCTGCACACAGTTATTACCTTTTCCTCCGCAGGATACTTGATTTTCTGATGAAGAGTAGAAGTGAGTGCTCTTGCTCTATGAATCCACGGCCTCTCCAACAAACAACAATACGCTGGCTGTATATCCATCACAAAATATGTAGCCGTGAAGGTGCAAGGACCGACCTTGATTGGTAACTCCACCTCCCCAAATACTGACCTTCGATACCCATCAAACGCCTTTACCATCAAGTCACTAGGGCGCAGCTCCAGTCCAGAATAATCAATCTTCATGAACGCTGATTTGGGCAATACATTTAAAGACGATCCGGTATATACCAAAACCAGGGATAAAGTAGTTCCCCTGCACTCCATTGAAATATGCAACGATTTGTTATGGTCTGGTCCCTCCAGAGGGAGATCAAAATATGTGAAGCCCAGACCGTTCCCGGCAGATATGTTAGCACAAACATTCTCAAACTGATTGATTGTTATCTCATGTGGCACGAACGCATTCTTCAACAACTTCATCAAAGCATTTCTGTGGGGTTCTGAATAAATCAACAGAGACAAGATAGACATCTTAGAAGGAGTATGGCTCAGATGATCAATTATGCTATAATCACTCTTTCTGATAATTCACATTAACCCTTCAACCTCATCGGGAACTGAAGAAGCCTATGGTATCGGAATTGATTGAGTCGCATTGGATGGCGTAACCCTGGGATTACCAATTGTTACCTGTTGTTTTCCTTTTTCTCTTGCAGAAACGTCTACCGCATCTTGCACATTGGAAGGATCAAATACTCTCCCGCTTCTATTCATTCGACCCACACCAGAAATGTTATGAACTTCCTCTTCATTATCTTCCGTGCGTTCTTCCTCAGACGAACGAGTACTTACTTCCTACTTTACCCCCATGGTAATAGACATCGGCACCGTAGTTCCATGGGATGGCCTTCTCACTAGTGTACGGCATGGGACCAAGTACCGTAATCATCAAAGGAGGTGCCCTAGATGAGGTAGGAATGCGCACAGGGGTGTAAGGAATAGATACCACAACAACATCTTCTTCGGTAACCTTACGGTAGCTCGGTTTTCTATCAAACTGCAGGGAACCCTCCTTTATCATCAACTGGATACCAGTTTTTAAGTCATCACAGCCCTTCGGTTGCTCTCTACACTTGGCACACTCTGAAGTAGACCCCGGGGAAATAGAATTGTCAAGCAAATACCTCTTAACATACCACAACGGAGTAGTTACTTGTTCCACATTCATGATTAAATTCAACATTTCACCATTATCATCAATCATATTAACAACACCCCCTCCATGCCTAGGCATTGGGTTCTGAGTAACATTCGGACCAGTCACTGGGGTAAACTCAATTTCCTTAGCGTCCAACAAGTCTTGTACTTTGCACTTCAACACAAAGCAATTGTCAGTAGAATGGCCCACTCTGCCTGAATGGAATTCACATCTTGCATTAGCATTATAGTTAACAGGAAGTCTTGCGGGCGGCGGTGGCATATTTCTCAAACTGATCAACTTCAAATCAAGCAGGTGGTGGAGTGCTTCAGTAAGAGTTACTTGCAAGAGATCAAATTTTCTCGGTTGTCTCTGCTGTTTGTCTCTGCTGTTGATTATTATACTGACGGGGGGCATCTTGCTGCCTTTGTTGTTGAGGCACTATATTCGGTCTCTGCTGCGGAGGAGCATTAACAGGAATAGAAACATCATTGATTTGTTGGTGTTGACGATCCTCTTTTCTTCCTCTATGAGAGTAAACCGCGCTTGTGTCGCCTTCCCTTTTATTAGGGTAAGTGTTGAATGGTTTCTTCCTGCCCCCTGATGAGCCACTAGAACCTCCAACCTGGATCTTCCCCAATTTCAAACCTACCTCAATTCTTTCACCAGTCATAACCAAGTCTGCAAATCCTGCTGAAGTACTTCCTATCATGTGTTCATAAAACGGCCCTTGCAGGGTACTCATAAACATATCAATGAGTTCTCTCTCATGAGTGGAGGTTGAACCCACGCAACTAACTCACGCCACTTCTAAGCGCATTCCTTGAAAGGTTCTTTCGGTCCCTGTGACATATTTTGTAACTGAGTGCCATTAGGCGCCATATCCATATTGTACTGATAATGTTTGACAAAAGCCCGAGCAAGATCATTCCAGCAATGAATCTGAGTTTTCTCCAACTTCATGTACCACTCCAGGGATGCCCCAGATAGGCTATCCTGGAAAAAGTGAATCAAAAGCCCCTGATCCTCAGTATGTACCGACATCTTCCAGAAATAAGCAGTTGCATGAGTAATAGGACATGACGTTTCATTGTACTTTTCAAATGTAGGAGGCTTGAACTTTGGAGGAACTTTTACCCCAGACACCAACCCGAGATCATTAGCGTCCATACCAAGGACTCCTTGCCCTTCCACAGCCTTCAAACGTTCTTCCAACAACCGATACTTCACATCCTCAATCTGAACCTCTGGCTCTGAACGCCGAACAGAAAACCGATCTTCGTCCTGATCAAAGTCATAATCCTGCTCCTGATAATTCCTTACACTGCCTTGTTTAATTCTTCTGTTCCCCACAAGACGAGGTCCAGGAGACGGGGGAAACTGCCCTACGTTGCGCACAAAAGGGTTTCCCGACATCCCGTGAAAATTTCCAGCAGGCTGATCTTGCACATCCCTCAATCCTACAGAAATGTCCTGATAGAGCCCTTGATTTCCACCATCCCCTGGATAGCGGCGCTAGTTGTTGACAACGGCAACTAGTTCTTCCAGTCGGCGATTTACATTGGTGATGACCTCCATGAACTGAGTCATCTGAGTAGCCATATGGGCCCTCATTTCAGCGAGTTCAGCTTGAACCTGTTCCATTTTTCTTGGAAAATTGTTTCTGGAGGAATACCGATGTGTAGTCATCTTGAATTCTGAATAATAAAAGCAGTAGAATAAGAATACCGTCTTGAGATAGCCTGTAATGTTATGAAATGCATGATGTGAATGATATGTTTGTCATTTCTAGGTATTCAAGAGCCCTTTTATTCATCAGTCACGGTGTGCGACCATACAATCAAAATAGAAAGGACAGTAAGATGAACACTTCAATTATTTACAAACGAAAGAAACGATGTCCAAGTGACTTCGTACAATTAAGAGTGAAATGATAAACAACTAAATACATGTCTTAACAAAAAAAACAAAGAAAAGTGAATAATAACAATGATCAAATGGTCCCTTCCAACAATTCTGGGGGTGACCAAATACACCACAAGTAAATAACATAACTAAATCTCCGGAACTAGACATGCTTCAAGGTGTTGACAATACTCTTCAAGCTTGGCTTTCTCCTTCAAAAGTTGTGATACGACTTCTTTACTTTCTCGAAACTGATCCTCTGCGACATGTTTCTGGGCTACTTCCTTCTTAAGCTGAGCATCTTTGTCTTTGAGCTGTTTCTCCAAGTTCTGAATCTTCTTCCTGTAGCTATTCTCAGATACCTGAAGCTTCCGACACTCTTGCTGAGTCTTACTCAATTCTTCTTCCATTTCAGCATGAGACCTCTTCCTAAAACTGGTTGCATAAGAAGTTTCCCCTTGAGCTTCCTTGAGTTTGCGAGCTAAGTTGGCCCTTTCTTGATCTACCCAATAGAGTTTCATCCCCGCCTCACGGTCTTTTGCACGAAGCTGAATGTTTTCAACATGAACCTGGGTGAACAACTCGGTTGATACCGTGTTACTCAGAACAGTAGGAGGTTGCTCATATAGAGGAGCCGACCTTGCAAATGGTAACCACAAAATCATAACCCCGACTCTAATCCAGTCCAGGTAAGAAACCCTAGCAATAGGAACCTTCCTGCCCAAAGTAGTTCTATCCTTCTTGTGAATTACTTTCCAAGCACTTGTCACTCTTTTCAACATCACAGGATCACTTCCTCTAGAAAAATACACTGATTCAGACACCTCCTCAACCCTTGGCGGTCCATCCATTGCATATCCCAATTGACCATAAGCAAGCACAGGGTTATAGTTGATACACCCCTTAGTTCCTATGAGGGGAACATTAGGGAAATCTCTGCAGCTAGTGATAATACTTCGTACTTCACCCATGTCATAATTCCACCGGATATCAAATGAAGTAAGGTTGACAAGCCTTGATGACCATCGGAGAGAATGCCTGGTATCCACGAAAGGGCCACTTACCGGTAGATGCAACTTAAACCATTGATACAACATTGAATGACATAAGCTTACATTACCTCCCTTTCCATGTCTAGAATGAATGGTGTAAAGAGTATCCGCCAGGAGTGTCGGTACCGGGTTCTTATTTCTAAAAACACAAATAGCCGTCAAATCCACAAAATTTCTCTTGTGAGGGAAGAGGACGATCCCGTATATCATGATAGCAAACAGAGAGCTGAAGTCATTCCAATTCCCTTTCTTTGCCCAGTCTTCAGCTTTCTTCACTAAGAAATCCAAATAAAACCCTGTAGTATGTATCCTCACTTGACTTCCAATTGTCTTTCACCTCTTTCCAACTCAAATGAAGAATTTCAGCAATAACTTCGAACTTCGACTTCTCCGGCACCTGGACAAAAGGAACTTCATCAGACAACTTGATATTAAGTAGGTACGCGTACTCTTCTAGGGTAGGAACCAGTTGATAATCTTGAAAAGTAAAACACCGTAATTCCTTGTCATAGAACTGGAAGAGGGTGATCAAAGCCATTGGGTCAACTGAAGTGTTAAGGACTAGTAACAAATTGCCATAATTTTTGTTGAAATTATTCAGAACATCACCCTTCAGATAAGAACTCAGCCTCTTCAACTCGGCCACATCAAAGGTAGGAATATGGTAAGAGAAAGTATGTTTGGTGGTGTGATCGGTGGATCTGGAACTGACTGTTTAAAGCTGGTTTCGCGAAATGTCGCGGTAAGCAAGAGTCGCCACCGTCTTTTATTTTCTCCAACAAGGAAAGGACAAAAGCACAGAAAAATTCCTTATAAGATTAGTTCTTGGTTCGGGAGGTAGATTATAGAAAGGGAAGGTGTTAGCACCCTTTCTATCCATGGTTATCCATGGGCTCTTAGATACTTGCTCAATGTGTTTTCAAAAATGGTTTGTTTGCTTTTCAAGTGTGTGTGGGTTTTGAAAAAGTTCGTTTTGAAAACTTCTAGGTAACTCTTGTATCAGTCCTCAAGAGTGTATGAAGTATTGTTTGAAAACTTTTTGAAAGTGTAAGGTGTGAAAAGTATTTTGATTTGTTTTTGAAAAGAGCAAGTATCCATGAGTCATCTACCTACCCTAAGGAATTCGTATGTGTAAATGTCCTTTAAAGTAGTGCCATCCCACCATTGAGAGGTAGGTAGCACCACTGTTGGAGGTGTTCGAGTCAATTCGAGGTTCGGGACGTGGTGATCACCAGAGCAATGAGAAGACACCTTAGAAGCTACCCTCATGCCAGGTTCCCGGATCATGAGGACTTACTAAGACATCCTCTACTCGACGATCACCTTTCGAGGCAAGGCAACAGTGAGGCGTACCCTAGGGGTGGTGTGTGAATTGTGTGTCGTTTTCAGATATTTTTGTCTTGTCATGTATTGGTTATCTACGCTTTGATTTTATTTTTGGGCATTCATTCTTTCATGTTATTGTTTAACAGTTAAAGGTGCAGGAATTTAAAGTGCGGAAAAGATAAAGGTCCTACGCTATTACAAAGGCGCGGGTCTACAACGCCAAATTAATCCAGACCCGATTTAAAATAAAGTGCAGAAAATAAATGTCTAATTGACTATTACAGGGCTTTGGAACAAGTACATTATATTTACAACAAAGAAATAAATAAAACGCGCGAAAAGAGAATATAATCGAATGCGAGGGCGTTGGACCCTTTAAAGGAATTAAAATGAAATTATTAAATAATTAAGTTAAATAAAAAGAAAGAAACTTATTTTTTATGTTTTTTTTTTGTATTTATGACATTAAAGAAAAAATTAAATTAAATAATTCTAATTCTAATTGTTTTTTATTTTATTAAAGAAAATGCATTAAAGTTAAAATTAATTAATTATAAAATTTATTTACAAAATTAATGGTTAATGATACTTATAATAAAAATATTTAATTAATTAAAAAAAGATAAAAAGTGCTAAAGGCCTATTTTTTTGTTATTTTTGGTTATTGAGAAAAAGAATTAAATTAACAACCTAAAATTAAAACTAAATTTATTATGAGATTTATTTACAAAAAAAAGTCATTGGTGAATTAAATTAAAATAAAACATGTTTTTTTGATTTTTTTCTTTATGATTTTCTGATTATTATTATTTTTTTTTTATTTATTATGAAAATATTGATTTGAAAAATTAAATGGAAATTAAACAAACAAATAAAAATAAATAATAAAAAAGAAAAAGGAATAGGAGATAGCAAACCAAGGGGGTGCAGCCCAAGTAATTCTGGCCCATTACTGGAGGCCTTGTTGACTTTTCCAGGACGCGTACCCAAGCGTTGACTAGAGTGCATCATGTTCCTCAACTCTGTGCCCTTGGATTGATGATATTGAATGCGTGGACGGCTTGATTTGAGAGACGCATGGTGCTCCACTACGTTGCCACTGCATGTGAATATCAAATGGAGAAAAATATGAAAGGGGGTGAGGACCTGGGGCTCGAACCCAGGTCCTAGAGATTACCAGCCAACGCGCTTGCCAACCCTGCTGTCTTGCTTATCTGTAAGTAATACAACAAATAAATATAATAAAACAAAAACGTTAGTGCTTCTTTTTTTTTCGCGCGCGATTCAAACAATCCAATCGCCCCAGAATCCGAAACTTCACCATGCTTGCCATGGTCATGGTGATTTTGATTCTAGACACAGAATCATTCAAAAGATAGACCAGAATCAATCCCTGTACTCATATAAACATGTTAGCATTAATAAAATAGAGTAAATCATAAGACAATGTAAGAATCAAAACCAAAAAGATAAACACACGGATGTCCATGAGCATGGTGTTCTAGCATGTATTGGCCATAGAAATTGGTTCAAACATGTCACATACTACCTTATAGACACGAAAGAATAGTCAGGAGACCTTGAAGATGGCTGTATGAGATTTTGGAGTTTCAATTTTTTTTGACAAAAACTCAAGTGTGAGTTTATGGATTCTTTGTGTTCTGGTGCAGCCTAGCTCTCCAATTTCGTTTTTGTCTCCTTTGTATAAGCATTAGGCAATGTGAATCAAAAGGAATTATGGCCTCTTAATGCAACACATTCAATTTCATGATTCTCCATAAACCTCCATAACCAAATTTCCTTTTTTGACTCATTTTTGAATTCTTGCTCTTTTGGCCCTTTGCACGAATTTGGTAGGCTGCATAATGATAAATCAAAGTTAGTTAAGGCCAAATATTCCATTTAATTAAGCTTTTTGATTTTCTTTTGATTTTAAAAGATTTAAAATTAATTAAATCCAATAAAATCAATTAAAAATGAAAAAATTAATTAAAAAATATGAAATAAAAGGTGGGACACGTGGGAAGCATGGCCAAGTTAATTCAAGTGGAAAAAGTGGTCCCCTTTTGTCAAAAATGAAATTTCAAGGATAAATGATTTTGGCCATTTCACAAAAATTTCCCAACTTCTCCAATGCATATCTTGCTCAATTTTTAAGATTTGATCATGTTCTTGGACATTTTAGAAAGGTCTTGAAGTCCTCTAACCAATGTCTTTGGTCCCATGTCATTTTGATTTACCAATCACAAGTTATGGCCTTTGACTTAAAGTCCCTTTTTGTTGACTTTTGAAAATGACCTATAATGTTGAAATTGATAACTTTTTGTGAGAGCATTTCTTGGACTTGAAGTATGAAGATGAGTTGTAGGAAATGTCTTTGTCTTCAAAATGAGCTTTGGATGGAATTTTTCTGATAATCCATGTGAAAGTTATGCCCTGGTCAAGTTACAGTTGACTTTTCAGCTGTCCAAAAATAGAAACTTTTGCATCTTGATGATTTTTGAGCCATACTTTGAGAATCATGATCAAGCATTGATCAAATGATGTTTGTGGCTTCAAAATGAGATGTTGACCAAAAATTTGAACTTTTGACTGTCAAATGACCATTTTGCCCCTACAGTTGACTGTAGTGCAATTAGGGTTTTTGACTGTGCAATTTTGTGCTGAAAGTCTTGAAACTTTGTATGAGGATGCTTGACCATATTTTTAGGCATGTGAGACTTGATTGGACCCTTGGAAATTTCATTTTCTTGATCAGAACCAAAACCCTAATTTGACTGGCCTTAGGAGAGTGGTTGACTGTGTGGCCCTTGAGTAGACCTTGAAGCATTTGAAGAGGATGTTTGGTAAAACTTTGAAGATTATGGGAGGGCAAATTTTGGGGTACAACAGGTGGGCTCTTTAACACGAACTGAATCAAACTCATCTGAAGGGAGGCCAGCCATTTCTGATAGAAAGAAGACTCTTGAATGTCCCTAGAAAATGACATGCGTATGCTAGTTATTTTTTATACATCAATTTTTTTAGAAATAAATATGCTACGATGCAACATGACAGGATCAAAGTTTCACACTGGATCAAGGCTGGACCATTATAGAACATCACCACTCAAGATCAGAAGAAAATCCCGAAGCTTCAAAACTAACATGGGAACCTGAGTCACCTTTGCAACATAAAGTCACCAACAGTACCTGTAAGAAAAAATTTCCCGCCCCTCTCACGGGTGTAGTCTAGGTCAAGGTAAGGTTAAAAGCCAAATCAGAGTATGAGAGCTCGAATATCGGTATCATCATATGATAACACCTATCCGAACTACCTCTGAAGTCGTGGGTCTCATGGTCAGGTCTACAAAGCATCTGCCTCATAGCTTCCATGGACACTCTATTCCTAGTTCCTATGGAATTCACTCATAGCCTGGGTATGAGGCCTTTTACCTCATGGAACAACCCACCCACCAAGAAATCCAAAATCCAAACAGTCCAACCAAATCCAGTATGCAGAAAGTAAAGCGCACATAGGATGCAATGCAAACAGATAAATATGCAAAGCGGTAAAATAAACACCCAAAAAGAAAACAAACAAGAGATAGGATCGACTCCGGGATGGACCAGCAAAAGGTCAACCTTTCCCCAGTGAAGTCGCCAGCTGAAACGACGCAGCCGAAACCTGCCATCTGGATGTTAATGAAACATCAATGAAGTCGCCACCAAACGTATTTTATCCCACCGAAAGGGAAAGGTAAACATCGAGAAAACCTGGAAAGGGAGAAATCATGGTCTTTCGACCGAGAGATTGGGTAAGGGAGTCTGTTACGCGAGGGGAAGGTGTTAGCACCCCACACGCTCGTAGTACTCTATGGTATCCACTCTTGTTATCTAATCTAATGGGTGTGGTCAATTCCTATGTCTATGGCTTACAACTGAAAAGGGAATGCATGCAAAAGGAAAAAAAGAAAATAATGTAGGGAAAATAAAAAGATGTGCTCGATCAGGCCCTACCCTAACGCCTAGGTATACCTTTTAAGGAATCAGAGCAGTCGTAGTTCGGCTTATATGTTTTGGTTGGTTTGTGTTTTTTAGTTAAGACAACAAAAATAGTCAAGATGGCAAAACATCAAATAAAACAACAAACAAATGAGATGGTAAAACATCAACTAAATAATAACATAGCAACATGTCAAAGATGGCGAAACATCAAATGATAAAACATCACACCTAACAATGACATTGAAAGTCAAAGTAGGATAACAAACATGTGCGATGGCGAAACATCGGCTATAAGATAACAAGGTTTTGTGGCAAAGATGGCGAAACATCAATGAAACGGATAGCAAAATATCACACCTAACAATGATATTGAGAATCAAAGTAGGATAACAAATATGTGCGATGGCGAAATATCGGCTTCAAACAAATGTGCGATGGCGAAACATCGGCTAAAAGATATCATGGCAAAGATGACGAAACGTCAATAAAACGAATGACAAAACATCACACCTAACAATGATATTGAGAATCAAAGTAGGATAACAAACATGTGCAATGTCGAAACATCGACTTCAAACAAATGTGCGATGGCGAAACATCGGCTTCGGGTTTAAAAACAAAGCCAAGAGGCGCACAAAAAAATAGGATTGGTTTGTATCTTTTACCTTGAAGAAGGGTTTAAGTTTTTTAGAGGTGTATTATGATTTGCCAAGAAAATAATTTTTGTTTTAAGATGCAAAATGCAAAGGAAGGAAAAAAAACAACTGAGGGAAACTAGTCTAGCACTATCCCTAGTGTTATCATACAATGATTGACCCTAAGGTTGAGGGATGTTGCTCCTTTCTATCACCATATTGAATTGACAATTGAATATCAATCAAGGATCATGGGATCTAGGGGCAAACACATTTCAATCATGCACAATTAATTCAACCACAACTCACATGCATAATAGAAGGTGAATCCCACATAATGCATTAGAAGGTTCAAACATTCAAACATGAGGCATTTAAATGAAATGACTTGAGTTAACATGGACAATCAGAATCAACATGATCATTAGGTTCCCAATTATTGGCCTCACTCAAGTTCATTGGCCATCAAACAAATTGCAACAAGATATGCAAACATTAATTGGGTACCTTCACTTCAAAATTACATCAAAAATGGAAGTAAGGGTCCATAATTCACATCAAAAAAATATTAGAATCATTGAAAGGTATAGAAGTCAGAATGTAAGCCCTAAGTTTATGAATGATTGAGGAGGAGGCCAAATGAAGTCCAAAGCTCAAGACTAGTTGGCAAAACTACCAAACTAGACAAGTTTTCAAAATAATTTATGAAAAAAAGCTCAAACCAAGTTGAAAAAAATCAAGATAGATGGTTTTCAAATCATCAATACATTCATGAAACCTAATCAAGACTTGAATTCTATTGAAAATTCTGGGCATAGTGGTTTTGAAAATGAAACTTGCACCATAAGCAACAAAACCCTAAATTTTGACTTTTAATCTTAAATATTGATTAAGTAAGATCAAAATTCAAACAAATTAAACCAAGGTCATACCAATCACCAAGAAACCCTAAATATCAGAAAATATATATTTTTTTACATTTTTTGAATTAAAGAAAAATCAAAAATGAAATTAAATTAGTCAATTAACAAATATTCACATATTAAAATAATATTTAAATCAAAAAGTCAGAAAAATGCCCAACCAAAATTATATTCAAATATTAGAACTAAAAACACACATCCCTGATTTTTTGTGGAATTTTTGAATTAAGGGAAATATTAAAATAAAAAATAAACAAACAATTAATAATTGAACTATTATTTAAGGACAAAAATGCAAACCCTAGCCAAAAAAATCCCAAAAAATAAAAAATGAAAATATGTTCAGATCCTATGATTAAAAACAAGCTTACATGATTTTTTTGAGAATTTTTGAACCAATAGAAGTGTTAAAGTAAAATTTAAACAAAACAATTAACAATTTAACTCTTGAAATTGCATTCAATTATCAAAAATGGAAAGAAAAAAAAACTAAACAAATTTTAGAATCGAATTCCACATGATTTTATGAGTCAAAAATATTTTTTGTGGAATTTTCCAAATCAAAGAAATATTAAAACAAAAATAAACACTAAACAAACAATTAATTAAACTCATCAATTTTTGAACCAATCAAAACATTTTCAAAAATTATCAAAAAAATTACTAAGGTCAGAAATATTATTTTGAATTTGTGATAATTTTTTTCAGAATTTTTCAATCATTTTTTAGCAAGAAATAAAATTATGGAAATCAATTTATAAAACAAAATTCAAATGAATTAAAAAAATAAGCCAGCCAACCAGAGGAGGCCACGTAATCATCTTCAACCTCTGGCTAGGGCAAAAACGCGCGCATGATCCAGTTTATCATCTGATTTTCCAGTCAACATAACATGCTCAATTCTACACCATTTTCCATGAAATTTCGTGCAAATTCAAGCTAGCATTTCATACTTCAATATGCAATTCGAATCACAACAAATAATGAACCATGGATCAAGAACAGATCGTGCAAAAATGTCAAAAACTCACTGAACAGAAAAAATTCGGATGCATCATTCATGCATATCTCATCAAATTAAAAGCTCTGAAGCTTCAAAAACACTTAATGGACTTCAAACAACATGATTATGAACTTAAATCTCACAATGCACGGCTAGAAATCAAAATCCAAAGTTGATAATTCAAACCTTTGAGAAAAAATGGATCTACTGTCTCCTTCACTCCAGTTGAAAACCAAGCCTCGATCTACAATCCTTATCACTTGAAGAAGAGAATGCAAGAAGAATTGACCAAAACGCGCAAGGGAGATGGAAGAATCGAAGAAAAATGCAGAGCAACCAGCTATGTAGTTTTCTAATTTCAGGGATGAAATGAAGCACGAACCACACTCACTGAGGCTTGCTTCTCAATATATAGAGCATCAGGAGGTGGGTAGGATAGGTTTTTCGCGCTGAAAGCTCTTGGAAAGAATGAAATCTTCTTTTTGCCAAAATCAAGTACGCACATGCAGCCCTCCAATCCCTCGTGCGTGGGCTTGCTTTTTATGTGCATTTCAGTCCATTTTACCTCAGGAAGAGATTAGCAACAAAATTAAGACTTAAATCCTTGTGTTAAGCTAGTGTTGGTGATTAGGCAACTTCATGCCACTTTTGGCAAAATCACGAATTCCCTTTGCATTTGCCCATGTGCAGCTCAAGCTTTGGCATTATGGGCCTTGGTACAATGCATATTGGTCATGGGACAAGTTTGAAGTGAAACAAAAGGCCATAAATCAGGTTATCAAGAATTTTCAATTTGCATGGCATGCATGAATTCAATGAAGAGCCTCAAAATTCCAAGATCCACAACTTGCTCATACTTTTGAATTTTGATACAAATGAGCATAATTTGGAAAGGTATTGAAAATATCTACAATACCTTAGTTTTTAATTTTTGCAATTGAGTTCATTAAGTTTCTCAAAATTGAGCTTGAAATTCACTGATTTTGGAAAATGACCTATAATTTTGTGATTTCAAAAGACCATAATTCTTGATTCCTTGCCAATTTGGACATGAGACCAAAAGAAGATGAAATATAATCCTCTTAGCTTTCCAAGCATACTTCATTTGCATTTTCTTGATCAAAGGTGAATAAAATATGAATTTTTGAAATTAAGTCCTTATTTTCCAAAATTAGAAACTTTTAGGGTTTCTTCAAGAACAAGTTTCAACCCAAACCTCAATCTCTTTAATATAATGATCAAAATGGACTTGAAATATGAAAAGTACATCCTTGAATTGATGGTTGGCCAAAAATTCACTTGTTCAACCTTGACTTTGACTGATTTTGACCAAAATGACCATTTTGCCCCTCTGAATCAATTGACCCACTTCCCTTCAAAATTGATGATAAAAAATTCAAACATATGATATTTCAAACATATAGAGGCCATGCACAAAGTTTCACTTCAAAATTCTCAAGAAATTATGATAAAAATTCAAACCCTAATTTTGGTCAACACCTTAGGAAACTGATGAATCATCTTCAAAACTTCAAATCCTCTGGGCATCATGCCCAATTCCTTGTACAAAGACTTTTCAAATACCAATGAGATGTTGTAGCTCCCCAAATCAAGACTTTTTCATTGGCCAATAGCCTTGCTCAAACAAAACCCTAATTTGACTGGTGAATCCAAAGAATGATTCCCTTTGTAATCAAACACAAACTTCAATCCTCTGATGATTCAAAGAGATGGATAAAATATCTTGAGACATGCAATAACTTTTGAGCTTGAAAGATCCAGAGGTTTAGATAATAAGATTCTACTTGAGCAACTTGTCAATGCAACCAAACTTTAAAGCTTGAGGAAGACTAGATAACCAAAGTACTCTGATCCCATCACAAGGTATGAATACAATGCAATATGATGTTCATGATGAAACATAAGCCTAAATCAACAGGGTAAATTTTGGGGTGCAACATAAGGCATCATAAGATTTTGAGCGCGTGCTCGTACCCATTTAAGATAAGGCTCCAAAGGGATGGAGTTTTTATGTCCCAATGTCTTGCTATCCACTTTGTTTACCATGCCCCAAGCTCGTATGAATATTTGATGGCAACCTTGAACATCATCCTCGTAATTGAACACAATGCCTTGAACCAATACATCATGAGGACTACCCCTCATAACATAACCAAACTGTCGCAACGCCAAACAAGGATTATATGTGATTCCTCCCATAATGCCTAGGAGAGGGACATTAGGGAAATCTCTATAACGATCGATGATGATAACATTCTCCAAGGATCGTGGACACCAATGAATATCCGAATGTGTGAGAGACATCAAACTATAAGACCATCTCATACCCTACTCATTCTTCAAAACAGATCAAGGTAGGTGCGAAATAAACCACCTAGCCAACATAGGAGTTCAACATAGAAGGGTCCCTCTTCTCTTTACAATGCAGGTATATAGAGAGTGTAGGATGTCTCCAAGTAAAGTAGGCACCGAATTATGAGACAGAAAAACCTTGACCGCATTCACATCTACGAGTTGGTCCAAATTAGGAAATAATACCATCCCATAGATGAGAAGGGCCAACACTTCTTCAAAATCTTGTAAATCCAGGGTATCCCAAAAATGGTGAGCCTTCTCAAATAGAAACTTAGCTAGAAACCCTTTGACGCCTCTTCTTGTTTTCCAATTTGCCACTACATTGGACCATTGTAAAGATAGAGCATGAGAAATCTCTTTAGGTTTTGGGTCTCTTTCCATACCATTGAAGGGTAACTGATCAAGAATGTGCATCCCCAATAACTGAGAAAACTCCTCCATAGTAGGCATCAATTGGTAATCAGGGAAGGTGAAGCAGTGATGTAAAGGGTCGAATAACTGAAAGAGCACCTTCAACATTTCTTCATTAGGGCTTGAGGTGACCAAATTGAGAAGTCGACCATGTCTTCCAGTGAATGGAGAGCTCTCAGGAACCCTTGATGCTAATTCCTTGAGTTGAGGAGGTACTCTTACAAGTTTGACTTGGATAGTACTTCTACGAATGGGAGCCATGTCCTATAAAATAGACACAAAGATAAGTCCTAAAAGTCCTTGAAATGGTTAGTATGATATGCCATGTTATGATGTTATGATGTTATGTACAAACAGATATATATACAATCACGCAAGAAGATCCTTAGGTTTAGGCTTGCATGGATTCCATAGGTAAGTACCCTCTTGAAGTATAGTTGGTTCGACCTGTCCTATTAATAGTAATCGAGTTCTAGGGAATCTCAATATCACTGATTTTTCCCACAAGTTTTGTTCCGATAGACAACTGACTTTACACTAAACCAAACTCGGGAGTTAAATCTCAAAGAGTGTAGTAAAGAGTATCAACTGACTTAGGACTACACCAAAGACGGCCATCTCACTACTTCCTAATGTCCAAGTCGTTCAATTAAAGGTTCTAAGGTTAGTTGATGCTTCATGACACCACGCATCGGCCCCGTATTATCCTTGACTACTCAAGGGCTACTGGTACCAACCAAAATGTCACATCAACATAGTTATCGCTTCAACCGTGTCGGTATACCCCGTACAGTCCCCACGATCTATTGCTACTTACCTAAAAGGTGCCTCAGATCCGGATGTAGGATCTATAGTAACAACCTGTTGTACCCCAAAATTTTCCCTCTCATTTTACTCAAAACATACTCCTAGAGATCCTCAATTTGCTCAAGATTGCCCAAGAGTTGACCAGACAAACTCTCTGCTTAGGCAATGTATCTTAAACTAGGGTTTCCATTTTGATCAAGATGGGTGAACTCCAAAGACCTCATATTCTCTCCATGGTCCTAATATGTTCTCAAGACCCTCCATGTCAAATGTCAAGCCTTGCACAAGAAGTTTGCTCAGTCAACTGCTCAAAGGCTTGAGAATCGATTGTATTAGGTCAAAAGTCAATTGTGGCCCACATACAGTCAAACTTCAAAATTTTTGGTCAACATCAACATTTTGAGGTCATATCCATCATTTGATCAAGGGTTGATCATGATTCCTCAAGAAATGCCCCAAATTCATCAAAACCTAAAAGTTGCTAAATTAGGGTTTCTTAGGAAAAGTCAACCAAACTTTGACCAAGCATAACTTCTTCATACTTTATAAGAAAGTTTTCATCCAAGGCTAATTTTTAAGAGGATGTGATTCCCTACAATTCATCTTCATCCCTCAAGTTCAAAATGTTCACTCATAAAAAGATATGAATTTCCATATTATAGGTCCTTTAGAAAAGTCAACAAAAACACTTTTTGGGTCAAAGCCTCTTACATGAACATGGAAGACTCAATTGAGATTAGACTAAAAGTATTGTTTAGGAGACATCCTAAGATTTCTAAAAAGTCCAAGAACACCTCTCTAGGGTTAAAATTGGAAGAGATATGCCTTGTCAAAGTTGACCTTTTTTGGAAAATTGCCAAAAGTCAAATGTGCTCAAAAATGCATTTTTTGCCAAATGGGTCTAACTTTTTATGCTTGCACCTCACTTATAACATGGTCCACGACCCAAATGTTCACTCACATATTATTTGCTTCATTATTTATTTTATTTTGATTTTTTATTTATTAAAAACTGAATTAAATCAAATAATTTATAAATAATAGCAAAGATTTATTTTGATTGGAATTTTGGATAGAATCACAAGCTCATTATGCTGGCATATCAGAATGAAATCATATCAAAGCTAATTGGCACAAGAATGGCATGATTAGGCCAAAATTGGAAGGATATCATACCACATGAAAACCAAATCAAATCTCCATAAATTTCAAGATACATGTTGGTATTTACAACCCTAATTCACTCTAGTACAAATACATAACGCAGCCAAGGCAAGAGAACAAGGATTAAGGTCGTGAAAGTCATCAAGCAAACTCAAATTTTTGAAGAAAAAAGTGTGGATCGGATTTCAATTTAGAGGACGATTCAAGGTAATTAAAAACCACCAATCCACTTCTGGACATCCTCTGAAGCGATTGCAAGCATCATTAAGCCTCCACAAGCCCAGAAACGCGCTACACGACCGTCACGATTTGCCTACCTTTTTCAAATCGATTACAATCATTCTCGCATCATTAGCACGATTTGATGATATATTTGTGACCATTGATGTATTTCTAACATGTCTGGATTGTTTAATTGGATTTTTGATGCACATACTGAGGTTTGCCATTGTTAGGTTTTATTTGGTCATTTTAGGGTTTTTTCATACAGGTAAAATTGGCCATAGAAAAGGGTACTAGGATGCTCGTGGCATCAAGACGGTTTGATCCATGTAATTGGAATTCATTTATCATGCGATTGTGTTGATTTTTGAAGGTTGTAGGTTTGTAGCTATGGAAGATGTCCGTAGGTATAAGTATTATACCTAAAACGACGGACTGAGGAAGAAGGTGATAACGCGGCAGCCAATCACCGGGCCATTCAAACTGGCGCGTGTTTTTTCTGTTTTATCCACTAACTTACGTTTTAACACATATTATGAACTGTTATTATTTTGTTAACAAATAAATCACGTAGCACAGATGGCAAGCAGGCATGTTGGAAAGGGTAGAGGACCTGGGTTCGATCCCAGGTCCCAGCAATTTCCTTGTTTTTATTCTTCTTTACAGGATCCTATGCGTTGCTTTCTCCAACGTTCACCATGCACCTCCATCACCCAACCACAAGATCTAAGCGCGTTCATGATCAACAGATCCAATGACTCCACCTGCCAGGGACGATGGTGTACCATCAGGAGGACTCCTCACTGGATCAGCGCAAGGCTTTGGGCTCAACACATCTTGGGCTCAACAATTCAGCAAAGCACCCCCCTAATTTCTTCAGCAAACAGGCCCAATTTAACTTTTTTATTTCTTTTATTTATTTTGTTTTGTTTAATTATTTTTTTCACAAATTAATTTTTTTATTAACTACAAAAAACCATAAAATCACAAAAAAACACCCAAAAATTATTTTTTCATAAAATAGTTATTTTCTTTAAATAATTAATTTAGTTTAAATTAGGTTAATTTAATGCCTTTTCATAATTAAAACTAATTAGAAATTGGGGTTGTAAATAATTAATTTTTCTCCAAAAAAATAACCAAATTATTTTTTTAATTAGATTTTAGGTCTCTTAATTAATTCTTCGCATTTAATTCGTCGCGCATTTTAATTACCTTTTTGATTATTATTTATGTAACTGTTTCGAGGTTGTAATAGATTTTAATTAGGGTTTAAATTTCCGCATTTTATTTTCAGTTAAATAATTTGGTATCTGCAAAAGCCATGTAATAGTTAGGCTTTCTATTTCCGCACTGTAAATTTCCGCAATTATTAACTGTTATATGCATGTTAATAGGATTGTATGGCAAGAATATTTGAAAATTAAAATGGTAGATAACCTAAATGGGCAAAGACAAATTAACAGAAAAAAGATCACTCGCACATGCTCACTCCTAGGGTTTACTCCACTTCGGTTGCCTTCGGTTAAGCGATCATAAAGTATAGGGTTTGTTAGTGGTCATCCTCTAGCCCCATAAGATCTCAAATGACCCATTCAGATGTTGCCTCGAAAACAGATCTTTAAGGCTTTAGGATGATTACTAACACCTCCTAACATTGCTTTTGTGACCGTATTTGTCCCTTCAAACGTCCCTTTAAAACTCCAACGACGGTGCTACCTATTCCTTAGTAATGGGATAGCGCTGCCTAAAGGAAAACAAGCGGTCTTTTTTCAAGTAGGTAGACTAACTTTTAAGTACTTGCTCAAACAAACAAAACTTTTCACACAAACACCTTTCAAAACAATTTTCAAAACACCTTCGTCACATCCTTGAGGACTGATACAAGGGTTATCAGGAAAGTAAACTGTTTTTCAAAACAAGCACACACAAGCAATTTTTAAAATGAGCAAGTACCTAAGAGCCCATGGAAAACCATGGATATAAAGGGTGCTAAAACCTTCCCTTTCTATAATCTACCCCCCGTACTCAGAAATATTCTCAAAAAATGTTTTTTTCTGTTCTTTTTCCTTTTCCTGATTGGATGAAATAAAAGCCGGCGGCGACTCTTGCTTACCGCGACATTTTGCGAACAAAAAATACAAACCAGTAAAATAGTCGGTTCTGCCACCGTATCATACAACCCAAACAAATCCCCCAAGGATAAAGCATACAATTCAAGAAATTAAAACAATTTTAAAATGAACTAACTCTAAGGTAATCCCATTTTTTATTTATCCCCAGCAGAGTCACCAGTTCTGTGATACGGTGGCAGAACCGATTGTTTATATTGGTTTTGCATTTGTGTTCACAAATGTTGCGGTAAGCAAGAGTCGCCACCGAATTTTATTTTATCAAAATTAAGGAAAGGGTGAAAAGAACATAAAAAGACTTTTTCGAGAATTTTCTGAGTAAAGGGGGTAGATTATGGAAAGGTAAGGTGTTAGCACCCTTTTCATCCGTAGTTATCTACGGGCTCTTAGATGCTTAGCTCATTTGGGAAATACCTTGTGCTTTGTGTTTTGAAATAGTAGTTTGAAAATGCCTGAGTGCGGAGATTTGCTTCATGATAACTCTTGTATCAGTCCTCAAGAGTGTTGATAAAGAAAATGTTTTTTGAAAGTGTTTTGAAATATTTTTGTGTAAGTGTGAAAAGTTTATTTTGAGCATAGCATCTAAGAACTATCTACTTATACTCGAAATGGTTGTTATTTTCCTCCTATCCTTTAGATAGTGTTATCCTACTATTAGTGAGTAGGTAGCCCTATCGTTGGATGTAAGAGGGACATTCGAAGGGACGTTTTTATAGTCATAAAGGCAACTGGGCGAGAAGCTTTAGTAACCACCCTAAGGTTCTAAGATCATATTTTATCGAGGCAACATCGAATGGGTCATCGAGAGACTTATGATCTTTTTGAACCAGAGGGTAGCCACTAAAACCTCTCACGTTTCGAGAGTTGTGACTATTTTCCTAAGGAAACCAAAGTGGGGTACCCTAGAGATGCACGTGTGCAAGTGATTCAATTCAGTTCATTTATCTTTGTTATTAGGTTCGCTAATGTTTTATTTCAATCTTTCCATACAAGCCTAATTACTAGTAGTTAATATTTTGCAGAAATTAAAGTGCGGGAATTTAAATCTACGCTATTACAGAGCTTTAGGGAGGGGGTATTTACATATCCAAATGGGGGAAATAAAATAAATAAAAACGATAAAGACTTAGTTTAATCTATTACAAACCATAGGCAGGTACATTAATGATAAAAAGTAACAAATGTTAAAATAATAAACGCGCGCGAATTAAAAAAACGTCTAAAAATCCTAGGGAAAGGAAATCTTTTGTTTGTTTATATTTATTTTAAGAAAATAAAGTCTAAGTCTATTTAATTTTAATTTAAAAAAAAAATTTAAAGTAATTAAATTAATTAGTTAACAAAAATAATTTTAATTAATAAAATAAACTAGACCTAATGTTTTTTGTGATTTTGTTTTAATGTTAAAAAGAAAAGCAAGAAAATAAAATAAATAAACAAAAACCAAAAAAATAAGAAAATGAATAGAGGCTTTTCGATCCAGGGGAGGAAGGGTCTTCTTCGATCCAGGGAAGGAACCTGTCTCCTTCGATCCAGAGAAGGAATCTGTCTCCTTCGATCCAGAGAAAGAATCTATTCATTTCGATCTCGGGGGGTGTAAACTGCTTTTCGATCTAGGCCCGGTGTCGAACCCCAAGCTTTCCTAGCTTAAACAAACATCCTTCACCACTGGGCCATCTGTTCAATCATTAAGACAAACAACATGAAAACAGTATATTTGAAAATATCATAAAATACAGAGGTATTAAAACCATGGCACTGATTTGGACTGAAGGTATTTGCACATGGAGATACGACTAAAACATCACAGGTTACCCTAAAAATGGTGTTTATGGATTCCTTCCTTAACCTGGAATGTGCTATGTCAAAACAAATCTAAACAACAACATGAGTATGGATCTGTGTATCGAATTTATTTAAATTTCATAAACTGAAAGATTAGAGCGTGAGAATTTTACCCTACCGGAGCAACGAAACCTTCTTGTTTTAAGATGCTTTAAACTTAAATGAGGGCTGGTAGGCACTCCTGGGATCCTCGAGGTGGTGATGGGACTCCTGGAATGGACTGAATGTGGCTGGAATTGGCTGTTCGAATTTCACTACTTTGCTAGATTTTTGGCAATTTTCTGTAGCTCTCTAGGCAGTGTATATGCGTGATGAGCCGTCTCCCGCTGCGTCTGGAATTTTTGGGTTTATATAGGCAAATATTTAGGTCAACATTTGTGTACAAAATCTTTGGTCATCATGAGGGAGAGATTTGATTTGATTTTTTCATGAAAACTTGCCATATTTGATCCAATTATGCATTTCTGCCAGCTTGCTTTGAGTTGTTTCGGGCCTCCAACTTGATGGGAATCAAAAGTCTGGGATACCTTTGGTAAAAGTTTGATAAATATGGAAAGAATAAAGTCTTTAACATTTCCTTCAAGAATTTGAAAATCATCCATTTATGTCACATTCTTTCCATTTTCGTAAGTTGCATGAACCTGGACACTTTGGCTCCTTCGAGTGCCTTTTAGCGTTTCTCTTTGATTAGCCTAGAGTTTTGATTCAAAGTGTTCAGAAAATTCTTTTTAGAGTTTCTTCAATCAGTCAGCTTCTGCATTGATTGCTTGACTATATAAAGACATCTTGCTCTGATATGCTAATCGAAGGACACTTTGTTAACATGCCTTTGAAGTACACCTTATCCTTGCTCTTTGATTGGTCGGGAGTTATCTCCTTCGAATGGACCACAAATATAGCTTCTTCGGTTGAGTCTATCTACTTGCCTTTGCTGTTTGAATCAAATAAACCAAACGAAAACTTCATTCTAGCCAATCGAAGCCTCCTTTGTCACCACCTTTGAATGCCATTGCACAAGAGGCCTGGGCCTGGCCACATGTAGGACCAAGAACCCTCATAAGACAAGCTGGTGTTTAATAACCATGCGTCCTTCGAATGGACCAATGAATGCTTCTTTGAAGGGACATCATGAATGCACCTTCGAAGGGACTATCATGCGTGTCGAAGTGTGAAAAATTATTTCAAACGAGATCATTGCCCAGTCAAAGCTGGCACAAAGGCAGCCAATGCCTTGTGGGTGCTAGCATGAGGCAGGATAAAGCAAGCGTAAAAGAGGCTATCTCCTAGTGAATCGAAGCATGTATGAGTAAACCCTTTGTCTTGTGAATCAAAGACAAGTAAAGTGGGCCTTTTGCCTTATAGATCGAAGGCAAGCTGATGGGTCTTTGCCTTGTGAAACCAAGGCAAACATGAGGAATTTTTTGCCTAGTGAATTAGAATACACATGCAGGAGGCCACTGTTTGTGGATCGAAGGGAACTTGTAGGGGATTCTCGCCTAAATGAAACTTGGACCAATGTTTGCTCGAAAGGGGAACCAACACACAATCGAAGCTGATGGGCCAATGCTTGGTCGAAGGGTTTTAGACACCCAATTGAAGCTTGTTGACATGCCAATTGAAGGACCCTTTGCTGTGTTGTGCCAATTGAAGGACATTACTCAGATGCCAATCGAAAGACATTGTTGGCATGCCAACTGAAAGACACTTTGCTATCATTCAAAAAATTTCATTTTTCTTTTGGCAAGTGTTTGTAAACACCCATGTAAAAGAAACCTTGGTAAACATGAGAGGGTAAATTTTGGGGTACAAAAGAAGCTAAAGAAGAAGAATCCAAACTTGAATTGAATATTTTGTCGCCTCACTTAAATTATGTATTTCTTGATGATGGTGGCAACAAACTGGTAATCATTACTAATGCTTTGTCAGAAAAGGAGGAACATTGTTTAGCTCAAATTTTGAAATAAAATCATAGAGCAATAGGTTGGGTTTTAGCGGATTTGAAAGGCATAATCCTGGTTTATTGGATGCACAGTATTTTTATGGAAGATGATTTCAAGTCGCTAGCTCAACCTCAACGTCGCTTGAATCCAACAATGAAAGAGGTCGTGAGAAAGGAAGTTGTGAAACTATTAGATGTCAGGATGATTTATCCTATTTCCGATAGTACTTGGGTGAGTCTGATACATGTGGTTCCAAATAAAGGTGGAATGACCATGATAAGAAATGAAAAGAATGAATTGATTCCCACAAGACCCATAACAGGATGGCGAATGTGTATTGATTACCGGAGGCTTAATCAAGCAACTAGGAAATATCACTTCCCTCTTCCTTTTATGGATCAAATTCTAGACAGGTTATCGAGTCAAGAGTTCTATTGTTTTTTGGATGGGTATTCCGGGTATAACCAAATTTCAGGTAATCTGAAAGACCATGAGAAAACTACTTTCACTTGTCTGTTTGGAGTTTTTACGTATAGAAGGATGCCTTTTGGTTTGTGCAATGCACCATCCACTTTTAAAAGGTGTATTCAAGCCATATTTTCCGATCTTATTGAGAAGACTATGGAAGATTTCATGGACGACTTCTCCGTTTTTGGGGCGTCTTTTGATCTTTGTTTGAAAATTTTTGATACCGTTTTGAAGAGGTGTATGGACACCAACTTAGTGTTTAATTGGGAGAAATGTAACTTCATGGTTACCGAGGGCATTGTTCTTGGTCACAATGTTTTATCCAAGTGGCTTGAAGTTGACAAAGCCAAAGTAGAGGTTATTGAGAAATTACCACCACCATTGAACGTGAAAGGAATCCGAAGTTTTTGGGTCATGCAGGCTTCTACCAAGGATTTGTCAAAGACTTTTCCAAAATTGCAAGGCCATTGAGAAACTTGCTCAACAAAGATACATCTTTTATTTTCGATTATGATTGTTTGATAGCTTTTAATAATTTGAAACAAAGTTTGACAACCGCACCCATAATTGTAGCACCAAATTGGAAAATGGATTTTGAACTAATGTGTGATGCTAGCGATTATGCCATTGGTGTGGTTCTTGGTCAAAGAAAAGAAAAAAAAATCATGTTATACATCATACTAGCAAAGTTCATAATGAGGCACAAATTAACTATGCAACAACTGGAAAACAATTGTTAGCTACAGTGTATGCATTGAAAAAATTTAGATCATATCTCATTGGGTCAAAGGTTATAGTCTACACTGACCATGCGGCGATACATTATTTACTTACCAAACCGAATTCTAAGCAAAAGCTTATTTGATGGATACTTTTATTGCAAGAATTTGATCTAGAAATTCACGACAAGAAATATTCCGAGAATTTGGTAGCGGATCACCTATCCCGCTTGATAAATGTAGAGGTTACTAACCAATAAAGTGAGGTTAGAGAAGAATTTTTGGATGAAAAACTTTTTATGGTACAAGTTAGAACGTGGTTTGCCGATTTTGCGAATCACAAGGCATCCAGATTGATACTGGAGGATCTAACTTGGGACCAAAAGTAGAAATTCTTGGCGGATGTGAAATTTTATGTGTGGGATGAGCCTTATCTTTTTAGGCTTGGAAGTAATTATTTATTAAGGAGATGTTTGTCATTGGAGGAATCTAAAAGTATACTTTGGCATTATCATAATTCTCCGTATGGAGGTCATTTTAATGGTTTGCATACGACAACAAAAGTCCTCAAATCGGGCTTTTATTGGCCGTCTTTGTTCAAAGATGCATACTTGCATGCTAAGAATTGTGATAAATGCCAAAGGAGTTGAGGAATTGGAAAAAGATATGAAATTCCCTTGAATAGCATGTTGGAAATAGAAGTTTTTGATTGTTGGGGCATAGATTTTGTAGGACCTTTTCCCCCCATCTTTTTCGAATGAATTTATCCTTGTTGTGGTGGATTACGTTTCTAAATGGGTGGAAGCGATAGCTTGTCCTAGAGAGGATGGCAAAACGGTTATTAAATTTCTAAAGAAAAATATTTTTCCCGTTTTGGCACTCCGCGCGTTTTGATTAGTTATGGTGGATCACACTTTTGCAATATACCTCTTGAAAAAGTCTTGGAAAACTATGGTGTAAAGCATAAAGTGGCGACTCCGTACCATCCATAAGCTAATGGTCAAGCTGAAGTTTCAAATAGAGAAGTTAAGAGGATTTTGGATAAGACTGTGTCAAGTTCACAGAAGGATTGGTCGCTTAAGCTTGATGAAGCTTTTTGGGCGTATCACACTGCTTACAAAGATCCTATTGGATTGACACCGTTTCAAATGGTGTATGGAAAAACATGTCTCCTTCCGGTAGAAATTGAGCACAAGGCTCTGTAGGTATTAAAATTCTTAAACTTTGATCCTAGCCTGGCCGGAGAAAAAAGAAAAATTCATTTGCAGGGTCTAGATGAATTGCACAATGATGCAAACCACTCCAATAAGTTGTATACGGAAAAAGTCAAATTCTATCATGACAAAAAAAATCTGACACAAAGACTTCAAAGTTGGCCAAATGGTGCTTCTCTTTAATTCGCGGTTAAATTTTTTCCCGGGAAAGTTGAAGTCCAAATGGTCGGGTCCGTTCATGATCAAATATGTGAAACACTTTGGAGCGATTGTGTTGGAGGATCCAATCTCAAAGGAAGTTTGGACTTTGAATAGCTAGCAGTTGAAAGTCTACCTTGGAGGCGAGGTAAATCGAGAAATAAGTATGGTCTGTCTTGGTGATTTGTGAAATCACCTAGACCGTCGAGCTCTAACGACATTAAACAAAATGCTTGTTGGGAGGCACCCCAACATTGTAAGTATTCTTGTATTTTTTTCATTTCAGGTATGTTAGGATGCAGTGGAGCCGATAAAGTAGAACAAAACCAGTTGTCTGTTCTATTTTTAGCAGAATTTCTTATCCCGCTAAGCGGCCTGAGGTGCGCTTAGCACGGTCGTTATTTTACAGGAAAAAAATTGGGCCAGTGGAGCCTAGCCCGATCTCAAGGCCCATTTAGCTCCCTCATAGCGCAGCTAGGGCAAAAAATGTCCTTTTTGTCCTATTTTCAACTTTTTGTCATAGCATTCTCTCTCTCTCTCTCTCTCTCTCTCAAGTTTTTCCACCATAGTTCAAGTTTTCAAGCTTCATTTCCTTTCCTTGTGTGCAATCTCTTCTCTTATCTTTTTCTAACCCATCAAGGTAAGTTCTAAACTTATTTAATTACTGTTTTGTCAAGATTTAATGGTTGCATGTGAATAATTTTATGTTGTTTAACCTTAGGTAAGAAACCATGAAATTGTACACATTAGGTTAGAATTTTGAAATGTTAGGGTTAGGTAGTTGTCGTTCTTGAATGTTATGTAGTTTTTCTTTGATTAATTAGTGACCCACCTTGTTAGGAAGATGTTTTTGGTGTGGGTTTGTTTGTTTAGGATATTTATGCCATGATAGAAATTGAGCTGGGATTCGCAGGTTTTGTAGGCGCGCTAAGCGGCCTCAATCCGGCTTAGCGCGGCCTGCTGGAAGTTAAAAAAAAATTTCTTTTTAATTTTTTTTCTGGCTATGTTGTTATGATATTTTATCAGGGCTTTTGGGAATTTTTGAGAATTTTCTAGAATAATTTTGATGGGTTTTGCCATGTTCTTCTATGTTATTTACAAATGATTTTAAGGGCAAGCCAAGGCAAACGTTCTCGCTACGCTTCTGGATCCTCATCCCGTTCTCGACAAAGTGCAGAAGCAGAACATGTTGAGTTTGACAACACCCGTTTCATTGGACCTCTTCAGCAAGCTCAGTTCTATAACTTGGCTGAGCGACAATTCTAGCCTGAGAAGATTTTCACATTGAGTCCTTAAGGGAATTATAGGTAATTTATGGAATACATGGAGAATTGAAAATGGGGCGTCTTGTTAACTCCTCCAACCGAGATGAATTTTGAAAATGTTCGAGAGTTCTATCATAACGCGATGCCAATTAAAGATGTTTGTTACTCTTATTGTTCCTTCGTGCAGGGGAGAGTAGTGTCTTTTGATAGGAATTCAGTTGGTGAGACTTTAGCTCTTACTCGTAATAACTTTCACTCTTCAAAGGGGGGTGAAATCCGTTCTTATTAAAAGAGGCTGGTAAGTAAGTGTGATCGGTGGATCTGGAACTGACTGTTTAACGCTGGTTCGCGAAATGTCGCGGAAGCAAGAGTCGCCACCGTCTTTTATTTTCTCCAAATGGAAAGGACAAAAGCACAGAAAAATTCCTTAAAGAGATTGCTCTCGGTTCGGGAGGTAGATTATAGAAAGGGAAGGTGTTAGCACCCTTTCTATCCATGGTTATCCATGGGCTCTTAGATACTTGCTCACTTGTGTTTTCAAAATGGTTTGTTTGCTTTTCAATTGTGGGTTTAAAAAAGTTTCTTTGAAAATTTCAGTTCGACTCTTGTATCTGTCCTCAAGAGTGTTTGAAAAAATGCTTTCGAAAGCTTTTTGAAAAATGTGTTGGTGTGAAAAGTCTTTTTGAATTTGTTTTGAGATTAGAGCAAGTATCTACGAGAACCTACCTACCCTAAGGAATTCGTCTGTGTAAATGTCCTTTAAAGTAGTGCCATCCCACCATTGAGAGGTAGGTAGCACCACCGTTGGAGGTGTTCGGGTCAATTCGAGGTTCGGGACATGGTGATCACCAGAGCAATAGGAAGACACCTTAGAAGCTACCCTCATGCCAGGTTCCCGGATCATGAGGACTTACTAAGACATCCTCTACTCGACGATCACCTTTCGAGGCAAGGCAACAGTGAGGCGTACCCTAGGGGTGGTGTGTGCGAATTGTGTGTCGTTTTCATTTGCATTTATCTTGTCATGTCATTGGTGTTCTACGCTTGTTTTTATTTTGTCCATACATTCTTTCATGCCATTTGTTAACAGTTAAAATATTTGCGGGAAAGTAAAATTCTAAGCTATTACAAGAGGCGCGGGTCCACATCGCCAAAAGTTTCTCGAACCCGATTTGACAGAAAAATAAAGAATTAAAGAAAATAAAAGAATTAAAGAGTACGAGCAATTATTTACAAGGCTTCGGGGGAGATACATAAATATTTAAACGAAATAAAATAAATATGCGAATTAATAAGAAATTAAGAACGAGGGCGTTGGACCCTTTTGCAAAAATTAAATTAATGATAGAGTTAATTAATAAAAAAAGAAAGAACTTGTTTTTTTGGTATTTTTTTAGTATTTTAGGATTTAATGTGAAAAAAAGAATTAATAAAAATAGATACTAACCCTAATTCTAATGACTTTTAATTTATTAAGAAAACATTTGAAGTTTTTAACCTAAAATTAACCCTAATTTTTATATGTAATTTAATTATAAAAATAAATAAAATATATAATATTAAATATTTGATTATTATGAAAGAAAAATAAAAATGATGAAAATTAATCAAACCTAATTCTATGTTTTTTAAATTTATTATGAAAATATTAAATTAAACCCTAATTTAAAACTAATTAATTTACATGCAAATTTATTTACAAAATATTAACTAATTAAATATATTTGATTTTTGGTCTTTTCTGATTTTTATGTGTATTTTTTTATATTTATGAAAATATTAAATTAATTAAAAAGAATAATAATTAAAAGAAGAAAAAAATAATGAAAAGATGAAGAATAATAAAAATTTTGCAAACCTTGGGGGTATCAGTCCCCAAATAGGAGGTATAGCCCATGAATTTGAGCCCAATGACCTTCAGGTCCGTTTGACTTTCTCCAGGGAGTATGCTGGCGCGTTGACTGGGACTACCATGTGCCTTGGATCTTGGCCTTTGAATTCATGAAGCTGAACACGTGGCTTGCTTGATGGTGGAGCGTATCACGGAACACCAACATTAACCTGCAGGTGATTGTTAATTGAAAAATAATATGGGAGTACTGAAGACCTGGGGCTCGAACCCAGGTCATGAGCGTTATCAACAAAGCCTTCTACCAACCGAACCAATTCACGCGCTTGTACAATTATTATCAAACAATTAATATGAAATAAGAACAAACATTGCTGATGCTTTAGCGCGAAAATTCAAAACGCCCCAATCATTGCTCCACACGTCATCATCTTCCTCACGCCTTCGTTCTTCCTGAAAATATAATAAACATAGGCAACGGTTTTTACACCGTTCCCTTAGGCCACATATCAGAAAATAGCGACTAGCCCTAGGGGCTTCATAAATTAGGCGCGAGGGTTGCCTTAAGATCGTCCAACCATGCTTATTTCAGTAGGCTAGGTCTTGAACGCCAATTTTTTCTTATGTGAAAAACCCCAATCTAAGGTCCTGTAAACCCTAAAATTCATTAATGGTGAAATCACATATAGCATGTAATAATCCAATCCAGGCATATGGTTAGTTTCAGAACAAGTTAATTAGTGTGAATGTATCAAGAAAACACAATGAAAATGCCTAGAATATGAAACACGATTATGCATTTTTCATGAAAAATTTCAGGTTCTGTATACCGATTCTTGATGTTTTGATGAATGTTTGTGATTGGAAAACGTTCAGTGAACCTTCAGCAAGCTAATGAAACAAAAATCGTGCCTTGAATCGCCCTAGAATGTGGTTTTCAGTTTTGAGTTTCTTGACAAATTTTTCAAGTTTGTGAATGGTTTCTGCGCAGCTTCAATGGTCCCCTTGATTAGGTTTTCCTTTAGGCTTATGTACTGAATGAATTAGGTCAAGTTCCTTGTCCAAAGAATCAAAGATTTGATATATGAATATTTAGTTTTTATGGCAAAATATTTTCATATCTTTTCATGCAATTTGATACCAAATCATGCCAAAACTTTCCCTAATTGATCATGCACGAATTTGAGTGTCCAATGAGAATAATTTCTGCACAAAAAGATTTTATTTCATTAGTTTTGTATTTTTCATGCATTTTATTTAATTAAATGATTTATTAATAATAAAAAATCCAAATAAATAAATAAAAATGGAGAAAAACTTCCCTTTGGGCCAAGTGGTCGTGCACATGCTTGGGATGATGAATTGTGGAAGAAAAATGGGCCCATTAGCAATTTTAGGTCATTTGAACCAATGTTGACTTTTCAAAATATCCAAAAATTTCCCAACTTCCACAAGGCATAACTTGCTCAATTTTTAAGCTTTGCTCATGTTCTTGGACATTTTGGAAAGGTATTTGAGTCCTATAACCAATGCCTTTGGTCCCATGTCATTTTTATTTACCAATCTCAAGTTATGGCCTTTGACTTAAAGTCCCTTTTTGTTGACTTTTGAAAATGACCTATAATGTTGAAATTGATAACTTTTTGTGAGAGCATTTCTTGGACTTGAAGTATGAAGATGAGTTGTAGGAAATGTCTTTCTATTCAAAATGAGCTTTGGATGGAATTTTTCTGATAATCCATGTGAAAGTTATGCCCTGGTCAATTTACAGTTGACTTTTTCAACTGTCCAAATAAGGAAACTTTTGCATTTTGATGATTTTTGAGCCAAGCTTTGAGAATCATGATCAAGCATTGATCAAATGATGTTTAAGGCTTCAAAATGATATGTTGACCAAAAATTTGAACTTTTGACTGTCAAATGACCATTTTGCCCCTGCAGTTGACTGTAGTGCAATTTAGGGTTTTGTCTGTGCAATTTTGAGTTGAATGTCTTGAAACTTGGTATAAGGATGCTTGACCATATTTGTAGGCATATGAGACTTGATTGGGCCTTTGAAAACTTCCTTTTCTTGATCAAAATCAAAACCCTAATTTTGACTGTATAGGAGATCTTTGACTGTACAACCCTTGGGGAACTTTGAAGCTTTGACTTGGCAATTTCTTGAAGAATATGGGAGGGCAAATTTTGGGGTACAACAGTAAGCAATGGAGATTGGATTTAGTTGGTGAGACTTTAGCTCTTACTCCTAATCATGGTTTTTATCTCAATGCTTCCAACCAGCATGTGCACTTTAAAATATGTGACATGAATACAACGACACAATTTTATGTGACTCTTTTGATTTACAACATTAAGCCTAAGAGTCACACTTCTAATATTCCTATTGATATATCTTTCCTATTGTACTACATGATTAAGGGTTGGAAAATTGATGTGGCTCAGGTTATATCTAATGAGATTCAAAAAATAGCAATCAGTGGTCATTGTCATGGTAATAAGACTGCGATGACTCTTGGATTTCCGGCTCTTATTACGGGGTTGTGTAGGAAAATAGGGGTTGACATTCCGGATGTGGCCACCTGTTAGAACAAAGTTTGGTTCTAATCATATCTTAGAATTTTGATGATAACAATGAAATAAATTTTGTGAAATATATTTTATACTCTGATGTGTATGTTCTCTAAATTCAGATGATGTTCTGACTCATGCATCTCAATAGAGAAACATCATTCTACGCAAGTCTAAAGCAAACTATGAAGGAATCACTCCAAGGCAAACTCTGATGAAAATAAATCTTAAGCAACCTCTGATAAGCAAAGATTTGAAAGAAGCACGCTGAAAGCAACATCTGATAATGCAAGTTGAAGCAAACTCTAATGAACATAAAATGAAAAATACTCTGATAAAAGAATAGTTAAAGTAAACTCTGAAGTGGCAACGCTGCAAGCAAACTCTTAAACTTCTAGAGACAAGCCCTGACAGTACCGTTGGTCATTTAATGCTAAGACGGCTAACGCACTCAAGTGGTACTATGCACGAGAACATTGGAAACATAAAGACCAAGCCAACACGCATCATTAATGCATACACTCTCTTCAAGGAAGTAACGGTCAAGACTGGAAGCTATATATAGAAGATCATTTGTTTCAAAGAAAGGTTATTGATCCACAAGAAACATACTAACGCTCACTGTTTTCATTCTTGTAAACTAATATTGTATAGTGGGTAAATCTTAAGTATTGGGCAACAATCTAAGTGATAAATCACAGTTTGTGATAAAGCTTATTAGAAGCATTCTGATTCACCACTGTTAAGAGATAATTTTTGTAAGTGTTCCTTGAGAGACTAGTTGGGTCAGATTTCTCAAGAGGGCTAGGACTAGTTGAGTCTTATAGGTGTTAGTCACTTGCAGTTGGCTTGTGCATTGTATTGTTAGTCACAACAGTTTGGTTGTGAATTTGTAATCAGTTTTATTATAGTGGATTAAGTCCTCGTTGAGAGAGGCGAAATCAACTTGGCGGGTGGACTGGAGTAGTTTGAGTTTCAAGTGAACCAGGATAAAAATACTTGTGTCCTTCCATTAGTATTGCACGCGAAAAAGGAAATACTTATCCAACCCCCCTTCTAAGTGTTTTCTCACCCTTCAATTGGTATCAGAGCTCTAGTTCTGGATGCAAACACCTAACAGTGTCAGAAAAAGATCCCGAAGGAAAACACTGTGGCAACTGAACAAAACAACAACAACAGCACCAAACCTCCTGTGTTTGATGGAGAAGACTTTGAATACTGGAAGGATAGACTAGAAAGTTTCTTTCTAGGTCATGATGCTGATCTATGGGATTTGGTCCTAGATGGTTACACACATCCAGAAGACAAAGACGAAAATAAGATTGACAGAAAGAACATGGATAAACAATAGAAGTTAGATTTCAAGAATCACCACAGAGCCAGAAACATCTTTCTGAACGCTATCTCTAAAACGGAATATGAGAAAATCAACAACAAAGATACATCACATGACATGTTTGAGTCTCTCAAAATGACTCATGAAGGAAGTGCTCAAGTAAAAGAGACAAAAGCTCTGGCTCTTATCCAGAAGTATGAAGCCTTCAAAATGGAAGAAAATGAGTCCATTGAAGCTATGTTCTCAAGATTCCAAACTCTGACCGTTGACCTGAGAGTTCTGAACAAAGGATACACCAAGGTAGACCATGTTAAGAAAATTATCAGAAGTTTACCCTGAAGATGGGCACCTATGGTTACCGCATTCAAAGTGTCAAAAGATTTGAATGATGTATCCCTTGAAGAACTTATCGGTGCTTTAAGAAGTTACGAGATAGAACATGATGAACATGAGCCTTAGAAGAAAGGTAAGTCTGTCGCCCTTAAATCTATTAAAAAAATGTGAAACTAACGCTTTTTAGGTAGAAGAAGGAAACTCTGAAGATTCTGCATCAGAAGAAGATGAGTTATCTCTGCTCTCCAGAAGGATCAACCAGATGTAGAAGCACAAACAAAAGAAGTTCAAAAACTACAAGAGGTCAGAAGATAAACCAGAATCTTCTGGACATAAGAAGTCAAGCAGGAGAGACATAGTTTGCTATGAATGTAAGGAACAAGGACACTACAGAAGTGATTGTCCAAAGCTACAAAGAGAAAGACCAAAGAAAAGGTTTGGAAGGAAGAAAGGTATGATGGCCATCTGGGATGATTCAGAATCTTCTAAAGCTTAATCTGACTCAGAAGATGAACACGCTAATCTAGCGTTTATGGCTACCACAGCAGATGACGATGACTCAGACTCTGATTCAGAACCGAAAGAGGTATTCTCTGAATTTTCTAGAGCTGAACTTGTTGAAAGCTTATCCGAACTTCTTGAAAACTACAGTCAACTCAAAATCAAATACAAGAAACTCAAAAAGAATCTTGCATCTGATTTTGAGAAACATGAAACAGAAAACTCTGAACTTAAGGAAAACAATTTTAAACTCAAAGAGGAAGTTAAAAAATTTCAAAAGATTTCTATTTCAGATTCTGCTTTAAGTTCAAGAGATATTCTTAAAGAATATGACTCTAGTTTTCAAACGTTTCTTGTTAAAAGCATAAATAGAAGCAGAATGGCTTCAATGATCTATGGTGTTAGTGGAAATAACAGAAGAGGTATTGGATATGAAACTCCAAAAGGGAAAGAAACATATAAACCTAAGCCTGTTGAGGAAATGGTTATCATATACAAACCTCTACACAAACAATTTAGTTTTGGGCACACACATGATATCAAATACACATCTCACTCTGAAAATTCTTATGCAAAATCAAAGTTCAACCATAATTTTAGAAAATCTAACCAAAAAGGACCCAAAAAGACATGGGTACCTAAGGAGAAAATAGTCTATGTTGCAGATGTCCTTAACAGCTCAGTTGAAACACCAGTTATGGTACCTGGACTCTGGATTCTCGCGACATATGACGGGAAGAAAGTCTATGTTCCAAAGTCTGGAACTTAAATCTGGAGATGTCAAATTTGGAGGAAATCAGAAAGGAAAGATTATTGGTTCTGGAACCATTGGAAACGGTAACCTTCCTTCTATAACTAATGTTCTGTTGGTAGAAGGATTAGCGTATAACTTATTGTCCATAAGTCAATTAAGTGACAACAATTATGATATAATCTTTAATCAAAAATCATGTAGAGCTGTTAGTCAAAAAGATAGATCAATTATTTTTACTGGCAAGAGAAAGAACAACATCTATAAAATTGATCTTTTTGATCTTAAATCTCATAATGTAAAATGCCTTATGTCTGTTAGCAATGAGAAATGGGTCTGGCATAGAAGATTGGGGCATGTTAGCATGAAAAGAATATCTCAAATTAACAAACTCAATCTGGTCAGGGGACTTCCAAATCTGAAGTTCAACTCAGAAGCTCTGTGGGAAGCATGTCAGAAAGGAAAATTTTCAAAACCTTCTTTTTAGTCAAAAATTGTTGTTTCTTCCTCTAGGCCGTTGGAACTTCTTCACATTGATCTGTTTGGACCAGTTAAAACTGCATCCATCATAGGAAAGAAGTATGGATTCGTCATTGTTAATGACTACAGCAGATGGACATGGGTTAAGTTTTTAAAACACAAGGATGAGTCACATTCTGTGTTCTTCGACTTCTGCAACCAAGTGCAAAATGAAAAAGAGTTTAGAATCATAAAAGTTAGAAGTGGTCATGGAGGAGAATTTGAAAATCATTTTCTTGAAAAGTTTAAAAAAAAAATGGAATTTCTCATGATTTTTCTTGTCCTAGAACTCCCCAACAAAATGGAGTTGTAGAACGAAAGAATAGAACTTTGTAAGAAATAGCCAGAACCATGATTAATGAAACCAATATGGCTAAACACTTCTGGGCAGAAGCAGTGAACACAACATGTTATATTCAAAATAGAGTCTCTATAAGACCTATTCTCGAAAAGACTCCTTATGAATTGTGGAAAAATAGAAAACCCAACATTTCATATTTCCACCCCTTTGGATGCACGTGCTATATTCTGAATACTAAAGACAATTTGAACAAGTTTGATTCTAAGGAACAAACGTGTTTTCTGCTTGGATATTTTGAATGCTCAAAAGACTATAGAGTATAAAACACAGAAACTCTGATTGTTGAAGAATCAATCAAAGTTAGATTTGATGATAAGCTTGGCCAGCAAAAGCCAAAGCAGAATGAAAATCCTGCAGGTACAGAAGATCATCTTACAAACTCTGAAGAGTCAGAAGCAAATGACAACTCAAAAGACCATTTTATTGAAAATGATATGGACAACCTAAGAATTTCTAAACAAACCTCACAAAATAGATTCCCCAGAATCACATCAGCACATCCAGAAAACGTGATTATTAGAAAGAAAGAAGATCCCATCAGAACAAGATCCTCTTTCAGAAACATTGAAGAATCACTATTTGGCTTGGTCTCTCTGATTGAACCAACCTCAATAGAGGAAGCTCTGAAAGACAACGATTGGATCCTAGCTATGCAAGAAGAACTAAATTAATTTTAAAGAAATGATGTGTGGGACCTAGTTCCAAATCCCAAAGGATTCAATATCATAGGAACATAATGGGTATTCAGAAACAAGTTGAATGAGAAAAGAGAGGTTGTCAGAAACAAGGCACGACTGGTTGCACAAGGTTATAGTCAACAAGAAGGAATTGATTATAATGAAACCTTTTCCCCAGTCGCCAGGTTAGAATCAATTAGATTATTAATCTCTTTTGCTGTTTAACACAACATCTCGTTATATCAAATGGATGTTAAAAGTGCTTTTTTAAATGGTTACATAGAAGAAGAAGTTTATGTCCACCAACCTCTGGGTTTTAATGACTCAAAATATCCAGAACATGTTTTTAAACTGAAAAAATCTCTGTACGGTCTGAAACAAGCTCTCAGAGCTTGGTATGAACGTCTGAGTAACTTTCTTTTAGAAAAGAATTTTACCAGAGGGAAAGTGGACACTACCCTATTCAGAAAAACATTTAAAAATTAAATTTTAATCTGTCAAATATATGTAGATGATATTATTTTTGGAACTTCTAATGTCTCTCTTGGAAGAGAATTCGTTGAGTCTATGCAGGCTGAATTTGAGATGAGCATGATGGGAGAACTAAAATTCTTTCTGGGAATTCAAATAAATCAAACTCCAGAAGGTACTTACATACATCAAACAAAGTATGTTAAAGAACTTCTGAAGAAATTCTAGCTATCAGAAAGTAAAGAAGAAAACACACCAATGCATCCTACATGCATTCTAGGAAAAGATGAGGTAAGTAAGAAAGTAGATCAGAAACTCTACAGAGGTATGACTGGATCTCTTCTCTATCTGACTGAATCTAGACCAGATATATTATTCAGTGTATGTTTATGTGCAAGATTCCAATCAAATCCTAGAGAATCTCACTTAACTACTGTTAAGCGAATTATGAGGTATCTAAAAGGTACTACTAACCTTGGACTGTGTTACCGAAGATCCAAAGAGCTTAAACTAGTAGGTTATTGTGATGCTGACTTTGCTGGAGATAGAATAGAACACAAAAGCACATCTGGAAGCTATCAGTTTATGGGTGATAACATTATCTCATGGTACAACAAGAAACAAGCCACTATTGCATTATCAACAACTGAAGCAGAATATATATTTGTTGTTGGATGTAGCACTCAGATGATTTGGATGAAGAGCCAGTTGGAAGATTATCATCTATATGAAAGTAAGATTCCTATCTTCTGTGATAATACCTCTACTATTTGTATTTCAAAAAATCCCATCTTACATTCTAAGGCAAAACATATTGAAATTAAACATCATTTCACAAGGGACTACATTCAGAAAGGAATCCTAAGTTTAAACTTCATAGACACAAACCATCAATGGGCTGATATTTTTACTAAACCCCTTTCTGAAGATAAATTTAAATTCATTATGAAAAACATCAGTATGGAATTTTGTCCTGAATGAATTTTTTTTCTCTATATGTGTTTCCAGAATGTTCTGAAATGAATGTTCTGATTAACTACTCTTTAGAAGTGAGAAGAGGAGTTACATCAGAAGCCATTCATAATGTTCTGTAATGTGTCTAACATTTCATTACACGAATGGTTCAGAAGTTCATTACATTAAACCAGCTGTCACACGCTACCCTCAGAAGTTGAATGCGTGTTTCAACTCTAAAAGGTCATGCATGCGTGCACTGCTATTGAGACGTTGTTCCTAGGTAACTGTTCAGATTTAATCAAATCTCACGCCTCCCCTCAATGTCATATTTCATTAATTGCTAGTAATGATTAATTTTTTAATTTCAATGTTCAAAATTCTTTTTTGGTTTTATTACTCTAAAAATTCTTTTCTTCAAGCTATAAATACCTTGCAAAATTCCCCTCTTTTACTTTTTACTCTCTCTCAAAGTTTCAATAGCTTCTGCGTTTTGTGAAAACTCTCTCTATTTTTTTTTCAAAATCCTAAACCTAAATGTTCCAAATGGCTTCATCTTCATCCCCTTCCGAAAGCATTCCTGTTTCTTCAAGCAGCTCTCAACATGCGGAAAGATATGTCATTCCTGATAGAACAACGCTCATACCTGTTGATAGCTTGGAAGTGGTAAGTGAACTTATGGTCGATTTTGATAATCTGAAAGCAAATGGGTTTGATTTGTTTCCGGCTTTGGAGTTCCAAGGGTGGCAAAATTTCTTTAATCGTCTAGTTGGACCAGTGTTCCCTCATCTTGTCAAGGAATTCTGGATTCATGCCATTGCTTCACCAAAGGTCATTGTATCATTCGTCATGGGAAAAGAGATTTCCATCACTGAGAATATCATAAGGAGGCTTCTAGGCTTTGAAGGAAATGGTGTTACTGGAATCTCTAGTGGAAGAATGGATATGTCCAAAATTCATGCTGAGATTTTTACTATTGGGCAAGCGTCAAACAGGGTCAGAGATTTGAAGAACATATATAAAATCTGGGTAAGAATTATTCATGGATGCATTCACCACAGGAAGGAAACCAGTTCTCCTGACTACATCAATGATGACCAACAATATCTTCTATTCTGTCTTGGCACAAACATTAAGATTGATCTGCCCTATCTTCTGTTTAACCATCTAGGGACGCATGTGAAGGAAACCACGGAAGCTGAAAGGGTAAAAAACCCTTAGTCAAAAAGAAACTGGATCCCTCTGGGACGATTAATCTCAAACATTCTGACATAGAATGGTATGATAGATCATTTAGAAGACGCCAACTTGCTTGGAGAATTGGAGCCCACGTGTGGAAAAGCTCTGACTGGGAAGAACCTTCTCAAAAGGAAGCTGATTGACAAACTTCTGGTGGAACCTACTCTCTATGTGTCAGCAGCTGTCACCAGAAGGAGAATCTCTGTAGAATATTTTCCTCTCTTCAACTCTGGTGATCATCCTGAGATCATTCTGCATTTCATTGAAGCGTGCAAGGAGAGCGGCATTCCCATTGACCCAACATGGATTTAAGGAAGAAATGTACCTGCTCTAGAAGTTTTTCTCTAGAAGTAGAAGAAAAGGAAAGATGGAGAAGGTCCCTCTACTCGTCCTCAGAAGAAGAAGAAATCTTCAGGTATGTCCACTGAAACAATCTATGTTTGTGATTCTGTACATATATCACCATCTACTAAACCCTAAACTCTAGGAGATATTGAAGTAGACATAGACCTCACCATTCCCTCTGAACCCCTCCAAAATAACTCTCAAATTGATCAGGTTCTATCTGACATATACAATTTCGATATTGTAGCTACTACACAAACTCAACCACAACCACCACTCTCTCTACATATATCTCAACCTGACACATCTACTTCTGCTCCCCACCAACAAAACCAAAATACTCATGTTGAAAACCCTCTTCCAACATCCCCCATCAGACCTTTATCCCCAAGATCCTCTGAGTGGTATGATGGTTCTTAGAGACTACCAGGAATAAATGTGCCTTTGGCTACACAACCTCCATCCTTCATTATTCCCTCTGAAAACATCTTTGTTGTGACTGAATCCTCTGCACCTATTCCTTCTTCCTCAGCCCAAACCACCATTATCATCTCTCCTGACATCACACCTCCTACGTCACCAGAAATTCCCACACCTACCTCACCTGAACGCTCATCACCTCACTCTCTAGAACAACCCTTTAGTCCATTCTCATCAGAACCTCCTGAACCATCTGAATCTTCTGAATTTCTTAGGACTGTAGTTGATCCTGAATCTATACGCTATCTGCAAATAAAATCCACCAAAAAGGCTATTCCTAAACAAACTCCAAAACCTGTTCAGTCATATGTTATTGTATGCTTTCAGAATTTTGCAACAAAAATGTAGACGTGGATAAACCTGCTGAAGGCAAACAGTGCCAACAACCTGAACCCAGCTGCATGTGATTTTTTGTGGGAAGCACTCAGAAGGAAATTCAATGATGAAACCTTCAATTTGCAAGATCTGTGCTATTCTCAAGTTCTTGAGAATTTCACCCAGCATCTGAATGCCTTTAAGGCAGAAGTGGTAAATATCTGGGATAAAAAGTCTCCACTGCAGATTACCAACGCTCCATTACCACTTGCTGACCACATGAAATTTCAGAAGATGAATCTGAAGACGGCTCTGAGTCAGATCCCAATCCCTTGGCAATGACTCTGTATCACCAACCTTATGCTAAAGCTGCCTCTGAGAAAGTGCCAACTCTTCTGATTGATATTGGCACCCTCCTCTCCAATGTTGTAGGCTCAGGCTCTGCTGCTTCTGCTCCAAAGGTTGTATCTTCTGAAGCTGCTTCAAAATCTGCTCCCTTTTCGCTGGTGATGGATACTCTGAATGAATTGAAGAAGGAAAATGAAGCCATCCATGAACGGTTGGACAAACAGGATGAAACCAACAAGGAAATCAGAACTTGGATGATGAAACAAGAGGAATCCTTAAATTAAATCAAGAATCTTCTTCTTTCTCTTGTCTCTCGTCAATCTTAGTTTTAATTTTTTTTCCAATTTTCTTGTTGTTTTGTACCTCTGTCTTTTGAATCTTCAATATATAAATATTTTGAATCTCTTCATTTTTTTTACTTTTTGATTATGAAAAAAAGGGGGAGAAAATAAGATTATTTTGATCTGATCCATGATAACAGTTATGGGACTAAGTCTCAAACATTCCTAACAAAATACAAATCTCTTTTCTGTTTAAGAGATATGCAGGTACCTCAAGACTCTGAAAAGACTAAGCTCTGAACATCATCTGGAAAAGAACTGCTAAAGAAACTCTGAAAGAAAAACGTCTAAAAGCTCTGAAGAACAAATCTCAGGAAGTTTCCCTTATGCTTTTAAACTCTTTGATTATTTTTTTCAGAAGAATAAATATCAATCTTAGGGGGAGATTCTCACCCTTGCACAAATTTTTTTAAATCAAAATCTGAATTGTTTTGTCATCATAAAAAAGGGGGAGATTGTTAGAACAAAGTTTGGTTCTAATCATATCTTAGAGTTTTGATGATAACAATGAAATAAATTTTGTGAAATATATTTTATACTCTAATGTGTATGTTCTCTAAATTCAGATGATGTTCTGACTCATGCATCTTAAGAGAGAAACATCATTCTACATAAGTTTAAAGCAAACTCTGAAGGAAGCACTCCAAGGAAAACTCTGATGAAAAGCAATCTTAAGCAACCTCTAATAAAGCTAGCTGAAGCAAAGCTTTGAAAGAAGCACGCTGAAAGAAACTTCTAATAATGCAAGTTGAAGAAAACTCTGATGAACATAAAATGAAAAATACTCTGATAGAAGAATAGTTAAAGTAAACTCTGAAGTGGCAACGCTGCAAGCAAACTCTTAAACTTCCAGAGACAAGCTCTGACAGTACCGTTGGTCATTTAATGCTAAGACATCTAACACACTTAAGTGGTACTATGCACGATAACATTGGAAACATAAAGAGCAAGCCAACACGCATCATTAATGCATACACTCTCTTCAAGGCAATAACGATCAATACTGGAAGCTATATATAGAAGATAATTTGTTTCAAAGAAAGGTTACTGATCCATGAGAAACATACTAACGCTCACTGTTTTCATTCTTGTAAACTAATATTGTATAGTGGGTAAATCTTAAGTATTGGGCAACAATCTTAGTGATAAATAATAGTTTGTGATAAAGCTTATTAGAAGCATTCTGATTCACTACTGTTAAGAGATAATTTTTGTAAGTGTTCCTTGAGAGACCAGTTGGATCAGATTTCTCAAGAGGGCTAAGACTAGTTGAGTATTAGAGGTGTTAGTCACTTGCAGTTGGCTTGTGCATTGTATTGTTAGTCACAACAATTTGGTTATGAATTTTTAATCAGTTTGATTATAGTGGATTAAGTCCTTGTTGAGAGAGGAAAAATCACTTTGGCGAGTGGACTGGAGTAGTTATAGTTTCAAAACAAACCAGGATTAAAATACCTGTGTCCTTCCATTAGTATTGCGCGCGAAAAAGGAAAAACTTATTCAACCCCCCTTCTAAGTGTTTTCTAACCCTTCACCACCAAGAGGATTAATAGTGTTGTGAATGAGGATTATGTTCTTCGGTATTGTGTTCCCAAGTTGATCAATGAGGAAGCCCCTCAACTTCATGTGCATGCTCCTCTGGTGGATCTGGTTCAGTATAATGAGCAACAAGCATATGTTTACAACTGGAACATGATGGAGAATTAGATGGGAGCTTCTTTCTTCATTCATGATTCTATGTAGATGTTGTATCAACAACAGGTTACACCGGGGGAGGTTCTGACTTTTCTGACTCGGGAGGAGTTTTTTGCTAATGCAAATTACCTTGTGGACAGGCCATTCTTCCAAGAGGGGGAAGCAACTAATGGTGCGAGTAGTGATGAAGAGCAAGAAGATGAAGAAGTTGTGGGGAGCGATGACGAGTTGAGCAGTTGACTTGGCGGAGATTGGTTTGCCGTTATTATTATTTTTTATTTATGTTTTATCTTTTATTTAGTCTTTTGTTTTTAATTTTTAGACAATTATCTTGACGTTGTTCCATCCTTTTAAGGATGATGTTTTATGGTGTATTGTGGTTGTACTTTGATTCTAATACTTTTGGAAGCATTTTATGCCATGGATGCTTTTGGTACACCACTTTGAGGTGTTTTTGGGATTTTTAACTTTAAGGTATTATATTAGTAAGTTTAAATTGTGTATAAAGTTGGTTAGTTTGTTTTAAATTAAAAAAAAAGTTTGATGTTTTGTTCCTTAGTTTGACAACTTCGAAGAAACCTAGTGGACTTGTATAAATGCAGTTCAACTTCCAATTGAGTGGTGATAATATGAATTAAATTGTAGTAACAACTTCAAGGTACATGTTTATTGCTTTCTAAGCTTAACATAAATATGAAACTTATGGTTTGTGCATAATGTCATACCTTTAAATCTTATACAATATTTGTCAATTATGAATCACTTTAGAACTTAGCCTTGCGTAAGGAAGTTTTTCATTATGCACTAAAATACGGGAAACTAACATTCTTGTTAACTCGATCTTATTATGTTTAATCATGCATGTGTATTGATGTGTGAAAGTTGGAAAATAATCAAAGACATTTATTGTTTTATTTTGAGAAAAACCATTTGAACCAAATGAATAATCAATCTACCTTGAGAGTGAGTGATCACTTGTTAGTCCCAATTGAGCCTTTCTATCAAGATCCTTGTGATGGTTGAATTGTGTAAATATTGAAAATGAATAACAAATTCATCATTACGTTTTTAGTAAGGATCTTGATTTTTGTTTGAGAAATTTGTGAACCCTCAACCTCAATTTGGTTGCTTTTATTCTTTATTTACCTTAGTGTATGGGAATATTCTTGCTACTATGTTGGGTTGTGTTCAAAGTTGGAAACAAATATGTAGGTTGTTTGTTGAGAAAGAAAAAGTGGTTAAAGAAGAAAGAAAAGAAAAAGTGAAAAAAAAATGATTGAGAATAAGAATCAATAAAATTAAGCTCTTAAAAAGAAAAAGAATTGAAAAGCCAAGGGCATAAATTGTGCCGACATAAGAGCTCATGATTGTATGTTATATCTAAGAAAAGAATACAAGAGGAGTAAAAATGTTTAAATTGTGTATTGGTGGAAAATTGAATGTTCTCATGTGTTAGGCAATTTAGTTTCAATTACCTTGAGAAATATCCCTTCCTTGTAACTAAGCCAAATTACAACCCTTTTAATGCCTGGTTATTCTTGCTTAGCACATTTGATGCTTTTTGTGTGATGAATGCATGATTTGATCCAGATGTTGGCATGATTGTTGGATGAGTGAAAAAGCCTTTTTGTCGTTTCTCATCCATTAATGAGTGTGTGTTTAGGTGTGATTCATTTTTGAGTTGTATTATTTTGGAAATTTGGATATGTATTTTGCACTTAACCATTGTTTCATACTTATGGTTGGATTTAGTTATTAGTAAGAATTATCTTATTTGTTCTTGTTCATTTGAACCATAAAATTGTCTTGTGCTAAAAACTTGTTGTTTCTTAATTTTGTGGTTTGTCTTGGTTTTCTTTTAGTTGGAGAATTTTTATTTAGGGATAAACAAAATGCTAAGTTGGGGAGAATTGTTAAGGACCAAAATTTTAATATATTTGTAGACAATTTTGTGTTATTTACACTCTATTTTGATAATTAGTAGTGTTTAAGTTTGTAAAGAGATGTAAATAAGCAATTATATAGTTTATGAGGTAAATTAATTTGTTTAATTAGTTTTATGCTCATTTTGTAGGTTTTGATGTTGGTCATTGGAGCATTGGAGCTTTGGGCAATCTAGAGCCAAGAGTGAGGTGCAACAAGTTAAAAATTAGAGATTTGTTCAGGCTAGCACGCTAAGCGCAATTTGCAGCGCTATGAAGATTTGTGGATTTGACAAAATACCATCTTTTTGGGCCCGCTAAGCGGCCTCGTCCAACTTAGCACGGTCCACTGAGTTAGAAAAAGATATTTTCATCGAGTTCGCTTAGCGTGCTCGGGCCGCTTAGTGGGACTCACTTTTTGGGCACTTGTATTAGTAGCATTTTTTGTGATATTTTGGGAACTAACTCTTGTAAAACACACAAAAATCAGATATTTAGGTCTAAGAAATACTTTTTATCTTTTATAACTCAAGATCAAAGATTTCTACCTTAAATCTTTGATATTTTCTACTTGATATTCATCAAGCCTCCTACTTTACTTGTTGATCAAACTACCAAGATGATGGATAGCTAAATCCTTCTTTGTGTCAAGATTACAGGTAGATAATCTTCACCTTTGTATGTATTTAGCTTAATATTTTGTATGTGAACATGTTGATGATAAATATATGGTGAAATTTTTTGTTTTATAGTTTATATTTGAGTTGATCTTTATTGAGAAGTATGTTTATCTCTTGACCTATGTTTTCACTTATCAATGAACAATTTCTAGACATAGTTTTGTGAGTTGATATTCACTAACATTGAGCTTTTAAAGTTATCAAATTGATAGTTAGGTAGAGAGATCATCTAAGGATCAATTTGATAAAACTTACAATTTGTTTTAGAGATGAAACATCTTGAGAGGATATGTGATTATATTTATTATTAATGAGTTCACATACTTTATTGAGAAAATACGTCCGAAATAGATTATCGAGCCCTAATATTAACACGCTTTTACCAAACATTTAAAACCAAAACTTTATTTTCCCTATACTTGATACTTTGCATGAAATCAATATTTTCCGTTACTAAAATCAAAATCAAACCCTTTTATGAAACTTAAGCTTAAAACAATTATAACTATAAAATAGCGGTGTGATACGGTGGCAGAATCGATTGTTAATATTGGTTTGCATTTTTTGTTTGCAAATGTCGCGGTAAGCAAGAGTTGCCACCGACTTTTCTTTTATCCAACAAAGGAAGGGTGAAAAGAACAAAAAAAGACCTTTTTCGAGATTTTCTGAGTAAGAGGGGTAGATTATGGAAAGGGAAGGTGTTAGTATCCTTTCCATCCGTGGTTTTCCACGGGCTCTTAGGTACTTGCTCATTTTTGAAAACTATTTGTGTTTGTGTGTTTTGAAAGTTTTTTGTTTGCTTTATGGTAACTCTTGTATCAGTCCTCAAGAGTGTGATAAATCATTTTTTGAAAAGAAGTTTGAAAGTGTGTAAGTGTAAAAGAAGATTTGAGCAAGTACTTAATAACTATCTGCCTACTCGAAAAAAAAGCGTTATTTTCCTCCTTTCCTTTAGACAGTGTTATCCTACTAATAATGAGTACGTAGCCCTATCGTTTGGATGTTGAGGGACTATCTAAAGGGACATTTATGGTCATTGAAGGAAACATGCAAGGATACCTTAGCATTTCGAAGGGACTATCATCATATAGGCAACATCGAGGGAGAAGATCATTTCTCGTAGGCAACTCGAGGGACGTTAAGGGACCATTATCTTTATGATGACTTTTAGAATGAGGGTATTTGCTAAGATATCCCTACGTTCGAGGTACATGACCATTGTTTTCTGAGGCAACCAAGTGAGGAGTACCCTAAGGGTACAAGTGTGTAATAGTGTGTTCAATTCAGATATTTATCTTGAAGTTAGTGACCTAATGGTTAATTGATTTAGTCTTATCGTGCATGCCTAATTACTAACAGTTTATATACAATCATATAAGAAATAAAAAGCGAGAAATAAAGTTCCTACAGCTATTACAAGGCTTCGGGACAGTTACAGTTATATCTGACTAAAAATGTAAAGTGCGAAAAATGAAAATCCTAATTAGGGCTATTACAATCCATAGGCAGATACATAATCAGGAAATAAAATACATGCGCGATAAAATTACAAACCATAGGCAGATACATAATAATATAAGCGCGCGAAATAAAGAAACGTCTAAAAACCTAGTAAAAATTCTAAGTAACTAAGAACATATTTTTGTTTGTTTTTTTATTTGATTTTTAAATAAAATAACTAAGTGAAATAAATACCTAAAATTTAATTAGAGAAGTAAAAAAATTGGAGGCAATAAATCCTAATTCTAATGTTTTTTTTTGTATTTTTTATTAAGAAAATAACTTAAATTAAATGGAACCTAAGTCTAATTTGATTTTAAATTAATAAAATAACATTAAATTAATTAATTAATTACTTAATATAATTTTAAAAAGAACCTAAATCTATTTATTTTATTTTTTTTATGACTTATTAAAAAAATGACTTTTGAAAATAATAAACAAAATAAAATAAAATGAGAAAATAATTGAACATGTGCGTGACATCAAAAACAAAATGGGGGGTGTTGTTAAAATTTTTGTCTGGCCCAAATGAGGCCAAGCCCGTGACATCTTGGGATCCTGTGGGGACGACCTCTGAGTGTCCATGTTGGTCTACACATCCTGGGTGTTAGATATGGATCCCATATGGATTTGCTGGCATAGATCTGAAGAGTATGGTGTGCGATTGAGTATGTGAAACACTGGATCTGTTGAACAAATATTAGAAAAAATACAACATGCATGACTAGGGACTCGAACCCCAATCCTTTCCTTAACACGCGCACTTCATCACCATCTGAGCTACTGATCATTCATTGATCCAAATAATAAAACAATATTATATACCAAAGTTAATCAGAAATATCCAAAAAATAAAAAAATGCGCGCTGGATTTGAATTGTCCAGTGAGAAGCTGTCACACATTCATCTTCCTCCCTCATCCGTCGTCTTAGCCTTGGACCTATAGTGTCAGTTCTTGTCTGTCACTATAGCACCTGTAAACCAAAAAAAACAAATATACGCATGATAAACTTATGGTGAGGCCATGGATGAATTGGCCTCAACTTCCCGAGCACACAGAGATCCTTGGTTAGGCCTAATTTTGGCTATTTCCAGAAATCCTAATTTTAAGCTTGGAACCCTAACAATGGTGGCATTCAATTCCTGCGTTAAAACTTAAATCTAACCATACAGAAATCTTGCAAACACAAGAGTGGTTAATAATGCATGATTAAAATGCGTTTATATCATATAAATCAAGGAAATCAGAGTAAAGAAAAACGCAAACCGTGAGGTGGTTATAACACGCTTCAGACTGTTTTGGGACTTGGTAATGGCTGGGAACGATCCAGGAGGCTTCCAGGAATATGTTTGATCCTTTGTTTGGGATTAAACCTAGCTGCAATTTGAAATTCAGGTTTGAGAATTTTTTAGTTTTTGGGTGAAATGTGCAGCAATTCTATAGGCTTTTTGTGCGTGCATTTGGCTGGCTAGAGTGTTGTTCTTATAGTGTAGATGGAGGAGACACCATTGAATGGAAAATATCATGGCCATAACTCATGTTTTCCAACAAAAACCAACAAATTCAAAGTCTTCCAAATTTGCCAAAGCATGCCTTATCCTTGCTTGAATGAACTATAAGATAGAACTAGGTTTGTTGGAATTTGATGATTGTAATAATAGTTTGGATATTATTTGTTATGTGTCATGAATGGATGATGAATGGAAATAACATATTTTGGCATTGTTTTCTATTCATGATATGTGTGATTGATGAATGTTATATGATTGCATTGTGTTAACGATATATGTGTGTTTTTGAAACGATGGATAATTCATTTTGATGGATTATTATGATATACGGTATCATTAAAGTTTGGTGATAATCTTAATTTTCATATAATTGGTTATGTTTACACATGCATGCATGTGGAGATTGAACTCCGGTTGGTTGCTTTGATCCTTATATGGAAATAAAAGTGGTGAATTATATGTTCATATTGGTTGATTTGATCCTTGTGTGGAAATAAAAGCGGTGAACTATATGTACATATTGGTGGGATTTGGTCTTGTTCAGATCAAAAGCGTGGCTCTGGTTCTAAATATTAAATCGGGAGAAAGGTGAACTGATATTCATGATGGTACCACATGCATGAGTCGCATTGAGTCGCATTGGAGTCGCATTTGTTGTTATGTGATGTTTTGCTTTGAATGCGTAATGTGTGTAATAATTGGGTTAACCATGACTTTGACGATGATTACAATGTATGTGATGATTGTGTGAATTATTCTACTTGGATATAATTGTCTTGGTACTTGTATTGGTGAAGCCATGTTGTATAGATAATTATACAAAGTGTGATGAATTCTTGGAATGTATACGTGTTTTATATATATATATATATATATATATATATATATATATATATATATATATATATATATATATATATATATATATATATATATATATATATATATATATATATATATATATATATATATATATATATATATATATATATATATATATATATATATATATATATATATATATATTCATAATGATGTGAATTCTCACCCTTCTGTTGTAATGATGTTCTATGTAACATCGCACAGGTACCGAAGATAGCCGTGATACTTACCAGGATTAGTCAGAGGAGTTAGATCCTTATCTATCTGTTTGTCCCTAGGTAGTGAGTCACTACTCTAGTCTATGTAACACGGGGGGCGGGGGGGGGGGGGGTTGAACTCATCTTTATTTGAAGAGATATTGTTATTTTTCTTATTTGAATTGTATGTTGAGAGTTTATGTTGAGTGGCCTCAGTTCCTAATGATTTTAGATCCATGACTTGTTATGAGAATTTATGATTATAATATGGGATATAATCATTATTATTATTTGAGTAAAGAACTATTCTGTTGTAATGTGCATGATTTTGAAAACATGAAGTTTGAATACGTGTTATGATCATGACCAGTATACATGTTTGAATTTCATGGATATTTTGTGAATTCAAAATGTGACGCTCTCTTTGAGATGCATGTTATTTTACTCTAATTATGCTATTAATGCTATGTGGGATTAAAGGGTGTTACAATAGTGGTATCAGAGCAATGGTCAGTCAGATTGGCCAGGTTACTAATGGGTTTAATCCATGTTGTATTTGATTTGTGTATATGACACAATCGATATTATTTATCTGACAAGTGTTGTTGTTTGTTTATTTTTTAGGAATCTTAGGATGATGGCTGCCAGAAGGAATAATGATGCTCTTGTTGAGGCCTTGAGAATGTTGGCTGGATCTATTGGGCAGATTCCTCAGGCGAATATTGGTAACAAAGTTGAGGATGATGAGTTTCGTGCTTTGGGGAAATTTCAGAGGAACAGTCCTCCAACCTTTGAAGGATAGCATGAACCTGGCAAGGCGCAATCATGGTTGAAGGCAATTGAAAAGATCTTCCAAGTCATGAATTGTACTGATGCGCAGAAGGTGTAGTTTGGTACTTACAAGCTGGAAAAGGAAGCTGAGGACTGGTGGAACAATACTGTTCAAAGGTTTGATGAAGATGGTATTGTGGTTACTTGGGCTCTTTTTCGTGACGAGTTTCTGGAAAACTATATTCCAGAAGATGTGCGAGGAAAGAAAGTGGTGGAATTCCTTGAGCTGAAGAGGGGTAATAGGACGGTAGCTGGGTATGCGGCTAGATTTCAAGAGCTGATTAAGTATTATCCTCATTACAATACCACTAATGCTGAGAGGTCTAAGTGTCTAAATTTTGTGAATGGTTTGAGACCTAATATCAAGAAGGCTATTGGTTACCAATAGACTGCTTGTTTTTCTAAGTTGGTAAACACGAGTAGGATTTATGATGAAGATAACAGGGAGAGTGCTTCTTACTATAAGAGTTTGAATGATGGGAAAGGAAAAGGTCAATTCCATGGGAAGATGTATAATGATAAGAGGAAACAATACGCTGGTTATGGCAAGAAGACAAGTGGGAGAGGAGCTTCTACTCCAATTAAGTGCTTCAAGTGTGGTGTAGAAGGACATTGTGCTTCTGAATATGGGAAGGGTGTTGGGAAGTGCTTTAAGTGTGGCAAGCCAGGTGACAAAGCTAATGATTGCAGGGTTGGTTCGAGTGTGAATTTCTACAATTGTGGTGTGCAAGGGCACTTTAGCACCAAGTGTGATAAGCCAAAGAAGGAGCAAGCTAGATGGAAAGTGTTTGCATTGTCTAGTTCTGAGACCGCTGTTGAGGATAGACTAATCCGAGGTACGTGCTTTATTAACGGTACACCTTTGATTGCTATCATTGATACTGGTGCAACACATTCTTTCATTTATTTAGATTGTGTTAAGAGGTTGAATCTTAAATTGTCTGATATGCATGGAAATATGATTATTGATACTCCGGCTATGGGTTATGTGTCTACTTCTGTTGTGTGTTTGAATTTTCCACTGATTATCTTTGGTAGAGAATTTGGGATTGATTTAGTTTGTCTTCCGTTAGATCAACTTGATGCGATTCTTGGTATGAATTGGTTGGAGTTCAATCATGTTTATATCAATTTTTTTGATAAGACAATTATCTTTCGTGATTCTGGTTTCGAGAGGAATTTGTTTTTGTCTGCTAAGCAAGTAGATAAGTCTGTGCAAGATGGTTTCATGTTGTTTGCTTTGTTAGCAACGTTGGATCTCGGCGAGAAGCAAACTATGGGTGAGTTGCCTCTTGTCAGTGATTTTCCTGAGGTGTTTCCTGAAGATGTAAGTGATTTGCCTCCAGAACGTGAGGTGGAGTTTACGATAGACTTAGTTCCTGGAAATAGTCCTGTTTCGATGGCTCCATATCATATGTCCACTTCTGAGTTGAAAGAGTTAAAGAGTCAACTTGAGGATTTACTTGAGAAGAAGTTTATTCGTCCGAGTGTGTCACCGTGGGGTGCACCTGTTTTGTTGGTTAAGAAGAAAGAAGGTAATATGAGGTTGTGTGTTGATTATAGACAATTGAACAAGGTGACTATTAAGAATAAATATCCACTTCCGATGATTAATGATTTGATGGATTAGTTGGTTGGGGCAAATGTGTTCAGTAAGATTGATTTAAGGTCTGGGTATCATCAAATTCGTGTGAAGGCTGAAGATATTCAGAAGACTGCTTTTAGGATGAGGTATGGTCATTATGAGTATTCTATAATGCCGTTCGGTGTGACCAATGCATATGGTGTATTTATGGAATATATGAACATGATTTGTCATGAGTATCTGGATCAATTTTTTTTTGTGTTCATTGATGATATTTTGATCTATTCTAAGAGTGAAGAGGATCATGCTGAACATTTGAGGATTGTGTTATCTGTGTTGAAGGAGAAGTAGTTGTATGCTAAACTTTCTAAGTGTGAGTTTTGGTTGAAGGAAGTGAGTTTCCCTGGGCATGTGATTTCGAGTAGGGGTATTTCTGTTGATCCTGCAAAGATTGAGGTTGTGTCTCAATGGGAAGCTCCGAAATCTATTTATGAGATTAGAAGTTTTCTTGGTTTGGATGGTTATTATTGGAAGTTCATTGAAGGTTTTTCTAAGTTGGCGTTACCTTTGACGTAGTTAACTAGGAAGGGTCAAGCTTTTATTTGGACTTCACAGTGTGAAGCTAATTTTCAAGAGCTTAAGAGAAGGTTGAAAACCGCTCCTATTTTTATTTTTCCGAATCCGACAGAACCTTTTATGGTTTGTTGTGATGCTTCTTTGATGGGTTTAGGCGGTGTGTTGATACAAAATTGACAAGTGGTAGCTTATGCTTCCAGGCAACTTAAATTTCATAAGAGGAATCATCCGACACATGATTTAGAGTTAGCTGTTGTGGTGTTTGTATTGAAACTTTGGAGTCACTATTTGTTTGGATCGAGGTTCGATGTGTTTAGTGATCACAAAATTTTGAAGTATCTGTTTGATCAGAAAGAGTTGAGTATGAGATAAAGAATATGGTTGGAACTCTTGAAGGATTATGATTTTGGTTTGAATTACCATTTGGGTAAAGCGAATGTTTTAGCTGATGCTTTAAGTAGGAAGTCTTTGCATATATCAATGTTGATGGTGCAAGAGTTGGATTTACTTGAACAATTTCGAGATTTGAGTTTGGTTTGTGAAGAGACTTCTTCTGGTGTTAAGCTTGGTATGTTGAAGCTTACTAGTGGTATTCTTAACGAGATTCGAAAAGGACAGAAATCTGATTTGAGTTTAGTTGATCGATTGGCATTGATCAATCAAGGCCGAGGTGGTGATTTTCGGATTGATAAGAATGGTAGCTTGAGATGTCGTGATAGAGTTTGTGTTCCGGATGTGGGAGATTTGAATAAAATAATTCTTGATGAAGGGCATCGTAGTGGTTGGAGTATTTATCCAGGAGCTACTAAGATGTATTAAGATTTGAGGAAATTATTCTGGTGGTCAGGTATGAAGAAAGATATCGCATAGTTTGTTTATTCTTGTTTGATTTGTTAGATGTCTAAGGTTGAACATCAGAAACCGTCTGGGTTGTTGCAACCGTTATCCATTCCTGAGTGGAAGTGGGATAGAATTTCTAAGGGTTTTGTTTTGGGTTTCCCGAGGACTCCGAGTAATTATGATTTTGTTTGGGTCATTGTAGATATATTGACAAGATCTGCTCATTTTGTTCCGATTAGGATTGATTATCCAATGGAGATATTTGCTAAGGTGTATATTGAGAAGGTTGTGAGTTTACATGGTGTGCTGTCGAGTATTGTTTCCGATAGAGATCCGAGGTTTACTTCAAATTTTTGGGAAGGTCTACAAAGTTCTTTGGGTACAAAGTTGCATTTGAGTTTAGCGTATCATCCACAAACAAATGGTCAGGCTGAGAGGACGATTCAGTCACTTGAGGATCTTTTAAGATCTTGTGTTTTGGATCAAGGAGGTGCTTGGGATAGTTACTTTCCTTTGATTGAGTTTACTTATAATAACAATTTCCATTAGAGTATTGGAATGGAAACGTTTGAGGCTTTGTATGGACGAATGTGTAGGACGCCTTTGTGTTGGTATGAATCTGGTGAGAGTGTCGTGGTTGGACCTGAGATAGTTCAACAGACTACGGATAAGATCAAGATGATTTGAGAAAAGATGAGGATTTCTCAGAGTCGTCAAAAGAGTTATCATGATAAGAGGATGAAAGCGCTTGAGTTTGAGAAGGAGGGTCATGTATTTTTGAGGGTTACTCCGGTAACTGGTGTTGGTAGAGCTTTAAAGTCGCGTAAGTTGACGTCGCATTTTATTGGTCCTTATCAGATTTTCGAGAAAGTAGGTGAAGTGGCATATCGGATTACTTTACCACCATCACTTGGTAATCTTTATGACGTGTTTCATCTATCTCAGTTTAAGAAATACATTACAGATCCGTCCCGTGTTGTCCAATTAGATGATGTGCAAGTAAGGGGTAATTTGATCGTTGAGGCATCACCTATGCAGATGGAGGATAGGGAAGTGAAGAAACTTCGAGGTAAATAAATCGCTTTGGTAAAATTGGTTTGGGGAGGACCAGAAGATGGTAATGTGACTTGGGAGCTTGAGAGTCAGATGAAGGATTCGTATCCTGAGTTTTTTGTTTAAGGTAATTTTCGAGTACGAAAATCTTTTTAGTGAGGGAGAGTTGTAACATCCCGATTTATATTTGGTATTATTAAATTATTTTATTAATTATTACATTTTATGGTAATTAATTTAATTGTGTGATTTGGTGAATATTTGAATTATTAGAATATATATGTTATTTGAATAATTGAGTTTATGAGTAAGAATAGAAAATAGCTAATTGGGCCTAATAATGAGAAATAGAAGTAATAAGGAGGTGTGAATTACTAATCCCAATAAGAGAACTATAGTTATTAAGGGTTATGAGAAATAATAGATTAGAACTCTCATTTTGTGAAAAGAAGAGAAGAACAAGAAGAGAATAAGAGAAAGAGGAAGAGAGAAGAGGCAAAACTTAGAGGTGAATCTTCAAGAGGTAGGGGGAATCCTGATTATTATGGGTGTGTATGGTATGCAATGGGTAGTAACATGCTAGGTGTGATTTGATTTTCAATTTCTAGATCTAAACGCTCACATGTTAGGGTTTGTGTAGAAATCTATGGATTTGATAGAAATTGATGTGTTGAATGGAATAGAATGAGTACCTTCATGTTAGGATGATTTATTATTGATAAAATTGGCAAACATGATATTTTGTAGTGACGGGTAGTGTTTTTGATAAGAAAAATCGTGTGGAAATTAAGTTAAAATGTAGAAAAAACCATGTTTTAGAAGTTTGAGTAGACTCAAACTGAAGGGGGGTCGGCGCGAGACAAATCTCCAGGCAAGGAAGTGTTGTCACATAGTTTTGTGTTGACTCATAGTTATTTTTCTTTAACTCATTCTTTGGGTCGACTCATACAGGGGTTTGCGTCGACTCATATAACAAGTTTTCTGGCAGATTTTGTAACGGCCATAACTTTTGAACCGTAACTCCGTTTTAGGCGTCGTTCGAATCGTTAGAAAGATAACGTAATAAACTATAGGATAGAACTAGGTTTGTTTGCATTGTATGATTGGAATAATAGTTTGGATATTATTAGTTAATTGTCATGAATGGAAATAACATGTTTTGGCATTGTTTCCTATTCGTGATATGTGTGATTGATGAATGTTATATGATTGCATTGTGTTAATGATATATGTGTGTTTGTGAAATGGTGGATAATTCATTTTGATGTATTATTGTGATATGTAGTATGATTAAGGTTTGGTGATAATCTTAATTTGCATATAATTGGTTATGTTTGCACATGCATGCATGGGGAGATTGAACTCTGGTTGGTAGCTTTGATCCTTATATGGAAATAGAAGCGGTGAATTATATGTTCATATTGGTTGCTTTGATCCTTGTTTGGAAATAGAAGCGGTGAACCATAAGTTTATATTGGTGGGCTTTGGTCTTGTCCGGATCAGAAGCGTGGCTCTGGTTCTAAATATTGAATCATGAGCGAGGTGAACTTGATGTTCACGATGGTACCACATGCATGATTCACATTGAGTCACATTGGAGTCGCATTTGTTGTTATGTGATATTTTGCTTTGAATGTGTAGTGTGTGTGATAATTCGTTTAATCGTGACTTTGATGATGATTGCAATGTATGTGATGATTGTGTGAATTATTCTACTTGGATATAATTGTCTTGGTACTAGTATTGGTGAAGCCATGTTGTATAGATGATTATAGGAAGTGTGATAAATTCTTAGAATGTATGCGTGTTATATATATATATATATATATATATATATATATATATATATATTCATAATGATGTGAATTCTCACCCTTATGTTGTAATGATGTTTTATACGACATCACACAGGTACCGAAGATAGCAGTGATACTTGCCAGGATTAGTCAGAGGAGTTAGATCCTTATCTATCCGTTTGTCCCTAGGTAGTGAGTCATTACTCTAGTCTATGTAACACCAGAGGGGGGGGGGGGGGGGGGGGGGGGGTTGAAATCATGTTTATTTTAAGAGTTATTGTTATTTCTCTTATTTGAATTGTATGTTTAGAGTTTATGTTGAGTGGCCTCAGTTCCTAATGATTTTAGATCCATGACTTGTTATGAGAATTTATGATTATAGTATGGGATATAATCATTATTATTATTATTATTATTATTATTATTATTATTATTATTATTATTATTATTATTATTATTATTTGAGTAAAGAATTATTCCGCTGTGATGTGCATGATTTTGAAAACATGAAGTTTGAATACGTGTTACGATCGTGACCAGTATGCATGTTTGAATTTCTTAGATATTTTGTGAATTCAAAATGTGACGCCCTCTTTGAGATGCATGTTATTTTACTCTGATTATGCTGTTTATGCTATGTGAGATTAGAGGGTGTTACACGTTACATTGAAGATCTAGATTTTAGATCTTCAAATCATATAATGAAAGGGTAGATCAAATGTTGTGTGCAAGGAGATCTTCAATCGCTTTTGCACCCATTTGTTTCTGATATAAACAAAAAAAAGGATTAGATACAAAAAAAGGGTTAGATAAATAAATAATATTTTTCTCAAATAAATATTTAAGAACAAAAACCTTAAACCCAAATAATTTTTTGCTCTTGCAATCCATCATAGAGAACTTTTCATAGTGAACACTCTTCATGATATTACAATGCTTGAGAGGCACAAGTCTTGATATTCAGTATACTTTTATAGTGGAGGTTTTTATGTTTCATGCGGATTACTAATGGTAATGTCTTGAACGTTGATAGTCATGCAATGGACGACAAGTATTTGATTAAGGATTTGTTAAATGTACAAATTTTAACGCTAAATTTTACGTTGGTTTTTTAGGAAAATCGACGTGTTATAACATTTTAACTTAAAAATAAAAAATACAATTAAATAGAGATTCCAATTTTAATGTTATAATTTAATGTTAGAGTTTCCCCCGGTTTTGTAAGAAAATCGACGGGTTAGAATATTTAATTTACAATTAAAAAATCAAATTAACAGTGAATTTAGAACAACATGGTGGCGCTCATGCATTGGAAATGTCTCTTTCAGGTTATCACTAGAATATCAATGATCATCTTATTTTAAATTTGTAACGTCTCTTTTAGATTATCAAAGAGGCTTTTGAGCTATTTAAATGTCTAATTACCAACTCATTGATTCAAAGTATTTTCCTCTTTTCAACTTCTCATTACCAACTCCTTGTTTCCTTGTTACGAACTTATCAAAAATGAATGCAAATCTGTTGTTTGTTATCAAAGAAAAGTATGTTAACTTCAATGATTTCGAAGGTTTAGAAAAAATGTTGAGGGAAGATGTTAACAAACAAAAGTTTAGTCGTTACTTTAACATTAAACATGGTCCCATAAACACTAACCTTCTTAAAGAGTTTTGGATGAATGCGTCCGTTGTGCCAGCTGGTGATAAAGAAATTACTCAGTCCTGTGTCAATGGCGATCATTTTTTCATTACTCCATCACTGATTACTTTTACAATCAATTGTGAAGAGTTTGGTAGTTGTGTTGAAGATTATGAATCCAACCATGTCTATGCAAATCTCCTTTACCTACTTTATGCCAACAACAACAATCTCACTAGTCCTGCTTCTCTATGCTCTATTCCAAAATTTTGGTTTCAACTTCTAGTGTCAAATCTCCTCCCAAGAGAGAAAGACATGGAAACACTTACTTGGTATGACAAACATATCTTGTTATTCTTCACCTACAACATGAGAGTTAATCTTCCTATTACCATTTTCAACTTCTTGAATAAAATGATAGAGACTTCTCGTGAGGAAAAGACTTTCCTCATGCCTTATGGAAGAGTTCTTTCTGAACTATTTAATAAGTTAGGGATGGTTAAGGTGATGTTGTAGTTGAGTGGACTGAGAAGTTTGAATTTGTTGAGTAGCTTTATTTTTTTGTGTTGTTGTAGTTGTATTGCACCCCAAAATTTTCCCTCCTATTTTCTTTGATCTGACTTAGACTCCTGCATTCATCTGTATATATCCCATTAGGTCATTAACATACATTTGCATTCAATAAAGCGCCCGAGGCTCAAAGTTCAGCGGTTGTGCGATATTAGGGTTTCACAACAGATAAGGTGTTCGTATCCAATAAGACTAAGGGGTTATTATTCATACAGATACATTCGAGACAAGAATCAAAATATGTCTCCTTCAAGTATGTGCTTGACAGCGTTTCATCAACCGAGGTTCATTAGGTTTTCTAAGTTATGGTCGTCTTGGTCATAGTTTTATCTGTATCCCCATGTTCACCTCCAAGTTGTCCTACGAAGTCATCTAAGAGCTACTAAATCAGACATTCATTATCCCCATGTGCTTAGTGTCCTCCTTTGATTAGGGTTTATTTCTTTACGCTTGGGATTGTCAGATGAATTTGGCAGGACTAATAGTCAGGGGTTCTTCGTCAATGACTAGCTAGGGTTTTCTTTCGACCTTTCTTTGTAAGTCAAAAGGAGGAATTTATTACTTAAGTCACATGATATGCGATCTGAGACTTCATACAGAGGACAAATGTGGATATACTGGTGCCTATTTTACCGTTTGATCTTTGTTTATCTTTGATTCAAATAGATTCTTTCCTTTAGCTAGTAGGTTGAGGAATGGTTTTGAGAATGAAATTATGAAACAAGGTAGTGGTAGTACTGCTAAGCAAGCTTCAATTAAATGCCAAAACTGTTAGTGATACTTAAACCCTTCAGAAGCTTATGGATTATAGTAGCTCGGCTGTATCTTTGTTTAAAGAGCTGGGAGGTATTAAACTTTTTGCTCAAAGATTGCATACTGAGGTTCACAGGGTCATTGGTTTTGTTGGAGAAAATGATAATTCGATGCTCACTGGTGAAATCATAAGACGTAATACTGATATGCTTCACTCATAAAAGTGTCCCTTAAGGCACTTGGTTCCGCAACTTATAACCCTGCTAACCCTACCAGATCTCAACACTATAATGATGGCCAATTTCCAGTAACTCTGGTCTCGATTTTCCAGAATGTAAATAAATTTGGAGGTGACATTTACTATTCTGTTGGTACTGTTATGAGCAAAATGATCCACAAATATCCTACATGCTTTTCTGCTCTGCATGAAATGGGTCTTCCTGAGGCTTTTTTTATCTTCAATTTTATCTGGAATACTCCCTTCTTCGAAGGCTTTGACATGCATTCTGAATGGTCTTGGGGCCATTTGTCTTAATGCCAAAGGTTTAGAGGTTGTCAAAGAAACATCATCACTGCAGTTTCTTGTTGACATCTTCACAAGTAAAAAGTATGTCTCAGCCATGAATGAGGCTATTGTTCCTTAGGCAAATTCTGTTGAGGAACTTCTACGACACGTGTCTTCATTGAGAGGTACCAGTGTTGACATTATCATTGAAATCATCCATAAGATTGCATCCATTGGAGACGGTAGTGCTGCAGGTTCTTCATGAAAAGCTAATGAGGGCAGTGCAATGGAAACATATTCTGAAGATAAGGAAAATGAAAACCATTGCTTCCTGGTAGGTTCAGAAGATTCTGCCGCTGAAGGGATAAGGGACGAGCAATTTGTTCAGCTATGCATTTTTCATTTGATGGTGTTGGTTCACCGAACTATGGAAAATGCCGAAACTTGTCATTTGTTTGTGGAAAGATCAGGAATTGAATCTTTATTGAAGCTGTTATTAAGACCAGCTATTGCACAATCCTCAGATGGTATGTCTATTGCTTTGCATAACACCATGGTATTTAAAGGATTTGCAAAACATCATTCCACACCTTTGGCACGTGCTTTCTGTTCAGGCCTTAGAGAGCACTTGAAGATAGTGATAACCGGTTTTGATGTGGACCCACGACCTTTGTTACTGGATCCAAGGATGACAACTGAAAATAACACTTTTTCTTCACTTTTCCTGGTTGAGTTCCTTCTCTTTCTTGCTGCTTCAAAAGACAGCCGCTGGATGACTGCTTTGCTTACAGAGTTTGGAAATGACAGCAAGGATGTTCTTGAAAACATTGGTCATGTCCACCGTGAAGTTTTATGGCAAGTTGCTCTACTTGAAAATACAAAGCGTGAGACAGAGAATAATGTTTCTAGTTCTTCAACTGATTCACAACAAGCTGAAGTTGATGCAAACGAAACTGAAAATCAAAGATTTAATTCTTTCAGGAAAATTCTTGATCCATTACTTATAAGAAGGACATCAGGCTGGGGAACAGAATCACAGTTTTTTTATCTTATTAATCTCTATCGAGATTTGGGCCGTGCCACTGGTTCTCCACACTGAACAAATTCTATTGGTTCTTCAAACAGGCGGTTGAGTTCCAGTAATCAGTTGAATCATTCTGGGTCTGTGGATGTTTCTGGGGCTAATAATAAGGAGCGTGACAAGCAGAGGACGCATTATACTTCTTGTTATGACATGGTCATATCACTTTCATTTCACATTACCCATCTGTTCCAAGAGTTGGGAAAAATAATGCTGCAACCTTCTCGCCGACGTGATGATATTGTGAGCATAAGCCCTGCTTCAAAATCAGTGGCTTCTACTTTTGCATGCATTGCTTTAGATCACATGAATTTTGGTGGCCATGTAACTGAAGCTTCAATATCAGCAAAATGCCGTTACTTTGGAAAAGTCATGGATTTTTTTATATTATTTTAATAGAGAGGACAAATTCTTGCAAGCCTGTTCTGCTGATTTGTTTGTATGGGCGTCGGGTTATTCAATTTCTACTGACCACGCTTGAAGCTACTAGTCAATTGCTCTCTACAGTTAATTGGACCCCTGCATCACCTATGGAAACTGATGATGGGAATGTGAAGCTTGATGACAAGCAAGATACAGATCATTCATGGATTTATAGTGCTTTAGCTAGCTATGGTAAACTTATGGACTATCTAGTAACATCATATTTTATATTATCATCATTCACTAAGCATTTGCTTGCACAACCCCTTTCAAATAGTGACACACCTTTCCTAAGGGATCCTGAGACTTTTATGAAAGTCCTCCAATCCACAGTGTTGAAGACCGTGCTTCCTGTTTGGACTCATCCTCAGTTTGGTGACTGCAGTTACGAATTTATTTCTGCAGTTATCTCTATCATTAGGCATGTTTATTCAGGGGTTGAAGTAAAAAAATGTAAATGGCAGTGGTGGTTCTCGTAATGAAACAACTATTTCTACCATTGTAGAGATGGGTTTTTCGCGGTCTAGAGAAGAGGAAGCTTTGAGACACGTTGGGTCAAATAGTGTAGAGTTGGCAATGGAGTGGTTGTTCTCACATCCAGAGGAAGTACCAGAAGATGATGAACTTGCCCGGGCACTTGCAATGTCCTTTGGAAGCTCTGAATCAGACACCAAAGATGCAGTTCCAAATTCAAATGCAAATACATCTGCTCAGCAGCTTGAAGAAGAGATAGTCCAATTTCCTTCTGTTGATGAATTGTTATCTACCTGCACAAAACTTCTGATGAAAGAACCTCTTGCTTTTCCTGTCCGCGACTTGCTTGTGATGATATGCTCCTAGGATGATGGTAAACACAGAACTAGTGTTGTCACATTTATTGTCGATCGGGTCAAAGAATATGGTATAGTTTCTAGCATTGAAAATTACATCATGCTGGTTACTCTTTTTCATATTCTTGCTTTAATTCTTAATGAATATCCCGTGGCACGAGAAGCTGCTTCCAAAAGTGGATTGATCAGAATTGCCTCCGATCTACTCAACCAGTGGGATTCTAGTCTTGATAGCAAGGAGAAACAGCAGGTGCCATAATGGGTCACAACTGCTTTTCTTGCCTTAGACAGGTTGTTGCAGGTGGATCAAATATTAAATTCTGAAATCACAGAGCAGCTGAAGAAGGAAGTTGTGAATAGCCAGAAAGCATCAATTACTATTGATGAAGATAGGAAAAGCAAGTTACAGTCTGCATTGGGACTCTCTATGAAGTATGCAGATATACATGAGCAGAAGAGACTTGTTGAGATTGCGTGTAGTTGTATGAAGAATCAACTTCCCTCCGACACAATGCACGTTGTTCTGCTACTATGTTCCAATCTTACAAGGAATCATTCTGTTGACCTTGCTTTTTTGGATGCTGGTGGTATAAGTCTACTTCTTTCTCTGCCAACAGGTAGCCTCTTCTCTAGGTTTGACAATGTTGCTGCTAGTATTGTCCGTCATATTCTTGAAGATCTATAAACACTTCGGAAAGCAATGGAATCCGAGATAAAACAAAATCTTTTAGCTGTGTCCAACCGACATCCAAATGGAAGGGTCAATCCTCGCAATTTTCTTTTAAATTTGGCTTCTGTGATTGCTCGGGATCCAGCAGTTTTTATGCAAGCTGCTCAATTTGATTGCCAAGCTGAAATGGTGGGTGAAAGACCTTACATTGTCTTGCTGAAAGACCGTTATAAAGACAAATCCAAGGATGAAGAAAAGGAGAGGGATAAATCATTGGATAAAGACCAAGGACAGAGTACTGATGGGAAGGTTGTTCTGGGAAGTACAACCACAGTAGCTTCTGGAAATGGCCATGGAAAAACTCACGATTCAAATACCAAGAGTGTCAAAGGTCATAGAAAACCTAGTCAAAATTTTATTGATGTATTCATCATCAGTTCACGTTCTACTTCGACGAGATGCTGAATTGAGCAGCAGTAGGGTCGCTTATCAAGAGAGTCCCGTTGGTTTGAGCATGGGTGGAACATTCTAACACATTCTTCATGATTTTCTTCCACATTCTCATAACTCCAATCAAACAAAGAAGTAGATGCAAGATGATTTTTCGGAGACCATCCATGCCTAAAGAGAAGTCCTCTGAGAATATATTGATAACCTCTGTGCTCAAACTGCTTGTTCTCAACCATCTCAAATGATGCAACATGAAGCTAAAGAGGCTGATATACATGCACTTTCTGAACTGAAGCGTGCTCTAGATAAGGAGGAGAGATTGCTAATAAAACTTTGAAATGCAAATAATGGCATATGGGAAAATCAAAATGGCATAGAATGTTTAAAAGATCCCGAAGGTTTCAAGAAACACTATGCCACGGTACAAGTTGAACTAACTGATGAATGGTACCCTATAAATGCCATTTTGGATGTTCCATTGTCAAAGCAGCTGGCTGCTGGAAGATTGTTTGTAGGACAGAAGCTTAGAAAATGGGAAACAGAAGATTAATTAACAGCTCATCAATTTCCTCCTAACAATTTTATAACTCCCTAACTAATTCTATAACTAACTCTAACAGTGATAACAGAAACTGCTAACAAAGGAAAACAGAATTCATAACCGACTCGATAATTACTTCTTCCTATAACCAATTACAAGGCAGATAACTAATTTTAACCAACCTCTAACCATTCTAGTAATAGGCTATTGTTCTAACAAATTTTCTTGAATCTCTAACAAACTTTTCTCAGCTAACCATCTATATAAACCTTCCTCTTCATCAATCTCGGGGGATCATTTTTTCCAGATACTGTTCTGGAGAATCACCGAAACCATCATCTTCAATTTCCCCTCTCTAAACTCCGTCTTCACCTCCACTCTCCATTGTTCGACCTTCAGCCAGTTCTCGAAGCTTCACCTCTCTCTGATTCATCATACAAAGTTCATTTTTCTCAACTTGCGATAACCTTCATAATTGTCATCATTTTCGCTCTTCTCCAACGCAAACGCACATAACCACAAAACCAAAGAAAAGTAAGACAATGAAGAAGGGATCAAGACGAAGCAAACAAGATCAAGAAGGACAATAGTTATATTACTTTACCTCTGGATTTCTGAAACACCAGCGACGTGTCTTCAATAGGTAATCTTCAATCTTCTTCTTTTTTATGACTTTTTTTTCTCTCGTTTGGTCTGAACCATAACCGCGAAGGGTGAAGCGTGGCGAATGATAAATCCACCATGTAATCTTGATCGGAAGCAATTTAGGGCTTAGGTTTCGTTGTTAGATTCGGGATAGAGGAAGAGAAATTGACGAAAGCCAGCAAAGGATTCGAATACAGAGGGAGACTTTAGGTTGTGTTAACAAGAAAGTTGAATTGGAACAGAGGAGAAGGGACGGAGTCATGGAGGCATCGTCGTTGTTGTTTTCGAATGTAGAAGAAAGGCTTTCTGCGTAAAGAAGCTGGAGGGGGCCGTTTACAGTAAACGCCGTCGTTTTGGAGTTTTTTTTTTCTTTTTCTCTTTTTATTATTATTCATTTTATTTAATTGTTATTTCAATGGTTAATTCAAAAAAAAAGAGAGGGGAACTTGTTATATTCTTTTTATTATTTTGCCTTTAGGAATTAATTCATGATTATTCGATTACTCGAGACTTGTAATCCACTTTTGCTCGTCAAGATTCGAGTCTTATGCAGGTTTTTTTTGTATGTTATATGGATACGCTCGAGATGCCGATTGTGATTTATTTTCACATTGATGATGCTTCAATAATTATTCCGAATATTGGATTTATGACTCTTTTCTTTGTTGGTGCTAGCAGCTCGCAAGAACATCGGGTCTCTTTACTTTTTTGCTTTGCTCCACGGGCTAGTACTCGTTTGGTATATTTTCTTTCTATTTTCACCTCGCATTTATCTCTGCATAAAGGTCGTATGAAGTATAATAAAATTAGGTTTAGAAATAGACTAGTTTCCCTGTGACTTTTCCTTCCCTTTTTGCATATGCATTTAAAACAAAAACTTCCCCCTTTTTTACAAACTTCAAAAATACATAAAAATTTACTGACAAGAACCATGTCTTGGCTAAGTTTGAGAGATGATAAGTGGGTTTCTTCTCGACCTTATTATTCTCTTATTCTAAGCTTTGGTATGATTCAAGTCTCAAAGAATTATTTCATGAATAAGTGGAGAAATGACTAAAATCTCTCTCTTGAGATTAACTAGCTGTTATCTACAAGCAAAAATATCAACCAACACAAAATTCCTTTTTTCTTCGGGCCCTTTCTTTCAAAACCTTTTCAAAAGAACAAGTTAATTCACTTTTGTGCTGACGCGTAAATCTCCAAAGGTCGAGTTGCGGCAGAAGGAGAAATTAATATCGTTCTCTACAAACACAAACAAAATTCAAACCTTTTTGTGCGCCCAGGCACATTTTTTCCAAAGTTTTTCAAAAGAGCATGTGCTGACGCGTAAATCTCCAAAGGTCGAGTTGCGGCAGAAGGCGAAATTAATGTTGTTCAGTAAAAAAAATACAAACCAACAAAAACATAAGCCGAACTATGGCTGCTCTGATTCCTTAAAAGGGATACGTAGGCATCGGGGTAGGGCCCGAACGAGCACAATTTTATTTTCCCTACATTTTCCCCCTCTCTTTCGCATGCATTCTCCCCTTAGCAATAATAAACAGTAAGCATAGATTAAACACACTCATAAGATAGACAACAAGAGTGTATACCATAGAGTACTACGGGCGTGTGGGGTGCTAATACCTTCCCCTCGCGTAACAGACTCCCTTACTCGATCTCTCGGTCGCAAGACCGTGACTTCTCCCTTATCAGGTTTTCTCGATGTTTACCTTTCCCTTCCTATGGGATAAAAGACGTTCGATGGCGACTTCATTGTTTGATGATTTTTAGCCGGTTGTTTCAAGTTGCTTTGGTGATGTTGTAGTTCCTATCAATGAAATATTTAAATTTTACTATTACTGCCTATTCTTGTTTAACCCAGTTTTTGTGTTAAGTCGTTGAAAGCAGTTAAAAAATATGGAAAATAGGATTCGAAGCGAGGTTCGTTATAGCTATATTACCTCGGTTCTAAAACAAAAATGAGATAACAAGTTTATTATTATTTTATGGATTAAAAAAGGTGTTAACTTATAGTTGTGTTACCTCGGTTTTTTATAACACTGACGTAACATGTTTATCATCTTATTAATAAAATCAAACATTACGTTCCCAGGACATATTCTATCGTTTTTTAGCGTGTTAGACATGAAAGCTCTCTCATGAAATGTATTATTTGTTGTAGTGACATTCCAAAAACAGGTGACGTCGAAGAGGGTGTGGCTAGCACAAGCCAAAGACCTCAAAGAACTAGAGTTCATCCAACAAGACTTCATGATTATGTAGTGATTGGTGATAATGAAGTCACACTAGATGGAAAATTAGTTCATTTTGATTTACTTGAAGGTGCTGAACCAATTAACTATAGTGAGGATTTGAAGATTAAACAGTGGAAGTTGGCTATGGTCGAAGAGTTAGAGGCAATCAAAATAAATAACACATAGGAGTTAGTCGAATTGTCACACATATAAAAGTTATCAAAGTAAAGTTGGTGCTTAAGTTGAAACACAATGCTTATGGATCAATAGCAAGACATAAAGTAAGATTAATAGCTTGAGGTTTTATTTAAAGAGCAGGACTCAGCTACTCTGAAGTATTTGCTTCAGTAGCAAGATTGGAGAATATTCGACTAGTGGTTACATTGGCATGCAACTAAGGCTGGTCGACATTTCATTTAGATGTGAAGTCATCATTTCTGAATGGTCCTTTTGACGAACTGTCTATGTCATACAACCTCCTGGGTTTGTGATTTATAAGGAAGCGAGTAAGATTTATAAGTTCCACAAAGCACTATATGGCCTCAAGCAGGCACCTAGGGCATGGAACAAGAAGATTGATTCATAATTAGTCGAATTGGAATCTGCCATATCCAAATCTGAGTATGGTGTCTATGTTCGAATTATAGTACAAGATATAACAATCATCTGCTTATATTTCAATGACTTGCTAGTAACTGGAAATAGCTTGGAAAACTTGTCGAAGTTCAAAGAGCTGATGATGAAGGAATTTGAAATGTCAGATCTGGGAAAATTGTCTTATATCCTAGGAATGGAATTTCAAATTTCAAAGCAAGGTATGGTGCTAAATCAAAGTATGTTAAGGAGATACTCAAGAGATTTAGAATGGATGATTCGAATCCTACATCCTCACCTGTTGAACCAAATGTGAAGTTGGAGAAGCATGGAGAGGAAGACAAAGTCGATGTAACTTTGTTCAAGAAAATTATGGGATCTTGAGATATGTGTGCAACAGTCGACCTGAAATAGGTTTCACAATCGGATTAGTGAGTAAATACATGAGTGAACCAAGGGTGTCGCACCTGAAGGCTGGAAGAAGAATCATGAGATATTTGAATAGATCGATAAACAGTATAATACTATTTAGATGAGACTCTGAAAGCAAAGAAGCGACAATTACTTGTTTTTTAGATGCTAATTGGTGTGAAGATAAGGAAGTTCAAAGAAACACATGTGCATATTTATTTCAAGTCTTTGGTGCTCCAATCTCATGGTGTTCGAAAAAGCAACCTGTAGTGGCATTATCATCGTGTGAAGATGAATATATAGCAGGATCCTATGCTGCTTGTCAAGCAATTTGGATCAGATCTGTGCTTTAAGAAATTAAGGTCGAAGTGAAGAAATCTCTTGTGTTGCAAATCGACAACAAGTCAACCATAAACCTGGCGAAGAATTGAGTTCTTCATGGAAGGAGTAAGCATATCAAAGCTAGATTTCACTTCTTACGAGAGAAGGTAAATCGAGGTGAACTTGAAGTTGGACATTTCTCAAGTGAAGCACAGTTGACCGACATCTTCACCAAAGAGTTGAAGATCGACAGATTCCTGAATTTAAGAAAGAAATTATGAATAGTTCATATCGAATATGACTAGCGTAGGTTCGACAACTTGGATTATAGGGGTATGTTGAGATATTATATATAACATAAAATATAATCCAAGTTAGATATGTTGAGATATTAGATATAATATCAAATATAATATCAAATATAATCCAAATTAGATAAGTTGAGATATTAGATATATTATCAAATATAATTCAAGGTAGAAAGTCCAAACTAAATTAGGGTTGTATATAAATAATCATAGTTTGTATCATTATTTGTACAACAAAAAAATTCAAATGAATAATATAATCATTATATTCTTGTTATTCTATCTTTCTCTCTTCATAAAAAGTGTCTCACACACTAACATGACGTATATAAATTGCTCAACTATGGTTTTAGTTGGAAACACATGTTTCCTTTTATGTTGATGGTATGATGTGCTCAAGTAATAATTATTTTTGTTTGGAGCATTTAAACTTTGTCTTATTTTTTGTTGTATTTAGTTTTGCAGATTAATAGTATTTCACATAAAAATACGCTGATATTTCAAAATCATAAGTGCTACTGAATACAATGGAGGTTGGTTTGATTCCTTATTTTTTCCTAATTGGAATGCTACTGAATATAATTACATTGTTTATTGCTTACTAAGACTTGTATAGAAAAGTGTCTTCTCTGAAACGGTGTCGCTTGGAAGCGAAAGCATCACAATTTATGTTACTATCATATCATTCATTTTAGATCTTAATGATACTTCATTTATTTTTGAAATTGATAAGTATAATGTTTTGCATATGGTTATTAGTTTACTGTATATCGTAGTTGGCCGTTAATAACTGTTTTGCATGTGGGTTTCTTATTTTATTAAAGAGTGTTCTCATTGAACGAACAAGTGGTAATAATGGTGTTGGATTAGCCTTCATTGCAACAGCCAAGGGTTACAGGCTCATAATTTCGATCATCATTTATGTTATTTTGTGTTTGTCATTTAATGATACATCATTTCTGAGTTCGAACAATGATCAGTGGCTTCAGAGAAGACACTTTCAGGTCTTGTTTACTAAGATTTTATATACAAGTTCTTTTCTTTTTCTCGTTGCATGAGTTTAAACTGATATTTCAAACTATATCATGTTGCAATTTTAACATAATATCAGTTTAAATTGTTTCAAAAAAGTTTAAGTGCTGAAAAATGCATATGTTAGTGTTAACTCATTGAAACATGATTTCTTGTTTAGGAGCTGGATTAGAATACAAAAGCAGAAGTAGCTTATCTTAGAGATAGATATGCAAAATCAAAAAGAGCAACTATATGTATGTTGTTTCTTTGATCTTGATAAAATCTTGTCATTCTTGTATGTTTAGTTTTTCATGAATGATTCTCTTTTTCTCTTTCAGTAACTTATTTGTTGTTATATGGAATGTGGCTAGAAGATTGCCAGCACCTTGCAGCATGCAGATATTTATGTTCTTGTGTCGTATTTGATTCTTAATTGCTTAGTAATTATGAATGCCTGATAGGTTCTGTTGTGATTATATACTATTAGATGATATGTGTTGTGGTTAATAGTTTGATGAAACTTAATTTGGATGACTCTAAATTAGGTTGTGTGAATGAACTTTGTAGGCCCATTTGTAATATCTGAAGGCCCAAATATACTTGTTGGATGCAGAATTGTGTTAAATTTATTTGCAAAATTGTAGAAATGTGATCTTTTATTTAATATTGTTTTATTTAAAAAATTAAACATTTGATGAATTTTTTATGACAATTAAACATAAATTAACTGCCAAATCGATCCATTTTAAACGATAAATTGATTAAACTGAACCCGATCAAACTGATACAAAATTCAATCGAAATTGGTCCTAGGAAAACATTCATGATTTCAAACGGTTTGACATATTAGGCCCGAGTCCAATCCAAACCAATCAGTGTACATCCCTAAAGCAGTCTAAATATTTTAGTGCATTGTTTGAATATTTTAAAGCGAAACAAATTCATTTTCTCATCCTATCCAAATAAAAAGTTAGAAAAATATTTGAAAGTGGTTGAATGAATGGTTTTGTTGTGCTCCATCTGAATTTAACTAATTCAAATAATAGAATGTTATTTCATTCCATCTCATCCAATCTATTTATGCATGGCAAGAGAATATGTATTCGTGAATACCCCCACCGATACTCATCTTGAATTTGATTGGGTTTGTCGATACTTTAATATTTTGACTTTTACTTTATTATTTGAAATGTATGTTGAAGGGGTGAAAAACACAAGAAGGGGGGGGGGTTGAATTGTAAAACTGGAAACTTAAAGCAAATGACAAGGTATTTTTATCCTGGTTCGTTTGATCTCAAACTACTCCAGTCCACCCGTCAAGGTGATTTCGCCTCTCTCCAACGAGGTCTTAATTCACTATATTCAACTGAATACAAATCTGCTTTAGCAACTGCTAAAACCTTCTTGATTCAAACCACAATCCGGTTTGTCAAGGCAACACTTTCTTACAAAGGTATAAGCAAATGTGTGTGAATGTTTTCTACAAAAACTATATCACAACTGTGATGTTTACACAAATGAAGCTTAGAATACTAGGTTGCTAAACGCTAATAAAGTATCAGAGTTTGTTGGTTTAGCAAAACTTGTAGAGTGAAGATTATTGTTCAGCTTTGTGCGTGTAGAGAGTTTGGAAGCATTAGCCGTGATAATCTTCAAAGCTTGGTTTATATAGCACTTGAGAAGATGAACGTTGAAGCAAATATTCTTGATTCAATGCTATTAACAAGCTTTCCTTTTTGAGCAGATCTTGTCTAGAATGATGCCGTTGGTATTGATTAGCTTTCAATGCACAGTACCGTTGCTTCTTCAATGCACGTTCTGGCTTGGCTCATTCTGATTCTGCTTCGCTGCTGATGAACTAATTTGTTTCTGTATCAGAGTGTTTTACGCGCAGTTCTGTTCATCAAGCTTCAGCATGTGCAAGCGTTGATCATCTGATCTTGACGTTCTGATTCAGCAACTTCTGATGCTGGTGCATGAAAACATATTCTGATGCTGAGAACGTGATCTTGCTTATTTTAATCAGCATATCTGCAAATTAGAGCATAGTAATTTTAGGCAGCATATAATTCAATCATAAAATATTTAACTACTATATCTTTTCACTTTGTTATCATCAAAACTTAAATATAGGGTACTAGATTCAAACATTGTTCTAACAATCTCCCCCTTTTTGATGATGACAAAAACAAGATATTTTAAATGAAAAAATAACGTGAAAAGGTATCAGGGCTATGTATCAGAATAAGAAGTACGGAGAAGTTAGAGTTAAGAGATACTCCCCCTGAGTTTGTTACTTCCCTTTGATATGCGTGATCTTCAGAGTCAGATCTTTTTCTATCTTTGAGCATCAGATTATAAGTCTTTGACTTATCAGAGAGCAGAGCTTCAGAGCTTTTTCTGTCAGAGCTTTGCTTCGGATTAGAGTGTTAGGTCGATCAGAGCTTCATATATCAGAACTTCATATTTGATCAGAGCAACATGAGCTTTTATATTTTGATCAGAGCTTCTAGTTCTTAGTCTTCATAGTGTTCGGAGCTTCCTTGTGCCTGTAGACTTAAAGACAAAACAGAAAAACATTTCAAGTAATAGAGTTAGAATGTTTGAGAGTTTCTGTCTAGTTAGCCGTTATTGATTTTAAATATCATTCTTGTTCTCCCCCTTTTTGTCAGCAATCAAAAAGTGCTAGTGATGTGCTAAAACAATTTAGATCAGAAAAACAAATTATATTAAAAAGGTTCAGATCACAAGAGCATTACACAAACAGAAAATGAAGAAAACAAAAACAATTATGCATGACAAAAAAAATTTTAAGGTTGTGGGGGCATGCGTGAGAACAGGCTTTCCAGCATTGCTTGAATCTTTTCAGAAGTTGCATTCTGCTTCTGAACCATGGTGACAACAGTATCAATCTTGCTGTCCTGGACATTCATTCTTGCTTCCATCTTCTGATCATTCTCTTCCATCCGCTGCTGTAGACGCAAGTCATTCAGCCTTAATTCTTCCAGAGCCTGCCTGTCCAAGGCAGCTTGAGAACTTTCAGCAGGAGGAGGCTTCTCAGAACTTTCAGCTACATCTTCTGCTGGGTTTTCTTCCTGAAGAGTCTTGTCTTCTTCTGCTGGTTGCACCTGTGCAGCTTGCTCTTTCTCAGACCAGGATTCAGAGTCCAGAGGGAGCACAACTTCTTGAGGCAGCTGACTCTCAACTTCCTTCAGCAGCTTGCTAAAGTTCTGTTGAGCCTGCTCATAGTTGACGTCCTGCAGCTTGAGTGCTTCAGCACGAACCCATACTCTGAACTGTGACCAGAGCTGATCAGAAGCAGCTGGGTCGATCATCCCTGGACAGACTTGCTTCAAGGAAGCAATCCATTGCAGCATACTTGTTTCAAAGTCCAAAATACCAGAGCCAACATCTAGTTGCTTTGGTTTGGGAATGGCCAATTTGTGTCTTAAATCAGCAAGACGTTCAAGACTAGTTAAGTCAATGAAGGTTTTGCTGGGGTTTTCAGAGGATTGGTTTTCAGAGGTGTGCTGAGGTGCTGTTTGTTTTGGTGGATGGTTATCAGAGTCAGAGGATATATCTATTGGAGTGGTTGGAGTTTTTGGAGGTGTTGATTCCTCTGATGATGGTAACTGGGGTCTGACAATGGTGGTTCCACATGGCAACTGTATTGCCAGCGGTGAAGGTTGAGGTGAGTGGGGATCAGAATGATGAGGAGATGGGGTTTCATAGCGGTGAAACTCTGTTTGTGGTGAGGGAGGATTATTTTCTGGTTGAGGAGGTGGAATCTCTGATTGCTCAGGGATCAGAGGTTCTTCTGTGATAGGTTGTTGAGATTGTGGTTCTGGTTCTGGTTGATGTTCTGGTTGTATTTCTGGTCCAGGTTGTGGAGGAGGAATATTTGGTGGTTCAGAGTGAGGTTGAACAGAAGCATGTTCACGCTCAATGTCAGCTAGCACTCTATCAAGTGCTGGTGTTGTTGAAACAGTTGGTTGTTGTTTGGGAATTTTAATGGGAATTTTAATTCTGGTTCTTCTGAGTTGTAAGGCCTCAGAAGGGTCTTATGGTATGGTTTCATCAATAGTGGGGATTGGAATGGATATTCTGTGAGAGGTTTGAGGAGGAGCAACAGATGTTGGAATAGTAGAGGAAATTGAAATAGGAGCAGCAGATGAATTACCTCGTTTCTTTGGAGTCTGGTGAGATGATCCTTCTGCTTTCCTCTTCTTTGACTTTTTCTGAATCACTTCAGGTTGAACTTGACTCAGATCTTTGATCTTCAGCTTTGAACCTGCACCTTCTTCCTTGTAAGAATCTGGATACTTGATAAACATATCAGGTTGGGATTCCATTTCAGAAAATCTTGGGAAATCACTCAGAGGCACTCTTCTTCTGGAGATGTCAGCAGTTGAAGCAGCTCTGGGTTCCTTCCTAATATTTTCTATCAGCTTCATCTTTTTCAGGTTCTTAGCATTCAGCGGTTTTCCAACAGTTGGTTCAAAATTGCCCAGTACTTTAGCTTCGCTCAGATAGTCTATCAGCTTATTCTCTGTCAGAATATCTGATATGAGCCTTCCAAATGGTATCCAGTCTCTTTTGGTCCTTTCTTCTTCTCTAGTCTCCTTCACACTAGTCTTCAGATGATTGAACAGGAAGTGTGCCAGATTGATCTTCACCCTCTGATCAATAAAGTAGATCAGAAATTGCTGATCCACGTTTATATAGTCAGGAGAGCTTGTTGGCTTCCTGTGATTGAAACAGCCTAGAACAATCTTGGCCCACACTCTGCAGTGATCCTTCAGATCCTTGATTTTGCTGCTGGGAAAACCAAGAGTGAAAATGCAGTTGGCTACCACACCTATATCAGGGCATCTATCAGCCATGTCCACACAACGGACTCCACCACCACTTTGACCTATTAACCTAGCAATGAGGTCTTCAGAAATTATTATCTTCTTTCCCATGACAGAGGAGATGACAAGATGTTTTTGAATCTTGGCGTGGATCCAAAATTCCTTGACAAGCTCTGGGAAGGTTGGTCCAACCAATCTATCAAAGTACCTCTCCCACTTTTGAGCTTTGACTTCCTCAGTTAGGTCAAATCCATTTTCCTTCAAACTTTCGAAATCGATGATTAATTCAGAGAGAACCTCAAGATTCTTTACCGGTGTGAGAAGAGTTCTGGTAGGCGCTTGATATTGCTCAGAGGTTTCCTTCTTCTGATTTCCTGCAGAAATGCTGGAGGATGCCATTGTTCTCACACAAAAAGCTTGAGAATGATTTGAGAGAAAAGGGTTTGAAGACGGTAAACTCAGAAATATGCAGAAAAATTCTTAAGAGATTATGAGAAAGCGTAAAGATTAAGAATGAAGAGTAATGTGCTTAAATAGAATTTTCAAAAATTATTTTGAAAAATAAAACGTTTTTAAGAGAGAGAAAAAAATAATGATTGCCATTAACAAGCGTGATTACTTTGCATTAAATGCTTGCTGATTTTGGGGGATTTGAGAAAGATACTTAAAAACGGTTACCAGACATGTGTCTCAATGCACCCAATCAGCGCTTTGCCTTCTCAGAAACGTGCACGCGTTCTGCTTCAGGGATTTGCTGATGATTGGATGACACTTGTTTGATGTAGTGATCAGCACGTCTGTCTTTGAGATTAGACTCTCAGATCTTTAGACTTGCCTCTGATACAATCTGCATGTTCTAACTTTTCTCAAAAATCTGGAAGTCTTCAAGCTGACTTTTCATCCAGAGCATCTGTGTGCTACATCCTGCTGCTGCTATGTACTCAGCTTCTGCTGTTGACAGAGCAATAGTTGATTGCCTTTTGCTGGACCACGAGATCAGATTTTCTCCCAGAAACTGGCAGCTTCCAGAAGTACTTTTTCGTTCCACTCTGTCTCCAGCAAAATCAGCGTCGCAGTAGCCTACTAAACTGTAATCACTAGATTTTCTATAAAACAAACCCAGATTAGTAGTACCTTTCAGATACTTGAAAATTCGCTTAACAGCTGTTAAGTGAGATTCTCTAGGATCTGATTGGAATCTAGCACAAATACATACGCTGAATAAAATATCAGGTCTTGAAGCAGTCAGATAAAGGAGAGAACCAATCATACCTCTGTAGACTTTCTGTTCTACGCTTTTGCTTACCTCTTCTCTTTCCAGAATGCACGTGGGATGCATTGGAATCTTTGATGGCTTACATTCTGAGAGGTCAAATTTCTTCAGAAGATCTCTGATGTATTTGCTCTGATGAATGTAAGTTCCCTCTGGAGTTTGATTGATCTGAATTCCTAGAAAGAACTTCAGTTCCCCCATGAGGCTCATCTCAAATTCTGCCTGCATACACTTAGCAAATTTTCTTCCAAGAGAAGGATTAGTAGAACCAAAGATTATATCATCAACATAAATTTGACAGACTAAAATGTCACTCTTAACTGTTTTACAGAATAGAGTGGTGTCCACTTTCCCTCTGGTGAACTCATTTTCAAGCAGAAAGTTACTTAGCCTTTCATACCAAGCTCTGGGAGCTTGTTTCAGACCATACAGTGACTTTTTCAATTTGAAAACATGTTCTGGATGTTTTGTATTTTCAAAACCTGGGGGTTGGTGAACATACACTTCTTCTTCTATATAACCATTTAAGAATGCACTTTTGACATCCATCTGATACAGAGTGATGCCTCTATTAACAGCAAATGAGATTAAAAGTCTGATAGATTCTAACCTGGCGACTGGGGCAAAGGTTTCTGTATAGTCTATCCCCTCTTGCTGACTATAACCTTGTGCAACCAGTCGTGCCTTGTTTCTGACGACTTCACCTTGTTCATTAAGCTTGTTTCTGAACACCCATCTTGTTCCAATGACGTTGAATCCTTTTGGTCTTGGAACGAGATCCCATACGTCGTTTCTGGTGAATTGATTCAGCTCTTCTTGCATTGCCAGAATCCAGTCATTGTCCAGAAGTGCTTCATCAATAGAAGAAGGTTCAATCAGAGACACAAGTCCCATCAGAGTTTCTTCAGAGTTTCTGAAGCTTGCTCTTGTTCTGATTGGATCTTCCTTTCTTCCTAGGATAGTCTCTTCTGGGTGATCCAAACTGCTTCTGGGTAATCTCTTCTGAGGTTGATCAGCAACAGTTGTAGGATTTCTAGCATTGCTTCTTTCAGACGTTGAAGGAATGTCTGTGTTGAGAGCTTCTGATGACTTGTCTTCAGAACCTGCAAATTCAATTTCTATACCTGCAAGATTTTCATTCTGCTTTGACTTTTCAGAGTCAAGCTTGTCATCAAAACGAACACTGATTGATTCTTCCACAATCTGTGTTTCTGTATTGTATACTCTGTACCCTCTTGAGCGTTCAGAGTATCCTAACATAATACACTTCTGTGCCTTAGAATCAAACTTGTTCAAATAATTCTTAGTGTTTAACATATAGCAAGTACATCCAAATGGATGAAAATACGAAATGTTGGGCTTTCTGTTCTTCCACAATTCATATGGAGTCTTTTCCAGAATAGGTCTTATTGAGATTCTATTCTGAATGTAGCACGCTGTGTTTATTGCCTCTGCCCAGAAAGTCTTAGCAACGTTTGTCTCATTGATCATGGTTCTGGCCATTTCTTGCAATGTTCTGTTCTTTCGTTCTACAACTCCATTTTGTTGGGGAGTTCTAGGACAAGAGAAATCATGCAGAATGCCTTTGTCATTAAAGAATGACTCAAAATCTTTATTTTCAAATTCTCCACCATGATCACTTCTGACTTTAACGATTCTAAGATCTTTTTCATTCTGAACTTGGTTACAGAAGGTAACAAACACAGAGTGTGACTCGTCCTTGTGTCTTAAGAACTTTACCCATGTCCATCTGCTATAGTCATCTACGATTACTAACCCATACTTCTTGCCACTGACTGAAGCAGTTTTAACTGGTCCAAATAAGTCAATGTGCAGAAGTTCTAATGGCTTAGAGGTAGAAACAACATTTTTGGATTTAAAAGAAGGTTTTGCAAATTTGCCTTTCTGACATGCTTCACACAGAGCATCTGAATTGAACTTCAAATTTGGAAGTCCTCTGACCAGATTGAGTTTGTTAATCTGAGATATTCTTCTCATACTAACATGCCCCAATCTTCTGTGCCAGATCCACTGCTCGTTGTTAACAGACAGAAGACATTTTACGTTCTGACTCTTTAGTTCAGAAAGTTTGATTTTGTAAATGTTGTTTTTCCTCTTACCATTAAATAGGATAGTCCCATCTTTCTGACTAACAGCTTTACATGATTTTTGATTAAAGATTATATCATAACCGTTATCACTTAATTGACTTATGGATAACAGGTTATGCATCAATCCATCAACAAGCAGAACATTATTAATAGAGGGAAGATTTCCGTTACCTACAGTTCCAGAGCCAATTATCTTTCCCCTCTGATTTCCTCCAAAGCCAACGTGGCCTCCAGGCTTAAGTTCCAGGCTTTGGAACATATGCCTTCTTCCCGTCATGTGTCGTGAGCAGCCAGAGTCCAGGTACCATGACTGGTGTTTCTGACTTGCTGCTAAAGATATATGCAGCATGTATTATTTTATCCTTAGGTACCCAGATCTTCTTGGGTCCTGATTTGTTAGTTTTACCAAAACTCTGGTTGATTTTTGGTTTCACAAAGTGATTACTACTAGTATATTTGATGTCATGTGTGTGACCATACACAAAGTGTGAATTTAGAGGAGTGTGTTTAATAACTAAATCCATGACATTTTTAGGTGTAGGAACCTTACCTAGGTATCCTATTCCTTTCCTGCCGTTTCTGCTAACTCCATAGATCATTGAAGCCATTTTGCTTCTATCTATGCTTTTAGCAAGGAACTTCTGGAAACTATGATCATACTCCTTAATGATCTCATCAGCGTTGCTGGGAGTTTCAGCAATTGGTTCCTTCTGAGAGTTTTGTAAAGAGTTTTCTAATTTTAAAATTTTATCTCTCAGCTCAGAGTTTTCCAATTTGAGACTCTCAGACTTATTAGAGTCAGATTCAAGAGTCCTTTTCAGGTCTCTGAATTTAGCTCTAATCTGCTGATAACGTTCCAGAATTTCATTTAGGCTTTCAGCAAGTTCAGCCTTTGTAAAATTAACAGCGAAGTTAGGAAATACCTCTTCTGTGTCTGATTCTGAGTCTGAGTCAGAAGCTTCACTGTCATCTGGAATGCTAGCCATGAGCGCTATGTTCGCCCTTTCATCATCTGATTCTGAGTCAGCTTCAGACGAGTCAGAGTCATCCCATGTGGCCATGAGACTTTTCTTCTTCTCTCTTCCAAACTTCTTTTTGGGCTTTTCCCTCTGAAGCTTTGGACAGTCACTCTTGTAGTGTCCTTGCTCATTGCACTCGTAGCAGATGATGTCTTTTGTATTTGGCTTCTTGCTACCTGAGGAGCCTTCAGATCTTCTGTATCCAGAGGAAGAATCTGTCCTTCTGTATCTGGAAGAAGACTCGTTCTGATCAGATCTTCTGGGATTCCTGAACTTCCTTTGTCTTTGCTTCCACAGTTGATTTACTCTTCTGGAGAGAAGAGAAAGCTCGTCTTCTTCTGATGAGGATCCATCAGATGTTTCTTCAACTGCCTGCAAAACTTTAGATTCATATTTTCTGTTAGATTTTAAAGCTATAGGCTTACCTTGCTTCTGAGGCTCGTCAGCTTCCAGCTCTATCTCATGACTTCTGAGGGAGCTTATAAGTTCCTCCAGAGTGATTTTGTTGAGATCTTTCGCCAGCTTCAGAGCAGTAACCATAGGCCTCCACTGCTTGGGTAAACTTCTGATTATCTTCTTGACATGGTCAGCAGTAGAGTATCCCTTGTCCAGAACTTTGAGACCAGCTACCAGAATCTGGAATCTAGAGAACATAGTTTCAATGGATTCAGATTCTTCCATTTTAAACGCCTCATACTTCTGAATGAGCGCCAGAGCTTTTGTTTCTTTGACTTGAACGTTGCCCTCATGCGTCATTCTGAGAGAATCAAAGATGTTCTTAGCTGTGTCTCTGTTGGAGATCTTCTCATACTTAGTATAGGAGATGGCACTGAGAAGGATGGTTCTGGCCTTATGGTGATTCTTGAAATCACGCTTTTGTTGATCAGTCATTGATTTTCTATCAATCTTCTGACCAGTTGCATTAACAGGGTGCGTGTATCCATCTGTCACCATATCCCACAGATCAGCATCATGTGCTAGAAAGAAGCTTTCAATTCTGTCTTTCCAGTAGTCAAAGTTTTCTCCATCAAAGACTGGAGGTTTGCCGCTGAATCTGTCTCTATCCTCATTGTTGTCATTGCTGAAATGAGAGTTGTTTCCTGCCATAGTGTTTTTCTGACGCTGGATCTTTTACTGACACGGTTAAGTGTTTTAGCTCAGAACCAGGCGCTCTGATGCCAATTGAAGGGGTGAAAAACACAAGAAGGGGGGGGTTGAATTGTAAAACTGGAAACTTAAAGCAAATGACAAGGTATTTTTATCCTGGTTCGTTTGATCTCAAACTACTCCAGTCCACCCGTCAAGGTGATTTCGCCTCTCTCCAACGAGGTCTTAATTCACTATATTCAACTGAATACAAATCTGCTTTAGCAACTGCTAAAACCTTCTTGATTCAAACCACAATCCGGTTTGTCAAGGCAACACTTTCTTACAAAGGTATAAGCAAATGTGTGTGAATGTTTTCTACAAAAACTATATCACAACTGTGATGTTTACACAAATGAAGCTTAGAATACTAGGTTGCTAAACGCTAATAAAGTATCAGAGTTTGTTGGTTTAGCAAAACTTGTAGAGTGAAGATTATTGTTCAGCTTTGTGCGTGTAGAGAGTTTGGAAGCATTAGCCGTGATAATCTTCAAAGCTTGGTTTATATAGCACTTGAGAAGATGAACGTTGAAGCAAATATTCTTGATTCAATGCTATTAACAAGCTTTCCTTTTTGAGCAGATCTTGTCTAGAATGATGCCGTTGGTATTGATTAGCTTTCAATGCACAGTACCGTTGCTTCTTCAATGCACGTTCTGGCTTGGCTCATTCTGATTCTGCTTCGCTGCTGATGAACTAATTTGTTTCTGTATCAGAGTGTTTTACGCGCAGTTCTGTTCATCAAGCTTCAGCATGTGCAAGCGTTGATCATCTGATCTTGACGTTCTGATTCAGCAACTTCTGATGCTGGTGCATGAAAACATATTCTGATGCTGAGAACGTGATCTTGCTTATTTTAATCAGCATATCTGCAAATTAGAGCATAGTAATTTTAGGCAGCATATAATTCAATCATAAAATATTTAACTACTATATCTTTTCACTTTGTTATCATCAAAACTTAAATATAGGGTACTAGATTCAAACATTGTTCTAACATATGTTTGAAATAGTTTGGAATTATTTGACTTTTCATTTGTAATGTAATTTGATGTTGAGAAAGAGTTTATTTCTATTTTTTAAAAAGGATTACACTACATGTTGGAGAGAGAATAAGTCATACCAACAAACACGGTCCTATGACCTAGCTTACACATGCTCACGTGAGCAGTTCTTCTAAACCACCATATAATATTAGTATGAAATGTAATCTAAAAGGGGGTGAATTAGATTATATGGTATTATCGAAATTTTCTAGGTTTATGATCATTAGAGATGTCTGTTGTACCCCAAAATTTGCCCTCCCATTTCTCATTGATTTCTCCTCACAAAGCTCTTGAAGCTCAAGATCCAGTTAGGGTTTCATCTGCTCAAGACTCCTCCTTGCACTGCTAACCCCAAATTAGGGTTTGTGTTTGCACAAAGATGTTTTGACCTAAAATGCTCAAGATGACTTTCTTGCTTCATATTGACCTCCTAAGTTTATCCATACCAAGTTTCAAGTCTTGATTCCAAGTTTTGCCCAATCAATTGGACAGTTAACCTAGAAATCAACTGTATTGGGGAAAAAGTCAACTGTGGCCAATTGACAGTCAAATCCCATGAAATTTGATCCACATCAACATTATGAACTCATATGAACCATTTGATCAAGTTTGGATCACAATTCCACAAGAAATTTGATCAGATTACTAAAAGGGTAAAATGGTCATTTTTAGGGTTTTGACTGTACAGAGGCAATTTTTGACTGTTTGACCTAGCCAATGGCAAACCAAGCTCACATATGGACTCAAGGACCCCATGGAATTATCTTGACATGCTCAACAAGTTCAAAAGATCCCAAGTACACAAGATTGACAGTTGAATTTCCCAGTCAATTGATCAATTTTGACTGTATACTGAAAAGTCAAACTTTGACTTTTTGGTCAAAATCAAGAGTCAAGATTCATTTTTCATCAAAACATGCCAAATCATGAAACTTGTTCACCAAGAAATCACAAATTGCAAATTAGGGTTAGAAAATGGAATTTTTCATAACTTAGAATTTTTCTAAGTTATGAAAAACCCTAATTTTTTCCCAACTTTGCCCCACCTTTTCACCAAGATCCATTTGGATTCAAACAAAAGTCAAAACATAAAAGTTGTAGCTTGTTGCATAATCTACAACTTTTATTCACAAAGTTTTCTCATTTGAAGCTTGTATCTCAAGTTACAAGTTTTTGAATAAGGGCACTAAACCATTTTTAACTTAGTGAATTTTAACCTATTTTGACAAGGTTTTCTACCCCACTTCAAGGCCATTTTCCATACACTTCCACTTGGAATTTCAATTTGCATTTCAAATATGGATTGTAGTACACATTCCAAGCTTCCCAAAATGTCCAAGAACTTCTCAAACAACCTCATGGTTAGAGAGAATCGAATTTCACAATATAGCAAAAAACCACTTTGTTCATGACCAAGTTCCATGTCCATAACATTGCAAATTTGAACTCAGCATAGTTTGTGCTACTTTACAGGTCCTTAAACCAAATTACACTCCTTAATTTAATGCTTGTTCATTGTGCCAAAGTGTTGTTCCATGAGTTCAAGCATTATACACAAGATTGATCCATTTTTGGATAAAGTGAACTTTCCATTTTTACAAAAGCTTGCTTTATGTCAATTGGTAAATCAAAGAAGTACATTGCAAATCTGAATGGCACAAGATTATGGACAAATTGCTCTGATCAAGAGAAGATTATGCAGCCCATTAGGAGGCCCCCTACATGCCTAGAACATCAAGTGGCATTTTGTTGCTTAAGAAAGAAGAAAGTCCCATATTTTGTAACAACTCTCATACCAGCATTAGCACACAAGAAAGAACTTGTCAAACACATTCCAAACTACCCAACCAAGCTTTTGCACGAGCCATTTGCCTCTCAAACACTCTCCATCTCAGAAACACCACAAAACTGCTCAAACAGAGCAAGTCCTGCAGATTGAGTGCTATCTCTCAATCCCTTCAAGCATTTTTGTCCAAACTTGTTCCTCTACCTTCCTTACAACCTATGCAAGCTATCCAGAAGCTAAGGCACGATCTGTAGTTGCTCTAACCACTTCCACCATTTTCACATCTTTGACTTGCAGGTGAAGTTCTACAGCTTGATTCAGAAGCTTTCAAAACAAAGTAGCCATTGGAACGGCATCCCCGAACCTCAAGGAAGCTTTTCCAATCATCACCTTGCACTGAAAGTTCCTCATTCTCCAGATAGAAGTTCAACTGAATAGAATCAGGATTTCAAACACAAGCTTGCAGGCGCGCGTTTTGTGATTCAGAGGTTGAAGAAGAAGTGGTTTGGGCTGGGCCTGAGCATTTTTTTTATTCACACCATCTTTTCTGTTTTGCACCCCCCAAGCCCATTTGTCTTATTTTTAATCCTTTTTGACTTTTTCTTTTTTTGTTTGACTTGTTTATTTTTTCTCAGCATATTAAAATCTTGAAAATAATTTTCTCATCATTTTTTGATTTTATTTGGTATTTATTTGATTTTCTTTTAATTTATACATATATGTATATATATTATTATTTAGGATAAATAGAAAATATGTAAAAATACTTCTATTTTTGTTTTTATTTTATATTATCCTCTGAAAATATTTTATACAAAAAATACTATTTTCTAAAAAATTTAATTATTATTATTATTTGTATATAATACATATTTAAAATAATATAAGTATACATATATATATATTAATATACTTAGAGTAAAAATACCAAAAATGTCCATATTTTACTTTTTTTATATTTAATACTAAAAATCCCCTTTTTACAAGTATACCATATTTTATTTTATTTTTGTATGCAAATAATAAATACTATGTGAATTAATTAATTAATATACATTTTGATTAAAATTAGGGTTTTTGCCCTAAATATGAAAATACTCAAAAATAATACCTTTTTATTTTCTTATTTTTATTTTGCATAAACAACATTTTTTCATACATATATAAAAACTTTCTTTTTGCATTTTGCATATCTATTTAATTTTTATTTAATTATGCAATTTATTTACCTTGCAAATATTCAAAAATGATGTAATAATTTAGATTTAAATTCTTGTCTAAATATTCCCCATTTGTAAATTTGTACCCCCCTCCCTATATTATTATGTTGTAATAGCGTAGGAATTTAAATTTCGCACTTTATACGCTTTCTAATTATGCCATGTTAGAATTAGGGTTTGCATGCGAAAAAACGATAAAAAATAGTTTGACCTAATATAAGATAAATGAGCATGAAAATGAATAACACATCTCACACTTGCACCCCTAGGGTATTCCACTTTGTTGCCTTCAAATAAATGGGCCATGTTGTATGTTGAATTTCTTTGGGCAAAGCAAACAAATTGAATGATCATAGTCCCTCGATAAAACTTTTCAAAACAAAACAAAAACAAATGATCAAGTCCCTTAAAGAAAATTGCCCAAAGACATTTAACGCCGTTGCAATTATGGCCCAAACGATGACCCGTGCCTGTCCCTTTCATCTCCTAAGACAAGATTGTCCACCAAATGCAATGGTGGAACAAAATTGTCAAAAGGTCTAAAAACATAACAAAAATCTTTGAGAAGACTTTAGGGTAGATAAACTCTTAAGTACTTGTTAATTTGCAAAGAAAATACTTGCCTAATTTCCAAACCCACTTCACAAACACTTTCAAAATCAACTTTTCAACCCTTGAAACATCTTTTTTAAAGATAAAACACCTTTTGTAAAACATTCGAGTAAAGAATTGTTACAAGGTTAGCCTAATACAAGGCATCTTTTCAAAACATTTTCAAAGCCACACACAAAGCACCATTTCAAACAATTGAAGACTAAGGCAAGTTGATCTAAGAAAGTACTTAAGAGCCCATGGATAACCATGGATAGAAGGGGTGCTAATACCTTCCCCTTCTATAATCTACTCCCCGAACCCAAGAAAAATCTCAAAGGTTTTTGCTGTGCTTTTTAAACCTTTCCTTAGGATAAAATAAAAAGTCGGTGGTGACTCTTGCTCAACCGAAACATTTGCGAAAACAAACGCAAAACCCAAGTCAGTTCTCCCACCGTATCACAGAACTGGCGACTCTGCTGGGGAAAATTTTAAAGTGGAGTAACCTTAGGGCTTAGATCACCCTCTTGCATGACTAATTGTATGTTTTGTTTGCTTTATCTTTTGGTTCTTTGTTTTGGGCTTGAAATCCTAAACCCGGATTTGGGAAACATTCATAGATAGCAATACATTGTGGAAACTGTGCGGGGTATACCGACACGGTCTAAGCAATAGCTATATTAGTGCGACATATTTGTGAGTACCGGTAACCCTTGAGTTCAATCAAGGAGAGTACGGGGCCGCTGAGTGATGTCACTAAGCACTAATGACCTAGAACCTTACTTGACCATCTTGGCCTTTTATTAGGGGTAGTGAGATGACCGGCTTTGGTGCAGTCCGAAGTTGGTAGATACTCGATACTACACTCATTGAGGGTTGTTTTCTTGGAATATTTTGGTCGCTAGTTAAGTGGCTAAACCAAAACAATGAACAATGAAAACAATCCAGTGATATTGAGCTCCTTAGAACCCGGTTACTATTTATAGGACAGGTTTTTAAGCCAACTACACTCAAGAGGGTACTTACCTATGAAACCCCATGCAAGCCCGAAACTAGGGTTTGGTGTGATTTGCTTGTACATATGTCCTGTGCATACATCATAAACATCATAAAACATCATATGCATTCACTAACCATTTCAAGGGTTGGGATCTTCATCATTGTTCTTGTTTTGTAGGTCATGGAAATACCTCGCAGAAATACCATTCAAGTCAACCTTGTGAGAATCTCTCCTCAACTCAAGGAGATCACTTCAAGAATTCCGGAAAATTCATCCTTCAGTGAAAGACATGGTAGACTGCTCAGCCTAGTCAACACCAACATTGAAGAAGACATGATGAAAGTGCTATTCCAGTTCTTTGACCCTCTTCACCACTGCTTCATTTTCCCTGATTATCAGTTGGTTCCCACTTTGGAGGAGTTTTCTCAACTCCTAAGAATCCCTATCCTTAATCAACTACCCTTCAACGGTACGGAGAAGGAACCAAAGCCTGAAGATGTTGCTCGAGCACTACATCTGCAACCATCTGAGATCAAGGGGCATTGGGAAACCAGAAGCGGCATCAAAGGATTCTTAGCAAAGTTCTTGTTTGAAAAGGCACAAGAATGTTGGAACTCATTGGACCTACAAGCCTTTGAAGAGATTGTGGCACTCCTTATCTATGGGTTGGTCTTGTTCCCAAATCCTGACCAATTGGTAGATGTCAACACCGTCAAAATCTTCTTGTCCAGGAATCCAATACCAACATTGCTTGGGGACATCCTTCACTCATTTTACACACGAACAATGAGAAAGAGGGGTGTTCTCATGTGCTGTACTCCTATCCTCGCAAGGTGGTTTATTTCGCACCTTCCACAATCTTTCCTGAAGAATGACCAAGATACAAGGTGGTCCCAACGATTGATGACTCTTACTCATTCTGATGTACATTGGTGTTCTCGGTCCAGAGAAAATGTCATCATTGTCGATCGTTGCGGAGAGTTTCCTAATGTTCCTTTGCTTGGAATCAGAGGAGGTATCACCTACAACCCTTGCCTAGCTTTGAGGCAATTTGGATATGCACGGAGGGATGGCCCTCACGACATGTTGATTCCTAGCCTAGTTTTTGACTTCGACAACGATGCGCAAGGACTTCGCCAAAGATTCATCAGAGCTTGGGGAAAACTCAACAAGGTCGATAGCAAGACTCTGGGACACAAGAACTCCATCCCTCTTGAGCCCTATCTCAAGTGGGTACGAGCCCGAGCCCAGAGTCTAATGATGCCTTATCCTCATGTACTCCCAGTGATTAAAGAGCCCGTCAATGAAGGAGAGGTCCCCTACACCATCCTGCATCTAGACATGCCTACATCGTGGGAGGAAATGCAGAAGAGTTGGATTCAGCTCAAGGAGGAACGGAACACTTTTGAAGCTAGCTACTACGCCAGTGAAAAGAAGGTTCTAGAGCTTACCCGCCGACTCCACGAGCAAGAGGCCCTCAATACCTACATCGCACCAAAGAGGATGCGCAATGTATTTCTGCCTTGAGAAGTTTATGTTGTAATATTCGGCCCATGGGGCATTTATGTACTAACAAATTTCTTCTTATTAATATGACGTGCGTTCTTCTTTGTCTGAAACAATTTTGAATGTCCTAAATCCTTGAATGCATTGCATACATCAGCATACCATTCATCATGTGCATAAGCAGGTCTCACTCCAGGTTTCCTTATCTATCTGCTGTTTATTTCAGTAGGATGGATCTCGAGCAAACAGTTAAAGACCTACAAGCCCAGAATGCACAGATTTAGCAACTCTTGATGACCTTGGTCAAGAATCAAGAGGATATCAAGGCTCATCTGGAGAACAAGGACCCAGTGAAGAAGAAAAAGAGGGTCGGAGTGGCTACTTTGGGGAGAAGATTTGACAGAGAAGCTCGGAGGGTGCTTGAATTTCCTCCTACTTCTGATGAAGGGACTAGTAAAAGAGATCGGGCTGCGGTGCCTTCCGAGTCTGATGCAGAGGAGGAAGAGGTTGAAGAGGATGAAGATTATTCTGACCAGCAGTATCCTCCAGCTGATGATAAGTACAAGGGTTTAGAAGACAGATTGGCTGCTATGGAATTGCAAAGGGTACCGGGTTTGGATTTTGAAGACATGGGCTTGGTCGCCGGAATTGTGATTCCCCCAAAATTCAAGGTGCCAGTGTTTGTAAGGTATGACGGGCTGTCCTGCCCCAAAATGCATCTCAGGTCCTATGTGAGAAAGATTCAACCCTATACAGCAGATAAAAATCTCTGGATTCATTTCTTTCAAGACAGCCTGACGGGAGCTCAGTTGGAATGGTTTTATCAGTTAGAAGGGACCAGTGTCAGAAATTGGGAAGATTTGGCCACCACTTTCTATAAACAATACCAGTATAATTCTGATCTTGCTCCTACCCGTACCCAACTTCAGGGTATGTCGCTAGGAACAAGTGAGGGATTCAAGGAATATGCACAAAAATGGAGGGATTTGGCTGGCAGGGTGCAGCCTCCTTTAACCGATCGTGAGCTCGTTGATATGTTTCTTGGGACCCTATCTGGGCCATTTTTTAATCATTTAATTGGTAACTCTTCCGCAGGGTTTACCAATTTGATCTTAACGGGCGAAAGAATCGAGGCTGGCATCAAGTCAGGAAAGATTCAGAAGGGTGTCGCTGCAAGTGTTGAGAAGAAGCCGTTTAAGAAGGAGACAACTATGGTATATTCTCAAGGAAGAGCAGGGAAGATGGAGCGTCGGCCGACTGTGGGGGCCGTAATGATTCAAAACACTCCAAGTGAGCCGCCTCGCTACAACCAATCCAGACCAAATCAGCAACGGGTAGAAAGGCCACACCGGCAGTTCACCCGTATTAATATGACTCCAGCGCAGGTGCTTCCCCATCTGTTGAAATTGAATCTTGCCACTATCAAGGAAGCGCCAAAGAATGTAAATACATCCTCTCCGCATTATCATGCTAATGCTAAGTGCGCCTATCATTCAGACAGTGTTGGACACGATACCAATGATTGTTGGGCACTCAAGCATAAGATCCAGGATCTGATAGAGGCTAAGGAGGTAGAGTTTGACGCTCCAGAAAAACCCAATGTGATATCTGCACCTATGCCGAAGCACGGTCGGAATGTCAATGCCATTGAGGAGGATCTGTATGTTGCTGACGTTAGTGATCTGACTACTCCACTGTTAACCATTAAGTTGAATTTGTTAAGGGCCGAGATCTTCCCGGGATGTAAAGAAGACTGTTACTGTTGCCACTCTCTGTCGTTTAATTGTCCGCTATTGAAGAAAGGCATCCAAGGCCTCATGGATAGCCGACAAATTTTGTTCGAAAAAGTTCCTGCCGTTCCAGTTCATGTTGAAAATATCTCAATCATAACCATCCACGCCAATCTTTCCGAGGCCATCAAAAAGCCAGTTAAGATTACACCAGCTGCAAAGTCTATACCTTTGAAGATAACAATGCCAGGGCCTGTTCCCTATGTCTCCGAGAAGTCGATACCTTGGAACTATGGTGGTGACATCTACTACCATGGTATCAAGCAAGTTGAAATAATTAAAGAAGATTCAGATGATGAAAAAGCCAGCATTAGTAACATTGCGGGCACCAGTAAAATCACCAGGAGTGGGAGGATATTTTCTCCAGAGATTGCTCCTCCAAAAGCAGTCTTTGGACCCTCATCAGCTAAAGAAGTCATCCCTGCACCAGTAAAGCTCTCTGCCAGAACTCCTTTGATTGAAGAAATTTTCGTTCCTAGTGTTGTCTCTCCTACCGTTGCCGATAAAGGAAAAGGAATACAAGATGAGCCCGTCAGGACGAGGGCTCAACCTTTGGTGATTCCAGAAGCCTCCAAGAAAGAAATGGACGAGATTTTGAGGATAATCAAGAGAAGTGACTACGATGTGGTGGAACAGTTGGGGCAAACCCCCTCCAAGATCTCCATGCTGGCACTATTGCTTTGCTCAGAAGCGCACGCTCAAGCTTTGATTAAGTTTCTGAAGGCAGCTCATGTGCCTCAGGAAACCTCTGCGGATCAATTTCATAATTGCGTGGCTAGCCTGACTGCGGACAATGGACTAGGTTTTTCTGATGCCGACCTGACCCCTAGGGGCCGAAACCACAATGATGTGTTGCATATTTCGATCGAGTGTCGCGGAACCACCCTTGCACATGTTTTGGTTGATACCGGTTCATCGCTGAATGTTTTGCCTAAGAAGGCCTTGGACCGGCTAGATTGCAAAGGTTTGGAATTGAAACCGAGTGATATTGTCGTCAGAGCTTTCGATGGGTCGAAGAGAATGGTCCATGGAGAAGTTGAAATTCCTGTCAAGATAGGTACTGAGGTGTTTAAATCCACTTTCTACGTAATGGACATCCGTCTATCATACTCCTGCCTGCTGGGTAGACCTTGGATACACCATGCTGGGGCAGTCACCTCCTCCCTGCATCAGATGCTGAAGTATCCCGTAAAGGGAAAGATCGTTACTGTCCATGGTGAAGAAGAGTACATGATTAGCCATTTAAATTCTTTCCGATATGTGGAGGTTGAAGGGGAGTTCATTGAGACACCGTTTCAACATTTCGAAGAAGTGCTTCCTGAGATAGCAATAGAAAAGTTGGCAGCTGAGACACCGAGACAGATGGCCAGGATGGCATCTCTGGAGGATGCAAGGGCTGCAGTTAAAGAAGGAAAGAATTCAGCGTGGGGGCAGTTACCCGATTTTCCGCATAAGGTTGATAAGCTTGGATTAGGTTTCACCACCGCTGGCCAGAAAGCTATGCGCCGGTCAAAGATTGAGAGAGCGCCGGTCAAAATTTCTCCTTACGGAATCAACGCCCTGGAAGATGAAGACAAGGAAAGCAACTTTGAAGAATGGATCCATCCAACTGTCGGAGGAGGATTGAGCAATTGGGAGGCAAAAGACTTTGTCCCCATCACTTTTGTTCCTCAGTAATTTATCTATCGAACATTTCCTATTTTGGTCTGTAATATTTTACTTTCAAACAATCCATACACTATCTTTTTCACCTCCTGCCTTGCCCGGGGCATGCAGGTCCACTTGTAAGGGTTTTGACTATTTTTCATATTCATATGCCATGTTTAATGATTCATTGGACGTTTTTCATTTGATAAACTGCTTATGCTCATTTTCTTTTCTTTTTGCATTTTTGTTTAAGGATGGCTATCCCTTACACACACCCACACTCACCAATGCAGGTACCCATCCACTCCGGATTCCATGGGTGACTATTCTGCTGTATCTTTCAATAACTCTGAAGATCTGGTCAATCTAGCCGAGTATGAGGATGACGAAGGTTGCGAAGTACCCGGGGAACTAGCCAGACTTCTGCAACAAGAGGAAAGGGCCATCTTACCGCATGAAGAGCCATTGGAAACTGTCAACTTGGGAACCGAGGAGAATCGGAAAGAGGTGCAAGTGGGTGCCAACCTGGAACCAGAAGTTAAGGAACGCTTGGTACAGTTACTGAATGAGTATGTTGAAATCTTCGCTTGGTCCTATGAAGACATGCCAGGTCTAGACACCAATATCGTGGTTCATCGTCTCCCCACAAGAGAAGACTGTCCACCGATCAAGCAAAAAGTTCGCCGAATGAGGCCTGACATGTCCGAAAAAATCAAAGCAGAAGTAATGAAGCAGTTCAATGCTGGCTTTCTGGCTGTTACGTCCTATCCTCAATGGGTCGCTAACATTGTGCCAGTGCCTAAGAAGGATGGCAAAGTCAGAATGTGTGTGGACTACCGGGATTTGAATAGGGCCAGCCCTAAGGATGATTTCCCGCTACCTCATATTGACATCTTGATCGACAATACAGCTCAGCATAAGGTGTTTTCCTTCATGGACGGATTCTCGGGCTACAATCAAATCAAGATGGCTCCCGAGGATATGGAGAAAACAACTTTTGTCACACAATGGGGCACCTTCTGTTACAAAGTGATGCCGTTCGGGCTGAAGAACGCAGGGGCAACTTATCAGCGCGCCATGGTAGCTCTATTTCATGACATGATACATCATGAGATTGAAGTTTACATAGACGATATGATAGCTCGGTCACAAACAGAGGAAGAGCACCTTGAACATCTGGAAAAGCTGTTTGCCAGATTGAAAGAATACAAGTTAAGGCTGAATCCAAGCAAATGCACTTTTGGAGTTAGGTCTGGTAAACTCCTGGGATTCATTGTAAGCAACAAGGGCATTGAAGTCGATCCGGAAAAAGTAAAAGCAATACAAGAGATGCCTGCTCCCCGTACTGAAAAGGAAGTTAGAGGTTTCTTGGGGCGCATAAACTATATTGCCAGATTCATTTCGCATCTGACTTCTACCTGTGAGCCAATTTTCAAACTCTTGAAAAAAGATCAGGTAGTTGAATGGAACGACAACTGCCAAGCTGCTTTTGACAGAATCAAGGAGTATTTGCTAGAACCTCCCATTCTGATGCCACCCGTCGAAGGAAGACCATTGATCATGTATTTGACCGTCTTGGATAACTCAATGGGGTGTGTTTTGGGCCAGCATGACGAGTCTGGTCGAAAAGAGCATGCTATTTATTACCTTAGCAAAAAGTTTACCGACTGTGAGACTCGCTACTCACTGCTCGAGAAAACTTGTTGCGCTTTGGTATGGGCTGCTCGCCGACTAAGACAGTATATGCTGACTCATACTACCTTGTTGATATCCAAAATGGACCCTATCAAATATATCTTCGAAAAGCCCGCTTTATCTGGAAGGATAGCCAGATGGCAAATGATCTTGACCGAGTATGACATCTAGTACACCACCCAAAAAGCTATAAAAGGGAGTGTATTAGCTGACCATCTGGCTCATCAGGCTATCGAAGACTATCAACCCATGAGATTTGATTTCCCAGACGAGGACATCATGAATTTGGACAACATTAAAGGTGACGGACCGTATGACGGACCCGAAAAGGGATCCCGATGGACCCTGTACTTTGACGGTGCTTCAAATGCACTTGGAAATGGCATTGGCGCAGTACTCATCTCTCCGGAAGGATGCCACACTCCTTTCACGACCCGACTTTGCTTCAGCTGCACAAACAACATGGCTGAGTATGAAGCCTGCATCTTTGGTCTCAAGGCTGCTATAGACTTGGGGATCAAATCTTTGATCGTATTCGGGGACTCGGCTTTGGTCATCATCCAGATCAAAGGAGATTGGGATACCAAACATCCTAATCTTATTCCATACAAAGAACATGTTCTGACGTTGTTGCCTCACTTCGAGCAAATTACCTTCGAGCATTTTCCGCGAGAAGAGAATCAGCTAGCAGATGCTCTAGCCACAATGTCCTCCATGTTTAAACTCAACTGGGATAACGAGGCCCCCCAAATCACCATCGGGCGAATGGATGAACCCGCGCATTGTCACGAGATTAATACCGAAGAAGTAGTGGAACAACCTTGGTTCCAAGAAGTCAAAAGGTATCTCGAGACCCAAGATTATCCTGAAGGAGCTTCCGTGAATGACAAGAAGTTCTTAAGGAAATTCGCTGCTAAGTTCTTCCTGAGCAACGACATCCTTTACAAACGAAGCCATGATTGTGTATTACTCCGGTGTGTGGATAAAGCTGAAGCAGAGTTGATCGTGACCGACATACACAGCGGACCATTTGGCACTCACTTGAGCGGGCATACAATGGCTAAGAAGATCCTAAGCGCAGGCTATTACTGGTCTACCATGGAGGCTGACTGCCATCAACATTCCCGTACTTGCCACAAGTGTCAAGTCTATGCTGACAAAGTTCATATTCCTCCGGTTCCCCTCAACATCCTGACTGCTCAGTGGCCCTTTGCAATGTGGGGCATTGATATGATTGGAGAGATCAAGCCCACGGCTTCCAACGGACATCGCTTCATCCTGGTTGCCATTGACTACTTCACTAAATGGGTCGAAGCAGCTTCCTTCGCCTCTGTCACCAAAAATGTGGTTGCCCGCTTCATCAAACATAATCTCATATGTCGGTATGGTGTTCCCGACAGGATCATCACAGACAACGGTACAAATCTGAATAATACAATGATCACTGCATTATGCGAACAGTTTAAGATTTATCATCACAATTCATCTCCCTATCGGCCGAAGATGAACGGTGCTGTTGAAGCTGCGAACAAAAACATTAAAAAGATTATTCAGAAAATGACGGTCACTTACAAAGACTGGCATGAGATGTTGCCGTTTGCGCTGCATGGATACCGTACGACGATACGTACTTCAACTGGGGCAACCCCATTTTCTTTGGTTTATGGCATGGAAGCTGTTTTGCCTATGGAAGTTCAGATCCCGTCTCTAAGAATTATGAAGGATGCAGGTTTGAATGAGGATGATTGGATGCAGACCCGACTTGATCAACTCAATCTGATCGACGAAAAGCGACTTGCTGCTATATGCCATGGTCAGACGTATCAAAAACGGATGATCAAGGCCTTCAATAAGAAAGTCAGACGTCAAGTGTATCAAGTCGGAGATCTAGTAGTCAAGCGGATTATCTTGCCGCAAAGTGATCCCAGGGGCAAATGGACTCCTACATATGAAGGACCATTTGTGATCAAAAGCATATTTTCTGGTGGTGCGATGATTCTGACCACCATGGACGACGACGATTTGCCGCACCCTGCGAACGCAGACATAGTCAAAAGATACTACGCATAAAATAACCCGACAAGTCGAAAACCCGAAAGGGCGGCTTGGGCAAAAATGGGCCTCCCGGCGAACCGAAAACCCGAAAGGGCGGTTCAGGCAAAAGTTAGGGATAAAAACAAAAAATCTGTACACCCGGCAAGTCGAAAACCCGAAAGGGCGGCTTGGGCAAAAAGGGGTCTCCCGGTGGATCGAAAACCCGAAAGGGCGATTCAGGCAAAAGTTAGGGAATTAAAGCGTATGACTATGTCTTGTCAGATCACTTCAAAGACAGTCTCTTCATCAATCGGTTCCGGGTTTCTGATCAATCCAGCCATCGTCAAACGAAGCATTGAATGGACAGATGTTCAGAGTTGTGAAAGCTATAGCAGAATGGAATCCCATGGAATTATTTCACATAGCCATCTTTGTTTTGTATAAATTTTTCAAATATTTACGACGAGATCCTCTTACCAGGATGTTTGTTTCCTTTGTACAAATATACCCAAAGAAAATCAATACAGATACTCTTCCCAAAAATTTGTGTCATTTCCCTTTTTCTTTTTCTCTTGCACTATTTGTTTTATTTTGAGAAACGTCCAATGTTTTGTTAAATAGGCATATGCATTTGAAACATGATCACTTCCTAATTGAACCTAAGAAAAGGATTACTGATAGGATGAAAGTACAAACGGATATTTTGACACCCTTCCAAAGAAAATCCCTCAAGACCTGTAATCCACATCCCTGGCAAACCCTGAGGTCTATCTCCAGCAGACCCTCGAAGCTTATCCCCAGTAAGGTTCCGAAAGGTATTCCCCGCAGAGTACGGACGTCCCTTCCGAGTTTTATTCAAAGTCATTCCTCACGAAGGCTTATAACTGGGTTATCCTCAGCTAACAACCAGGGGAGATCGCGCTCGCCGAAATTCTTCCCATCCCCAGCGGAGTTCCTCAAAATTCCCCCAACAATAACTTATCAATACAATCCCCGGAGGAGTTTATCTTTGCAAAATCCCCAGCCAGAGAATCTTCCAGAAATCATTTTCCCTCAGAGTTTAAGCTTCAGTATCCCCAGCAGATCAAAAGCTTCGAATGGACAACCCCCAGCGGAGTCAGACTTTTAAACCTTCTCCCCACAGAATTTTAGGAAGAAAATTTTGAGTTCCCCAGTGAAATCTCCAGAGATACTTCTCTCCAGGCTGAAGATTCTCAATCTGGTCATCCCAGCATTAAGTCTACTAGTTTGGTGCTCCCCGGTAGAAGACTTCAGGAATTCCCCAGAAGATTGGTATACAACCCAAGCTCCAGGTTCCCCAGCAACGACCCAGGACTTATCTTCCCCGACAGCAGTCAGGATACTTCTATCTTCCGCTATCCCGGATTCATCTATCCTGTGCAAGACAGCTCTCCAGCTTACATGCACATCCATTTACATTCATAACACAAAATATACATTGTATCATGCATCATAGCATTGCATACAACTAACTCTTTGCCTTTTCAGGTAAGATCAGTCGACAGACTAAAATCATTCAAATCTCAAGATTTCTGAAAACAGTTCACGGGTTCTCCAAGTAAACGGATGTTAACCTATCACTTGTTCAGATTCTTCCCAAGACTTCTGAAAACAGTTCATGGATTCTTCCCAAGTAACGGATGTTAATCTATCAACTTGTTCAGATGCACCTTTGAATTCAGTTTACGGAAGCTTCCCAACAACGGATGCTGCTCTATTGCTGATTCAATCTCAAGATTTCTGAAAATAGTTCACGGGTTCTCCAAGTAAACGGATGTTAACCTATCACTTGTTCAGATTCTTCTCAAGACTTCTGAAAACAGTTCATGGATTCTTCCCAAGTAACGGATGTTAATCTATCAACTTGTTCAGATGCAACCTTTGAAGACAGTTTACGGAAGCTTCCCAACAACAGATGCTGCTCTATTGCTGATTCAATCTCAAGATTTCTGAAAACAGTTCACGGGTTCTCCAAGTAAACGGATGTTAACCTATCACTTGTTCAGATTCTTCTCAAGACTTCTGAAAATAGTTCATGGATTCTTCTCCAAGTAAACGGATGTTAATCTATCAACTTGTTTAGATGCAACTTCCTGAAAACAGCTTGCAGGTTCCTCCCAACAACGGATGTCAACCTATTGCTTGTTCAGGCCCCCAATCCAGAAATGGTCCAAAGCTTGGACACTTTCCTAATATTCCCTTCCAGATGGCATCTTTAAGCCCATCCCCGACAAGTTGCTGTCACTCTCCCAGATGGCATCGTTAAGCCCATCTCCAAATGGCATCTCTAAGCCCATTCCCGCATCCGGTGCTTTGATGAGTGCAAATTTCCGGGCACTCTAGTGTCCAATCTCCTTTTACCCTCGAGTCACGAAAGGCAAGCTTGCCAATCTAACTCTTCAGGTCCAAGAAGATTGAACAGGGGCAACTGTTGTACCCCAAAATTTGCCCTCCCATTTCTCATTGATTTCTCCTCACAAAGCTCTTGAAGCTCAAGATCCAGTTAGGGTTTCATCTGCTCAAGACTCCTCCTTGCACTGCTAACCCCAAATTAGGGTTTGTGTTTGCACAAAGATGTTTTGACCTAAAATGCCCAAGATGACTTTCTTGCTTCATATTGACCTCCTAAGTTTATCCATACCAAGTTTCAAGTCTTGATTCCAAGTTTTGCCCAATCAATTGGACAGTTAACCTAGAAATCAACTGTATTGGGGAAAAAGTCAACTGTGGCCAATTGACAGTCAAATCCCATGAAATTTGATCCACATCAACATTATGAACTCATATGAACCATTTGATCAAGTTTGGATCACAATTCCACAAGAAATTTGATCAGATTACTAAAAGGGTAAAATGGTCATTTTTAGGGTTTTGACTGTACAGAGGCAATTTTTGACTGTTTGACCTAGCCAATGGCAAACCAAGCTCACATATGGACTCAAGGACCCCATGGAATTATCTTGACATGCTCAACAAGTTCAAAAGATCCCAAGTACACAAGATTGACAGTTGAATTTCCCAGTCAATTGATCAATTTTGACTGTATACTGAAAAGTCAAACTTTGACTTTTTGGTCAAAATCAAGAGTCAAGATTCATTTTTCATCAAAACATGCCAAATCATGAAACTTGTTCACCAAGAAATCACAAATTGCAAATTAGGGTTAGAAAATGGAATTTTTCATAACTTAGAATTTTTCTAAGTTATGAAAAACCCTAATTTTTCCCCAACTTTGCCCCACCTTTTCACCAAGATCCATTTGGATTCAAACAAAAGTCAAAACATAAAAGTTGTAGCTTGTTGCATAATCTACAACTTTGATTCACAAAGTTTTCTCATTTGAAGCTTGTATCTCAAGTTACAATTTTTTGAATAAGGGCACTAAACCATTTTTAACTTAGTGAATTTTAACCTATTTTGACAAGGTTTTCTACCCCACTTCAAGGCCATTTTCCATACACTTCCACTTGGAATTTCAATTTTCATTTCAAAGATGGATTGTAGTACACATTCCAAGATTTCCAAAATGTCCAAGAACTTCTCAAACAACCTCATGGTTAGAGAGAATCGAATTTCACAATATAGCAAAAAACCACTTTGTTCATGACCAAGTTCCATGTCCATAACATTGCAAATTTGAACTCAGCATAGTTTGTGCTACTTTACAGGTCCTTAAACCAAATTACACTCCTTAATTTAATGCTTGTTCATTGTGCCAAAGTGTTGTTCCATGAGTTCAAGCATTATACACAAGATTGATCCATTTTTGGATAAAGTGAACTTTCCATTTTTACAAAAGCTTGCTTTATGTCAATTGGTAAATCAAAGAAGTACATTGCAAATCTGAATGGCACAAGATTATGGAAAAATTGCTCTGATCAAGAGAAGATTATGCAGCCCATTAGGAGGCCCCCTACATGCCTAGAACATCAAGTGGCATTTTGTTGCTTAAGAAAGAAGAAAGTCCCATATTTTGTAACAACTCTCATACCAGCATTAGCACACAAGAAAGAACTTGTCAAACACATTCCAAACTACCCAACCAAGCTTTTGCACGAGCCATTTGCCTCTCAAACACTCTCCATCTCAGAAACACCACAAAACTGCTCAAACAGAGCAAGCCCTGCAGATTGAGTGCTATCTCTCAATCCCTTCAAGCATTTTTGTCCAAACTTGTTCCTCTACCTTCCTTACAACCTATGCAAGCTATCCAGAAGCTAAGGCACGATCTGTAGTTGCTCTAACCACTTCCACCATTTTCACATCTTTGACTTGCAGGTGAAGTTCTACAACTTGATTCAGAAGCTTTCAAAACAAAGTAGCCATTGGAACGGCATCCCTGAACCTCAAGGAAGCTTTTCCAATCATCACCTTGCACTGAAAGTTCCTCATTCTCCAGACAGAAGTTCAACTGAATAGAATCAGGATTTCAAACACAAGCTTGCAGGCGCGCGTTTTGTGATTCAGAGGTTGAAGAAGAAGTGGTTTGGGCTGGGCCTGAGCATTTTTTTTATTCACACCATCTTTTCTGTTTTGCACCCCCCAAGCCCATTTGTCTTATTTTTAATCCTTTTTGACTTTTTCTTTTTTTGTTTGACTTGTTTATTTTTTCTCAGCATATTAAAATCTTGAAAATAATTTTCTCATCATTTTTTGATTTTATTTGGTATTTATTTGATTTTCTTTTAATTTATACATATATGTATATATATTATTATTTAGGATAAATAGAAAATATGTAAAAATACTTCTATTTTTGTTTTTATTTTATATTATCCTCTGAAAATATTTTATACAAAAAATACTATTTTCTAAAAAATTTAATTATTATTATTATTTGTATATAATACATATTTAAAATAATATAAGTATACATATATATATTAATATACTTAGAGTAAAAATACCAAAAATGTCCATATTTTACTTTTTTTATATTTAATACTAAAAATCCCCTTTTTACAAGTATACCATATTTTATTTTATTTTTGTATGCAAATAATAAATACTATGTGAATTAATTAATTAATATACATTTTGATTAAAATTAGGGTTTTTGCCCTAAATATGAAAATACTCAAAAATAATACCTTTTTATTTTCTTATTTTTATTTTGCATAAACAACATTTTTTCATACATATATAAAAACTTTCTTTTTGCATTTTGCATATCTATTTAATTTTTATTTAATTATGCAATTTATTTACCTTGCAAATATTCAAAAATGATGTAATAATTTAGATTTAAATTCTTGTCTAAATATTCCCCATTTGTAAATTTGTACCCCCCTCCCTATATTATTATGTTGTAATAGCGTAGGAATTTAAATTTCGCACTTTATACGCTTTCTAATTATGCCATGTTAGAATTAGGGTTTGCATGCGAAAAAACGATAAAAAATAGTTTGACCTAATATAAGATAAATGAGCATGAAAATGAATAACACATCTCACACTTGCACCCCTAGGGTATTCCACTTTGTTGCCTTCAAATAAATGGGCCATGTTGTATGTTGAATTTCTTTGGGCAAAGCAAACAAATTGAATGATCATAGTCCCTCGATAAAACTTTTCAAAACAAAACAAAAACAAATGATCAAGTCCCTTAAAGAAAATTGCCCAAAGACATTTAACGCCGTTGCAATTATGGCCCAAACGATGACCCGTGCCTGTCCCTTTCATCTCCTAAGACAAGATTGTCCACCAAATGCAATGGTGGAACAAAATTGTCAAAAGGTCTAAAAACATAACAAAAATCTTTGAGAAGACTTTAGGGTAGATAAACTCTTAAGTACTTGTTAATTTGCAAAGAAAATACTTGCCTAATTTCCAAACCCACTTCACAAACACTTTCAAAATCAACTTTTCAACCCTTGAAACATCTTTTTTAAAGATAAAACACCTTTTGTAAAACATTCGAGTAAAGAATTGTTACAAGGTTAGCCTAATACAAGGCATCTTTTCAAAACATTTTCAAAGCCACACACAAAGCACCATTTCAAACAATTGAAGACTAAGGCAAGTTGATCTAAGCAAGTACTTAAGAGCCCATGGATAACCATGGATAGAAGGGGTGCTAATACCTTCCCCTTCTATAATCTACTCCCCGAACCCAAGAAAAATCTCAAAGGTTTTTGCTGTGCTTTTTAAACCTTTCCTTAGGATAAAATAAAAAGTCGGTGGCGACTCTTGCTCAACCGAAACATTTGCGAAAACAAACGCAAAACCCAAGTCAGTTCTCCCACCGTATCACAATGTCGTTCTTTATTATTTAGAATTGATGTAAAGGATAAAATGCTGAAAAATAAATGCAGAAAGTAAATGACACCAAGATGTATACTAGTTCCCCTTTCCAAACAAGGGTGTTGTACCCCAAAATTTGCTCTCCCATTTTTTCACAGAAATCACAACCCTAGGGTTTCTCAGATATTCAAGATTGGCTCAGGAATCGATTAGACAGATTTTCTCCTGTGGTAATAAACCAACAATTAGGGTTTTTCGTGCAATTCTCACAAGAAATGAATTCACAAAGATCCAATTGGCTTTCACATGTTTTCATGATTTTTTAAGTTTACTGAAAGGTTACTGTTTGTTTTCAAGGCATATTCATTTGGGACAAGAAATGGGATCTAAGACTGTCATTTGGAATATTCATGTTTTGTTTGATCCAAGTTAACTAGATAATTTGCGTCTGTTAAGACATTTGCTTGTTAATGGAATAAGTATTTGTTTATGGAATAAACATTTGTTTGAGGAATACACAGTGCATGTTTATTTGGAATGCAGTGGCAAGATTACATGATCACTGGAATTTAAGTTATTTTGGTTGGAATTATTGGAATACAATTTCAATTATCTTAATCAGAAATCTTAAAGAATTAGTGAAGATGCGAAGAGAAAATTGTAAGTTATTGACAGTAAAAGATTTTAATGGACATCAGAATACCTCATAAGACTTTCTTTGATTTATTTCAAAAATTGTTACAATATAATTTATTATTTAAATACTTTAAGTTTTACAACTTATTGTATTTGAAAAAATAAATTAGTACAATTATTTGAGTATTCCTATCTAAATTACAAAAGAAAAAATCTAAGCCTAAGAATGACTAAGCTTCCATTGCTTCCATGCATGCCAAAAAATCTTCTGCTTCCTCTGCTTTGCCAACATCCGGTTTGCGCTCACATGAAAGAAAGACAAAAAAATAATTAGCATTTAATTGGATATGAATAAGAATCTTCAAAAAAAAAAGGGTTCATCATTAAAGTTTGCAATTTGGAATGAGAAGGCTATTTTTAATTCATCACATTTTTATTTTTCTATTTGCAAATCACAAGAAGATTATTCTTCTTGGTTCACAAAAAGAAAAAGAAAAATGCAAGCAAAGCTGTCCAAATAAAAATGCAAGCAATTTATCCAAATACAACTAGGCTGCCCAAACAAGTGAAAGTATGCAAGCAGCATGGTCAAACAAATATTCGAAACAAATGTTCCAAACAGGGTCAAACAAGCAGCAACGTGGCCAAAACAAATATAACAAACAGAATGCAACAAGGCTGCCTAAAACTGGACAGCAGTATCAGCGCACCAAATGGCAAGCAACATAGGCAGTAGCAGACAAAAGAGCATCAGCAAGAAGAAAATATAAAACTAAGTCAACAAGCAAGAGGCTTGTTCATAAGCCATTTCATCATTTTCCAATTAAAATTGCAAACTTTTTAGAAAAAGCACTTGGCTTAGGGTCATTAAGAGAGGAAGAGGAAAGAAGTCACCTAGGGGATGCTGCCCTGCTGTTACAATTGCACCAAAAATGCTAGCAAATAAAACTGCAAAGAAAAGAGCCTAAGAAGAAAATGCCCAAAGTATTCAAAATTTGGTGGTTTCCCACCATTTTGAATAAGCTGCAAAACTATAAATAGGCAACATAATATAACAGTAGAAAGAGGCTCAAAAAAGGGGAAGAGAAACATTTTTTTATCAAAACTCTCTCAAAAACGACCAAAAACCTGCATAACCACTGCCACCAACCTCAAACAGTTTGCAAACCATAAGAAAAAATCACAAACTCACAAGGCCGGCACTGTCAAACTCTCAAACCTCCAAACCTGTAAACCAACAACAAACAGCCAAAACCTGCATAACCAAACTGCAAAACATTTCAAACCTGTAACAATACCAACAATCATAAAACACTTCAAACCCAGTACAAACCAAATTTCCAAGGTCCAAAACCAACATCCCAACATGTTAACCCAACTTACAGTAACAACAAGAACCAAGGCCTCAAAAAACAGTCCAAGTCCAAACAGTTAAAACTAAACTGTAACAAGCAGAACAAACCACAAAATCATCCCAACATTAAACTTGTCAATACCAAAAATCCTGTAAAACCATTTCAACATCCAAAACCATCAAAACCAATTTTAAAACTTCCAAAAACTGTGAAACCAGTTCAAACCAAGAAAGCTCAAAACCTACATAACAAGTTCAAACAACCTACCAAACATACCAAGCAAACTCACAAAACTCATAATTAGAATATACCAAACTGTAACTCAGAGCAATCACAGAAACAAGCATCATCATCATCAAACAGCATCATTCAAAGCACGAAAAACCACAAAGTCAGAAGCAAACATCATCATTGTTCAAAGCAAAGAGGAAAGGTTACCTAACACCTTTGTCATCATTTCCTCCTCCTTGCCAAGCCCGTCACCAGGGAGCACCTCATCTCAATCTCACTATCCTCTCCACAGAAAATCCCCAAAGGGTATGGATTTTTTCGCATCCCTTCAAACTGTTTACTGCATCTCAAACATATAGCGCAATAGGTTAACAGAGAAAACACGAACAAAATTAAACAACAACAGAAACTCGTTCAAACTTCAAAATAGAACTTTACCTTTCAGAAGCAAGAACATTAGCGTTTGGGATGTGAGAGGGAGGATGCTCCGGTAACGAGGGTGAGAGGAGGATCAGAAAAATGAATTTTAAACCCTTTAAGTGTTTTCATTTCAAATTAGGGATTTCAAAAAAGTGTTCACTCATGAATCAGGGACGAGTAGAGGCGTTGAGTGAGAAAGATGAACGAGAGAGAGAAGCGATTGAACGAACAGAGTGACGCCGCTGTATCAAAGGAACAACAAACCCTAATTCATGTTTTACCCTAATCAGAACAATAAACTGATTTAAGGAGAAATTGGGTCATTTCTTTTTTCACAAACCCTTAAGCCCAGCACGTTTTGCTCACACACCCCACCCCCCTTTCCCTTTTGTTTTTTTGTTTCAGCATCAATGTTAATTCTTCTTTGGGCCCAATAACCCTTAAACCCTTAAGCCCATCCTTTTTCAATTTAATTTAATTTGTTTTTATTTCTTTATGCTAATGATTTCTAAAAAACTTCATTTTGTAAAAATTAATTTGATCTTTTTAGTAATTAGTTTTCTTTTATCTTTTTCCCTTTTTATAATAAAAAAAAACTCTTATTTTTATTAATTTGTTACATTTAATGAAAACACCAAAAAACATTAATTTAATTAGTTTGCTTTCTTTAAACTTTTTTTTAAATTATTTAATAAAAGTACAAAAAAGAATAATAATAAAATTTTAATCTTTCTTTTGTAGGATAAATTTTATTTCTCTCTTGTCAAGTAAATACATTGCATTTCATATTTTATTGATTTCTTTATTTCATAAATTGTCATAGCTTCATATTGAATCGCACAATAATTCGATTTGGTTGTATTATTTGGACATTGTTATTTTTATGTGACTCATCCCCATTTGTAATAATTGTACCCCCATTCCCGGATACTTTTGTAATAGCTTAGACTTTTAATTCCCGTAATTTATTGCTTTCTATATATTGTGTAGTAATTAGGTATGTATGGCAAGATTCAAAAATCAACCGCTAGATGACCTAATCCAAGAATAAATAACTTGAAATCAACACACTTCTCACACGCGCACCTCTAGGGTAACCTCGCTTGTTGCCTCGGAAATACAATCATGTCCCTTGAATATGAGACACTCTAGAAAATGACTCTTCGATAAACAAAGATCGTAGTCCCTCGATGACCCTCGATGTTGCCTTTGATAAAATGATCTCGTCCCTTACAAAATTGCTAGAGCGTCTCACAAGTTGCCTTCAATGATTGTAAAATTGACCTGCGCCTGTCCCTTCACATCCAAGGATGGGGCTTCTTACCAAATTAATGGTAAGATAGCACCATTAAAAGAAAGAGAGAAAAAAAATAACAATTTAAGACCTTTCGAGTAGATAGATTCGCTCTTAGTTACTCGCTTGCTCACAACAAAAACTTTCACACCTACACTTCCATTTCAAAACATTTTCAAAAGATAAAACGTTTTGAATACGTTCTTATAGAGACGAGAACCATTACAAAACCTATTTGAAAACACTTTTCAAAACACGATTCACCAACACATCTTTGAACCATTTTTCGAAACAAAACTTTGTATACATTCTTATAGAGACGAGAACCATTACAAAAAACTTTCCAAAATACTTTCAAAAAAACCACACACAAGTACACAATCAAAACAAAAGCAAGTGATCTAAAACGAGTAACTAAGAGCCCATGGAAAACCATGGATGAAAAGGGTGCTAACACCTTCCCTTTTCATAATCTACCCCCCGAACCCGAGAAAATTCTCGAAAGGTCTTTCCTGTGCTTTTTTACCTTTCCTTTTGGATAAAAGAAAAGTCGGTGGCGACTCTTGCTAACCGCACAAGTGCGAACGAAACGCAAAACCTCTAGTCAGTTCTCCCACTGTATCATAGAACTGACGACTCTGCTGGGGAGTAAATAAAAAGTGGGGTTACCTTAGGGTTTTAGATAACCTTTACATGCTTATCTTGCTTGACTTGTATGCTTTATCTTTTGGTTCTATTTGTTTGGGTTTGAATCCTCTACCCGGATTTGGGGCACATTTTTAGGTAAATAGCAATAGATTGTGGAGACTGTACGGCGTAAACCGATATGGTTGAAACAATAGCTATGTTAGTGTGACGCATTTGTGGATATCGGTATCCCTTGTGGTGAATCGAGGAGAATACGGGGCCTCTGAGTGGCATCGCGAAGCACTAATTAACCTTAGAACCCTAATTGAACCAACTTGTCCATTAGGACGTAGTGAGGTAATCGGTTTCAGTGTAAAGCTGAAAATTGGTTGACACTCGATACTACACTAATTGAGGCTAGACTTTTGGGATATCTCGGCCGCAAGAAAAGATTGATTGTGCTGAGACAATGCCTAAAAGAAAGGTCGGTGATATTGAGATCATTTAGAACCCGATCTTTATTTCTAGGACAGGTTGAGCCCACTAAAACTTCAAGAGGTTACTTACCTACAAACTCATGCAAGGCTGAAACATAGGGATATGTTTGTTGTGTGTATATATGTTTGCTTGTACATAAACATCATAAACATCATCAACATCATATGCATGCTCACTAACCATTTCAAGGATTTAGAAATTTATCTTTGTTTTTGTTTTGTAGGAAATGAATCCTCTCTGAAGAAACACCATCCGAATCAGCTTTGTGAAAGCACATCCTCAACTTCAAGAGCTAGCCTCAAGAGTGCCTGGGGATTCTCCTTTTACCAAAAAGTATGGTCGACTTCTCATCTTGGCTAGATCCAACTTCCAAGAGGAGATGATGTGTGTACTGTTCCAGTTCTTTAATCCCGTACATCATTGTTTCACTTTTCCAGACTATCAGTTGGTACCAACATTGGAAGAGTTCTCTCTGCTCTTAGGAGTGCCCGTGCTTAATCAGATACCATTAACCGGTCTAGAAGGGATTCCAAAACCTGAAGTCATCGCCGAAGCTTTACACATGAAGAGGGCCTACGTCACAGCCAATTGGGAGACAAGAAGTGGGGTTAAAGGATTTTTAGCTAAGTTTCTGTTGGAAAAAGCTCGTTCGTTCTGGGATGACATGGATTTCCAAGCTTTCGAAGAAGTGCTAGCTCTCCTCATTTATGGTTTGGTTCTGTTTCCTAACTCGGACCAATTCATAGACGTTAACGCCATCAAAGTCTTTCTCTCTCGCAATCCTATACCCACCTTGCTAGGAGATATATTGCATTGTCTTCATACTCGTACCATGAAGAAAAAAGGTTCCCTTTTGTGTTGTATACCTCTACTTTCCAAGTGGTTCACTTCACACCTGCCTCAGTCAGCATTGAAGAACGAGCAAATATTGACTTGGTCTCAAAGGATGATGTCTCTCACCCACTCTGATATCCGTTGGTGCTCAAGATCCTTGGAAGATATCTCTATCATCGACCGCTGTGGTGAGTTTCCTAATGTACCTCTGCTAGGTATTAGGGGAGGTATCACCTACAACCAGTGTTTAGCTCTTCGGAAATTTGGGTATGCCCGAAGAGACAGCCCTCATGAGATGCTTGTCCGAGGTATGGTGTTTGACTACGATAAAGAAGACCAAGGTTACCGCCAGAGGTTTACACGTGCCTGGGGAATGGTGAACAAAGTGGACAGTAGGACTTTGGGACATAAAAACTCTATCCCTCTCGAGCCTTACCTTAAGTGGGTACGGGCTTGTGCCCAAAGTCTCTTAATGCCTTACCCTTCCATCCTTCCTATCATCATTGAGCCTGTTATTGAAGGAGACATCCCGTACACCGTTCTTCATCCAGACATGCCTACCTCTCTCGAAGACCTGCAGAAAGCCTGGATTCAGTTGAAGGAAGAGCGAGACACCTTTGAAACCCAGTACTACGCCAGTGAGAAGAAGGTTCTGGAGCTCACCAAGCTGCTTCATGAAGAGAAGAATCTGAATACTTACATTGCTCCAAAAAGGATGCGTTCAGTCTTTTTGTCTTGAGAATTTTGTTGTATTTTAGTTTCTTTCTTTGTAAGCCCGAGGAGGCATGATGTATTCAAACTTGGTTTTATTTAATATGACGTGCGTTCTTTTTGGTTTGGGCAAATTTAAATCTTCTAAATTTCCTTGAAATCATTTGCATATCGCATCTTCATTCATCATATGCATAAGCAGGTCTTCACACCAGGTTTCCTTATCTCTCTGCTATTTATTTCAGCAAGATGGATATTGAGCAGACGGTCAATGACTTACAAGTGCAGAATTCACAATTCCAACAGCTACTCATGACTTTGGCTAAGGGTCAGGAGGAGCTCAAAGCTCTGTTAGAGAAGGAAAAGGAGAAAAAGAAAAAGAAAAGAGTTGGTGTGGTTACTCTGGGTAGAAGATTTGAAGGTCAATCTAGAAGGGTCCTAGATTTTCCCTCAACATCTGATAAAGAGGTAGGAAAATGAAAGGGAGTTGCAGTACCAACTGAGTCTGAAGAATAAGAAGAAGAAGAGGAGGATGAAGACTATTCTGAACAGCAGTACCCTCCTGCAGACGAAAAATACAAGAATCTGGAAGAGCGTCTGGCAGCTATGGAGGTGCAGAGAGTGCCTGGGCTGGAATTTGAAGATCTAGGGTTGGTCTCTGGAATTGTGATTCCCCCTAAGTTTAAGGTGCCTATATTTTCTAAGTACGATGGTTTGTCTTGTCCAAAGATGCATCTGCGATCTTATGTCAGAAAAATCCAACCGCATTCTTCTGACAAGGATATGTGGGTCAAATTCTTCCAGGACAGTCTTTCAAGGACGCAGTTAGATTGGTTCTACCAGCTAGAGAGGTCTGATGTGCATAATTAGGAAGATTTGGCAGCTGCCTTTTACAAGCAGTATCAATATAATGCGGACTTAACACCAACCCGTACTCAATTACAGAGTATGGGCATGGTCTCAAATGAAGGATTCAAAGAGTATGCCCAGAAATGGAGAGACTTGGCAGGACGAGTACAACCACCATTGTCTAAAAGAGAGCTTGTGGATATGTTCTTGGGTACACTGTCGGGCCCCTTTTTCAATCACCTGATCGGAAGTTCGTCTGCGGGGTTCACCGAGTTAATTCTGACTGGTGAGAGAGTTAAAGCCGGAATCAAGAGTGGAAAAATTCAAAAAGATGCATCTGCCTCCGCTGCCATCAAAAAGCCTTTCCCAACAAAGAAAGAAATATCAGCTGTCTACTCTCAAAGAGGTCAAGGAAGAATTGAGCTCCGGCCAGCGGTGGGGGCTGTAATGATTCAGAAGTCTGCAGTTGATCAGCCTAGAAACAATCAACCCAGAACCAACTAAGCAAGGCCTGTGCGGCAATTCACCCAGATAAACATGAATTCTGCTCAAGTTTTACCCCATCTCTTGAAGTTAAACCTTATAACCTTGAAAGAGGCACCGAAGAATTCGAATACAGCTTCTCCTTACTACCATTCGAATGCCAAGTGTGCTTATCATTCAGGGAGTATAGGGCACGACACCAACAATTGTTGGGCCCTCAAGAATAAGATTCAGGATTTAATAGACGCTAAAGAAGTGGAATTCGACGCCCCTGAAAAGCCAAACGTAATCTCTGCTCCAATGCCAAAGCATGGCCACAATGCCCATGCTGTTGAAGAAGATCTTTTTGTTGCTAATGTTGATGATCTGATGACTCCGCTATCGATAATCAAGTTGAATTTGCTGAAGGCTGGGATTTTCCCAGGTTGTGAAGAAGATTGTTGCCTTTGTTTATCCTTACCAACCGACTGTCCATTGTTGAAGTTAGGCATCCAACGCCTAATGGATAACCAAGAAATCCTATTTGAGAAGTCTCCTGTTACACCGACTCCTGTCAATGATATTTCAATAATTACCATATCCGCCAATCTTTCCAAGGTCTCCAAAAGACCTGTTAAGATTACATACGACCCGAAGACTGTACCTTTGAAGATAACCATGTCGGGGCCCGTCCCGTACAAGTCCGACAAATCAATACCGTGGAACTATGGGGGAGAGATCTTTTACCACGATGTTAAGCAAATTGAATTGAATGAAGAGAGTTCTGGTGAAGAGACTTCCTACATTGGAAACATTGTCGGAACAAGTAAAATCACCCGCAGTGGAAGAATTTTCTCTCCAGAGATTGTGCCTCCAAAGGAAATCTTCGGGCCCTCAGTTGCTCCTAAGGTTACCACTGTACCGGTAAACATATCTGCGAGAACTCTAATTATTGAAGAAGTTGCAACCCCCATGGTTAACCCCTCTGCTTCTACTGATGTTCGAGGGAAAGGGATCCAAGAAGATCCCGTCAGGACGAGGGCTCAGCCATTGGTTATCCCTGAAACCTCTCAAAAAGAAATGGAGGAGATTTTGAAAATAATCAAGAAAAGCGATTATGATGTTGTGGAGCAACTGGGGAAAACCCCCTCAAAGATCTCTATGCTCGCCCTGCTGCTTTATTCCGAAGCTCATGCTAAAGCCCTGATCAAATTTTTGAAGACGGCTCATGTGCCCTAGGAAACCTCTGCGGATCAGTTCTAGGAATGTGTAGCTAGCCTAACAGCTGACAATGGTCTAGGATTCTCCGATGCCGATTTAACATCAAAAGGGAGAAAAAATAATGACGCTTTGCATGTCTCGATGGAATACAGAGGGACTACTCTAGCACACGTTATGGTAGACACTGGTTCTTCGCTGAATGTCTTGCCGAAGAAGGCCTTGGATAGGTTGGATTGTGAAGGTCTAATTTTGAAACCCAGCAACATCATTGTCAGAGCCTTTGATGGTTCTAAAAGGATGGTCCACGGGGAGGCGGACATCCCGATCAAAGTGGGAACTAAAACTTTCAACTGCACGTTTTATGTGATAGACATCCGTCCCTCCTATTCTTGTTTGTTGGGAAGACCTTGGATTCACCATGCTGGAGCCGTCACTTCTACTCTGCATCAAAAGCTCAAGTACCCTATCCATGGGAAAATTGTAACTGTTCACGGTGAAAAGGAATACATGATAAGCCATCTAAATTCTTTCCACTATGTAGAATTGGATGGTGAATTCATCGAAACACCCTTTCAGCATTTTGAAGAAGTAGCTCAGGAGATTACGGCAACCAAAATAGTGGCTTCTGTACCCATGACTACAAGACCTCCGCCTAGGATGTCTTCTTTAAATGATGTTAAGGCTGTGATTGAGGAAGGAGGAAGCACAATCTGGGGGCAACTTCCCGACTTTCCCTTTAAATCTGATAAATTTGGCTTGGTTTTCACTGCTTCTGCTCAAAAGGTTGTGCGTCGCTCCTGGGCTGGAGGGCCACCAGTGAAGATCACCCATCATGGAGTCAATGCTTTAGAGGATGGTGAAGAGGAGAGCAACTTGGAAGACTGGATTTTCCCTACTGTTGACGGAGGATTATGCAATTGGGAGGCAAAGGAATTTGTTCCTATTACTTTCATAAATCAGTAATTTATCTTTCAAACATTTCTGTTGGTTTGTAATAATTCTCAAACCATTCGTACTTTTTTAACCTTGTGTCTTACCCGAGGCACAAAGGTCCATTTGTAAGGGTTCTTATTTTTCATCTTCATATACCATTTAATGAATCATGGACGTTTTCACATATAAACGTTTGTGTTCATTTTCTTTCTTTTTGCATTTTATTTGTTTAAAGGTGGCTATCCCTTACACACACCCACACTCACAAATGCAGGTACCCTTCCATTCCGGATTCCATGGGTAAAAATTCTGCTATGACCTTCAGTGACTCTGAAGATCTGGTCTACCATGCCAAATACGAAGGTGATGAAGACTGTGAAGTGCCGGGAGAATTGGCTAGACTGCTACAACAGGAAGAAAGGGCTATTCTACCTCATGAGGAGCTGTTAGAGACAATCAACTTGGGTACTGAGGAAAACAGAAGAGAAGTCAGAGTGGGTGCCAACCTAGAGCCAAACGTCAAGGAGCGCTTAATTCAGCTGTTGAATGAATATGTCGAGATCTTCGCCTGGTCCTACGAAGACATGCCGGGACATGATACAGACATCGTGGTACACCGTCTCCCCACAAGAAAAGATTGTCCACCAGTTAAACAGAAAGTTCGCCGCATGAGGCCCGACATGTCTGAAAAGATCAAAGCAGAAGTTATGAAGTAGTTCAATGTTGGTTTTCTTGCTGTTACTTCCTATCCATAATGGGTTGCTAACATTGTTCTCGTGCCTAAGAAGGACGGCAAAGTGAGAATGTGTGTGGACTAAAGAGACTTAAACAGGGCCAACCCTAAAGATGGCTTTCCACTACCGCACATTGACATCTTGGTTGACAATACAACTCAGCATAAGGTATTTACTTTCATGGATGGATTCTCGGGCTATAACCAGATCAAAATGGCACCCGAGGACATGGAGAAAACTACTTTTATTACACAGTGGAGTACGTTCTGCTACAAAGTGTTGCCATTCAGACTAAATAATGTCGGGGCAACCTATCAACGCGCCATGGTAGCTTTATTTCATGATATGATGCATCATGAGATAGAAGTCTTCGTAGATGACATGATAGCCCGATCACAAACTGAAGAAGAACACCTCGACCACTTGCAAAAGCTGTTTGTAAGGTTGAAGGAATACAAGCTCAGATTGAACCCTAACAAGTGCACGTTCAGAGTCCGGTCCGGTAAACTCTTGGGTTTCATTGTCAGCAACAAAGGCATCGAGGTTGATCCTTCCAAAGTCAAAGCTATACAAGAAATTCCCGCTCCTCGCACTGAGAAGGAGGTCAGAGGTTTCTTGGGACGCCTAAACTACATTGCAGGATTCATTTCTCACCTAACATCTACCTGTGAGCCAATCTTCAAGTTGTTGAAGAAAGATCAGGTAGTTAAATAGAATGATGATTGTCAAGATGCTTTCGATAAAATCAAGGAGTATTTGCTAGAACCTCTTATATTGATGCCACCCATTGAAGGAAGACCGCTAATCATGTATTTGACCGTCTTATAAAATTCAATGGGGTGCGTACTGGGGCAGCATGACGAGTCTGGCCGAAAAGAGCATGCCATTTATTACCTTAGCAAAAAGTTTACCGACTGTGAAATAAGATATTCACTACTCGAGAAAACTTGTTGCGCTTTGGTACGGGATGCTCGCCGGCTAAGGCATTATATGTTGACTCATACCACTTTGCTGATATCTAATATGGATCCGATCAAGTACATCTTTGAAAAGTCTGCTTTGTCTGGAAGAATAGCTAGATGGCAAATGATCCTCACAGAGTATGATATACAGTACACGACCCAAAAAGCTATAAAGGGGAGTGTGCTAGCTGATCATCTGGCTCATCAAGCTGTCAAAGATTACCAATCCATGAGATTCGACTTCCCTGACGAGGACATTATGACTTTGGACAACATTAAAGATTTCAGACCATATGACGGACCTGAACAAGGATCCCGATGGACCCTGTACTTTGATGGTGCCTCCAACGCACTTGGCAACGGTATCAGCGCAGTACTTATCTCTCCAGAAGGTTGCCATACTCCTTTCACCGCCAGACTTTGCTTCAACTGCACCAACAACATGGCCGAGTATGAAGCTTGTATCTTTGGACTCAAGGCTGTCATAGACTTGGGAATCAAATCTTTGATTGTATTTGGGGACTCAACTTTGGTTATCAGTCAAATCAAAGGAGAGTGGGACACTAAACATCCCAACCTCATCCCTTACAAAGAACATGTCTTGACATTACTACCACATTTCGAGCAGATTACCTTCGAGCACTTCCCGTGAGAAGAAAATCAGCTAGCAGATGCTCTAGCTACAATGTCATCCATGTTTAAACTAAATTAGGATAATGAGGCTCCCCAGATCACCATTAAACGGATGGATGAACCCGCACACTGTCACGAGATTAATATCGAAGAAGTAGTGGACCGACCTTGGTTTCACGAAGTCAAAAGGTATCTCGAGACTCAAGAATATCCTGAAGGAGCTTCAGTCAATGATAAAAAGTTCTTAAGGAGATTCTCAGCTAAGTTCTTTCTGAGCAATGGTATATGTTGTATCCCAAAAGTTTCCCTCTTATTTTATAAAGATTTCCCCTCACCAGACTCCTTGAACTCCAGAGAGGATTAGGGTTTTGCTCTGCTCAAGACATCTCCTTACACTGATGACCTAAATTAGGGTTTGAGTTTGCACAGGGATTTTTGGACTTCCAATGCTCAAAGTGACTTTCATACTTCATGTTGGACCTATAAGATTGCCTCTACCAAGTTTCAAGCCTTGAATCAAATTTTTGCCCAGTCAATTGGACAATTGACCTAGAAATCAACTATATTGGTGAAAAAGTCAACTGTGGCCAATTTACAGTCAAACCTCACAATTTTTTATCCACATCAACATTATAGACTCATATGGACCATTTGATCAAGTTTGGACCACAACTCTTCAAGAAATTTGATCAAATCATCAAAAGGGCAAAATGGTCATTTTTAGGGTTTTGACTGCACAAGGGCAATTTCTAATTTTTAACCTAGCCAATGGAAAATTGGGTTCAAGCATGGATTCAAGGACTCAATGTCATCATGTTGACCTATTCACAAGGTTCAAAAGATCTCAAATGCATTGGATTGACAAATGAATTTTTCAGTCAACTGATCAAAATTTGACTGTACATTAAAAAGTCAAACTTTGACTTTTTGGTAAAAATCAAGTGCCAAGGGTAATTTTTCATCAAGATATGTCAAAACATGAAACTTTTTCATCAAGAAACCTAATTTTGCAAATTAGGGTTTAAAATTGAAAATTTTCATAACTTAGAATTTTTCTAAGTTATGAAATTTTCTTATTTTTTCCCAACTTTGCCCAACATTTTCACCATGATGCAATTGGATTCAAACAAAACTTCCAACATGAAAGTTGTAGTCCTCCAAGAATTCTACAACTTTGATTCACAAAGTTTTCCCAAAAGAAGCTTGGATCTCAAGTTATGATTTTTGGAACAAGGGTCCATGAAACTTTTAACTTAGTGAGATTTTGCCCTAGTTTAGGCAGGATTTTGACCTATCTTCATGACCATTTTTCACATAGTTCCACTTGGAATCTCAAATTGCATTTCAAGTATGGATTGTAGATCATGTTACAAACTTTCTAAAAAGTCCAAGAACTCTCCAAAATCATTTGTGGTTAGGGAGAATCGAAGGCTTGAAGTTGGCAAAAACTCACTTTTGATCCATGGCATTTTCATATTGATACAAGTTGCAAACTCTAATCAGCCTTGTTTGTACTTGATTACAAGTCCCAAAACCCTTCCATACTCAATAATTAAATGCAAATCCATTGGTTTAAGGTTTTGTTTTGGTCATGGGAGGATTACACAAAGAATTAATCCTTAAATAGCAAAAAGGCAACATTGCCATTTTTTTCAAAATTGCTTTATGTCAAATAGAATCCTTGAGCCTTGAACAAAGATCTGGTACAACACACAATATCCACCAACTTGAGGGGCCAAGATCACAATGTGTAAGCTGGTAGATAGCCTGTACAGGCCTGTCTTGCATCATTGCTCACTTTTGCTTAAAATACAAGAAACTTGTCAAATACAACAGAATTGGCACATCTGTTATAACCAAGCTTAGCAAGCATTTGAAACGACTTCTTGACATTGCATTGAGCTTGAAACACGAGCCTTTGAACCCTCAAACACTCTTGAACATCAAATCACCTTCCTCTTGCAAAAACAGGGTAGTTCCTGCACTTGGAGTGCCATAGCAAAAAACCCTTGTGTGTTTTGTCCCAAACCTGTTCAAACACCTTCCATATAACCTATCCAAGCTATTCCAACCATTGGCCTTGAAATGTAACTCCATTTGTAAGCTTCACCATTTCTGTTTTCAGCCTGTGCAGGTTGACTTCTATAGGCTTGTTCAAGCACATCCAAAGCAAACTAGGCATTGGGGAAGGTCAGAGGAAGTTCAAGCAAGCTCCCAAACATCTCAGGCCTCACTGAAAAGCTCCACATTGCCATACACGAAGTCAACTGAAACAGGTTTTTGTCAACTTCCTATCTCTCTATTTAGGAATCATTAGGCTTAGGTTTATGAATAAAAAATGTAGTATTCATAGCCATGAAGCTGTACATATGCTCAGTTTTCATTTAAGTTAAACGTGTTAAGAGAATTTGATTCATGAACTTCCTAAAAAAGTTAGGTTAGAAATTAGGGCCAGAGAAATTCTCTCTGGTCTTTGAGAGTTAGATTAAGTTTCTTATATGGTTGAATTCGTCTTGAAAAATGCTACAACTTTAATGTTATGAGTTTTTGCATTATAGCACGTATGCAGGATCTGGACATTTGTACAGGGCGCGCGTTTTTGTTTTTGACAAAGGTTAAAGATGAAGTTCATGGGTTGGGCTTGGTTCTGGCTCACTTTTTGCACCTCCTGCCTTGCTGACTGCACCCCCTGGCCTATTTCTTTATATTTTTGTATTTTTGCATTTATTTTTCATTTCTGATTTTATTTTATTATTTTCTAAACATAAAAAATACCAAAATTATTTTTATAAATTTTCGTATTTTATTTTTATTTTTCTAACATAAAAATAATTTAGTGATTATATACTTTTATTTTATCTAATGAAAACTTAAAAATAATAAATAAAAATATTATACTTTTATTTTTATTATTTATACTTAAATAATATTTTTTCTAATATATTTTTATTTTTGTATATATTTTATTTTATTTTTATTGTACATAAATAATATAATTAATATATATACTTTCTTAAAAAAAATTAGGGTTTTTACTCTTAAAAAAAATAATAATCTTTTATTTCTTTTTCTTTATATACATTAAATTTATTTTTTATATACATAAAAATAAATAAAACATTTTTTGCATATTCATAATATTTTGTATATTTATTTAATTGATCATTTAAATACTTGTCCATTTATTTATTGTACCATTTATTCAATTATGATGTAATAGTAAATATTAGGGTTTTATTTTCTTGCAAATATCCCCCATTCAAAAATTGTATCCCTCTCCCCATATCAAATGTTGTAATAGTGTAGATTTATTTCACGCGCTTTATGGTTACAAATATTCCATGATAGAGATTAGGGTTTGTATGCAAAAGTCCAAAATCAAACAAATAGCTTGACTAATACAAAGACAAAAAGCATGTAAATTGACAACACAATGCACACATGCACCCCTAGGGTTTCATCCACTTGTTGCCTTTAAAATGGCCATGTTATGCATGTTGAGTATCTTGGCAAAACAAAAAAACAAAAGATCATAGTCCCTCGACGATGCTATCTTGGTTGCCTATACAAAAATGATCTAGTCCCTCAAAATTGCTAAAGATACTTAGCACAATTGCTATCATGGTACATACGATGACCCGCGCCTGTGTCGTTTAACATCCTAATACAAGGTTGTTTACCAAATGCAATGGTAAAACAACAATGTCAAAAGGGTTAAAAATGTGTAGGAAATACCTTTGAGTAAAATAGGGTAGACAACTCTTAGTTACTTGATCAAAACTTGCAAAAACATCCTTGCTATTTTCAAACACACCTCACAACACAATTTCAAAACATTTCCCAAATCAAACTTTCAAAACATTGAAATATCTTTTCAAAAGACAAATACACCTTTGTATACATTCAAACAAGAATCATTACAAAGGTTGCCACAACGATGGCCTCTTTTCAAAACATTTTCAAAACCACACACAAAGCACCATTTCAAACAATTGGAAAAGCAAAGCAAGTGATCTAAACAAGTAACTAAGAGCCCATGGATAACCATGGATGAAAAGGGTGCTTGCACCTTCCCTTTTCATAATCTACCCCCCGAACCCAAGAAAACATCTCAAAGGTCTTTCCTGTGCTTTTTGACCTTTCCTTTGGATAAAATAAAAAGTCGGTGGCGACTCTTGCTAAACCGAAACATTTGCGAACACAAACGCAAAACCTCAAGTCAGTTTTCCCACCGTATCACAGTATCCTATACAAGCGCAATCATGATTGCATTCTGCTCCATTATGTGGACAAGATTGAAGCTGAACAGATCATGGCCGAACTGCACAATGGTACCTTTGGCACCCACTCTAGCGGGCATACGATGGCTAAGAAGATTCTAAGGGCAGGCTACTACTGGTCTACCATGGAAGCTGACTGCTATCAATATTCCAGAACTTGTCACAAATGTCAGATTTATGCGGACAAGGTACATATACCTCCAGTTCCTCTCAATGTCTTAACAGCTCCTTGGCCATTCATTATGTGGGGAATCAACATGATTGGAGAGATCAAGCCTACGGCATACAATAGACACCGCTTTATCCTAGTGGCCATTGATTACTTCACAAAATAGGTCGAAGCAGCTTCCTTCGCATCCGTCACAAAGAATGTTGTTGCCCCCTTCATCAAGCAGAACCTCATTTGTCGGTATGGTATCCCCGAAAGGATCATCACCGATAATGGTACAAACCTTAACAACACTATGATCACCGCCTTATGCGAGCAGTTCCAGATTCAACATCACAATTCATCTCCCTATCTGCCAAAGATGAACGGTGTTGCCGAAGCTGCGAACAAAAACATCAAGAAGATCATACAAAAGATAACAGTCACCTACAAATACTGGCATGAGATGCTACCATTTTCTCTCCACGGGTACTGTACCATGGCTCGCACTTCAACTGGGGCAACACCATATTCCTTGGTATATGGCATGGAAGTTGTTTTACCTATTGAGGTTCAGATTCCTTCCTTGAGAATCATGAAAGATGTTGGTTTAAGCGAAGACGATTGGATCCAAACCCGGCTTGATCAGTTAAACTTGATTGACGAGAAGAGACTTACTGCTGTTTGCCACGGTCAGACGTATCAAAATCGGATGATCAAAGCTTTCAACAAGAAACTCAGGCGCCAAGTGTATCAAGTTGGAGATCTTGTGATCAAGCACGTCATCTTGCCACAAAGTGATCCCAGGGGCAAATGGACTCCTACCTATGAAGGACCATTTGTGATCAAGAACATCTTTTCTGGTGGGACAATGATTTTAACCACCATGGACAGCGACGATCTACTGCACCCTGCGAACACAGACATAGTCAAAAGATACTACGCATAAGAGACCCGCTAGGTTGATACACCTAGGAAAAACAAGGGCATCCCGGTGAATCGAAAACCCGAAATGGAGGCTTAGGCAAAAATTAGGGATAAAACAAAAAAATCTGTACACCCGACAAGTTGAAAACCTGAAAAGGCGACTTGGACAAAAAAGGGTTTCCTGGTGGACTGAAAACCCGAAAGGGCGGTCCAGGCAAAAGTTAGGGAATTAAAGCGTATGACTATGTCTCGTCGGATCACTTTAAGGACAAACCTCTTCATAGACAAACTCTGAGGCTTCTGATCAATCCAATCATCTTCGGACGAAGCAACGAACGGACAAGATATTCGGAATTACGAAGGCTATAGCAGAATGGGAACCCCATGGAATTTTTTACACTTAGCCATCTTTCTTTGTATAAATTTTTCTCATTTTTTACGACACCATCCTCTTACTAGGATGTATGTCTCCTTTGTACAAAACACTTATTCAAAGTAAATACAAAGATATCTCTTTCAAAGTACAAAAAACTATTTGCCTTTTTCTTTACACTTGTGTTTTATTTGCAAAAACGTCTAATGATTCATTAGTGAACATATGCATTTGAACATAATTACTGTTTACAAATAAACAGGTTGAAAAAGAGTAATTACTGACAGGTAGAAAGATTAGGAAAACGTCTTTAGGCTATTCCATGAGCAATCTCTACAACACGTTATTAAGATCCCCCAGCGGAGCCCAAACTTTGGACTACAGGTCCCCAGCGGAGATGAGACTACCAACTACCAATCCCCAGCAGTGCTGAAATTTTCAACCCACAGTGGAAATCATCCAGTTTCTCCAGGTTTCCCCAGCAAGTTGTCTTGAAACCTAAAAAATCAACCAGTTAATGGTTAACTTTCTGTTTCTCCCCAACCTAGGGTAACTCCCTGGTAGTCTGGCATACAACCCAAACTCCTGAACTCCCCAGCCGAATAAGCTTTCCCCACAGAGTTTTCATTACAGGATAAACTTTTTCCCAGAGTTTTTATTGCTTCTCGACAGAACGAAGACTCCCGTCAGTAATCCCCAGTAGAAGTCATTAAAATTCTCTGGATTCCCCAAGCACATTCCTCAAGAAGTATATGGCATTATTCTCACAACAGGAATCCTCAACAGTCAAGGGTTTATTTCCCCCGGCGGCAGTCAAGGATTTATTTTCCTCAGCAATACAGCGAATCAGCTTACATGCGCATACATTATATCATAAATATGGATAAAACATATTTATTGCATCATACATTTCATGCAATATAATTTTGTGTTTCAACTAACATTCTACCCTTTTCAGGATAAGATTAACAACTATCTGTAACAAAATATCCACAAATCACTGATACAGTCCAAATACGCTCCAGACACGGAAGCCATTTTGTCACTCATTCAAATCTCAACTTCAGATACAGTCCAGATACGCTCCATACACGGTTTCCATTCTGTCACTTATTCTGACTTTTTCCCCAGTACAGATACACTCCAGACACGGAAGTCATTCTGCTACTCATTCAGATTCCGAGTACCGATACAATCCAGATACGCTCCAGACACGGAAGCCATTATGTCACTCATTCAGACTTAATTTCAAGATGCAGTACAGATACACTCCAGACACGGAAGTTATTCTGTCGCTTATCCAGATTCCAAGTATAGATACAGTTCAGATACGTTTCAAATACGGACACCATTCGGATGCTTATTCTGTCGATTTACAACCAAACATTCTTGGATGGCATCTACAAGCCCATCTCCGACAAGATTCTGTCACCTCTCCAAATGGAATCTTTAAGCCCATTCCCTCCACTACAAATTGTCAAGCGCAAATTTATGGGCACTCTAGTGTCCAATCATCTTTTACCTTCAAGTCACGAACGGCAAAACTCGCCGATCTAACTCTTCAGGTCCAAGAAGATTGAACAGGGGCAGCTGTTGTACCCCAAAATTTTCCCTCCCATTTTTTCACAGAAATCACAACCCTAGGGTTTCTCAGATATTCAAGATTGGCTCAAGAATCGATCAGACAAATTTTCTCCTGTGGCAATAAACCAGCAATTAGGGTTTTTCGTGCAATTCTCACAAGAAATGAATTCACAAAGATACAATTGGCTTTCACATGTTTTCATGCTTTTTTAAGTTTACTGAAAGGTTACTGTTTGTTTTCAAGGCATATTCATTTGGGACAAGAGATGGGATTTAAGACTGTCATTTGGAATATTCATGTTTTGTTTGATCCAAGTTAACCAGATAATTTGTGTCTGTTAAGACATTTGCTTGTTAATGGAATAAACATTTGTTTGAGGAATACACAGTGCATGTTTATTTGGAATGCAGTGGCAAGATTACATGATCACTGGAGTTTAAGTTATCTTGGTTGGAATTATTGGAATACAGTTTCAATTATCTTAATCGGGAATCTTAAAGAATTAGTGAAGATGCGAAGAGAAAATTGCAAGTTATTAACAGTAAAAGATTTTAATGGACATCAGAATACCTCATAAGACTTTCTTTCATTTATTTCAAAAATTATTACAATACAATTTATTATTTAAATGCTTTAAGTTTTACAACTTATTGTATTTGAAAAAATAAATTAGTACAATTATTTGAGTATTCCTATCTAAATTACAAAGGAAAAATCTAAGCCTAAGAATGACTAAGCTTCCATTGCTTCCGTGCATGCCAAAGAATCTTCCGCTTCCTCTGCTTTGCCACCATCCAGTTTGCGCTCACACGAAAGAAAGACAGAAAAATAATTAGCAGTTAATTGGATATGAATAAGAATCTTCAAAAGAAAAATGGGTTCATCATTAAAGTTTGCAATTTGGAATCAGAAGGCTATTTTTAAGTCATCGCGTTTTTATTTTTCTATTTGAAAATCACAAGAAGATTATTCTTCTTGGTTCACAAAAAGAAAAAAGAAAAATGCAAGCAAAGCTGTCCAAATAAAAATGCAAGCAATTTATCCAAATACAACTAGGCTGCCCAAATAAGTGAAAGTATGCAAGCAGCATGGCCAAACAAATATTCAAAACAAATGTTCCAAACAGGGCCAAACAAGCAGCAGCGTGGCCAAAACAAATATAACAAATAGAATGCAGCAAGGCTGCCTAAAACTGGACAACAGCATCAGCGCACCAAATGGCAAGCAACATAGGCAGTGGCGGACAAAAGAGCATCAGCAAGAAGAAAATATAAAACTAAGTCAACAAGCAAGAGGCTTGTTCATAAGCCATTTCATCATTTTCCAATTAAAATTGCAAACTTTTTAGAAAAAGCACTTGGCTTAGGGTCATTAAGAGAGGAAGAGGAAAGAAGTCACCTAGGGGATGCTGCCCTGCTGTCACAATTGCACCAAAAATGCTAGCAAACAAAACTGCAAGGAAAAGAGCCTAAGAAGAAAATGCCCAAAGTATTCAAAATTTGGTGGTTTCCCACCATTTTGAATAAGCTGCAAAACTGTAAAGAGGCAGCATAATATAATAGTAGAAAGAGGCTCAAGAAAGGGGAAGAGAAACATTTTTTATCAAAACTCTCTAAAAAACGACCAAAAACCTGCATAACCACTGCCACCAACCTCAAACAGTTTGCAAACCATAAGAAAAAATCACAAACTCACAAGGCCGACACTGTCAAACTCTCAAACCTCCAAACCTGTAAACCAACAACAAACAGCCAAAACCTGTATAACCAAACTGCAAAACATTTCAAACCTGTAACAATACCAACAATCACAAAACACTTCAAACCCAGTTCAAACCAAATTTCCAAGGTCCAAAACCAACATCCCAACATGTTAACCCAACTTACAGTAACAACAAGAACCAAGGCCTCAAAAACCATTCCAAGTCCAAACAGTTAAAACTAAACTGTAACAAGCAGAACAAACCACAAAATCATCCCAGCATTAAACCTGTCAATACCACAAATCCTGTAAAACCATTTCAACATCCAAAACCATCAAAACCAATTTTAAAACTTCCAAAAACTGTGAAACCAGTTCAAACCAAGAAAGCTCAAAACCTGCATAACAGGTTCAAACAACCTACCAAACATACCAAGCAAACTCACAAAACTCAGAATCAGAATATACCAAACTGTAACTAAGAGCAATCACAGAAACATGCATCATCATCATCATCAAACATCATCATTCAAATCACGAAAAACCACAAAGTCAGAAGCAAACATCATCATTGTTCAAAGCAAAGAGGAAAGGTTACCTAGCACCTTTGTCATCATTTCCTCCTCCTTGCCAAGCCCGTCACCAGGGAGCACCTCATCTCAATCTCACTATCCTCTCCACAGAAAAGCCCCAAAGGTATGGATTTTTTTGCATCCCTTCAAACTGTTTACTGCATCTCAAACATATAGCACAATAGGTTAACAGAGAAAATACGAACAAAATTAAACAAAAACAGAAACTCGTTCAAACTTCAAAATAAAACTTTACCTTTCAGAAGCAAGAAAATTAGCGCTTGGGATGTGAGAGGGAGGATGCTCCGGTAACGAGGGTGAGAGGAGGATCAGAAAAATGCGGCATCGTTGTATCAAAGGAACAACAAACCCTAATTCATGTTTTACCCTAATCAGAATATTAAACTGATTTAAGGAGAAATTGGGCCATTTCTTTTTTCACAAACCCTTAAGCCCAGCACGTTTTGCTCACCCCCCCCCCCCTTTCCCTTTTGTTTTTTTGTTTCAGCATCAATGTTAATTCTTCTTTGGGCCCAATAACCCTTAAACCCTTAAGCCCATCCTTTTTCAATTTAATTTAATTTGTTTTTATTTCTTTATGCTAATGATTTCTAAAAAACTTCATTTTGTAAAAATTAATTTGATCTTTTTAGTAATTAGTTTTCTTTTATCTTTTTCCCTTTTTATAATAAAAAAAAACTCTTATTTTTATTAATTTGTTGCATTTAATGAAAACACCAAAAAGCATTAATTTAATTAGTTTGCTTTCTTTAAACTTTTTTTTTTAATTATTTAATTAAAGTACAAAAAAGAATAATAATAAAATTTTAATCTTTCTTTTGTAGGATAACTTTTATTTCTCTCTTGTCAAGTAAATACATTGCATTTCATATTTTATTGATTTCTTTATTTCATAAATTGTCATAGCTTCATATTGAATCGCACAACAATTCGATTTGGTTGTATTATTTGAACATTGTTATTTTTATGTGACTCATCCCCATTTGTAATAATTGTACCCCCATTCCCGAATACTTTTGTAATAGCTTAGACTTTTAATTCCCGCAATTTATTGCTTTCTATATACTGTGTAGTAATTAGGCATGTATGGCAAGATTCAAAAATCAATCGCTAGATGACCTAATCCAAGAATAAATAACTTGAAATCAACACACTTCTCACACGCGCACCTCTAGGGTAACCTCGCTTATTGCCTCGGAAATACAATCATGTCCCTCGAATATGAGGCACTCTAGAAAATGACTCTTCGATAAACAAAGATCGTAGTCCCTCGATGACCCTCGATGTTGCCTTCGATAAAACGATCTCGTCCCTTACAAAATTGCTAGAGCGTCTCACAAGTTGCCTTCAATGATTGTAAAATTGACACGCGCATGTCCCTTCACATCCAAGGATGAGGATTCTTACCAAATTAATGGTAAGATGGAACCATTAAAAGGAAGAGAAAAAAAGAACAGTTTAAGACCTTTCGAGTAGATAGATTCGCTCTTAGTTACTCGCTTGCTCACAACAAAAACTTTCACACCTACACTTCTATTTCAAAACATTTTCAAAAGATAAAACGTTTTGTATACGTTCTTATAGAGACGAGAACCATTACAAAACCTCTTTCAAAACACGATTCACCAACACATCTTTGAACCATTTTTCGAAACAAAACTTTGTATACGTTCTTATAGAGACGAGAACCATTACAAAGAAACTTTCCAAAATACTTTCAAAAAAACCACGCCACAAGCACACAATCAAAACAAAAACAAGTGATCTAAAACGAGTAACTAAGAGCCCATGGAAAACCATGGATGAAAAGGGTGCTAACACCTTCCATTTTCATAATCTACCCCCCGAACCCGAGATAATTCTCGAAAGGTCTTTCCTGTGCTTTTTTACCTTTCCTTTTGGATAAAAGAAAAGTCGGTGGCGACTCTTGCTAATCGCACAAGTGCGAATGAAACACAAAAACCTCTAGTCAGTTCTCCCACCGTATCACAAAGGGTGTATCTAATCCCCTCACACCCCGTGAGAGATTTCACTATGTTAGAGCTATTACACTTGATCATATTAGATCCTTTTAACTATCTAACATAAACCCAAAGGTGCATCGCCTTTGATTTCATAATACACAAGAAAAAGAACCCTACTTTTTCTTATGAACTTCTTGTTACCAATAACTTGGAACAAGTTACAAAGACTTAATAATATTACAAAGATTTTGATTTAAATAATTTAAGAGTTTTAGAATTTTGATAATACAACTCAATTCTAACCAAAGTTGTTCTCCTCTTCTGAATATGATAATTCAAATATTCACCCTAAGTGTTCAAGAACTATGTTCTGATAAATATGAAAATGTATGCTGAAAGTTCTTGAAAGAAAGTGTTATAACAATTGAATTGTGTATGAAAAATATTTTGAAAGAGGTAATATCAAAATTATAAAACTTCTACATTATGTGATAGTATGAAACCCCTTGGAAAATATGTTAGACGACGACAACTTATCTAGAGGAAGGTGAATAGATCTCAGAGTAAAAATTCCTTATAAAATTTTACTATTTTGAAAAAGGTTTAAGAACTATGTCAAGTTAAAGTTTTTGCTTATATCACACAAGTCATCTAAACCGAACCGATTATTGGAAACTCGGATATGTACCAAACCAATTGGAATATAGAACAATGATAAGTGAACAATACAATAAATTATCAATCAATTATTTTACTAAGGTCACAACGTTAACCCAATGAAATTAATGATAAAATGTAAACTAGAAATTTGTCAAACACTTGGTGAACAATCGATTTTTTAGATGTTTCCTTATAACTTTTTTATGTGAATATCACTTACAATCTAATTGTTTGTAATGTAATCAATAAAGCAATTTCAATTTCAACAATCAAAGGAAATATCAATACGAACTGATTTCACAATCAATAAATTTAACAAATTTCTTATTGAAAGTAAATGAGAGAGAGGGGCACAAGGATTTGTTTAGGAATTTCACTAATCATCCTTGTTATGGCTACATCTGTCCTCAATTCCATTTAGAATTGAGATAATGACTCTTACTTTGCAACAATTCATTTACAAGAGAAATGTAGTAATTCAATCCTACAAACTCTATGTTTGATGTTGATCCTAGCACTTTCTCTTACCTTGATCAAGTCACCCAACAATACCAATTTGATCCACCGTCTCGCGCTACTCCTTTGCAATAAATCACCATTCTTCAAAGCTTTCACTCGGCCGAATCTAAATTATGAATTATTTTCACCCAAGATTTCCAATCGATTCACCGTCTCACGCTACTCCTTTGCAAGAATCACTCGTTCTTCAAAGCTTTATGAAATTCTGAAACTTTACAAAAAAATATGTTGAATATGATGACAGGATGTTCAGAATATCGCATGCAATGTTAAGACATCATAACAACAGGCAAAAAATAAACAATTCAAACAACAAGTTACGTGATGTAATAACACATATAAGTTGTTAACCCAGTTCGGTGCAACATCACCTACATCTGAGGGCATCCAAACTAAGAGGGGAATCCACTATAATAGTATTAGTTTGAAGTTCTGAACAATCCCTATTTACAAACTTCTTACCTAATCACTATCCGTGCAAATTCTGTCTAAGAACTCCTATATATGAGACCCCTCTCACTTCCCCTCAGTCACACAACAGTGAAAATTACAACAAAAACAACCAAGATAGAAGATACACTTTTAATGAAACAAAACACACTACTGCTCAAAAACTTATGAATGGCTCACAAATTACAACTCAACTAACGAGTCCAACTCATGTATAAAAATGATACAAGAGTGGCTCACAATGGACAATAAAAAATAAACAGACAAAACCCTAAAGAGTATTCTTTCACATCCAACTTCGTAATCCCTTTAGGTTTAAAGTCTTTATTTTTATAGCCATATAAGCACATGGGCTTGAATAATAAATATGGCCAAATCAAATAATCTGTAAATTAAATCATATCAAATCAAATCTTCTGGTGTAGAAAATAATATTCCCATTAATGTTTTGACATCCAATTTTGAGAACCAAATCTTCAGATATTTCTTGCTTGAAACAAATCTTCAGTGAATCAAATCTCCATATGCGTAGCTTGGTCCACACAAAACATCAAACAAATCTTATGAAGCACAAGAAACAAATCTTCTAAAAATAGAAACAATATAGGTTGTGATGTCGTACGAACATGTCACAAGATTTTGTCCAACATCTTACTGAACTAGTTGTTTTAACAAAATGCAACCAATAAACTAAAACCTAACAATCTCTCCCCTTTGGCAATATTTTGGCTAAAATAACCATTGCACAAAACATCCAAAAATAATTAAAAATTGGAGAGATAAAACAACAAAACAACATTACTTCAAGAGAGAATAATGCACAAACACAATAGTAACTATACAAGTTCACATAAGAGGCATACATAACCGAAATTTATTTAGAACACAACCTCATACAACAAAGAGAGATAAACTCTCACAAACACAATCAGAGAGAAAAAATGCTCTCATACAGAATGTCATATACATGATGTCAGAATATCAGGTATGACATCTCATACAGACTCAGAAAAAAAGAGAAACAAAAATTCTCCAAACAAAATTATTATACCAAATGTCCAGACAACAGGTGTGACATCAAGCCCATAAAACTCCCCCTTAATCTCATATCAGAAACCAAAAATATATCAAGGCAGAGAAGAATGCTCCCTCTAAAAATTTGCACACAAACACACACACACACACACACACACACACACACACACACACACACACACACACACACACACAAATATACTACTCCCCCTCAAGTAGAACAAATGCAGCAGTAGCAGCAAGAAGCATTAACAACAACACCAATACCAAACTACCAAACTACCCCTTTAGCCAAAAATTGACAACAAAAAAACATGCTCTCCAGAAAAAAATAGCTCATCTTACTGTAATCTTCACACATTTCTCTTTGTCAAAAAAATTCATGTAATCCTTGATTTTCTTATTATCACGGTCCTTAGAGATGTTGACAATAAATTCCTTCACCAGTATCTCATAACATTTTCCAAAACCAACCACACTCTTCATTAAGCCAGCTTCCTCAATAAGATTCTTCACATATTTTCACTCAAGAACATCCTTGCCAAGCTCTCCTCCCAGAGCTAGTCTTCTATGATACACATATTTCCATATTTCAACATACTCCATAGTATAAAAAGAGATTTTGTCAATGGGAACTTCAGGCACATTTGTAGGAGCCTTTTTCCCAGCAACTATCTCCTTAGATGAAGGCATTATATCTTGAACATCTTGTTCGACATCATACTCAGATTCACTTAAGGGAACTTCCTTCCTTTTCAATGACCTTTTCTTAGTAGCAGGAGCCACAACTTTGCTCCACCTTTTTGCAGGTCCTACACTAACATAGTTCTTGGATGCCATAGAAGGCTTTCTTGCAGACACAAAAACCTTCTCATTCCTTAATTATTTAGCAATATCAGAAGCCAATTTTTTACTTTTAGGATCATCATCAGAATATAGTTCATCAACATTGGCAATATCAGTAAATAGATTCTTCACACCAACATTTTCCTCTTTGTCAAACAGATCTTTCTCACCTTCAGCAAACATACTATCAACAGCTGAATCACCTTTCTCTCCACCAACTGATTCATATACAAACACATCCTCTTGGTATTTTTCAGGGAACTCAATAGACACAAAATCATCATGAGAGATCCCTTGTGTGGTTTTGACAAGATGATCGGGTTGGGCCAAGGATGTTATGACATCCAGTATAACATCAGGCTCAGGGCTAATACCCAAAGTCTTAGAGATAAACAAATGAATTTTTTTTATCAATAATGTCATCAACAACAACATTCAAACTGAATTTTTTTATCAATAATATCAGTATCAGGAGTAGATTTCTCAGATATTTCAACATTTCCCTCAACATTTGAAATGACAGTATCTTTATCAGAGGTAACAATATCAGGTTTGATATGATTAAGATGCAAGCTTGTCACAGAGTGAGGTTTCTTGACAGCAATAGAGGATTCAACACTCGTAAGGGAAATTTGAATATACTGTGTAGGAGAAAATATGGAAAGTTTGTAATGATTTTCTTGGACTTTCGTGCACATCTAAATGAAGGGATGAGAAATATTGTTTGCACGCCTCCACACCTGTAATTGTTATAACTCTTCAACAATACAAATTCTCGATTCACCCCTTAATATCTCAAACTGATTTGCATCTAAATCCTTAGTAAATATATCAGTTACTTGCTTCTCAGAGGCCACATGCTCAAGAGTAATGATTTTTTCCTCCATAAGATCCCTGATATAATGGTGACGAATGTCAATATGATTTGTTCTGCTATGTTAGATAGGATTCTTGGATATGTTGATTGCACTCAGATTGTCCTAATATAATGTCATGACATCCCGCTTGACATTATTTTCCTGTAGCATTAGTCTCATCCAAATCAAATAAGAGCAATTGCTTCCTGCAATAATATGCTCAGCCTCAACTGCCCAGTTTGCATCACAGTACCCTACAAACTTATAATCAGTACTATGAGAGTATAACATGCCATAATCACTAGTACCATTGATATATTTCAAAATCCTCTTCACTTGAGTAATGTGACTCATTTTAGGCCCATCCTTATATCTTTCACAACCTCATACTGGCTCAATGGTAGACTTAATGTTTGCCTCATTTTCTGGAGCAACTGTCTGCTGAGATAATGTTCCAACATCTTCTTCGACATCAGTCCTTTTCTCAATGATTTAATAATTAACCACTACATTAATGGATTTGATGATGACTTTGGTTCTGGAGTTAAAAGCTCTATAAGCTCGGCTACTTGTAGACTAACTCAAAAAAATCTCTCCATCACTTTTGGGATCCATCTTTCTCTTTTGTTCTCTTTGAAGGTGTTGACAAAGGTCTTCAAAGACTTCAAAGGGATCTGATTTTTCTTTGCTAAAGATCACTCGTGTAAATATTGAAAAATCATCAACAACCACATATGCATACCTCTTTCCACCAAGAATTCTAACTTGCATTGGCCCTATTAAATCCATATGAAGAAGTTATAGAACTTTGGAAGTAGTATGATGTTGCAGATTCTGGTATGACATATTGGTTTACTTTCCAATTTGACGCTCACCACATATTTTTCTCTCCTCAATTGTGAGCTTTGGTGTACCTCTAATAGCTTCTTCAGACACAATCTTCTTCATACCTTTGAGATTCAGATGTCCAAGCTTCTGGTGCCATAACTTGACTTCATCTTCCTTGGACATTAAAAATGTGGATGAGCAAGTAGTTTCTTGAGGTACCCACAAATAGCAATTGTCTGTAGACATAACTCCCCTTATCAGAACATCATTCTTCTCATTGGTAACCAAACATTCAGACTTAGTGAAATTGAAATTTAAACCTTGATCACATAACTGACTAATACTGATTAGATTTGCAGTCAATCCTTTCACAAGAAGCACATCATCTAGTCTAGGAAGTCCAGTACAAGACAACTTTCATACTCCATTAATTTTACCTTTAGCTCCATCACCAAACGTGACAAAACTGAAGAAATAAGACTTAATGTCCATGAAATACTTCTTGACGACTGCCATATGTCTAGAACAACCACTAGCAAAAGTACAAGTCTTCCCAATGAAGTCTATATTAATATTTCCCAGTGAAGGCTATGATATGCTTAGTAGTTTAATCATCAAGATCACTTTCAGAATCATCATTAGACCAAGAAGTAGACATACCCTTATGTTGATTCTTTAGATACGTGGGACATTGTGATCTAATGTGATCAAAACCTTCACATTCATGACATTGAATACCTCTTCCTTGATTTTGCTTCTCCTTTGTTCTTCCTTTTCTATGATAGTCACTATTTTTGTTGATGTCGAATGACATGTTCTTGACATTTTGTCTCGCCTTCCTATCCATGTTCTTCAGCACCTTATTAAATTGCCTCTCAATAAGCATAATAGCATTTTAAATAACCTCATCAGTCTCCATATCAAAATGATCTTCTTTATCATCACTATTGGAGATAAAAGCTATGCTTTTGTTCTTTTTTTCTGATCTATCATTCATAGCTAGTTCAAAAGTTTGGAGTGACCCAATCAACTCTTCCACTTTTATGTTGCAAATATCTTGGGATTCTTCAATAGTTGTGACCCTCATGTCAAACTTCTTAGGCAAGGACCTGAGAATTTTCTAACCAACTTCTCTTCTGACATCTTTTTGCCCAAACCACTAGCTGAATTGGAAATATCAAGAATACTCATATGAAAGTCATGAATGCAATCATCACCCTTCATCCTGAGATTCTCAAATTTGGTGATGAGAAGTTGAAGTCTTGACATTTTAACTTTAGAAGTTCCTTCATGTATGGTTCTGAGAATTTACCATGCATCTTTGGCCACAATACAAGTATTTATCAACCTGAATATATTTTTATCAACATTATTGAACAAGTAATTCAAATCTTTGGAGTTACCAAGAGCAAGTTCATATTCTTTCTTAGACCATTCCTCTTCTAGATTTAATTCAATAGTGTCTTTCCCATCTTTATCTGTCAGCACATGATGTTTCCAACCCTTGATGACAACTTTCCAAGTTTTTCTATTCATAGATTTAAGAAAGGCCATCATTCGTACTTTCCAGTAGTCATAATTGGTGTCATCTAGAATAGGTGGTTTGTTAGTATTTTCTCCTTCCTTTTCTATAATTCTAGAAAATATCTTCTATGAAGCTCACCCAAAAAATAGAACAGTGTGCCTGCTCTGATACCAATTGAAATTCTGATACTTTACAAAACAAATGTTGAATATGATGTTAGGATGTTTGGAATGTCGCATGCAATGTTAAGACATTGTAACAACAGACAAATAATAAACAATTTAAACAACAAGTTGCAAGATATAAATAACATAGATCAGTTGCTAACACAATTTGGTGCAATGTCACCTACATCTGGGGGCATCCAAGCTAGGAAGGAAATCTACTATAATAGTATTAGTTTGAAGTTCTAAACAACCCCTATTTTACAAACATCTCACCTAATCACTATCTATGCAATTTATATCTAAGAACTCTTAGATATGAGACCCCTCTTACTTCCCCTAAGTCACACAACAGTGACAATTACAATAAACACAACCAAGATAGAAGATACATTTCCAATGAAACAAAACACGCTACTGCTTAATAGCTTATGAGTGGTTCACAAATGATAACTCAACTAAAGAGTCCAACTCATGTATCAAAATTATACAAGAGTGGCTCACAATAAATAATGAACAATAAAAAGATGAAACCTTTAAGAGTATTCTTTCACATCCAGCTTCATAATTCCTTTAGGTTTAAAGTGTTTCTTTTTATAGCCATAGAAGTGCATGGGCTTGGATATTAAATCTGGCCAAATGAAATAATCTACAAATAAAATAATATAAAATCAAATATTTTGGTGCAAAAAATAATGATCCCATTAATGTTTTTACATCCAATCTTGAGAACCAAATCTTTAGTTATTTCTTGCTTGAAACAAATCTCCAGTGAATCAAATCTCCATATGCACGATTTGGTCCACATGAAACATCAAACAAATCTTGTGAAGCACAAGAAACAAATCTTCTAAAAATAGAAATAATACAGGATATGATATCATACCAACATATCACAAAATCTTGTGAACTAGTTGTTTTAACAAAATGCAACCAACAAACTAAAACCTAACACTTTCACTTGATCGAATCTGAATTACAAAACCTTGTCAAAACCTCCAAATCAACACTATGATCTTGGAGGAAAAACCCTAAAGTTTTTCCCCATGAAACCCCCAAAAATTCTCAACCCGACGTTAGGTTACAACTACTAAATTGGACGTTGTGATACGGTGGGAGAACTGACTTGAGGTTTTGTGTTTGTGTTCGCAAATGTTTCGGTTTAGCAAGATTCGCCACCGACTTTTTATTTTATCCAAAGGAAAGGTCAAAAAGCACAGGAAAGACCTTTGAGATGTTTTCTTGGGTTCGGGGGGTAGATTATGAAAAGGGAAGGTGCAAGCACCCTTTTCATCCATGGTTATCCATGGGCTCTTAGTTACTTGTTTAGATCACTTGCTTTTGCTTTTCAATTGTTTGAAATGGTGCTTTGTGTGTGGTTTTGAAAATGTTTTGAAAAGAGGCCATCGTTGTGGCAACCTTTGTAATGATTCTTGTTTGAATGTATACAAAGGTGTATTGTCTTTAGAAAAAGATGTTTCAATGTTTGAATGTTTGTTTTGAAATTGTGTTGTGAGGTGTGTTTGAAAATAGCAAGGATGTTTTTGCAAGTTTTGATCAAGTAACTAAGAGTTGTCTACCCTATCTACTCAAAGATCTTTCCTACATATTTTTAACCCTTTTACATTGTTGTTTTACCATTGAATTTGGTAAACAACCTTGTATTTGGATGTTTAAACGGGACAGACGCGGGTCATCGTATTGACCATGATAGCAATAGTGCCAAGTATCTTTAGCAATTTTTTGAGGGACTAGATCATTTTGTATAGGCAACCAAGATAGCGTCATCGAGGGACTATGATCTTTTGTTTTGTTTTTGTTTTGCCAAGATACTCAACATGCATAACATGGCCATTTTAAAGGCAACAAGTGGATGAAAACCCTAGGGATGCATGTGTGCATTGTGTTGTCAATTTGCATGCTTTTATGTCTTGCATTAGGTCTAACTATTTGTTTTGATTTTAGATATTACATATAAACCCTAATCTCTATCATGGCATATTTGAAAGCATAAAACGCGTAAAATAAAACTAAGCTATTACAACATTGATATGGGAAGGGGGATACATTTTTGAATGGGGAATATTTGTAAGAAATTAAAACCCTAAGTAATTACAACCAAATTGAATCTCTTTGCTCAAATGATAAATAAGCAAAATTTAAATAAGCAATTAAATATAAATATGCAAAATATTATAAATATGCAAAAAATGTTTTTTTTTTCTATTTTTATGTATGTAAAAATATAATATTTAATGTATTAAGAAAAAGAGAATAAAAAGTTATTTTTGTTAAGGGAAAAACCCTAAATTTTGTTTTAAGAAAGTATATTTATTAATATTATTTATTTATGTACAATAAAATAAATAAAAATATATTCAAGTGTCAACAAAATAACATATATTAGAAAAAATATTATTTTTAATTAAGGGTGGAAACCCTAGTTTTTTTTGTTTTAAGATAATATATATTATATTACTTATTTTATGTACAAGAAAATAAATATAAATATATACAATTGTTTAGAAAATAATAATATATGAGAAAATAATATTTAAGTATATAAATACTAAAAAAAGAAGATAAAAATATAATATTTTTATATGTTATTTACAAGTTTTTTATTTGTGAAAATAAATATAGTAAACCCAATAAACTAAATATTGTGTCAAAATAAAATAAAATAAATAATAAAAAATGTGAATGTTTAGGGAAAATATTTTTAGTAATTTTTTATATTTGGATAAAAATAAAACAAAGTTAGAAATAAAAAAGAAATGAAAATAATATGAAAATATAAAACAAATGGGCCAGGGGGTGCAGTCAGCAATGTAGGGGGTGTCAAAAACAGAAACAAGTCAGCCCAACCCATTTCCACTTCATCTTCAACCTTTGTCAAACAAAATACGCGCGTCTGATTCAAATATCAAACTCCTGCATACGTGCTCTAATGAAAAAACTCATAACACCAAAGTCATAGCATTTTTCAAGACGATTCTAACCATATAAGAAACTTAATCTAACTCTCAAAGACCAGAGAGAATTTCTCTGGCCCTAATTTTTAACCTAACTTTTTCAGGAAGTTCATCAACCAAATTCTCTCAACACACTTAACTTAAATGAAAACTAAGCAAATGTACAACTTCAGGGCTATGAGTACTACATTTTTATTCACAAACCTAAGCCTAATAATTCCTAAATAGAGAGATAGAAAGTTGACAAATACCTGTTTCAGATGAACTCGTGTATGGCAATGTGGAGGTTTTCAATGAGGCCTGAGATGTTTGTGAGCTTGCCTGAACTTCCTCTGACCTTCCCCAATGCTTTGTTTGCCTTGAGTTTGCTTGAATGAGCCTGTAGAAGTCAACCTGCACAAGCTGAAATCAGAAATGGTGAAGCTTGCAAATGGAGTTACAGTCAAGGGCCAAAGGTTCGGATAGTTCAGATGGGTTATATGGAAGGTATTGGAACTGGTTTGGGATAAAACGCATTAGTGGTTTGTGAGATGGAAGTGAAACTGCAGAGTGTGTCCTGTTTTGCAAGTTTTTGGTGTTTTGATGTTCAAGAGTGTTTTAGGGATGAATGGCTCGTGTTTCTGGATCAAAGCAATGTGCAAAACTTATTTGGAATGTTTCCAAGACTTGTTATTATCAGATCCAAGAGTTATGGACTTTTGGCATAATGACTTGTTTTTTAAGAAAAGGTAGGAAGTGACAAAGGCCAAGGTTGTACAAGCTAGCTCAAGGTCTGCATAGGGTTGGTGAAATTTTTCTGAAGTTTGTGGACTTTGTTTTTATCAAGAGATCAGGTTCATGGCTCAAGAAATACAAAATTGCAAAAGTATGCTTTATGGAAATGGTATTGCAACCTTTATGCCATAAATGCATTTATTCATTGTGCCAAGCTCCATTGATCAGAATAAGACCAATGTCCATTGTATTTGAATTTAATTTTTGAGCGTGGAAGGGTTTAGAGACCTGTAATCAAGTACAAAGCAAGTTTGGACAGATTTTGCAACTTGTGTCATCATGAAAATGCCATGGATCAAAGTGAGTTTTTGCCAAATTCAAATCTTCGATTATCCCTAACCAAAAATGATTTTGGAGAGTTCTTGGACATTTTGGAAATCTTGTAACATGATCTACAATCCACATTTGAAATGTATTTTGAGATTCCAAGTGGAACTAGGTGAAAAATTGCCATGAAGATAGGTCAAAATCCTGCCTAAACTAGGGCAAAATCTCACTAAGTTAAAAGTTTCATGGACCCTTGTTCCAAAAATCATAACTTGAGATACAAGCTTCTTTTGGGAAAACTTTGTGAATAAAAGTTGTAGATTTTGTGGAGGACTACAACTTTCATGTTGGAAGTTTTGTTTGAATCCAATTTCATCATGGTGAAAATGTTGGGAAAAAATAAGAAAATTTCATAACTTAGAAAAATTCTAAGTTATGAAATTTTTCAATCTTAAACCCTAATTTTCAAAATTAGGTTTCTTTATGAACAAGTTTCATGTTTTGACACATCTTGATGAAAAATGACCCTTTGCACTTGATTTTGACCAGAAAGTCAAAGTTTGACTTTTCAGTGTACAGTCAAATTTTGATCAGTTGACTGAAAAATTCATCTGTCAATCCAATGCATTTGAGATCTTTTGAACCTTGTGAATAGGTCAAGATGATGCAATTGAATCCTTGAGTCCATGCTTGAACCCAATTTTCCATTGGCTAGGCTAAAAATCAGAAATCGCCCTTATACAGTCAAAACCCTAAAAATGACCATTTTGCTCTTTTGATGATCTGATCAAATTTCTTGAGGAGTTGTGGTCCAAACTTGATCAAATGGTTCATATGAGTCTATAATGTTGATGTGGATAAAAAATTATGAGGTTTGACTGTAAATTGGCCACAGTTGACTTTTTCCCCAATACAACTGATTTTTAGGTCAACTGTCCAATTGACTGGGTAAAAATTTGATTCAAGGCTTGAAACTTGGTAGAGGCGATCTTGTAAGCCAAACATGAAGTATGAAAGTCACTTTGAGCATTGAAAGTCCAAAAATCCTTGTGCAAACTCAAACCCTAATTTAGGTCATCAGTGCAAGGAGATGTCTTGAGCAGAGCAAACCCTAATCCTGTTTGGAGTTCAAAGAGTCTTATGAGGGGAAATCTTGATAAAATGAGAGGCAAAATTTTGGGGTACAACAGCTGCCCCTGTTCAATCTTCTTGAACCTGAAGAGTTAGATTGGTGAGTTTGCCTTTCGTGACTCGAAGGTAAAAGAGGATTGGACACTAGAGTGCCCGTAAATTTGCACTCGTCAAAATGTAAATGAGGGAATGGGCTTAAAGATTCCATTTGGAGATGGTAGAATCTTGCTGGAGATGGGCTTATAGATGCCATTTGGAGATGGTAGAATCTTACTGGAGATGGGCTTAGAGATGCCATCCAAGACTGTTTGTTGAAAATCAGGAGTATGAACACCAGAATGGTATCTGTATCTGGAATGTATCTGAGTTGTATCTGGAGATTGGATTCGTATGAGCAAAGGAATGGTGTCCATGTCTGGAGCGTATCCGAGCTGTAACCGTATTTGATTCTTGAATGAATATCAGAATGACTGCCGTGTCTGGAGTGTATCTGTATTGTATCTGAATTCTGAATGGGCGACAGGGAAACATCCGTGTATGGAGCATCTCTGGGCTGGGGATAAATTCCGAATGAGTGACAGAATAGCAATTGTGTCTGGAGCGTATCTGGACTGTATCTGAAGTTGAGATCTTGTATGAGTAGCAGAATGACTTCCGTGTCTAGAGTGTATCTATACTGTAACTGGGATCTGGACAAGTGACAGAATGACGTTCGTGTCTGAAGTGTATCTGGACTTGAATTTGATGGTTGAATCTGAATGAGAAATAGAATGGCTTCTGTGTCTGGAGCGTATCTAGTCTGTATCTGATTGATGAAGTCTAAATGAGTAGTTGAATGACCTCCGTGTCTGGGGTGTATCCATACTGTATGTGAACTTGAGATCCGAATGAGTAGCAGAATGACTTCCATGTCTTGGAGTGTATCTGTACTGTATCTGAAATCTTGGCATAGTTGTTAAAGATAGCTTTTAATCTTATCCTGAAAAGGGTAAAATGTTAGCTGAAACACAAAGTTATGTTGCATGATATGTATGATGCAATAAAATGTGTTTTATCAATGTTTATGATATATGAATGTAATGGATGCGCATGTAAGCTAATTAGCGGTCTTGCTGAGGAAAATAAATCCTTGATAGCTGGAGATAATGAAATCTTTGACTGCTGCCGGGGAAAATAAATCCTTGACCGCTGTTGGAGATAGAAAATCCTTGGCAACTTGTGGGGATGTGAGAATCCTTCATGAATTTCCTGGGGATAAAGAAAACTCTGACGATCTCTATTGGGGAATTGAAACCCGGGAGGCTTCAATTGGAGAAATGAGTCTGAGAATCTTCGATCTGCTGGGAAATAAACTTTGTAGAGAGAATGTTTATCCTGTTGGAAGGTTTTCAAGAGTTTGGGTTGTATGCCAATCTACTGAGGAATTATCTGAAGCTGTTGTCTGGTTTCTAAGATAACTTGCAGGGGAATCTTCTAGTTTTAAGACAAATCTCTGGGGAATTGTTGGAAACTAGATGGTCTTCTACTGGGGTTTAAGGGTTGAAGTTTTGGACTCTGTTGGGGAAGAAAGTTTTATCTTCACCGAGGGTCCGCAATTCAAAGTTTTACTCCGCTGGGGATTGGGAGTTTGGAAACTTAGTTCTGATGGAGATTTTGAAACCTAACTCCGCTGAGGATATGTATTTCAAGGATTTAGCTCTGCTGAGGATTTTTCCTGGAATAGCCTAAAGACGTTTCCCATACTTTCAATCTGTCAGTAATTATTCTTTCTCATTTCGTTTTATTTGTAAGCAATGATTATATTCAAATGCATATGCTCATTTAATAAATCATTGGACGTTTTCAAATAAAACATAAGCGTAAAAAAGAAAGAAAAGGCAAACAATTTTCTGCACTTTGAAGTATCTTTGTATTAACTTTGTGTAAGTATTTTGTACAAAGGGGACAGACATCCTAGTAAGAGAATGTTGTCATAAAATTGAGAAAAAATTATACAAAGAAAGATGGCTATGTGTAAATATTCCATGGGGTTCCCATTCTGCTATAGCCTTTGTAACTCTGAGTATCTTGTCTATTCGCTGCTTCGTCCGACGATGATTAGATTGATCAGAAGCCCAGAGTTTATCTGTTGAAGAGATTATCCTTAAAGTGATCCGACGAGACATAGTCATACGCTTTAATTCCCTAACTTTTTCCTGGATCGCCCTTTCGGGTTTTCGATCCACCGGGAAACCCTTTTTTGCCCAAGTCGCCCTTTCGGGTTTTCAACTTGCCAGGTGTACAGATTTTTTTTATCCCTAATTTTTGCCTGAACTGCCCTTTCGGGTTCTCAATTCATCGGGATGCCCATTTTTTCCCAAGTCTCCCTTTCGGCTTTTCAACTTATCGGGTCGTTTATGCATAGTATATTTTTACTATGTCTGCATTTGCAGGGTGCGGCAAGTCATCGCCGTCCATGGTGGTCAGGATCATTGCCCCACCAGAAAAGATGTTTTTTATCACAAATGCTCCTTCGTAAGTAGGAGTCCATTTTCCCCTGGGATCACTTTGCGGAAAGATGATCCGCTTGATTACAAGGTCCCCGACTTGATATACTTGTCTCTTGACTTTCTTGTTGAAGGCCTTGATCATACGTTTCTGATACGTCTGACCATGAAAATAGCAATAAGTCGCTTTTCGTCAATCAAGTTAAGTTGATCAAGCCAGGTCTGAATCCAATCGTCTTCACTCAAACCAGCATCTTTCATGATTCTCAAGGAGGGAATCTGAACCATGATAGGTAAAACAGCTTCCATGCCGTATACCAAAGAATAGGGTGTTGCCCCAGTTGAAGTGCGTGCCATGGTACAGTACCCGTGCAGAGCAAATGGTAACATCTCATGCCAGTCCTTGTAGGTGACTGTCATCTTTTGAATGATCTTCTTGATATTTTTGTTCGCGGCTTCGACAGCACCGTTCATCTTAGGCTGATAGGGAGATGAATTGTGATGTTGAATCTTGAACTGCTCGCACAGAGCGGTGATCATAGTATTGTTCAAATTTGTGCCGTTGTCCGTAATGATCCTGTCGGGGATACCATACAGGCATATGAGGTTCTGCTTGATGAAGCGGGCAACCACATTCTTTGTAACAGAGGCGAAGGAAGCTGCTTCGACCCATTTGGTAAAGTAATCAATGGCTACCAGGATGAAACAGTGTCCATTGGATGTTGTAGGCTTGATCTCTATAATCATGTAGATTCCCCACATCGCGAATGGCCAAGGAGCTGTTAAGACATTGAGAGGAATTGGAGGAATATGTACCTTATCAGCATAGATTTGGCATTTGTGACAAGTACGAGAATGTTGATGACAATCAGCTTCCATGGTAGACCAATAGTAGCCTGCCCGTAGAATCTTCTTAGCCATCGTATGATCGCTCGAGTGGGTGCCAAAGGTGCCATTATATAGTTCAGCCATGATCTGCTCAGCTTCAACCTTGTCCGCACAATGGAGTAGGACACAATCAAGATTGCGCTTGTATAGGATACCATTGCTCAGAAATAACTTGGCCGCGAACCTCCTTAAGAACATTTTGTCATTGACTGAAGCTCCTTCAGGGTATTCTTGTGCTTCGAGATACCTTTTGACGTCATAAAACCAAGATCGGTCCATTACTTCTTCGGTATTAATCTCGTGACAATGTGCAGGTTCGTCCATTTGTTCAATGGTGATTTGAGGAGCCTCATTATCCCAGTTAAGTTTAAACATGGATGACATTGTAGCTAGCGCATCTGCTAGCTGATTCTCTTCTCGTGGGAAGTGCTCGAAGGTAATCTGCTCAAAATGTGGTAACAATGTCAAGACATGTTCTTTGTAAGGGATGAGGTTAGGGTGTTTAGTATCCCACTCTCCTTTGATTTGACTGACAACCAAAGCTGAATCCCCAAATACAATCAGAGATTTGATTTCTAAGTCAATAGCGGCCTTGAGACCAAAGATACAAGCTTCATACTCGGCCATGTTGTTGGTGCAGCTGAAGCAGAGTCTAGCAGTGAAAGGTGTATGGCAACCTTGTGGAGAGATAAGTATTGCGCCAATACCGTTTCCAAGTGCGTTGGAGGCACCATCAAAGTACAGAGTCCATCGGGATCCCTGTTCAGGTCCGTCATACGGTCTGTTTTCTTCAATGTTGCTCAAAGTCATGATATCCTCGTCGGGAAAGTCGAACCACATGGATTGGTAATGTTCGACAGCTTGATGGGCCAGATGATCGACTAGCACACTCCCCTTTATAGCTTTTTGGGTCGTGTACTGTATATCATATTCGGTGAGGATCATCTGCCATCTAGCGATTCTTCCAGATAGAGCAGGCTTCTCGAAGATGTAATTAATCGGATCCATCTTAGAGATTAGTAAAGTGGTATGTGTCAACATATAATGCCTTAGCCGGCGATCAGCCCATACCAAAGCACAGCAAGTTTTCTCGAGCAGTGAGTAGCGAGTCTCACTGTCGGTAAACTTTTTGCTAACATAATAAATAGCATGCTCTTTTTGGCCAGACTCGTCATGTTGGCCCAGTACGCACCCCATTGAATTCTCCAGAACGGTCAGATACATGATTAATGGCCTTCCTTCAACGGGTGGCATCAAGATAGGAGGTTCCAGCAAATACTCCTTGATTTTATCGAAAGCAACTTGACAGTCATCATTCCACTTAACCACCTGATCCTTCTTCAACAGCTTGAAGATTGGTTCACAGGTAGATGTTAGGTGAGAAATGAACCTTGCAATGTAGTTTAGGCGTCCCAAGAAACCTCTGACCTCCTTCTCAGTGCGAGGGGCAGGCATTTCTTGTATAGCTTTGACTTTGGAAGGATCAACCTCGATGCCTTTGTTACTGACGATAAATCCCAAAAGTTTACCGGACCTGACTCTGAAAGTGCACTTGTTAGGGTTCAGTCTGAGCTTGTACTCTTTCAATCTGACAAACAGCTTTCGCAGATGGTCGACGTGTTCTTCTTCTGTCTGTGAACGGGCTATCATGTCGTCTACGTAGACTTCGATCTCATGATGTATCATGTCATGAAACAAAGCTACCGTGGCTCACTGATAGGTTTCCCCGGCATTCTTCAGTCCGAATGGCATCACTTTATAGAAGAAGGTACCCCACTGCGTAACAAAAGTAGTTTTCTCCATGCCTTCAGGGGCCATTTTGATCTGGTTGTATCCTGAAAATTAATCCATGAAAGAGAATACCTTATGCTGAGCTGTATTGTCGACCAAGATGTCAATGTGCGGTAGTGGAAAGTCATCTTTAGGGCTAGCCCTATTTAAGTCTCTGTAATCCATACACATTCTGACTTTGCCGTCATTTTTGGGCACAGGCACAATGTTAGCAACCCATTGTGGATAGGAAGTAACAGCAAGAAAGCCAGCATTGAACTGCTTCATCACTTCAGCTTTGATCTTTTCGGACATGTCGGGCCTCATTCGGAGGACTTTCTGTTTGATTGGTGAACAGTCTTCTCTTGTAGGGAGACGGTGAACCACAATATATGTATCAAGTCCTGGCATGTCTTCATAGGACCAGGCGAAGATCTCAACATATTCATTCAATAGCTGAACTAAACGCGCTTTGACACTTGGCTATAGGTTGGTGTGATCGGTGGATCTGGAACTGACTGTTTAACGCTGGTTTGCGAAATGTCGCGGAAGCAAGAGTCGCCACCGTCTTTTATTTTCTCCAAATGGAAAGGACAAAAGCACAGAAAAATTCCTTAAAGAGATTGCTCTCGGTCCGGGAGGTAGATTATAGAAAGGGAAGGTGTTAGCACCCTTTATATCCATGGTTATCCATGGGCTCTTAGATACTTGCTCATTTGTGTTTTCAAAAATGGTTTATTTGCTTTTCAACTGTGGGTTTTAAAAAGTTTCTTTGAAAATTCCAGTTCGACTCTTGTATCGGTCTTCAAGAGTGTTTGAAAAATTGCTTTCGAAAGCTTTTTGAAAAGGTATCGGTGTGAAAAGTATTTTTGAATTTGTTTTGAAATTAGAGCAAGTATCTAGAGTCGTCTACCTACCCTAAGGAATTCGTCTGTGTAAATGTCCTTTAAAGTAATGCCATCCTACCATTGAGAGGTAGGTAGCATCACCGTTGGAGGTGTTCGGGTCAATTCGAGGTTCGGGACATGGTGATCACCGGAGCAATGGGAAGACACCTTAGAAGCTACCCTCATGCCAGGTTCCCGGATCATGAGGACTTACTAAGACATCCTCTACTCGACGATCACCTTTCGAGGCAAGGCAACAGTGAGGCGTACCCTAGGGGTGGTGTGTGATTCGTGTGTCAGATTCGTTTATTTTTGTCTTGTCATGTCAAAGTGATCTATGCGTTCGTTTTTATTTTAGACCATTCATTCTTGCATGCATTTATTTAACAGTTAAAAGAGTGCGGAAAGATAAAATTCCTAAACTATTACAAAGGCGCGTGTCCACATCGCCAAAATTTCCAGGACCCGATTTGACAGAAAAATAAAGAATTAAAGTGCGAAAGATAAATATTACACGGCTTTGGGAGAATTACATAAATAATTAAAAGAAACAAAATAAAACGCGCGAATTAAATTAAAATTGGAAGCGAGGGCGTTGGACCCTTTTTAATGAAATTAAATTATTATTAAGCAAATTAATTAAATTAAAATAAAAAGAAATTATTTTTGAGTTTTTTGGTACTTATGATTTTAATGAGAATAATTAAATGAAAGGAAATATTAACCCTAATTCTAGTTGTTTTTTAGTTTATTAAGAAAACATGTTAAAATTAAACCTAAGATTAATCTAATTATTTACATGGTGATTTAATTACAAAAAATAATAATAAATATTTAATTATTAGAGATGATAAAAATAAAAAAAAGTAATTAAACTATTTACCTAATTCTACAAGTTTTTAAGTTATGAAGAAAAGATTTTAAGATTAACCCTAGAATAAAACTAATTAATTGGTGAAATTTTATTTGCAAAACATATATTAATTAAATAAAAATATTTATTTTTTGTCTTTTTCTGATTTTTATATTGTTTTTATGTTTTTATGAAAATAAACTAAATTAAAGAAATTAATTAAAAAAATAAAAATAAATAATTGAATCAAATAAAGAAAATGAAAAATATAAAAGAAATTGCAAACCTAGGGGGGTCTGTCCCCAAATTGGGAGGTAGAGTCCAGTATTTCAGGCCCATTTGTCTTTGGACTGGTTGACTTTTTCTGCTAGCATGCATAGGCGCTGACTCATGTCCATCATGTTCTTCACATCTGGTCCCTTGAATTGGTATTACTAAGCGCGTGGCACGCCTGGAGGAGGAGTGTATGATGGACGCTAGCTTGGAAATTACATAGAAGTATTGTTAGAAAAATAACATGGAAAGGGATGGGGACCTGGGGTTCGAACCCAGGTCCCGGGGATTACCAGTAATGTGCCTTGCCAGTGGAGCTGTGAGCGCGTTTTGTTAATTATATAACCAACAATAAATATAAGATAAAACACGAGTTAGTGCTCTTTTTCGCGCGAAAATTTAAACAACCCAACCATTGCTCTACACATCAGCGTCTTCTTCCTCGCTTTGCTTTTCCCTGAAATATAACAAAGGTTAGCGGGGGTTTTAAACCTCCCCAAAATATGCTTTATCCAAGAATAGCGAACAGCTCATGGTAGCTCATAAATTGAGCGCGAGGTGTGTGTTGTTTTCGTCCAAGCACGCTGATTTCAACCATGGCCTTAAAGTTCTCTAATTTTACAGTATTAAGAAACGCCTAAATTGAAACTTGAAGAACCCTAGCTGGCTCTAATGGTGAAATCGCGCATGGGTGATGAAAATGCAATCAAACAACTGGGTTAGCTTCAGAATCAATCAAGGAACATAAATCAAACATTAAAAAGTACTAAAAACGTATGAATCATGATGCAAGCATATGAAAAAATTTATGTACAGGACGCCATTATTCTCATGTTTCTTGGTGTTAGAGCTTATGGTTTTGATCTGAAAACCTTCCTTGAGGTCTCAGGAAGGCAATAGGATAATTCTTTTGGCTTGAATCGACCTGTAACCTAGTTTTCAGTATTTGAATTTTCTTGAAAAAAATGCAAACTTGTTGGTCAGGTTCTTGCGCAGCTGGGAGGTCGTTTTGAATAGGGTTTGCATCAGTACTTATGTGTGAAGGTTTTAGGTCAAAGAAACCAAATCAAAACCTTTGCATTCATCATTTTCAAGATTTGATTCTTAAGGATCTTTTTTCAATATTTCTTCATGAAGAATCATGTCAATTTGCTCCAATTCTTTCCTTTTTTGGTATGCACGAAATCCTTAGTGAATCATGAGTGATTGTCTTGCACAAAAAGATTTGAAAACCTAGTTTTGGTATTTTTCATATATTTTAATTATTAAATGAATTATTAGTAATTAAAATTCAAATAAATAAAATAAAAATGATGAAAAACTTCCCTTTGGGCCAAATGCTCGTGCACATGTTTTGGATGATGAATCTTGGAAGAAAAAGAGGCCCACTAGCATTTTTAAGACATTTGAAGCAATGTTGACTTTTCAAAATATCCAAAAATTTTCCAACTTCCACAAGACATAACTTGCTCAATATTTAAGCTTTGCTCATGTTCTTGGACATTTTGGAAAGTTATTTGGGTCCTCTAACCAATGCCTTTGGTCCCATGTCATTTTGATTTACCAATCTCAAGTTATGGCCTTTGACTTAAAGTCCCTTTTTGTTGACTTTTGAAAATGACCTATAATGTTGAAATTGATAACTTTTTGTGAGAGCATTTCTTGGATTTGAAGTATGAAGAGGAGTTGTAGGAAATGTCTTTATCTTAAAAATGAGTTTTGGATGGAATTTTTCTGATAATCCATGTGAAAGTTATGCCCTGGTCAAGTTACAGTTGACTTTTTCAACTGTCCAAATATGGAAATTTTTGCATCTTGATGATTTTTGAGCCAAGCTTTGAGAATCATGATCAAGCATTGATCAAATGATGTTTGTGGCTTCAAAATGAGATGTTGACCAAAAATTTGAACTTGTGACTGTCAAATGACCATTTTGCCCCTACAGTTGACTGTAGTGCAATTAGGGTTTTTGACTGTGCAATTTTGTGTTGTAAGTCTTGAAACTTGGTATGAGGATACTTGACCATGTTTGTAGGCATGTGGGACTTGATTGGACCCTTGGAAACTTCAACTTCTTTGTCAGAACCAAAACCCTAATTTTGACTGTTAGGAGGCCCTTGAACTGTGCAACCCTTGGGGAATTTTGAGGCTTTGACTTGGCAAATTTTGAGGAATATGGGAGGGCAAATTTTGGGGTACAACAGTTGCCCCTGTTCAATCTTCTTAAACCTAAGGATGCAGATTGGCTGACGTGCCTTTCGTAATCCGAAGGTGGAAGATGATTGAACACTAGAGTGCCCAGAAATTTGCGCTCACATAGTAGTGTGATGGTGGGGAATGGGCTTATAGATGCCATTTGGAGATTGACGAATAGGATGATGGGCTTATAGATGCCATGCTAAGAGATGGTGGAAGGTGGATGGGCTTATAGATGCCATCTGGATGTTGGTCGCGTAAGAGATTCCTTAGCGAGAATTTGCGTACCTGCAAAAGAAGAATGATTACCTGACCCGTTACCGGAGCTGGTCTTCAGAGTCTTTGTATAGATGTGTCCTGACTGGTTACAGGAGCTGGATCTGGAGCTTCAAACGGTGATGAATGAACCAGGGATGGTTACTACCTCAACAGGAACGGTGAGAGAACCTTGGATGATTACTACCTCAACAGGAACACTGAGAGAATCTGGGGACGATTACTACCTCCGCAGTATCGGGGAGAGAACCATAGGCGACTACAACCTCAACAGCAATCATTGAGAGAACCTTGGACGACTTCAACCTCAACAGCAATCGTTGAGAGAATCTTGGGATGATTACTACCTCCGCAGTATCGGGGAGAGAACCATAGGCGACTACAACCTCAATAGCAATCATTGAGAGAATATTGGATAACTTCAACCTCAACAGCAATCGTTGAGAGAATCTGGGGATGATTACTACCTCCGCAGTATCGGGGAGAGAACCATAGGCGACTACAACCTCAACAGCAATCATTGAGAGAATCTTGGATGACTTCAACTTCAATAGTAACGCTGAGAGAATCTTGGGCGACTTCTGAAGGGGTGAAAAACACAAGAAGGGGGGGGTTGAATTGTAAAACTGGAATCTTAAAGCAATTGACAAGATATTTTTATCCTGGTTCGTTTGATCTCAAACTACTCCAGTCCACCCGTCAAGGTGATTTCGCCTCTCTCCAACGAGGTCTTAATTCACTATATTCAACTGAATACAAATCTGCTTTAACAACTGCTAAAGCCTTCTTGATTCAAACCACAATCCGGTTTGTCAAGGCAACACTTTCTTACAAAGGTATAAAACAAATGTGTGTGAATGTTTTCTACAAAACTTTATCACAACTGTGATGTATACACAAATGAAGCTTAGAAACTTAGATTGCTAAACACTAATGGAGTATCAGAGTTTGTTGGTTTAGCAAAACTGGTAGATGAAGATTATTGTTCAGCTTTGTGCGTGTAGAGAATTGGAGAGCATTAGCCATGATAATCTTCGAAGCCTTGTTTATATAGCACTTGAGAAGATGAACGTTGAATGCAATATTCTTGATTCAATGCTAATAACAAGCTTTCCTTTTTGAGCAGATCTTGTCTAGAATGATGCCGTTGGAATTAATTAGCGTTCAATGCACAGTACCGTTGCTTCTTCAATGCACGTTCTGGCTTGGCTCATTCTGATTCTGCTTCGCTGCTGATGAACTATTGATTCTGTATCAGAGTGTTTTACGCGCAGTTCTGTTCATCAAGCTACAGCATGTACGTGAGTTGATCATCTGATCTTCACGTTCTGATTCAGCAACTTCTGATGCTGGTGTATCAAATCAAATTCTGATGCTGAAGAAGTGATCTTGCTTATTTCAATCAGCGTATCTGTAAGTCAGAGCATAGTAATTTTAGGCAGCATATAGTTCAAACATGAAACATATAAATACTATATCTTTTCACTTTGTTATCATCAAAACTTAAATATAGGGTACTAGATTCAAACATTGTTCTAACAATCTCCCCCTTTTTGATGATGACAAAAACTAGATATTTTAAATGAAAAATAACGTGAAAAGGTATCTAGGAAATGTTTCAGAGTTAAGAAGTAAGGAGAAATCAGAGTTAAGAGATACTCCCCCTGAGTTTGTTACTTCCCTTTGATATGCGTGTTCTTCAGGATCAGATCTTTTTCTATCTTTGAACATCAGATTATAGGTCTTTGACTTATCAGAGAGCAGAGCTTCAGAGCTTTTCCTGTCAGAGCTTTGCTTCGGATCAGAGTGTTAGGTCGATCAGAACTTCATATTTGATCAGAGCAACATGAGCTTCTACATTTTGATCAGAGCTTCTAGCTTCATAGTGTTCAGGGGCTTCCTTGTGCCTGTAGACTTAAAAACAAAACAGAAAAACATTTCAAGTAATAGAGTTAGAATGTTTGAGAATTTCTGTCTAGTTAGCCGTTATTGATTTTAAATATCATTCTTGTTCTCCCCCTTTTTGTCAGCAATCAAAAAGTGTTGGTGATGTGCTAAAACAATTTAGATCAGAAAAACAAATTATATTAAGATAGTTCAGAGCAAAAGAACATTACAAAACAAAGTCAAAACAGTACATCAGAAAATGAAGAAAACATAGAGAATGTCATGCATGAAAAAAATTTTAAGGTTGTGGGGGCATGCGTGAGAACAGGCTTTCCAGCATTGCTTGAATCTTTTCAGAAGTTTCATTCTGCTTCTGAACCATGTTGACAACAGTGTCAATCTTGCTGTCCTGTACATCCATTCTTGCTTTCATTTTCTGATCATTCTCTTCCATCCGCTGCTGTAGACGCAAGTCATTCAGCCTTAGTTCTTCCAGAGCCTGCCTGTCCAAGGCAGCTTGAGAACTTTCAGAAGGAGGAAGCTTCTCAGAACTTTCAGCTACATCTTCTGCTGGATTTTCTTCCTGAAGGGTCTTGTCTTCTTCTGATGGTTGCACCTGTGCAGCTTGCTCTTTTTCAGACCAAGATTCACTGTCCAGAGGGAGCACAACTTCTTGAGGAAGCTGACTCTCAACTTCCTTCAGCAGCTTGCTAAAGTTCTGTTGAGCCTGCTCATAGTTGACGTCCTGCAGCTTGAGGGCTTCAGCACGTACCCATACTCTGAACTGTGACCAGAGCTGATCAGAAGCAGCTGGGTCGATCATCCCCGGACAGACTTGCTTCAAAGAAGCAATCCATTGCAGCATACCTGTTTCAAAATTCAAAATACCAGAGCCAACATCTGGTTGCTTTGGTTTGGGTATGGCAATTTTGTGTCTTAGATCAGCAAGACGTTCAAGACTTGTTAAGTCAATGAAAGTTCTGCTGGGGTTTTCAGATGTTTGCTGAGGGGCTGTTTGTTTTGGAGGAGGGTTATCAGAATCAGAGTCAGATATTTCTATTGGAGTGGTTGGAGTTTTTGGAGGTGTTGATTCCTCTGAAGATGGCAACTGGGGCCTGACAATAGTGGTTCCACAAGGCAACTGGATTGCCAGCGGTGAAGGTTGAGGTGAGTGGGGGTCAGAATGATGAGGAGAAGGGGTTTCATAGCGGTGAAACTCTGTTTGTGGTGAAGGTGGGTTATTTTCTGGTTGAGGAGGTGGAATCTCTGATTGCTCAGGGATCAGAGGTTCTTCTGTGAGTGGTTGTTGTTGTGGTTCTGATTCTGGTTCTGGTTGTATTTCTGGTTCAGGTTGTGGTTCTGGTTGTGGAGGAGGAATATTTGGTGGTTCAGAATTTGGTTGAGCAGAAGCATGTTCACGCTCAATATCAGCTAGCACTCTATCAAGTGCTGGTGTTGTTGAAACAGTTGGTTGTTTGGGAATCTTTGTTCTGGGTCTTCTGAGTAGTAAGGCCTCAGAAGGGTCTTCTGGTATGGTTTCATCAATAGTAGGGATTGGGATTGATATTCTGTGAGAGGTTTTAGGAGGGGCAGCAGATGTTGGAATAGTAGATGAAATTGAAATAGGGGCAGCAGATGAATTACCTCTTTTCTTTGGAGTCTGATGAGATGGTCCTTCTGCTTTCCTCTTCTTTGTCTTCTTCTGAGTCACTTCAGGTTGGGGTTGACTCAGATCTTTGATCTTCAGCTTTGAACCTGTATCTTCTTCCTTGTATGAATCTGGATACTTGAGAAACATATCTGGTTGGGATTCCATTTCAGAAAATTTTGGGAAATCATTCAGAGGCACTCTTCTGCTGGAGATGTCAGCAGTTGAAGTAGCTCTGGGTTCCTTCCTAATATTTTCTATCAGCTTCATCTTTTTCAGGTTCTTAGCGTTCAGCAGTTTTCCAACAGTTGGTTCAAGTGTGCTCAGCACTTGAGCTTCGCTCAGATAATCTATCAGCTTATTCTCTGTCAGAATATCTGATATGAGCCTTCCAAACGGTATCCATTCCCTTTTGGTCCTTTCTTCTTCTCTTGTTTCTTTGACACTGGTCTTGAGATGGTTGAACAGAAAGTGTGCCAGATTGATCTTCACCCTCTGATCAATAAAGTAGATCAGAAATTGCTGATCCACGTTTATATAATCAGGAGAACTTGTTGGTTTCCTGTGATTGAAGCATCCAAGAACAATCTTGGCCCATACTCTGCAATGATCCTTCAGATCCTTAATTTTGCTGCTGGGAAATCCAAGAGTGAAAATGCAGTTGGCTACCACACCTATATCAGGGCATCTATCAGCCATGTCCACACAACGGACTCCACCACCACTTTGACCGATTAACCTAGCAATGAGGTCTTCAGAAATTACTATCTTCTTTCCCATGACAGAAGAGATGACTAGATGTTTATGAATCTTGGCGTGAATCCAAAATTCCTTGACAAGCTCTGGGAATGTTGGTCCAACCAACCTATCGAAATACCTCTCCCACTTTTGAGCCCTAATCTCTTCAGTTAGGTCAAATCCATTTTCCTTCAAACTTTCGAAGTCGACGATTAACTCAGAGAGAACCTCAAGATTCTTTACCGGTGTGAGAAGAGTTCTGAGGGGCACCTGATATTGTTCAGAGGTTTCTTTCTTCTGATTTCCTGCAGAAATGCTGGAGGATGCCATTGTTCTCACACAACAAAGCTTTGAGAATGATTTGAGAGAAAAAGGTTTGAAGGAGATAAACTCAGAAATATGCAGAAAAAGTTTCAGAGATTATGAGAAAGCGTAAAGAATAAACATGAAGGATTAATGTGCTTAAATAGAGTTTTCAAAAATTATTTTGAAAAATTAAACGTTTTTAAGAGAGAGAAAAAAAATAATGATTGCCATTAACAAGCGTGATTACTTTGCATTAAATGCTTGCTGATTTTGGGGGATTTGAGAAAGATACTTAAAAACGGTTACCAGACATGTGTCTCAATGCACCCAATCAGCGCTTTCCTTTCTCAGAAGCGTGCACGCGTTCTGCTTCAGGGATTTGCTGATGATTGGATGACACTTGTTTGATGTAGTGATCAACACGTCTGTCTTTGAGATTAGATTCTCAGATCTTTAGACTTGCATCTGATACAATCTGCATGTTCTATCTTTCTGAAAGGAGATTGATCAGAAGTTCACAGTAATATAATTACATTCTGAAGATAAATACATGGAATTAAAACATTTTCATTCTGGGCATACTTTCATGCTGAGATGTTTCAGAATGAAATTAAACCTATCTTCTGAAAGGGGTTTAGTAAAGATATCAGCCCATTGATGGTCTGTATCTATAAATTTCAAGTTTAAAATACCTTTCTGAATATAGTCCCTAATGAAATGATGTTTTATTTCTATATGCTTAGCTCTAGAATGTAAAATAGGATTCTTACTTAAGCAAATAGCAGAAGTATTATCACAAAGAATAGGAATGTTACTCTCAAAAATCTGGAAGTCTTCAAGCTGACTTTTCATCCAGAGCATTTGTGTGCTACATCCTGCTGCTGCTATGTACTCAGCTTCTGCTGTTGACAGAGCAATTGTTGACTGCCTTTTGCTGGACCACGAGATCAGATTTTCTCCCAGAAACTGGCAGCTTCCAGAAGTACTTTTACGTTCCACTCTGTCTCCAGCAAAATCAGCATCACAGTAGCCTACTAAGCTGTAATCACTAGATTTTCTATAAAACAAACCCAGATTAGTAGTACCTTTCAGATACTTGAAAATTCGCTTAACAGCTGTTAAGTGAGATTCTTTAGGATCTGATTGGAATCTAGCACAAATGCATACGCTGAATAAGATATCAGGTCTTGAAGCAGTCAGATAAAGGAGAGAACCAATCATACCTCTGTAGACCTTTTGTTCTACACTTTTGCTTACCTCTTCTCTTTCCAGAATGCACGTGGGATGCATTGGAATCTTTGATGGCTTACATTCTGAGAGGTCAAATTTCTTCAGAAGATCTCTGATGTATTTGCTCTGATGAATGTAAGTTCCCTCTGGAGTTTGATTGATCTGAATTCCTAGAAAGAATTTCAGTTCCCCCATGAGGCTCATCTCAAATTCTGCATGCATACACTTAGCAAATTTTCTTCCAAGAGAAGGATTAGTAGAACCAAAAATAATATCATCAACATAAATTTGACAGACTAAAATGTCACTCTTAACTGTTTTACAGAATAGAGTAGTGTCCACTTTCCCTCTGGTGAATTCATTTTCAAGCAGAAAGTTACTTAGCCTTTCATACCAAGCTCTGGGAGCTTGTTTCAGACCATACAGTGACTTTTTCAGTTTGAAAACATGTTCTGGATGTTTTGTATTTTCAAAACCTGGGGGTTGGTGAACATAAACTTCTTCTTCTATATAACCATTTAAGAATGCACTTTTGACATCCATCTGATACAGAGTGATGCCTCTATTAACAGCAAATGAGATTAAAAGTCTGATAGATTCTAACCTGGCGACTGGGGCAAAGGTTTCTGTATAGTCTATCCCCTCTTGCTGACTATAACCTTGTGCAACCAGTCGTGCCTTGTTTCTGACGACTTCACCTTGTTCATTTAACTTGTTTCTGAACACCCATCTTGTTCCAATGACGTTGAATCCTTTTGGTCTGGGAACGAGATCCCATACCTTGTTTCTGGTGAATTGATTCAGCTCTTCTTGCATTGCCAGAATCCAGTCGTTGTCCAGAAGTGCTTCATCAATAGAAGAAGGTTCAATCAGAGACACAAGTCCCGTAAGAGTTTCTTCAGAGTTTCTGAAGCTTGCTCTTGTTCTGATTGGATCTTCCTTTCTTCCTAGGATAGTCTCTTCTGGGTGATCCAAACTGCTTCTGGGTAATCTCTTCTGAGGTTGATCAGCAGCAGTTGTAGGATTTCTAGCATTGCTCCTTTCAGACGTTGAAGGAATGTCTGTGTTGAGAGCTTCTGATGACTTGTCTTCAGAACCTGCAAATTCAATTTCTATACCTGCAAGATTTTCATTCTGCTTTGACTTTTCAGAGTCAAGCTTGTCATCAAAACGAACACTGATTGATTCTTCCACAATCTGTGTTTCTGTATTGTATACTCTGTACCCTCTTGAGCGTTCAGAGTATCCTAACATAATACACTTCTGTGCCTTAGAATCAAACTTGTTCAAATAATTCTTTGTATTCAATATATAGCAAGTACATCCAAATGGATGAAAATACGAAATGTTGGGCTTTCTGTTCTTCCACAATTCATATGGAGTCTTTTCCAGAATAGGTCTTATTGAGATTCTATTCTGAATGTAGCACGCTGTGTTTATTGCCTCTGCCCAGAAAGTCTTAGCAACGTTTGTCTCATTGATCATGGTTCTGGCCATTTCTTGCAATGTTCTGTTCTTTCGTTCTACAACTCCATTTTGTTGGGGAGTTCTAGGACAAGAGAAATCATGCAGAATGCCTTTGTCATTAAAGAATGACTCAAACTCTTTATTTTCAAATTCTCCACCATGATCACTTCTGACTTTAACGATTCTAAGATCTTTTTCATTCTGAACTTGGTTACAGAAGGTAACAAACACAGAGTGTGACTCGTCCTTGTGTCTTAAGAACTTTACCCATGTCCATCTGCTATAGTCATCTACGATTACTAACCCATACTTCTTGCCACTGACTGAAGCAGTTTTAACTGGTCCAAATAAGTCAATGTGCAGAAGTTCTAATGGCTTAGAGGTAGAAACAACATTTTTGGATTTAAAAGAAGGTTTTGCAAATTTGCCTTTCTGACATGCTTCACACAGAGCATCTGAATTGAACTTCAAATTTGGAAGTCCTCTGACCAGATTGAGTTTGTTAATCTGAGATATTCTTCTCATACTAACATGCCCCAATCTTCTGTGCCAGATCCACTGCTCGTTGTTAACAGACAAAATACATTTTACGTTCTGACTCTTTAGTTCAGAAAGTTTGATTTTGTAAATGTTGTTTTTCCTCTTTCCATTAAACAGGATAGTCCCATCTTTCTGACTAACAGCTTTACATGATTTTTGATTAAAGATTATATCATAACCGTTATCACTTAATTGACTTATGGATAACAGGTTATGCATCAATCCATCAACTAGCAGAACATTATTAATAGAGGGAAGATTTTCGTTACCTACAGTTCCAGAGCCAATTATCTTTCCCCTCTGATTGCCTCCAAAGCCAACGTGGCCTCCAGGCTTAAGTTCCAGGCTTTGGAACATATGCCTTCTTCCCGTCATGTGTCGTGAGCAGCCAGAGTCCAGGTACCATGACTGGTGTTTCTGACTTGCTGCTAAAGATATCTGCAACATGTATTATTTTATCCTTAGGTACCCAGATCTTCTTGGGTCCTGATTTGTTAGTTTTACCAAAACTCTGGTTGAATTTTGGTTTCACAGAGTGCTTACTACTAGTATATTTGATGTCATGTGTGTGACCATACACAAAGTGTGAATTTAGAGGAGTGTGTTTAATGGTTAAATCCATGACATTCTTAGGTGTAGGAACCTTACCTTGGTATCCTATTCCTTTCCTGCCGTTTCTGCTAACTCCATAGATCATTGAAGCCATTCTGCTTCTATCTATGCTTTTAGCAAGGAACTTCTGGAAACTATGATCATACTCCTTGATGATCTCATCAGCGTTGCTGGGAGTTTCAGAAATTGGTTCCTTCTGAGAGTTTTGTAAAGAGTTTTCTAATTTTAAAATTTTATCTCTCAGCTCAGAGTTTTCCAATTTGAGACTCTCAGACTTATTAGAGTCAGATTCAAGAGTCCTTTTCAGGTCTCTGAATTTAGCTCTAATCTGCTGATAACGTTCCAGAATTTCATTGAGGCTTTCAGCAAGTTCAGCCTTTGTAAAATTAACAGCGAAGTTAGGGAATACCTCTTCTGTGTCTGATTCTGAGTCTGATTCAGAAGCTTCACTGTCATCTGGAATGTTAGCCATGAGCGCTATGTTTGCCCTTTCATCATCTGATTCTGAGTCAGCTTCAGACGAGTCAGAGTCATCCCATGTGGCCATGAGACTTTTCTTCTTCTCTCTTCCAAACTTCTTTTTGGGCTTTTCCCTCTGAAGCTTTGGGCAGTCACTCTTGTAGTGTCCTTGCTCATTGCACTCGTAGCAGATGATGTCTTTTGTGTTTGGCTTCTTGCTACCGGAGGAGCCTTCAGATCTTCTGTATCCAGAGGAAGAATCTGTCCTTCTGTATCTGGAGGAAGACTCGTTCTGATCAGATCTTCTGGGATTCCTGAACTTCCTTTGTCTTTGCTTCCACAGTTGATTTACTCTTCTGGAGAGAAGGGAAAGTTCGTCTTCTTCTGATGAGGATCCATCAGATGTTTCTTCAACTGCCTGCAAAACTTTAGATTCAGATTTTCTGTTAGATTTTAAAGCTAAAGGCTTACCTTGCTTCTGAGGCTCGTCAGCTTCTAGCTCTATCTCATGACTTCTGAGGGAGCTTATAAGTTCCTCCAGAGTGATTTTGTTGAGATCCTTCGCTAGCTTCAGAGCAGTAACCATAGGCCTCCACTGCTTGGGTAAACTTCTGATTATCTTCTTGACATGGTCAGCAGTAAAGTATCCTTTGTCCAGAACTTTGAGACCAGCTACCAGAATCTGGAATCTAGAGAACATAGTTTCAATGGATTCAGATTCTTCCATTTTGAACGCCTCATACTTCTGAATGAGCGCCAGAGCTTTTGTTTCTTTGACTTGAACATTGCCCTCATGCGTCATTCTGAGAGAATCAAAGATGTTCTTAGCTGTGTCTCTGTTGGAGATCTTTTCATACTCAGTATAGGAGATGGCACTGAGGAGGATGGTTCTGGCCTTATGGTGATTCTTGAAGTCACGCTTTTGTTGATCAGTCATTGATTTTCTTTCAATCTTCTGACCAGTTGCATTCACAGGGTGCGTGTATCCATCTGTCACCATATCCCACAGATCAGCATCATGTGCTAGAAAGAAGCTTTCAATTCTGTCTTTCCAGTAATCAAAGTTTTCTCCATCAAAGACTGGAGGTTTGCCGCTGAATCTGTCTATGTCCTCGTTGTTGTCATTGCTGAAATGAGAGTTGTTTCCTGCCATTGTGTTTTTCTGACGCTGGATCTTGTACTGACACGGTTAAGTGTTTTGGCTCAGAACCAGGCGCTCTGATGCCAATTGAAGGGGTGAAAAACACAAGAAGGGGGGGTTGAATTGTAAAACTGGAATCTTAAAGCAATTGACAAGATATTTTTATCCTGGTTCGTTTGATCTCAAACTACTCCAGTCCTCCCGTCAAGGTGATTTCGCCTCTCTCCAACGAGGTCTTAATTCACTATATTCAACTGAATACAAATCTGCTTTAACAACTGCTAAAGCCTTCTTGATTCAAACCACAATCCGGTTTGTCAAGGCAACACTTTCTTACAAAGGTATAAAACAAATGTGTGTGAATGTTTTCTACAAAACTTTATCACAACTGTGATGTATACACAAATGAAGCTTAGAAACTTAGATTGCTAAACACTAATGGAGTATCAGAGTTTGTTGGTTTAGCAAAACTGGTAGATGAAGATTATTGTTCAGCTTTGTGCGTGTAGAGAATTGGAGAGCATTAGCCATGATAATCTTCGAAGCCTTGTTTATATAGCACTTGAGAAGATGAACGTTGAATGCAATATTCTTGATTCAATGCTAATAACAAGCTTTCCTTTTTGAGCAGATCTTGTCTAGAATGATGCCGTTGGAATTAATTAGCGTTCAATGCACAGTACCGTTGCTTCTTCAATGCACGTTCTGGCTTGGCTCATTCTGATTCTGCTTCGCTGCTGATGAACTATTGATTCTGTATCAGAGTGTTTTACGCGCAGTTCTGTTCATCAAGCTACAGCATGTACGTGAGTTGATCATCTGATCTTCACGTTCTGATTTAGCAACTTCTGATGCTGGTGTATCAAATCAAATTCTGATGCTGAAGAAGTGATCTTGCTTATTTCAATCAGCGTATCTGCAAGTCAGAGCATAGTAATTTTAGGCAGCATATAGTTCAAACATGAAACATATAAATACTATATCTTTTCACTTTGTTATCATCAAAACTTAAATATAGGGTACTAGATTCAAACATTGTTCTAACAACTTCAACCTCAACAGCAATCATTGAGAGAATCTTGGGCGACTTCAACCTCAACAGCAATCATTGAGAGAATCTTGGGCGACTTCAACTTCAACAGTAACGCTGAGCGAATCTGGGGATGATTACTACCTCCGCAGTATCGGGGAGAGAACCATAGGCGACTACAACCTCAACAACAATCATTGAGAGAATCTTGGATGACTTCAACTTCAACAGTAACGCTGAGCGAATCTGGGGATGATTACTACCTCCGCAGTATCGGGGAGAGAACCATAGGCGACTACAACCTCAACAGCAATCATTGAGAGAATCTTGGATGACTTCAACTTCAACAGTAACGCTGAGCGAATCTGGGGATGATTACTACCTCCGCAGTATCGGGGAGAGAACCATAGGCGACTACAACCTCAATAGTAATCATTGAGAGAATCTTGGATAACTTCAACCTCAACAGCAATCGTTGAGAGAATCTTGGGATGATTACTACCTCCGCAGTATCAGGGAGAGAACCATAGGCGACTACAACCTCAATAGCAATCATTGAGAGAATCTTGGATAACTTCAACCTCAACAGCAATCGTTGAGAGAATCTTGGATAACTTCTACTGAGTCTTTATCAGAAAAATCTGTTAGGGGTCGATTTAGCTGGACTAGAGAAGGCCTTGGACTGGATAAGAAACATAAAATCTTAGGGTCGATTAACTGAACCGGTCTAGGTCTTGAAATGTCTTCAACTGGATAAGAAACAGGGAGATCTTAGGGTCGATCTGACTGAACCAGAGAAGGCCTTGGACTGGATAAGAAACAGAAAAATCTTAGGGTCGATTTAACTGAACCGGTCTAGGTCTTGAAATATAGCTGCGAACTTTAAATGGCTTTTTCCTGAAAGGTAAAGGTCAGTCATATGCAATGCATGATATAGATCAAGCAATGATGTTCTCAACATAAATGAGATTTGTAAGATATGATGCGTATATGCATGCTATAATGATGTATGTGATGTTTAGGAATGTATGTTTTGTCTCAGGAAAATAAATCCTTGACGGGTGCCAGGAAGTCACTCCTGGGCTGATGTTGAAGAATAGATTTTGCTTCCGCTGGATGATAGTTGCAAGAATACCGGTAGGAGAAGATAACTCCATTGGGGAATAAACTTGGCGGATAGATTACTCTGCGGGGAGAAAAGTACTCTAACTATCTTGCTGGGAAGCAATACTCTGTGGGGAGAGAGATACTTTGCTGAGTGTTGATAACAACTTGCTGGGGATATCCTTGTTGTGTTGGAAGTGTTAATAGACTTCGTTGGGGATGAGGAGACTTTGTCGAGAACGCTCTTTTCGTGGCTTTTGGCTGAGGATAACCCAGTTATATCCTGGTAAGGAAATAACTCTTTGAATAAAGCCAGGAGACACGTTCGTGCTCTGCGAGGATAAGCTTCCAGAATCTACTGGGGATAAGCTTACTGCTTGGGGAGATGGATTCCAACTTTCCTGGGGAACTAGATTGGACTCTCCTGGGGAAGTTTGAACTGTATCGGGGAAGTGACTCCATGGAATGCTTGGTATACCGCCGGGGAACAATCTTTAGGTCAAGACTGCCGGGGATGCTTGTTTAAGAATGCATATATGATGTGCTGAGGAATGTTGAGATCTGCTGGAAGATATCCAACTTCCTTAAGGTTTGATTGTAACTTTGCTCGGGGAGAGTGCACTGACTTGCTGGCTCACTCTCTGGGGAATTGGGATGTGCCGGTTATGCTCTTCAGCTGAACCTACCTTCATACCTTGGAGGATAGAACAATTAGATTGCCTAGACAACTCTTCATTGCCCCTGTTTCTGAGGTGGGAGAGGAAGAACTGTGAGGGTAATTGACGAATCTTCTGGTAAACAGGTGACAGGATGACAGGATATAGTCGTACGCTTTGATCCCTTACTTTTGCCTGGACCGCCCTTTCGGGTTTTCAGTCCACCGGGATACCCATTTTTGCCCAAGCCGCCTTTTCAGGTTTTCGACTTGTCGGGTGTACAGATTTTTTTCATTTCATCCCTTATTTTTGCCCGAACCCTTTTGGTTCGCCGGGAAGCCCTTAATTTGCCTAGGTATGTCAACCTAGCGGGTCTTTGATTATGCGTAGTATCTTTTCGACTATATCCACGCTCTCAGAGTGTAGGGAGTTGCCCCTGTTAGAAGTGTGTTGTCATGCCACCAGAAAATGTTTGGTCAGGCAAGATTCGTTGTTGGGATGCCCCAAGTGACTCAGGCGGAGATTTTCCCCAGGCTATTTGGCCTTTGAGAGATTCTCCGAATCTTGACTTAACTGCCCCAGATGATAGACCGTGGCCATGTTTTCCCCTTGATTGGAGATTCTTTTGTTCACCAGATATTCTTCGTGCGAATTTTCCTGCTGTTCAAACAAAAGGTCATATGCAAACAAAGTTATGTTAAAATGCAAAGCTTATGTCTGTCTTGAAGATTTTGAAAATGTATTCTTTTTCATAAAACAAGTAATTTCTTGTAAAACGTGATGTCAACTCTGTATTTACTGTAAGCCTTAAGGAGTCAGGATACCTTTCGTAACAGTATGCTTTCGAACTAACCCATGCTTCAGCTAGGACTTTTAAGGGTTATAACGTGGCCTGGTTCACGGTTTAAGAAACAAAGGATAAAGGCTCAAATTATTTGTACCCACCCGCTCTTCGTGATGTTCTTCAATCCTAAACTCAGCTGATCGTGCGTTAGACCTTGTTTGAGTCCTTGCTCTGATTTTCCGGTGATGATTCGGATGTTGATAGTTTATTTTGAATGGGCAATCATTTCCCTTTTTTTTGTTGAGGGTTTGTAAGACCTCTTTCTTGTCTGATTTTTTGTTATCCCTTTCTTTTTTTGCCTGAACTGTTTCCTTTTTTGGAATTACAGTCAGCGGGATGCCCCAGTTTTGTAAGTCTCCTTCATGGGTTTTGACTTAATGGGTTTTTTATTTTTGAGATAATGACTGCCTTTCTTTATTAATTATTCGGAACCATCACTGTCTTTCTTTGTTTTGTAAGGACCTCTTTGGTGCCATTCGTTATGCACTTGGATCAACTGAGAGACTACCCTGCCCCAGGTTATGATTAAGGGTTTCATTTTTTTTTTGAAAAGAAAAACTCCTACTTCTTTGGCTCAGAGGGGTTGACGAGGGATTATCATCCTTATAACTCCAGTGTTTAGGGATTGAAACAATGCCTGTACCTCATCAGCGGGGTCTGTTCAAAAGCATATTGTAGACTATGGTATCGTTTTCGTCATCCTCCCTTAAGAGGCTTAGAATTATTAATTAAGAGTTGATCATCAGAAAAAATATGAAAATAATTTGCATTTAGTGAATACGAATATATTGCTTCAAAACAGACATATGCGATGCATTAATGAAATAACAATGTTTAACATGAGTAAATGTTTGAACAAAAGAAAATTACAACTTGAACATTCGAATGAACAAAAGTTTTCTAGTCTCAGGGCTTGTCACTTCAACTGGTGAGTCATGGAGGGATGGTAGAAAAATTCAGCCTGACCGTCTTGGGTGAACTCCAATGCTCCTTCATCAATTAGGTCCTGGATCTTGTTCTTCAGAGCCCAACACTCATTTGTATCATGTCCTGGACAGGCAGAGTGGTAAGCACACCTTTTATTGGGATCATAAGCAGGATGTGCTGTGTTGGGGTTCTGGGGATGAGCCCTTAATGTGATCAGACTCAATCTCAACAGGCGCTGTAAAGCTTGAAACAGCGACATGTTGAGCAGGGTGAATTGCCTCCTAGACTTGTCTGGCTGAAGCCGGTGAGGTTGATGCTGAGTTTGTGACACTGGAGCCATTTGAGGAGCTCTCCCCTTATCTCCTTGTCTCAAAGGTGGTTGAACGATGACTGGCTTTTTACCCTTGGACATTTGCCCCAGTTGGTTATTCTGAAGCAGTTGGTTGATGAGAACTCCGAGCTCTTCTTGTCTTTGAGCTAAACCTTGAATGGCAGTCCCTTGCCCCAGCATTTGGGCTTTTATTGCATCCATTTCAGCTTGCAAGTGTTTCAGCCTTTCATCCTCAGCACTGTTCCTGACAAAAGTCTCCATGAGAAGTGTCCTTAGCTCCTCCTGCCCCTTGGATAGATTCAGGAGGATTTCCCCGAACCGAGTATCTTGAGCAAGAAGGTCCTGGTTGTCTTGTTGGGAAGTCATTGCTGAAATAAACAGCGACAAAGGTAAGTGACCTGCAACAAGGATACCTGTTATGCAATGATGTGTATGACATGCATGTAATGTTTTCAAGGACATCGCAGGGTAAACAAGAAGATTGTTAGAGTTTGCATTTTGTAGCTTGATGGAAGGCACTGCATATTGTTGGGAGTCCTTCTTCAAGTGTCAAAGGCTCACCATATCCAGTGGGTCATAGCCCCTGACTTTAGTCATCATGTCTGGTTTTGGTTTCCAGACAACCTTGGTTAGGGGAACCTTCTTCAAGTGTCAAAGCTCACCATATCAAGTGGGTCATAGCCCCTGACCACCTTGGCTAGAGGAAAATAAATCCTCTTTGCCCCTTTCTGGGATAGTTTGATTAATCATGACCTGCATCACAAGCCCTTGAGGTCCTTGAAATGGGTTAGTCCTTATGTAGGATGTATGCAATGGTATGATGTTATGTTATGCATGGGGTAATATGGATAAACCCTGTTATGAGCCCTTATTAAGGACTATAAACAAAACCTGCAAGCAAACTCAGTAAACCCTGTTATGAGTCCTAATTGAGGACTACAAACAAAACCTGCAAGAAGCTCAAGTGTCAGACAACAAGCATGCAAATAGTCAAGTACGAAGGCACGCAAGTTACACAAGAGAAACCCTTAGAGTTCAGGCCAGCATGGGGTCTGGGTATTACCCTCTTGAAGTTGGTGGGTTAAGACCTGTCCTATCAGAAGTAACCGGGTTCTAAGGGTCCCAATATCACTGGATTGCTTTCATTGTTCATTGTTTCGATTTAGCCACTGAACTGGCGACCGAAATATTCCAGGAAAGCAACCCTCAATTGAGTGTAGTATCGAGTATCAACCAACCTCAGACTGCACCAAAGTCAGTTATCTCACTACCCTAAAGAGGCCAAGATAGTTCAATTAAGGTTCCTAAGGTCTGTTGATGCTTCATGACACCACGCGGAGGCCCCGTACTCTCCTTGACTGAACTCAAGGGTTACCGGTACACACCAAAGTGCCACATCAACGTAGCAGACTGTTTCAACCATGTCGGTATACCCCGCACAGTTCCCTCACAACCTTGTTGCTACTTTCTAAGAAGGTATCCCCCAGATCCGGGTTAGGATCTATAGAACTCCCAAGACAGTCCCACAATTTAAAGCAAACAATTCAGACAATTGAAAACACAGTTATGAACTAACCCTAAGGTATACCTCACTTTAAGTTTGTTTCCCCAGCAGAGTCGCCAGTTCTGTGATCGGTGGATCTGGAACTGACTGTTTAACGCTGGTTCGCGAAATGTCGCGGAAGCAAGAGTCGCCACCGTCTTTTATTTTCTCCAAATGGAAAGGACAAAAGCACAGAAAAATTCCTTAAAGAGATTGCTCTCGGTCCGGGAGGTAGATTATAGAAAGGGAAGGTGTTAGCACCCTTTCTATCCATGGTTATCCATGGGCTCTTAGATACTTGCTCATTTGTGTTTTCAAAAATGGTTTGTTTGCTTTTCAACTGTGGGTTTTAAAAAGTTTCTTTGAAAATTCCAGTTCGACTCTTGTATCGGTCTTCAAGAGTGTTTGAAAAATTGCTTTCGAAAGCTTTTTGAAAAGGTATCGGTGTGAAAAGTATTTTTGAATTTGTTTTGAAATTAGAGCAAGTATCTAGAGTCGTCTACCTACCCTAAGGAATTCGTCTGTGTAAATGTCCTTTAAAGTAATGCCATCCTACCATTGAGAGGTAGGTAGCATCACCGTTGGAGGTGTTCGGGTCAATTCGAGGTTCGGGACATGGTGATCACCGGAGCAATGGGAAGACACCTTAGAAGCTACCCTCATGCCAGGTTCCCGGATCATGAGGACTTACTAAGACATCCTCTAATCGACGATCACCTTTCGAGGCAAGGCAACAGTGAGGCGTACCCTAGGGGTGGTGTGTGATTCGTGTGTCAGATTCGTTTATTTTTGTCTTGTCATGTCAAAGTGATCTATGCGTTCGTTTTTATTTTAGGCCATTCATTCTTGCATGCATTTATTTAACAGTTAAAAGAGTGCGGAAAGATAAAATTCCTAAACTATTACAAAGGCGCGGGTCCACATCGCCAAAATTTCCAGGACCCGATTTGACAGAAAAATAAAGAATTAAAGTGCGAAAGATAAATATTACACGGCTTTGGGAGAATTACATAAATAATTAAAAGAAACAAAATAAAACGCGCGAATTAAATTAAAATTGGAAGCGAGGGCGTTGGACCCTTTTTAATGAAATTAAATTATTATTAAGCAAATTAATTAAATTAAAATAAAAAGAAATTATTTTTGAGTTTTTTGGTACTTATGATTTTAATGAGAATAATTAAATGAAAGGAAATATTAACCCTAATTCTAGTTGTTTTTTAGTTTATTAAGAAAACATGTTAAAATTAAACCTAAGATTAATCTAATTATTTACATGGTGATTTAATTACAAAAAATAATAATAAATATTTAATTATTAGAGATGATAAAAATAAAAAAAAGTAATTAAACTATTTACCTAATTCTACAAGTTTTTAAGTTATGAAGAAAAGATTTTAAGATTAACCCTAGAATAAAACTAATTAATTGGTGAAATTTTATTTACAAAACATATATTAATTAAATAAAAATACTTATTTTTTGTCTTTTTCTGATTTTTATATTGTTTTTATGTTTTTATGAAAATAAACTAAATTAAAGAAATTAATTAAAAATAAAAAAAAATAATTGAATCAAATAAAGAAAATGAAAAATATAAAAGAAATTGCAAACCTAGGGGGGTCTTCCCCAAATTGGGAGGTAGAGTCCAGTATTTCAGGCCCATTTGTCTTTGGACTGGTTGACTTTTTCTACTAGCATGCATAGGCGCTGACTCATGTCCATCATGTTCTTCACATCTGGTCCCTTGAATTGGTAATACTAAGCGCGTGGCACGCCTGGAGGAGGAGTGTATGATGGACGCTAGCTTGGAAATTACATAGAAGTATTGTTAGAAAAATAACATGGAAAGGGATGGGGACCTGGGGTTCGAACCCAGGTCCCGGGGATTACCAGTAATGTGCCTTGCCAGTGGAGCTTTGAGCGCGTTTTGTTAATTATATAACCAACAATAAATATAAGATAAAACACGAGTTAGTGCTCTTTTTCGCGCGAAAATTTAAACAACCCAACCATTGCTCTACACATCAGCGTCTTCTTCCTCGCTTTGCTTTTCCCTGAAATATAACAAAGGTTAGCGGGGGTTTTAAACCCCCCCAAATTATGCTTTATCCAAGAATAGCGAACAGCTCATGGTAGCTCATAAATTGAGCGCGAGGTGTGTGTTGTTTTCGTCCAAGCACGCTGATTTCAACCATGGCCTTGAAGTTCTCTAATTTTACAGTATTAAGAAACGCCTAAATTGAAACTTGAAGAACCCTAGCTGGCTCTAATGGTGAAATCGCGCATGGGTGATGAAAATGCAATCAAACAACTGGGTTAGCTTCAGAATCAATCAAGGAACATAAATCAAACATTAAAAAGTACTAAAAACGTATGAATCATGATGCAAGCATATGAAAAAATTTCTGTACAGGACGCCATTATTCTCACGTTTCTTGGTGTTAGAGCTTATGATTTTGATCTGAAAACCTTCCTCGAGGTCTCAGGAAGGCAATAGGATAATTCTTTTGGCTTGAATCGACCTGTAACCTAGTTTTCAGTATTTGAATTTTCTTGAAAAAAAATGCAAACTTGTTGGTCAGGTTCTTGCGCAGCTGGGAGGTCGTTTTGAATAGGGTTTGCATCAGTACTTATGTGTGAAGGTTTTAGGTCAAAGAAACCAAATCAAAACCTTTGCATTCATGATTTTCAAGATTTGATTCTTAAGGATCTTTTTTCAATATTTCTTCATGAAGAATCATGTCAATTTGCTCCAATTCTTTCCTTTTTTGGTATGCACGAAATCCTTAGTGAATCATGAGTGATTGTCTTGCACAAAAAGATTTGAAAACCTAGTTTTGGTATTTTTCATATATTTTAATTAATTAAATGAATTATTAGTAATTAAAATTCAAATAAATAAAATAAAAATGATGAAAAACTTCCCTTTGGGCCAAATGCTCGTGCACATGTTTTGGATGATGAATCTTGGAAGAAAAAGAGGCCCACTAGCATTTTTAAGACATTTGAAGCAATGTTGACTTTTCAAAATATCCAAAAATTTTCCAACTTCCACAAGGCATAACTTGCTCAATTTTTAAGCTTTGCTCATGTTCTTGGACATTTTGGAAAGGTCTTTGGGTCCTCTAACCAATGCCTTTGGTCCCATGTCATTTTGATTTACCAATCTCAAGTTATGGCCTTTGACTTAAAGTCCCTTTTTGTTGACTTTTGAAAATGACCTATAATGTTGAAATTGATAACTTTTTGTGAGAGCATTTCTTGGATTTGAAGTATGAAGAGGAGTTGTAGGAAATGTCTTTATCTTCAAAATGAGTTTTGGATGGAATTTTTCTGATAATCCATGTGAATGTTATGCCCTGGTCAAGTTACAGTTGACTTTTTCAACTGTCCAAATATGGAAATTTTTGCATCTTGATGATTTTTGAGCCAAGCTTTGAGAATCATGATAAAGCATTGATCAAATGATGTTTGTGGCTTCAAAATGATATGTTGACCAAAAATTTGAACTTGTGACTGTCAAATGACCATTTTGCCCCTACAGTTGACTGTAGTGCAATTAGGGTTTTTGACTGTGCAATTTTGTGTTGTAAGTCTTGAAACTTGGTATGAGGATACTTGACCATGTTTGTAGGCATGTGGGACTTGATTGGACCCTTGGAAACTTCAACTTCTTTGTCAGAACCAAAACCCTAATTTTGACTGTTAGGAGGCCCTTGAACTGTGCAACCCTTGGGGAATTTTGAGGCTTTGACTTGGCAAATTTTGAGGAATATGGGAGGGCAAATTTTGGGGTACAACAGTTGGCACCCACTTTAACCTCTTTTCTGTCTTCCTCTGTTCCCAATTTGATAGTCTATAACAACTCCTCGTGAGGTAGAATAGCCCTTTCTTCCTGTTGCAAAAGTCTATCCAACTCCCCAGGCACTTCACAGTCTTCATCACCTTCGTATTCGGCATGATTGACTAGACCTTCAGAGTCACTAAAGGCCATAGCAGAATTGTTACCCATGGAATCCGGAGTGGATGGGTACCTGCATTTTGTGAGTGTGGTTGTGTGTAAGGGATAGCCACCTTTAAACAAATAAAATGTAAAAAAGAAAGACAATGAACACAAAATTTTATATATGAAAACGTCCATGATTCATTAAAAATGGCATATGAAGATGAAAAATCAAGCCCTTACAAATTGACCTATATGCCCCGGGTAAGGCATAAAGCAAAAAGTGTACGAATTGTTTAAAAATTATTACAGACCAATGGAAAATGTTCAAAAGATAAATTACTGATTGATGAAAGTAATGGGAACGAAGTCTTTCGCCTCCCAGTTGTTTAGTCCTCCTTCAATAGTTGGAAAGATCCAGTCTTCAAAATTGCTTTCTTCTTCATCATCCTCTAAAGCATGAACTCCATGATGAGTGATTTTCAATGGCGGTCCTCCAGCCCAGGAGCGACGCACAGCCTTCTGACTAGTAGCAGTGAAACCCAAACCGAACTTATCTGTCTTGTAAGGAAAATCTGGCAGTTGACCCTATACTGTGCTTCCTCTTTCCTCAATCACGGCCTTCGCGTCTTTAAGGGATGACATCCGGGACACAGGTTTGATAATGATGGGCCCAGAAGTCATTGTCTTGGCTACCGCAACTTCAGGAGAAACCTCTTCAAAGTGCTGAAAGGGGGTCTCGATGAATTCACCATCTAATTCACCATAGCGGAATGAATTCAGATGGCTTATCATATACTCCTCCACGCCACGAAGTGTCACAATTTTCCCCTAGACAGGGTACTTAAGCTTATGATGCAGGGTAGATGTAACAGCTCCAGCTTAATGAATCCAGGGCCTTCCTAACAAGCAAGAGTAGGAGGGACGGATGTCCATGACATAAAATGTGGAGTTGAAAGTTTCCGTACCCACTTTAATTGGGATGTCCACCTCCCCGTGGACCATCCGCTTAGAACCATCAAAGGCTCTTACGATGATGTTGCTGGGCTTCAAAATTAGACCTTCACAATCTAGTATGTCCAATGCTTTCTTTGGTAGGACATTTAAAGACGACCTGGTATCAACCAGAACGTGAGCAAGAGTGGTCCCTCTGCACTCCACCGAGACATGCAGCGCATCATTATGATTTCTCCCCTTAGATGTTAGATCGGCATCGGAGAAGCCAAGACCATTTTCGGCGGTAAGACTGGCTACACACTCCTGGAACTGGTCCGTGGAGGTTTCTTGAGGCACATGGGCCGTCTTCGGGAACCTGATCAAGGCTTTGGCATGAGCCTCGGAATAGAGCAATATGGCCAGCATAGAGATTTTTGAAGGGGTTTGCCCTAGTTGTTCTACGACATCATAGTCACTTTTCTAAATTATTTTTAAAATCTCCTCCATTTCCTTTTGGGTGGTCTCGGGGATGACTAAAGCTTGAGCCCTCGTCCTGATGGGTGCTTCTTGGATCCCCTTACCTTTATCAGCAGTAACATCAGAGGGTATAGCTTCGGGAGTAATAATTTCTTCAATCACTGGACTTCGCACATATATCTTGACTGGCACAGGAATAACCTTAGGAGCATTTGAGGGTTCGAAGATTTCCCTTGGAGGAGCAATCTTTGGAGAGAAGATTCTTCCGATGCGGGTGATCTTACTTGTCCCTGCAATATTTCCTATATCAGGAGTCTCTTCATTAGAAGTTTCTTCAACTGATTTGATCTGCTTAACACCGTGGTAGAAGATCTCTCCTCCATAATTCCACGGTATTGTCTTGTTGGACTTGTATGGGATAGGCCCCGACATTGTTATCTTCAGAGGTACAAACTTTGGATCGGGTGTAATCTTAACAGGTCTTTTGGAGACCTTGGAAAGATTGTCGGAAATGGTGATTATAGCAACATCATTGATTGGAGTAACAGGAGTAACAAGAGTCTTCTTAAAGAGGATTTCTTGATTATCCACCAGGCGTTGGATGCCTGACCTCAATAGCGGACAGTCGGATTGCAAGGTCGAATAAAGGTAACAATATTTTTCACAGCCTGGGAAAATCCCGGCTTCCAACAGATTCATCTTGATCATTGGCAATGGAGTCATTAAGTCATCAACGGCAGCAACATAAAGATCTTCCACAATAGCATGGACATTGTGACCATGTTTTGGCATTGGAGCGGATATCACATTAGGTTTTTCAGGTGCTTCAAACTCCACCTCCTTGGCATCTATTAAATCCTGGATTTTATTTTTGAGGGCCCAACAGTTGTTGGTGTCGTGCCCCACACTGTCCGAATGATAGGCACATTTTGCATTTGAATGATAGTAGGGAGAAGAGGTATTTGGGTTCTTCGGTGCCTCTTTCAAGTTTGTAAGGTTTAACTTAGACAGATGAGGTAGAACCTGAGCAGGTGTCATATTGATCCGGGAGAATTATCGTGCAGGCCTTTCCACCCTTGCTTGGTTGGTTCTGGGTTGACTACTTCGAGGTTGATCAGCTGTGGAGTTCTGAATCATTACAGCCCCTACCTCTGGTCGGCACTCGACTCTTCCTTGATTTCTCTAGGAGTAAACAACTGAGACCTCTTTCTTGGCTGGAAAGGTCTTCTTGATAGCAGCGGAAGTGGATGCATCCTTCTGAATTTTACCGCTCTTAATGCCAGCTTCGACTCTTTCACCAGTCAGAATTAACTCGGTGAACCCTGCAGATGAGCTCCCGATCAAGTGATTAAAGAATGGACCTGATAGGGTCCCCAAAAACATATCCAAAAGCTATCTCTCAGACAATGGTGGCTGCACCCTTCCAGCCAAGTCCCGCCACTTCTGGGCATACTCCTTAAAGCCTTCATTAGAGACCATACCCATACTCTGTAATTGAGTACGAGTAGGTGCTAAATCTGTATTATATTGATATTGTCTGTAGAAGGCAGCATCCAAATCCTCCCAATTATGTACATCAGATCTCTCAAGCTGATAGAACCAATCCAATTGCGTACCCGACAAACTATCTTGAAAAAAGTGGACCCACCGATCCTTATCAGAAGAATGAGGTTGGATCTTTCTGACGTAAGACCGTAGATGCATCTTTGGACAAGATAAACCATCATATTTAGAAAATGTAGGCACCTTGAATTTAGGGGGAATGACAATCCCAACAACCAACCCTAGCTCCTTGAAATCCAGCCCAGGTACTCTTTGTACCTCCATGGCCGCCAAACGCTCTTCCAGATTCTTATACTTGTCGTCTTCAGGAGGGTACTGCTGCTCAGAGTAATCTTCATCCTCTTCTTCTTCTTCCTCTTCTTCATACTCGGAGGGCACTGCAACTCCCTTTCCTTTACCAACCCCTTCATCAGATGTCGAGGGGAAATCCAGGACTCTTCTGGCTCGGTTCTCAAATCTTCTTCCCAAAGTAGCTACACCCACTCTTTTCTTTTTCTTTTTCTCCCTTTCTTTTTCCTTTTTCAGCAGTGCTTTAAGATCCTCTTGACCCTTTACCAAGGTCATGAGGAGTTGTTGGAACTGTGAATTATGCGCTTGTAGATCTTTGACCGTCTGCTTTATATCCATCTTGCTGAAATAAACAGCAGAAAGATAAGGAAACCTGGTGTGAAGACTTGCTTATGCATATGATGAATGATATGTTATTCATGTAATGCATTCAAGGATTCAGAAATTCAAATTTGTTGTAAACAAAAAAGAACGCACGTCATATTAATAAGATAGAATTGTTAGTACATAAATGCCCCATGGGAAAAATAATACAATTCTAAGGTAAAAAGACGTTGCGCATCCTCTTCGGTGTGATGTAGGTCTTGAGAGTCTTCTCTTCATGGAGTTGACGAGTAAGTTCCAAAACCTTATTCTCACTGGCGTAGAAGCTGGATTCAAAAGTATTATGTTCTTCCTTTAGTTGTATCCAACTATTTTGCAAATCTTCCAATGATGTTGGCATGTCAGGATGTAGGAGAGTGTATGGAACCTCTCCTTCCATAACAGGCTCTTTGATCATAGGTAGAATGTAGGGGTAAGGCATCATAAGACTTTGGGCACAAGTTCGTACCCACTTGAGGTAAGGCTCAAGGGGGGAGGAATTCTTGTGCCCCAGTGTCTTACTGTCCACTTTGTTGGGCATCCTCCAAGCTCAGAGAAACCTTTTTCGAAGTCCTTGAGCGTCGTTATCGAAGTCAAAAACCAAGTCTGGAATCAGCATGTCATGAGTGCCATCCCTTCGGGCATACGCAAATTGTCTCAGAGCTAAGCAGGGGTTGTAGGCAATGCCTCCCTTAATGCCATGTAATGGGACCTTAGGGAATTCCCCACAATGATCAATGATGATGACATTTTCTCTGGACCAAGAACACCAATGAACATCAGAATGTGTAAGAGTCATCAACCGTTGTGACCACCTCAAGCCTTGCTCATTCTTCAAGATTGGTTGGGGAAGGTGAGAAATAAACCACCTTGCTAAGAGAGGAGTACAACACATGAGAACACCTCTCTTCCTCATTGTTCGTGTGTGAAATGAGTGGAGGCTATCCCCAAGCAATGTAGGCACATGATTCCGAGATATGAAAATCTTGACAGCATTCACATCTATAAGCTGATCAGGATTTGGGAACAAGACCAACCCATAGATGAGGAGTGCTACAATCTCTTCAAAAGCTTACAGATCTAGATAATTCCAGCAGTCTTGTGCCTTCTCAAACAGAAACTTTACCAAGAAACCCTTGACACCACTTCTAGTTTCCCAATGGCCTTTGATATCAGATGGTTGCAAGTGTAAGGCTTGAGCAACATCTTCAGGCTTTGTTTCTCTTTCCGTACCGTTTTAGGGTAGTTGATGGAGAATAGGAATCCTCGGGAGTTAAGAAAATTCCTCCAAAGTAGGCACTAGTTGGTAATCAGGAAATGTGAAGCAATGGTGTAGGGGGTCAAAGAACTAGAAGAGAACTTTCACCATGTCTTCTTCAATGTTGGAGTTGACCAAGTTGAGAAGTCTACCATGTCTTTCATTGAAGGGAGAATTCTCTGGAATCTTGGAAGTAAGCTTCTTGAGTTGAGGAGGGATTCTCACATGGTTGACCTGGATTGTTTTTCTGCAGAGTGATTCCATAACCTACAAAACAGGAACAAAGATGAAGATCCAAACCCTTGAAATGGTTAGTGGATGCATATGATGCTTTATGATGTTCATGATGTATGCACAAGTATATGTACAAACAAATCACACAAGATCCTAGTTTCAGGCTTGCATGGGGTTTCATAGGTAAGTACCCTCTTGAAGTTAGTTGGCTCAACCTATCCTATAAATAGTAATCGGGTTCTAAGGAGCTCAATATCACTGGATTATTTTCTGTGTTCATTGTTTCAGTTTAGCCACTTAACTGGCGACCAAAATATTCCAAGAAAATAACCCTCAATGAGTGTAGTATCGAGTATCTACCAACTTCGGACTGCACCAAAGCCGGTCATCTCACTACCCCTAATAAGGCCAAGATGGTCAAGTAAAGGTTCTAAAAGTCCATTAGTGCTTCATGACATCACTCAGCGGCCCCGTATTCTCTCTGATTAACTCGAAGGCTACCGGTACCCACAAATATGTCGCACTAATATAGATATTGCTTCAACCATGTCGGTATACCCCGCACAGTTTCCACAACGTATTGCTATTCACCTATGAATATTTCCCAAATCCGGGTAGAGGATTTCAAGCCCAAACAATAGAACCAATTGTAAAGCAAACAAAGCAAACAAAGTAAGCATGTAAAGGTGATCTAAACCCTAAGGTAACCCCACTTTTAGATTTATCCCCAGCAGAGTCGCCAGTTCTGTGATACGGTGGGAGAACTGACTTGAGGTTTTGCGTTTGTGTTTGCAAATGTTTCGGTTTAACAAGAGTCGCCACCTACTTTTTATTTTATCCAAAGGAAAGGTCAAAAAGCACAGGAAAGACCTTTGAGATGTTTTCTTGGGTTCTGGGGGTAGATTATGAAAAGGGAAGGTGCAAGCACCCTTTTCATCCATGGTTATCCATGGGCTCTTAGTTACTTGTTTAGATTACTTGCTTTTGCTTTTCAATTGTTTGAAATGGTGCTTTGTGTGTGGTTTTGAAAATGTTTTGAAAAGAGGCCATCGTTGTGGCAACCTTTGTAATGATTCTTGTTTGAATGTATACAAAGGTGTATTGTCTTCTGAAAAAGATGTTTCAATGTTTGAATGTTTGTTTTGAAATTATGTTGTGAGGTATGTTTGAAAATAGCAAGGATGTTTTTGCAAGTTTTGATCAAGTAACTAAGAGTTGTCTACCTTATCTACTCAAATATATTTCCTACATATTTTTAACCCTTTTACATTGTTGTTTTACCATTGCATTTGGTAAACAACCTTGTATTTGGATGTTTAAACGGGACAGACGCGGGTCATCGTATTGACCATGATAGCAATAGTGCCAAGTATCTTTAGCAATTTTTTGAGGGACTAGATCATTTTGTATAGACAACCAAGATAGCGTCATCGAGGGACTATGATCTTTTGTTTTGTTTTTGTTTTGCCAAGATACTCAACATGCATAACATGGCCATTTTAAAGGCAACAAGTGGATGAAAACCCTAGGGGTGCATGTGTGCATTGTGTTGTCAATTTGCATGCTTTTATGTCTTGCATTAGGTCTAACTATTTGTTTTGATTTTGGATATTGCATATAAACCCTAATCTCTATCATGGCATATTTGAAAGCATAAAATGAGTAAAATAAAACTAAGCTATTACAACATTGATATGGGCAGGGGGATACATTTTTGAATGGGGAATATTTGCAAGAAATTAAAACCCTAAGTTATTACAACCAAATTGAATCTCTTTGCTCAAATGATAAAGAAGCAAAATTTAAATAAGCAATTAAATATAAATATGCAAAATATTATAAATATGCAAAAAATGTTTTTTGTCTATTTTTATGTATGTAAAAATATAATATTTAATGTATTAAAAAAAATAAGAGAATAAAAAGTTGTTTTTGTTAAGGGAAAAACCCTAAATTTTGTTTTAAGAAAGTATATTTATTAATATTATTTATTTATGTACAATAAAATAAGTCAAAATATATTCAAGTGTCAAAAAATAAGATATATTAGAAAAAATATTATTTTTAATTAAGGGTGGAAACCCTAGTTTTTTTGTTTTAAGATAATATATATTATATTACTTATTTTATGTACAAGAAAACAAATATAAATATATACAATTGTTTAGAAAATAATAATATATGAGAAAATAATATTTAAGTATATAAATACTAAAAATAAAAATAAAAAGATAAAAATATAATATTTTTATATGTTATTTACAAGTTTTTTATTTGTGAAAATAAATATAGTAAACCTAATAAACTAAATATTGTGTCAAAATAAAATAAAATAAATAATAAGAAATGTGAAAATTTAGGGAAAATATTTTTAGTAATTTTTTATATTTGGAAAAAAATAAAACAAAGTTAGAAATAAAAAGAAATGAAAATAATATGAAAATATAAAACAAATGGGCTAGGGGGTGCAGTCAGCAATGTAGGGGGTGTCAAAAACAGAAACAAGCCAGCCCAGCCCATTTCCACTTCATCTTCAACCTTTGTCAAACAAAATACGCGCGCCTGATTCAAATATCCAACTCCTGCATACGTGCTCTAATGCAAAAACTCATAACACCAAAGTCATAGCATTTTTCAAGACGATTCCAACCATATAAGAAACTTAATCTAACTCTCAAAGACCAGAGAGAATTTCTCTGGCCCTAATTTTTAACCTAACTTTTCAGGAAGTTCATCAACCAAATTCTCTCAACACACTTAACTTAAATGAAAACTAAGCATATGTACATCTTCAGGGCTATGAGTACTACATTTTTTATTAACAAACCTAAGCCTAATGATTTCTAAATAGAGAGATAGAAAGTTGACAAATACCTGTTTCAGATTAACTCGTGTATGGCAATATGGAGGTTTTCAATGAGGCCTGAGATGTTTGTGAGCTTTCCTGAACTTCTTCTGACCTTCCCCAATGCTTTGTTTGGCTTGAGTTTGCTTGAATGAGCCTGTAGAAGTCAACCTGCACAAGCTGAAATCAGAAATGGTGAAGCTTGCAAATGGAGTTACAGTCAAGGGCCAAAGGTTGGGATAGTTCAGATGGGTTATATGGAAGGTATTGGAACTGGTTTGGGACAAAACGCACGAGTGGTTTGTGAGATGGAAGTGAAACTGCAGAGTGTGCCCTATTTTGTAAGTTTTTGGTGTTTTGATGTTGAAGAGTGTTTTAGGGATGAATGGATCGTGTTTCTTGCTCAAAGAAATGTGTAAGACTTGTTTGGAATGTTGCCAAGACTTGTTCTTATCAGATCCAAGAGTTATGGACTTTTGGCATAATGACTTGTTTTTGAAGAAAAGGTAGGAAGTGACAAAGGCCAAGGTTGTACAAGCTAGCTCAAGGTATGCATAGGGTTGGTGAGATTTTTCTGAAGTTTGTGGACTTTGTTTGTATCAAGAGATCAGGTCCATGGCTCAAGAAATACAAAATTGCAAAAAGTATGCTTTATGGAAATGATATTGTAACCTTTATGCCATAAATGGATTTATTCATTGTGCCAAGCTCCATTGATCAGAATAAGACCAATGTCCATTGTATTTGCATTTAAGTTTTTAGTGTGGAAGGGTTTAGAGACCTGTAATCAAGTACAAAGCAAGTTTGGACAGATTTTGCAACTTGTGTCATCATGAAAATGCCATGGATCAAAGTGAGTTTTTGCCAAATTCAAATCTTCGATTCTCCCTAACCATAAATGATTTTGGAAAGTTCTTAGACATTTTAGAAATCTTGTAACATTCTCTACGATCCATATTTGAAATGAATTTTGAGATTCCAATTGAAACTAGGTGAAAATTTTCCATGAAGATAGGTCAAAATCCTGCCTAAACTAGGGCAAAATTTCACTAAGTTAAAAGTTTCATGGATCCTTGTTCCAAAAATCATAACTTGAGATCCAAGCTTCTTTTGGGAAAACTTTTTGAATCAAAGTTGTATATTTTGTGGAGGACTACAACTTTCATGTTGGAAGTTTTATTTGAATCCAATTGTATCATGGTGAAAATGTTGGCCAAAGTTGAGAAAAAATAAGAAAATTTCATAACTTAGAAAAATTCTAAGTTATGAAAATTTTCAATCTTAAACCCTAATTTGCAAAATTAGGTTTCTTGATGAACAAGTTTCATGTTTTTACACATCTTGATGAAAAATGACCCTTGGCACTTGATTTTAACCAGAAAGTCAAAGTTTGACTTTTCAGTGTACAGTTAAATTTTGATCAGTTGACTGAAAAATTCATCTGTCAATCCAATGCATTTGAGATCTTTTGAACCTTGTGAATAGGTCAAGATGATACCATTGAGTCCTTGAATCCATGCTTGAACCCAATTTTCCATTGGATAGGCTAAAAATCAGAAATTGCCCTTATACAGTCAAAACCCTAAAAATGACCATTTTGCCCTTTTGATTATCTGATCAAATTTCTTGAGGAGTTGTGGTCCAAACTTGAACAAATGGTTAATAATAGTCTATAATGTTGATGTGGATCAAAATTTATGAGGTTTGACTGTAAATTGGCCACAGTTGACTTTTTCCCCAATACAACTAATTTTTAGGTCAACTGTCCAATTGACTGGGTAAAAATTTGATTCAAGGCTTGAAACTTGGTAGAGGCAATCTTGTAAGCCCAACGTGAATTATGAAAGTCACTTTGAGCATTGAAAGTCCAAAAATCCTTGTGCAAACTCAAACCCTAATTTAGGTCATCAGTGCAAGGAGATGTCTTGAGCAGAGCAAACCCTAATCTTGTCTGGAGTTCAAAGAGTCTTATGAGGGGAAATCTTGATAAAATGAGAGGGAAAATTTTGGGGTACAACAGACGTTATCAGCACTCGTCTAGATGGCACCCAAACAAAAAATGATTATATGTAGTTTACTTGTGTGTATGCATAGATTAGAGGTTGAATATTAAGAGCAATTTTTGTATGTGTTTATAGTTTCATCGAGTTGAAAATGATGCATGTATGAAGTATTTATAAGTGTGCAAGTTGGTGGCAAAAAGGGGATTTTCAAAATTGAAAAAGAATGAAAATTTTCTCATAACCTATAACATGTGTCGACACATACAAGTCATGTGTTGACACATGTGTCGACCTGTATCATGCCATGCGTCGACACATAGAAACAGAAGCTACATACTTTAAAAAAGGAGTTATCAACCTTAAAAACGTATGTGTCAACACATAAATGATATTTCTTCAGTATGTGTCAACCTGAAAAGATGTATTTGTCGACACATACAAACAGAGCCTACATGCTTTAATATTGATCCACATGCGTCGTATGTGTCGATACATAGACATGTTTTTCATGCAGAAAATTATTTTTAATGCATGATACCTTTCCCAACATGTTCTAAATGCATTCTAATGTTCGTAATTCTTAGGTGCACATAATGACTCAGAGATATCCGTCCAATATACATAAATTTTAGAATTTTCCTTGTTTTGACATCATGCAAAACATCTAAAAGGCATATGCACTCATATACTCCCCTTTTTATATCATGGCAAAACTTGCGATGATGCATTTCGTGTCTTCACGAAGTCTCCCCCTAAATATGTGCATTCCAACTCCATCTCACATATGCTTCTCCCCATTTGAAAACATAAAAAATAGACAAAGCAAGACATGAGAAGTATCATTTATCATGCAAATAATAATATATCACATAGAGGCGTTTTTGCAAAGGAAGAGTGTGCACTTTCATACACCCATATAAACGGAGCGACACAAGATTGAAATACATAAACATAAATAATCAACAACGCAAATCACCATAATAACAAATACAAAGACTTGAAGGATGATTAATGCAATTCAAGAGAAAACTATGTAGTCGCTTAAAAAACGTCACGATTACATAACACTTCATAATGATGCTCCTGGTGCTACACATGCATGTGCCTAGCTTGGCAAAAAAAATATCACCACTAAAACCAACACAAAGATGCTATCATAACATGTGACATGACTTTATCAAGAATTCTAAAATTAATTCGTACGTAAATGAATAGATAACACATTTACATGCTATGTAAGGAATAAAAATAGTAAACATGCTTGTACACCAAGAATATATACTTCAAATGAGAAAGATTCAATAGCTTGAAGTCACTATAAGCATATAAGTTGAAAACACATAATAATTGTCAATTGAAATTTTTGGAAGTGAAAATTCATGAAATATATCATATATTGAGCATATCAAGAATTTGAAACATAAACAACATTGCAATGGTAAAAGACTTACTTTCAAGGAGAAATTGGAACGAAATTACCTCATAATTAATGTAACGGAGGATGCACTCGCATAGTCTGAAAATTTCAAATGAAAGTTTGAGAAAGTGTATATAGAGTGAATGCAACAAATGTATTTAGGCAACATTGGAGATATCAAGAATCCCTAATTCCATTTGAATGTTGAAAAATGGTTCGATTGTAAGAGGTTTCATAAAGATATCTGCAAGTTGATTTTTAATATCAACATGCTTAAATACAAAATCCCCTTTTTCAACATGGTTACATGGGAAGTGGTGATGTATCTCAATATGCTTAGTGCGAGAATGTAACACCAGATTTTTGGTTAGGTTAATCGCACTAGTGTTGTCGCACATGATAGTAATACATGAAAGTTTAGTATCGAAGTCAAGTAGTTGTTGTTTGAGCAAAAAATTTGAGCATAACAACTACCGGCTACGACGTATTCCGCCTCGGCCGTTGACAAAGCAACGAAAACTTATTTCTTTCTATGCAAACTAACTAAGGAATTTTAAAACATGTGGCAAGTTCTACTAGTACTTTTCCTATTCGACTTGCAACCGGAAAAATCATAATCGGTATAACCAACCAAACTATATCTGCTTCCCTTGGAATACCAAAGCCCATACGTAGATGTACCATAAAGGTATCTAAGGATGCGCTTAATAGCTTTTATATGATATTCCTTAGGAGCCGATTGATATCAGGCACACATACAAACGTTAAACATAATGTCGGTCCTAGATGCAGTAAGATATAGAAAGGATCCAATCATACCTCTATATTTCTTGACATCCATATCCTTACCATTTACATCTATCCAATTTACCATTTGTTATCATTGAAGTGTCAATTGATTTTGCCTCATCCATACCAAATCGCTTTAGCAATTTGCGACAATACTTTGTTTGACACACAAATATTCCTTCCTTGAGTTGCTTGATTTGAAGTCCGAGAATAAGCAATGCCGAATAATCTCCATAAGCCTCCCATTCTTTCTTATCAGCAAAAGAAAGAGCCTTAGATTCTAATTATTATCTTTTGATACCTTGTACTTTACCATATTTCTTGTAGTTTAGCACTAAGTCAGTGAAGGGTATTCCTAGCTCTTTATCCAAGTCTCGGACTTTGATGGTATTCCCAATTCCTATGTAAGCTTCAATCTTAATTTGAGAGAATCCCAAAGTCCTATTAAATTCCTCCAAAGTAGGTGCCAATTGAAAATTTTGGAAAGTAAAACACCTTAGTGAAGGGTTATAGAATCGAGCCAGGGAAGTAATGGCTTCCACTTGCACAATCATTTTTGATTAAATCCATAATATCTCCATAGCGACGAACAAAACCCTTGACAGCTTTTCTAGGTAATTTCCCTCAATTCAGCTTCATTTTCTTGATATTTGGCATTGTAGCACTGATGCAGATGGTCGGTTTCTTATTAGTAATCATTTTGAGATGCTCACCAAAAATATTATTTTTTTTGTATTATTTTTTTCAAGAAAATACTGTGAATAAGACACCAAAATGAAAAAAAATAATGAATATTTTTAAATGCAAAATGTATGTATGCATGGTGATGTAACATGGTGGTGGAATGATAAGGGTATCTTTAGTAGGTAGGTTCATAAGTCCACCCTATGGATATTCTACCCTCCCCATAAGGGTGACTTCCTTAAGAGTATCATTGATAACACTATAGGGAAAAGGCACAAGAGCCTCCCTTAAGTGGAGCTTCTTTGTAGACCGAGACTTTTGTCTCGTAGGTCATACAAGGTCACACCATGAGATTTTATTTATGGTTATACAAAGAGTCATTGGTCAAATCCCAAAGTCCTACCTCCAAGAGATTATAGCCCTCCAAAAGATATTTCTCGGAATTCGACCTACTCTAGGCAAAGTTGTCGCAAAAACTCATAAGAATGTTAAACACCCTTGACCAATTGACAATCTTTCTTCTAAGATTTATTATTTTTTGTTATAACAAAATCCCACCAACCATATAAACAATATGATACTGAATAAATATAAATATAAATAAACAAATAAACAAATAAATATGGAAAAAATAACATGCCATAAATAGAAAAAATCCAAAAACCCTAAACCTACAAGAAGGGGTAAACTCTAACCCTAGGATCGTGTCCTTAGCAGAGTCGTCAGCTGTCGCAACCGGCAAAAAATAAGAGAGTCGCCACCACTACTTTTTGTGCTAAGGATGGGAAAAGAACGTATAACTCTAATTGTCTAGAGATTTCTAGATTCACAAGTTGGTTAGAAAAAGGGAAGGTGTTAGGCATCATTTATCTCCCTTGTTCTCAAGGGGATCCCTTAATTTTAGGTTAGATTGGGAATTTTCTATTTAAATGTTACTATTTTCATGTGAATAAAAAAAAGGGTTTAACTTTTTAATTATGGGACTCGTCTTGGTTTTAACTGTGTGCCTACGTATCCTCTTACAAAGAAATCAGAGTCCATTCCGTAGTTCGTTATGTGTTTGGTTAGTTTTTTATAGGATTGTGTAATTGCTTTCGAACGATTCTTTAAAATCCGTCTGTGTTTAAAAGTTGCATAGTCGTAGACGTAGTTCGAAGTTTAATTTGAAAGTAAGTTCACAATTCTCTTTTTGAAAATAATTTTGAATTAGGTTAGTAAAAAAAGTTTGAAGTTAGTTAGCTATTTTAAATACATGATTATTAAAAATGTTTGAAATAAAAATGAGGTTGGAGTTAATAAAAATGTTTAAATGAACTAATAAAAGAAGTTAGTAATCTTAAGAAATAATTAATAATTTTATAACTATATAAAAAAATATTGTTATTCTCTACCAAAAAATAATATAATGTATATAAAGATAAATTAAATATTTATTAAAAAAATATTTATCATTTTAACGCAAAAATGAAAAAAATTAAATTATAAATAAGAAATAAATAAACCAAAAATAAATAAAATTGAAAATATAAATAAGGGGGTGTATTTTGTTCAGCGCAATAATTAAATGGGGTGTAAATAGCATAGGATAAGCCCATAATTTCATTTGGAGCCCAATAGCAAAGGGGGTGTGATTTTTAGTTGAGGTAGTAATTTGGAGGGTGCTCTTAGTAACCGGCCTGGCCCAAGGCAGAAATTGAGCTTGTTTGGACATTGTATGGGAAGGTGCATGGGTTATGGTGCGCTAGAATATATCATGGACATCCAATTCTAATCATAGGCTCACCAGAAGTTAATTATGGGACACTGATTAGAAGTATGATGAACAAAGGATGGAGATCAAGCGTTTGACTAGAGAGTATGGTAAGCCTGCATATACGGAGCGAATAGAGAGACTATTTATTCATTTTCCTTCACATTTGTCCATTTTTTCCTTTTCTCCCTCTCTCTCTCTAACCATTTCTCCATCTCACTCTCTCAAATCAAAGAAAAGCCACCACCGGAAATCTCCACCACCATTTTAGCCACCCTTAACCACCCCCAAAACCACCACCAAATCCAGATTCTGGTTGAGCTTCAACGGGAATATTCATACCTTCAACCGAACAAAACCCATATCTTCATCTCACCATGAACCCTAAGAAGAAACATTGTGAGCTGCCGTGAAGACCGCTGTTGATAATGAATGATCATCGGGATCATCATCATTCACCTAAAACACTAACAATCTAAACCCTAACCCTTATAACCCTATGCATGTATACCCTAGTCCCCTAGAACCCTTTCCTCAAAACAACAATTTTGAAGAACCTTAACCCTAGGTTGTATGAGCCCTAACCCTAGGCACGAACTATAACCCCAAAATTTCCAGAATTTCACCAATTTAAACCCCAATTGATCATTAAACAAACATCAACAACAATTAATCAACCCCAAGCTAAGTGATTTAGGCTTACCATTCTTGCAGTGATATTGGTCGTAATTTTATTTCTTCTCTGATTTATTTCCAAACTCTTCTAATCCTTTTCTCTGTTTCTTTCACAGGTACAAAAGAAGGTATGAGATTCATAGCAAGGAATGGGGGATGCTTAAGACTTCCGCTCCTTAACTATTATTCTTCTCCTTTCTCAGATTTTCCTGTCCTTTTTTCTTAGGTTTAGGATTAGGGTACTTATAGTGTTTTAGAACATGTCAATTAGGAAATTAGATTGATAGTGATTTATAGTTATAGTTTTTGATTGAGAAGTAGATTGATATTGATTTATAAAATTAGTTTTAGATTGATTAGATTAGAGATTGATTGAAGATTTGTTTGTAAATTAGATTTTAGGTTTTTGATATTGAATGTATTTGGTCTCTTTTCTGTATGTAATCTGTATCAATCAATAAAAATGATTTTTCCAATCTCTGATTTTATTTAATTCTCAACAAAAATGTGATTTCTGGAATTTTAAAATTTAACTTAGGGATGAAGAACACCCACATGGGCGCAACTTATACAAAGGGTGAAAGAAACCTTAATTTTGACCTCTGGTCAAACTCTAATCATTCAATAATAATAAAAAGATAATAATAATAATAATAATTTAATAATAATAACAATAATAAAAAAAATGAAATAGTAATGAAATGAATACATAGCATAACGCATAAAAATGTTGATGATAGGTCAACCTGACCCAAAAAAAAAGTTATATATATATATATATATATATATATATATATATATATATATATATATATATATATATATATATATATATATATATATATATATATATATATATATATATATATATATATATATATATATATATATATATATATATATATATATATATATATATATATATATATATATTGTTCTGGACTGGGCTGACACTTGCCCTACCGTTGGGGAAGGCCCAGTCCATCGTCTTTGTTGTGGCCCAATAGCTTTAGGCCTAAGACTGATAGTCGTTGGGGATTTCCCCCACGTGCCCATTAGAGAACATGTCCCTAGTTATCATTAACCACCACCTACCCTCCGAGAATAACGGGTCCAATGTCCCTACATTCTCGGGGCGCTTCACTAGGGAGAGGGCCACGCGTTGGACCCTATTACTCACGTAAATCCTGGCAGTCCATGTTATTGGGCCCAAATCGCTTGGCCCATTACATGGATCTTGATCAAGCGCTGGGGGATATAAATACCCTATCACCTGAGAGGGTCGGGTATCCATTTATTTATTCATTCTACCTCGCCTACTTTACTTGCTCTCACTCTTAACCTCAATTTGGCATCAGAGTGTCTTGCATGTACCCCCCACTTCACATTCATCTGCTGCTTAACTTGAAGCTCGTGGGCCTTGATGATCTCTTATGATTAGGTACGATTAGTGGCACCAACTATGGGGAACTGCTTCCTCATCTTTCACTAACTGAAGATCAAAGTAACTCTTTCTTAACCTTTGTCATAGCCGACCAAGCTGTCAATGATGACCAGAATATTCACTTTATCGACACCAGCAATAACAACAATGACGACCTTCTCAGGTACAAGCTCGACATCAGAGATAGAAGAACGGCTTCCTCCTCTACTCTAACCCATCCGCTCGATCAACCTCATCGGAAAAACTACAAACCTGTAGTGTACGAGGAGATCATCGTTCCAGAAAACGTGGACCCTACGACCAAGGCCTTGTTCGCGGTGATCAATAAGACTAACTACATGATCTTCGCACAAGGCGAACTCCTTGGATGCTGGAAACCTGTAGGTCCCCGAGAAGACACAGAAGGCCCGACTCGTACACCCCATCTCCTCGACAATAGGAACCACACTCGCATTCTCCTCCGTGGAGACACCAGCGGGGAGATTCTCGCAGTCCTTCTCCCCTTTGTATCGGGCGATGCCCTAGACTGAAAAGGACCTAACAGGAAACCATCAAGAAGCACGACCGCAGCCCTCCATGCAAAGAACGACGATCCCCTGAACAGAAAATAAATAGGGGCAAGGAAGAGAAGAAGTCTCGGCCGAGGAACCCTCCCCGTGACCAAGACCGACATAAAGATCGACGCTACTACTGGTCCCAATCTCACTCCCCAAAAAGAAGCGACGAAGATGACCCCCGCGGTCCACTATCCTAGGCCATCATGGAGGCCCCTACTACTAAAGGGATGGAGAAGCCTCCCCTTCTAAAGGAATACAACAGCATTGATGACCATATCGACTACATCGATGGCTCCGAAGCCATGCTTCTCTATCACAACATTAGGGGCCCATTAAATGCAAGTCTTCCCCCACGATGCTTGGGAAAATAGCCATGGACTGGTATAAGAGCCTACCCCCCGGGTCGACCACCTCGTGGAGGAATCTGAAGAACCAATTCATTAGCAACTTCACTGCATCTCATCGGCATCCGAAGACTGAGGTTTCCCTCAAGGCAATCGTCCAGAGGAGCAATGAGACCCTCAGAGAATACATTGATCGATTCAACTGCGAGACCATTCAATTACCCGGTGTCGATCACATGAAGAGATGCTTGCTCGAGAGGGTACTCCTCCCAGGAATTGAATTTAAAAAGGTCGTCAATATTGATCCCCCAGATCTTTTGGTGCACTCCTTCAAAAAGCCCAGTCGTACATGGACTACGAGGAAAAAGAGGCCGCCAACAACGTTCGTTATTCTAGGAATTGTGGACCAACTAACGTCCCATGGCACAATGACGCAGGCTCTTCTCGATGAACAGGGGAAAAGAGGAGGAAGGAGAAACCTCACGACCCCTGCGAGCATAGAGGGCCATCCGGAAGGTTCACAGAATACACCCTATTGATTGCTTCCTATGAGCGTATCCTTGCAGAGTGCTCTAATGCTGAGTTCAAGGTCGGAGGGGAAGGCGTCCTTGACCCACCCCTACAAAGCCTGGGGCCGACAGAACAAAATAATGTTAGTATCACCGGAGCCACGGTCACCTGACTGAAGACTGCGTCTACCTGAAGGATGCCATCGAGACTCTCATCAAGGTAGGGAGACTCGGGCAGTATAAGCAAAATGACGCCCCTCACCGGGATACCCGTGAGGTTAAAGAAATTGAGGAGGATACCCGACCATGCGATGAATTTGGTCCCCTTCAAGTAGCCTTATGCATCTCAAGGCTCAAGGACTTCCACATCCACGACAGTCTTGAAGATGACGAGACTTTGTTCATCCACAGCAGATGGGAGAAGTTCCCCTCCGCCATGGTCATATCTGGCGGGGGATTCACTAACATCTCGGTGAATTCAGCAAAGAGGAAACTCAATGAGCTGATGGATGCAACCCTGATCCAGGTTGGAAATCTTGAAAGATTCAAGGGAAAATCTGAGCCAATCACCTTTTATCTCGAGAAGCTTCCCGACAGAGCCCCTAACTCCAGCATTCTTCTGCCGGTGAGGGAAAAATGGTCAACTTTGATGTACATCGCATCCTGGTAGACGAGGGGAGTTTCGTGGAAGTCATGTACACCCACTTGTTCTGCATCCTATAACTCGACAATACCCACCTGCCACCATCTGTAGGCTCCGACTTGCAAGGATTTAACCGTTATACCTCCAAGCCATGGGGCTACGTCGAGCTATTCGTCACATCCAGGGAGGAAACTGCATCCCAATAGGTCAAAAAGTAGTTTCTGGTGATCGATGGCCCGTCTCTCTACAACTGCAACCTAGGGAGACAAGCACTGGTCGAGATGACTGTCGTACCCTCCATGGTGCATTTAAAGATAAAGTTCTACACCAAGAGGGTCCGCGTCGCCACTATCCATGGAGACATCTCAGCTTCCAGAAGATGTTTCAACGCGGCTTCTAAAGGGCAAAACATGGTCGACATTGGGGCACGACCTACTAAAAGAGCAACCACTTTGACAACAACGGCTACCTCGGCGGATAAACCTGCTCGAGTTGAAGAACAACATGCTCCACCAAAGGTCGACTCCATTGACCTCGACACCCACTTTGACAAAGATGAAGTTGAGGCCCCCAATGGCAAATAGGATCCTCTTCGGCCCGTCCCAGACGAAGACTTCGAGTTCACCCCCTCGACGAAGACCCGAACAAAGGCGTAAAGACCGATGCTTGACTACCCGACCTATCAAGGAAGAAAATCAAAGCCTACTTAAGGGAGAATGTTGACATGTTCGCGTGGAGCACTGCGGAGATTCCCGTCCTCGACCCTGAGGTCGCCTGTCACCAACTTGGTGTGGATCCAGCCTCTAGGGAAGTAGTACAACGTAGGCAGTCGCCCGAAAAAGAAAAGGCTACTGAAAAAGCTGTAAAAGACCTCCTAGAGGCAAATTTTATTTTTGAGGCCCGATATTTAACCTGGCTCTCAAACATTGTACTTGTTAAGAAAAATAATGAAAAATGGTGTATGTATGTTGAATATATTGATCTCAATCGGGCTGTTCCAAAGATGCTTTTCCTTTACCTAATATCGACATGCTGGTCGACAACTCGGCCAACTATAAAATTTTATCATTTATGGACACTTACTCTGGCTATAATCAAATCCTCATGGTGATGAGCGATAAACATTTCACTGCCTTCATGACCAGGTCGGGCAATTACTACTACAACGTATGCCCTTCAGCCTAAAAAGTGCAGGGGCAACGTACTAGCGGATGATAAACAAAGTCTTCTGCGGTGAGATCAGGGACATGCTTGAGGTATACATGGATGACATGATCATCAAGTCCTGAGCAGAAACCGACCATACTTCCCACCTCAAAAGAGTTTTTGACCAAGCAAGGCGATGCAAGATGAGGTTTAACCTGAAGAAGTGCACCTTCGGGGTCAAGGCGGGAAAATTCCTCGGTTTTTATCTAACCGAATGGGGAATTGAAGACAACCCCGACAAATGCAAGGCGTTCTCCGAGCTCCCCACTCCTAACTCAAAAAAATTCATACAAGTCTTGAACGGTAATGCTCACCTCGCTATCCCGCTTCATAGTGAAATTTGTGCATCACGCACTTCCATTTTTCAAACTCTTGCATAAAGAGGAGGCGCTCGAGTGGACCAAAGTGTGCGAGAAAGCCCTCATGCACTTCAAATGAGCCCTTTCACAACCATATGTGTTATCAAGGCCAAAGAGCGGGGAAACTTTGTTCCTTTATCTGGCCGTCTCCACCGAGGCCATAAGTGCGACCCTCGTCCGTAAGACACCATATGAGCAGAAACCAATGTACTTTACTAGCAAAGCATTAAAAGTCCCCGAGGTCAGATATCAACAAATTGAAAAGGTAGCCTTAGCCCTCATAAATGTTGTGAGGAGACTCATATATTACTTCCTGGTCTACAAAGTCGTCGTACAAACAGACCAACCCGTGAGACAGCTCCTAGGTCGACCAGACATAGCTAGTCGAATGCTGAAATGGTCCCTAGAGCTTTCGGAGTTCGATGTTTAGTACAAAAGTAGGAAAACCCTTAAAGCTCAAGCGTTGGTCGACTTCATTATGGAGATGACCAACCACGAACCCGCCGCAGGCGGGAAACACAAGTGGATCATCTTCGTGGACAGAGCTTCCAACTCGACGGGAAGAGGAGCAGGAATCCCCCTCGAAAATGAAGAGGGTGTTGTGATCTAACATTCGCTCGCCATGTCATTTCCCACGTTGAACAACCAGGCCGAGTATGAGGCCCTACTCACATGATTAAGGTTGGCTGAAGACCTAGGTGCCCGAGAAGTACAAGTATTCACGGACTCCCAGATCGTCGCATCTCAAGTTCGAGGAGAATATCAGGCCAAGAATTATAGCCTCATCGAATACCTGAACCTAGTTAAAGAAAGGATGAAGAAGTTTGACTAGGCAGAAATCAAACACGTGCCCCGCGAACAGAACATGCGGGCCGACATACTCTCAAAACTCACGAGCACAAAGAAAAAAAGGTGGGCACAAATCTGTTATCCAAGAATCCATTTCTCGTCTGAGTATCGAAAAACCCACTACGTCACCCGAGGTGAACGCCATTGGGGGCAGTTACTATTGGATGACCCCTGTATTTCATTATCTCACAAAGGGAGAGTAACCCGTTAACCAAAAAGAGGCCAATGCGACCAAACGATGAGTCTGCTCTTACGTAGTAATCGAGAAGAAGCTCTATCGACAAGGATTCTCTGTCTTACTCCTGAAATGCATCGAGGAGTCCAAAATCCCTGAGATCTTACGGGAAATCCATGAGGGAATCAACTCCCAACACTTGGGCGGAATATCTCTAGCATGAAAGGCGTTGTGAACAGGGTATTATTGGCCCACCATGCAACAAGACACGAAGGAGTACGTCAAAAAATGTGAAAAATATCAAGAAACACAAACATGCACCTCGCACTTCCACACAAACTCAGAGCATTTTCGTCCCTGTGGCTGTTCTCCTGGTGGTAGATGTAACACCCCAATTCTACACGGAAATTATAAATTTAAATCAGAGTTATAAAATTCATACAACTGAATCAGGATGCCACAAATTCAACTTAAAAACCATTGCATTCAACATGGATACATAACACTTTAAAACTTCGGATGAACCAACAGAAAAATAAATTAATCTTTGAGTTCAACAACTTGAACAACTACGCAGCGGAATCATAACAATATCTTTGTCCAACATTACAACAACTTCAAAATAACACATACTTAGCAACAATAAAATTAAAGTTCAACAACTCGAATAACAATAACTAAAAGAAACAAGCGTTCATCCCCCTGAGTGTTAAGTATCAGAGCAATGACACTGACTCGAACTACTGAAGGTATACCACCTTCACTCCGGATTACCTGCACGTTACCAACGTAAGGGTAACATTCAAACAGAAGGGGTGAGATATCTAACAATATAATAAAACGTATGATAAATAATATATTAGATCAGATCATATAATATCACCACTTCACATCTTATAAACAACAATAATCATAGGGGAACATCAATAATATACAACATTTACCGCATCAATACACAACTTCCTTATGCAATCTTATAATGTGACTCAACACTATGCAAATGCATGTGGTACCATTGGAGCAGAACTCCCATCTTAAAATAATTGCCAATAAATAGAGGCATCAACAAGGTATAAGCCTTCATCTTAATATTCTCCAATACAGGCCATCTTAACGGGCATCAGCTCCATCTTGATATGCAATGTATGCTACACAATTATGAATGTAGTAACAACAACCACAACTAACAACATTTCAACACAAATCATCGTTGGCAAGAAGCCTACAACTCAATAAATACCAATAATTAGAGGCATCTCATCATAATTCATCAACACAATTCATCAACATAAATCATCAGCATAATTCATCCATGTAAATCCACAACAACTCAATCATAACCGCAACACGACAGTAGGTCAATAACCATTCAACATTAGCCATAAGCCTACAACATAATATCGCCCATAAATATTCAGACAATTCTCGACTATGTCGATTAATCACTCATCTAATGCTATCTCTAATTACTAAACCTCTACATATTATTATATTGTAATACTACATCATTATTATTATTAATAATAATATTACTGTTATAAACCAAGCAATAATCTAAGATCGTCTTATCCTTATCATACTTCACGAAATTATCATAGCGATTAACGCAGGAAAGCTAAGTCTATCCTAATTTGGGTACTAGTATTATTATTATTATTATCCTTCATTTTAATCCTTATGAATGAATTTCATCCCGTTATCTATCTAACGCTTCAAACGACACCTCAAACGGAGTCCAGAAACTCAAGTTACAGCCTTTGGAAACAAATCTATCAAAAAATGAACTGCATGAGTCGACGCGTACTTCTTTGAGTCGATGCATACTGGGTCTGGAATCCTACATGATTCGACACGTAATCCTCTTGTGTCGACTCATACTGAGTCTGAAACCCTGCATGTGTCGACGCATGATCCTTTTGTATTGACTCATCCTGAGTCTTAAATCCTGCATGTATCGATGCATGGCCTTTGAGGTTGACTCATATTGATCTGTTCTGAATTTATTCTGCGATTTCACTGTGTTTTCACTGTGATTTCCCTGTCCTAGGTCCTAAAAACATCATCTAATCATAGGTAATCATTACTTATGATAATCCTATTTTTCTACATCAATTATACAACATTATGGCATCATTATTCATCTCTAAATCATTGATTTCTCATCAAACAACAATACATATATATCAATTACAAACAAAACAATTTCTTTCAAATCCAATCTCATATACTACTCATCATAAACTCTATTATAGAGTCAGAACCCCACCCTTACCTTGAATTGAAGGTTGCTCTACAATTTTCCGATTGAATTTCGTTTTGCCTCTTTTCCTTCTTTTCTGCAACTTCCACGTCCTCTTTCTATCTTCCAACCCTTATTCCTTTTTCTTCTTACTGTTACTTCTTTTTCCTTGTTATTTCTAAATAACTAATATCATAACACTATAATTCTCATTATGTCTTAATGGGCTTAAACTCCTACACCCCCCTTTATACTACTTCTAATTACTAAAAATAAGCCCACATCAAATAATAGTATTATTCTAATATTATTCTACAACTTAATCGAATAAATTATTTCAAATAACCATAACACAACATCTATCATCATAACTCAACTCACAAATAATCCAAAAAATAATTTAATTAAATAATTAATTAAATTATGCGCGTTACAGGGGATGAACATCCTCGGACCGTTCGTACAAGGATAATATCAAAATAAATTCCTGATCATGGTCGTTGACTATTTCACGAAGTGGATATATGCTGAAGCCATGGCCAGAATTACATCACACAGCATCCTTCATTTCTACAAACGAAACGTGCTTGCCCTATTTGCCATACCACAAGCGCTCGTCACTGATAACAGGACGCAATTCACTGACCAAAGCTTCCAAGAGTTTGTCGCCAAGCTCGGCACCAAACAACACTTCACGTCTGTCGAACACCCTCAAACCAACGGGCAAGCCGAGACTGTGAATAATGTCATCTTATGAGGACACAAGCGCAAGTTGGGCGAAGCAAAAAAGGGTGGGTCAAAGAGCTACACATCGTCCTATGGGCTTATCGAACAATGCCACACTCGATGACCGGCAAAACCCCATTTCGACTAACCTATGGCACCGAAGCAGTCATCCCCATGGAAATCCTGGATCCATCCAGAAGAACTGAAGTCCCTTTAGACGAGGAATTAAATGATGAGGCCTTAAGGGAAGAGCTCGACCTGGTCGAAGAAGTCCGATCAGGAGCAGCTCTTCGCGAAGCCACACTGAAATAACAGATAGCCCTGCATCATGACACCAAAGTCATAAAATGTGAATTCCAGGTCGGCACCCTAGTCTTGCATAGAAATCAGAAAGATTCCCGTGAAGGAAAGCTGACCGCCAACTGGGAAGGACTTTACCGCGTTCGCGAGGCAATGGGCATTGGAGCCTACCACCTCAAACGCCTAAGTGGAGAACCACTACCTTGACCATGGAAAATTACAAAGCTGAAACAATATTATAATTAGGTCCTTTCACCTTCGACCACAAGCTCCACCCTTCTGTTGATAATCTTGAGCTGCTCCACGATAGTGTTGAAGCCATAACTAAGGGTGTCCACGACATCCTTCTCGAGCACACGACTCTAAGCAATCAGGTCTCGCCTGGTTACAAGGGCCTTCTCCGTGTCAATCTCTGAGTCCTCCTAGACATGAGTCACAGAACCTTTCTCGGTGGTAGTTGACAGTTCCCCGTATTGGATAGCTCCTCCCCAACACTCGAGCTAGTCTCAAGTCATTACACTTTCGCCTAAGGGCAATAACTTGGGGGCTCCTGTTCTGGATTGGGCTGGCACTTGCCATACTGTTGGGGAAGGCCAAGTCCAGCGCCTTTGTTGTGGCCCAATAGCTTTGGACCCAAGATTGATAATCGTTAGAGATTTTCTCAATGTTACCATTAGAAAATGTGTCCCTAGTCATCATCAACCACTACCTGCCCTCCAAGAATAACGGGTCCACTATCCCTACATTCTCGAGGCGCTTCTCCAGGGAGGGGACCACGTGCTATTACTCGCATAAATCCTGGCAGTCCATGCTATTGGACCCAAATCGCTTGGCCCATTACATGGATCTTGGTCCAGCGCTGGAGGTTAAATACCCTCTCACCTAGAGGGTCAAATATCCATTCATTCATTCATTCATTTATTCTACCTCACCTACTTTACTTGCTCTTGCTCTGAACCTCACTTTGGCATCGAAGTATCTTGTAGGTACCCTCCACCTCACATTCAACTGCTGCTCAACTTAAAACTCGAGACCTTGACGATCTCTTCTGATCAGGTACGACAAATAATTAAAACTGAATAAAATTAAAACTGAATAATTAAAATGCAAATAAAAACAATTTAAAATAAATGTTGACTCCGGTCAACTGAGCATAAAAGTAATTATTAAATTAAAATCAACTAATTTAAATTGATATGGCCTCACTAAAACCCTAATGGGCCACTTAGTGAGCCTAATTTAATGAAATGTGAAGTAAACCCCCTCCCAATATTGACTTTTATTATGTTTAAACAACGAGAAGAAAAAAAAGATAATTAATTGTTATTATAGATTAAAAATTAGTATAAAAAATAAATCAATAGTTCTAGCAAAAATAAAATCGACTATTTGCACGAATATAAATAAATTTGGGGTATGACACACGTTTTTTTAGCAGTCTTGATATTTGCTATTTTTTCAAAAAATGAGTAATCAATTCCTTGACGGATTTACGAGAGTGCAACTGCTCCCTTCTACGAGCGACTTCATCAGCTTCTTCTTGTAAACCAAGATCCACAAAGCTCCAAACATTGTGAGCTTTTAGATATGTTGTCATCAACAGTTTCCAGTAATTAAAATCTAACTCCATATTTAATTTTGGACCGAACCAGTCAAAATTATAATTATGTATCATATCTATCTCACAAAATACTCACAATAATTTTTGACACAATGAAAATTCTTTTGTTTATCACATAATCAAAATATTTTTGACACTCACATTAGAAAAACCTAACTTACTCTAATACCAATTTAATATCAAATAAGACTTGGAATAAAACAAAAACAACACAGAGAAGTAATTATTTTCTTTAACACTTCATTCGTATAAACTTGATATGTATTTACATCAGGGTTAGGATACCTTTATATAGATTCGAGAACACATAAATCTAATAAGTTAAGGAAAATATGGCGGTGATAAATTACTAGTTGGATTATAATTTCCCTTTTTACTAACCAAGTATCTTATCTCTTAAGCTAATCTACCTCCTTAATTAATTGTTGATAAGTGCAAATTGTAGTTATTTTTGTATATATTTTTTGTTGCACTTATCGACTTTTTGTTGTTAATGTCGTTGAATAAACCCGATTTTTGTGTAAATACATTTAGTTTGTGTTTATTTGTGTTTTGTGTACATAGGATACCGTTTGATATTTTTTCATTCATTTTATAGGTATTGATGCGTATTTAGAGCATGAGCAATAAAGTATCGAAGACACGACTTCAAACGCGCAATTTTGAGCAACTCGTCAAAGGATAAGGCTCAAAATAAAATAATAAAAATCATAAATTTGGTTTATATTTTGTCATTTTTAGAAATAGCATTGAATAAGCTTTCCAACACTTTGAACCGGGCGCAAATCGGAGTTACGATTCAAAAGTTATGACCGAAATAGTGTATAATGTTGTGCTGGTTTTTTAACTTACTGTCAGCTATCACCGGGCGATGCTTTTTGGTCGCCGAACGATCCTGGACAATCAGAAATGCATATTTAGGGCCAAAAACACATATTTTTATATTATGTTTTGGGTATTTTAGGTTCCAATTCATCAAACCTCCATTTTTGGTCTTGAGAAGCTATAAAACAACATTGGAGCTTGCATCTTGATGATCCGGAGTCGAATTTCTAATCAATCGGCGCTGACAATCCGTGAGATATTTAGTTTTTCTCCATTTCTTCTCTATGTATTTCTCTATTTGTTGGGTATGTTTTTATATTTACTTTGAACATATGTATATTTGTTGATCATGATGTTGTATAAAGCTTGCTTTACAAATCAATCTTGATGTCTTCTTTGATCTTTTTGCTTTATGTTTGGATTTGGATTGTTATAGACATATACCTCACAAATCTTGATTAAGAACGGGTATCTATTAGTTTCTAGATTCTAGAGATAAATTTAGAGCTAATATTCACTTTGGGTGCTAAAGATTAATGCCTATATGTTGTTTAGCGTGCAAGACATTGCTGATAGAGTAATACGATTAGTCTCGCGACTTGGCGTTAGATATAACATTCATTGTGGGTACATCTCATGGTGTCCGTAATGATTTTGCCGAGTACAGTAGGTTGAGTGCAACTGATCAATAGGTTTAAGTTTGTGACGAGTAGTATAAATTTCTACCTGTTAGGTTTCCCCTTTCTATTTAATGTATTTATTTTCTTGTCAATAGTTTTTACCCTTTCCTTACAAACAAACCCATTTAATCCTCAAACTCATTAACAAATAATTTGTCTAATGACAATTCAATAACCAATCTTTGTGGATACGATAAGTTCCCAGATAAATATTTCCAAAACTTTTGTTGCTTGCCGCTACACCGCTCCAACAAAATGGCACCGTTGTCGGGGATTAGTTCTATTGTCTTTGCATTGCGATAATTCTTTTGTTTTTTAGTTTTGTAATTAATGTATATGTTGTATAGAAATAGTACATTAACGTGTATATGATATTTGTGCATATATGTGTTTTCACGTATTGTTGTGATTTGTCTCGTTTTTGTAACGTTTGTTGTGTGATTGTTAGGAGACTTTCTTTAGGTTTGGACGGTGTGACAATACCATGGCATGATGAGAGGAGGTTACTAGCTCGAACAATAAAGGCGTCAAGCTTACGACGTAAAATAAGCACGTTTATTTGTATTTGTTTATGTGTGTGGTGATTTGTGCTTTAACAAGTTGAAACAAGGAAATGTTCTGAATTTCAAATCTTCATTTTATAACTTGTTAATTCATTTTCACCCGGTTTTCATATCGTTATTTGTATTTGATTTGTTATGTCAATTTATGTTTTTCGAATGCTTCTCGTGTTTAGCTTGAGGAGTTTTATTCGTTTTATATATTGTAAATTTTATACATTGAAATTTTGTAGGAGTATTATTTTTCTAATTCTTTTTTTGTTGTTTGAACTCAAGTTTTAGTCCGGTAACTTGTAGAATATTGAGGTGATTTGTCAAGTTTTATCGTATCAACTTGCGAATGCATGGTAATGATTTTGTTAAAGTTTTGTACATGTTCGAGGTATGTGTTTATCGCTTTCCATACTTTAGTATATTCGTGATACTTAGACTTTTTACAATTTTTATGTCATTTATTATTTTGCATACTTGTTCATTTGTGAATCACTTTAGTTCTTACCCTTTTTGTGAGATAGCTTTCCATTGTTCACATATGCTAGAGACTATAATTCTTGTTTTGAATAAATTTTATTATGCTTAATCTTTTGTTTGTGTTGATTGTATAAAATCTTGAACATGATCAAGGCATTTTTTTATTTCATTTTGAGCACAACTACCTTGGCCAAATAAATCAATTCACCTTGTGAGTGTGTGATCATTAGTAACCCATTTGAGCTTTTTGTCGATATCCATGTTGTATTTGTTAAATGATTGTCTATGAGTGTTTAGTTTCCCTTTTTGCATGGATGTTGATTCGTTGTTTTCTTGAACCCTCAACCATTATTTTAGTTTAAATTTTTACCTTTCCTTAGAAAATAGGGAGTATTCACTTTAATGTATGGTTGAATTCAAGTTGGGGAGAAAAATGATTGTGTATTTATTGGTTGATTGCTATGAGGTTAAAAATAAAAAGAAAAAAGTAAGAAAAGAACTGGAAAAAAAAGGTGATAGAAAAAGAAAGAAAGAAATATAGAAAAGCTTTGAAAAACAAAAACAAAAAGAGTATGAAATAATTTTGTGTGAATAAGTTATGTGATTGGTGTGAAATATGGGATTAAAGAATAATGTTTGATTGGAATTCTCTGTTTGAAACTTTGTGGAAGTAATTACTCTCTTAGGTTTAGGCAAGTTTTTGTTTCAATTAGCTTTAGAACTTATCACTTGTTTGTTAACCAAGCCACATTACAATCTTGAAAAGCCCTTGAGATTCTTGCTTTATATTTTCAATATAAATTTTTCGATGAATGCGTAATTTAATCTATTGATTGCAAGATTGTTGGATGAGTGAAATTACCCCATTTTTGTGTGTTTTTCATCTACCGGTGATTGTGTTTGCTAGGTGTGATTCATTTGTGGACTAGTATTGTTTTAGAATGTTTGGCATAATTTATGTATTTAGGATTTGTTTCGCGTTTATGTTATAGTCGTAGTTTAGTGGTAAGTGTTTACTTTGTGTGTATTGTTTTTCATTTAAACCACTGCATTTGTTTTCCATTTTCAAAACCTGTTGATTCGTGTGTAATACGGTGGGAGAACTAACTTGGGTGTTTTGTGTTTGATCGCAATTGTTACGGATAGCAAGAGTCGTCACCAACTTTACTTTTATCCAATAAGGAAAGGTTGAAAAGAACAGGAAAGAACTTTCGAGGTTATTTCTTAAGTTCGTGGGGGTAGGTTATAAAAAGGGAAGGTATTAGCACCCTTTTCATCCGTAGTTATCCATGGGCTCTTAGTTGCTTGCTAGATCACTCGCTTTTGTTTGAAAATGTGTTTGTGGCGTGGGTTTTGAAATTATTTTGAAAACGTCTTTGTAATGGTTCTCGTTTCTATAAGAACGCGTACAAAGTGTTGTTTTGAAAATAGTTCAAAAAGGTGTTTGTGGAAATATGTTTTTGAAATTGATTTTAAAAAAGTGTCTTTGTAATGGTTCTCGTTTCAATAAGAACGCGTACAAAAAGCTCTGTCTTTTGAAAATGTTCCAAAATGAAAGTTTTTATGTATAAAATGTTTTTTTGTGAGCAAGCGAGCAACTAGAAGCATCCCACCTACTCAAAAGGTCTTAATGTTCTTTTCCTCCTCCTTTAGATATTGCTATCTTACCATTGATTTGGTAAGAAGCCTCATCATTGGATGTGAAGGGATGGGCGCGAGACGTTTGTGTAGTCATAGAAGGCAACCTATGAGACGTTTTAGCAATGTCATTTAGGGACTAGATCGTTTACCGAAGGCAACATTGAGGGTCATCGAAGGACTACGATCTTTTATCGAGAGTCTTTGCTAAAACGCCCATATTCAAGGGACATGACTATTTCTCCGAGGCAACAAGTGAGATTACCTTAAGGGTGCATGTGTGTGAATAGTGTGTTTGATTTGCATGCATTTTGTCTTTGATTTTTATAGGTTATCTACTTGTTGTTTTTATCTTGCCATACATCCTAATTACTAATATTTATACAAAAGTAATAAAAATGCAGAAAAATAAATCCTACACTATTACAACCATATTGAATAGCATGAAAATATAAAGGAAAAATAAAATAAAGGAGAGAAAAAGGGGTCTTTCGATCCAGGCAGAAGAACCCTTCGATTTTGCTTCTTTGGCTCTTTTCGATTTTTCCTGGAAGTGGTGAAGGCGTGACTTTCGATTGGGGCCTGGAAGCCAGTGTGTTGTGCCTTTCGACTGGGGCCTGGGAGTCAGTATAGTGTGCCTTTCGACTTGGTCCTGGGAGTCAGTATGGCCATCCTTCTGGCTGCCTCTTTTGTTCAGCATGGAGTGCCCTCTTCTCCTTATGTCCTTTGCTGCATCCTTCGATTGGGCCTGGAGTCAGTGTGGAAACCTAAGGCTTCGTTTCATACTCCTATCTTCTGTTTCTTTCATTTGAGTTTTTGAAGAGCAACATGGCCTAAGTCCATGCTAGCATCACCTTGTGGCTAGGTTAGTTCTTAAAGCATGTCTAATAAAACGAAGAGCAAATCTAAAAGGGTTAACCAAAAAAAAAATTAAAAGGGGTGGAAACTAAAAGAACAAAAATGTTATGTACATGTTTTGAAACGAAAGGGGAGATTATTCACATATTATGCCTGAAACGAAAGATTCAAGGGTAAGAGTGCCTTACCTTGCTTCAAGCTGGAACGTGTGCTGGACGTTGAGTGGTTGCCCTGAGTGCTTCTGGATTCAAGGGGAAGAAACAGGGGTTATGCCTTTAGTACTGGATTTAAAGGAGAAGGGCATGTGTGATGTTCTCTCTACTGGATTCGAAGGAGAACAAAGTATGGGGAATTGCTTCATATTCGAAAGAAGCAAGTTTTATATTATGGGTTTATGATTGAAAATGTGTTTAAGTGTTTGAGAGTTTGATGATTTGTTCCCCACAGTCCTTGAAGGTGTGTCCATCCCCCTTAAACATGTTGTGGAGCCTCTTATTTATAGGCAAAGCTTGGCTGAGGTTTTGGAGGGAAAACAAAATAGCTTGAACAATTTGAGTAAATTGCTTTTGTAGCTTTCGAAGGGCAGTAGTTGTATGCCATTTTGGTGCAAGCATGGGGCAGTGTTTCAGGACTATTGTGCAACAATTTTGGCCAGTGTACCAGGCCTGAACTTGGCAGCAAGCATCTTTGAATATTTCATTCTTTCATTTTGACCCTTCTTCGACCATATTCTTCTTCCAATAATGTTATTTGATTTTCCTCCAACAAGTGTCCTTCGAATGGGTCACTTTTGTGCATCCTTAGAAGGAGCAAAATGTGTGGCCCCTGAATGGGTCACCAAACCATGCCTTAAGGGGGCTTTGTAAGTCCTTCGACTGGGACGCCCAGACATGTCCCTTGAATGGGTCATGTATGTTTCTTTGAAAAGGGACAAATGTGTCCTTCGAATAGACTATACTATTCTTCGAATGGGCTAGTGTAATATATCCTTCGACAAGGACTCCTATGTATGCCCTTCAAATCCAGCAATACGTGTCCTTTGAAGGGGGCACCAACCATGTGTGTTGAAGGTTGTCAATGGTGGCACTACATCATACTAAAGGGAAATGTTGTCCAGTTGAAGCTAGTATAAACATAGATAATGCCCAATCGAAGCCTACATGCAGGAGGCCTGAACGCCCAAACGAAGCTTGCAACAAAGGTTCCATATGCCTAAACGAAGGATGCACGCAGGAGGCAAGGATGCAATCAAAGGATGCCAAAAGGAGGCTTTTTGCCTTGGAATCGAAGGAGGCTACATGAGGCTTTTTGTCTTACGCATGCTAGCATGGTGAGAGCCTCTTGCGCGTAAGAAAGAAGTTGTGGCTCAATCGAAGGCTTGTATGCAACTAGTCATCACTTTGTGGGTCAAAGCAAACATAGAGGGGAATATTTATCCAGTCAACACAGTCATGCAAGCATCAAACATCCAATCGAAGCAGGCACATAGGCAACCATTGTATTGTGAACCATGTGAGGCCAAAGATGCAATCGAAGGTTGCATGCAGGAAGCTCCTGCCTTGTGAATCAAAAACCAACGTGCAGAGGCCCACACCCAGTCGAAGGATGCAAGCCAAGTTTGCATCGAAAGAGGCCAAAAGGCCAATCGAAGGGGGTAAATCGAAAAAGACATGATTTTCTCCAATTTTCGCAAAAATATTATTTTCATCTTTTTCCCTTTTTTTAACAGTTTCCTTTTTAACTTGATATTGGAAAATCCAATTGTACCTGTGCAAGCTTGAATCTTGAGAGTCCTTGTGAGAAATTCCTTTAGAAATGAGAGGGAAAATTTTGGGGTACAACAGCTGCCCCTGTTCAATCTTCTTAAACCTGAAGAGTTAGATTGGCGAGTATGTCATTTATGACTTGAAGGTGTAAGATGATTGAGCACTAGAGTGCCCAAAAATTTGCGTTCGATGTTGTGGTGGTTGATTGTGTAGGAAATAGGCTTAAAGATACCATTTGGAGAAATGATGGATAGTTGTCGATGGGCTTATAGATGCCACCCAAAAGTGATTGTTGACAGAAATTAGATTAAGTCTAAACTTGATTTAAACTGGAAAAGAATCAGAATAAATCTTTGGAATAATTTATCTAAACCAGAGAAAGTGTCTACCAGAAAGGAATTAGGATAAACCATTGATAGATTTAAACTGAACCAGCAGAGGTCTTGAATATTCTTTAACTGGAAAGTAACAGAATAAATCTTGGAGCAATTTATCTGAACCAGAGAAAATGTCTACGATAAAGAATCAGAATAAACCATTGATAGATTTAAATTGAACCAGCAGAGGTCTGGAAAGAATCAGAATAAATCTTTGGAGTGATTTATCTGAACCTGAAGAATTGTCTACTTGAAAGGAATCAGGATAAACCATTGATAAATTAAAACTGAACCAGCAGAGGTTTGGAAAAGAAGTGTTTGTCATGTAGATATTTACTCCGTCTTGTTTCGGGAATTGATCTACAATCGATTTGTTCACAAATAGTTGTCCTATCTGATTTCAGGTATTAAGCTTGATGGTGATAGGTGATGAAGGAATCGTGGATGATTACTACCTCAACAGATGATGAAGGAACCTCGGACGATTACTACCTTAGCAAATGATAAAGGAATATGAGATGATTACTACCTCAACAGATAATGAAGGAATCTGAAATGATTACTACCTCAATGGATGATGAAGGAACCTTGGACGATTACTACCTCAGCGGATGATGAAGGAATTTGAGATGATTACTACCTTAACAGATGATGAAGGAACCTTGGACAATTGCTACTCCAGCAGATAATCAAGGAATCTTGGACGATTACTACCTCAGCGGACGATGAAGGAATCTGAGGTGATTACTACCTCAATGAATGATGAAGGAAACTTGGACGATTGCTACTCTAGCATATAATGAAGGAATCTTGGACGATTACTACCTCAGCGGATGATGAAGGAATCTGAAATGATTACTACCTCAGTAGATAATGAAGGAATCTTGGAAGATTACTACTCTAGTGGATGATGAAGGAATCTGAAATGATTACTACCTCAACAGATCATGAAGGAATCTGAGGTGATTACTACCTCAACGGATGATGAAGGAACCTTGGACGATTGCTACTCCAGCTGATAATGAAGGAATCTTAGACGATTACTACCTCAGCAGATGATGAAGGAATCTGAAGTGATTACTACCTTAACGGATGATGAAGGAACCTTGGACGATTTCTACTCCAGCAAATAATGAAGGAATCTTGGATGATTACTACTCCAGCGGATGATGAAGGAATCTAAAATGATTACTACCTCAGTGGTTGATGAAGGAACCTCGGACGATTGCTATTCCAAAAGGTAATGAATAAATTCAAGCTTGATTTTGTCTTGGAGAAGTTTATAGATTAATGACACTTATCTGTTGATCTTTTCCTGAAAAGGTAAAGAATTAGTTGTATGAAATGTCATGATGGATGAAATGCATGGCATAATGATGTTTCTCAAAATAAATGAGATTATGTTGTATGCATTTATCATGTATGTAAATATGATGCATGAAATGTTGTTGGAATGTAATTTTGTCTTGGAAAATAAATCCTTGACAAGTGTTGGGGAGTTTTGGGAAGCTGAATCCCGGACCGCGGTTGGGGATGAAGAGTATGCACACCTTTCCAGACCTTGCTTTTAGAATGTTTCCGCTGGGGATACCTGTTTTGTTGTTTGAGGAGAACTTCGCTGGGGAAGTTGACTTTGCTTGAGAAGAAAACTCTGTGGAGGGTGTTGATTCCTGCTTGGGGAAAAGAGTTCGAGAGTTTCAGTTGCCCGTTGCTCTACTGGGGAGCTATCTCTTGATGGAAGAGAAAGGGAGTTAACAATTTGTTGGGGACAAAGAAATTAACTGTTATATGGTTGTCTCCCAGGTTTTGCAGCAACTCACTGGGGATTGTAGAGCAGTCTATTAGGGAAGATGAGTTGTGGTCCCTTAATTTGTGATAGTCTGAGAGGAAAATTCAAGCTGGGTAATCTTTCCATTTGTTGGGGAAATAAACCCTGTAGCCAATCTGTTGGAGAGGCGTTTTATTTTGGCAGAACTCGTCGAGGATTCTTCTTGAGACCAAACTTAGTTAGGAAGAAGTTTTTCCAGAGATTAAAACTCTTGATGGGGATCATCCTATGAAAAGGACTTTGTGGGAGATTTATCACTGCCCCTAGTAGCAAGTGTTTGTAGTATTGCTAGGAAATGTTTGTCTGACCGTACGTAACCCTTTGTTGGAATTCACGTTCAATGCCCCAAGTGATTCAGATACAGACCTGCCTCTGGTTACTCAGAACTCCTTGAGAGATCTCTTGGAATCTTAACTTGATTGCCCCAGATGTATTGGACAGTGATGTGTCATGCCCCTTTGCTTAATAGGATATTTGTCGTTGGGCGTGTCATCCCATTTGAAGTGATTTTGTTCACTGAGAGAGTTTTTGTTCACTGGATATTTGTCGCGTGAATTTCTCCGCTGTCAAACAATTAGCCATATGCAAACAACGATATTCAAAGTAATGCAAAGTTTATGCTTGTCTTGAAGTTTTGAAAATGTGTTTTAGTAGATAAAGGAAATTTGTAAGAATGTGAATTCAACTCAGGATTTAGAGTAAGCCTTACAGGAGTCAGGATACTTTTTGTAACAATATGCTTTCGAACTAACCCATGCTTCAATTAGGACTTTGAAAGGTTGTATCATGGTCTAGGTTCACGATTTAAGAAACAAAGGATAAGGCTCAAAGTGTACTTGTACTCGCTCGCTCTTCGTGATGTTCTTCAGTCCCTAAACTCAGTTAGTTGTGTGTTTGGACTCCAATTGAGTCTGGAATGACGTTTTGGTGATGGTTCAAACATGTTAGATTTATTGGACTTTTCCACGTTTTTTGAGGATTTGTAGTGTCCTCTCTTTTTATTTACTATCCCTGATTTTTGCTTGACTATTCTTGTTTACAGTCAGCGGGATGCCCCAGTTTTCTTTTTTTATTAAGTCTCCTTCGTAGGTTTTGACTTAGTGGGCTTTTCTTTTGGGAGATAATGACTGCCTACTTGGTAAGGAACCATCAATATCTTTTGATTCCAGGAGATTTTTTTATGTCATTCGTTGTATACGAAGTGAAAGCTTAGGACTGAACGCGCGTTTGAATTAACTGAGAAACTAACCTGCCCCAGGTTTTGATTAAAGGTTTCAATTTTTGTGAAAAAGAAAACTCCTACTTCTTTGTCTCAAAGGGGTTGACTAGGGACTATCTTCCTTATAACTCCAGTGTTTAGGAATTGAAAGAATGCATGTATATCGTCAGCAAGATCTGTCCAAAAGCATACTGTATGAGATTATGGTATTGTTTTCGTCATCCTCCATCTAAAGGCTTGCAACTTTTAAAACAAGAGTTGAATATCATAAAGGGAGTAAAAATCATAGTTTAAATATAACGAAAATAAATGGATTAATTCAAGACAAACATATGCAATGCATTAATGAAATGAAGTTTGACATTAATAGATAAGTGTTTGAACAACAAAAGAGATTACAATTGAAAATTTAAAATGAAAAGGATGCTCTCAATGACTTATCATAGGAGCAGTGATCATATTAGGAGTCTCTGGAGGGTCGAACTCAATCTCCTTGGCATCAATCAAATCTCGAATCTTGTTCTTCATATTCTAACAATTGTCGGTGTCATGTCCAGGACTATCAGAATGGTAGGCACATCTTACATTTGGACTGTACTTAATAGAGGAGGTATCGGGTTTTTGAGGAGGATCCCTTAGTGTGATCATCTTCACTTTCAGCAAATGTTGTAACGCTTAAGACAATGGCATTTTAATATTAGCATACTTCCTTTCTTGGTATTTTATCCTACGCCTATTGCCCTATCTTTGTTGAACAGATGTAGGATTAGAGATCAGGATTACCCCTACGTGTTGGTCGTGGTTACTCTGATTATGATCTTTTTGACCGTACGCAGCATCAGACTCTTTCTTCCCATTTAAAGGTTGTTTCCATACACTTGAAGATGCACCTCTTTGGATTTTACCACTCTTAACGCCAGCCTCTACTCTTTCGCCTGTTAGGATTAGATCAGTGAATCCGGCCGAGGAGCTGCCAATTAGGTGATTGAAGAAAGGTCCTGTCAAAGTTACCATGAAGATGTCAATCAGCTCCCTGTCAGTTAATGGGGGTTGCACCCTACCAGCCAGGTCTCTCCACTTTTGAGCATATTCTTTGAAACCCTTGTTGGGACGCATGGTCATATTCTGTAATTGCACACGAGTTGGTGCGAGATCAGCGTTGTATTGGTACTGCTTGTAGAAAGCAGCAGCCAAGTCCTCCCAGGTATGAATGTCGGTTCCTTCTAACTGATAGAAACACTCCAGTTGAGTGCCAGCCAAAATTTCTTGGAAGAAATGGACCCATAGCTTCCGGTCAGCAGTGTGAGGTTGAATCTTGCGGACATAAGATATTAGATACATCTTAGGACAAGAGACCCCATCATACTTGGCGAAGGTATGGATTTTTAACTTTGGTGGGATGATCACTCCGGAAACCAAACCTAACTCTTCAAAGTCCAAGCCAGGTATCTGCTGAATCTCCATAGCATTGAGGCGATCCTCCAACTGTTTGTATTTATCATCAGCGGGAGGATATTGTTCCTCAGAGCAATCAACTTCATCTTCATCTTCATCATTCCTTGGGTTATCATCTTCTTCATGATTATTCCCCTCATTTGGTGGAGTTGAGAGATCTAGAGCTCTCTTGACTGGTCCTCTAAGTCTTCTTCCCAAATTCAGGACACCCCATTGACTTCTTTGTCTTTTTCTTCTTGTCTTTGAGAAGAAGAGTCTTCAGGTCCTCTTTCCCCTTAGCCATAGCCAGGAACATTTGTTAGAATTGGGAATTTTGTGCTTGAAGATCCTTCATCGTCTTTTCCATATCCATCTTACTGAAATAAACAGTAGGAAGATAAGGAGACTTGTATGGAAGAAACCTGTCATGATATGATGCATGGTATGTGGATGCATGTTTTCAAGGATATCGCAGGGTAAACACAAGAAGATGTTAGAAGTTGAATTTTGATCAACATCTTGGATTGGAGAACTTCGTATCGGTGGATGTCCTTCCACGAGAATCAAGCTCACCGTGTCAAGTGGGTCATAGTCCTTGATTCAAGTTATCGTGCTTTGGTCTTTGACGGCGTTTGATTAGAGAATGAATCCTCTTGCCCCTTGATAGGCGTCTGGTTCAACATGACCCTGCATCAGAGGCCCTTGAGATCCTTGAAATGATTATTGAAAATGATATGTTATGATGTCATGATGTTATGTACAAGTATGAAAAGTAAGCAAGTGGTTATGTACAAATAGTCATATACACACAAAGCAGACAAGTCCTTAGGTTAGGCTTGCATGGAGTTTGTAGGTAAGTACCCTCTTGAAGTTTAGTTGGCTCAACCTGTCCTATTAATAGTAATCGGGTTTTAGGGGATCTCAAATCACTGATCTTTCTTCATCGGGCATTATTTCAGCGCAAGCCTCTTTAATGGCGACCGAAATATCCCGAAAGTCTGATCTCAATGAGTGTAGCATCGAGTATCAACCAACTTCGAACTGCACCAAAGTCGGCTATCTTACTACTTCCTAATCGACAAGTTGTTCAATTAAGGTTCTAAATCCAGTTAGTGCTTCATGACACCACACAGCGGCCCCGTATTCTCCTTGACTACTCAAGGGCTATCGGTACCAACAAATGTGTCACACTAATGTAGCTATTTCTTTGACCGTGTCGGTATACCCCACACAATTTCCATAATCTATTGCTACTTACCTAAAAGGTGCCTCAGATCCGGGTTGAGGATCAAAACAAACCCAAACAAGAAACCAATATAAAGCAAGCAAGTCAAACAAGGAAAGCAAGTAAAAGTGATCTAGCCCTAAGGTAACCCCACTTTTAAGTAAATTCCCCAGCAGAGTCGCCAGTTCTATAATACAGTGGGAGAACTGACTTGGGTATTTTGCGTTTGATCGCAATTGTTGTGGATAGCAAGAGCCGTCGCCGACTTTTCTTTTATCCAATAAGAAAAGGTTGAAAAGAACAGGAAAAACCTTTCGAGGTTATTTCTTGAGTTCAGGGGGTAGGTTATGAAAATGGAAGGTATTAGCACCTTTTTCATTCGTAGTTATCCATGGGCTCTTAGTTGCTTGCTAGATCACTTGCTTTTATTTGAAAATGTGTTTGTGGCGTGGGTTTTGAAAGTATTTTTGAAAACGTATTTGTAATGGTTCTCGTTTCTATAAGAACGCGTACAAAGTGTTGTTTTGATAATAGTTCAAAAAGGTGTTTGTGGAAATGTGTTTTTGAAAGTGATTTTAAAAAAGTGCCTTTGTAATGGTTCACGTTTCTATAAGAACGTGTACAAAAAGCTTTGTCTTTTGAAAATGTTCCAAAATGAAAGTGTTGGTGTATAAAATGTTTTTGTTATGAGCAAGCGAGCAACTAGGAGCATCCTACCTACTCAAAAGGTCTTAATGTTATTTTCCTCCTCCTTTAGATGTTGCTATCTTACCATTGATTTGGTAAGAATCCCCATCATTGGATGTGAGGGGACGGGCGCGGGACGTTTGTATAGTCATAGAAGGCAACCTATGGGCCGTTTTAGCAATGTCGTCTAGGGACTAGATCGTTTACTGAAGGCAACATTGAGGGTCATCGAGGGACTACGATCTTTTAACGAGGGTCTTTGCTAAAATGCCTATATTTGAGGGACATGACTATTTCTCCGAGGCAACAAGTGAGATTACCTTAAGGGTGTATGTGTGTGAATAGTGTGTTTGATTTGCATGCATTTTGTCTTTGATTTTTATAGGTTATCTACTTGTTGTTTTTATATTGCCATACATCCTAATTACTAATATTTATATAAAAGTAATAAAAATGCAGGAAAAATAAATCCTACACTATTACGACCATATTGAATAGTGTGATACGGTGGGAGAACTGACTTGAGGTTTTGCGTTTGTTTTCGCAAATGTTTCGGTTGAGCAAGAGTCGCCACCGACTTTTTATTTTATCCTAAGGAAAGGTTAAAAAGCACAGGAAAAACCTTTGAGATGTTTTCTTGGGTTCGGGGAGTAGATTATAGAAAGGGAAGGTATTAGCACCCTTTCTATCCATGGTTATCCATGGGCTCTTAGTTACTTGCTTAGATCAACTTGCCTTGATTTTCAATTGTTTGAAATGGTGCTTTCAATTGTTTGAAATGGTGCTTTGTGTGTGGGTTTGAAAATGTTTTGAAAAGAGGCCAATGTGGTGGCAACCTTTGTAATGATCCATGTTGGGATGTATACAAAGGTGTATGTCTTTTGAAAAGTTTTCAATGTTTTTGAAAGTTGTTTTAAAAGTGTGTTGTGATGCGTGGTTTTGAAAAAATAGGCAAGTGTTTTTGTTTTGCAAGTTGGCAAGTAACCAAGAGCTATCTACCCTAAATTTCTCAAAGATCTTTGCTATGTTTTAACCCTTTTAACAATTTTGTTCCACCATTGTATTTGGTGGACAATCTTGTGTTAGGATGTGAACGGGATGGGCGCGGGTCATCGTTTAGACCATGATTGTAATGGTGCCAAGTATCTTTGGGAAATTTTTCCTTTAAGGGACTTGATCATCTTTAGGCAACTTTTGAAAGCGTCATCGAGGGACTATGATCATTTGAATTTGTTTTGTTTTGCCAAAGATACCTAACATGCAATATGGCCCATTATTGAAGGCAACAAGTGGAGTAACCCTAGGGGTGCAAGTGTGATTGGTGTTGTTCATTTTAATGCTTTGTTATTGTTGTACCCCAAAATTTGCCCTCCCATATTCTTCAAAATTTGCTAAGTCAAAGCTTCAAAATCTCCCCAAGGGTTGCACAGATCAAGGGCCTCCTAAACAGTCAAAATTAGGGTTTTGGTTCTGACAAAGAAAATGAAGTTTCCAAGGGTTCAATCAAGTCCCACATGCCTACAAACATGGTCAAGCATCCTCATACCAAGTTTCAAGACTTACAGCACAAAATTGCACAGTCAAAAACCCTAATTGCACTACAGTCAACTGTAGGGGCAAAATGGTCATTTGACAGTCAAAAGTCCAAATTTTTGGTCAACATCTCATTTTGAAGCCACAAACATCATTTGATCAATGCTTGATCATGATTCTCAAAACTTGGCTCAAAAATCATCAAGATGCAAAAGTTTCCATATTTGGACAGTTGAAAAAGTCAACTGTAACTTGACCAGGGCATAACTTTCACATGGATTATCAGAAAAATTCCATCCAAATCTCATTTTGAAGAGAAATACATTTCCTACAACTCCTCTTCATACTTCAAGTCCAAGAAATGCTCTCACAAAAAGTTATCAATTTCAACATTATAGGTCATTTTCAAAAGTCAACAAAAAGGGACTTTAAGTCAAAGGCCATAACTTGAGATTGGTAAATAAAAATGACGTGGGACCAAAGACATTGGTTATAGGACTCAAATACCTTTCCAAAATGTCCAAGAACATGAGCAAAGCTTAAACATTGAGCAAGATATGCCTTGCGGAAGTTGGGAAATTTTTGGATATTTTGAAAAGTCAACATTGATTCAAATGACCTAAAAATGCTAATGGACCTCTTTTTCTTCCACAATTCATCATCCAAGGCATGTGCACGACCATTTGGCCCAAAGGGAAGTTTTTATCATTTTTTTATTTATTTATTTGGATTTTTAATTATTAATAATTCATTTAATTTAAATAAATAGGTGAAAAATACTAAACATAATGTTTTAAATCTTTTTGTGCATAAAATATCTCCAAGATTTCGTGAAAATCAGGTTAGGAAAGAATCAAAGGTGATTGGATATGATTGAAGCCAAAATAGCATGAAAAAGATTTGGAAAATTATGGCATAAAAATCAAATATTGATTCCTTCAATTCATGGATTTTTTGATCAAATTCTCAACCCTAATCCTTCCATACATAAGTGCAAAGCAAACCCTCGTGCCCATGATCTCCCAGCTGCGCCATAGACCAAGAAACACACTTGAGTTTTTTGCCTAAAAGTTGAAAACTGAAAACTAGGTTTTAGGGTTTTTCAAGATCAAACAACTATTCCATTGGCTTGCTGAGACTTCAAGGAAGGGATTTGGATCAAAACCATAAGCTCTAACACCAAGAAACGTGAGAATAATCGTTCCCTGTACAGAAAATTTTTCATATGCTTGCATCATGATTCATGGGTTTTTAATACTTTTTAATGTTTGATTTATGTTTCTTGATTGATTCTGAAGCTAACCCAGTTGTTTGATTGCATTTTTATCACCCATACGCGATTTCACCATTGAAGGATATTAGGGTTCTTCAGCTTTCGAATTAGGGGTTTTTGAATATGGTAAAATTAGAACCTCATAATGCCACGAATGGATTCAGCGTGCTTGGACGATTATAAAGCCACCCTCGCGCTCAATTTATGAGCTACCACGAGCTAATCGCTATTTTGAAATATGGAGTATATAGGAACGGTTCAAAACCGTTGCTAACCTTTTTCTGTTTCAGGCACAAAGGAAGAAGAAGGGTATGTGGCAAGCGGTGACTGGTTCATTCGAATTTCGCGCTAAATTTCCCACTGACCATTGTTTTTATGTTATATTATTTGTTTCATATTATATAATCAAAGCGCGTTGGATAGCTCAGTGGTGAAGCGTAGCATTGGTAATCTTCATGACCTGGGTTCGAGCCCCAGGTCCCCACTCTCTTTCAATATTTTTTCTATAAGTCTAATCCCATGCAGATTATGCCTTGAAGACCACCATGCATCTCTCAAATCCAGCTTGCCACTTGGCCAATCTCACCAATCCAAGGGATCAGATCTGAAGAGCATGGTAAACCTCAGTCAACGCACTTACACGCATCCTGAAAAGTCCACAAGGCCAGGGACAATTGGGCCCAAATTGCTAAGCAAAAACCTCCTATTTGGGGACAGACCCCCCTAGGTTTGCAATATTCTTTTCATTATTTTTTTATTTTGATTCAATTATTTCTTTTATTTATTAATTCCTTTAATTTAATATTTTTATAAAAAACATAAAAAACAATAAAAATCAGGAAAAACGCAAAAATAAGTATTTTTATTTAATGTTATTTTTTTGTAAATAAATTGCATTAATTAATTTTAGTTTTTAAATCTAGGATTAATCTTAATATTTTTTCAATAAAACTTAAAATTTGTAGAATTAGGGTTTGCATCAATTTTTATCCTTTTTTTTCTTTTCTTTTCACTAATAATTAAATATTTCCTATTATTTTTATAAATCAAAATTGCATGTAAATAATTAGGTTAATTTAGGTTTAACTTTAATACTTTCTTAATAAACTAAAAAACAATTAGAATTAGGGTTAGCATTTTAATTTCAATTAATCTTTCTCATTAAAACCATAAATGCAAAAAACATCAAAAAACAATTTCTTTTTCATTTTAATTTAATTAATTTAACAATTTAATTTCATTTTAATTTACTTAATTTAACAATTTAATTTAATTCCATTAAAAAGGGTCCAACGCCCTCGTTTCCAGTTTAATTCAATTCGCGTATTTATTTCTTTCTCTTTTAATATTTATGTACCTCTCCCAAAGCCGTGTAATATATTTCTCGCACTTTACTTTCTTTATTTTCTGTCAAACCGGGTCCTGGAAATTTTGGCGATGTGGACCCGCGCCTTTTGTAATAGTTTAGAACTTTACCTTTCTCGCACTTTTAACTGTTAAATAAATGCATGCAAGAATGAATGGCCTAAAATAAAAAAAACAAACGCGTAGATCACTTTGACATGACAAGACAAAAATAAACGAATCTGACACACAAATCACACACCACCCCTAGGGTACGCCTCACTGTTGCCTTGCCTCGAAAGGTGATCGTCGAGTAGAGGACGTCTTAGTAAGTCCTCATGATCCGGGAACCTGGCATGAGGGTAGCTTCTAAGGTGTCTTCCCATTGCTCTGGTGATCACCATGTCCCGAACCTCGAATTGACCCGAACACCTCCAACGGTGGTGCTACCTACCTCTCAATGGTGGGATGGCACTACTTCAAGCACATTTACACAGACGAATTCCTTAGGGTAGGTAGACGACTCTAGATACTTGCTCTAATTTCAAAACAATCAAAACTCTTTTCACACCGACACTTTCAAAAAGCTTTCAAAACAATTTTTCAAACACTCTTGAGGACTGATACAAGAGTCGATCTGAAATCTTTAAACGAAACTTTTTTCAAACCCACCCACACTTGAAAAGCAAACAAACAATTTTGAAAACACAAATGAGCAAGTATCTAAGAGCCCATGGATAACCATGGATAGAAAGGGTGCTAACACCTTCCCTTTCTATAACCTACCTCTCGAACCGAGAGCAATCTCTTTAAGGAATTTTTCTGTGCTTTTGTCCTTTCCATTTGGAGAAAATAAAAGACGGTGGCGACTCTTGCTTCCGCGACATTTCGCGAACCAGCGTTAAACAGTCAGTTCCAGATCCACCGATCACAGTTATCTTTGAATTAGGCCAAGCTATTGTTTGGTTGATTTTTTGCATACAAACCCTAAGTCTATCATGGCATATTTAGAAAGCTTTTAAAATGCGGAATTTAAAGGTCCTAAATTATTACAACACAAATTATGGGATGGGTGGTACAAATGTTCAAATGGGGGATATTTTAGCAAGAAATTAAAACCTAAGCTATTACATCCAAATTGAATATACAAGTTATTTAATTGCACAATAATTAAATAAAATAAAATAAATATGCAAGATGCAAAAAAAATGATTTTTATATGTATGTAAAAGTATTTTTTATGTGTCAAATAAACAAAAATAAAAAGGATTAATTTTTGGGTATTTTTATGTTTTTAGGGCAAACCCTAATTTACTAAATAAAAATGTGTTTATTATTTAATATATACAATATTTATTAATTATGTACAAAAAATAAATAAAAAGGAAGTATATTGTAAAAAAGTGATTTTTTAAGTTAAATATTAATAAAAATAAAAATGTATTATTTTTATGTTTTTTCCCTAAATATTCTAATAAATATAGATAAGTATTTATATTATTTACTAAATATATTAAATATGTACAAAAATAAAATATTTAATATTTACAAAAAAAATATATTTTTTAGAAAATGTTTTCAAAAGATAAAATAAAATAAAATCAGAAAATAGAATGTATTTTGTATTTATTTTGGTATTTTAAATAAGAGTATATTTATGTTTATTTACATATAAAACTAAATGAAACAAAATAAATATCAAATAAAATGCAAAAAATGTGAGAAAAATATTTTTAATATTTTTTATGCTTTGACAAAAATAAACAAGTCAGAAACAAAAATCAAAAGTCAAAAATAATGAAAATAAAACACAATGGGCCAAGGGGGTGCATGTGTAAAAAGATGGTGCAAATAGAAAAAAGAAACAAGCCCAGCCCAAAGCAAGCTTGTCTTCAACCTCCAGACAGTTTCAAATGAAAAAACACGCACTTCCTTCCATCCCTGTTATCTCTTGATTCCTTGACTTTTAACAAAAACTTACAACGCAAACATTATAGAGCATCATGTCACGAGTTCATACATATAAAAAACTTGATCTAACTCTCAGAAATGAGAGAGAATTTCTTCTCCCCCAATTTCTGACCTAACTTTTTGCCAATGTTCAAGTCTTAAATTCTCTCTGCATATGCAATATAAATGGAAAGTGAGGATATGGGTGGCTTCAGGGACATGAGTATGACACTTTTCATTCATAAACCTAAACCTAACTCTTCCTAGATTGAGAGGTAGAAGTCCATGAACTTACCTGTTCAGCTTGGATCGTGTATGACAATGGAGGCACTTTCAAGGCAATGTGAGGACTTGTACAGCTTGCTTGAAGTTCAGGGATGCTTCTCTAATGCTTGGTGTGCTTTGAATCTTGCTGAATCACTCCATGGAAGTCAACCTGCAAGAGAGAAAAATGAAAATGGTAAACTATGCTATGGCTGTTACAGTTCCAGTTCAATGCTTGGAATAGTTTGTATGGATGTTATGGAAGGTGTATGAAGTGGTTTGGATGAAAATGCACGATGGAAATGAGTTGTGCCACTCAAACTGCAGGGATGCCCTGTTTTGTGCAGCAAAATGGTGTTTTGATGTTTAGGGAGGTATTGAAGGTAGTTGGCTCGTGTTTCAGGTCAGTTGAGGAGTATGGAATGTATGGAGAAAGTTTGCTTAAGCTTGTTCTTGCAGCAATGTGAGATGTGATCAGTTATGCAATGTTTCTTCTATCTTAAGCAAAGTTTGTCAACCTGGTTTCTAGGCTACCACAGGCCCCTCAAGTATGCTGCACAAATCACTCTTGATCAGTGGACTTTTCTCATGAACTTGTGCCTCAAAGATCTGCATTGTACCTTATAGATTGTAAACTTGACATAAAGTTCACCTTTTCAAAAATGGCTAAGTTACTTTTTCTAATTATGGATTAAATTGGCATGTAATGGTTAAACACATAAGATAAGGCTTGAACACAAAGGATTTGCATTAAATTATTGAGTGTGGATGAGATAAAAGGCCTGTAATGTAGCTTGCACATGCTGAGTTCAAAAATGCCTAAGTTATGAACATGAAAATGGCCATGAACAAAGTGACTTTTGCCCATATTGACAAATTCGATTCTCCCTAACCACAAGGGTGTTTGAGGAGTTCTTTGACATTTTGGAAAGCTTGGAATGTGTACTACAATCCATCTTTGTAATGTAAGTTGAGATTCTAAGTGGAAGCATGTGAAAAGTGGCCATGAAGTTAGGCAAAAATCCTGCCTAAAATAGGTCAAAAATTTTCTAAGTTAAGAATGTTTTGCACCCTTGTTCCAAAAATCATAACTTGAGCTACAAGATTCTTTTGAGGAAACTTTGTGGATCAAAGTTGTAGATTTTGAAATAGACTACAACTTTCATGTTTTGAGTTTGGCTTGAATCCATTTGAATCTTGATGAGAAAATGGGACAAAGTTAGGAAAAAAATTAGGGATTTTCATAACTTAGAAAAATTCTAAGTTATGAAAATTCTTCATTTCAAACCCTAATTTGCAATTTTTGATTTCTTGATGAACAAGTTTCATAATTTGACATGTCTTGATGAAAAATGAATCTTGGCACTTGATTTTGACCAAAAAGTCAAAGTTTGACTTTTCAGTATACAGTCAAATTTTGCTCAGTTGACTGGAAAATTCATTTGTCAATCTTATGCATTTGGGATCTTTTGAACTTGTTGAACATGTCAAGACAATGCCATTGAGTCCTTGAGTCCATATGTGAGCTTGGTTTGCCATTGGCTAGGTCAAACAGTCAAAAATTGCCTTTGTGCAGTCAAAACCCTAAAAATGACCATTTTGCCCTTTTGGTGATCTGATCAAATTTCTTGTGGATTTGTGATCCAAACTTGATCAAATGGTTCATATGAGTTCATAATGTTGATGATGGTCAAAAATCATGAGGTTTGACTGTCAATTGACAATAGTTGACTTTTTCCCCAATACAACTGATTTCTAGGTCAACTGTCCAATTGACTGGGCAAAGATTGGAATCAAGGCTTGAAACTTGGTATGGATAAACTTGTGAGTCTAATATGAAGCATGGAAGTCACTTTGGGCCTTTTGGGTCAAAACATCTTTGTACAAACTCAAACCCTAATTTGGGTCAACAGTGCAAGGATGGGTCTTGAGCAGAGTAAACCCTAACTTGTTCTTGAGCTCCAAGGGTCTTGTGATGAGAAAATGTTGAGGAAATGGGAGGGCAAATTTTGGGGTACAATAGTTGCCCCTGTTCAATCTTCTTGAATCTGAAGAGTTAGATTGGCAGTTTTGCCTTTCGCGACTCGAAGGTAAAAGGAGATTGGACACTAGAGTGCCCGGAAATTTGCACTCGCATGCTGGAGTATCAGCAATGTGATGGAGGGAATGGGCTTATAGATGCCATTTGGAGAGTGGATGGATAGGAGGATGGGCTTATAGATTCCATCTGGAGGTGTGACAGAACCTTGTCGGGAATGGGCTTATAGATGCCATTTGGAAGCGTTGATCGCGTAAGAGATTCCTTAGCGAGAACTTGCGTACTTTGAGAAAGGAAGATGTTTCCTGGCCTGTTACAGGTGTTGATCTTCAAATTCTTCATGCAGATATGCCCTGGCTAGATACAGGAGTCGAATCCACAATTAGTTGCTCACAGATGTGCCCTGGCTAGATACAGGAATCGAATCTGGAACTTCAAAAGGTTGTTTACAAACGTGCCCTGGCTGGATACAGGTATTTAATCTCTAAACTGTTCATGTTGACGTGCCCTGGCTAGATACAGGTATCGAATCTACAATTAAATACTCACAGATATGCCCTGGCTGGATAGAGGAATCAAATCCGGAATTAGTCGTCTACAGATGTGCCCTGGCTGGATACAGGTATCGAATCTGGAATTTGCAAAAGGTTGGTAGAGATAGCTTTCCTGGCTGGATACAGGTGTTGATCTCTGACCTGAGAATGAAAGATAATTTCCTGGCCTGTTACAGGGGTTGATCTTCAAACTCTTCATGCAGATATGCCCTGGCTAGATACAGGTATCGAATCTACAATCAATCACTCACAGATGTGCCCTGGCTAGATGCAGGAATCGAATCTGGAATTGCGATAGTTGATAGTAATCATCTTTGGATTGACCTTTTCCTGAAAAGGCAAGTCATTAGTTGCATGCAATGTCATGATGTATGAAATGCATGATGTCATGATGCTCAAAATGAGATAGTGTTGTATGCACTTTATCATGTATGTAAGCAAGATGTATGAAATGTCAAATGTCTATGAATGTATTTTCGTCTGGGAAAATAAATCCTTGACGAATGCCGGGAGCTTGTTAAATCCTGGGCTGATGTTTGAAGAGTAGAGTTCTTCGTTTCCGCTGGGGATGATGGTTGCAAGAATAAACGGGTAGGAGAAAATGACTCCGTTGGGGAATAAACTTGTTGGAGAGATTACTCTGAGGGGAATAAAATAGGTGAAGAGGTTACTCTGCGGGGTATTACTCTGTGGGAAGAGATACTTCGTTGAGGTTTTGATGAGAACTTCGCTGGGGATTCCACTGAGAAGTTATGTTGGGGAATTTGATGAACTCCGCTGGGGATAGGAAGAAATTCGCCGAGGACGAACTTTCCGTGGTAATTAGCTGAGGATAACCCAGTTATACCCTGGTGGGGAAATAACCTTTGAATGACGCCGGGGAGATGCGTTCGTACTCTGCAGGGGATAAGCTTCCAAAATCTACTGGGGATAAGCTTCCCGGATCTACTGGGGAGGATGATTCAACTTTCCTGGGGAAACTTTTCAGACTGTACTGGGGGAATGGCTCCACTGGGATGTCTGTATTCCGCCGGGGAACAGTCTTATGCTAAGACTGCCGGGGATGCTTGTTGAGGAATGTCTATACTCCGCTGGGGAATGTTGAGATCTTTTGGGGATACCCAATTTCCTAAGGCCGACAGTAGATTAACTCTGCTTGGGGAGAGTATCGCTGACTTGCTAGGGGAATATTGTGCCTTTTCAGGGCTGCTGGGAGACCAACTCTTCCCGGAGAGAGTATTGTTGAATCTTGTCTTACTCTATGGGGAGTTGAGGTGACTTGGTTACGTTCTTCAGCTGAACTTACCTTGGTACCTCGGTGGACAGAGCAACTAGATCGCTCAGACATTTCTAAATTGCCGATGTTTCTGATGTCATCTGTAATTAATCCTTTGTTTTGCATGCAACTATTCATGATTAGTAATTAATGTCAAATGCATATATCAAAAATGAACATTGGACGTTCTTCACAAAACAAAACAGAAAAAGGAAAAACAAATGGATAATTTGTCTGAAAAATTGAACTTGTATTGATTTTAAAATTTGCCTGTAAATAGGCGTTTTATGTACAGGAGGCTGACGTCCTAGTAAGAGAACGTCGTCGAGCAAAATAGAGTTTATACAATTTTGTGAAAAGGAAACAAAACAACTATGTGAAAAATAATCCCATTGGGTTCCAACTCTGCTATCGCCTTTATGTCTTCAAGCGTCTCATCACTCTGCTGCTTAGTTGAAGATGAAGCTGATTGATCGATGCCGAAGTCTGATAGTTGATGCCGAATTCTGATAGTTGATGCTGAATTCTGGATGCAAGGTGATCCAATGAGACATAGTATTACGCTTTATCCCTAACTTTTGCCTGGACCGCCCTTTCGGGTTTTCAGTCCACCGGGATACCCATTTTTTCCCAAGCCGCCTTTTCAGGTTTTCGACTTGCCGGGTGTACAGATTTTTTTCATTTCATCCCTTATTTTTTTCCCGAACCCTTTTGGTTCACCGGGAAGCCCTTATTTTTGCCTAGGTGTGTCAACCTAGCGGGTCTTTAGCTCATGCGTAGTATCTTTTTACTATGTCTGCATTGGCGGGGTGAGGAAGGTCGTCACCATCCATGGTGGTTAGAATCATAGCTCCTCCTGAGAAGATATGTTTAACTACAAATGGCCCTTCATACGTAGGAGTCCATTTGCCCCTGGGATCACTTTGAGGAAAAATGATGCGCTTAATTACCAGGTCTCCGACTTGATACTCTTGTCGTCTGACTTTCTTGTTAAATGCCCTGATCATCCGTTTTTGGTACGTCTGACCATGACAAATAGCGGTGAGTCTCTTTTCGTCAATTAGGTTTAATTGATCAAGCCGAGTCTGGATCCAGTCATCTTCGCTCAAATCTGCATCCTTCATTATCCGGAGAGAGGGTATCTGGACTTCAATAGGGAAGACTTCCTCCATGCCATAGACTAGGGAAAAGGGAGTTTCCCCTGTTGACGTTCGTGCTGAGGTACGGTACCCATCAAGAGAAAACGGTAACATCTCGTGCCAATCTTTGTAGGTCACTGTCATCTTCTGCACAATCTTCTTGATATTCTTATTTGCTGCTTATACAGCCCCATTCATCTTCGGCCGGTAGGGAGAAGAGTTGTGGTGTTGTATCTTGAATTGCTCGCAGAGCTCAGTGATCATCTTGTTGTTAAGATTGGTACCATTGTCCGTAATGATCCTCTCAGGTACACCGTATCGACAGATCAGGTTGTGCCGGATGAACCGTGCCACGACGTTCTTGGTTACCGTAGCGTAGGAGGCTGCTTCAACCCACTTTGTGAAGTAATCAATTGCTACTAGGATGAAGCGATGCTCGTTGGATGCTGTAGGTCGGATTTCACCGATCATATCAATGCCCCATATTGCAAAAGGCCAAGGTGCTGTCAAGATGTTTAGAGGAACCGGAGGAATGTGCACCTTATCAGCATAGATCTGGCATTTATGACAAGTTCGAGAATGCTGATAACAGTCGGCTTCCATTGTGGACCAGAAATACCCTGCCCGAAGGATTTTCTTTTCCATGGTATATCCACTGGAATGTGTTCCGAAGGTACCTTCATGCAGCTCCGCCATGATCTTTTCTGCTTCAGTCTTATCCACATAATGCAGTAGGGTCGAGTCATGGTTTCGTTTGTACAGAATGTCGTTGCTGAGGAAGAACTTTGCCGCAAACCTTCTCAAGAACTTCTTGTCATTAACAGATGCGCCTTCGGGGTATTCTTGAGCTTCTAGGTACCTCTTCACTTCATGATACCAGGGTTTTTCAGTTACCTCTTCAGCCTCAAGATCACAGCAATATGCAGGTTCATCCAATTTCCAGATAATGATCCGGGGAGCCTCATTGTCCCATTTGACTTTGAACATGGAAGACATCGTAGCTAGTGCGTCTGCTAACTGATTCTCCTCTCTTGGGAAATGTTCAAAGGTTATCTCCTCGAAGTGGGGAAGCAATGTCAGCACATACTCCTTGTAAGGAATAAGATTTGGGTGTTTCGTATCCCACTCGCCTTTAACCTGATTGATCACGAGAGCGGAATCTCCGAAGACACTCAGAAACTTGATCCTTAAGTCAATTGCAGCTTGAAGACCCATGATACATGCCTCATACTCCGCCATGTTGTTGGTGCAGTTGAAACATAACCGGGCGGTAAGTGGAGTATGAGTGCCTTTAGGGGATATGATCACAACGCCGATACCATTACCCAAAGCGTTCGAGGCTCCGTCAAAGTGCATAGACCATCGGGATCCTTCCTCAGGTCCTTCATCCGTTCCAGGTACTTCACAATCAGTCACTACCATGATATCCTCGTCTGGAAATTCAAAGTTCATCGACTGGTAATCATCCACTGCCTGGTGTGCCAAATGGTCTGCCAATACGCTTCCCTTGATTTCTTTTTGAGTTGTGTACTGGATGTCATATTCTGTTAAGATCATCTGCCATCTTGCTATTCTTCCAGACAGAGCAGGCTTTTCAAATATGTACTTGATTGGATCCATTTTTGAAATCAACAGAGTAGTGTGAGTCAACATATACTGTCTCAGCCGGCGAGCAGCCCACACCAGAGCGCAGCAAGTTTTCTCGAGCAGTGAGTACCGGGTCTCACAGTCGGTAAACTTTTTGCTCAGGTAATAAATGGCGTGTTCTTTTCGGCCAGACTCATCATGCTGTCCCAGCACACACCCCATTGAGTTGTCAAGTACTGTCAAGTATAAGATTAGAGGTCTCCCTTCAACCGGTGGCATAAGAATGGGTGGTTCTTGGAGATACTCTTTGATCTTTTCGAAAGCGGCCTGACATTCATTGTTCCAACGTACTACTTGATCTTTCTTCAGCAGCTTGAAGATTGGTTCACAGGTAGCAGTTAGATGCGAGATGAATCGGGCAATGTAGTTCAACCGTCCCAGAAAGCCTCTGACTTCTTTCTCTGTCTTGGGAGTTGGCATCTCTTGTATGGCTTTCACCTTGGAAGGGTCCACTTGAATACCTTTGTCGCTTACGATGAAGCCTAGAAATTTTCCAGATCTCACCCCAAAGGTGCATTTGTTTGGGTTCAACCTCAGCTTGTACAACTTCAGACGGTCAAATAGCTTCCATAGGTGGTCAAGGTGTTCCTCCTCAGTTTGGGACCTTGCAATAATATCGTCGATGCATACTTCTATCTCATGGTAGATCATGTCATGAAATAAAGCAACCATGGCACGTTGGTAGGTTGCCCCAGCATTTTTCAACCCAAAAGGCATGACTTTGTAGCAAAAGGTGCCCCACTGAGTAACAAAAGTGGTTTTCTCCATGTCTTCAGGAGCCATCTTGATCTGGTTATAACCGGAGAAGCCGTTCATGAAGGAGAAAACTTTATGCTGAGCAGTATTATCAACCAGAACATCGATATGAGGCAGAGGGAAATCATCCTTAGGGTTGGCCCTGTTCAAATCCCTATAATCAACACACATTCGGACCTTACCATCCTTCTTCGGCACTGGAACCACGTTGGCAATCCACTGAGGGTAAGAAGTTACTGCTAGAAATCCGGCATCAAATTGTTTCATAACCTCAACTTTGATTTTCTCGGACATTTCTGGACGCATACGGCAGACCTTCTGTTTTACCGGAGGGCAGTCTTCCTTGGTAGGCAGGTGATGAACCACAATGTCGGTATCCAACCCAGGCATGTCTTCGTAAGACCAGGAAAATATTTCCACATAATCATGCAGCATCTGAATCAATCGTTGCTTCACACTGAGCTCTAGATTGGCACCGATCTTGACTTCCTTTATGTCTGTCTCAGTACCCAGATTTACCGTTTCCAGTGGCTCTTCATGTGGCTGAATGGCCCTCTCTTCCTGGAGTAGCAGTCTTGCAAGTTCACCAGGCACTTCGCAATCATATTCACCTTCGTCTTCGGCTAAGTTGATCGGATTTTCGAAGTCATAACTGGCAGTAGCAGAGTCGTTACCAGTGAGATCCAGAGTGGATTGGAACCTGTATAAGTGAGTGTGTGTAAATATAGCTGTTTTGCAATATATGATAAAGAAAGAAAAGGAGCACAAGATTTTGAAATGCAACAAACGTCCAATGTTTTTATTGATGATATATGAAAATGACACACAAAAGCCCTCACAAATGAAGCCGCGGTGCCCCGGGTAGGACACCGAGCCATAAAAGTTTCAACATATTATTTGTTACAAATTGAAAACAAAAGAGTTCATTACTGAGTGACAAAAGTAATAGGTGTGAAGTCTTTGGCAGTCCAGTTGCTTGGTCCACTATCAGTTGTTGGGTAGATCCAACTGTCGAATTCAGATTCCTCTACGTCGTCTTCAATAGCATTCACTCCCGGGTTGGTGATGAACACAGGAGGTTTTCCAATCCTTGCTTTGCGAACAGCCCTCTGAGCCTCTGCAGTGAAACCTAGACCAAACTTGTCAGTCTTTGGAGTGAAGTCAGGAAGTCGGCCCCAGTTTGCGCACTCACCCTTCTTAATCACAGCCCGGGCATCCTTTAAGGAAGCCATCTTCAAAGGAGGGTCTTCAATCACAGTTTCAGCTGATGCCAGTGTCTGAGGCACCTCTTCAAAGTGCTGGAATGGAGTCTCAATGAATTCCCCATCCATCTCTATGTACCGGAACGAGTTTAGGTGGCTGACCATATATTCTTCCTCCCCCTGAACTGTAACAATTTTCCCTCTAACCGGGTACTTAAGCTTCTGATGTAGTGTGGAGGTCACAGCTCCAGCCTTGTGGATCAATGGACGACCCAGCAAACAGGAATAGGATAGTCGGATATCCATCACATAGAAAGTAGAATCAAAAACTTGAGAACCAACCCTGATTGGAATGTCAACTTCCCCATGTACCATCCTTTTCGAACCGTCAAAGGCTCGTACAACAATGTTACTGGGCTTGAGCTCCAGACCCTCACAATCCAACCTGTTTAGGGCCTTCTTGGGCAATACATTCAATGAAGAACCGGTGTCTACCAACACATGGGCAAGAGTAGTGCCCCTGCATTCAATGGAGACATGCAGGGCGTCATTATGGTTTTTTCCTTTTGCAGTCAGATCAGCGTCAGAAAAGCCCAACCCATTATCAGCAGTCAAGTTGGCCACACAATCAGTAAATTGATCAGCAGACGTTTCTTGTGGCACATGGGCCATCTTCAGGAAGGAGATCAGGGCCTTGGCATGGGCCTCTGAACACAACAACAGTGATAGCATAGAAATCTTTGACGGGGTGTGCCCCAACTGCTCAACTACATTGAAATCACTTTTCTTGATAATCTTGAGAATTTCTTCCATCTCTTGCTGGGAAGCTTCAACATTGGTTGTCTTCGGTGCCTCCGTCAGGGCAGGCAAATCAGTAGCAATCCCTTTGCCCCGAGCATCAGAGGACTCGGCAGCAGGGGTAGAAACAGGAACTTGATTAGGAAGGGGAACAGACACACTTGCATGTGTGATGATAAGAAGTTTCTGAATAGCTGGTGGCGCAATATCTGGCGAGAACAGCCTACCACTGCGAGTAATTTTGGCAGGCCCGGTGATGTTACTGACGCCGATACTTGTATCAAACTCTTGTTTTATTCCAAGAACATAAACGTCTGCCCCATAGTGCCATGGGACAGCTTTGTCGGATGTATAGGGGAGAGGCCCTGGAACAGTGATGATGATAGGAGCAATCTTCTGAGTGGACATGATTTTGACAGGCTTCTTTGAAGGAGCCTTAGGAGGTTTGTTGAAAATAGTGACAATAGAAACTTCTTCAGCAGGGACAGCAGGAACGGCAATCTTCTCGAACAAGATTTCTTTGCTATCCATCAGGCTTTGGATACCTGATTTCAGCAAAGGACAACCAGCAGGTGAAATAGCACATAGAAGGCAACCTTTACCACAACCCGGAAATAAACCGGCTAGCAACAGGTTCCTTTTGACAGTCGATAACAGAGTAACAATCTCTTCCATGGAGGCTACATACCGGTCTTCTTCCACAGCATTCACTCCATGTTGGGGCATGGGAGCAGTCACAACATTGGGCCTTTCGGGCGCCTCAAACTGTATTTCTTTGGCATCAATAAGGTCCTGAACCTTATTCCTCAGAGCCCAGCAATCGTCCGTAGTATGCCCCGGGCTATCAGAGTGATAAGTGCAATGGGCGTTGGGGTTGTACTTTGGAGAAGCTGTGTTCACCACCTTCGGAGCTTCTTTGACAGTTACCAGATTGGTTGACAGTAGTTGCGGCAAAATCTGAGACAGGGTCATGCTGAGCCGAGTGTACTGCCTTTTGGGCCTCTCACCCCTTGGTTGGTTAAACTGCTGAGGAGCAGCAACAGGCTTTGAAATTACCAATGCATTGACAGCTTGGCGGCGTTCCGGTTTAACTTGTCTTCTGGGACCATAAACAGCACTGGCCTCCTTCTTGAAGGGCTTCTTTCAGTACTCGCGGAGGCACCTTTCTGTATCTTCCCTGACTTGATACCAGCTTCTATCCTCTCACCAGTCAAGATCAAATCTGTAAACCCAGCAGAAGAATTACCAATCAGATGGTTGAAGAATGGACCGGAAAGGGCCCCCAGGAACATGTCAACAAGTTCACGGTCAGTCAGCGGTGGTTGCACCCTACCAGCCAAGTCTCTCCACTTTTGCGCATACTCCTTGAATCCTTCGCCCGTTCCCAGTGACATACCCTGAAGTTGGGTACGCGTGGGAGCGAGGTCAGAATTGTACTGATACTGTTTATAAAATGCGGTGGCCAAGTCTTCCCAGTTTCGGATACTGGCCCCATCCAGCTGATAGAACCACTCGAGTTGAGCCCCTGAAAGGGTATCCTGAAAGAAATGGATCCAAAGGTTCTTGTCTGCAGTGTAAGGTTGGATCTTCCTTACATATGATCTGAGATGCATCCTCGGGCAGGACACCCCGTCATATCTTGCAAAAACTGGCACTTTGAACTTCGGGGGGATCATAATTCCAGCAACTAATCCCAAATCTTCGAAATCTAAGTCGGGAACTCTCTGCAGCTCCATAGCTGCCAACCTGTCTTCCAAGCCTTTGTACTTATCATCGGCGGGCGGGTATTGTTGCTCAGAGTAGTCTTCGTCTTCTTCAGCCTCTCCTTCTTCAGCTTCGGATTCGGAAGGTACCGCAGCCGCATTCCCTTTACTGGTTCCCTCTTCAGATGTAGGGGGAAATTCAAGCACTCTTTTGGCTTCACCCTCAAACCTTCTTCCTAGGGTAGCCACCCCGATTCTTTTCTTCTTCTTTTTCACTTGCTCTTTGTTCCCAAGCAGGGCCTTTAGATCCTCCTGACCCTTAGCCAAGGTCATCAGGAGCTGTTGAAACTGTGAGTTTTGAGACTGCAAGTCCTTGACCGTTTGTTCGAGATCCATCTTACTGAAATAAACAGCAGAAAGATAAGGAAACCCGGTGTGGAGACCTGCTTATGCGTATGATGAATGATATGCTTATGTATGCAATGCATTCAAGGATTTAGCAAATTCAAAATTGTTGCAAACAAAAAGAACGCACGTCATATTAATAAGAAGAAATTTGTCAATACATAAATGCCCCATGGGCCAAATATTACAAAAAAACTTCTCAAGGTAAAAAGACGTTGCGCATCCTCTTTGGTGCGATGTAGGTGTTGAGGGTCTCTTCCTCATGGAGTTGGCGGGTAAGCTCCAAAACCTTCTTCTCATTGGCGTAGAAGTTGGCTTCAAAAGTGTTTTGTTCCTCCTTGAGTTGGATCCAACTCTTCTGCATCTCCTCCCACGATGTAGGCATGTCAGGATATAGGATGGTGTAGGGAACCTCTCCTTCCTTAACGGGCTCTTTAATCACAGGGAGAACATGAGGATAATGCATCATTAGACTCTGGGCTCGGGTTCGTACCCACTTGAGATAAGGCTCAAGAGGGATGGAGTTCTTGTGCCCCAGTGTCTTGTTGTCTACCTTGTTAGGCATCCTCCAAGCTCTGATGAATCTTTGGCGAAGTCCTTGCGCATCGTTGTCGAAGTCAAAAACTAGGTCAGGAATCAACATGTCGTGAGGGCCATCCCTCCTTGCATATCCAAATTGTCTCAAAGCTAGACAAGGGTTGTAGGTAATTCCTCCTCTAATGCCAAGTAATGGAACATTAGGGAACTCTCCACAATGATCGACGATGATGACATTTTCTCTGGACCGAGAATACCAATGTACATCAGAGTGAGTGAGGGTCATCAACCGTTGTGACCACCTTAAACCTTGGTCATTCTTCAAGACAGATTGTGGAAGGTGCGAAATAAACCACCTTGCAAGGAGAGGAGTACATCACATGAGAACACCCCTCTTTCTCATTGTTCGTGTGTAAAATGAGTGAAGAATGTCCCCAAGCAATGTTGGTATTGGATTTCTGGATAAGAAGATTTTGACGGCGTTGACATCTATAAGCTGGTCAGGATTTGGGAACAAGACCAACCCATAAATGAGGAGTGCTACAATTTCTTCAAAGGCTTGTAGGTCCAATGAATTCCAACACTCTTGTTCCTTCTCAAACAATAATTTTGCCAAGAAGCCTTTGACACCGCTTCTAGTTTCCCAATGCCCCTTGATGTCTGATGGTTGCAAGTGTAGTGCTTGAGCAACATCTTCAGGCTTTGGTTCTTTTTCCGTACCGTTGTAGGGTAGTTGATTAAGAATAGGAATTCTCAGGAATTGAGAAAATTCCTCCAAAGTGGGCACCAATTGGTAGTCGGGGAAAGTGAAACAGTGGTGAAGGGGGTCAAAGAACTGGAACAACACCTTTACCATGTCCTCTTCAATGCCGGTGTTGACTAGGCTGAGCAGTCTACCATGTTTTTCACTGAAGGGAGAGCTTTCCGGAATTCTGGATGTGAGTTCCTTGAGTTGAGGAGGGATTCTCACAAGGTTGACTTGGATAGTTTTCCTGCGAAGAATTTTCATGACCTACAAAACAAGAACAAAGATGAAGATCCAAACCCTTGAAATGGTTAGTGGATGCACATGATGCTTTATGATGTTTATGATGTATGCACAAAACATATGTACAAGCAATTCACACCAAACCCTAGTTTCAGGCTTGCATGAGGTTTCATAGGTAAGTACCCTCTTGAGTGTAGTTGGCTTAAAAACCTGTCCTATAAATAGTAACCGGGTTCTAAGGAGCTCAATATCATTGGATTGTTTTCCATGTTCATTGTTTTGGTTTAGCCACTTAACTAGCGACCAAAATATCCCAAGAAAACAACCCTCAATGAGTGTAGTATCGAGTATCTACCAACTTCGGACTGCACCAAAGCCGGTCATCTCACTACCCCTAATGAAAGGCCAAGATGGTCAAGTAAGGTTCTAGGTCATTAGTTCTTGGTGACATCACTCAACGGCCTCGTACTCTCCTTGATTGAACTCAAGGGTTACCGGTACTCACAAATATGTCGCACTAATATAGCTATTGCTTCAACCGTGTCGGTATACCCCGCACAGTTTCCATAATGTATTGTTATCTATGAATGTTTCCCCAAATCTGGGTGTAGGATTTCAAGCCCAAACAATAGAGCCAAGATGTAAAGCAATCAAAGCAAACAATTTAGTCATGTGTGATCGGTGGATCTGGAACTGACTGTTTAACGCTGGTTCGCGAAATGTCGCGGAAGCAAGAGTCGCCACCGTCTTTTATTTTCTCCAAATGGAAGGGACAAAAGCACAGAAAAATTCCTTAAAGAGATTGCTCTCGGTTCGGGAGGTAGATTATAGAAAGGGAAGGTGTTAGCACCCTTTCTATCCATGGTTATCCATGGGCTCTTAGATACTTGCTCATTGTGTTTTCAAAAATGGTTTGTTTGCTTTTCAATGTGGGTTTTAAAAAGTTTCTTTGAAAATTCCAGTTCGACTCTTGTATCAGTCCTCAAGAGTGTTTGAAAAGTTGCTTTCGAAAGCTTTTTGAAAATGTGTTGGTGTGAAAAGTATTTTTGATTTGTTTTGAAATTAGAGCAAGTATCTAGAGTCGTCTACCTACCCTAAGGAATTCGTCTGTGTAAATGTCCTTTAAAGTAGTGCCATCCCACCATTGAGAGGTAGGTAGCACCACCGTTGGAGGTGTTCGGGTCAATTCGAGTTTAGGGACATGGTGATCACCAGAGCAATAGGAAGACACCTTAGAAGCTACCCTCATGCCAGGTTCCCGGATCATGAGGACTTACTAAGACATCCTCTACTCGACGATCACCTTTCGAGGCAAGGCAACAGTGAGGCGTACCCTAGGGGTGGTGTGTGAATTTGTGTGTCATGTTCATTTATTTTTGTCTTGTCATGTTTGTCGTGATCTACGCTTGATTTTAATTAGACATTCATTCTTTCATGCTTGATTAACAGTTAGGAGTGCGGAAAAGATAAATCTACGACTATTACAAAGGCGCGGGTCCACATCGCCAAAATTAAACCGGACCCGATTTAGCGGAAAAATAAATAGTGCGAAGAAAATAAAAGTGCGAAAAGTAAATTACATGGCTTAGGGACAATTACAAAATTATAATAAGCGATAATAAAATAAATGCGCAATAAAAGAATTGAATAAAACTAGGGCGTTGGACCCTTTTGCAAAAATTAAATTACAAGAATTAATTAATTAGAATTAAATAGGAAATTAAAATTAAAATTCAAAAGGAGAATGTTTTTAGATTTCTATGTTTTTTTATTTATTAAAAGAAAAAAAGAAAAGTGTTAATTGAAATTAAATTAAACGGCCAAACCCTAAATTCTAATATTTTTTATTTATTGTGAAAGAATTAAAATATGACCTAATATTAAACCTAAAATTTATTATGTACAATTTTTAATTATAAAATAATAAATAAATAGTATTGTGGGAAATAAATAGTATTGAGGGAAATAAAAATTAAAAAGACATTAAAACTATCAATTAACCTAATTCTACATGTTTTTGGATTTTTATTGAAAAAGAATTAAAATTTAAATCTAATTAGACTAAATATTGACATATATTAATTTATGAAAAATAATTACAATAAAATAAATATTATATCTTTTGTGTTTTCCTGATTTTTTTATATTGTTTTTAGATTTTTTTGTGACATAATTAATTAATTGAAACAAACAACAAAAAATAAATAAATAGCCTAACAATAAAGAACAAGAAAAGCAAACCAGGGGGTATAGTCTCAGAATTGGAGGTGCAGTCTAGCATTCTGGCCCAATAAGCTTGAATTCCTTTGACTTTTGGTATCACGTGTGATATATTTGACTAGGGCTCAGTGTGTTCCTCAACCTGGAACCTTTGATTGATTGCTGAGGGACGCGTGGCCATGGGATATAGAGGATGCATAGTGGATCACGTCAAGGGCGCTGCATAGGAATTATTCATGAAAAATGATATGGAATATTTCCAGACCTGGGGTTCGAACCCAGGTCATGAGCATTGCAAGCATTATCACCTGCCACTGAACCATGTAACTTATATTTAATATATGTTAGCAAACAAATGACAAAAAGCAAAACCAAACGCATTAATGATTGACGCGCGAAATTTTAAAACCAGCCTATTGTTGAAGGACACGACATCATCGTCTTCCCTACTCTGTAAACTAGAACACAGAGGCAACGGTTTTGCAACCGTGGTTTGAGGCAGGTTTAGAAGAAATAGCGATTAGCTCCTATGCAACCATAAATTAGGCGCGATGGTATAGTCCTCTTCGTCTTGATGAGCTGGTTGCAATGGTGGCACTGAGGACGTCCAATTTTTCCTCTAGTGAGAACCCCTAATTTACAGGCCTGCAAAACCCTAGAAACTGCACATGGTATAATCGAATATAGCCAATAAAAACACAATTAAAGAGGCTGGTTAGCTTTGAAACTTCCATATGAACAAGAATCCATCCATAAAATTTACAAATAACGCATATAATTGAATGTATGATTATGCAATTTTGTTCGATACGGTTGCGATTCTAGGTGCCAATTCCTTACGCTTTTGTTGTTGTTTTTGGTTGGAGTCCCTTCAGGAATGCCTAAGGAAGCTATTGCAATAGGTTTTAAGGTCTGAATCAATCTCTAACCACCTTTTCAGATTTTAGCTCTAAGGCAATTTTTCAAGTTTTGTAATGGGGATAGCTGCGCCGTTTTGAGTCTCTAGAGCATTAGGTTTTCATCTTGAATATGTATAGAACGATTCTAGGTCAAGAAAGCTGGACAAAATCCATTGCATTGATGATTTCCAATATTTGATTTTGTTAATATCCTTTTGAATCTTTTTCCATGGCTTTTGTGTTCAATCATGATCCAATCTCATCAAAGCTTGCCCTAATCAATTAAGCACGAAATATTGACCTTATAGTGTGCATAAAAAGATTTTTTTTTTAGGTTAGTTTGATATTTTTCATATATTAAAATCATTTAAATGAATATAAATTAATATTAATTCAAATAAATAATTAAAAAATATGAGAATACTTCCCTTTGGGCCTAGTGGTCGTGCATAGGCTTGGCATGAAGAAATTTGGAAGGAAAATAGGCCCATTTGCATTTTTAGGCCTTTTGCATCAATGTTGACTTTCAAAAATTTCCAAAAATTTCCCAACTTCCACAAGGCATAACTTGGTCAATTTTTAAGCTTTTCACATGTTCTTGGACATTTTGGAAAGGTCTTTGAGTTCTTTAACCAATGCCTTTGGTCCCATGTCATTTTGATTTACCAATCTCAAGTTATGGCCTTTGACTTAAAGTCACTTTTTGTTGACTTTTGAAAATGACCTATAATGTTGAAATTGATAACTTTTTGTGAGAGCATTTCTTGGACTTGGAACATGAAGATGAATTGTAGGAAATGTCTTTCTCTTCAAAATGAGCTTTGGATGGAATTTTTCTGATAATCCATGTGAAAGTTATGCCTTGGTCAATTTCAGTTGACTTTTTCAGCTGTCCAAATATAGCAACTTTTGCATCTTTGATGATTTCTGAGCCAAATTTTGAGAATCATGATCAAGCATTGATCAAATGATGTTTGTGGCTTCAAAATGATATATTGACCAAAAATTTGAACTTTTGACTGTCAAATGACCATTTTGCCCCTACAGTTGACTGTAGTGCAATCTAGGGTTTTGACTGTGCAATTTTGAGCTGAATGCCTTGAAACTTGACATGAGGATACTTGACCATCTTTGTAGGCATATGAGACTTGATTGGGCCTTTGAAAAGTTCATTTGCTTGACCAGAACTCAAACCCTAGTTTTGACTGTATAGGAGACAGTTGAGTTGCACAACCCTGGGGGAATTTGTGACCTTGACTTGGCAATTTCTTGATGAATATGGGAGGGCAAATTTTGGGGTACAACAGTTGCCCCTGTTCAATCTTCTTAGACCTGAGGGTGCAGATTGGCTGACGTGCCTTTCGTAATCCGAGGGTAGAAGATGATTGAACACTAAAGTGCCCAGAAATTTGCGCTCACATAGTAGCAATGGTGATGAGGGAATGGGCTTATAGACGCCATTTGGATGTTGCTGAATAGGGTGATGGGCTTATAGATGCCATCTGGATGCTGACTGCGTAAGAGATTCCTTCGCTAGAACCTGCATACCTGCAAAAGAGAAAATGAGTACCTGACACGTTGCAGGAGTTGATTTTAGATGCTTGGTATAGATGTGTCCTGACTGGTTACAGGAGCTGAGTTTGGAGCTTCAAACGCTGATGAACGAACCAGGGATGGTTACTGCCTTAACATGAATGATAAGTGAATCTTGGACGATTTTAACTTCAACAACGCTTGTTGAGAAAATCTTGGTGGGAATTACCATCTTCGTAGTGTCAGGAAGAGAACCAAAGGACATTATGATCTCGAAGGGAGTCACCTTACTCACTGCCGGAGAGGGAACTATAGGAAATTATAATCTGAAAGGGAGATATCACCTCACGCTCATGCCGGAGAGGGAAACATCTTGAAGAAGGAATTACCACCTCACACGCCGTTGGAGAGGGGACCATAAGAGACTATCACCTCACGCTCACCGTCGGAGAGGAAAACATCTCGAAAAAGGAATTACCACCTCACGCTCACCGTCGGAGAGGGGACCATAAAAGACTATCACCTCACGCTCACCGTCGGAGAGGAAAACATCTCGAAAAAGGAATTACCACCTCACGCTCACCGTCGGAGAGGGGACCATAAAAGACTATCACCTCACGCTCACCGTCGGAGAGGAAAACATCTCGAAAAAGGAATTACCACCTCACGCTCACCGTCGGAGAGGGGACCACAAAAGACTATCACCTCACGCTCACCGTCGGAGAGGAAAACATCTCGAAAAAGGAATTACCACCTCACGCTCACCGTCGGAGAGGGGACCACAAAAGACTATCACCTCACGCTCACCGTCGGAGAGGAAAACATCTCGAAAAAGGAATTACCACCTCACGCTCACCGTCGGAGAGGAGGATATCAAAAAGACTTCTGGAAGCAGTATCAGAATGTCACCATCGCTGGGTTTACATCTGAAACTATATCGAGAATGAATCACGATAGTTGATAGTAGTCATTTTTGTATTGATCTTTTTTCCTGAAAAGGCGAGACATAATTGGATGCAAAATCATGATGCATGAACTGTATGTCTTCAAAATCAATGAGATGCGTGTAGTATGATGCATATGCATGCTATAATTATGTGTGTGACGTTTTATGAATGTATGTTTTCGTCGTAGGAAAATAAATCCTTGACGAGTGTCGGGAAGTTGTATCCTGGGCTGAGGTTGAAGAATAGACTTTGCTTCCGCTGGGGAGGATAGTTGTAAGTATACCGGTAGGAGAAGATAACTCCGTTGCGGAATAAACTTGGCAAATGGAAGATTCTGCGGGGAGAAAAAAGATATTCTAGCGACCATGCTGGGAAGAAATACTCTGTGGGGGATGCTTTTGCTGAATTGTTGAGGATGACTCGTTGAGGATACCTTGCTGTGTTGGAAGTATGAATGGACTTCGCTGGGGATAAGAAGATTCTGTTGACGACGCTCTTTCCTTGGCTTTTGGCTGAGGATAACCCAGTTATATCCTGTTAAGGAAATAACTCTTTAAATCAAGCCGGACGACGCGTTCGTGCTTTGAGAGGGGTAAGCTTCCAGTATCTACTGGGGATAAGCTTACTGCTTGGGGAGATGTATTCCAACTTTCCTGAGGAAGCTGGGTTGGACTCTTCTGGGGAAGTTTGGAACTGCATTGGCTATGTTTTTCAACGGAGCTTACCCTGATACCCTGGAGGATAGAACAATCAGACTGCTCAGACCAACCTTTGTTGCCCCTGTTTTTGTGGAAGAAGATACTGGTGGAGCCTTGATAACTGCCTTTTGACAAACCTTCTTCTGACAGGCAAGTGACGAGGTGCCGGGACATAGTCGTACGCTTTTGATCCCTAACTTTTGCCTGGACCGCCCTTTCGGGTTTTCAGTCCACCGGGATACCCATTTTTGCCCAAGCCGCCTTTTCAGGTTTTCGACTTGCCGGGTGTACATTTTTTTTCATTTCATCCCTGATTTTTGCCCGGACCCTTTTGGTTCGCCGGGAAGCCCTTATTTTTGCCTAGGTGTGTCAACCTAGCGGGTCTTTGATTTTGCGTAGTATCTTTTCGACTATGTTCGTGCTTTCAGAATGCAGGGAGTTGCCCCTGTTATAAGTGCTTTGTCATGCCACCAGAAGGTGTTTGATCCGGCAAGATTTGTTGTTGGAGTGCCCCAAGTGACTCAGGCGGAGATTTGCTCCAGGCTATTTGGCCTTTGAGAGGTTCTCCGAATCTTGATTGGACTGCCCCAGATAATAGACAATGATCAGGCCCTGCCCCTTGATTGGAGATAATTTTGTTCATTAGGTATTTCTCGTGCGAATTTCCCTGCTGTTCAAACAAAAGTCATATGCAAACAAAGTTATGTCAAAAACGCAAAGCTTATGTCTGTCTTGAAGATTTTGAAAATGCATTCTTTTTTCATAAAACAAGTGAATGTTTGTAAAACGTGATGTCAACACCATATTTACCGTAGGCCTTCAGGAGTCAGGATACCTTTCGTGACAGTATGCTTTCGAACTAACCCATGCTTCAGCTAGGACTTTTAAGGGTTATAACGTGGCTTGGTTCACGGTTTAAGAAACAAAGGATAAAGGCTCAAATTATTTGTACCCACCCGCTCTTCGTGATGTTCTCCAAACCTAAACTCAGTTGATCATGCGTTAGACCTTGCTTGAGTCTTTGCTTTGATGTTCCAATAATGGTTCAGCTGTTGATGATTTATTCTGACTAGGCAGTCATTTTTGCTTTGGTTGAGGGTTTCTGAGACCTCTTTCTTGATTTTTGTTATCCCTTTCTTTTTTTGCCTGAACTGTTTCCTTTTTGGAATTACAGTCAGCGGGATGCCCCAGTTTCATAAGTTTCTTTTCATAGGTTTAGACTTTTTGGGCTTTTCATTTATGAATTTTGATGATGACTGCCTGTCCTTTTGATTGTTCTGAACCATTACTGTCTTTTGTTTTGTAAGGACCTCTTTTGATGCCATTCGTTATGCACTTGGATCAACTGAGAGACTACCCTGCCCCAGGTTATGATTAAGGGTTTTGATTTTCGAAAATAAAAACTCCTACTTCTTTGGCCCTGATGGGTTGACGAGGGATTATCATCCTTATAACTCCAGTGTTTAGGGGTTGAAACAATGCCTGTACCTCATCAGCGGGGTCTGTTCAAAAGCATACTGTAAAGATCGTGGTATCGTTTTCGTCATCCTCCCTCAAGAGGCTTAGAATTTTAGATCAAGGGCTGACATCAGAAAAAAATATGAAAACAATTTGCATATAGTGAATGCGAATATATTGATTCAAAATAGACATAAGCGATGTATTAATGGAATAACAATGTTTTAACATGAATAAATGTTTGAACGGTCAAAAGAAAGAAACACAGCTTGAACATTCGAATGAACAAAAGTTTCCTAGTCTCGGAGTTTGTCACTTCAACTGATGAGCCTTGGAGGAATGGTAGAAAAATTCAACCTGTCCATCTTGTGTGAACTCCACTGCCCCTTCATCGATCAGGTTCTGGATTTTGTTCCTCAGCTCCCAACATTCATTGGTATCATGTCCTGGGCTAGCAGAGTGGTAGGCACACCTCTTATTGGGATCATAGGCAGGAGATGCTGTATTGGGGTTCCGGGGATGAGCCTTTAATGTAATCAGATTCAACCTCAATAGGCGTTGCAAAGCTTGGAACAGCGACATGTTGAGCTGGGTGAATTGCCTCCTGGGCTTGTCTGGCTGAACTTGGCGAGGTTGGCGCTGAATTTGTGGCACTGGAGTCATTTGAGGAGCTTTCCCCTTATCCTCTTGTCTCGAGGATGATTGGATAACGAATGGCTTTTTACCCTCAGATGTTTGCCCCAGTAGGTTACCCTGAAGCAGTTGGTTGAAGAGAAACCAGAGCTCCTCTTGTCTTTGAACTAGGCAATGAATGACATTCCTCTGTCCCAGCATCTGGGCTTTCATAGCATCCATCTCAGCTTGTAGGTGTTCCAACTTTCCATCCTCAGCATTGCCCCTGACGGAGGTCTCTGTGAGAAGTGTCCTTAGCTCCTCCTGCCCCTTGGATAGATTCAGAAGGATTTCCCCGGACCGAGTTTCTTGAGCAAGAAAGTCCTGGTTGTCTGGTTGGAAGGCCATTGCTGAAATAAACAGCGAGAAAGGTAAGTGCCCTGCAACAAGGGTACCTGTTATGTAATGATGAGTATGACATGCATGTAATGTTTTCAAGGACCTCGCGGGGTAGACAAGAAAAAAAATTGTTAGCATTTGGGATCCAGTAACTTGATTGAAGGAACTTCATATTTGTTGAGAGTCCTTTTTCAAGGGTCAAAGGCTCACCATATCCAGTGGGTCATAGCCCCTGACAATCTTGGCTAGAGGAAAATAAATCCTCTTTGCCCCTTGCTGGGATGTTTGATTTATCATGACCTGCATCACAAGCCCTTGAGATCCTTGAAATGGGTTAGGATGTATGCAATGGTATGCAATGGTATGATGTCATGCTATGCATGGGGTGATGTAGGTAAACCCTGTTATGAGTCCCAGTTAAGGACTATAAACAGACCCTGCAAGAAATTCAGTATACTTTGTTATGAGTCCCAATTAAGGACTATAAACAAAACCTGCAAGAGATCTAGTAGACCCTGTTATGAGTCCCAGTTAAGGACTATAAACAACACCTGTAAGAAATTTGGTAAACCCTGTCATGAGTCCTAGCTAAGGACTATAAACAAGACCTGCAAGAAACTTAGTACCCTGTTATGAGTCCCAATTAAGGACTATAAACAAGACCTGCAAGTAGTTAGTACACCCTGTTATAAGTCCCAATTAAGGACTATGAACAAAACCTGCAAGAAACCTAAGTAAAACCTGTCATGAGTCCCAATCAAGGACTATAAACAGAACCTGCAAGTGGTTAGTACACCCTGTTATAAGTCCCAATTAAGGACTATGAACAAAACCTGCGAGAAACTCAAGCGTCAGATAACAAGCATGCAAGTAGGCAAGTACAAAGGCACACAAGTCACACAAAAGTGCTCTTAGAGTTTAGGCCAGCATGAAGTTTGGGGTACTACCCTCTTGAAGTTGGTGGGCTCAACCTGTCCTATCAGAAGTAACCGGGTTCTAAGGTTCCCAATATCACGGGATTGCTTTCATTGTTCATCGTTTTGATTTAGCCACTGAACTGGCGACCGAAATATTCCAGGAAAGCAACCCTCAATTGAGTGTAGTATCGAGTATCAACCAACCTCGGACTGCACCAAAGTCAGTTATCTCACTACCCTAAAGAGGCCAAGATAGTTCAATTAAGGTTCCTAAGGTCTGTTGATGCTTCATGACACCACGCGGAGGCCCCGTACTCTCCTTGACTGAACTCAAGGGTTACCGGTACACACCAAAGTGCCACATCAACGTAGCAGACTGTTTCAACCATGTCGGTATACCCCGCACAGTTCCCTCACAGCCTTGTTGCTACTTTCTAAGAAGGTATCCCCCAGATCCGGGTTAGGATCTATAGAACTCCCAAGACATTCCCACAATTTAAAGCAAACAAGGAAAGCAATTGAAAACACAGTTATGAACTAACCCTAAGGTACACCTCACTTTAAAGATTTGTCCCCAGCAGAGTCGCCAGTTCTGTGATCGGTGGATCTGGAACTGACTGTTTAACGCTGGTTCGCGAAATGTCGCGGAAGCAAGAGTCGCCACCGTCTTTTATTTTCTCCAAATGGAAGGGACAAAAGCACAGAAAAATTCCTTAAAGAGATTGCTCTCGGTTCGGGAGGTAGATTATAGAAAGGGAAGGTGTTAGCACCCTTTCTATCCATGGTTATCCATGGGCTCTTAGATACTTGCTCATTGTGTTTTCAAAAATGGTTTGTTTGCTTTTCAATGTGGGTTTTAAAAAGTTTCTTTGAAAATTCCAGTTCGACTCTTGTATCAGTCCTCAAGAGTGTTTGAAAAGTTGCTTTCGAAAGCTTTTTGAAAATGTGTTGGTGTGAAAAGTATTTTTGATTTGTTTTGAAATTAGAGCAAGTATCTAGAGTCGTCTACCTACCCTAAGGAATTCGTCTGTGTAAATGTCCTTTAAAGTAGTGCCATCCCACCATTGAGAGGTAGGTAGCACCACCGTTGGAGGTGTTCGGGTCAATTCGAGTTTAGGGACATGGTGATCACCAGAGCAATAGGAAGACACCTTAGAAGCTACCCTCATGCCAGGTTCCCGGATCATGAGGACTTACTAAGACATCCTCTACTCGACGATCACCTTTCGAGGCAAGGCAACAGTGAGGCGTACCCTAGGGGTGGTGTGTGAATTTGTGTGTCATGTTCATTTATTTTTGTCTTGTCATGTTTGTCGTGATCTACGCTTGATTTTAATTAGACATTCATTCTTTCATGCTTGATTAACAGTTAGGAGTGCGGAAAAGATAAATCTACGACTATTACAAAGGCGCGGGTCCACATCGCCAAAATTAAACCGGACCCGATTTAGCGGAAAAATAAATAGTGCGAAGAAAATAAAAGTGCGAAAAGTAAATTACATGGCTTAGGGACAATTACAAAATTATAATAAGCGATAATAAAATAAATGCGCAATAAAAGAATTGAATAAAACTAGGGCGTTGGACCCTTTTGCAAAAATTAAATTACAAGAATTAATTAATTAGAATTAAATAGGAAATTAAAATTAAAATTCAAAAGGAGAATGTTTTTAGATTTCTATGTTTTTTTATTTATTAAAAGAAAAAAAGAAAAGTGTTAATTGAAATTAAATTAAACGGCCAAACCCTAAATTCTAATATTTTTTATTTATTGTGAAAGAATTAAAATATGACCTAATATTAAACCTAAAATTTATTATGTACAATTTTTAATTATAAAATAATAAATAAATAGTATTGTGGGAAATAAATAGTATTGAGGGAAATAAAAATTAAAAAGACATTAAAACTATCAATTAACCTAATTCTACATGTTTTTGGATTTTTATTGAAAAAGAATTAAAATTTAAATCTAATTAGACTAAATATTGACATATATTAATTTATGAAAAATAATTACAATAAAATAAATATTATATCTTTTGTGTTTTCCTGATTTTTTTATATTGTTTTTAGATTTTTTTGTGACATAATTAATTAATTGAAACAAACAACAAAAAATAAATAAATAGCCTAACAATAAAGAACAAGAAAAGCAAACCAGGGGGTATAGTCTCAGAATTGGAGGTGCAGTCTAGCATTCTGGCCCAATAAGCTTGAATTCCTTTGACTTTTGGTATCACGTGTGATATATTTGACTAGGGCTCAGTGTGTTCCTCAACCTGGAACCTTTGATTGATTGCTGAGGGACGCGTGGCCATGGGATATAGAGGATGCATAGTGGATCACGTCAAGGGCGCTGCATAGGAATTATTCATGAAAAATGATATGGAATATTTCCAGACCTGGGGTTCGAACCCAGGTCATGAGCATTGCAAGCATTATCACCTGCCACTGAACCATGTAACTTATATTTAATATATGTTAGCAAACAAATGACAAAAAGCAAAACCAAACGCATTAATGATTGACGCGCGAAATTTTAAAACCAGCCTATTGTTGAAGGACACGACATCATCGTCTTCCCTACTCTGTAAACTAGAACACAGAGGCAACGGTTTTGCAACCGTGGTTTGAGGCAGGTTTAGAAGAAATAGCGATTAGCTCCTATGCAACCATAAATTAGGCGCGATGGTATAGTCCTCTTCGTCTTGATGAGCTGGTTGCAATGGTGGCACTGAGGACGTCCAATTTTTCCTCTAGTGAGAACCCCTAATTTACAGGCCTGCAAAACCCTAGAAACTGCACATGGTATAATCGAATATAGCCAATAAAAACACAATTAAAGAGGCTGGTTAGCTTTGAAACTTCCATATGAACAAGAATCCATCCATAAAATTTACAAATAACGCATATAATTGAATGTATGATTATGCAATTTTGTTCGATACGGTTGCGATTCTAGGTGCCAATTCCTTACGCTTTTGTTGTTGTTTTTGGTTGGAGTCCCTTCAGGAATGCCTAAGGAAGCTATTGCAATAGGTTTTAAGGTCTGAATCAATCTCTAACCACCTTTTCAGATTTTAGCTCTAAGGCAATTTTTCAAGTTTTGTAATGGGGATAGCTGCGCCGTTTTGAGTCTCTAGAGCATTAGGTTTTCATCTTGAATATGTATAGAACGATTCTAGGTCAAGAAAGCTGGACAAAATCCATTGCATTGATGATTTCCAATATTTGATTTTGTTAATATCCTTTTGAATCTTTTTCCATGGCTTTTGTGTTCAATCATGATCCAATCTCATCAAAGCTTGCCCTAATCAATTAAGCACGAAATATTGACCTTATAGTGTGCATAAAAAGATTTTTTTTTTAGGTTAGTTTGATATTTTTCATATATTAAAATCATTTAAATGAATATAAATTAATATTAATTCAAATAAATAATTAAAAAATATGAGAATACTTCCCTTTGGGCCTAGTGGTCGTGCATAGGCTTGGCATGAAGAAATTTGGAAGGAAAATAGGCCCATTTGCATTTTTAGGCCTTTTGCATCAATGTTGACTTTCAAAAATTTCCAAAAATTTCCCAACTTCCACAAGGCATAACTTGGTCAATTTTTAAGCTTTTCACATGTTCTTGGACATTTTGGAAAGGTCTTTGAGTTCTTTAACCAATGCCTTTGGTCCCATGTCATTTTGATTTACCAATCTCAAGTTATGGCCTTTGACTTAAAGTCACTTTTTGTTGACTTTTGAAAATGACCTATAATGTTGAAATTGATAACTTTTTGTGAGAGCATTTCTTGGACTTGGAACATGAAGATGAATTGTAGGAAATGTCTTTCTCTTCAAAATGAGCTTTGGATGGAATTTTTCTGATAATCCATGTGAAAGTTATGCCTTGGTCAATTTCAGTTGACTTTTTCAGCTGTCCAAATATAGCAACTTTTGCATCTTTGATGATTTCTGAGCCAAATTTTGAGAATCATGATCAAGCATTGATCAAATGATGTTTGTGGCTTCAAAATGATATATTGACCAAAAATTTGAACTTTTGACTGTCAAATGACCATTTTGCCCCTACAGTTGACTGTAGTGCAATCTAGGGTTTTGACTGTGCAATTTTGAGCTGAATGCCTTGAAACTTGACATGAGGATACTTGACCATCTTTGTAGGCATATGAGACTTGATTGGGCCTTTGAAAAGTTCATTTGCTTGACCAGAACTCAAACCCTAGTTTTGACTGTATAGGAGACAGTTGAGTTGCACAACCCTGGGGGAATTTGTGACCTTGACTTGGCAATTTCTTGATGAATATGGGAGGGCAAATTTTGGGGTACAACATCATGCAAGAGGGTGATCTAAGCCCTAAGGTTACTCCACTTTAAAATTTTCCCCAGCAGAGTCGCTAGTTCTGTGATACGGTGGGAGAACTGACTTGAGGTTTTGCGTTTGTTTTTGCAAATGTTTCGGTTGAGCAAGAGTCGCCACCGACTTTTTATTTTATCCTAAGGAAAGGTTAAAAAGCACAGGAAAAACCTTTGATATGTTTTCTTGGGTTCGGGGAGTAGATTATAGAAAGGGACGGTATTAGCACCCTTTCTATCCATGGTTATCCATGGGCTCTTAGTTACTTGCTTAGATCAACTTGCCTTGATTTTCAATTGTTTGAAATGGTGCTTTCAATTGTTTGAAATGGTGCTTTGTGTGTGGGTTTGAAAATGTTTTGAAAAGAGGCCAATGTGGTGGCAACCTTTGTAATGATCCATGTTGGGATGTATACAAAGGTGTATGTCTTTTGAAAAGTTTTCAATGTTTTTGAAAGTTGTTTTGAAAGTGTGTTGTGATGTGTGGTTTTGAAAAAATAGGCAAGTGTTTTTGTTTTGCAAGTTGGCAAGTAACCAAGAGCTATCTACCCTAAATTTCTCAAAGATCTTTGCTATGTTTTAACCCTTTTAACAATTTTGTTCCACCATTGTATTTGGTGGACAATCTTGTGTTAGGATGTGAACAGGATGGGCGCGGGTCATCGTTTAGACCATGATTGCAATGGTGCCAAGTATCTTTGGGAAATTTTTCCTTTAAGGGACTTGATCATCTTTAGGCAACTTTTGAAAGCGTCATCGAGGGACTATGATCATTTGAATTTGTTTTGTTTTGCCAAAGATACCTAACATGCAATATGGCCCATTATTGAAGGCAACAAGTGGAGTAATCCTAGGGGTGCAAGTGTGATTGGTGTTGTTCATTTTCATGCTTTGTTATCTTTGAATTAGGTCAAGCTATTGTTTGGTTGATTTTTTGCATACAAACCCTAAGTCTATCATGGCATATTTAGAAAGCTTTTAAAATGCGAAATTTAAAGGTCCTAAATTATTACAACACAAATTATGGGATGGGGGGTACAAATGTTCAAATGGGGGACATTTTAGCAAGAAATTAAAACCTAAACTATTACATCCAAATTAAATATACAAGTTATTTAATTGTACAATAATTAAATAAAATAAAATAAATATGCAAGATGCAAAAAAAAATGATTTTTATATGTATGTAAAAGTATTTTTTATGTGTCAAATAAACAAAAATAAAAAGGATTAATTTTTGGGTATTTTTATGTTTTTAGGGCAAACCCTAATTTACTAAATAAAAATGTGTTTATTATTTAATATATACAATATTTATTAATTATGTACAAAAAATAAATAAAAAGGAAGTATATTGTAAAAAAGTGATTTTTTAAGTTAAATATTAATAAAAATAAAAATGTATTATTTTTATGTTTTTTCCCTAAATATTCTAATAAATATAGATAAGTATTTATATTATTTACTAAATATATTAAATATGTACAAAAATAAAATATTTAATATTTACAAAAAAAATATATTTTTTAGAAAATGTTTTCAAAAGATAAAATAAAATAAAATCAGAAAATAGAATGTATTTTGTATTTATTTTGGTATTTTAAATAAGAGTATATTTATGTTTATTTACATATAAAACTAAATGAAACAAAATAAATATCAAATAAAATGCAAAAAATGTGAGAAAAATATTTTTAATATTTTTTATGCTTTGACAAAAATAAACAAGTCAGAAACAAAAATCAAAAGTCAAAAATAATGAAAATAAAACACAATGGGCCAAGGGGGTGCATGTGTAAAAAGATGGTGCAAATAGAAAAAAGAAACAAGCCCAGCCCAAAGCAAGCTTGTCTTCAACCTCCAGACAGTTTCAAATGAAAAAACGCGCGCTTCCTTCCATCCCTGTTATCTCTTGATTCCTTGACTTTTAACAAAAACTTACAACACAAACATTATAGAGCATCATGTCACGAGTTCATACATATAAAAAACTTGATCTAACTCTCAGAAATGAGAGAGAATTTCTTCTCCCCCAATTTCTGACCTAAGTTTTTGTCAATCTTCAGGTCTTAAATTCTCTCAGCATATGCAATATAAATGGAAAGTGAGGATATAGGTGGCTTCAGGGACATGAGTATGACACTTTTCATTCATAAACCTAAATCTAACTCTTCCTAGATTGAGATATAGAAGTCCATGAACTTACTTGTTCAGCTTGGATCGTGTATGACAATGGAGGCACTTTCAAGGCAATGTGAGGACTTGTACAGCTTGCTTGATGTTCAGGGATGCTTCTCCAATGCTTGGTGTGCTTTGAATCTTGCTGAATCACTCCATGGAAGTCAACCTGCAAGATAGAAAAATGAAAATGGCAAACTATGCTATGGTTGTTACAGTTTTAGTTCAATGCTTGGAATAGTTTGTATGGATGTTATGGAAGGTGTATGAAGTGGTTTGGATGAAAATGCACGATGGAAATGAGCTGTGCCACTCAAACTGCAGGGATGCCCGTTTTGTGCAGCAAAATGGTGTTTTGATGTTTAGGGAGGTATTGAAGGTAGTTGGCTCGTGTTTCAGGTCAGTTGAGGAGTATGGAATGTGTGGAGAAAGTTTGCTTAAGCTTGTTCTTGCAGCAATGTGAGATGTGATCAGTTATGCAATGTTTCTTCTATCTTAAGCAAAGTTTGTCAACCTGGTTTCTAGGCTACCACAGGCCCCTCAAGTATGCTGCACAAATCACTCTTGATCAGTGGACTTTGCTCATGAACTTGTGCCTCAAAGATCTGCATTGTACCTTATAGATTGTAAACTTGACATAAAGTTCACCTTTTCAAAAATGGCTGAGTTACTTTTTCTAATTATGGATTAAATTGGCATGTAATGGTTAAACACATAAGATAAGGCTTGAACACAAAGTATTTTCATTAAATTATTGAGTGTGGATGAGATAAAAGGCCTGTAATGTAGCTTGCACATGCTGAGTTCAAAAATGCCTAAGTTATGAACATGAAAATGGCCATGAACAAAGTGATTTTTGCCCATATTGACAAATTCGATTCTCCCTAACCACAAGGGTGTTTGAGAAGTTCTTGGATATTTTGGAAAGCTTGGAATGTGTACTACAATCCATATTTGTAATGAAAGTTGAGATTCCAAGTGGAAGCATGTGAAAAGTGGCCATGAAGTTAGGCAAAAATCCTGCCTAAAATAGGTCAAAATTTTTCTAAGTTAAGAATGTTTTGCACCCTTGTTCCAAAAATCATAACTTGAGCTACAAGCTTCTTTTGAGGAAACTTTGTGAATCAAAGTTGTATATTTTGAAATATACTACAACTTTCATGTTTTGATTTTGGCTTGAATCCATTTGCATCTTGATGAGAAAATGGGACAAAGTTAGGAAAAAAATTAGGGATTTTCATAACTTAGAAAAATTCTAAGTTATGAAAATTCTTCATTTCAAACCCTAATTTGCAATTTTTGATTTCTTGATGAACAAGTTTCATAATTTGACATGTCTTGATAAAAAATGAATCTTGGCACTTGATTTTGAACAAAAAGTCAAAGTTTGACTTTTCAGTATACAGTCAAATTTTGCTCAGTTGACTGGAAAATTCATCTGTCAATCTTGTGCATTTGGGATCTTTTGAACTTGTTGAACATGTAAATACAATGCCATTGATTCCTTGAGTCCATATTTGAGCTTGGTTTGCCATTGGCTAGGTCAAACAGTCAAAAATTGCCTTTGTGCAGTGAAAACCCTTAAAATGACCATTTTGCCCTTTTGGTGATCTGATCAAATTTCTTGTGGATTTGTGATCCAAACTTGATAAAATGGTTCATATGAGTTCATAATGTTGATGAGGGTCAAAAATCATGAGGTTTGACTGTCAATTGACCACATTTGACTTTTCCCCCAATACAGCTGATTTCTAGGTCAACTGTCCAATTGACTGGGTAAAGATTGGAATCAAGGCTTGAAACTTTGTATGGATAAACTTATGAGTCTAATATGAAGCATGGAAGTCACTTTGGGCCTTTTGGGTCAAAACATCTTTGTACAAACTCAAACCCTAATTTGGGTCAACAGTGTAAGGAGGGGTCTTGAGCAGAGTAAACCCTAACTTGTTCTTGAGCTCCAAGGGTCTTGTGATGAGAAAATGTTGAGGAAATGGGAGGGCAAATTTTGGGGTACAACAAATAGCATGAAAATGTAAAGGCAAAATAAAATAAAGGAAAGAAAAGGGGTCTTTCGATTCAGACAGAATAACTCTTCGATTCTGCTTCTCTGGCTCTTTTCGATTTGGCTTGGAAGTGGTGAAGGAGTGACTTTCGATTGGGGCCTAGAAGCCAGTGTGGTGTGCCTTTCGACTGGGGCCTGGGAGTCAGCATGGTGTGCCTTTTGACTGGGACCTGGGAGTCAGTATAGCCATCCTTCTGGCTGCCTCTTTCATTCAGCATGGAGTGCCCTCTTCTCCTTAAGTCCTTTGTTGCATCCTTCAATTGGGCCTGGAGTCAGTGTGGAAGCCTAAGGCTTCGTTTCATACTCTTGTCTCCTGTTTCTTTCGTTTGAGTTTTTGAATAGCAACATGGCCTAAGGCCATGCTAGCATCACCTTGTGGCCAGATTAGTTCTTAAAGCATGTTTAATAAAACAAAGAGCAAAGCTAAAAGGGTTAACCATAAAAACAAATTAAAAGGGGTGGAAACGAAAAGAACAAAAATGTTATGTACATGTTTTGAAATGAAATGGGAGATTATTCACATATTATGCCTAAAACAAAAGATTCAAGGGTAAGAGTGACTTACCTTGCTTTAAGCTGGAACGTGTGTTGGACCTTGAGTGGTTTCCCTGAGTGCTTCTGGATTCAAAGGGAGGAAACATGGGTTATGCCCTTAGTACTGGATTCGAAGGAGAAGGACAAGTGTGATGTTCTTTCTACTAGACTCGAATGAGAACAAAGTATGGGGAATTGCTTCAGATTCGAAAGAAGCAAGTTTTATATTCTGGGTTTATGTTTGAAAATGTGTTTAAGTGTTTGAGAGTTTGATGATTTGTTCTCCACAGTCCTTGAAGGTGTGTCCAGCCCCCTATGTTGTGGAGCCTCTTATTTATAGGCAAAGCTTAGCTGAGGTTTTGGAAGGAAAACAAAATAGCTTGAACAATTTGAGTAAATTGCTTTTGTAGCTTTCAAGGGGAAGTATTTGTATGCCATTTTGGTGCAAGCATGGGGCAGTGTTTCAGGACTGTTGTGCAGCAGTTTTGGCCAGTGTACCAGGCCTGAACTTGGCAGCAAGCATCTTTGAATATTTCATTCTTTCATTTTGACCCTTCTTCGACCAGATTCTTCTTCCAACAATGTTGTTTGATTTTCCTCCAACAAGTGTCCTTCGAATGGGTCACTTTTGTGCATCCTTCGAAGGAGCCAAATGTGTGCCCCCTGAATGGGTCACCAAAGCATGCCTTAAGGGGGCTTTGTAAGTCCTTCGACTGGGACGCCCAGACATCTCCCTTGAATGGGTCATGTATGTTTCTTTGAAAAGGGACAAATATGTCCTTCGAATGGACTATGCTATTCTTCGAATGGGCTAGTGTAATATATCTTTCGACAAGGACTCCTATGTATGCCATTCAAATCTAGCAATACATGTCCTTTGAATGGGGGCACCAACCATGTGTGTTGAAGGTTGTCAATGGTGGCACTACAACATATTAAAGAGAAATGTTGTCTAGTCAAAGCTAGTATAAACATAGCCAATGCCCTGTTGAAGCCTACATGCAGTAGGTCTGAACGCTCAAATGAAGCTTGCAACAAAGGGGCCATATGCCTAAACGAAGGATGCACGCAGGAGGAAAGGATGCAATCGAAGGATGCCAAAAGGAGGCTTTTTTCCTTGGAATCGAAGGAGGCTACAAGAGGCTTTTTGCCTTGCGCATGGTGGGATCCTCTTGCGCGCAAGAAAGAAGTTGTGGCTCAATTGAAGGCTTGTATGTAACTAGTCATCACTTTGTGAGTCAAAGCAAACATAGAGGGGAATATTTGTCCAGTCAACACAGTTGTGCAAGCATCAAACATCCAATCGAAACAGGTACATAGGCAACCATTGTATTGTGAACCAAGTGAGGTCAAAGATGCAATATAAGGTTTCATGCAGGAAGCTCCTGCCTTGTGAATCAAAAACCAGCGTGCCAGAGACCCACGCCCAGTCGAAGGATGCAAGCCAAGCTTGCATCGAAAGAGGCCAAAAGGCCAATCGAAGTGGGTAAATCGAGAAAGACTTAATTTTCTCCAATTTTGGCAAAAATATTATTTTCATATTTTTCCCCTTTTTTAACAGTTTCCTTTTTAACTTGATATTGAAAAATCCAATTGTACCTGTGCAAGCTTGAATATGGAGAATCCTTGTGAGAAATGCCTTGAGAAATGAGATGGCAAATTTTAGGGTACAACATCGTGATTCTTTGATTTATCATTCTTTTTTCTTTATGTTATTTGACTTTGTTTGAGGACAAACAATATTTCATGTTGAGGAGAGTTAATTGTTCAATAGTAATTATTCTTAATCATGAAAAATTGTGTCATATTTTTCTATAGGCATCTTGATTTAATTATTAAACATGGAGATTATTTTTTATTTCAAAAAGGTCATCTTTTCTTTTCCTCGCACCTTTTTCTTGTTTTTTTATCTCCATTTTTTTATGGATTTTGTTTGTAGATAAAAACAGAGATGATGATTAATGAAAGATAAAAAAAATAAACCATATGAAAACAATGGTTAACTGTCGAAACTGACATCCGAAAAAACCGAATGCATCAATTGATGGGAATGGGCCTAATATATGTAACTGTGGTTACAGTTTTATGTGTGTTTTTGGCTTGTCACCGATTGAAGTCGTCTATTTATGCACCCCTACTCATATCATATTCGTTTCTTTTCTCTTTCTATTTTATTATTTTCTCTCTCCTTTTTTTACTATTCTCTTAATTTTTCTATTTCATGCATTTTATATGTTTGATAAAATGTCAATAAATGGGATGTTTCATGGATTTTATCTTTTTCGTGGATTTTATCTTTTTTGTGTGATTGTTATTTTTTGGCTAGAAAGGCTGAGATTGATACTGGTGGAAGATTGTGAGACTAGGTTAAGGTGCATCTGGGGGAAAATAATGGAGAATAAAGTTTTAATGAAGATCAAGCTTTGATCTTAGAAGTTTTTTAGCTTTAGTTTCTTAGGTGTAAGTTACATATTCCTAATTTGTTTTTCAAAATGAAAATGTAACTTCAATATTTATAGTACTAGAATCAAACTGCTGCATTTAAAAGAATTCAAAGCCATCTTTACCGCTAGGTTACTAGACACATTATGTCTTGATCTAGACTAGGCCTGCACTTGTCCCACTGCTGGAAGGCCCAATCCAACACCCTTGCACAAGGCCCAAAGGCAAGCAACTCAAGTTGGAGATCGTTGGACAACTCCTCACGCGTCTGTTAGGGAACGTGGCCCACGTGTCCGTATCATTATCATCATAACTGCCCTCCAGAAATCATGGGTCCAACACCTATTCTCCTGTGGTAATTGACCAGGGGGGAGTCCACGTGTTGGACTCCATACACACGTAAGCCCTGGAAGTCTTCATTGTTAGGCCCCATCGTGGCCCAACATTGGGGACCTTGGCCCAACGCTGAGGACTATAAATACCCTCTCATTTGAGAGAATCAGGTATTCATTCTCTCATACTCATACTCACACTTTCTTGCACTCTTCCTGAAACATACTTTGACATCAGAGTGTCTTGCAGGTACCCCCCCTCCCAATCTCGCTTTCAACCTCAGCTCGACGTAAGGCCTTGACAATCCATTTTGGTCAGGTACGATCAGTGGCACCGTCTGTGAGAAACTAGCTTCCCCATCTTTCAATTACCTAAGACAAAAGCAACTCTAAATTCTCGATTGTCATGGCCAACCCAGCTGCCAGCAATAACTTAGATGCCCATCTCGCCGACCCTAACAACAACGTCGTCGACAACATGGGCAACAACAACAACGGAAACGACAACGACATGGCCGGTCTCATGCAGAATTACAGAGACGGTATGACGGCCTCTTTCTCATCATGCTCTCGACCATATGAGGGAACCCATCCGCCCCAGAACTACGATTCGAACGCTTTCCAGAAGGTCCCCATCCCTCTGGGCGTTGATGCCACGGAAATGGCCCTGTTCGCGGCCATTAACCAGATGAATTACATGATCTTCTTGCAATGCGAGCGATTAAGGGCGCTCGAACACTCTCGTCGAGACCCCAGAAGAGATAGAAGACCTGACACTCCACCTCCTCGTCAAGATGAAGACCGTCTTCAATCTCCCTCGTGGAGACACAGACGGGACAGGTTACGGAGCCTCCCTCCCCGACGGACTGGCTGACAGCCCACACTGGAGCGAACCATGCCCGAGGTTATCGAGAGATGCGGCCTTACCCCCCCCCCCCCCCCCCCCCCCCCCGTGCAGGGAACAATGATCCCCCGAAAACAGAAACAGGGGCAATGTAGAAATGCATCCTCCCCAAGGCCAGGGATATCACTATGTCCGCCACTACAACCGGTCCCCTTCCCACTCCCCCTACAGGAGCGATGAAGACGACCCCTGTGGTCCCTTGTTGCAGGCAATCATGGAGGCGCCCATTCCCAGGGGCATGGAAAAGCCTCCCCAACTGAAAGAATATGACGACATTGCTGACCCCGTTGACCACATCGACATACTCGAGGCAATGCTCCACTATCACAATGCCGCAGGACCGATCAAGTGTCGGTTGTTCCCCACGACCTTGAGGAAAACTGCGATGGACTGGTATAAAAATCTTCCCTCGGGATCGATCACCTCCTGGAGAAACCTAAAAAACCAGTTCATCAACTCTTTCATAGCCTCTCGTCGACATCTGAAGACTGAGGTCGTTCTTGAAGCTATCGTCCAAAGAAGCGACGAGACCCTCAAGGAGTTCATAGATCAGTTCAATCGTGAGGTCATCAAGGTCCCCAGTACCGATCACATGAAACGGTATCTACTCAGGAGAGGACTCCTCCCGGACACGGAGTTCAGGAAGGCCGTTGGCATCAAACCACGCAGGAAATTCGATGCTCTCCTCAAAAAGGCTAGGGTCTACATGGACTATGAGGAGAGGGAAGCGACCAACAAATCTAGAGGCCCAAGGAATCACGGACCAACAACCGCCCCGCGACACCAGGACGTAGGACTTCCTCGATGAACGGGCGAGAAGAGAAGGGAAGACAAGCCCTGTGATCCCCGCAAGCACAAGGGTCTCGTGGGGAGATTCACTGAATACACTCTGCTAACCGCTTCCCGCGAGCGCATCCTGGCAGAGTGTTCCAATACCGACTTCAAGGACGATGGAGTTAGACGTCCTCGACCTGCTCCCATGAAGCCCGGGGCTGACCGAAGCAAATATTATCAGTAGCACCGGAGCCACGGGCATCTAATTGAAGACTGCGTCCATCTCAAAGACGCCATTGAAACCCTCATCAAGGGTGGCAGACTCGGGCAATATCAATGCAATGACGCCCCTCGTCGAGATCCCCGCGAGACAAAAGAGGTCGAGGAGGACACCCGACCATCATATGAAACAAACTCCATCCAAATAGCCTTCTCTGTTACAAGGCTGGAGGACTTCTATGTCCCCGACAGACACGAAGAAGAACCTCTATCCATGCACAGTAGGTGGGAAAAATCCCCCTCTGCCATGGTTACAACTAGCGAAGGGTTCAACGACATCTCCATAAACTCCGCAAAAAGGAAGCTCGACGAGTTGGTCAACACAGTCCCGACTCAAGCGTTGCCATTCGAGAAGGTCAAGGGAAGATCAGAGCCGATCATGTTCTACCTAGAATAGTTGCTCGAAGGGGCCCCTATCTCGAGCGTCCCTCTTCTAGTAAGGGCAAGAATGGCAAATTTAGACGTTCATCGTGTCTTGGTCGATGAAGGGAGTTTCGTTGATGTTATGTACAGCCATATGTTCTAAACCTTACAGTTCGACGACATCCACCTCTCACCATACATGGGGTCCGACCTGCAAGTCTTCAATGGCTTTACCTCCAAACCAAGGGGGTACGTGGAGCTCTTCGTCACCTTCGGGGAGGAAATCGCTGCCCGGCAGGTCAAGGTGTGATTTTTGGTCATCGACTGCCCGTCTCTCTACAACTTCATCCTAGGGAGACCAACGCTGGTCGAATTGACCGTTGTCCCCTCCACCGTCCATCTAAAGATGAAATTCTACACGAAGAGGGGACACGTTGCCACCATCCACGACGATATCTCAGCAGCCCGAAGATCTTTCAACGTAACTTTAAAGGGATAGAGTACGATCGACACTAGGGCACGGCCTGCTAAGAGAGATGTTACTACTCGACTTGAGCCACAACCCGTCAAGACAGAAGAACAAAGAGCTCCACCCAAGGTCGACTCCATCTCGCTTAGCACCTGCTTCAACAAGGATGAAGCACCCAACGGCAAACAGGAACTCCTCCGACCAATCCCGGACATATACTTTCAGTTCGTCCCCCTCGGTGAAGACCCTCACAAAGGCGTGAAGATCGGCACCGGACTCCCCGACCTGGCGAGGAAGTAGATCAAACTTGCTTGAGGGAGAATGTAGACCTGTTTGCGTGGAGCGTCGTGGAGATTCCCAGACTCGACCCCGAGGTCACCTGTCACAACTTAGCCATTGATCCAGCCGCTAGGGCAATAGTACAACATAGACGTAGGCAGACTCCCGAGAAAGCAAAGGCTGCTGAAAATGCTGTAATAGACCTCCTAGAGGATAATTTTATTTCTGAGGCCCGGTATTCAACCTGGCTCTCAAATGTTGTACTTGTTAAGAAAAATATTGGAAAATGGAGAATGTGTGTTGACTATACTGATCTTAACCGGGCATGTCCCAAAGATGCTTTTCCTTTACCTAATATTGACATATTGGTCGACAATTCGGTCGGCTATAAAATTTTATCGTTTATGGACGCCTACTCGGGATACAACCAAATACCAATGGCGATAAGCGATAAGTATTGCACTACTTTCATGACCAGCTCGGGCAATTACTACTACAACGTAATGCCCTTCGACCTGAAAAATGCAGGGGCAACATACCGGCAGATGGTGAATAAAGTCTTTCGCAATAAGATCGGGGATATGCTCGAGGTATACATGGACGACATGATCGTCAAATCTTGAGTAGATACTGACCACGCTACCCATCTCAAAAAGGTCTTTTCCCAAGCGAGACAATGCAGAATGAGGTTTAACCCTGAGAAATGCACCTTCGGGGTTAAGGTGGGAAAATTCCTTAATTTTTATCTGACAGAACGGGGAATTAAAGCCAACCCCGACAAATGCCAAGCATTTTCTGAGCTCCCTACACCTAGCTCGAAGAAATCCATACAAGTCCTAAACGACATACTCACCTTGTTCGCCCGAGTTATGGTGTAACACGCTCTTCCATTTTTTAAACTTCTGTGTAAAGAGGCAGCCTTCGAGTGGACTGGGGAATGCAATCAAGCCCTCCTCCATCTTAAGAAAAGTTTTTCACAACCGCCCATGCTAATGCGACCCGAGGGCGGGGAAACCCTGTTCCTTTACATGGCCATCTCTGCTGAGGCTGTAAGTGCGGCCCTTGTTCACGAGACTCCAAATGGGAAAAAGCCAGTGTATTTCACGAGCAAAGAACTTCAGGGGTCCGAGGTCAGGTATTAACAGATTGAGAAGGTGGCCTTGGCCCTCATCAATGCAGCAAGGAGGCTTAGACATTACTTCTCATCACACACGATCGTCGTACCAACAGACCAACCTGTAAGACAGCTCATATACCAACCAGACATGGCAGGTCGAATGCTGAAATGGTCGTTGGAACTCTCAGAGTTCAACATCTAATACGAGAGAAGGAAAGCCCTCAAGGCCCAAGCACTAGCCAACTTCGTCGCAGAAATAACCGCCCACGACCCCCCTCCCCCCATAGGGAAAAAACACAAGTGGGCCATGTTTGGGGATGAAGCTTCTAGCTCGACAGATAGCAGAGCGGGAATCCTCCTCGAGAACGAGGAAGGCGTCATGATCGAACACTCCCTCACCCTTTCTTTTCCAACATCGAACAATCAGGCTGAGTATGAGGCACTTCTCGCAGGATTAAGACTAGTCGAGGATCTAGGTGCCCGGGAGATACAAATTTTTCACTGACTCCCAACTTGTCGCATCTCAAGTTCAAGGGGGATACAAAGCTAATAACAACAACCTCATCGAATATTTAAACCTAGTCAGAGAACATATGAAGAAGTTTGACCAGGCAGAAATCACGCACGTGCCCCGCGAACAGAACATGTGGGCCGAAATAATTTTAAAGCTCGCGAGAACAAAGAAGAAAGGCGGGAACAAATCTATCATCCAAGAATCTCTTTCTTATCTGAGAATTGAAAAGCCCACTATGCCACCCGAGGTAAATGTCATCAGGGACAGCTCATGTTGGATGACCCCAGTGTTTAACTTTCTAACAAAGGGGGAACTTCCAGTGGACCAAAGAGAGGCAGTCGCAACCAAACAACGAGCATGTTTGTACGTGGTACTCGAACAAAAACTTTAAGGTTGGGGATTCTCCATCCCACTTTTAAAATGTGTCGAAGAATCCGCAATCCCCGAGATACTACGAGAAATCCACGAGGGAATCAACACCCAGCACATGGGTGGAAGATCCCTTGCACGAAAGGCTCTACGAGAAGGTTACTACTGGCCAACCATGCAACAAGATGCCAAGGAGCATTTCAAGAAATGCGACAAGAGCCAGAGGCACATGGACATGCTCCTCGTGCCTCCACACGAGCTAAATACAATATCCTCCCCATGGTCGTTCGCCTAGTGAGGAATGGACATCCTCGGATTTTTCGTGCAAGGGATATTCCAAAACAAATTCCTCATTGTGGTTGTCGACTATTTCACGAAATGGATAGAGGCCAAAGCTCTGGAAAAAATCACTTACACAACATCCTCCGTTTCTACAAACGAAATGTCCTTGCCCGATTTGGGATACCATAAGTGCTCGTCACTGACAACGGAACCCAGTTCACCGATCAAGGTTTCCAAAGCTTTATCGCCAAACTCGGCACCAAGCAGCACTTCACCTCAGTCGAACACCCCTAAACTAATGGGAAAGTCGGGGCCGCAAATAGGGTCATCTTACGAGGTCTCAAACGAAGGCTGGGCGAGGCCAAAAGGGGGTGGGTCGAGGAACTCCATGGTGTTCTATGGCCGTGCCAAATAATACCTCACTCGACAACAAGCGAAACCCCATTCTGGATAATCTATGGCACCAAGGCTGTCATTCTTGTAGAAATCTTAGAACTGACCAGGAGAACTGAGGCCCCTCTGAACGAGGAACTAAACAATGAGACCCTAAGAGAAGAGCTAGACATAGTCGAGGAAATCTGTTCAGGAGCAGCTCTTCGCAAGGCCATGCTGAGACAACAAATATCTCTTCGTCATGACAACAAAGTCAAAAAGCGCGAATTCCATCTCGGCAACCTAGTCTTGCAGAGAAATCAGAAAGATTCCTGAGAAGGGAAGCTGGCCATGAACTGGGAAGGACCATCCCGCGTCCACGGAGCTATGGGTACTAGGGCGTATTACCTCGGGCATTTAAATGGAGAACCACTACCTCGACCATGGAACGCCACAAAACTGAAACAATATTACACTAAGTCCTTATCCTATTACGGGCATTGGCAGTCGACCAGTCCTCTCTAACCAACGACAAGATGAGCTCGACCATGTAGGCATGTTAAGGTACGAACATGACCTCCAAATATCAATGATGGAGGGTTGATGTTCATTTGTCAAGAAGAGCCTTAACCCGAAAGGGACACCTCAATCGAGCTATATTATCGAAGTACCCAACGGGAAGAACACGCAGCTTGCGATGGGCAGTTCACGCCGAGAGCTTAAGATCCTGACCGTAATCTTGAGCTCGTTCATTAGATCCCTACTCCATTTCCTTGGCACATTTGACATGTGTCGATCACAACCAAGGTCGAGCACTAATCTCTAACCTTAGAAATACCAACTTTCATACATTAAGCAAGTCAAACACAACGACAAGCAATTATTTATAAATAAATAGGCATAAAGGAAAAAATGAAGGCATTCATAAATGCCGACCACGAAGGCCGGCGCTGTTTAAATAATTATAAAATTAGGCACAACGACCACGAATCCAAAATAAAACAAGAACAGGCACGCAGACCCTAAAACCTAATCAATCTTGATCCTCTCAATCACTATCCTCGGGAGGATAAAGGATTTTACCATCAATCACTTAGTTAAATGGCCCCGCGCCTTCGACCACAAACTCGACCCCCGAGTTCAGAATCCTTAGCTGCTCCACGGTTGTGTTGAAACCAAAGCCAAGTGTGTCCATGACGTCTTGCTCGAGCACCCGGATGCGCCCAATTAGCTTTGCTCTGGACACCATGGCTTTCTCTACATCGGTCTCTTCTTCAGCAAGGGCTGCGATTCCCTCTAACTCTTTTGTTCAGGCAACCAGGCGCTCGTTCTCTTTGGTCACATCGTCAAATTGGGGCTGCAGCTCATTCAAATCCTTGAGAAGTCGAACTTGGGCCTCGTACTTTGACTCATGGTTGAGGATGTCGCACTTTAATTTCTCATTCTTGGCCTTCAACTTTTGAATCTTAGCATATGTTGTATCGAGGGAGGCCTGAGAGCTCGAGACCTCATCATTTAGCATCAAGGTCGTCTCGAGCATCCTCATCACAACGGCCACATCCTCCACCAAAGGCTTTCGACGGACCTCCTTATCCTCGGACATGATCGCCTCCCTCTTCTTCTCGTGAATGCCCACAGAGCTCTCCCCTCTAAAGAGATCATGATTTAGATAACAAGGAGGCAGCATAAAGACCCCCTTGGGCCCCTTGTCACCTTTGGGCGTGACGCCCTCGACGTCCTCCATGCGTTTCCTCTTTGTTGCGGGCTCGCTGAGGGGAACCTAGGCGGGCTCGCTAGGGGGAACCTGAGTTTTTGATGAAGAGGAGGAACTACTTGCACAAGCAGCAGATTTGGCCTGCTCTTCGAGCTAGGCGAGCCTGTTTCTTGGCCCTGAGGTGGAAGCGTTCTTCAGTCTCAACTTTAATAAGCGCTCGAAGAGGGACGCCATCTGACCTGCAATAAAAAAGAAACCATCAGTCACAGGTTAAACAAGGATAATAGCGTGGGCACGTCCCCACATGAAAGATAAACAAAAATAATCATCGCGACCACATCCCCTACCTAAAAGCCTCATGGCTTCCTCATCTGAGGAACATTCGAGCAAAGCCTTCATGTTGATAAACCTATTAACTAAGATGTACTCCCTATTATTGTTGAAAAGGAGGTTGTTGTTCACGTCCACACACCTCACTGGGGAGAAGCTCCTAACATAGGCTGTCAGCTTCTCATAGGAGAGCTGGTCTTTAGCGTCCAAATCCTCAGGCTTTACAGCATAATGCTCGGGCTTTTGCTCAAAATTTTCCATTGCCATTCGAGCGGAAATATGGGCATGAGCCGGGTAACTGGTCGCCCATCCTCCATCTCTTCCACGCGAGTGTATAGGGAGTCTATGGCTGCGTCCGTCAAAGGTTTCACAATAAAGTACCTCTCTTTGAAGTGACGAACATACTCCAGATAAGGCCTAAAGAGTTTCCCAAATTGTTTGAAGGACACCCACGCTAGCCCTCCTCTAATGGATTTCCTTTGTAGGTGATAGATATAGAAGAAGAGGGGTAGCATAGTGCCTATTTGCAGATACTAGCAGACGAGCTCGAACGCCCGCATGAACGCCAGCGTGTTTGGGTGAAGTTGAGAGGGCGCCAATTGAAGCCACTGGAAAAACCCCACTTAAAAACCATTAAAGGGAAAACTCATCCCCACCTCTCTAAACGTGAACTCGTACATGGGAAAATGTTTTCGCCGATATGTCGAGCAGATCCTCTGGTTGTGATGAGGAATTTGGAGAATCCAGTTGGCGGGGGCCTCTTCGGCTCGAACCTCCAGACAATTGAACGCGTCTGTTGCATCATGAAAAAAGCACGGCCTTTTATTTCGAGGCTCAGGCATGACCCAGGCCAATGGGTCTTCCTCGATGTTAGTTTCTTCTTTGTGATTGGCAGGCAAGACATTATCCTTAGCCGAGTGTGCCATTATACCTGAAAAGTATGGGAAACAGTGAATTTGACATCATTAAATTCACCCTTCCACCACAAATCAAGTGAAAGGGCGAGAAAGAAGCCTGAGTCAACCCCCACTGTTCGGGGAGATTGTCCCCTATATCATGAAAATTAAACTCATGAACTTCAATGAACATTCATGAGTTTCATCCCATGACTCATGAATATTCATCCAAGATTCATCCAGTGAAGGCAAAAACTAGGTGTTTAATCTAGAAACACTAAGGAAATACATTCTTAAGAAGATATGGCTTACTTGAATGAAGTATACTTGGAAGAAACCTGGAGAAGTTGGGAGGAGAGGATTCACGAGCGAGCAAGGAAAGTTGGAGAAGAAAACTTGAGAAATGATAAATGAAACCCTGGGATCCCCTTTTTATAGGTGGCTCACACCCCACGAGGTTCATCACGAAAAGTCACCATTGGATTGGGCCTTTTCGACTCCCCATGAAGAGATGGCACCCAAAAGCAACAGCCATGTGGCCTAATAATCAGCCATATATTCATTCTCAAGAGACGAATACATCCCTGACTTCAACACAACTCCATACGCGAGCACGAGGTAGACGCCTCATGCGAAGGAATGCTCGACGCCATGGCTAAAGCATGCATATGGGCATATTCGTCATGATCCACCTCGAGGGCGAAATAACGCTAGATATTATGACATCCTTTGAAGATGGGCACGTCAAAAAAGAGTTTATGGAAGCTCCTCGTAGCCTATATACTCCCGTCAAACACTGGATGAACAACTAACCCAATTGGTCTCGCAACTCGCTTATTCACAAGATCCCCGAAACTGTCAAATAGGTTATCCCTGACACTGGCAATAACTCATTTCTGTTAGAGGACTTCGACCTCCCTTCTCGAGAAAATTCTCCCCGACCATAAGGATGAACTTAAGTCATCACCCTTTCACCTAAGGGCAATAACTTAGGGGGCTCCTGATCTGGATTGGGCCTGCACTTGCCCCACTGCGGGGAGGCCCAATCCAACACCCTTGCACAAGGCCCAAAGGCAAGCAACCCAAGTTGGAGATCATTGGGCAACTCCTCACGCGTCCGTTGGGGAACTTGGCTCACGTGTCCATATCATTGTCATCATAACTGCCCTCCGAAAATTACGAGTCCAATACCTATTTGAAGGGTGAGAAAACACTTAGAAGGGGGGGGGGGGGGTTGAATAAGTTTCTCTTTTTATTTTTCTTAAAGGCTCAACAATAATGGAAAGACACAATTATTTTTATCCTGGTTCGTTTGAACTCAAACTACTCCAGTCCACCCGCCAAGGTGATTTCGCCTTTCTCAACAAGGACTTAATTCACTATAATCAAACAGATTACAATCACACAACTAAACTGTTGTGACTAACAATTCAAAGCAGAAGTAAACTTACAAGTGACTAACACCACTAAGACTCAAACTAGTCCTAGCCTTCTTGAGAAATCTGACCAAGCTTGGTCTCTCAAGGAATAAATATAAGAATTAAATCTTTACAGATAGTGAAACAAAATTGCTTCTTAGAAAGCTATATCACAAACTGTGATTTTTCACTAAGATTAGTTTTGCATAAAGTGTTTGTAAAATGATTTGTGAGCAGTAGAATATTTTCACGTAGTTTTGTTGTTGGCTTGCAATAAATGATCTTCTATTTATAGCATGAAGAAAACGACCGTTGCTGCCTTCAAAAGTGGAGAGCAATTAATGCTTGCGTGTTTGCTTGCAGTATTGCATTTTCCAATGAACTAGCGTAGACACTTGAGTGCATGTAGCCGTCTTTGCATTAAATGAACAAACGACACTTGTCAGAGCATGTTTCCTGAAACTTGACAAGACTTGTTAGCTTCTTTATTCTATCAGAACTAGCTTCACATCTTGCTTCAGAATATGCTTGCAAATAACTTCTTATCAGCGCTTGCTTTCAAAGTACTTCTGAACATAGTTTACATGGAAACTTGCTAAGATTTAGAAGATACATAAAATAATTTCTTATCAGAGTCAGCATCAGAACTTGCGCTAAAACAAATAGTTCTTTCATCAAAGAACTTCTTCATTTATTTTCAGCTCAACACGTCAAAATAATTTTCATCTAGGAAAATACTTCAGTCAGAACATTATCTAAAACAAATAAATATGCTCATCAGAGTATCAATTATATAAAATATATTTTTTGTTATCATCAAAACTCTGAGATATGATCAGAACCAATCTTGTTCTAACAATCTCCCCCTTTTTGATGATGACAAAAATATTCAGGTTTTGAAATAAAATTGAACAAGAGATAAGAATCTCCCCCTGAAATAAATATTTCTATAAAAAAAACTTCCTCAGAATTTTCATCAGAGCTTTGAAATTTTCTTCTAGGATTTCTTCATTAAGTCTTTTGAAGATAATGTCCAGTTGAATTAAACTTCCAGAGTTTAGTGATACCTGCAAAATTCTTTTAAATATAAAAAGAAATCTTTGTATTTTGTTAGAATGTTTGAGACTTAGTCCCATAACTGTTAATCAGATATTAGATCAAAATACTCATTTTCTCCCCCTTTTTGGCATAATCAAAAAGTATATAAAAATAATTGAAGAGCGTAAAGTTTTTAACAAAAAATATTTAGAGGTACAAAACAACAAACAAAAACAAGAAATGGAACGACACTAAGATTTTTTAGAAACAAGAGCCATAAGAAGATTCTTGATCTCAGATGCAGATTCCTCTTGTTTCATCATCCAGTTTCTGATTTCTTTGTTAGTCTCATCTTGCTTGTCCAAGCGCTCATGAATAGCTTCATTTTCCTTCTTAAGCTCATTCAAAGTCTCCATAACCAGTGAAGTAGGAGTAGAGGATGAAGAAGCTTCAGCAGATACAACCTTTGGAGTAGAAGCCATTGAGTCAGAACGAACAAATGTTGAAAGAAGAGTGCCCAGATCCGCCATAAGAGTTGGCACAGGTTCAGGTGCAGCTTTAGCAGAAGGTTGATTAAACAGAACTATTGCCAGAGGATTTGAATCTTCAGAGGCATCTTCAGATTCATCTTTTGATTTCTTCTTCTTCTTCTGAGGTCTAGCAGATGGTCCTTCAATTGCTTTCCTCTTCATTGGTTGCTGGAAGACAACATCTGGAGCAGCTTCATGTCTACCTTGAAGCCAAGCAGGATCAATTAGAGTTCCACTTTCTTTGCAAATCTGAATGTAATGCAGGATGATGCAAGGGTGATCTCCTGAGTTGAACAGTGGAAAGTCAGTAATTGGAATCCTTCTTCTGGTAACGGTTGCTGAAATGTAAGGAGTTGGTTCTATCAGCAGTTCGTCAATGATCTTTCTCTTCACCGGATTCTTTCCTGTCAGAGCTTTCCCACATGTAGGCTCTAACTCCCCCCAGTAGGTTTGCTTTCAGGTTATCAAAATCCACCATCAATTCACTTATAACTTCTAGACTATCCACTGGAATGAGAGTGGTTCTCTCTGGAATGATGTACTATTCAGATTGGGTGTTTCCAGAATGAGTAGAGGAGGAAGCCATTGCGCACTTAGGTTGAGAGAATAAAATGGGTTGTAGAGAAAAATACACAGAGACAGTTGAATTTTGAAAGAGAAGGTAAAAAGTGAGAAAGGAGTTTTAGAAAGGTATTTATATGAAAACTTTTGAGAAATAGGTTTTAAAAAATAAAACTGTAAAAAGAGTTTTTAAAAATAATTAATTAAAAAGAATCTAATCATTACTAGCATTTAATGATATTGAAAATTGAGGGGGAAGCGTGAGATTTGAGCAAATCATAATAGTTACCTAGGAACGGTGTCAATAGCTTATCACGCGTGACCTTTCAGAAACAGACCACGTGTTTATCTCCTGAAGGTTTCATGGCACAGCTGTTTGATATAATGAACTGTTGAACTATACTTGTAATGAAACGTTAGAACATTTCAGAACTTTATATATAGCTTTTGATGTAACTTCTCTTCTAACTTCTGAAGAGTTGTTAATCAAAACATTCATTTAAGAACATTCTGAAGGCAAACACAGAAGATAAATACAATTTTATTCAGGACATAATTCCATACAAATATTTTTCAAAATTAATTTAAATCTATCTTCTGAAAGGGGTTTGGTAAAAATATCAGCCCATTGATGGTCTGTTTTTACAAAGTTTAAATTTAAAATTCCTTTTTGAATGTAGTCCCTTATAAAATGATATTTAATTTCTATGTGTTTAGCTTTAGAATGTAAAATGGTATTTTTAGAAAGACAAATTGCAGAGGTATTGTCACAGAAGATAGGAATCTTACTTTCATAAAGATTAAAATCTTCTAGCTGACTTTTCATCCAGATCATCTGAGAACTACATCCAGCAGCAGATATATACTCAGCTCCTGTTGTTGAAAGTGATATTGTTGCTTGCTTCTTGTTGTACCACGAGATAAGATTGTCACTCAAAAACTGGAAGCTTCCAGAGGTGCTCTTTCATTCAATTCTATCTCCAGCAAAGTCAGCATCAAAATAACCTACTAGTCTGAAATCTTTTGATCTTTTGTAACACAAACCCATATTAGTAGTACCTTTCAGATACCTCAGAATTCTCTTAACAACAGTTAAGTGAGATTCTCTAGGATCTGATTGGAATCTAGCACATAAACATACGTTGAATAATATATCAGGTCTAGATGTAGTTAGATAGAGAAGGGATCCAATCATACCTCTGTAGAGCTTTTGATCTACCTTCATACTTACCTCGTCTTTTCCCAGAATGCATGTTGGATGCATTGGTGTCTTAGCATCTTTGCTTTATGACATCTGAAATTTCTTCAGAAGTTCTTTAACATACTTCGTCTGATGTATGTAAGTACCTTCTGGAGTCTGGTTAATTTGTATTCCCAGAAAGAACTTCAATTATCCTATCATGCTCATCTCAAATTCTACCTGCATGGTCTCAGCAAATTCTTTTCCAAGAGAGATATTAGAGGTTCCAAAAATAATATCATCAACATAAATTTGAAAAATTAAAATTTCATTTTTAAATTTCTTTCTGAATAAAGTTGTGTCCACTTTCCCTCTGGTAAAATCTTTTTCTAAAAGAAAATTACTCAAACGTTCATACCAAGCTCTGGGAGCTTGTTTTAAACCGTATAAAGACTTTTTAAATTTAAAAACATGTTCTGGATACTTTGAGTCATTAAAGCCAGGAGGTTGATGGACATAAACTTCTTCTTCTATATAGCCATTTAAAAATGCACTTTTAACATCCATTTGATATAATGAAATGTTATTTTGAACATAAAAAGAAATTAATAATCTAATAGACTCTAACCTGGCGACTAGGGAAAAGGTTTCATTATAATCAATTCCTTCTTGTTGACTATAACCCTGTGCAACCAGTCGTGCTTTGTTTCTGACCACCTCTCCTTGCTCATTTAGTTTGTTTCTGAAAACCCATTTAGTTCCTATAATGTTGAATCCTTTAGGTCTTGGAACTAGATCCCATACATCGTTTCTAGAAAATTGATTGAGTTCATCTTGCATGGCTAGGATCCAATCATTTTATTCCAGAGCTTCATCAATAGAAGTTGGCTCAATCAGAGATACCAATCCAAACAATGATTCTTCATTGATTCTGAGAGAGGATCTTGTTCTGATGGGATCTTATTTTCTTCCAATAATCACGTCTTCTTTATGAGCTGAAGCGATTATAGGAAGCCTTTTCTGAGTGGATTGTTTAGAGATTCTGAGATTATCCAGAGCATTATCAAGAGGAGGATCTTCTGAGTCTTCCTTTGCTTCTGACTTTTCAGAGTTTGAGAGATGATCTTCTGTACCTACAGAAATATCAATTTGCTTTGGCTGTTGCTGGCCAAGCTTGTCATCAAACCTAACTTTGATTGATTCTTTAACAATCAGAGTTTCTGTGTTGTATACTCTATAGCCTTTTGAGCGTTCAGAATATCCAAGCAAAAAACACTTTTGTGCTTTAGAATCAAACTTGTTCAGATTTTCTTTAGTGTTCAGAATAAAACAAGTACATCAAAAAGGATGGAAATAAGAAATGTTGGGTTTTCTGTTTTTCCACAATTCATAGGGAGTCTTTTCAAGAATAGGTCTTAAGAGATTCTATTCTGAATATAACATGTTTTATTCACAACTTCTGCCCAAAAGTGCTTAGCCATATTTGTTTCATTGATCATGGTTCTGGCCATTTCTTGTAACGTTCTATTCTTTTGTTCTACAACTCCATTTTGTTGGGGAGTTCTAGGACAAGAGAAATTATGAACAATACCATTTTCTTTAAAATATTTTTCAAAATAATGGTTTTCAAATTCTCCACCATGATCACTTCTGACTTTAATAATTTTAAAATCTTTTTCGTTTTGCACTTGGTTACAGAAGTAAACGAACACGGAATGTGACTCGTCCTTGTGTTTTAAAAACGTAACCCATGTCCATCTGCTGTAGTCATCAACAATGACCAATCCATACTTCTTGCCTCTGATGGATGCAGTTTTAACTGGCCCAAACATATCAATATGAAGTAGTTCTAATGGCCTAGAAGAAGAAACAACATTTTTTGATTTAAAAGAAGGTTTTGAAAATTTTCCTTTTTGACATGCTTCGCACAGAGGTTCTGAGTTGTACTTCAGATTGGGAAGTCCTCTGACTAAATTCAGTTTATTTAATTGAGAGATTTTTCTCAAGCTGACATGTCCCAATCTTCTGTGCCATACCCATTGCTCATCGCTAACAGACAAAAGGCATTTTACATTATGAGTTTTAAGATCTGACAAATCAATTTTATATATATTGTTCTTTCTCTTGCCAGAAAAGTGGATTGTTCCATCTTTTTGACTAACAGCTCTACAGGAATTTTGATTAAAGATGATTTCATAACCGTTGTCACTTAATTGACTTATGGACAACAGGTTATGAGCTAATCCTTCTACTAACAAAACATTAGAGATAGAAGGAAGGTTATCGTTTCCAATGGTTCTAGAACCAATAATCTTCCCTTTCTGATTACCTCCAAACTTGATGTCTCCTCCATATTTAAATTCCAGGTTTTGGAACATAGATTCTCTTCCCGTCATGTATCATGAGCACCCAGAGTCCAGGTACCATGACTGGTGTCTCAATTGAGCTGTTAAGGACATCTGCAAAAAATATTATTTTCTCCTTAGGTACCCATATCTTTTTGGGTCCTCTTGGGTTAGAGTATTTAAAGTTCTGTTTGAACTTTGGATTAGCATAAGAATTTCCAGAATGTGTTGTATATTTAATATCATGTGTGTGTCCAAATTTGAATTGTTTGTTGAGAGGTTTATATGTGAAAGTCATCTTAGCAACAAGTTTTGGTATATATGTCTCCTTCCCTTTGGGAGTTTCATATCCAATTCCTCTTCTGTTGTTCCCACTAACTCCATAGATCATTGAAGCCATTTTGCTTCTATCTATGCTTTTAGCAAGAAAAGTTTGAAAACTAGAGTCATATTCTTTCAGAATATCTTTTGAACTTGACACAGAATCTGAACTAGAAATTTTTTGAACTTTTTGAATTTCCTCTTTAAATTTAAAATTATTTTCTTTGAGTTCAAATTTTTCTGTTTCATGTTTCTCAAGATCAGATGCAAGACTCTTTTTGAGTTTCTTGTATTTGATTTTAAGTTGACTATAGTTTTCCAGAAGTTCTAATAAACTTTCAGCAAGTTCAACTCTAGTAAATTCAGAGAATACCTCTTTTGGTTCTGACTCACAGTCTGAGTCATCTACTATGGTAGCCATCAGAGCTAGGTTGGCGTTCTCATCTTCAGAATCAGATTCATCTTCAGAGGATTCTGAATCATCCCAGGTGGCCATCATGCCTTTCTTTCTACCAAATTTTTCTTTGGTTTTTCTCTTTGAAGTTTTGGATAATCACTCTTGTAGTGTCCAGGTTCTTTACATTCATAACAGATTATCTCTCTTCTGTTTGACTTTTTATGTCCAGAAGATTCTGGTTTATCTTCTGACTTCTTGAAGTTCCTGAACTTCTTCTGTCTGTGCTTCCACATCTGGTTGTTCCTTCTGGAGAGCAAGGATAGTTTATCTTCTTCTGACGCAGATTCTTCAGAATTTCCTTCTTCAGCCTGAAAAGCGTTAGTTTCATATTTTTTTTAACTGATTTAAGGGAAACAGACTTACCTTTCTTCTAAGGCTCATGCTCATCAAGTTCTATCTCATGACTTCTTAGAGCACTGACGAGTTCTTCAAGAGACACGTTGTTCAGATCTTTTGATACTTTGAAAGCAGTGACCATAGGTGCCCATCTTCTGGGTAAACTTCTGATGATCTTCTTAACGTGGTCTGCCTTGGTGTATCCCTTGTTCAGAACTCTCAGGCCAGCGATCAGATTTTGGAACCTTGAGAACATAACTTCTATAGATTCACTTTCTTCTAGTTTGAAGGCTTCATACTTCTGGACGAGAGCCAGAGCTTTAGACTCCTTCACTTGAGTGTTTCCTTCATGAGTCATTTTGAGAGACTCAAACATATCATGTGTTGTATCTCTATTTGTGATCTTCTCATATTCCATTTTAGAGATAGCATTTAGAAAAATATTTCTAGCTCTGTGGTGATTTTTGAAATCAGCTTTTTGTTGTCTATCCATATTTTTTCTATCAATCTAGTTTCCTTATGAGTCTATAGGATGTGTGTAACCATCCAAGACTATATCCCATAAATCACTATCATGACCTAGAAAGAAACTTTCTAGTCTATCTTTCCAATATTCAAAATCTTCTCCATCAAACACTAGAGGTTTGGTGTAGTTATTGTTGTTTTGTTCAGTTGCCATTGTGTTTTCTTTCTGGATCTTTTCCTGACATGGTTAAGTGTTTGTGCTCAGAGTCAAGCTCTGATACCAATTGAAGGGTGAGAAAACACTTAGAAGGGGGGGGGGGTGAATAAGTTTCTCTTTTTCTTTTTCTTAAAGGCTCAACAATAATGGAAAGACACAATTATTTTTATCCTGGTTCGTTTGAACTCAAACTACTCCAGTCCACCCGCCAAGGTGATTTCGCCTTTCTCAACAAGGACTTAATTTACTATAATCAAACAGATTACAATCACACAACCAAACTGGTGTGACTAACAACTCAAAGCACAAGTAAACTTACAAGTGACTAACACCACTAAGACTCAAACTAGTCCTAGCCTTCTTGAGAAATCGGACCAAGCTTGGTCTCTCAAGGAACAAATACAAGAATTAAATCTTTACAGATAGTGAAACAAAATTGCTTCTTAGAAAGCTATATCACAAACTGTGATTTTTCACTAAGATTAGTTTTGCACAAAGTGTTTGTAAAATGATTTGTGAGCAGCAGAATATTTTCACGTAGTTTTGTTGTTGGCTTGCAATAAATTATCTTCTATTTATAGCATGAAGAAAACGACTGTTGCTGCCTTCAAAAGTGGAGAGCAATTAATGTTTGTGTGTTTGCTTGCAGTATTGCATTTTCCAATGAACTAGCGTAGACACTTGAGTGCATGTAGCCGTCTTTGCATTAAATGAACAAACAACACTTGTCAGAGCATGTTTCTTGAAACTTGACAAGACTTGTTAGCTTCTTTATTCTATCAAAACTAGCTTCACATCTTGCTTCAGAATATGCTTGCAAATAACTTCTTATCAGCACTTGCTTTCAAAGTACTTCTGAACATAGTTTACATGGAAACTTGCTAAGCTTTAGAAGATGCATAAAATAGTTTCTTATCAGAGTCAGCATCAGAACTTGCACTAAAACAAATAGTTCTTTCATAAAAGAACTTCTTCATTTATTTTCAGCTCAACACATCAAAATGATTTTCATCTAGGAAAATACTTCAGTCAGAACATTATCTGAAACAAATAAATATTCTCATCAGAGTATCAATTATATAAAATATATTTTATTGTTATCATCAAAACTCTGAGATATGATCAGAACCAATCTTGTTCTAACACTATTCTCTTGTGGCAGTTGACCAGGGGGGAGTCCACGTACTGAACTCCATACACACGTAAGCCCTGACAGTCTTTATTGTTGGGCCTCATCGTGGCCTAACATTGGGGACCTTGGCCCAGCGTTGGGGGCTATAAATATCCTCTCATTTAAGAGGGTCAGGTATTCATTCTCTCATACTCATACTCACACCTGCTTGCACTCTCCCTGAAACTTACTTTGGTATCAAAGTGTCTTGCAAGTATCCCCCCATCTCGCTTTCAACCTCAGCTCGACGTAAGGCATTGACGATTCATTCTGGTCAGGTACGATCATGTCTTAATAATTCTTTTACTAGTATATGGTTTTTACTTCATATATGCTTGAATTGCCCTTGGTTGAGCCTGGTTTAATTTCTTTGTTGTAAGTTTCATATATGTGGGTGCAACATAAGTCAAAGGAATGTTTACTTCACTTTTATTTGTTTATTCTTCAGCTTGCAACAATGAATTAGGTCATCCTAAACTACAATCATGAAACAACTTTCATTCATGTATCAAATATATTTTTAATTGAATATATATATTATGTATACTTTTTGATTGGGTGGATATCATAATTCTCAAACTGCTTCAAATGATTAAGAAAGTAAGAAGCAAAAGCACTATTGAGGTGTGTGTATCTTTAATTTTAATTGATTGTGTTGTTCAAATGTATCTAAAATCTTAGCAAACATTAAAATAGATAGCATAACTCATCATATTAATTTTTTTTCTCAATTGGACTTAGCTAGCTGAGAGTTCTTGAATTTTGTTATGATTAACTCTAGTGTAGTGGGGAAACTATATAGAACAGTGCTGCACTTTGCCCTGATTTCTAATTATCATCCAATTTCTCTTAATGTCTTTCTATGTGGAGGAAAAATATAATTAAGTTGGTGCTATTTGGTAGTTAGCAAGTATTATGTTGCGCTAATAGTTATATATCATTGTGGCTATTTATGATTGTGAAGATGATAATGAATTTTGTTGGGTTTGGGCTCCCTTTCTACGTGGAGAAAGACCCAAATATGAATAGTCTATTTTTCTCCCTTATTTAAGTGGAGAATATTAATTTAGGGTGAAGAGAAATAGAGAGGAAATAAGGATTCAAAAGAGAGAAAAGATTAGAGAAACTCATTCCCGTTTTTTCTGAACCAGTCTCACTAAATCGACGGTCCCTAATTCGTTAGCCATCAAATTGAGCTGAAATTTGGTGGACATGTTCACAACACCTATATCTAACTTTTGGCCATTGGGATTTTCAAAATAAAGTTTGATCTGAGAGATGATTGTTTCACACTGAAGCTGCATATTTAGATAATTTTTCAGATTTTTAGATTCTTATTTGTAAGCTAGTTTGCTTTGTGATTTGCGGTTGTTATCACTATTTTGTGAATCACTTTAAGATTATTTTGTATCCTAAATTGATTATAATGGAGTTACTTCTTTGGTTTGGACGACTCGTGGGTTTTACTCTCATATTGAGGGGTTTTCCACATTAAAAATATCGGTGTTCTTTTGTGCCTTATATTTGTTCGGTTTGTCGTCTTATATTTGTTATTGATCCTCAAGGTTCCTACAAGGGAAGGAAATTCTATATCCATTGCGTATTATTCTGTTATTTTGTCTTAATTTCCCATCAGAGTGACATCAGAGCTCTTGGTTAAGGGCTATTTTTCTTGTTTGAATTATGGAGTCAAATACAAAGACAAAGATGGTATTGTTGAATGGTTATAATTACCATTTATAAAAGGGTAAGATGAAAGACTTATTATTTGTAAAGAAATTGCATTTATAGGTTTTTAGTTATGCAAAGTCAGATCCCGTGTCTGATGAAGAATGGGAGTTTGAACATCAATAGTTATGTGGTTTTATTCGATAACATGTAGATGATAATGTTTATAATCATATTTCTAATGAGACACATGTAAAAACTTTGTGGGAGAAGATAAAGTCCTTGTATGCCTCTAAATCGGGGAATAATAAATTATTCTTAATTGAATAACTTCATAAATTTGAAGTATAAGGAGGAGACTTCTATTTCAGATCACTTGAGTGAGTTTCAAGGGCTCCTTGATCATATGCCAGGAATGAGTATTAAATTTGATGATGAACTTTTGGGACTATTTCTATTGCTATCTTTACAAGAGTCTTGGGAGACGTTTCTGGTTTCTATCACAAGTTCTTCTCCTAGAGGTGTTGTTTCTTTGGAAACAGCTAAGGGTGGTGTTCTTAATGAGGAGATGAGAAGGAAGGCATAAGGTTCTTCATCTCAAGCCGAGGTACTTGTCACTGAAAATAGGGGAAGAAGTCAGAAAAAGGAACCAAAAGGTGGTAGAGAGAATATCAGAAGCAAGTCAAAGCCACAATACAAGAATCTGGAGTGTCATTATTGTCACAAAACATGACACGTACAAAAGTGTTGCTATCAGTGTAAAAGGGATGACAAAGGCAAGAAATGTAATTCTAAATAAAGAGATCATGATGATCATGATGATGATCGTGTTACTACTGCTACTTGTAATGATCTTGTTATTCTATGTGATCATGAGTCTGTTAATCTCGTATCAGACAAGAGCATGTGGATAGTTGACAGTGGTGCTACATTGCATGTTACACCAAGAAAGGATTTCTTTACATCTTATACTTCTTGTGACTTTGGAGTGTTGAAGATGGATAATGATGATGTATCTAATGCAATTGGTGTTGGTGATGTTTTCTTGCAAACTAACCTGGGAATGCAATTATTGCTTAGAGGTGTCAAACATGCTCCATATGTTCGCTTTAATTTGATCTTTATGCATATGTTTAATGATTATGGTTATGACAATCACTTTAATTATGGGAAGTTGAAACTCAACAAAGGTAACTTGGTTGTGGCTAGAGAGGAAATGCTTTCTAAATTGTATTAGACAAAAACTTTGGTTTCTATGGATAATATGAATGCTATCAACATGGAAGCATCTTTATGTCACCAAAGACTTAGTCATATTAGTAAAAATGGGTTGAATTTTTTGGCCAAAAAGGATATTCTTCTTGAGTTAAAGAATGCATATTTGGAAGTGCTCTCATTGCATGGCTGATATACAGACTAAAGTATCTTTCAAGAGACATCCTCCCCCAAGGAAGTCAATGTTGCTTCAATTAGTACATTATGACGTTTGTGGGACATTAAAGGTAAAATCTTTTAGTGGTGCACTTTATTCTGTTATCTTTATTGATGATTGTTACAGGAAACTATGGGTTTATGCCTTGGAGACAAAAGACTAAGTGTTGGAGAATTTTAAAGATTTTCATGCTTTGGTAGAGAGGAAGACATGCGAGAAGCTGAAATGTGTTCATTATGATAATCATGGTGAGTATTGTAGACCATTTGATGCCTATTGCAAGTAGCATGGTATTGCACATGAAAATATTCATCCTAAAACTCCTCAATTAAATGGTTTAGCAGAGAGGATGAATCAAACACTAATTGAGAGAGTCAGGTGTATGCTCTCTGAAGCTAAGTTGTCAAATAATTATTGGGTGAGGCACTTTACACGATGGTGCACGTTCTTAATCCCACTTCTACTGTTTCTTTGAACAATGAAGTACCAGACAAGATTTGATTTGGAAAGAATGTCAAGTATGATCATTTGAGAGTCTTTGATTGTAAGGATTTTGTGCATATTCCAAAGGATAAAAGGTCCAAGTTGGATGCAAAGTCCAAATAATGTATATTTATCGGCTATGGGCAAGATGAGTTTGGTTACAGGTTGTATGATCCTGTATGGAAGAAGCTTATCCGAAGTCGTGATGTAGTATTCATGGAAGACCAAAATATTGAAGACATTAATAAGGTAGAGAAAACTACACCCAAGAAAGATACCATTTTGTCTAATGTTGATCCAGTTTGGTTACCTAATCATAATCTAGATGCTATTGGTGGTGATGACCATAATGGTGATCCATATGATTGTGTTGATGATCAACAACTTGGAGATGGGGTAAATATTCCAACTAATTATGATGAAGGGAAGAGCGATATGTTACCGGATGAAAATCTTGGGGAATCTCTAGAATTGTCTAAAGTTCAACTTAGGAGGTCTATCAAGCAGAGACAACCTTCTACTAAGTATAATTCAGATGAGTATTTGACCTTAACTGATGAGGGTGAACCTAAGTGTTTTCAAGAGGCCATGAAAAGTGATGAAAATCAAAAGTGGTTGAATGCAATGCATGACGAGATGAAATCATTGCATGATAATCACACTTATGATTTAGTGAAGTTGCCTAAAGGTAAAAGGCCCTTGGAAAATAAGTGGATTTATAGAGTTAAACATGAGAGCAATTCTAAGTATTCAAGATATAAAAGCCATATTAGTGGTGAAAGGTTTCCATCAAAGAAAGGGTGTTGATTTTAATGATATTTTCTCACCTATTGTAAAAATGTCATCAATCAGAACCGTGTTGAGTTTAGCTATTAATCTTGATTAGAGGTTGAGAAAATGGATGTGAAAACGGCTTTCTTGCATGGTGATTTGGAGGAAGATATCTACATGAAACAACCGGATGGTTTTCAAGTTAAAGGCAAAGAAGATCATGTCTGTAGATTCAGAAAGAGTCTATATGGGTTGAAGCAAGATCCAAGGCAATGGTACAAGAAGTTTGAGTCTGTTATGTGTGATCAAGGATACCAGAAGACCACTTCAGATCATTATGTCTTTGTTAGAAAATTTTCTAATTATGACTTTATTATCATGTTGTTATATGTTGATGATATGCTTATTGTAGGGAAAAATATTTCTAACATTAACAGGTTAAAGAAGCTATTGGGAGAGACATTTTCCATGAAAGACATGGGATCAGCTAAACATATTCTTGGCATTAGAATCAAGTGTGACATAAAAGAGAAGAAACTTTAGATGTCACAAAAATATTATATTGAAAGAGTGCTATAAAGATTCAAAATGGAAAACTCTAAGGTGATAAGCACTCCTCTTGCTACTCATTTCAAGGATACCAGAAGACCACTTCAGATCATTGTGTCTTTGTTAGAAAATTTTCTAATTATGACTTTATTATCCTGTTGTTATATGTTGATGATATGCTTATTGTAGGGAAAAATATTTCTAACATTAACAGGTTAAAGAAGCTATTGGGAGAGACATTTTCCATGAAAGACATGGGATCAGCTAAACATATTCTTGGCATTAGAATCAAGTGTGACATAAAAGAGAAGAAACTTTAGATGTCACAAAAATATTATATTGAAAGAGTGCTATAAAGATTCAAAATGGAAAACTTTAAGGTGATAAGCACTCCTCTTGCTACTCATTTCAAATTGAGTTCTTATCAAAGTCCTTCAAGTTAAGAAGAAGTGTTTGATATGAAATGTGCTCCTTATGCGTCTGTTGTGGGTAGTTTGATATATGCAATGGTGTGTACAAGACCAGATATAGCACATGATATTGGTACAGTCAATAGATTTTTGTCAAATCCAGGTAGAGAGTATTGGAATGTTGTAAAATAGACTTTAAGGTATTTTCGTGGTACTACTTTTATGAGGATTTTCTTTAGAGGAGATAAGCCTACTCTAGTGGAATACTCTGACTCTAATATGGCTGGAGACATTAATTCTAGAAAGTCCACTTCGGGCTACATGATTAAATTTGTAAGGAGAGTTATGGCTTGGCAATCCATATTGCAAAAGTGTGTAGTATTGTCTACTATAGAGGTTGAGTTCATTGCCATTACCGAAGCATGCAAAGAGTTAATTTGGTTATAGAAATTTTTGAAGGAACTTGGTTTGTTCATGAAAAATATGTGTTATTTGTTGATAGTCAAAGTGCTATTCATCTTGGTAAGAATTCGACTTTCCATAATAGGTCCAAACACATTGATGTGAGATATCATTGGATACGTGATGTTTTGGATGCTAAGTTATCGAGTTAGCTAAAGTTCATACAGATGATAATGGTTATGATATGATGAATAAAGCATTACTAAGAGAGAAATTTGAAGCTTGTTGTGTTATCGTCGGTTTGACGGTTTCCTCCACATAGTTGTAAGGGGGAGATTTGTTGGGCTTGGGCTCTCTTCCTATGTGGAGAAAGACCCAAATATGAATATCCAATTTCTCTCACTTATTTAATTGGAGAGTTTCAATTAAGAGTGAAGTGAAATAGAGAGGAAATAAGGATTCAAAAGGGAGAAAAGAGGAGAGAAACTCATTCCTATTTTTTTCTACACCAGTCTCCCTAAATCGATGATCCCCGATTCGTTAGCCATCTGATAAAGATGAAATTTAGTGAGCATGTTTGCAACAACTATATCTAACATTTGACCATTGAGATTTTCAAAACAAAGTCCGAGCTGAGAGATAATTGCTTCGCATTGAAGCTGCAGATTTGAGTAGTTTTTTAGCTTTTTGGGTTCTTCTTTGTAAGCTAGTTTACTTTGTGAGTTGCGGTTGTCATCACTATTTTGTGAATCACTTTAAGACTATATTATACCCTCAATTGATTATAGTGGGGCTATTTCTTTGGTCTGAACGACTCATGGTTTTTACTATCATATCGAGGGGTTTTCCACGTTAAAAATATGAGTGTTCTTTTGTGCCTTTTATTTGTTTGGTTTGCTGTCTTATATTTATTGTTGATCCTCAAGGTTCCTACATGTGAGGGGAATTCTATATTCGTTGCGTATTGTTATGTTATTTTGTCTTAATTTCCCAACAAATGTATCAACAAGTTCTGATTAAAAAAGTACCGAACATTTTTGTTTTTAACATTTATCTTAAAATGTTATCAAATTAACATTACTACAAAACGCGGATACAACAACACCCAAGTCACCACGGTTCTTCAAAACACCGTGGTGACATCTCAAAAATCACTCTCTAATTTTTTTAATAAAATATTATTAGTATATACTAACAGTTGATACCGTAACCTTGGTGATACAATCAAGCTTTCATGGATTCGAACCTTAGTGCCCTCAAATATATTATTCATTTAACATTAAGGCGCACCTTTTCTATTTTATTTATTTTTAAATATAAAATAAATGGTTATGACTTCGATTGTTTTGTTCAACTGTTGTGATACATTTACATATATCACCACAGTTGGTAATGTAAATCGTTGTGAAAATTATTATATATAAACGAATTAACTCTCGGTCTTTTACAGTAGCGTCATATCTTTCACAGCAAAACCCTAGAACCCATTTTTCCTCTCCTTCTTCCTCATTATCATTTCTATTCTATAGTATAGTCGTCAAGCTTGTTCTTCTTACATAAATGTATTCTTTTTTTCTTTCTTATTCTCTTATTTTCGTGTATGTTGTTGTTATGTTTCACATGATTTTCCTATTATTTTCTTCTTATTAGATAGTTTATGGTTCTTCTATTGTTGTATGTTATTCTATGTTGTTGTTGCATATTGTGTTGTTGACAAATAAGTTTGTGGTTTCACATGTTGATAATTTTCATGGTGTTTGTAGGACTAATGAAAAGTGAATGAAGAAACAACAACAACAAGAAACTTCATCTAGTTTGAGATACTATGAGAATAAATATAAGAAGTATGAAGCTATTGTGTAAACTTCATCTACCTTATATTTCTTTTTCATGGCTTCACAAACTAGATGAACTTCATATGGTGATGTTGATGGTGGTAGCAAGCTTATAGTATGAGTTGATAAGGTACATATGGTTTGTGTAGCAATGAAAAAAAATACAAGAAGTATGAAGTCATTATGGAAACTTCATCCACCTTGTATTTTTTTCGTTGCTTCTTAAACTAGATGAATTTCATAGTTTCACGGTTATTTTCAATAAAAGGTACGTTCCATAAACAATTTAATATTTATTGTGATTTTGTATGCTGTTAGTGTTTTGTTGCTAAAATGTATGTTTTTTATTGTGTTGCGTGTATTTGTTGTGTTGTTGTATGATGTTTTTGTTGACAAATGTTCTCAAAACAAGAACAAAATATTGCTAAGTCATAAGAAAAATACTTCTTGTGACTTAGCAATATTTTGTTCTTTAAATTCGTATACATGCAGATTAACATTAGATGAAGTTTAGTTTATTATATACTATGTATATCATTTGTTTCACTAACCTTTTAATGAAAATGCAATCATTTAAATTGATATAGAAACTTATAATCTGAAAATTAAGATGTATTTGAAAACCAACTCATATCAATCAATATTTTCCAAATTGCATGCGTCTCATTCTGCACATTTTATATTCTCTAACACATATTATATAGTTCAATAGTCAGATTCTTTCAATACATCGATACCTACAATTCTACTTTACCTCGTCGCTGTTGCTTGTTATTGTGATTGTTAAGATTGTGATTGTTACGATGATAAGTCATCATAACAATCACCATGATAAGCAATGATTATGAGGTAAACTATAATAAAAGATATCAATGCATTTAAGGAATCCGACCATCAAACCATATATGTGTTAAAGAACATAAAATATGCACAATGAGACACATGTAATTTGGAATACAATGGTGTGTTTAAGTTGGTTTTCAAGAATAATTTAATTTTCAGATTATATAATTCTTTACCAATTTTAATAGTTGTATTTCTTTAACGAGGTGTATGGTAAAACAAGCGATATACATTGGTATATAATAAACTATAGGTACGTTTCACAATGGTTTTCTATATTATCCGTGAACTAATGTAATTTATTTGCTACTGGATTTCGAACCCAGTAAAATATATATCACAATGGTTGTTAAGCATAACCGTTATATATCATGTGTGCTTTCTAGATTACTACAACGGTCTCAGGATCGTGATTGTTAGTAATGAATTTACAACAAAACTCTACATAGTAAAGTCTGGACTTGTGTGATTATATGTATGTTCCAATCATTGTTAAATAGATTATTCTTAATAATGTATGTGTCGTAACTTGACTCATAAACATGCGTGACAGACAATTGTACTTCAGTGAAATTTTTTTATACATGCAGTCAAGTTGACAATGTGCAGTCAAATTTATTTATACATGCAAATAAATTCATTCAATTTTATTTTAACTCAATCTATTATATCAAATTGATTCAAAAGTGCTATAATTATTTTTATTATGATATAATATATGAATATTCTAAATTTATATTTAAAAATATTAATCATTAATAATTAACTCTGGGAAGGTAAAAATGTCATTAAAAAATAGTATTCAGTATAAGAAGAGAGTACAAACAAAGATATGGGATTGTAATCTAATCAGCAAGCTCAACTATTCGTTTATCAGAAAACTCAGCACCTTCGCCGGAAAACACAGCCGGAGTTCGTTGTCGGCGGCAAGAAATAGTGAGAAAGTCGTACACTATGGAGTTTATAAGGTCCTACCACTTATCAGCTTCTAACTCGTATTCTCCCACTTTCAAGGTTTTTCTAATTCCCCTTTCTTTTTTTTCTGTTGTGTGTGCTTGCTAGCTTTCTTAATCATTCCATTTCCTATGTTTCAAATTTGGATTAGTTTCTGGATTTTTAAAGTTAATGTTTTATGAGCTTTAATTTGTTTATGGAGAAGTTAAATTAGAGACTTTTTTGAAAAAAAGTTGAGATGTACAGAAACTGACTCCAGTTTATACTTTCCTGGTTTGTGTTTTTGAGAGAAGAGCTCAATCTTAGCGTTTTTTGTAAAATTGATTCCGGTTAAAAGTGAATTAAAGATAAAGTGATTTATGATAAATCTTTGCAAAAGTAAGTTGAACAAAAAATTTAATTGTAAAAATTTCGTTTAGACTCGAAAGTTATAAATTCTAACTTTTAAGTATAATCAATTCTGTAAAGCAGAATCAACTCTACTCGAGAGTAACCAAACATGTCAAAATCAACTTTATACATTTATAATCAATTATAAATGCTTCAACCGTGAAACCAAACATACAATATAGAGTAATTTGAAGGTTACATCTTTTATTTCATTGTTTATAATCATTTATAATTGATCCTTCCATCATCATATTGATAATTGAATTTGTTATTAGTTCGATTGGAAAGATGTAATGATCCTTTATCGAAATATGATTCCTTTTTGATAGAATGTTTCTAGACTCTAGTGATTCATTTCCTCCCATGGCTGAATGATTTATATATTGTCATGTAGATCTCTCTTAATGTTTAGCCTGCCAAAACAGGGTCTTTGGAACTTACACTCGTCTGTGTCTTTATTGCAGTTTACGTGTCAACGATTCGACAAGTGTAGATTGACATTACCTGGAGTTATAATTTGTGCCAATCGGAAGCTTAGACCTGACGAATTCGTGTGGAGACGAGATCAGTCAACCCAAAATGTCGATTTCCCACCTAAGTTACCTAAGAAGAAGAAGAAACCATTCCCTATTCCCTTTAAAGAAATCAAACAAGCTGCAAAGGTGGACAGAAAACTTGCTAGTAAGGGAATAGAGAAACCTCTTGAACCTCCAAAGAATGGATTGCTTGTTCCGGACCTAGTCCCGGTTGCTTATGAAGTATTTGATGCTTGGAAGCTTTTGATTAAAGGTCTTTCCCAGCTATTGCATGTCATTCCTATATATGGCTGTAGGTACACCATACTGTGCTAATCTTCTAGTTGCTTTGCATTCTTTTATTAGCAGAAATCAAACCTCGGTACCACGATTTACAACCTATGAAGCACAAACACGGACAACTGACACAACACCGACATTGATGATAATTTGAAAAACTGAATAAACTGAACTTAATCACAAGTGTCGGTGTCGTGTCTTTGCCAGTGTCCGACACTGACAAAGACATGGACACACAATTTTTCAGAGGTGTAGGACTACAAAGCTTACAACACTCACACCGTGCACCAACAACTCGCGCTAGACCCTAGTTGAATATTTGTTTTCTTTTATGTTAATGATGATGCAGGAGTTAAATTCTTGTCAACTTGATTCCTGCAGTGAATGCTCGGAAGTACATGTGGCTCAGACTGGTCACTGCATTCTAGACTGTGAAGGTCGTACCAGTTCAACGCGTCATAGTTCTCATGCGTGGGTCACGGGTTCCGTCAATGATATACTGGTCCCAATTGAGTCATATCATCTCTTTGATCCATTTGGTAGGCGCATTAAGCACGATACACGGTTTGAATACGATCGGATTCCGGCTGTTGTTGAGCTCTGCATTCAAGCCGGTGTGGACATCCCAGAGTATCCTTCGCGGAGAAGGACTAATCCCATACGAATGGTAGGGAGGAGAGTACTTGACAGAGGCGGTCATCTAGAGGAGCCTGAGCCATTTAACTTTGTCGAGTCCTCTTCCATCATCGACTTTGATACTTACAGAGCCTGTGAGCGATTTCCACGTCCACCTTTGTCAGACGTGCCTAAAATCGCCCAAGAAACGATCAACGCATATCAAATTGTTAGAAAGGGTGTCAGGAAGTTGATGAAGAAATACACGGTGAAAGCGTGCGGCTATTGCTCGGAGGTTCATGTTGGACCGTGGGGTCACAACGCGAAGCTTTGTGGATCATTTAAACATCAATGGAGAGATGGAAAACATGGTTGGCAGGATGCTACTATAGATGAAGTCTTACCTCCAAATTATGTGTGGCATGTCAGAGACACGAATGGACCTCCAATCACGGCTGCATTAAGGAGATATTACGGAAAGGCTCCGGCCGTAGTAGAAGTGTGTGTACAAGCGGGCGCACGTATACCAGACGAGTACAAGCCGATGATGAGGCTTGACATTGTAATTCCAGATTCCGATGAGGCAGGAATGATTGCTTGATGTTATCTGACAAATACATGATCTGTTTAAGTGCAACCATACATGCATAGTCCTTAGCATGAGAAATATCTTCAGTATGATATGTCTGATTCCTTGAATGGATGCCAGCTTTTGATGTATCCAACGTGTATATAAGCCAATAGCAACAAGTAGATTATATCACTATGTTTTGGTATGTGAATTTTTCTGTATAATATCTTAAGCTAGAGAGAAACAATGTATGTGTTAATTTAGTCTATTCATGCTAAAAGATACATTTGACAACCCTTACTAATACTACATATTTATTTTGGAATATGAAAAGTCAATTTTAAACTTATTTATAAATAAAAGATAAAACTCAATTTAGAAGATATCTACGAGGAAAAGTGAAAAAATTACATTTCCTTATATCAGAAGCACTAATTCCTTCAACAATTATCTTCGTTTTTCTTAGAGTACCACTTCATTTGAGACAAATTGAATGATATATTAACCTTCGAGAAGAATAAATCCATCAACAAGTCTAGGAGACGAGTGCTGGCATCATCTATGCTTAACTCTATTCCTATCTCCTACATGCAAGTAAGTTGGCTGATTTTAGGGACTTGTTCTCTAATTCATAAAATGACCAGAAAATTATGTTGGTACGATACTCAAATTCAGGAACCATCTCTAACAAATGAGAATTGCTCAAATAAAAAAGATAAAAAAGATATTAAATATATTAAATATAAAAAATTGCAGCGAGTAGTTCCAACTTCAATACTTTGAGTTGAAATACACTGAGTTGAAATATACTTTTTCTTTGCATTTGATCCGTTTTTCTATCTATGATAGCATTTCTTTCTCCAAAATCTAATATTTGACGTCAATAATTTGAGTTGAAATTGTTGGAATTAAACTCCAATCTTAGACTAATTCAAATCAATCTCGATGAGCAAGAATCAATCTTTCTGATTGATCACGTCTCTTGTTCTTTATTCTTCATTTGAGTGAATCAACCATACCTTGATTACAAAATGATTCACGTTGAACATAAATTTTGAGAAGAAAGAAAGATAAATTGGAGAAGAAAAGAAATCAGGGTTTGAGAGAAAAGAGGAAGAAGAAGGAGATTCTGCAGAGTTTTTCTCTTCTTTCAAACTGGAATTTTATTCAACTTTTCTTCACGCCTTACAATGATAGAGTACCTCCCTATTTATAGTTGAGTTTGCTTGTTCACTAAGAAAATTTTAATTAACTAACTAACTCAACTAAAACATACAAAAAATACTAAGTTTAATTCTGTCGAGGCTGGCTCATTTGACAACTATACATTTCGATTGCTTTCTTCGACACACAAAGAATTCGACAACAAAATTTTGTCGACTTGCTTTGACATAAAAATTACATTTTCAACATACCACCTAATTCATTGTGTCTAAGCTATCTACATTCATCATAGTTCTCAATTTATTGAACAGTTTGACCTGCACGCCCTTTGTCATGATGTTTGCAATCTGATTTTCAATTTTGCACTGTTTCACATTCAGCTTCCCATTAGTTACTTGCTCTCGAAGATAATGAAATCTCATTTCGATGTGTTTGCTTCTTCTATGTGCTATCAAATTCTTTGTCAGATTGATAGTAGACATGATGTCGATCTTCATGGTTATTGCTCCATGATTTTTCGTTATAATCTCTTCGACTAAATTCTCCATCCATGATGCTTGTGTGAGTGCACTTGTACGTTAGATGTTTGGCATGATATCAGAACTAGGATAATTTTAATATTTTTGTATATTAGACGGTATCTCTGAGTCATTATGTGGGCCTTTGCATTAGGGTACTTAAAATACATTTAGGACATATTTGGAAAAGGTATCATGAATTTAAAAATCAGTTTCAACATGAAAAACAGGTTTATGTGTCGACACATGCGAGGTATGAGTTGACACACGTAGGTCAATATTAAAGCTTGTAGCCTCTGTAATTATGTGTCGACACACACAAACTTTCAGGTCAATACATACTGAAAAATTTCTTCTATATCGACACATACAATATTCAGGTCGACACATGTAATCCATTTTTAAAGCCTGTAGCTTCTGTAACTATGTATCGACACATGACCTTGAACATGACACATGTTATAAAATGTGTTGACATATAACTTATATGTGTCAAAACATGTTGTAGTTTTTCTGAAAAATTGCATTCCTTTTCAAACTTCTAAGTTTCCCTTTTGCCTACAACTTGCACACATATAAATACTTCACGCATGCATCATTTTCAATTTGATAAAACTATAAACACATACAAAGATTGATCTTCATATTCAACCTTTCATTTATGGATACATACTAACAAACTACACATAATCATTTTGTGTTTTGGTGTCATCTAGACTTGTGTTGATAACTGTTGTACCCCAAAATTTGCCCTCTCATTTCTCAAGAATTTTCTCACAAGATTTCTATTGGGTCAAAACTACACAAGGTTTGATCAACTAAAGTTTGAATTTGCACAAGCACAATTGGATTTTTAAAGACCCATGTAGTTTCCATATTGGGCTCTTAAGCATCAAATCGAAGAAGAGCAAGTTTACTTCAATCTAGAGGCTTCGATTGAGCACTTAACTTCCTTCGAGCAAGCTTGATTTAGAGGTTTCTATTGAGCACTTAACCTCCTTCGATGCAATCTTGATTCACAAGCTTCGATTGGGAATTTGGGCCTCCTCTGATGCAAGCTTGATTCACAAGCTTTTGATTGGGAATCTAGGCTCCTTCGATGCAAGCATTCCCAAGCTTTGATTGGGCTCTGGCCTCCTTCAAACTTGCTTCAAATTCCCAAGCTCCGATCAAGGCAATGACCTCCTGCAGCTTTCCTTCGATTCAGAAGGCAATGGCCTCCTGATGGTTTGCTTCGATTCATAAGACAGTGGCTTCCTACTGGTGTCCTTCGATTAAGAAGGCAATAGCTTTCTGAAGGCTTCATTTGATTCACAAAGAAAATACTCCCCTCATGCTATCATGCACAAGGCAATGGGCTCCTGCTGGCTTGCTTCGATTCAGAAGGCAATGACCTGCTGCAGGTTTCCTTCGATTCAGAAGGCAATGGCATCCTGCTGGTTTACTTTGATTCGAAAAGCAGGGGCTTCCTGCATGCAAGTTTCGATTGGACAAAGATTACCTTCTCACAAAGCTTCGATTGGAGTATGGGTTTCCTTCGAAGCAACAAACTTCAAATCAAACTCTGAACCCTTCGAGCAAGCTTAGTTGAATAACATTGATCAAATCTTATAGCCTTATCCTCCAAATCTCACTTGTCAGGCTATTTTACTTCCAAATCTTTACATAATCAGAGGCTTACATAAATTTTTTATGCATTACATAAAGATTCAAAGCTTTATCCACTGGATTATACCATTTTTGGATGAAATGGAAAAAAGATATGTGTCTTTTTCCATAAAGATTACTTTAATCATAAATTCAACTTCTTGAGCTCCCAACCTGTTTTTATCTGAACAGAAGCAACATCAAAAAGCATATGTCAAGTCCCCAAAAGACACCATGCCCCTACTTGTACTTGAAACTTGGGAACCACAAAAATTGATTAAACTTGTTTTCGTTCTCAACCAAACCATGGTTTGTTATTCTACAAACCTGGTTACTCCAGCATCTCTAACTTTTTCTCTATAAAAAGAGAAATCATTTGTAAGCTAAAACATATTTTAGTGGCGTGGGAAAAATCATCAAACTCTCAAACTCTCAAACTCTCAAACTCCCAAACACTCTCAAACATTCAAACTCTAAAACTCTCACAAAAAACCTCAGACCCCTTCATGCATTAGTGAACCCTTCGATTCATTCCTTAACAACAATATAACAGTCTTTCAATTCACTCCTTGGACTTCTATATAATAACCTTCGATTCACTCCTAACCAACCTTCAATTCAGTGACTTTTTAAACAAAGCAGCAACTGAACTAGTTCAAGGAAGGTCCCTGCAGGCTTGATCCATCATCGAATCATTCTCGGAAGTCACATAGAGCTCTTTCGATTGGCACTTCAAGAGGTAAGTTTTCTTAAAACTTGGAACTTTCATTTCAAACATCATTTGCATATACAAATAAAATAAGAAATGTAGATATCATAGGAAGCTGGATATACTCTTAGTTTTGATTTTCTTTGATTGTGTTTGAGATTTTTAACTCTGATTAGTTAGATTTTGGATGTTTGTGTTGAATAAAATTCATTGCTAAACCTTTGGTCTGTAGCTTTTTAAAAGTCATATGTTTAGATTTCGTTTTGAAGATCTTAGGAAGGTTTTCCGTATCTTTCGATTGGATGAGGATTGAAACCTTTCGAATCTCAACATGGGAGTCTCGCACTCCTGCAGTCGAAGGAAGAAGTTGGGAATTCCAAACCTTGAAAAACAAGTTCATCTTGTACCCAATCGAAGCTGCCTTATGAACGGATGGAATAGACCACCCTAGTGATACAAACAACGCACACGAAAGGAATTTCTGTGTAGGGTCCTGAGTTCAAAGTTTGGTAGGACCAGAACAGCTTTTACCCTTTGTTTGTTTCCTTTCTCTTTTTAACAAACTTCAAATATTTTTCCAACCAATCAAAACAACTCCTTTTGAGTTGATTTTTTACACACTATTTATTTACAAGTTTTATTTTATGAATATATAAAAATATCAAAAAAAAAAATTTTATTTCAGAATTATTAACCAAAACCTTTCTTTAACAAAATCAAGACAACTTCTTTTTTTTTGTATATTATTTTAACTCTTGTATATTATTCAAATTCAATATGGTTGTAATAGATAAATTAGGATTTAATTTCCTTGCAATCCCTATTTGTACATTTGTATCCCCATTTTCAAGTGATGTAATAGCGTAGTAAATTTACTTTCCGCAATTTACCGCTTTCATATAAATGTTAGTAATTAGGTTGTGTATGGCAAGATTAAAACTAATGCTTAGAAAACTCTAATTCAAGACAAAATTCATACAATCAAACACACTTTGCACACTTGCACCTCTAAGGTTAACCTCACTTGTTGCCTTAAGAAAATGGTCATAATATGTATGTGAAACATCTTAGCAAAAACAATAAAAAATACAAGATCATAGTCCCTCGATGACACTTCGAATATTGTCTTATAAATGATCTTAGTCCCTCAAGAGAAATGCTAAGATATCTCACAATATTTCTATTCATGACTATACGATGACCCACGTTCGTCCCTTTTACATCCAAAGATAAGGCTTCTTACCAATTAATGGTAAGATAGAAATATCAAAGGAAGGAAGAAATGAACAAAAAGACTTTTGAGTAAGTAGAAAGTTCTTAGTTGTTTGCTTGCAAATCAAAACCACACTCACACTTTCAAAAACATCTACAAAAACAAACATCTCTTTGAACTATTTTCAAAAAGTCCAACACTTTGTATGCATTCTTATAGAGACGAGAATCATTATAAAATTTGTCTCAACGGAGGCACTTTTCAAAAATACTTTTAAAAACCACCACAAAGCACATTTTTAAACAAAGCATTTTCAAGTGATCTAGCAAGCAACTAAGAGCCCATAGATAACTATGGATAAAAATGGTGCTAATACCATTCCTTTACATAACCTACCCCTTGAACTTAAGAAAACATCTCTAAAGGTCTTTCCTGTTCTTTTCACCCTTTCCTTATTGGATAAAATAAAAGTCGGTGTCGACTCTTGCTATCCACAACAATTGCGATGAAACGCAAAACAACCAAGTCAGTTCTCCCACCGTATTACAGAACTGGAGACTCTGTTGGGGAAGTACTTAAAAGTGGGGTTACCTTAGAGATAGATCATATTTACTTGCTTTCCTTGTTTGACTTGCTTGCTTTACATTATGGTTCCTTGTTTGGGTTTGTTTTGATCCTCTACCCGGACCTGGGGCACCTTTTAGGTAAGTAGCAATAGATTATGGAAACTATGTGGGGGTATACCGACATGGTTGAAGCGATGACTATGTTAGTGTGACACATTTGTTGGTACCGGTAGCCCTTTGTGATCGGTGGAAATAGAACTGACTGTTTTTTAAGCTGGTTCGCGAAATGTCGCGGTAAGCAAGAGTCGCCACCGTCTTTTATGTTCTCCAATATGGAAAGGACAAAAGCACAGCAAAATTCCTTTTTCGAGAATGTTTCTCGGTTCGGGAGGTAGATTTACAGAAAGGGAAGGTGTTAGCACCCTTTCTATCCGTGGTTATCCACGGGCTCTTAGGTACTTTCTCACTATGTTTTCAAAAATTGTTTGCTTTTCAAGTGTGTGTGGGTTTGGAAAAAAGTTTGTTTGAAAGACTTCTAGGTAACTCTTGTATCAGTCCTCAAGAGTGTATGAAGTATTTGTTTGAAAACTTTTTGAAAGTGTAGGTGCGAAAAGTTGTTTTTGTTTTTTGAAAGAGCAAGTACCCAGGAGAAATCTACCTACTCTAAGGAATTAGGCTGTGTAAGGGTCCTTGAGACAGTACTATCCCACTATTGAGAAGTAGGTAGCACCGTCATTGGAGTTATTCGGGTCAATTCGATTATTAGGGACATGTGTGGTCACCAAAGCAATGGTAGGACGCCTTAGCGGTAACCCTAATGTCCTAGATCCTTTTTTATCCGAGGCAACCGTTTTGAGGCAACTGGATATTTAGACAGGAGGGCGACCTCTAAAACACCCTATACTTGATGACCACTTCGAGGCAACCAAATGAGGCGTACCCTAGGGGTGGCATGTGCATGTGTGTTAAATTCAGTTAAGATTATCTTGTACATGTATTTGTAAGCTACGGATTGATTTTATTTGTCATACAAGTCTTGCAGGCATATTAACAGTTAAGAGTGCGGAAAATAAATTACGGAAAGGATCGCCAAAAACAAAACCCGTTTGGAAAATAAATACGAGAAAAGTAAATAAAGCGATAAAAGACCTAATTAACTATTACATATTCGGAAACAGTTACATAAATATAATCAAAATAAAAATAAAAATAAATACGCGCGCGAAAGAGTTGAATCGGGACGTCCTTAGGGTTTTGACCCTTTTTGAGAAAAGAATTGAAATTGGTCCTTTTTTGCAATTAAATTAACTATTAAACCTAATTTACTAATTAATTAATTATTTACAAGAAAAAGATGTTTTTTGTGTTTTTTATGTTTTAATGAAAATAAAATAAAAGAAATTAAGAGTCAAAAGAAAAACCTAATTCTAAGCTTGATTTTATTTATTATGAAAAACAGATTAAAATTATTCTAATTAAACTAAGTTAATTATATTTAGAATTTATTTACAAAATAAAAGAGTGAAATTAATAATAATAGTAATAAATAAAATATTTACATTTTTTATGGTCTGAGTTTATTATGAAAAGGTTAATTAATTTGCTGGTTAGTAATTAATTAAAAAAAACAATAAAAATAAATAAAGCAAATGAAAGAGAGAAAATAAAATAAAAAAATAAAATGCAAACCCAAGGGGGGGTTTGGGCCAGATTTGAAGGTGTCTTTGGCAATCCTGGGCCCATTAACCCTCAGCCACGTTTAACCTTCTTGCTTGCCTATGCACAGGGTTGACCAGGAGCATGGTGTTCATCACCTGTTGACCATTGGATTGGTGATAGTGGCCGCATGGCGCCTGATTGCTTGGAGCGTATGGTAGGATGCTTTTAGAATACCTGCACGTGAACACAATGGGAAAAATAGAAATAATTATTTGGGGGACCTGGGAATCGAACCCAGGTCCCAAGGGACATATGCATGCCTTCCCAACCACTCAGCCAGCGCGTTCCATTCGTCATAGCAATAGACAATTAATATTATATGCAATAAAAAGCAATATCCTGGAATTAAAACAAAAATACGCGCGTTTAGTTTGAATGGGCCAGTGATAGGAAGACACATCATCGTCTTCTTCATCAAATTGCTGGTTATTTACCTGCGGATTTTTATCCGCAGGTAGTTTCGTAGGCTTTTCTTAAAATCGTCCCTAGGCCTCAAAAACTTATTCCAAGACCATGGTTGGTCTCGTCTCCACCTCCTGAGTCCATCCATGCTCATGATTTGTTCTGATTTCACCTGAAAATAAAATGCCTAAAAACCACACAAACAAACCCTAGGTACGGGTATCATCATATGAGGCCTAAAAACCAAATCGGCTATTACAGTTACGTTGGAAATCAAGCAAGGAGTATGAATATGCTAACGTTTTCGAGAAAAAGTGCAAGAATGAAGAATTGAGGTTTCGTGTTCAGGGGCCTGTTTCTGAAAACTTACAGCGCTGTATGGTGAATCTTAGGACGTGATATTGGTCGAGTTAGCTTCAGTGGATAGCAAGGAAGGGAACCACGTTCTTCTTTTGGTCTGAAAATGCCTGTATCACTGTTCTTGATCTCACACTTTTTCAACAATTTTCCACTTTTGCTCTGGCCGTTTTAGCAATGTCTAGGTCGTGAATCAGGTTTAGCCTCCTTGCATATGTATATGGCAACCAGTCTAGCTCCAAATTTGGTTCAAAACTAGGATTTTATGCACAAAAAGTCTTAGCACGAATTGGTCAGCTGACATATGACATATAAAAGCTATTCAAACCACAAAGATGTTATTCCATTAATTTTTAGATTTTATTTGAATTATTATGGATTTAAAATGAATTAAATCAATAAAAATTAAATAAAATGGAAAAATAAATGTTTGATCTTGAAATTAATCATGGGACACGTGTGTGGCATGACAAGGCTGAATCAAGTGGAAGAAAGTGGGCCCTTTTGTCAAAAATTGAAGTTTTAAGGATAGTTGACTTTTGCAAATTCATGAAAATTTCCAAACTTCTCCAATGCATATCTTGCTCAATTTTGATCATATGAACATGTTCTTGGACATTTTGGAAAGGTATTGAAGTCCTCTAACCAATTCCTTTGGTCCCATGTCATTTGGATTTACCAATATCAAGTTATGGTCTTTGACTTAAAATGCCTTTTTGTTGACTTTTGAAATTGACCTATAATGTAGAAATTGATAACTTTTTGTGAGAGCATTTCTTGGACTTGGAATGTGAAGATGAGTTGTAGGAAATGTCATCCCCTTCAAAATGAGAATTGGATGGGATTTTTCTGATGAACCATGAAAAAGTTATGCCTTGGTCAAGTTACAGTTGACTTTTCAACTGTCCAAAAATGGAAACTTTTGCATCCTTGATGATTTTTTAGCCATGCTTGAGGAATCATGATCAAGACTTGATAAAATGATGATTGTGTGCTCAAAATAAGATGTTGACCAAATTTTTTGACTTTTGACTGTGAAATGACCATTTTACCCTTGTAGTTGACTGTAGAGCAAATAGGGCTTTTGATTGTGTAACTTGGGACTGTGAGACTTGAGACTTGACATGTAGATGCTTGGCAATGTATATAGGCCCATGAGACTTGATTGAGCCATTAAAAATCTCAAATTCCGTGAAAGAAACAAAACCCTAATTTTGGCTGCCTTAGGAGGTGGTCTGACTGTGCAACCCTTGAGTAGTCTTGAACCATTTGAAGATGACTCTTGACAAACCTTGAAGAATATGGGAGGGAAAATTTTGGGGTACAACAGTTGCCCCTTGTTGTACCCCAAAATTTGCCCTCCCATATTCTTCAAAGTTTTGACAAGCATCCTCTTCAAATGCTTCAAAGTCTACTCAAAGGCTACACAGTCAAGCACCCTCCTAGGCCAGTCAAATTAGGGTTTTGGTTCTTGCAAGGAAGTTGAGGTTTTCAAGGTCTCAATCAAGTCACATATGCCTATACACATTGTCAAGCACCTAGATGTCAAGTTTCAAGGCTCACAAGGTCAAGTTGCACAGTCAAAAGTCCCATTTGCTCAACAGTCAACTGTAGGGGTAAAATGGTCATTTGGCAGTCAAAAGTCAAAAATTTTGGTCAAAATCTTATTTTGAAGCCACAATCATCATTTGGTCAAATCTTGACCATGATTTCACAAGAATGGCTCAAAAATCATCAAGATGCAAAAGTTTCTATTTTTGGACAGCTGAAAAGTCAACTGTAACTTGACCAAGGCATAACTTTTTCATGGTTCATCAGAAAAATCCCATCCAATTCTTATCTTGAAGGGGAAGACATTTCATACAACTCATCTTCACATTCCAAGTCCAAGAAATGCTCTCACAAAAAGTTATCAATTTCAACATTATAGGTCATTTTAAAAAGTCAACAAAAAGGCACTTTAAGTCATAGACCATAACTTGAGATTGGTAGATCAAAATGACATGGGACCAAAGGAATTGGTTATAGGACTTCAAGACCTTTCCAAAATGTCCAAGAACATGTTCATAGCTTCAAAATTGAGAAAGATATGCATTGGAGAAGTTGGGAAATTTTTGTGAAATGGCCAAAGTCAACTATCCATGAAACTTCATTTTTTGACAAAAAGGGCCCACTTTTTCCACTTGAGTCAGCTTTGCCATGTCACCCACGTCTCCCATGATTTATTTCAAGATTAAAGATTAATTTTTCGATTTTTATTTAATTTTATTTGATTTAATTCATTTTAAATCTTTAAAATTCAAATAAAAATCAAAGAAATTAATTAAGGGATATCTTTGAGTTTGAATAGCCTTAATGCATCATGAAACACATACCAATTTCGTGTACATCCTATTTCAAGCATAAAAACTCAAATTTGGAGCAAAAAAGGCAAGTTGTTCAATGGTGGTTATGGAGGAAATCAAAACTTCATTGCAAGGCTTCAAGGCTCCTTATTGTGATTGATTCTCATTCATATACACATATGCAAGCCTTCCCACCCTCATGGACAAAAAAAAGTGCACAAACGGACAGAGCAAAGTTCAAAATTTGTCAAAAAAAAGTGTGAGATCAAAAGGAGTTTTGCAAATATTTTCAGGCCAAAAGGAGAATGTGACTCTCTTCTTTGCCATACCCTGAAGCTAAAGCAACCCTTGCCACGTCCTAAGGTCCATTATCAAGTACTGTAAGTATTCCCAGGTCCCCTCAAAATCCCATATTATTTTTTCTTACATACTTGTGTGCAGGCTTCAAAGAAGGCTTATCATGCGCCTCACAAATCCAATGGCCACAAGGGAAGGAGCATCATGTTCTCAGGTCAACACAGGCGCAGGCAATCTCCAAAGTCAAACCAAGCTGGCTTCTGAATGGGCCTCACAATTCCATTAACACCTCCAATCTGGCCCAAAACCCCCCTTGGGTTTGCAATTTTTATTTTGTCATTTTTATATTTTGTTTGTCTTATTTTATTTTTTCCATTTTATTAACTATTAACATAATTAATTTATTTTCTATAAAAAAAAATCAAAAAAGAAATAATATTATTATTATTATTAATTTCATTTTATTTTTGTAAATAAATACTAATAAATTGAGTTAAGTTTAATTAGGCAACTTTAACTTTTTTTTTCTTCTTAATAAATAAAATAAATTTAGAATTAGGTTTTTTTTTTATTAACTTTTAATTTTATTTCCTTTTATTTTATTTCATTAAAAAACATAAAAATACAAAAAAAAAACATTTTTCTTTTAATTAATTAATTAATTAGTTTAATCATTAGTTTTAATTTCATTTAATCACAAAAAAGACAAAAAATTCATTTCTTTTCTTAAAAGGGTCAAAACCCTTAAGGCATTCCCGATTAATTTTTATTCGCGCGCATTTATTGTATTTTGATTATTGTGTAACTGCTTCAAGAATGTAATAGTAATTAGGTTTATTGCTTTCTTTACTTTCCGCACTTTATCAAAAACGGGTCTTTGTTTTTTTGGCGATGTATAGACCCGCGCCTTGTAATAGCGTAGCTTTACATTCCCGCACTTTAACTTTCCGCACCCCCTAACTGTTAACTGCATGAAAGAATGTATGTAAATAAAATCAATCCATAGCTCACAAATAACATGTACAAAGACAATTAACTGAAAAAACAACACACAAAGCACATGCCACTCCTAGGGTACGCTTCACTCGTTGCCTCGAAACGTGGTCATCAAGTATAGGACGTCTTAGAGGTCACCCTTTATCTAAAGATCCAGTTGCCTCGAAACGGTTGCCTCGGATAAAAAAGGATCTAGGACACTAGGGTTACTTCTAAGGTGTCCTACCGTTGCTTCGGTGACCACACTGTCCCGATAATCGAATTGACCCGAACAACTCCAACGATGGTGCTACCTACCTCTGAATGGTGGGATAGCACTATCTAAAGGACTCTTACACAGCTTAATTCCTTAGGGTAGGTAGATGACTCATGGGTACTTGCTCTCTTCAAACAAAACAAAACAACTTTTCACACCTCACACTTTCTAAAAGATTTCAAACAAATTTTTCACACACTCTTGAGGACTGATACAAGAGTTACTTAGAAATTTTTCAAACGAAACTTTTTCAAAACCCACTCACATTTGAAAAGCAAACATATTTTGAAAACATAAGAGCAAGTACCTAAGAGCCCGTGGATAACCACGGATAGAAAGGGTGCTAACACCTTCCCTTTCTATAAATCTACCTCCCGAACCGAGAGAAATCTCAAATAAGGAATTTTGCTGTGCTTTTGTCCTTTCCATGTTGGAGAACATAAAAGACGGTGGCGACTCTTGCTTACCGCGACATTTCGCGAAACCAGCTTAAAAACAATCAGTTCTCATTCCCACCGATCACAGAACTAGCGACTCTGCTGGGGACACTTAAAAGTGAGGTGTACCTTAGGACTAAGATCACTTGTGTTTTCAATTGCCTGATTTGTTTGCTTTAATATTGTTGGGCCTGTCTTGGGAGTTTCATAGATCCTAACCCGGATCTGGGGATACCTTCTTAGAAAGTAGCAACAAACTGTGAGGGAACTGTGCGGGGTATACCGACACGGTTGAAGCAGTTTGCTACGTTGATGTGGCACTTTGGTGAGTATCGATAACCCTTGAGTCAAGTCAAGGAGAGTACGGGGCTGCCGCGTGGTGTCGTGAAGCATCAACTGACCTTAGGAACCTTACTTGACCATCCTGGCCTCTTTAGGGGTAGTGAGATGACTGACTTTGGTGCAGTCCGAAGTTGGTTGATACTCGATACTACACTCATTGAGGGTTGTTTTCTTGGAATATTTTGATCGCCAGTTCAGTGGCTAAATCAAAACAATGAACATAGAAAACAACCCTATGATATTGAGCTCCTTAGAACCCGGTTACTTCTGATAGGACAGGTTTTGAGCCCACCAACTTCAAGAGGGTAGTACCCCAAACTTCATGCTGGCCTAAACTCTAAGGTTTCTCTGTGTGACTTGTGTGCCTTCAAACTTGACTACTTGCATGCTTGTTATCTGACACATGGGTTTCTTGCAGGGTTTGTTTACAGTCCATATGGGCTCATAACAAGGTTTACTTACATCACTCCACGCATAGCATAACATCATGCCATCATACCATTGCATACATCCTACATAAGGACTAATCCATTTTAAGGATCTCAAGGGTTTGTGATGCAGGTCATGATGTCTAGCAAGGGGAAAAGGGGATTTATTTTCCTCTAGCCAAGGTTGATAACTTGAGTCAGGGGCTATGACCCACTCGATATGGTGAGCCTTGACTCTTGAAGAAGGACTCTCAGCAACATGAAGTTCCTTCAATCAAGCTACCCAAATTCAAATTCTAACAGGTTTCTCTGTTTACCCCGCGAGATCCTTGAAAACATCGCATGCATACATACATATCATTGCATTATAGGTACCCTTGTTGCAGGTCACTTACCGTCTTCGCTGTTTATTTCAGCAATGGCTTCCCAACAAGACAACCAGGATCTTCATGCTCATGAGACTCGGTTCGGGGAGATCCTCCTAAATCTATCCAAGGGACAGGAAGAGCTGAGAACACTCCTCATGGGGACTTTGGTCAGGAACAGTCCTGAAGACGATAAGGACGAACGGCTGAAACGTCTACAAGCTGAGGTGGATACGATGAGAACCCAGATGCTGGGGCAAATGGCTCTTATCCAAGACTTATCTCAAAGACAAGGAGAGCTCATGGTTCTCATCAACCAACTGCTTCGGGATAACCAACTGGGGCAAATATCTAAGGTTGAAAAGCAAGCCATCATTCAACCACTTGTGGTGCAAGAAGACAAGGGAGAAGCTCCTCAGTTTGCTTCAGGGTCACAAGCCCAGCACCAACCTCACCAGCGTCAACGGGGTAATCGACGTAAGCAAAATACGTCCAGAAGACAATTCTCGGAGACTGGTATACCATCATCACTGATACTGAGACGCTTGTTGGAGGTCAAGCTGATTGCTTTAAAAGATCCTCTTAAGAATCTCAACATAACCTCCCTGAAGTACAATCCTGATGAAAGGTGTTCCTACCATTCTGACAGTCCTGGACATGACACTGACGACTGTTGGAGCTTGAGGAACAAGATCCAGGACTTGATCGACGGAAGGGTGCTGGAGTTCATGCCGGGTGGCAAAATGAAAATCTTCTGCTGAGAATCTTCCATCTGAGATGACTAGTGCAAACTAAGAAGCTTTTGTTCATTCGAATGTTCAAGTTGTATTTTTCTTTGATTGTTCAAACATTTGTTCATGTCAAACTCTTTTACGTTATCAATGCATCGCATATGTCTGTTTTGAATCAATATATTCACATTCGCTATATTCAAACTGCTTTCATTTTTTGATGTCAACTCTCTATTAATAATTCTAAGCCTCTTGAGGGAGGATGACGAAAACGATACCACAATCTACAGTATGCTTTTGAACCGACCCCGCTGATGAGGTACAGGCATTGCTTCAAATCCTAAATAGTGGAGTTATAAGGAAGATAATCCCTCGTCAACCCCTTCGAGCCAAAGAAGTAGGAGTTTTTTTTTCTTTTTCACAAAAATAAAATAAAATTAAAACCCTTAATCATAACCTGGGGTAGAGTAGTTCTCTCAGTTGATCCAAGTGCACAACGAATAGCACCAAAGAGGTCCTCACAAAACAAAAGACAGTAATGGTTCCGAATAATCATAAAGACAGGCAGTCATTATCCCTCAAAATAAACGCCCATTAAGTCAAAACCTATGAAGGAGACTTACAAAACTGGGGCATCCCGCTGACTGTGATCACAAAAGAAACAGTTCAGGCAAAAAACAGGGATAACGAAATAAAAAAAAAAGAGGTCCTACAAACCCTCAACAAGGAAATGACTGCCTATTCAAAATAAAATGTCAACATCCGAACCATCATGGGAATATTAGGACAAAGACTCAAACAAGATGTAACGCACGATTAGCTGAGTTTAGGATCGAAGAACATCACGAATAACGGGTGGGTACAAATAAAATTTGAGCCTTTATCTTTTGTTTCTTAAACCGTGAACCAGACCACGTTATAACCCTTAAAAGTCCTAGCTGAGGCATGGGTTAGTTCAAAAGCATATTGTTACAAAGGTATCCTGACTCCTTAAGGCTCGCTGTAAAATCCTGAGTTGACATCACATTTTACAAAATTTGCTTATTTTACTGAAAAAATGCATTTTCAAAAATTTCAAGACAGACATAAGCTTTGCATTTTTAATATAACATTGCTTGCATGTGACTATTTGTTTGAACAGCATAGAAGTTCGCACGAAAAATTTCTAATGAACAAAAGCACCTCCAATCAAGGGGCATGGCATGATCATTATCCATCATCTGGGGCAGTCCAGTCAAGATTCAGAGAATCTCTCAAATGCCTAATAGCCTGGGGCAAATCTCTGCCTGAGTCACCTGGGGCATTGGACATGAGTTCCAGCTACGAATCTTGCCTGATCAAACATCTTCTGGTCGCATGGCAACACAACAACAGGGGCATCTCCCTACATTCTAAGAGCGTGGACATAGTCGAAAAAATACTATGCATAATCAAAGACCCGCTAGGTTGACACACCTAGGCAAAAATAAGGGCTTCCCGACGAACCAAAAGGGTTCGAGCAAAAATAAGGGATGAAAATGAAAAATTCTGTACACCCGGCAAGTCGAAAACCTGAAAAGGCGGCTTGGGCAAAAATGGGTATCCCGGTGGACTGAAAACCCGAAAGGGCGTTCCAGGCAAAAATTAGGGATCACAGCGTACGACTATGTCCCGTCATCTTGTCATTTGCCTACCAGAAGAAGATTTGTCAAATCGGCAGTCCTCAAGCACCTCCACAAGGTATCTTCTTCTCCCACATCAGAAACAGGGGCAATAATGAGTTGTCCAAGCGATCTAGTTGCTCTGTCAACCAAGGTACCAAGGTAGGTTCGACTGAAGAACATGACCAAGATACCTCCACTCTCCGCAGAGTAAGACAAATCATAAATACTCTCCCCAAGCAGAGTTGGTCTCCCGTCAGCCCTAACAAGGCACTGTATCTCCAGCAAGTCAGCAACACTCTCCCCAAGCAGAGTTAGATTACTGTCAGCCTTGAGGAAATTGGGTATCCCTAGAAGATCTCAATATTCCCCAGCGGTATATACAGATGTTCCTAAGCAAGCATCCCCGGCAGTCTTGATCTAAGATTGTTCCCCGGCGGAATACCATTCCCCAGTACAGTCCCAAGAGTCTCCCCAGGAGAGTTGAATCAATCTCCCCAGTAGGAAGCTTATCCCCAGTAGATTCTGGAAGCTTATCCTCTGCAGAGCACGAACACGTCTCCCGGACTTTATTCAAAGGTTATTCTCCACCAGAGCTTATAACTGGGTTATCCTCAGCTAAAAGCCACAGAAAGATCGTCCTCGGTGAAGCTCTTCCTATCCTCAGCGGAGTTCATCAAATTCCTCAACAAAACATATCAACGGTATCCCCAGTGGAGTTCTCATCAAAACCTCAGCAAAGTATCTCTTCCCACAGAGTATTCCCCGCAGAGTAATCTCTCCAACAAGTTTATTACCCCAACGGAGTCATCTTCTCCTACCGGTATTCTTGCAATCATCCGCCCCAGCGGAAACGAAGAATTCTACTCTTCAACGTCAGCCCGGGATTCAAACTCCCGGCATCCGTCAAGGATTTATTTTCCTAGACGAGAATACATTCATAAACATCTCATTGTCATGATACATGCATATACACATCATACAATCTCATTTTATGTTGAGAACATCATCGCTTGATCCATGTCATGCATTGCATGTGACTGACCTTACCTTTCAGGAAGGATACAGTTAAATGATCAACTATGTCAAAGAAGACAGATACAGTCGAAAGAGACCAATCCAGTCAAAAAAGACAGATTCAGTAAAAAAAAAAAGACAAGTCCAGCTAAATCCCAAAGGTTTTTCTGATGCTCATCCAGTCAAAGAAGACAACCCGTCATTATAGACACCCGTCGTTATAGACACCCGTCATTGAAGACACCCGTCATTGAAGACAACTCGTCATTGAAGACAACTCGTCATTGAAGACAACCCGTCATTATAGACAACCCGTCAGTATAGACACCCTTCATTGAAGACATCCCGTCATTATAGACACCCGTCATTGAAGACAACTCGTCGATATAGACAACCCGTCAGTATAGACACCCGTCATTGAAGACAACTCGTCATTGAAGACAACTCGTCATTAAAGACAACCCGTCAGTATAGACACCCGTCATTGAAGACATCCCGTTATTATAGACACCCGTCATTGAAGACAACCCGTCGTCATAGACACCCGTCATTAAAGACACCCATCATTGAAGACAACTCGTCATTGAAGACAACTCGTCATTAAAGACAACCCGTCAGTATAGACACCCGTCATTGAAGACATCCTGTCATTATAGACACCCGTCGTTGAAGACAACCCGTCATTATAGACAACCCGTCAGTATAGACACCCGTCATTGAAGACAACTCGTCATTAAAGACAACCCGTCAGTATAGACACCCGTCATTGAAGACATCCCGTCATTATAGACACCCGTCATTGAAGACAACCCGTCGATATAGACAACCCGTCAGTATAGACACCCGTCATTAAAGACAACTCGTCATTGAAGACAACTCGTCATTAAAGACAACCCGTCAGTATAGACACCCGTCATTGAAGACATCCCGTCATTATAGACACCCGTCATTGAAGACAACCCATCGTTATAGACACCCATCATTGAAGACACCCGTCATTAAAGACAACTCGTCATTGAAGACAACTCGTCATTAAAGACAACCCGTCAGTATAGACACCCGTCATTGAAGACATCCCGTCATTATAGACACCCGTCATTGAAGACAACCCGTCATTATAGACAACCCGTCAGTATAGACACCCGTCATTGAAGACAACTCGTCATTAAAGACAACCCGTCAGTATAGACACCCGTCATTGAAGACATCCCGTCATTATAGACACCCGTCATTGAAGACAACCCGTCGTTATAGACACCCGTCATTGAAGACACCCGTCATTGAAGACAACTCGTCATTGAAGACAACTCGTCATTAAAGACAACCCGTCAGTATAGACATCCCGTCATTAAAGACATCTCGTCATTGAGGACATCTCGTAATTGAAGACATCTCGTCATTGAAGACATCCCGTCATTTAAGACAACTCGTCATTGAAGACAACTCGTCATTGAAGACAACCCGTCAGTATAGACACCCATCATTGAAGACATCCCGTCATTGAAGACATGCCGTCATTGAAGACAAACCGTCATTGAAGACAACTCGTCATTGAAGACAACTAGTCATTGAAGACAACTCGTCATTGAAGACGACTGGTCATTGAAGATCACTCGTCGTTGAAAACAACCCATCCATGAAGACAACCCGTCCAAAGAGATAACTCGTTAAGAAAGACAAAACCTCCTCTGGTTCAGTTAAATCCTAAAGATTTTTCTGAGATAACCTGTCAGTAGAGACAACCCATCAACCTTTTAAAGTTCCAGATTCGATACCTGTATCTAGCCAGGGCATGTCTGTGAGCGACTGAGTGAGGATCAACACCTGTAACAGGCCAGAAAATTATCTTTCTCAGGTACGCAAGTTCTCGCTAAGGAATCTCTTACGCGATCGACACCTAGATGGCATCTATAAGCCCATCCTCCTATCCACCATCTCTCCAAATGGCATCTGTAAGCCCATTCCCGCTATCACACTGCTGATACTCTACTATGTGAGTGCAAATTTCTGGGCACTTTAGTGTTCAATCATCTTCCACCCTCGGATCACAAAAGGCACACAAGCCAATCTACATCCTCAGGTCTAAGAAGATTGAACAGGGGCAACTGTTGTACCCAAAAATTTGCCCTCCCATATTCTTCAAAGTTTTGACAAGCATCCTCTTCAAATGCTTCAAAGTCTACTCAAAGGCTACACAGTCAAGCACCCTCCTAGGCCAGTCAAATTAGGGTTTTGGTTCTTGCAAGGAAGTTGAGGTTTTCAAGGGCTCAATCAAGTCACATATGCCTATACACATTGTCAAGCACCTAGATGTCAAGTTTCAAGGCTCACAAGGTCAAGTTGCACAGTCAAAAGTCCCATTTGCTCAACAGTCAATTGTAGGGGTAAAATGGTCATTTGGCAGTCAAAAGTCATAATTTTTGGTCAACATCTTATTTTGAAGCCACAATCATCATCTGGTTAAATCTTGACCATGATTTCACAAGAATGGCTCAAAAATCATCAAGATGCAAAAGTTTCTATTTTTCGACAGCTGAAAAGTCAACTGTAACTTGACCAAGGCATAACTTTTTCATGGTTCATCAGAAAAATCCCATCCAATGCTCATCTTGAAGGGGAAGACATTTCCTACAACTAATCTTCACATTCCAAGTCCAAGAAATGCTCTCACAAAAAGTTATCAATTTCAACATTATAGGTCATTTTCAAAAGTCAACAAAAAGGCACTTTAAGTCAAAGACCATAACTTGAGATTGGTAAATCAAAATGACATGGGACCAAAGGCATTGATTAGAGGACTTCAATACCTTTCCAAAATGTCCTAGAACATGTTCATAGCTTCAAAATTGAGCAAGATATGCATTGGAGAAGTTGGGAAATTTTTGTGAAATGGCCAAAGTCAACTATCCATGAAACTTCATTTTTTGACAAAAAGGGCCCACTTTTTCCACTTGAGTCAGCTTTGCCATGTCACCCACGTCTCCCATGATTTATTTCAAGATTAAAGATTAATTTTTCGATATTTATTTAATTTTATTTGATTTAATTCATTTTAAATCTTTAAAATTCAAATAAAAATCAAAGAAATTAATTAAGGGATATCTTTGAGTTTGAATAGCCTTAATGCATCATGAAACACATACCAATTTCGTGTACATCCTATTTCAAGCATAAAAACTCAAATTTGGAGCAAAAAAGGCAAGTTGTTCAATGGTGGTTATGGAGAAAATCAAAACTTCATTGCAAGGCTTCAAGGCTCCTTATTGTGATTGATTCTCATTCATATACACATATGCAAGCCTTCCCACCCTCATGGACGAAAAAAAGTGCACAAACAGCCAGAGCAAAGTTCAAAATTTGTCAAAAAAAAGTGTGAGATCAAAAGGAGTTTTGCAAGCATTTTCAGGCCAAAAGGAGAACGTGACTCTCTTCTTTGCCATACCCTGAAGCTAAAGCAACCCTTGCCACGTCCTAAGGTCCATTATCAAGCACTGTAAGTATTCCCAGGTCCCCTCAAAATCCCATATTATTTTTTCTTACATACTTGTGTGCAGGCTTCAAAGAAGGCTTATCATGCGCCTCACAAATCCAAAGCGCCAAGTGTCTCCAAGTGCAAATCCAATGGCCACAAGGGAAGGAGCATCATGTTCTCAGGTCAACACAGGCGCAGGCAATCTCCAAAGTCAAACCAAGCTGGCTTCTGAATGGGCCTCACAATTCCATTAACACCTCCAATCTGGCCCAAAACCCCCCTTGGGTTTGCAATTTTTATTTTGTCATTTTTATATTTTGTTTGTCTTATTTTATTTTTTCCCTTTTATTAACTATTAACATAATTAATTTATTTTCTATAAAAAAAAATCAAAAAAGAACTAATATTATTATTATTATTAATTTCATTTTATTTTTGTAAATAAATACTAATAAATTGAGTTAAGTTTAATTAGGCAACTTTAACTTTTTTTTTCTTCTTAATAAATAAAATAAATTTAGAATTAGGTTTCTTTTTTTATTAACTTTTAATTTTATTTCCTTTTATTTTATTTCATTAAAAAACATAAAAATACAAAAAAAACATTTTTCTTTTAATTAATTAATTAATTAGTTTAATCATTAGTTTTAATTTCATTTAATCACAAAAAAGACAAAAAAATCATTTCTTTTCTTAAAAGGGTCAAAACCCTTAAGGCATTCCCGATTAATTTTTATTCGCGCGCATTTATTTTATTTTGATTATTGTGTAACTGCTTCAAGAATGTAATAGTAATTAGGTTTATTGCTTTCTTTACTTTCCGCACTTTATCAAAAACGGGTCTTTGTTTTTTTGGCGATGTATAGACCCGCGCCTTGTAATAGTGTAGCTTTACATTCCCGCACTTTAACTTTCCGCACCCCCTAACTATTAAATGCATGAAAGAATGTATGTAAATAAAATCAATCTGTAGCTCACAAATAACATGTACAAAGACAATTAACTGAAAAAACAACACACAAAGCACATGCCACTCCTAGGGTATGCTTCACTCGTTGCCTCGAAACGTGGTCATCAAGTATAGGACGTCTTAGAGGTCACCCTTTGTCTAAAGATCCAGTTGCCTCGAAACGGTTGCCTCGGATAAAAAAGGATCTAGGACACTAGGGTTACTTCTAAGGTGTCCTACTGTTGCTTCGGTGACCACACTGTCCCGATAATCGAATTGACCCGAACAACTCCAATGATGGTGCTACCTACCTCTCAATGGTGGGATAGCACTATCTAAAGGACTCTTACACAGCTTAATTCCTTAGGGTAGGTAGATGACTCATGGGTACTGTTGTACCCCAAAATTTACCCTCCCATATTCTTCAAGATTTGCCAAGATCAATCTTCAGATGGTTCAAAATCTTTCAAGGGTTGCACAGTCCAATGGCCTCCTAACACAGTCAAAATTAGGGTTTTGGTTCTTGCTAAGAAATTGAGATTTTCAAGGGTCCAATCAAGTCCCACATGCCTATATACATTGTCAAGCATCCATATGTCAAGTTTCAAGACTCACAGCATCAAATTACACAATCAAAAACCCTAAATGCTTCACAGTCAACTGCAGGGGCAAAATGGTCATTTGACAGTCAAAAGTCAAATTTTTTGGTCAACATCTTATTTTGAAGCCACAAACATCATTTGATCAATTCTTGATCATGATTCTCAAAGCATGGCTCAAAAAGTCTCAAGATGCAAAAGTTTCTATTTTTGGACAGTTAAAAAAGTCAACTGCAAATTGACCAGGGCATAACTTCTTCATGGTTTATCAGAAAAATCCCATCCAAATCTCATTTTGAATAGAATGACATTTCCTACAACTCATCTTCACACTTCAAGTCCAAGAAATGCTCTCACAAAAAGTTATCAATTTCAACATTATAGGTCATTTTCAAAAGTCAACAAAAAGGCACTTTGAGTCAAAGACCATAACTTGAGATTGGTAAATCAAAATGACATGGGACGAAAGACATTGGTTAGAGGACTTCAAGACCTTTCCAAAATGTCCAAGAACATGATCATATCTTCAAAATTGAGCAAGATATGCCTTGTAGAAGTTGGAAAAGTTTTGGGAATTTTGAAAAGTCAACTTTGCTTCAAAAGCCTCAAAATGCTAATGGGCCACAAATTCTTCCATGAATCATTACCCAAAGGCTATGCACGACCCATTAAGCTAAAAGGGAGTTATTTTCTTATTTTTAATTAATTAATTGAATTTTTAATCTTATTAATTCATTTAATTAAAATTAATTATGAGAAAAATACTAAACAATGGTTTTAAATCTTTTTGTGCAGCAAATTCTTCCATTATGAACTAAATATTTCGTGCATCATTCAAAAAGGAAAGATTCTACATGATTGACAATGATTGGCATAGAAAAGATTGAAAAAAGATATGGAAAATCAAATATTCAAAACATTGATTCAATGGATTATGGGCTTGGTTTTTGACCTAGAAAGCTTCAGATACATATGCATAACATGACCTAATCCTCATGGACAACAAAAGCTGCGCTCAAAACCATAGAACAACATTGCATTTTTTCACAAAAATTTTGAAAACTGAAAACCTAGTTAGAAGGCGTTTCAAAGCTTCAAAAGCGTTCCAAAGCATTGCTGAGACACCTAGGAAGCTTTTGCAATCGAAACCAAGTCTCCAGACTTCAAGGGTTGGTAGAACGACATCACACTTTTCTTGAAATTGTCCATTATCGTTTTGTGATTCACATGCATTTTTCATATGTTTTTAATGTTGATTTACACTAACAATGACATTCTGAAGCTAATGGTACCATTCAATTGAAGTATGGCTGCCTAAATAAGAATCCACCATTAACGCTTGCTAGGGTTTCTGAAGCTCCAAAAGAGGGTTTTCCACATATGGAAAAATTGGACAACCAAATTGATACCATTGAAATCGTGACAACAAGACGAACTGAACTCACACCTCGCGCCCTTTTTATATTTGCTTATGTGTTAATCGTTATTTTTCCTGGTCTTGTTTAGTGGGGGTTTAAAACCCCCGCTATCTGTGTTTTAATTACAGGGATAATGAGGAAGAAGGCTAACGTGTCCAGGCATGGTTGGTTAGTTTGAATGCTAGCGCGTTTTTTTGTTTTGTTTCAGCATGATGACTTTTTCATATATTACATTCTTTGCTTGTCCATATAACAAATAAACACAATGGTTCAATTGGTGGCTGAGCTGACTTGCAGGTATTGGGACCTGGGTTCGATTCCCAAGTCCCCTCTCATATTCCATGTTTTTTATCATAACACGCTTCTATGCAGCACCCATTCAAAGGAGCACCATGCATCCCAACGCCAGGCTTGCCAAGTGTCCCAGAGGATCAATCTAATGGCCATAACGTGGATTCCACCATGCACGTCAGTCAACTACTCCATATGCACGCGCCAGAAAGTCAAGCAGGCTTGCAATCTTGGGCCCAAATTACTCTACAAAAACCTCCAAAAGGGCCAGACACCCCTCCTTGTTTGTATTCCTTCTTTTTAATTTTCTTTTCTTTTATTCTTTTCAATTATTATTCTTTTTAATTGTTTTATTTAATTTCATAAATTAATTTTTACGATATAAAATACAGAAAAATAAAAAAACATGTTTAATTAATATTTAATTTCTATTAGTTTATTTTGTAAATAAATGTACATTAATTATTTAGTTAAATTAGGTTTTAAAATTTAAATCTTTTTCTTAAATAAATAAAATATGTAGAATTAGGGTTTCTAACCTTCTTATCCTTTTTTTAATAAATAATTTTCTCATTGTTATTATTAGTAAGTATTAAATAATTTTGTAAATAAACATGTACATAAATTCTTTAATAAATTAGGTTAAAACTTTAATCTTTTTTCTTTAATAATTTAAAACAACTTAGAACTAGGGTTTCATTTAACTTCTAATTTTAATTAATTTTCTTTATTCTCATTAAATACCAAAAAACCAAAAAAACTAAAAAACATTCTTTTCCTTAATTAAATAATTAATTAGATTTCTTATTTCAATTTAATTCCAAAAGGGTCCAACACCCTCGAACATTCGATTCTAATTTCTTTTCGCGCGTTTATTTTATTTTCTTTTTGAATATTATGTAACTGTTCAAGCCTTGTAATAGTAATTAGGAATTTATTTACTTTCCGCATTTTTTATTCAAAACGGGTCTTTGCTAATTTGGCGATGTATAGACCCGCGCCTTGTAATAGCGTAGGACTTTACTTTCCGTATTTAAATTTCCGCACTCTTAAACTGCTAACTTGCATGAAAGAATGAATGACTAATTAAAAACAAGGCGTAGCTCACCATGCCATGAACAAAGAGAAACATTAAACTGAAAACAATACACAAATTCACACACCACTCTTAGGGTACGCCTCACTGTTTCCTTGCCCTCGAAACGTGGTCGTCGAGTATAGGACGTCTTAGTGAGTCCTTATGTCCATTGATCTAGTTGCCTCGAACAAGTTGCCTCGAAACGGTTGCCTCGGAACAGTTGCCTCGAAACGGTTGCCTCGGAATAAAAAAGGATCAATGGCATAAGGGTAGCTTCTAAGGTGTCCTATTGTTGCTCTGGTGACCACACTGTCCCTACACTCGAATTGACCCGAACACCTCCAACGGTGGTGCTACCTACCTCTCAATGGTGGGATGACACTACCTTAAGGACATTTACACAGCCTAATTCCTTAGGGTAGGTAGATGACTCGTAGATACTTGCTCTATTCAAAAACAAATCAAAAACTCTTTTCACACCGACACTTTCAAAAAGCTTTCAAAACAATTTTTCAAACACTCTTGAGGACTGATACAAGAGTCGATCTGAAATCTTTAAACGAAACTTTTTCAAACCCACTCACACTTGAAAAGCAAACAAACATTTTGAAAACACAAATGAGCAAGTATCTAAGAGCCCATGGATAACCATGGATAGAAAGGGTGCTAACACCTTCCCTTTCTATAAATCTACCTCCCGAACCGAGAAACTATCTCATAAGGAATTTTTCTGTGCTTTTGTCCTTTCCTATTGGAGAAAATAAAAGACGGTGGCGACTCTTGCTTCCGCGACATTTCGCGAACCAGCGTTAAACAGTCAGTTCCAGATCCACCGATCACAGAACTGGCGACTCTGCTGGGGAGAATATAAAAGTGAGGTGTACCTTAGGACTAAGATCACTTGTGTTTTCAATTGTTGTGCTTGTTTGCTTTATTATTGTGGGACTGTCTCGGGAGTTCTATAGATCCTAACCCGGATCTGGGGATACCTTCTTAGAAAGTAGCAACAAGGCTGTGAGGGAACTGTGCGGGGTATACCGACATGGTTGAAGCAGTCTGCTACGTTGATGTGGCACTTTGGTGTGTACCGGTAACCCTTGAGTTCAGTCAAGGAGAGTACGGGGCCTCCGCGTGGTGTCGTGAAGCATCAACTGACCTTAGGAACCTTAATTGAACCATCTTGGCCTCTTTAGGGTAGTGAGATAACTGACTTTGGTGCAGTCCGAGGTTGGTTGATACTCGATACTACACTCAATTGAGGGTTGTTGTCTTGGAATATTTTGGTCGCCAGTTCAGTGGCTAAATCGAAACGATGAACAATGAAAGCAATCCAATGATATTGGGACCCTTAGAACCCGGTTACTTCTGATAGGATAGGTTTGAGCCCACCAACTTCAAGAGGGTAATACCTAGACTCCACGCTGGCCTAAACTCTAAGGGATGTCTTGTGTGACTTGTGTGCTTTCAAATTTGACTACTTGCATGCTTGTTATCTAACACATGAGCTTCTTGCAGGTTTTGTTTATAGTCCTTAATCTGGACTCATAACAGGGTTTATCCATATTACCCCATGCATAGCATAACATCATACCATTGCATGCATCCTGCATAAAGGACTAATCCATTTCAAGGATCTCAAGGGCTTGTGATGCAGGTCATGATGAATCAAACGTCTAGCAAGGGGCAAAGAGGATTTATTTTCCTCTAGCCAAGGTTGTCAGAGGCTATGACCCACTTGATATGGTGAGCTTTGACACTTGAAGAAGGTTCCCCGAGCCAAGATTGTCAGGGGCTATGACCCACTCGATATGGTGAGCCTTGACCCTTGAAGAAGGACTCTCAACAACATGCAGTTCCTTCAAACAAGCTATCGGGTCCCAACTCTAACAATTTTCTTGTTTACCCCGCGAGATCCTTGAAAACATTGCATGCATACATACATATCATTGCATTACAGGTACCCTTCTTTACATGTCACTTACCCTCTTCGCTGTTTATTTCAGCAATGGCTTCCCAACAAGATAACCAGGGTCTTCATGCTCAAGACTCAGTTCAGGGAGATCTTCCTAAGCCTATCCAAGGGGCAGGAAGAGCTGAGGGCACTCCTCGTGGGGAATTTGGCCAAGAAAAGTCCCGAGGACGACAAGGACGGACGACTGAAACATCTGCAAACTGAGGTGGATGCACTGAGAACTCAGATGCTGGGGCAGATAGCCCTTATCCAAGGCTTAGCTCGGGAGCAAGAGGAGCTGAGGACCATGATCAGTCAGCTTCATCAAGACAGATACAACATGAAGCAACCAGTCTAAGTCAGGGACCAAGTCATTAATCAGCCTCCAAGAAGTCAAAGGTTTGGTTTGATGAATAGGCCTCTCCAAGCTGCTACTACCTCACAGGTCCAACAACGACCTCGCCAAGAACAACGGGCTGATCAGAGCAAGCCAGACAAGCCTAAAAGGCATTTCACCAAGCTCAACGTGTCACCGTCTCAAGCTTTACAACAATTGTTGAGGTTGAATCTGGTGACGTTAAGGGACCCTCCTAAGAATCTCAACGCAACCTCCCTAAAGTACAATCCTGAGGAAAGATGTGCATACCACTCTGATAGTCCAGGACATGACACCGACGACTGCTGGGCTCTGAAAAATAAGATCCAAGACCTGATTAACGAAGGAGCAGTGGAATTCACCCAAGATGGTCAGGCATAGTTCTTCTACTATCCCTGCAAGTGACAAATCCTGAGACTATAAAACTTTTGTTCATTCGAATGTTCAAATTGTATTTTTCTTTGATTGTTTAAACATTTATTCATGTCAAACGTTGTTATTTCATTAATGCATCGCATATGTCTGTTCTGAATCAATATATTCGCATTCACTATATGCAAACTGTTTTCATATTTTTTGTGATGTTCAACTCTCGTTTAATAATTCTAAAGCCTCTTGAGGGAGGATGACGAAAACGATACCACAATCTACAGTATGCTTTTGAACAGACCCCGCTGATGAGGTACAAGCATTGTTTCAATTCCTAAACACTGGAGTTATAAGGATGATAATCCCTCGTCAACCCCTTTGAGCCAAAGAAGTAGGATTTTTTCTTTTCGAAAATTAAAAACCCTTAATCATAACCTGGGGCAGGGTAGTCTTCTTAGTTGATCCAGGTGCACAACGAATGACATCAAAAGAAGTCCTTCCAAAAACAAAAGATGGTGATGGTTCTGAATAATCATAAAGACGGGCAGTCATTATCTCTTAAAAATAAAAGCCCAATAAGTCAAAACCTATGAAGGAGACTTACAAAACTGGGGCATCCCGCTGACTGTAATCACAAAAGAAACAGTTCAGGAAAAATTTAGGGATAACACAATCAAAAAAGAAAGAGGTCCTACAAACCCTCAACAAAAAAGGAAATGACTGCCTATTCAAAATAAATCGTCAGTATCCGAACCATCACCGGTATATCGAAGCAAAGACTCAAACAAGGTCTAACGCAGGGTCAGCTGAGTTTAGGTTTGAAGAACATCACGAAGAGTGGGTGGGTACAAATAAAAATTTGAGCCTTTATCCTTTGTTTCTTAAACCATGAACCAGGCCACGCTACAACCCTCAAAAGTCCTAGCTGAAGCATGGATTAGTTCGAAAGCATACTGTTACGAAAGGTATCCTGACTCCTTAAGGCTCGCGGTAAAATAACGAGTTGACATCACAGTTTACAAAAAAAACTCACTTGCTTTTATTGAAAAATGCCTTTTCAAAAATTTCAAGACAGACATAAACTTTGCATTCTTAAGATGACATTGTTTGCATATGATTATTTGTTTGAACAGCAGAGAACTTTGCGCAACGAATATCCGATGAACGAAGGTCTTCTCAACAAAAGTGTCACCTCCAGTGGAAGAAATACTTCCAATCAAGGGGCATGGCATGATCAGTGTCCATCATCTGGGGCAGTCCAGTCAAGATTCGGAGAATCTCTCAAAAGGCCAACAACTTGGGGCAAATCTCCATCTGGATCACTTGGGGCATTGGACGATCAAATGAAGATCTTCTGGTGGTATGACAATGCTACACTACTGACAGGGGCACTTCCCTACATCCTGAGAGCGTGGACATAGTCGAAAAAATACTACGCAGAACCAAAGACCCGCTAGGTTGACACACCTAGGCAAAAATAAGGGCTTCCCGGCGAACCAAAAGGGTTCGGGCAAAAATAAGGGATGAAATGAAAAAATCTGTACACCCGGCAAGTCGAAAACCTGACAAGGCGGCTTGGGCAAAAATGGGTATCCCGGTGGACTGAAAACCCGAAAGGGCGGTCCAGGCAAAAGTTAGGGATTAAAGCGTACGACTATGTCCTGGCATCTCGTCACCTGTCTACCAGAAGATTTGTCAATTATCCCCACCGGTGCCTTTTCTCCAGCAGAAACCGGGGCAATACGAGTTGTCTAAGTAATCTAATTGCTCTGTCCACCAAGGTACCAAGGTAAGTTCAGCTGAAGAACACAACCAAGATATCTTAATTCCCCAGAGAGTGAGCCAGCAAGTCAATATACTCTCCCCAAGCAGAGTTAGCCTACTCAGTCAGCCTTAAGGAAGTTGGATTATCCCCAGCAGATCTCAACATTCCCCAAGGAGTATACAAACATTCCTAACAAGTCTCCCCGACAATCTTGATCTAAGATTGTTCCCCGGCGGAATACCAGACATCCAGTAGAGCCACTTCCCCAGTGCAATCTGAAAAAGTTTTCCCAGGAACGTTGAATCCATCTCCCCAGTAGGAAGCTTGTCCCCAGTAGATTCTGGAAGCTTACCCCCTGCAGAGCACGAACGCGTCTTCCCGGCTTTATTCAGAAGGTTATTTCCCCACCAGGATATAACTGGGTTATCCTCATCCAATTGCCATGGAAAGATCGTCCTCGGCGAAGTCTTCCTATCCCCAGAGGAGTTCATCGAATCTTCCCACAAAGCTCGTCAATGGTATCCCCAATGGATTTATCACAAACCTCAGCGAAGTACATCTCGTCCCCACAGAGCATTCCCCGCAGAGTATTCTATTCGCCAATTTTATTCCCCAACGGAGTCATCTTCTCCTACCGGTATTCTTGCAACTACCATCCCCAGCGAAAACGAAGAACTCTCTTCAATATCAGCCCAGGATTCAGCTCCCAGCATTCGTCAAGGATTTATTTTCCTAGACGAAAATACATTCATAAACATCACGTTGTCATACATTATGATACATGCATACACGCATCATATCACCCCAATCTCATTTATTTTTGAGAACATCTTAAAATCAGGCAATTCATACATTATGACATTGCATACAACTAACTCGTTACTTTTTCAGGAAAGAACGATCAACAGATAAAAGTCTTTACCTTTTGAGGTAGAAGACGTCCAAGATTCTCTCATCATTCTGCTGAGGTTGAAGTCGCCTAAGATTCTCTCATCATTCTGCTGAGGTTGAAGTCGCCTAAGATTCTCTCATCATTCTGCTGAGGTTGAAGTCGCCTAAGATTCTCTCATCATTCTGCTGAGGTTGAAGTCGCCTAAGATTCTCTCATCATTCTGCTGAGGTTGAAGTCGCCTAAGATTCTCTCATCATTCTGTTGAGGTTGAAGTCGCCTAAGATTCTCTCATCATTCTGCTGAGGTTGAAGTCGCCTAAGATTCTCTCATCATTCTGCTGAGGTTGAAGTCGCCTAAGATTCTCTCATCATTCTGCTGAGGTTGAAGTCGCCTAAGATTCTCTCATCATTCTGTTGAGGTTGAAGTCGCCTAAGATTCTCTCATCATTCTGCTGAGGTTGAAGTCGCCTAAGATTCTCTCATCATTCTGCTGAGGTTGAAGTCGCCTAAGATTCTCTCATCATTCTGCTGAGGTTGAAGTCGCCTAAGATTCTCTCATCATTCTGCTGAGGTCGAAGTCGCCTAAGATTCTATCATCATTCTGCTGAGGTCGAAGTCGCCTAAGATTCTCTCATCATTCTGCTGAGGTTGAAGTCGCCTAAGATTCTCTCACCATTCTGCTGAGGTTGAAGTCGCCTAAGATTCTCTCATCATTCTGCTGAGGTCGAAGTCGCCTAAGATTCTCTCATCATTCTGCTGAGGTCGAAGTCGCCTAAGATTCTCTCATCATTCTGCTGAGGTTGAAGTCGCCTAAGATTCTCTCATCATTCTGCTGAGGTTGAAGTCGCCTAAGATTCTCTCATCATTCTGCTGAGGTTGAAGTCGCCTAAGATTCTCTCATCATTCTGTTGAGGTTGAAGTCGCCTAAGATTATCTCATCATTCTGCTGAGGTTGAAGTCGCCTAAGATTCTCTCATCATTCTGCTGAGGTTGAAGTCGCCTAAGATTCTCTCATCATTCTGCTGAGGTTGAAGTCGCCTAAGATTCTCTCATCATTCTGCTGAGGTTGAAGTCGCCTAAGATTCTCTCATCATTCTGCTGAGGTTGAAGTCGCCAAAGATTCTTTCATCATTCTGCTGAGGTTGAAGTCGCCAAAGATTCTCTCACCATTCTGCTGAGGTTGAAGTCGCCAAAGATTCTCTCATCATTCTGCTGAGGTTGAAGTCGCCTAAGATTCTCTCATCATTCTGCTGAGGTTGAAGTCACCAAAGATTCTCTCATCATTCTGCTAAGGTTGAAGTCGCCAAAGATTCTCTCATCATTCTGCTGAGGTTGAAGTCGCCTAAGATTCTCTCATCATTCTGCTGAGGTTGAAGTCGCCTAAGATTCTCTCATCATTCTGCTGAGGTTGAAGTCGCCTAAAATTCCTTCATCATTCTGTTGAGGTAGTAATCGCCCAAAGGTTCTCTCATCGTCCCGTTGAGGTAGTAATCGTCCAAGGTTCTCTCATCGTCCTGTTGAGGTAGTAATCGTCCAAGGTTCTCTCATCGTCCCGTTGAGGTACTAATCGCCCAAGGTTATCTCATCGTCCCGTTGAGGTAGTAATCGTCCAAGGTTCTCTCATCGTCCCATTGAGGTAGTAATCGCCCAAGGTTCTCTCATCGTCCCGTTGAGGTAGAAATCGTTCAAGGTTCTCTCATCGTCCTGTTGAGGTAGTAATCGTCCCTGATTCATTCATCACATCATTATCAATAAAAAAACCTTTTGAAGCTCCAGACTCGATTCCTGTATCCTGCCAGGGCACGTCTGAAAAGTTCGAAGATCCGATTCCTGTATCTCGCCAGGGTGTATCTGTTGACGACTATATTCTCCAGACTCGATTCCTGTATCTTGCCAGGGCACGTCTGAAGAGTTTAAAGATTCGATACCTGTATCCAGCCAGGGCACATCTACATAAAGAGTTTGAAGATCAACTCCTGTAACAGGCCAGGTAATTATCTTTCTTTTTCAGGTACGCGAGTTCTCGCTAAGGAAACTCTTACGCGATCGACACCCAGATGGCATCTATAAGCCCATCCACATACCAACAGTCTCCAAATGGCATCAATAAGCCCATTCCCGACAAGGTTCAGTCACACTTCCAGATGGCGTCTATAAGCCCATCCTCCTGTCCAGCATCTCTCCAAATGGCATCTGTAAGCCCATTCCCTGCATCATGTTGCTGACACTCTACTATGTGAGTGCAAATTTCTGGGCACTCTAGTGTTCAATCACCTTCCACCCTCGGATTACGAAAGGCACGCCAGCCAATCTACATCCTCAGGTCTAAGAAGATTGAACAGGGGCAACTGTTGTACCCCAAAATTTGCCCTCCCATATTCTTCAAGATTTGCCAAGATCAATCTTCAGATGGTTCAAAATCTTTCAAGGGTTGCACAGTCCAATGGTCTCCTAACACAGTCAAAATTAGGGTTTTGGTTCTTGCAAAGAAATTGAGATTTTCAAGGGTCCAATCAAGTCCCACATGCCTATATACATTGTCAAGCATCCATATGTCAAGTTTCAAGACTCACAGCATCAAATTACACAGTCAAAAACCCTAAATACTTCACAGTCAACTGCAGGGACAAAATGGTCATTTGATAGTCAAAAGTCAAAATTTTTGGTCAACATCTTATTTTGAAGCCACAAACATCATTTGATCAATTCTTGATCATGATTCTCAAAGCATGGCTCAAAAAGTCTCAAGATGCAAAAGTTTCTATTTTTGGACAGTTAAAAAAGTCAACTGCAAATTGACCAGGGCATAACTTCTTCATGGTTTGTCAGAAAAATCCCATCCAAAGCTCATTTTGAATAGAATGACATTTCCTACAACTCATCTTCACACTTCAAGTCCAAGAAATGCTCTCACAAAAAGTTATCAATTTCAACATTATAGGTCATTTTCAAAAGTCAACAAAAAGGCACTTTGATTCAAAGACCATAACTTGAGATTGGTAAATCAAAATGACATGGGACCAAAGACATTGGTTAGAGGACTTCAATAACTTTCCAAAATGTCAAAGAACATGATCATATCTTCAAAATTGAGCAAGATATGCCTTGTAGAAGTTGGAAATTTTTTGGGAATTTTGAAAAGTCAACTTTGCTTCAAAAGCCTCAAAATGCTAATGGGCCACAAATTCTTCCATGAATCATTACCCAAAGGCTATGCACGACCCATTAAGCTAAAAGGGAGTTATTTTCTTATTTTTAATTAATTAATTGAATTTTTAATCTTATTAATTCATTTAATTAAAATTAATTATGAGAAAAATACTAAACAATGGTTTTAAATCTTTTTGTGCAGCAAATTCTTCCATTATGAACTAAATATTTCGTGCATCATTCAAAAAGGAAAGATTCTACATGATTGGCAATGATTGGCATAGAAAATATTGAAAAAAGATATGGAAAATCAAATATTCAAAACATTGATTCAATGGATTATGGGCTTGGTTTTTGACCTAGAAAGCTTCAGATACATATGCATAACATGACCTAATCCTCATGGACAACAAAAGCTGCGCTCAAAACCATAGAACAACATTGCATTTTTTCACAAAAATATTGAAAACTGAAAACCTAGTTAGAAGGCGTTTCAAAGCTTCAAAAGCGTTCCAAAGCATTGCTGAGACACCTAGGAAGCTTTTGCAATCGAAACCAAGTCTCCAGACTTCAAGGGTTGGTAGAACGACATCACACTTTTCTTGAAATTGTCCATTATCGTTTTGTGATTCACATGCATTTTTCATATGTTTTTAATGTTGATTTACACTAATAATGACATTCTGAAGCTAATGGTACCATTCAATTGAAGTATGGCTGCCTAAATAAGAATCCACCATTAACGCTTGCTAGGGTTTCTGAAGCTCCAAAAGAGGGTTTTCCACATATGGAAAAATTGGACAACCAAATTGATACCATTGAAATCGTGACAACAAGACGAACTGAACTCACACCTCGCGCCCTTTTTATATTTGCTTATGTGCTAATCGTTATTTTTCCTGGTCTTGTTTAGTGGGGGTTTAAAACCCCCGCTATCTGTGTTTTAATTACAGGGATAATGAGGAAGAAGGCTAACGTGTCCAGGCATGGTTGGTTAGTTTGAATGCTAGCGCGTTTTTTTGTTTTGTTTCAGCATGATGACTTTTTCATATATTACATTCTTTGCTTGTCCATATAACAAATAAACGCAATGGTTCAATTGGTGGCTGAGCTGGCTTGCAGGTATTGGGACCTGGGTTCGATTCCCAGGTCCCCTCTCATATTCCATGTTTTTTATCATAACACGCTTCTATGCAGCACCCATTCAAAGGAGCACCATGCATCCTAACGCCAGGCTTGCCAAGTGTCCCAGAGGATCAATCTAATGGCCATAACGTGGATTCCACCATGCACGCCAGTCAACTACTTCATATGCACGCGCCAGAAAGTCAAGCAGGCTTGCAATCTTGGGCCCAAATTACTCTACAAAAACCTCCAAAAGGGCCAGACACCCCTCCTTGTTTGTATTCCTTCTTTTTAATTTTCTTTTCTTTTATTCTTTTCAATTATTATTCTTTTTAATTGTTTTATTTAATTTCATAAATTAATTTTTACGATATAAAATACAGAAAAATAAAAAAACATGTTTAATTAATATTTAATTTCTATTAGTTTATTTTGTAAATAAATGTACATTAATTATTTAGTTAAATTAGGTTTTAAAATTTAAATCTTTTTCTTAAATAAATAAAATATGTAGAATTAGGGTTTCTAACCTTCTTATCCTTTTTTTAATAAATAATTTTCTCATTGTTATTATTAGTAAGTATTAAATAATTTTGTAAATAAACATGTACATAAATTCTTTAATAAATTAGGTTAAAACTTTAATCTTTTTTCTTTAATAATTAAAAACAACTTAGAACTAGGGTTTCATTTAACTTCTAATTTTAATTAATTTTCTTTATTCTCATTAAATACCAAAAAACCAAAAAAACTAAAAAACATTCTTTTCCTTAATTAAATAATTAATTAGATTTCTTATTTCAATTTAATTCCAAAAGGGTCCAACGCCCTCGAACATTCGATTCTAATTTCTTTTCGCGCGTTTATTTTATTTTCTTTTCGAATATTATGTAACTGTTCAAGCCTTGTAATAGTAATTAGGAATTTATTTACTTTCCGCATTTTTTATTCAAAACGGGTCTTTGCTAATTTGGCGATGTATAGACCCGCGCCTTGTAATAGCGTATGACTTTACTTTCCGCATTTAAATTTCCGCACTCTTAAACTGCTAACTTGCATGAAAGAATGAATGACTAATTAAAAACAAGGCGTAGCTCACCATGCCATGAACAAAGAGAAACATTAAACTGAAAACAATACACAAATTCAAACACCACTCTTAGGGTACGCCTCACTGTTGCCTTGCCCTCGAAACGTGGTCGTCGAGTATAGGACGTCTTAGTGAGTCCTTATGTCCATTGATCTAGTTGCCTCGAACAAGTTGCCTCGAAACGGTTTCCTCGGAACAGTTGCCTCGAAACGGTTGCCTCGGAATAAAAAGGATCAATGGCATAAGGGTAGCTTCTAAGGTGTACTATTGTTGCTCTGGTGACCACACTGTCCCTACACTCGAATTGACCCGAACACCTCCAACGGTGGTGCTACCTACCTCTCAATGGTGGGATGACACTACCTTAAGGACATTTACACAGCCTAATTCCTTAGGGTAGGTAGATGACTCGTAGATACTTGCTCTATTCAAAAACAAATCAAAAACTCTTTTCACACCGACACTTTCAAAAAGCTTTCAAATCAATTTTTCAAACACTCTTGAGGACTGATACAAGAGTCGATCTGAAATCTTTAAACGAAACTTTTTCAAACCCACTCACACTTGAAAAGCAAACAAACATTTTGAAAACACAAATGAGCAAGTATCTAAGAGCCCATGGATAACCATGGATAGAAAGGGTGCTAACACCTTCCCTTTCTATAAATCTACCTCCCGAACCGAGAAACTATCTCATAAGGAATTTTTCTGTGCTTTTGTCCTTTCCTATTGGAGAAAATAAAAGACGGTGGCGACTCTTGCTTCCGCGACATTTCGCGAACCAGCGTTAAACAGTCAGTTCCAGATCCACCGATCACATGTACTTGCTCTCTTCAAACAAAACAAAACAACTTTTCACACCTCACACTTTCTAAAAGATTTCAAACAAATTTTTCACACACTCTTGAGGACTGATACAAGAGTTACTTAGAAATTTTTCAAACGAAACTTTTTCAAAACCCACTCACATTTGAAAAGCAAACATATTTTGAAAACATAAGAGCAAGTACCTAAGAGCCCGTGGATAACCACGGATAGAAAGGGTGCTAACACCTTCCCTTTCTATAAATCTACCTCCCGAACCGAGAGAAATCTCAAATAAGGAATTTTGCTGTGCTTTTGTCCTTTCCATGTTGGAGAACATAAAAGACGGTGGCGACTCTTACTTACCGCGACATTTCGCGAAACCAGCTTAAAAACAGTCAGTTCTCATTCCCACCGATCACACCCCTGTTCAATCTTCTTAGACCTGAGGATGTAGATTGGCTTGCGTGCCTTTCATGATCCAAAGGTGGAAGATGATTGAACACTAGAGTGCCCAGAAATTTGCGCTCACATAGTGTAGTATCAGCAATGTGATGTCGGGAATGGGCTTATAGATGCCATTTGGAGGGATGGTGGATAGGGGGAAGGGCTTATAGATGCCATCTGGATGTGACAGAACCTTGTCGGGAATGGGCTTATAGATGCCATTTGGAAGTGTAATGGATAGTTGTGGAGATGGGCTTAAAGATGCCATCGGGGGGTGTCGATCGCGTAAGAGATTCCTTAGCGAGAACTTGTATATTTGAGAAAGAAAGATAATTTCCTGGCCTGTTACAGGGGTTGATCTTCAAACTCTTCATGCAGATATGCCCTGGCTAGATACAGGTATCGAATCTTCAATCAATCGCTCACATATATGCCCTGGCTAGATGCAGGTACCGAATCTGGAATTAGTCGTCTACAGATATGCCCTGGCTGGATACAGGTGTCGAATCTCTAAACTCTTCATGCAGATATGCCCTGGCTGGATACAAGTATCGAATCTACAATCAATCACTCACAGATATGCCCTGGCTAGATACAGGTATCGAATCTGGAATTAGTCGTCTACAGATATGCCCTGGCTGGATACAGGTATCGAATCTCTAAACTCTTCATGTAGATATGCCCTGGCTAGATACAGGTATCGAATCCACAATTAATCGCTCACAGATATGCCCTGGCTAGATACAGGTATCGAATCTGGAACTGGTCGTCTACAGATATACCCTGGCTGGATACAGGTATCGAATCTGGAATTAGTCGTCTACAGATATGCCCTGGCTGGATACAGGTATCGAATCTCTAAACTCTTCATGTAGATATGCCCTGGCTAGATACAGGTATCGAATCCACAATTAATCGCTCACAGATATGCCCTGGCTAGATACAGGTATCGAATCTGGAACTGGTCGTCTACAGATATGCCCTGGCTGGATACAGGTATCGAATTTGGAATTAGTCGTCTACAGATATGCCCTGGCTGGATACAGGTATCGAATCTCTAAACTCTTCATGCAGATATGCCCTGGCTGGATACAGGTATCGAATCTACAATCAATCACTCACAGATATGCCCTGGCTAGATACAGGTATCGAATATGGAACTGCGAAAGTTGATGATAATCGTCTTTTGATTGACCTTTTCCTGAAAAGGAAAAACATTAGTTGTATGCAATGTCATGATGTATTAAATGCATGATGTCATGATGTTCTCAAAAATAAATGAGATCGTGTGGTATGCACTTTGTCATGTATGTAAGCAGGATGTATGAAATGTGAAATGTCTATGAATGTATCTTCGTCTAGGAAAATAAATCCTTGACGAATGCCGGGAACTTGAATCCTGGGCTGACGTTGAAGAGTAGAGTTCTTCGTTTCCACTGGGGATGATGATTGCAAAATAAACCGGTAGGAGAAGATGACTCCGTTGGGGAATAAACTTGATGAAGAGATTATTCTGTGGGGAATTACTCTGTGGGAAGAGATACTTCACTGAGAATTTGATGATAACTCCGCTGGGGATACCTTTGATAAGTTATGTTGGGGAATTTGATGAACTCCGCTGGGGAATAGGAAGAACTTCACCGAGGACGGTCTTTCCGTGGTAATTAGCCGAGGATAACCCAGTTATAAGCTTTGGTGGGGAATAACCTTCTGAATAAAGTCGGGGAGAGACGTATGTACTCTGCAGGTGATAAGCTTCCAGAATCTTCTGGGGATAAGCTTCCAGAATCTACTGGGGATATTGATTCAACTCTCCTGGGGAAACTTTTGGATTGTACCGGGGAAGTGGCTCCACTGGGGTGTCTTGTATTCCGCCGGGGAACAATCTTATATTAAGACTGCCGGGGATGCTTGCTTAGGAACATCTGTATACTCCGCTGGGGAATATTGAGATTTTCTGGGGATACCCAACTTCCTTAAGGCTGACAGTAGACTAACTCTGCTTGGGGAGAGTATTGCTGACTTGCTAGGGATACTGTGCCTTTTCGGGGTTGGTGGAAGACCAATTCTGCATGGGGAGAGTATTGTTGAGTCTTGTCCTACTCTACGGGGAGTGAAGGTATCTTGGTTACATTCTTCAGCTGAACTTACCTTGGTACCTCGGTGGACAGAGCAAATAGACCGCTTAGACAATTCTTATTGCCCCTGTTTCTGCCGTCACCTGTAATTAGTCCTTTGTTTCGCATGCAAGTATTTATGAGTTAGCAATTAATGTCAAATGCATATATCAAAAATGATCATTGGACGTTCTTTGCAAAACAAAACAGAAAAAGAAAAACAGCTGGCAATTTGTCTGAAAAGTGAATTTGTATTGATTTTTGAATTTGCTTGTAAATAGGCGTTTGTGTACAAGAGGCTGACGTCCTAGTAAGAGAACGCCGCCGAGCAACATAGAGTTTATACAATTTTGTAAAAAGAAAAACAAGACAGCTATGTGAAAAAAATCCCACTGGGTTCCAACTCTGCTATCGCCTTTATATCTTCAAGTGTCTCATCACTTTGCTGCTTAGTTGACGATGAAGTTGATTGATTGGTGCCGTGTAAGCCTGATAGTTGATGCCAAAAGTCTGGATGCAGGGTGATCCAATGAGACATAGTATTACGCTTATCCCTAACTTTTTCCTGGACCGCCCTTTCGGGTTTTCAGTCCACCGGGATACCCATTTTTGCCCAAGCCGCCTTTTCAGGTTTTCGACTTGTCGGGTGTACAGATTTTTTCATTTCATCCCTTATTTTTGCCCGAACCCTTTTGGTTCGCCGGGAAGCCCTTATTTTTGCCTAGGTGTGTCAACCTAGCGGGTCTTTTATTCACGCGTAGTATCTTTTTACTATGTCTGCATTGACGGGGTGAGGAAGGTCGTCACCATCCATGGTAGTTAGAATCATCGCTCCTCCTGAGAAGATATTCTTAACCACAAATGGCCCTTCGTACATAGGGGTCCATTTGCCCCTGGGATCACCTTGAGGTAGGATGATGCGCTTGATTACCAGGTCCCCAACTTGATACTCTTGTCGTCTGACTTTCTTGTTAAATGCCTTGATCATTCGTTTTTGGTATGTCTGACCATGGCAAATAGCAGTGAGTCTCTTTTCGTCGATTAGGTTTAATTGATCAAGCCGAGTCTGGATCCAGTCATCTTCGTTCAAACCTGCATCCTTCATTATCCGGAGAGAGGGTATCTGGACTTCAATAGGCAAGGCTGCCTCCATGCCATAAACCAAGGAAAAGGGTGTTGCCCCTGTTGACGTCTGTGCTGAGGTACGGTACCCGTGAAGAGCAAACAGTAACATCTCGTGCCAATATTTATAGGTCACTGTCATCTTCTGCACAATCTTCTTGATATTCTTATTCGCCGCTTCTATAGCCCCATTCATCTTCGGCCGGTAGGGAGAAGAGTTGTGGTGCTGTATCTTGAATTGCTCGCAGAGCTCAGTGATCATCTTGTTGTTAAGATTGGTACCATTGTCCGTAATCATCCTCTCAGGTACACCGTAGCAACATATCAGGTTATGTCGGATGAACCGTGCCACGACGTTCTTGGTTACGGTAGCATAGGAAGCTGCTTCAACCCACTTTGTGAAGTAATCAATCGCTACCAGGATGAAGCGATGCCCGTTGGATGTCGTAGGTCTGATCTCGCCGATCACATCAATGCCCCACATTGCAAAAGGCCAAGGTGTTGTCAAGACGTTCAGAGGAACCGGAGGAACGTGCACCTTATCATCATAGATCTGGCATTTGTGACACGTCCGAGAATGTTGGTAACAGTCAGCTTCCATTGTGGACCAAAAATATCCTGCCCGAAGGATTTTCTTTGCCATAGTATGTCCACTGGAATGCGTTCCGAAGGTACCTTCGTGTAGCTCTGCCATGATCCTTTCTGCTTCAGTCTTATCTACACAACGCAGTAAGGTTGAATCATGGTTTCGCTTGTAGAGAATGTTATTGCTGAGGAAGAACTTTGCCGCAAACCTTCTCAGAAACTTTTTGTCATTAACAGATGCGCCTTCGGGGTATTCTTGAGCTTCAAGGTACCTCTTCACTTCATGATACCAAGGTTTTTCAGTTACCTCTTCAACCTCAAGATCACAGCAATGTGCAGGTTCATCCAATTTCCAAATAATGATCCGGGGAGCCTCGTTGTCCCATTTGACTTTGAACATAGAAGACATCGTAGCTAGCGCGTCCGCCAACTGATTCTCCTCTCTTGGGAAGTGTTCAAAGGTTATCTCCTCGAAATGGGGGATCAATGTCAGCATATACTCCTTGTAGGGAATAATATTTGGGTGTTTCGTATCCCACTCGCCTTTGATCTGATTGATCACGAGAGCGGAATCTCCGAAGACACTCAGAAACTTGATCCTTAGGTCAATTGCAGCTTGAAGACCCATAATGCATGCCTCATACTCCGCCATGTTGTTGGTGCAGTTGAAACATAGTCGGGCAGTAAGTGGAGTATGAGTGCCTTTTGGAGATATGATCACAGCACCAATACCATTACCCAAAGCGTTTGAGGCTCCGTCAAAGTGCATAGACCATCGGGATCCTTCCTCAGGTCCTTCATCCGGTCCAGGTACTTCACAATCAGTCACTACCATGATATCCTCGTCTGGAAATTCAAAGTTCATAGATTGGTAGTCATCCACTGCCTAGTGTGCCAAATGGTCTGCCAATACACTTCCCTTGATTGCTTTTTGAGTTGTGTACTGGATGTCATATTCAGTCAAGATCATCTTCCATCTTGCTATTCTTCCGGACAAGGCAGGCTTTTCGAAGATGTACTTGATTGGATCCATTTTTGAAATCAACAGAGTAGTGTGAGTCAACATGTACTGTCTCAGCCGGCGAGCAGCCCATACCAAAGCGCATCAAGTTTTCTTGAGCAGTGAGTATCGGGTCTCACAGTCGGTAAACTTTTTGCTAAGGTAATAAATAGCGTGCTCTTTTCGGCCAGACTCGTCATGCTGCCCCAGCACACACCCCATTGAGCTGTCAAGTACTGTCAAGTATAAGATTAGAGGTCTCCCTTCAACCGGTGGCATAAGAATGGGTGGCTCTTGGAGATACTCTTTGATTCTTTCGAAAGCGGCCTGACATTCATCGTTCCAACGTACTACTTGATCTTTCTTCAGCAGCTTGAAGATTGGTTAACAGGTAGCAGTTAGATGTGAGATGAATCGGGCAATGTAGTTTAACCGTCCTAGAAAGCCTCTGACTTCTTTCTCTGTCTTGGGAACTGGCATCTCTTGTATGGATTTCACATTGGCAGGGTCCACTTGAATACCTTTGTCGCTCACGACGAAACCTAGCAATTTTCCAGATCTCACCCCGAAGGTGCACTTGTTCGGGTTCAACCTCAGCTTGTACAACTTCAACCGGTCAAAGAGCTTTTGTAGATGGTCAAGGTGTTCCTCCTTAGTTTGGGACCTTGCAATCATATCATCGATGTATACTTCAATCTCATGATGGATCATGTCATGAAACAAAGCAACCATGGCACGTTGGTAGGTTGCCCCAGCATTTTTCAACCCAAAAGGCATGACCTTGTAGCAAAAGGTGCCCCACTGAGTAACAAAAGTGGTCCTTCCATGTCTTCAGGAGCCATCTTTATTTGATTATAACCTGAGAACCCATCCATGAAGGAGAATACCTTATGCTGAGCAGTATTGTCAACCAGAACGTTGATGTGAGGCAGAGGGAAGTCATCCTTAGGGCTGGCCCTGTTCAAATCCCTGTAATCAACACACATTCGGACTTTACCGTCTTTCTTCGGCACTGGAACCACGTTGGCAACCCACTGAGGGTAAGAAGTCACTGCTAGAAACCCGGCATCAAATTGTTTCATAACCTCAACTTTGATTTTCTCGGACATCTCTGGACGCATACGGCGGACCTTCTGTTTTATCGGAGGGCATTCTTCCCTGGTAGGCAAGTGATGAACCACAATGTCGGTATCCAACCCAGGCATGTCTTCATAAGACCAGGCAAAGATTTCCACATAGTCATGCAGCATCTGAATCAACCGTTGTTTCACACTGAGCTCTAGATTGGCACCAATCTTGACTTCCTTTCTGTCTGTCTCAGTACCCAGATTTACCGTTTCCACTGGCTCTTCATGTGGCTGAATGGCCCTCTCTTCCTGGAGTAGCAGTCTTGCAAGCTCACCAGGCACTTCGCAATCATCTTCACCTTCGTCTTCGGCTAGGTTGATCGGATTTTCGAAGTCATAACTGGCAGTAGCAGAGTCGTTACCAGTGAGATCCAGAGTGGATTGGAACCTGTATAGGTGAGTGTGTGTAAATATAGCTGTTTTGCAATATATATAATAAAGAAAGAAAAGGAGCGCAAGATTTGAAATGCGAAAACATCCAATGCTTTTATTAATGATATATGAAAGTGACACACAAAAGCCCTCACAAATGAAGCCACGGTGCCCCGGGTAAGACACCGAGCCATAAAGTTTCAAATTATTGTTCGTTACAAATTTAAAACAAAGGAGTTCATTACTGAGTGACAAAAGTAATAGGTGTGAAGTCTTTGGCAGTCCAGTTGCTTGGTCCACCGTTGGTCTTTGGGTAGATCCAGCTATCGAACTCAGATTCTTCCGCTTCGTCTTCAATAGCATTTACTCCCGGGTTGGTGATGAACACAGGAGGTCTTCCAATCCTCGCCTTACGAACAACCCTCTGAGCTTCTGCAGTGAAACCCAAACCAAACTTGTCAGTCTTCGGAGTGAAATCAGGAAGTCGGCCCCAGTTTGCACACTCACCCTTCTCAATCACAGCCCAGGCATCCTTTAAGGAAGCCATCTTTAAAGGAGAACCCTCTTCAATCACAGTCTCTGCTGCTGCCAATGTCTGAGGCACCTCTTCAAAGTGTTGAAAGGGGGTCTCAATGAATTCCCCATCCATCTCTACGTACCGGAACAAGTTGAGGTGGCTGACCATATATTCTTCCTCCCCTGAACTGTCACAATCTTCCCCCTGACCGGGTATTTCAGCTTCTGATGTAGTGTAGAGGTCACAGCTCCAGCCTTGTGGATCCATGGACGACCCAGCAAACAAGAATAGGATGGTCGGATGTCCATCACATAGAAAGTAGAATCGAAGACCTGCGAACCAACCCTGATTGGAATGTCAACCTCACCATCTACCATCCTCTTAGACCCGTCAAAGGCCTAGACAACAATGTTACTTGGCTTGAGCTCTAAACCCTCACAATCCAGCCTGTCTAGAGCTTTCTTGGGTAATACGTTCAACGAAGAACCAGTGTCAACCAGCACATGGGCAAGAGTAGTGCCCCTGCATTCAATGGAGACATGTAGGGCATCGTTATGGTTCTTCCCCTTAGCCGTCAGATCGGCATCGGAGAAACCCAAACCATTGTCAGCAGTTAAGTTGGCCACGCAATCGGTAAATTGATCAGCAGACGTCTCTTGTGGCACGTGGGCCGTCTTCAAGAAGGCAATCAGGGCCTTGGCATGGGCCTCTGAACACAGTAACAGTGATAGCATAGAAATCTTCGATGGGGTTTGCCCCAGCTGCTCAACCACATTGAAATCGCTCTTCTTGATAATCTTAAGGATCTCTTCCATCTCTTGCTTGGAAGCTTCAACATTGTTTGTCTTCGGTGCCTCCGTCTGGGCAGGCATATCAGTAGCAATCCCTTTGCCCCGAGCGTCAGATGACTCGGCAACAGGGGTAGAGATAGGAACTTGGTCAGGCAGGGAAGTGGGCACACTTGCAGGTGTGATGACAATAGGTCTCTGAATAGCTGGAGGTGCAATATCCGGTGAGAACAGCCTACCACTTCGAGTGACTTTGGCAAGCCCGGTGATGTTGCTGACACCGGTACTAGTATCAAACTCTTGTTTTACTCCAAGCACATAAACATCTGCCCCATAGTGCCACGGGACAGCTTTGTCAGAGGTATAGGGGAGGGGCCCCGAAACAGTGATGATGATAGGAGCAATCTTCTGAGCAGACATGATTTTGACAGGCTTCTTTGAGGGAGCCTTAGGAGGGTTATTGAAAATAGTAACAATGGACACTTCTTCCGTAGGGATAGCAGGAACAGCAATCTTCTCGAACAAGATCTCTTTGTTATCCATCAGGTTTTAGACGCCTGACTTCAACAAAGGACAACCAGCAGGTGAAATAGCACATAGAAGGCAACCTTTACTACATCTCGGAAATAAACCGGCTAGCAACAAGTTCCTTTTGACAGTCAACAACGGAGTAACAATATCATCCACAGAGGCTACATACCGGTCTTCTTCCACAACATTCACTCCATGCTGGGGCATGGGAGCGGTCACAACATTGGGCCTTTCGGGCGCCTCAAACTGTATCTCTTTAGCATCAATAAGGTCCTGAACCTTATTCCTCAGAGCCCAACAATCATCCGTAGTATGCCCTGGGCTGTTAGAGTGATAAGCGCAGCGGGCGTTGGGGTTTTACTTTGGAGAGGTTGTGTTCACAACCTTTGGAGTTTCCTTGACAGTTACCAGATTGGTTGACAGCAGTTGCGGCAATATCTGAGACAGGGTCATGCTGAGCCGAGTGTACTGCCTTTTGGGTCTCTCACCCCTTGGTTGGTTATATTGCTGAGGAGCAGCAGCAGGCTTTGAAATTACCACCGCGTTGACAGCTTGGTGGCGTTCTGGTTTGTTCGGTCTTCTTGGACCATAAACAACACTAGCTTCCTTCTTGAAGGGCTTCTTTTCAGTACTCGAGGAGGCACCTTTATGTATCTTCCCCGACTTGATACCAGCTTCTATCCTATCACCAGTCAGAATGAGGTCTGTAAACCCTGCAGAAGAATTACCAATCAGATGGTTGAAGAATGGACCAGACAGGGTCCCCAAGAACATGTCCACGAGTTCACGGTCAGTCAACGGTGGCTGCACCCTGCCAGCCAGGTCTCTCCACTTTTGCGCGTACTCCTTAAAACCTTCACCCGTCCCAAGTGATATACCCTGGAGTTGGGTACGCGTGGGAGCGAGGTCGGAATTATACTGATACTGCTTATAAAATGCAGTAGCCAAGTCCTCCCGGTTTCGAATACTGGTTCCATCCAGCTGATAGAACCATTCGAGTTGAGCCCCTGAAAGGCTATCCTAGAAGAAATGGATCCATAGGTTCTTGTCTGCAGTGTAAGGTTGGATCTTCCTTACATATGATCTGAGGTGAAGCTTAGGGCAGGAAGCCCCGTCGTACTTTGCAAAGGCAGGTGCCTTGAACTTGTGCGGGATCACCACCCCAGAAGATAAACCTAGATCTCCGAAATCCAACCCAGGCACGTGTTGAATCTCCATAGCGCTTAGAAGGTCCTCCAATTGTTTGTACCTATCCTCAACAGGAGGGTATTGTTCATCATTGTAATCTGTCTCGTTGTCGGAGACCGCAGGACTAGGAACCCTTCCCCCTTGGGGACTATCCTTCCCTACAAAGGAAGTAGCCTGATCAGCCTCATTCTGCAGTGTATTCCCAAACCTCCGTCCAGTGTTAAACAACACAGTCTTCTTCTTCTTCTTCTTCTTCTTCTCCTTCAAGAGCAGAGTCTTCAACTCCTGTTGACCCTGGGCTAAGCTCATGACCAGCTCTTGAAACTGGGCGTTCTGGGCCTGGAGGGCCTTGATAGCTTGTTCAGTAGTAGGCTCAGAATTGATGATGATTGCTGAAATAAACAGCGAAGAAGATTAAGCAACCTGTAGAAAAAGAGTACCTGTTATGCACATGATGCATGATATGCTATTTATGCAATGCATTCAATGGTTCGAGAATTCAAATTCTTTGTAGACAAAAAGGAACACACGTTATATTAAGAAATAATCTGTTCAGTACATCAGGGCCTCATGGGCAAAACATTACAAAATACTTAATCCCAAAAGACACTGCGCATCCTCTTTGGAGCTATGTAAGTGTTGAGAGTCTTTTCCTCGTACAGTAGGCGGGTGAGCTCCAAGACCTTCTTCTCACTGGCATGTAGATTGGCTTCAAGAGAATTCCGCTCTTCCTTAAGTTGGATCTAACTCTTTTGCATTTCTTCCCAAGATGTTGGCATGTCAGGATGTTGAATGGTATACGAGACCTCTCTTTCCAAAACTGGCTCTTTGATCACGAGGAGAACATGAGGATATGGCATCACAAGCTTCTGGGAACGGGCTCGTACCCACTTGAGGTAAGGCTCAAGGGGGATGGAATTCTTGTGCCCCAGTGTCTTACTATCAACCTTGTTAGGCATCCTCCAAGCTCTGATAAACCTCTGGCGAAGTCCTTGCGTATCATTGTCGAAGTCAAAAACTATGTCAGGAATCAACATGTCATGAGGGCCGTCCCTCTGAGCATATCCAAACTGCCTCAAAGCCAAACAGGGGTTGTAAGTAATACCTCCTCTGATTCCAAGTAAAGGAACATTAGGATACTCTCCGCAACGATCAATGATAGTGACATTTTCTCTAGACCGAGAACACCAATGTATATCAGCATGTGTAAGAGTCATTAATCGTTGTGACCATCTCAAACCCCGCTCGTTCTTCAAATCTGATTGTGGAAGGTGCGAAATAAACCACCTTGCCAGGAGAGGAGTGCAGCACATGAGAACACCTCTTTTTCTCATGGTTCGAGTGTAACATGAGTGGAGGATGTCCCCAAGCAGCGTAGGTATGGGATTCCTGGACATGAAAATCTTGACAGCATTGATATCTATAAGCTGATCCGGATTCGGGAACAACACCAACCCATAGACAAGGAGTGCCACAACTTCTTCAAAGGCTTGTAGGTTAAGGGAATTCCAACATTCTTGTGCTTTCTCAAACAGGAACTTTGCCAAGAATCCCTTGATACCACTTCTGACTTCCCAATGCCCCTTGATATCATATGGTTGCAGACGTAATGCTTTAGCAACCTCTTCAAGTTTTCGTTCCTTTTCCGTACCATTGTAGGGTAGTTGATTAAGAATAGGAACCTTTAGAAGCTGAGAAAACTCTTCCAAAGTAGGCACCAATTGATAATCCGGGAAAGTAAAACAGTGGTGCAAGGGGTCAAAGAACTGGAATAACACTTTCACCATATCCTCTTCAATGTTGGTGTTGACCAAGCTGATGAGTCTACCATGCCTTTCACTGAAGGAAGAGTTCTCAGGAATCCTGGATGTAAGCTCCTTAAGCTGAGGAGGGACCCTTACAAGGTTGATCTGAATTGTCTTTCTGCGGATAGTTTCCATGTCCTACAAAACAAGAACAAAGATGAAGATTCGAACCCTTGAAGTGGTTAGTAGATGCATATGATGTTGTATGATGTTATGATAAAAACACACCACAAGCAAACATGATAAGGCACACAAGTCACACCAGACAGCCCTTAGAGTTTAGGCCAGCATGAGGTCTAGGTATTACCCTCTTGAAGTTGGCGGGCTCAAACCTGTCCTATCAAAAGTAACCGGGTTCTAAGGAGCTCAATATCATTGGGTTATTTTCTATGTTCATTGTTTTGATTTAGCCACTGAACTGGCGATCAAAATATTCCAAGAAAACAACCCTCAATGAGTGTAGTATCGAGTATCTACCAACTTCGGACTGCACCAAAGTCGGTCATCTCACTACCCCTAAAGAGGCCAGGATGGTCAAGTAAGGTTCCTAAGGTCAGTTGATGCTTCACGACACCACGCGGCGGCCCCGTACTCTCCTTGACTTGACTCAAGGGTTACCGGTACTCACCAAAGTGCCACATCAACGTAGCAACTGCTTCAACCGTGTCGGTATACCCCGCACAGTTCCCTCACAGTTTGTTGCTACTTCTAAAAGGTATCCCCCAGATCCGAGTTAGGATCTATGAAACTCCAAGACAAGCCCACAATATTAAAGCAAACAAATCAAGCAATTGAAAACAAGAGTGGTCTAATCCTAAGGTACACCTCACTTATTAAATACTCCCCAGCAGAGTCGCCAGTTCTGTGATCGGTGGAAATAGAACTGACTGTTTTTTAAGCTGGTTCGCGAAATGTCGCGGTAAGCAAGAGTCACCACCGTCTTTTATGTTCTCCAATATGGAAAGGACAAAAGCACAGCAAAATTCCTTTTTCGAGAATGTTTCTCGGTTCGGGAGGTAGATTTAGAGAAAGGGAAGGTGTTAGCACCCTTTCTATCCGTGGTTATCCACGGGCTCTTAGGTACTTGCTCACTATGTTTTCAAAAATTGTTTGCTTTTCAAGTGTGTGTGGGTTTGGAAAAAAGTTTGTTTGAAAGACTTCTAGGTAACTCTTGTATCAGTCCTCAAGAGTGTATGAAGTATTTGTTTGAAAACTTTTTGAAAGTGTAGGTGCGAAAAGTTGTTTTTGTTTTTTGAAAGAGCAAGTACCCAGGAGAAATCTACCTACTCTAAGGAATTAGGTTGTGTAAGGGTCTTTGAGACAGTACTATCCCACTATTGAGAAGTAGGTAGCACCATCATTGGAGTTATTCGGGTCAATTCGATTATTAGGGACATGTGTGGTCACCAAAGCAATGGTAGGACGCCTTAGCGGTAACCCTAATGTCCTAGATCCTTTTTTATCCGAGGCAACCGTTTCGAGGCAACTGGATCTTTAGACAGGAGGGCGACCTCTAAAACACCCTATACTTGATGACCACTTCGAGGCAACCAAATGAGGTGTACCCTAGGGGTGGCATGTGCATGTGTGTTAAATTCAGTTAAGATTATCTTGTACATGTATTTGTGAGCTACAGATTGATTTTATTTGTCATACAAGTCTTGCAGGCATATTAACAGTTAAGAGTGCGGAAAATAAATTGCGGAAAGGTAAATCTACGCTATTACAAGGCGCGGGTCTATACATCGCCAAAAACAAAACCCGTTTGGAAAATAAATACGAGAAAAGTAAATAAAGCGATAAAAGACCTAATTAACTATTACATATTCGGAAACAGTTACATAAATATAATCAAAATAAAAATAAAAATAAATACGCGCGCGAAAGAGTTGAATCGGGACGTCCTTAGGGTTTTAACCCTTTTTGAGAAAAGAATTGAAATTGGTCCTTTTTTGCAATTAAATTAACTATTAAACCTAATTTACTAATTAATTAATTATTTACAAGAAAAAGATGTTTTTGTGTTTTTTATGTTTTAATGAAAATAAAATAAAAGGAATTAAGAGTCAAAAGAAAAACCTAATTCTAAGCTTGATTTTATTTATTATGAAAAACAGATTAAAATTATTCTAATTAAACTAAGTTAATTATATTTAGAATTTATTTACAAAATAAAAGAGTGAAATTAATAATAATAGTAATAAATAAAATATTTACATTTTTTATGGTCTGAATTTATTATGAAAAGGTTAATTAATTTGCTGGTTAGTAATTAATTAAAAAAAACAATATAAATAAATAAAGCAAATGAAAGAGAGAAAATAAAATAAAAAAATAAAATGCAAACCCAAGGGGGGGTTTGGGCCAGATTTGAAGGTGTCTTTGGCAATCCTGGGCCCATTAACACTCAGCCACGTTTGACCTTCTTGCTTGCCTATGCACAGGGTTGACCAGGAGCATGGTGTTCATCACCTGTTGACCATTGGATTGGTGATAGTGGCCACATGGCGCCTGATTGCTTGGAGCGTATGGTAGGATGCTTTTAGAATACCTGCACGTGAACACAATGGGAAAAATAGAAACAATTATTTGGGGGACCTGGGAATCGAACCCAGGCCCCAAGGGACATATGCATGCCTTCCCAACCACTCAGCCAGCACGTTCCATTCGTCATAGCAATAGACAATTAATATTATATGCAATAAAAAGCAATATCCTGGAATTAAAACAAAAATGCGCGCGTTTAGTTTGGCCAGTGATAGGAAGACACATCATCGTCTTCTTCATCAAATTGCTGGTTATTTACCTGCGGATTTTTATCCGCAGGTAGTTTCGTAGGCTTTTCTTAAAATCGTCCCTAGGCCTCAAAAACTTATTCCAAGACCATGGTTGGTCTCGTCTCCACCTCCTGAGTCCATCCATGCTCATGATTTATTCTGATTTCACCTGAAAATAAAATGCCTAAAAACCACACAAACAAACCCTAGGTACGTGTATCATCATATGAGGCCTAAAAACCAAATCGGCTATTACAGTTACGTTGGAAATCAAGCAAGGAGTATGAATATGCTAACGTTTTCGAGAAAAAGTGCAAGAATGAAGAATTGAGGTTTCGTGTTCAGGGGCCTGTTTCTGAAAACTTACAGCGCTGTATGGTGAATCTTAGGACGTGATATTGGTCGCGTTAGCTTCAGTGGATAGCAAGGAAGGGAACCACGTTCTTCTTTTGGTCTGAAAATGCATGTATCACTGTTCTTGATCTCACACTTTTTCAACAATTTTCCACTTTTGCTCTGGCCGTTTTAGCAATGTCTAGGTCGTGAATCAGGTTTAGCCTCCTTGCATATGTATATGGCAACCAGTCTAGCTCCAAATTTGGGCTTGCATCCTTGTGTAATTAAGTTTGGAGATTTGGTTGACCACCATTGAAGAACTTTCCAAATTTGGTTCAAAACTAGGATTTTATGCACAAAAAGGCTTAGCACGAATTGGTCAGCTGGCATATGACATATAAAAGCTATTCAAACCACAAAGATGCTATTCCATTAATTTTTAGATTTTATTTGAATTATTATGGATTTAAAATAAATTAAATCAATAAAAATTAAATAAAATGGAAAAATAAATGTTTGATCTTGAAATTAATCATGGGACACGTGTGTGGCATGACAAGGCTGAATCAAGTGGAAGAAAGTGGGCCCTTTTGTTAAAAATTGAAGTTTTAAGGATAGTTGACTTTTGCAAATTCATGAAAATTTCCCAACTTCTCCAATGCATATCTTGCTCAATTTTGATCATATGAACATGTTCTTGGACATTTTGGAAAGGTCTTGAAGTCCTCTAACCAATGCCTTTGGTCCCATGTCATTTGGATTTACCAATATCAAGTTATGGTCTTTGACTTAAAATGCCTTTTTGTTGACTTTTGAAATTGACCTATAATGTAGAAATTGATAACTTTTTGTGAGAGCATTTCTTGGACTTGGAATGTGAAGATGAGTTGTAGGAAATGTCATCCCCTTCAAAATGAGCATTGGATGGGATTTTTCTGATGAACCATGAAAAAGTTATGCCTTGGTCAAGTTACAGTTGACTTTTCAACTGTCCAAAAATGGAAACTTTTGCATCCTTGATGATTTTTGAGCCATGCTTGAGGAATCATGATCAAGACTTTATCCAATGATGATTGTGTGCTCAAAATAAGATGTTGACCAAAATTTTTGACTTTTGACTGTGAAATGACCATTTTACCCCTACAGTTGACTGTAGAGCAAATAGGGCTTTTGACTGTGTAACTTGGGACTGTGAGACTTGAGACTTGACATGTAGATGCTTGGCAATGTATATAGGCCCATGAGACTTGATTGAGCCATTAAAAATCTCAAATTCCATGAAAGAAACAAAACCCTAATTTTGGCTGCCTTAGGAGGTGGTCTGACTGTGCAACCCTTGAGTAGTCTTGAACCATTTGAAGATGACTCTTGACAAACCTCGAAGAATATGGGAGGGAAAATTTTGGGGTACAACACCCTTGAATAGTCAAGGAGAATACGGGGCCGCTGTGTGGTGTCATGAAGCACTAACTGACCATAGAACCTTTAATTGAACAACTTGGCCAATAGGAAGTAGTGAGATAACCGGCTTTAGTGCAGTCCGAAGTTGGTTGATACTCGATACTACACTAATTGGGATCATACTTTCGGGATATTTCGGTCGCCAATAAAGAGGCTTGCGCTGAAACAATGCCCGATGAAGAAAGATCAATGATATTGAGATTCCCTATAACCCAATTACTTTCTAGGACAGGTTGAGCCAACTAAACTTCAAAAGGATACTTACCTATGAACCTCATGCAAGCCTAAACCTAAGGACTTATTTGCTTTGCTTGTGTATATACTTGTACATAAACATCATGACATCATACCATGGCATTTTGCACTAACCATTTCAAGGACCTAGAGATTTACTTTTGTTCTGTTTTTTAGGACATGACTTCCACTCGCATAAATACTATCCAAGTCAACCTCGTAAGAGTGCCTCATTAACTCAAGGAGTTGGCATCAAGGGTCCCCAATGATTATTCTTTCACCAAGAAATACGATTGTCTTGTCAACTTGGTTACAACAAGCTTGGAAGAAGATATGGTGAAAGTGCTATTCCAATTCTTCGACCCTTTGCACCATTGCTTTACTTTTCCTGATTACCAACTCATGCCCCACCATGGAAGAATTTTCTCAATTCTTGGGAATCCCTATCCTGGATGAACTACCCTTCAATGGTATTGAAAGAGATCCAAGACCTGAGGAGATTGCTCGAGCTCTATATTTGCAACAATTCGACGTTGTGGCCAATTGGGAAACGAGAAGTGGTGTCAAAGGATTCCTAGCCAAGTTCTTGTTATTGAAGGCTCAAGATTTTTGGGACACTCTGGACCTACAAGCCTTTTAAGAAGTATTGGCTCTCCTCATCTATGGGTTGGTTCTGTTTCCTAATCCAGACCAACTTATAGATGTGAACGCAGTCAAAATTTTTCTATCTCGCAATCCTGTGCCCACTTTACTTGGGGATATTTTGCATTCTCTTCACACCCGCACCATGAAGAGAAGAGGAATTCTCATGTGTTGCACTCCTCTTTTGGCTAGATGGTTTATTTCGCACCTACCTCGATCTGTTGTGAAGAATGAGAAAGGCTTAAGATGGTCTAGTATATTGATGTCACTCACACATTCTGACATTTATTGGTGTTCTCGATCCCTGGAGGACATTACCATCATTGACTGTTGTGGGGAATTCCCTAATGTCCCACTCTTAGGCATTAGGGGAGGTATCACCTATAGCCCTTCTCTTGCATTACGGAAGTTTGGGTATGCACGAAGAGACGGTCCTCATGATGCACTCATCCAAGGTTTGGTATTTGACTATGAGGGTGACGACCAAGGCTACCGTCAAAGATTCATACGAGCTTGGAGAATGGTAAACAAGGTGGATAGCAAGAAATTGGGGCATAAGAATTCCATTCCTTTGGAGTCTTATCTTAAGTGGGTACAAACTCGTGCTCAAAGTCTCATGATACCTTACCTCTCTATCCTAACTATCATCATGGACCCTGTTGCCGAAGGAGATGTTTCGTATACTGTCCTTTATCCTAACATGCCTACTTCTCTTGAAGATTTGAAAAAGGCTTGGATTCAGCTAAAGGAAGAGAGAGAGACCTTCAAAGCCCAGTTCTACGCGAGTGAAAAGAAGGTTTTGGAGCTTACGAGACAACTTCATGAAGAGCGAAGTTTGAACGCCTACATTGCGCCAAAAAGGATGTGCTCGACCTTTTTGTCTGAGGAGTTTATTTTGTTTTAATTCCTCCATTGTAAGCCCAAGAGACATGTTTGTAATCAATTTGAATTTATTAATGCAATTGATGTTTGTTCCTTTATCTAAACAAATTTAAATCTTCTAAGTCCTTGGAAACATTACATCCATATACCATGCATCATATCATGATAGGTTTTCCCCACACGGGTTTCTCATCTGCTTACTGTTTATTTCAGTAGAGATGGCTCTAGAACAAACTATCAAGGACATTCAGACTCAAAATGCTTAACTTCAAGAAATATTCTTGAACCTATCCAAGGGGCAAGAAGAAGTGAAATCACTCCTCACTAGGGACTTGACCATGAAGAATCCTGAGGATAACAAGGATGACCAGTTGGAACAGCTACAAACTGAGATAGCCACAATGAAGATCCATATGATGGGGAAAATGGTGGGTTAGATGGATCTTATTCAAAACATGGTTCAGGGACAAGAAGAACTGAGAACCCCTGTCAACAAGCTTCATCAAGACGGATGCAACCATATGAAATGAGCAGTGGAGGCTGGGGATCAAGTCTTTAATCAGCCCCTGATGAGATAATAAGTTGGCTTGGTGGAGAGTATACCTTTCCAAATTACTGCTACGTCCCGAGCCCAACAACAATCTCGCCAACAACAACAGGGTAATCGGCATAAGCGGAATACATTCAATAGGCAATATACCAAACTCAACATGCTGATGTTGCAAGTCTTCTACACATGTTGAATTTGAATTTGGTCACATTGAAGGATCCTCCTTGGAATCCTAATACTTTCGCCCCTAGTTACCATCCTAATGAAAGGTGTGCATATCACTCCAACAGTCTGGGGCACGATACTGATAGCTGTTGGACATTGAAATACAAAATTCAAGGCCTGATTGACGAAGGAGCGCTTGAATTCGCACAAGATGGTCAATTGGAGTTCTTTTGTCACCCCTCAAAGGCACACCATCTGAAGTGACAAATTTAGGCTGAGAAACTTTTGTTTATTTGAATTTTCAGTTGTAATTTCTCTTTTCGCTTAAATACTCTTTGTGTCAGACTTTGATTGTTTCATTAATGAATTGCATATGTTTGTCTTAAACTCATCCATTCGTTTTCACTATATTTAAACTGTGCTCTTTACTCCCTTTATGATATTCAACTCTCGTTAAAAGTTGTAAGCCTTTAGAGGGAGGATGACGAAAGCAATGCTATAATATCATACAGTATGCTTTTGGACAGACCTTGCTGACGATGTACAGTCGTTCTTTCAATTCTGTAAGTGTTTAGGTATTGGCTTGAATTTTTGGTAAATCCCAAGTGTATGTGTGAATGTCATGACTGATGTCATAACATTCTAGTTCAGTTTGTACTGGTTCATTAGGTACCTTTGCAGAAAAATATTGTAATTCAAATACTGATGTTTATAAGTGTGTATCTGAGCATTTTTGCAAAATGATCACATTTTGCTAAATCAGTAGACAGGTTTTCTCAGATGTCATAACAGATGTTATGACATCCTGTTCTGAACTAACAGGATTGCAGGATTGGATAAGTCTGAGTTTTTTCAGGAAATAACTCAGTCCTTTCTGAACAGAATCCTGCGTTTTCTGAGGAGTAACCTAGCTCAACCCTAACCTGGTTAATAAAGTCCTGTGACCTGGTCTTTAGGTCAAACCGAATTATCCCTAGGTTTTTGGAAACCCTAACTGAAGTTGCAGCAGCTATATATTCAACAGAGCTGCTGTTTTTCAAGCATCCCTGCTGATTGATTAGAAGATCAATTTGTAATCTGTATAGATTTGTTCATTGTACTCCAAGCAATTATCATTGTGATAAGTGCCTTGGAATAGGTTTCTATTTGTAAGGGTTGTGTAGCACTCAAAGCTTCGAAGCAAGAGTGTTTGAATGTTCCTTGACTAAAGCTGTGAAGCAGAGTCAAGTTAGTTGTGTACATCACTCAAAGCTGTGAAGCACGAGTGATTGTGTTGCTTGATTAAAAAGCTGTGAAGCTTAATCAAGTGTGTGTTTTTGAAGAGTGTCTTCATCAATTCTTAAGTCAAATTGGTTTATGTATCACTGCTGTGATTGAGGGGGAGTGAGTAGGAACTCAGGTTTAAGTTGTACTTAGATTAGAATTGCATTGGGTAGGTCTTAAGTGAAGGAGATAAACTGGTTGGTTTATTCCTGAATTAACATCTCTTATAGTGGATTCTCTCCCTGGCTTGGTAGCCCCCAGAGTAGGTGTTGTTGCACACTGAACTGGGTAAACAATTGACTGTGTTCTTTATTGCTTTTGTATTTACTGTCATATAGTAAGTCAGATACGGTGTCATAACATTGAACGTGACATTGAGTATCTGCAGCCAGAATTTCAATTGGTATCAGAGCAGGCACCCTGCCTGTATTACTGGGTGAGATCTAGGGATATCACTTTCTGGCACTATGGACAGAGAAGGAGTTTTTGGAAATAGACCACCCATTCTGGATGGAACTAATTATGACTACTGGAAACCTCGTATGATTGCCTTCCTAAAATCTCTGGACAAAAAGGCTTGGAGAGCTGCTGACAAAGGATGGATCCATCCCACCATAACTGAGGAAGATGGGACAATCAGTCTGAAGCCTGAGGAAGATTGGAGTAAAGAAGAAGATGAGTTAGCCCTGGGAAATTCCAAAGCTCTAAATGCTTTGTTCAATGGAATTGATAGAAACATTTTCAGATTAGTTCATCAATATGAACTGGCCAAGGAAGTTTGGGACACTCTCAAAACTACTCATGAGGGAACTTCCAAAGTAAAAATGTCAAGGCTTCAGATGTTGACTACCAAGTTTGAGAATCTAAAAATGATGGAAGATGAAACCATTCATGATTTTCACATGAATATCTTGGAGATTGCCAACACCTCAGGAGCACTGGGAGAAAAAATGTCAGAAGAAAAACTGGTGAGGAAGATTCTCAGATCCTTGCCTAAAAGATTTGCAATGAAGGTAACTGCCATAGAGGAAGCCCAAGACATTAGCAAGTTGAAAGTGGATGAACTTATTGGGTCTCTTCAGACTTTTGAGATGGGAATCACTGATAATGTTGTCAAAAAGAACAAGAGCATAGCTCTTATGTCCAACACTGACGTTGAAGGAAACATTTCAGAAGCTGTAGCCATGCTTGGAAGACAGTTCAACAAACTCATCAAAAGAATAGATCCAAAGTCAAGGTCTAATGTTCATAACATTCCCTCTAACATTGACAGTTCCAGCAGAAGACCAAGGTCAGAAGAGAAGGAAGTTCAAGGCAAAGGAATTCAATGCCATGGTTGTGAAGGATATGGGCACATTCGAGCTGAATGTCCTACCTTTCTTAAGAAACAAAAAGGAATGACAGTTACTTGGTCTGACTGTGATTCAGAAAGTAATTCTGAAGAAGAGACTGCCAAACGAGTTACTGCTTTAACTGGTGTTTGTACCTCTGAAAGTGACATCAGTGATGAAGAGGTGACTTTTGAAGAACTGGCTGATACTTACAAAGAATTGTGTATCAGAAGTACTGAAGTATGTGTGCAGAATGAGAAACAATCAAAACTCATCATAAAGATGGAGGCTGAAAAGAGGGCAAATCTTGAAACTATAAGTCATTTAGAAGGAGAAGTTCAACTGCTGAACTCACAACTGAATCAAATGACCAAATCTGTCAAGATGTTGACCAATGGAACAGACAAATTGGAAGAGATCCTTCAGGTTGGACAAAATGTGGGAAATAAATCTGGACTAGGATTTATGGAAGCAAAGAAATCTGGTACTGGTAAGCAAATGTCAAAACGGATGTCTCAACACAACTCTCAACATCAGGAACAGAGACATATGAAGAAAAGGTACCAAAGATGGAAATGCCATCATTGTGGTAGATATGGCCACATAAAGCCCTTCTGCTTCAGATTACATGGATACCCTAATCAGATCTCAGGTGTCAAACCTAAGTCTAAAAAGGTACCACATGCTCCTCAATGGAAGAAAAAGGCTACTGCACTGATAGCTCACACTTCCCTGAGGGTCTCTGCAAAGGAAGACTGGTACTTTGACAGTGGATGTTCCAGACATATGACTGGAATCAAGAACCTCCTCAATAATGTTAAGCCTCACACCACCAGTTTTGTGACCTTTGGAGATGGGGCTAAAGGTGAAATCAAAGGAGTTGGTGATTTGGACTGCCCTGGAGTTCCAAGTCTGAATGAAGTACTGCTGGTGAAAGGACTGACCGCTAATCTTATTAGTACCAGTCAACTGTGTGATCTAGGATTCAAGGTCAATTTCTCAAAATCTGAATGCCTTGTAATCAATGACAAACAAGAGATAGTAATGAAAGGAGTCAGATCCAAAGACAACTGCTACTTGTGGGAGGCTGAGAACACTAATTTCTCATCTGTGTGTTCCATTGCAAAAGAAGAAAAAGAGGTGAAACTGTGGCAACATAAGCTTGGTCTCCTTCATCTAAGAAGAATGAAGAGAGCTATCTCTATGGAAACTGTCAGAAGAACTCCAAAACTACAGGTTGATGATATCTGTGATGTGGGAAATAAATGTGTTGTCAGAACCTTAAGTCATCTTGACAAGGATGTTGGAAATAACAAGTCTCATAAATTCTGTTCTCAAAACATCTGGTCAAAACAGATGCTCCCTGAGTACAATGTTACACAAGATGTTGTGACATTGTGTTGTGACAATCTGAAAACATTCAACATTTCCTTGAACCCTATTGACTTTGAAGAGAAGAAGTCATTTAAACTGGAACATAGTTTCTCTAAGCTTCAGCTGACTGATTCTTCTACCAAGGCTCTTGTTGGAAATAAACTTGAAAATTTGAGGGGCAGGTTGGGTATTTGCCAACATGAGGAATTGTAGCAATTAATTTTGCTTAAAACAAGGATCAAAGAACTTATGCCTGTTCTGATTGGTTTAAAATTGTATTTTCTCATGTCCTACAATTCTTTTAAGAAGTTGAATAGACACTCCCTTGCTTCCTTCCTCTCTCGTCTCCTCATCAAAACCCAGTCTCTCAATCAGAAATTTCTCCTCAGTTGCTGTTGGTCCTCTAAAACTGTCAACATGTCTCAAACACCATCATCATCCAATACGACCATTTCAACCTCTTCCTCTGATCAAGATTCTGGGACAATCTCTTCTTGTCTGGACTCTGACGTTCTGGAGATCTCCTCTCATAGAAAAGTGGGAACTAACCCCACCAAGGTCAAAGAGTTGAGACCAAGACATGCAGGAAAACCCCAAGCTTCTGCCTCTGGTAATCCATCTCATCCTTCTTCTTCAGTTCCCCCTGAAATTGCAAATAAGGAAGGGACAGCCTATGTTAATCAAGCAATAGCAAAAATTGTTTCAAGAATTCTGAACGAGAACCACTCAGTTCCTGGCATTTCTGTTCCTCTGAACCAAGAAAGCTCAAATGCTGAAACAAATCCAGATGTCTCTAAGAATGTTGAGACATCAAACAAAGAGAAGAATGCTGACATTGCTCACAAGAAAAGAAAGAAGCCTGAATACTCTGGATCTGATGACAGTGCTTGAAGGTTGGTTGCTGATATCTGGTGGAGTTTGGAAGTGTATTCTGTTGTTGTCTGCTGCTGATCTTATTATTTTGTTTTGGATAACTGTATAATTTTCTGAACATGTATCTTTGGCCCATTTGCGGCTAAAGAGGGGGAGAATATTTTGGTACTTACTTATTTAGTACTTGACATTCTATTTTTCTGCTGTCACTTATTTCTGCTGCTATCTATCTCTGATTGTTTAGGGTCTTTAGCCAAAAATCTGCCAAAGGGGGAGTTTGTAAGTGTTTAGGTATTGGCTTGAATTTTTGGTAAATCCCAAGTGTATGTGTGAATGTCATGACTGATGTCATAACATTCTAGTTCAGTTTGTACTGGTTCATTAGGTACCTTTACAGAAAAATATTGTAATTCAAATACTGATGTTTATAAGTGTGTATCTGAGCATTTTTGCAAAATGATCACATTTTGCTAAATCAGTAGACAGGTTTTCTCAGATGTCATAACAGATGTTATGACATCCTGTTCTGAACTAACAGGATTGCAGGATTGGATAAGTCTGAGTTTTTTCAGGAAATAACTCAGTCCTTTCTGAACAGAATCCTGCGTTTTCTGAGGAGTAACCTAGCTCAACCCTAACCTGGTTAATAAAGTCCTGTGACCTGGTCTTTAGGTCAAACGGAATTATCCCTAGGTTTTTGGAAACCCTAACTGAAGTTGCAGCTGCTATATATTCAACAGAGTTGCTGTTTTTCAAGCATCCCTGCTGATTGATTAGAAGATCAATTTGTAATCTGTATAGATTTGTTCATTGTACTCCAAGCAATTATCATTGTGATAAGTGCCTTGGAATAGGTTTCTATTTGTAAGGGTTGTGTAGCACTCAAAGCTTCGAAGCAAGAGTGTTTGAATGTTCCTTGACTAAAGCTGTGAAGCAGAGTCAAGTTAGTTGTGTACATCACTCAAAGCTGTGAAGCACGAGTGATTGTGTTGCTTGATTAAAAAGCTGTGAAGCTTAATCAAGTGTGTGTTTTTGAAGAGTGTCTTCATCAATTCTTAAGTCAAATTGGTTTATGTATCACTGCTGTGATTGAGGGGGAGTGAGTAGGAACTCAGGTTTAAGTTGTACTTAGATTAGAATTGCATTGGGTAAGTCTTAAGTGAAGGAGATAAACTGGTTGGTTTATTCCTGAATTAACATCTCTTATAGTGGATTCTCTCCCTGGCTTGGTAGCCCCCAGAGTAGGTGTTGTTGCACACTGAACTAGGTAAACAATTGACTGTGTTCTTTATTGCTTTTGTATTTACTGTCATATAGTAAGTCAAATACGGTGTCATAACATTGAACGTGACATTGAGTATCTGCAGCCAGAATTTCAAATTCCTAAATACTGGAGTTATAAGGAAGATAATACCTAGTCAACCCTTTGAGCCAAAAAAGTAGGAGTTTTCTTTTTCACACAAATTGAAAGCTTTAGTCAAAACCTGGGGCAGAGGTAGTTTCTCAGTTAATTCAAATACGTGTTCAATCGTAAGCTTTCATTTCATATACAACGAATGGCATAAAAACATTCCTCTGAAATCAAAAGATAGTGATGGTTCCCTATCAAATAGGCAATCATTATCTCTCAAAATAAAAAGTCCACTAAGTCAAAACCTATGAAGGAGACTTAAAAAACTGGGGCATCCCGCTGACTGTAGTCTCAAAACAAAAACAGTCAGGCAAAAAAATTAGGGACAATAAAAGAGGTCGTTACAAATCCTCAACAAAAGAAAAATGTTGCAAAAATGACTGCCTTCTCAAATAAACTTCCAGTATACGAACCATCACCAAAATATCATTCCAGATTCAATTGGAATCCAAACACGCAATTGACTGAGTTTAGAACTGGAGAACATCGTGGAGAACGGGTTAGGTACAAATAAACTTTGAGCCTTATCCTTTTTTTATTAAACCGTGAACCAGGCCATGTTACAACCCTTTAAAAGTCCTAATTGAAGCATAGGTTAGTTCGAAAACATACTGTTACAAAGGTATCCTGACTCCTGTAAGGCTTACTATAAATCCTGAGTTGAATTCATATTCTTACAAAATTCTTTTATCTGCTAAAAATGCATTTTCAAAAACTTCAAGGCAAATATAAACTTTGCATTATTTGAATACTGTTGTTTGCATATGGGTAATTGGTCAACAACAGAGAAATTTGCATGGCGAATATCCAATGAACGAAAATTCTCTTCAAATGGGAAGACACTTCCAATGACAAATATCCCATGATCAAGGGGGCATAACATGTCACCGTCTAACTCATATGTGGTAGTCAAGTCGAGATTCCAAGAAATCTCTTAAGAAGTGCTGAATAACCAGGGGCAGGTACGCATCTCTATCACTTAGGGTGTTGAGCATGAATTCCGGTAAAGAGCCGCATACGACCAAGAAAACATTTTTTGGTAGTGCTACAACACTTACTACTAGGGGAAGTGACAAATCTCCACAAAATCCCCTTCATAAGGTGATCCCCAACGAAGTCATCAACAAAGTCAATGTTATCTCTGAAAGTTACGACAAAGCCTGGACCCGACCAGATAATGGTTTAAAAGCTCCTATTCCCCTAATAGAGTTTGCCACTATCCCCAATGAGTTGTTGCAAAGCCTGGAAGCCAAACAGATAACAATTAACTTCTTTACCCCTAGCAAGTTGTTAACTTCCATTCTCTCCAAGAGATAACTCCCCAGTATAGCAATAGACAACTAAAACTCCTGAACTTTTTTCCCAAGCAGAGATCAACACTCTCCACATAGTCTTCTCAAATAAGTCAACATTCCCCAACAGAGTTCTCCTCAAACAACAGAATAGGAATCCCCAGCGGAAACATCCTAAAACAAGGTCTGAAGAGGAGTATACTCTTCATCCCCAGCAGCAGTCTGGGAGTTCATTTCCCGAGGCTCACCAGCATTTGTCAAGGATTTATTTTACTAGACAAAGATACGCTTCAATAACATTTCACATTCATACATCATATTACATACATGATAAATGAAGCTGGGCATTCCAAACCATCAGAAACAAGTTCATCTTGTACCCAATCGAAGATGCCTTATGAACAGATGAAATAGACCACGCCAGTGGTGCAAACAGTGCGCGCGAAAGGCATTTCTATGTAGGGTCCCGAGTTCAAACCTTGGTAGGACCAGAACAGTTTTTATCCTTTGTTTTTTTCCTTTCTCTTTTTAACAAACATCAAACATTTTTCCAACCAATCAAAACAACTCCTTTTGAGTTGATTTTTTACACACTATTTGTTTACAAGTTCTATTTTATGAATATATAAAAATATCACAAAAAATATTTTATTTCATAATTATTAACCAAAGCCTTTCTTTAACAAAATCAAGAAAACTTCATTTTCTTTTTTGTATATTATTTTAACTCTTGTACATTATTCAAATTCAATATGGTTGTAATAGATAAGTTAGGATTTAATTTTCTTGCAATCCCTATTTGTACATTTGTATCCCCATCCCCAAATGATGTAATAGCGTAGTAAATTTACTTTCCACAATTTACCGCTTTCATATAAGTGTTAGTAATTAGGTTGTGTATGGCAAGATTAAAACCAATGCTTAGAAAACCCTAATTCAAGACAAAATGCATACAATCAAACACACTTTGCACCCTTGCACCTCTAAGGTTAATCCCACTTGTTGCCTTGAGAAAATGGTCATAATATGTGTTGTACCCCAAAATTTTCCCTCTCATTTTATCAAGATTTCCCCTCACAAGACTCTTTGAACTCCATACAGGATTAGGGTTTGCTCTGTTCAAGACATCTCCTTGCACTGTTGACCTGAAATTAGGGTTTGAGTTTGCACAGGGATTTTTGGACTTCCAATGCTCAAAGTGACTTTCATACTTCATGTTGGACCTATAAGATTGCCCCTACCAAGTTTCAAGCCTTGAATCAAATTTTTGCCCAATCAATTGGACAGTTGACCTAGAAATCAGCTGTATTGGGGAAAAAGTCAACTGTGGCCAATTTACAGTCAAACCTCACAATTTTTTATCCATATCAACATTATAAGCTCATATGAACCATTTGATCAAGTTTGGACCACAACTCCTCAAGAAATTTGATCAGATCACCAAAAGGGCAAAATGGTCATTTTTAGAGTTTTGACTGCAGAAGGGCAATATCTGACTTTTGACCTAGCCAATGGCAAATTGGGCTCAAGCATGGATTCAAGGATTCAATGGAATCATCTTGACCTATTCACAAGGTTCAAAAGATCTCAATTGCATTGGATTGACAGCTGAATTTTTCAGTAAACTGATCAAAATTTGATTGTATACTGAAAAGTCAAACTTTGACTTTTTGGTCAAAATCAAGTGCCAAGGGTCATTTTTCATCAAGATATGTCAAAACATGAAGCTTGTTCATCAAGAAACCTAATTTTGCAAATTAGGGTTTAAAATTGAAAATTTTCATAACTTAGAATTTTTCTAAGTTATGAAATTTTCTTATTTTTTCCCAACTTTTCCAAACATTTTCACCATGATGAAATTGGATTCAAACAAAACTTCCAACATGAAAGTTGTAGTACTCCACAAAGTCTACAACTTTGATTCACAAAGTTTTCCCAAAATAAGCTTAGATCTCAAGTTATGATTTTCAGAACAAGGGTCCATGAAACTTTTAACTTAGTGAAATTTTGCCCTAGTTTAGGCAGGATTTTGACCTATCTTCATGACCATTTTTCACATAGTTCCACTTGGAATATAAAAATGCATTTCAAATATGGAACGTAAAACATGTTACAAGCTTTCTAAAAAGTCCAAGAACTCTCCAAAATCATTTGTGGTTAGGGAGAATCGAAGGCTTGAAGTTGGCAAAAACTCACTTTTGATCCATGGCATGTTCATATTGATACAAGTTGCAAACTCTAATCAGCCTTGTTTGTACTTGATTACAGGTCTTAAAACCCTTCCATACTCAATAATTAAATTCAAATCCATTGGTATAAGGCTTTGTTTTGGTCATTAAAGGATTATACAATAGATTAATCCAAAAATAGTAAAAGGTAACATTGTTATTTTTGTCAAAATCTTGCTTTATGTCAAATAGAATCCTTGAGCCTTGAGCTAGATCTGGTACAACAAACAATATCCACCAATTGAGGGGGCCAAGATCACAAAGTGCAGGCTGATAGATAGCCTGTACAAGCTTGTCTTGCATCATTGCTTGCTTTTGCTTAAAATACAAGAAACTTGTCAAATACATTACAACTTGAACATCTGAGAGAACAAACCCTTGCAAGCTTTTGAAACAAGTTTTGTGCATTCCCTTGAGCCAGAAACCCGAGCCATTGAGCCCTCAAACCTTCCATAGCATAAAATCATCTTCCATTTGCAAAACAGGGCACTCCCTGCAGTTTGACTTCCATAGCAAAAACCCCTCATGCGTTTTGCCTCAAACTTGTTCAAACACATTCCACATAACCTATCCAAGCTATCCCAACCATTGAAGAGTGACTGTAACTCCCTTTACAAGGTTTACCATTTCTGTTTTCAGCTTGTGCGGGTTGAGTTCTACAAGCTTGTTCAAGCACATTCAAGGCAAACTAGGCATTGGGAAAGGTCAGAGGAAGTTCAAGCAAGCTCCCAAACACCTCAGGCCTCACTGAAAAGCTCCACATTGTCATACACAATTTCAATTGAAACAGGTTTTTATCAACTTCCTATCTCTCTATTTAGGAATCATTAGGCTTAGGTTTATGAATAAAAAATGTAGTATTCATAGTCATGAAGTTGTACATATGCTCAATTTTCATTTAAGTTAAGCGTGTTAAGAGAATTTGATTCATGAACTTCCTGAAAAAATTAGGTTAGGATTTAGGGCCAGAGAAATTCTCTCTGGTCTTTGAGAGTTAGAATGAGTTCTTTACATGGTTGGATTCGTCTTGAAAAATGCTACAACTTTGATGTTATGGGTTTTTGCATTAGAGCACGTATGCAGGTTGTTCATGTTTGAAGTCAGGCGCGCGTTTTTGACAAAGGTTGAAGACGAAGTCAGTGGGCTGGGCTTGGTTCTGGCCTTGTTTTTGACACCTCCATTTTACTGATTGCACCCCCTAGCCCATTTCTTCATATTTTTATATTTTTGTATTTATTTTTAATTTCTGATTTTATTTTATTATTCTCCAAACATAAAAAAACACCAAAAATATTTTTATAAATTTTCACATTTATTTTTGTATTTTATTTTTATTTTTCTAACATAAAAATAATTTAGTGATTATATACTTTTATTTTATTTGATGAAAACTTAAAAATAATACATAAAAATATTATACTTTTATTTTTATTACTTATACTTAAATAATTTTTTTTCTAATATACTTTTTATTTTTGTATATACATTATTTTATTTTATTGTACATAAATAATATATTTAATATATATTTATTTTCTTAAAAGAAAACTAGGGTTTCCACCCTTATTAAAAATAATATTTTTTTTTAATATATTTTCATTTTGTGACATTTGTATATATTTCATTCATTTCTATTTTTTATAATTAATATATATATATATACATATATATATATATATATATATATATATATATATATATATATATATATATATATATATATATATATATATATATATATATATATATATATATATATATATATATATATATATATATATATATATATATATATATATACATATATATATATATATATATATATATATATATATATATATATATATACATACTTTCTTAAAAGAAAATTAGGGTTTTACCCTTAATAAATAAAATATAATAATCCTTTATTTCTTTTTATATATACATTAAATATTTTTTACATACATAAAAAATAAACAAAAACATTTTGTGCATATTCATAATATTTTGCATACTTATATTTAAATTGTTTAATTATTGTCAATTTATTTATTTGTACCATTTATTCAATTTGAATGTAATAGTAAATATTAGGGTTTTATTTTCTTGCAAATATCCCCCATTCAAAAATTGTATCCCTCTTCCCATATCAAATGTTGTAATAGTGTAGATTTATTTTACGCATTTATGCTTTCAATTATGCCATGATTAGAGATTAGGGTTTGTATGCAAAAATCCAAAATCGAACAAATAGCTTGACTAATACAAAGACAAAAAGCATGAAAATTAACAACACAATGCACACTTGCACCCCTAGGGTTTCATCCACTTGTTGCCTTTAAAAGGGCCATGTTATGCATGTTGAGTACTTTGGCAAAACAAAAACAAAACAAAAGATCATAGTCCCTCGATGACGCTATCTTGGTTGCCTATATAAAAATGATCTAGTCCCTCAAAATTGCTAAAGATACTTGGCAATATTGCTATCATGGTCAATACGATGACCCGCGCCTGTCCTGTTTAACATCCTAATACAAGGTTGTTTACCAAATGCAATGGTAAAACAACACTGTCAAAAGGGTTAAAAATGTATAGGAAAGATCTTTGAGTAAAATAGGGTAGACAACTCTTAGTTACTTGATTAAAACTTGCAAAACATCCTTGCTATTTTCAAAAACATATCACAACACAACTTCAAAACATTTCCAAAATCAAACTTTCAAACATTCAAAAAATCTTTTCAAAATACAATACACCTTTGTATATATTCAAACAAGAATCATTACAAAGGTTGCCACAACGATGGCCTCTTTTCAAAACATTTTCAAAAACCACACACAAAGCATCATTTCAAACAATTGAAAAGCAAAAGCAAGTGATCTAAACAAGTAACTAAGAGCCCATGGAAAACCATGGATGAAAAGGGTGCTAGCACCTTCCCTTTTCATAATCTACCCCCCGAACCCAAGAAAACATCTCAAAGGTCTTTCCTGTGCTTTTTGACCTTTCCTTTGGATAAAATAAAAAGTCGGTGGCGACTCTTGCTAAACTGAAACATTTGCGAACACAAACGCAAAACCTCAAGTTAGTTCTCCCACCGTATCACAATATGCATGTGAGAGGTCTTAGCAAAAACAATAAAAAATACAAGATCATAGTCCCTCGATGACACTTCGAATGTTGTCTTATAAATGATCTTAGTCCCTCAAGAGAAATGCTAAGATATCTCACAACATTTCTATTCATGACTATACGATGACCCACGTCCGTCCCTTTTACATCCAAAGATAAGGCTTCTTACCAATCAATGGTAAGATAACAATATCAAAGGAAGGAAGAAATGAACAAAAAGACTTTTAAGTAAGTAGAACATTCTTAGTTGTTTGCTTGCAAATCAAAACCACACTCACACTTTCAAAAAAATCTATAAAAACAAATATCTCTTTGAACTATTTTCAAAAAGTCCAACACTTTGTATGCATTCTTATAGAGACGAGAATCATTACAAAATTTACCTCAATGAAGGCGCTTTTCAAAAATACTTTCAAAAACCACCACAAATCACATTTTCAAACAAAGCATTTTCATGTGATCTAGCAAGCAACTAAGATCCCGTAGATAACTACAGATGAAAAGGGTGCTAATACCTTCCCTTTTCATGACCTACCCCATAAACTCAAGAAAATATCTCTAAAGGTCTTTCATGTTCTTTTCACCCTTTCCTTATAGGATAAAAGAAAAGTCGGCGACGACTCTTGCTGTCTGTAACAATTGCAATCAAACGCAAAACAACCAAGTCAATTCTCCCACCGTATTACAATAACGTCCAATTTAGGTTTGGGTAACCGGTGTATTGAGTTGAGAATCTTTGGGAGTTTTATCTGGAAAAACCTTAGGGTTTATCCTCCAAGATCATAGTTTTAATTTTGGGGTTTGCATAAGATTTTGCAAATATTAGATTCGATCGAGTGAAAGCTTCAAAGAGTAGTGGATTTTGTCGAAAGAGTCACGTAAGACAATGAATCGTTTGGAAATATTGGGACACAGTACTATGCAATTGTATTTGATCGAGTTAAAGCTTTTATGAGTAGTGGTTCTTGGAAAGGAGTGGCGTGAGATGGTGGATCAATTGTTGTTAACAGGATACTTGGTCGAGCTCAAGATCAAGGGAAGATAAAGGGGTTAGAATTAACATCAAATATTGGGTTTTTAGGGTTGCTACATTTCTCTTTTAATCAACTTTTTACAAAGTAAGATTGATATCTCAATTCCATTTGGAATTGGGAGCAGATATATCCATCGCGAGGATGATTTATGAACTACCTAAACAAATCCTTGTGTCATCTCTCTCTGTTTTACTTTCTATAGAAAATTGTTAAATTCATTGATTGTGTAATAGATACGTATAGATAAATCCTTTGATTGTTATAATTGAAATTGCTTTGTCGATTACATTACAATCAATTAGATTGTAAATGGTATTTCATATCAACAAAGACAAAAGAGAAATATGAAAAATTGATTGCACACCAAGTGTTCGATAATTTGCTAGTTTTTTATATCAATAAGTTCATTGGAAATAGGTTAACATTGTGATAATAGTAAAATGATTGATTAATAAATTATTGTATTAATTTATTATCATTGTCTTCAATTCCATACGATATATTATGCATATCTGAGTTTCCAATATTTGGTTCAGTTTAGACGACTTGTTTGATCTAGGAAAAAACTTTTGCTTTCCATAGTTTCTCATTTGTTTTTCAAAACATAATTTTAAAAAGGTAATATTACCTTTAGGATCTATTCACCCCCTATAGATAAGTTTCCATCATCTAACATCTTGGCATAAACAAAGAGAAGCGATTATGTACTATACTTCACACGATGACAATGTTACTACTGGTTCTTTTCTTGAGCTCCAAGCAACTGGTGCACCACCTAGCATAAACATATAACCAGTCGTGGATTTTCTATCATTAATATCACTACACCAACTCGAGTCGATGTAACCTACTAGCTTGTATTATTTTCCTTCACCAACTTCGGGAAACAAAATGCCATAGTCGAGAGTTCCTTTGAGATATCTTAGTATCCTCTTTGTAGTTGCGAGATGAGATACCTTTAGCCTCTGCACGAATCTACTCACCATAACTACAATGTATGCTAGATTAGACCTAGTGTGACAAAGGTATCTTAATGATCCAATAAAATTTTTATACTAGGTTGGGTCGACATCATCTTCATCTGAGTCTTTTGATAGTTGCAGTCTTGGTTCAGTAGGTGTCAAAGTTGCATTGCAATCTTCCATCCCAAATCTTTTGAGTATTTCACTTGCATATCTTCTTTGATGCATCATTAAGCCTATACCACTATTGTAAAATTTGATACCAAGGAAATATGAAATGTTTCCCAGATCCTACATTTCAAACTCCTTGCTAAGATCACCTTTGAAATCTCCGATCTCTTTCTTGCAGCTACCTGTTATTAACAAGTCATAAACATAGAGACACAATATAAGCAGTTCACTTATGATTTTTAGAACATATACTCCATGCTCAGATGTGCACTTCATAAATTCCTTCTCTCTTAGGAAACTATATATCTTATTATTCCAAGCTCTTAGTGCTTGTTTAAGTCTATACATAGCTTTATGCAAGCTGTATATACCTTGCTTACTTGGCCTTGTCTCATAAACTCAACCAGTTGTGCAACATAAACTTCTTCATCTAATGAGCCATTTAGAAATTCACATTTCATATCCATCTTACATATATACCATTTGTTCATATTTGCAAGACCAATAACCAACATGATGGTTTCAATCCTAGCAACTGGTGCAAACACTTCGTCGAAGTCGATTCCTTTTTTTGAAGAAATATTTTTGCTACAAGTGTTGCCTTGTGTCAAGTTACTTCTCCTTTGGAATTCAGCTTCACCTTGTATACCCATTTCACATCAATTTCCTTCTTTCCTTGTGGTAACTCGACTAGTGACCAAGTGTTATGGACTTCGATGCACTTCATTTTCTCATTCATCACTCGTATCCACTTCGAGTCCTTTAATGCCTTAGTTACATTGAATGGCTCAGCATATGCATAGAAAGCATAGAATACCATCTCACCTTCATCATCTACCATATCATCTAATGTAATCTCACATTCATGCAACCTTGCAGGCATGTTTCTTATTCTTTGAGGCTTGCTTGTGCCTGTTTGACCTCTGAATTTTTCTTGTTAAACTTATCTTTAGACTTTACTAGTTGGTTCTTCACATAAGATTCTTATTGAATCCTTCTTAAAAATTTCAGTCCAGTCCCATTCCTTAAGCTCATTTATGATCACATCCTTGCTGATCCTAATTTTCTTGTTCACTAGGTCAAACAATTTGTATCCACCAGTCAAATGATATCCTATTAAGATCATTTGACTCGACTTGTCATCAAGTTTTATCCTCAACTGATCTAGCACATGTGTATGTGCATTAGATCCAAATACCTTTAGGTGACTTAATCTAGGATTAACACCAAACCAACAATTTTCTAGTGTGATTCCTTCTAGCTTCTTCATCACATATTTGTTCATGATGTATGTTGCAGTCGACACAACTTCACCCCAAAATTCTTTAGGTAAATGCTTGCCTTTCAACATACTTGTCACCATGTTCATGATGGTTCTATTCTTTATTTTTGTTGTGGAGTGTAGGGAGCCATCACCTCATGTATAATATCTTCTTTTTCACATAATGCATCAAAATATTTTGACACATATTCTCAACCACCATCAGTCCTTAGAGTCTTGAGCTTTCGATAACTTTGTCTCTCAGCCATAGATTTAAACTTGTAAAATACCTTGATCACTTCAGATTTCATCTATGAATATGACAAAGTATCTATTGCTTCTAACCGAATCCACCTGGACAGGACTACATAAATCATAATATATGACTTCAAGAATTGCCTTCGATTTGCTTCTTGCATCCTTGCTGAAGCTATTCTTGTGTTGATTTTCCTGTACACATTCTTCACACTTCATTTGGAATGTTTATTTCTGGTAATCTTGAAACCATATTTCCTCTTTTCAGATTTCTGATGTCATTGAAGTTGAGATGGCCACGTCTGTAGTAACATAGCCATTCATCTCTGCTAGCTGCAATTGCCAAACACTTGTGCTCCATCACATTAAGTTCAATCTTGAAGGTTGTTTTCAGAGACATAGAAGCCTTCAAAATAAATCTACCACCTGAGTCGAGAACTCTCATCATCCTATCTTCAATCAACACTTTGTAATTATTCTCGATCAGTTTCCCTATGTTGAGAAAATTGCTTTTCGTGTCTGGTATATACAATACATTGGAAATTACTGACCTTTTGCCATCTTTCCTCTTAATTAGACCAACACCTTCAGCAACTAGGGTGTTGTCATTTGCAAATTTCACCTTGTTATTTATTGGGGGAATCATGCTGATAAACCAATCTTTCCTTCCAGTCATGTGTGATGAGCATCATGAGGCCAAGTACCATTGGTCCTTGAATCTTTCTTCATCTCTCGTTGTGACCATCAACAATATCTCTTCTTCTTCATGTTTTGCAAGCCTTGTATCATTTTCTTGATTCTTTTGTTTTTCAAGAGAATCACTTGAACATAGACCATATTTCTTACAATTATAACATTGGATGTGACTCTTGTTATGTTTTCTTCCACCACCTCTTCCTCCACCTGTAGTACCACCTCTATGGTTGCTCTGGTTTGAAGATCTCCTCTGATTTGAGGACTTTCCTTCTTGCTGGTTTCCTCTACCACTCATGATGTTGTAGCCTCCTCTACCTTTGTTATCAAACAACCTTCCTTTGCATTTATTTTCTTTTGTTGATTGCGCTTGAAGAGATACATCGCTCTTCGACTTACTTGCAGATCTTTCAACCAATCATTGTTCAGGAAATTCAAGTGTTCCTTGAAGCTATTCCTTTTGGGAGTGCACTTGCCCATTAGATGTTTTGCATGATGTAAAAAGTAGGCTAACTTTAGCATTTTTGTATATTGAACAATATATCTGAGTCTTTATGTGCACCTTTGCTTTAGGGATCTTAGAATGCATTTAGAACATGTTTGGAAAAGATATCATGCATTAAAAATGAGTTTTTACATGAAAAACATATCTATTTGTCGACACGTACAATGTATGAGTGATAACACAAAATTATATCGTATATTCAACTTAACTTGCATGCATTTTAATTTTGTTTTTGTTCATTTTTATCTTGTTATGCCGGTATTTTTGTTTTATTTCAAGTACACTCTACAAAAGGGCTCATGTGCAAAAAAGGACGAAAATATGGCTGAATGGGCAAATCAGACTACAAGAACAAGAAAAATGCAAAAGCTGAAGCTTAAGGTTGTAGCCCTCACCACATGTTTTGTTTACGTGGCCCTTGCCACAGAATTGTGTCCCCCTCCATAAAAAAAGGAAATAAGCAGTTTCAAACTTTTATTCAGTTCCTTATTTTTATCCATGTCGAGTCCTCCGTTTTTGGCTCCACAAAGACCATCTTCTCCGGATTTTTCTCCATGAAGAGTGAGGGAATTAGGTTTTTACAGTAGGTTATATAAAGAGATTTTTCTCATGTATTCCAGGGAGAATTTTTTAGGGAGATTGGAGTTTAGTTTTTTTAGGCAAAAATTTACATGTAAAAGTGATAGCTCTTCTGGCGTGGAAGAGCTACCACAATTTTAGTTTTAAGTGTTGTTTGTGATTTTGGTTGTTGTACTTGGATAATTATGCCGACATATTTTGGATCCAGATTTGTACTCGAAGTTTAAGTTTAATTCCAGAAGTATTTCAATTTTCCTTTTATTCTCAGGTTTCATCTTAGTTGCATTATTTTAATGTTTATGATATTTATGTTCTCGTGTATGTGTTGTGCTGGTTATTAATTTCTGTTTTTGAAGTATGTTTTATTTCGCATTTAATAATTGTAATAGCATGTTAATGTTCAAAACTATGTTCGGCTAGAAGTCTTGAGTCGGGTATGTGAGTGTTATCGTTTTCGACGGGACTCAGTGATAAGTTGACTTAATTATTTGTTTCAAAAATCCAATTTCAGTTTTTTAGTTTTTATATTTAAATTAATTAGCTTTGTCACAAGAGTGAGAAGCTACTTAACAAGATTTTGTCACGAGAGTGAGAAATTAAATAAGGTTCGAACCGGCACTGTGAGAGTGTGGGGATTGAACCAGATAGTAAAAATGGAACATTGATTCCTAAAGAGAGCGAGATCGCTTTAGGGATCAATTAGAACTTGTTTAATTTCAAAACGCGTTCCTTGATTCAAGTGGGCAAGTGAGAGAAAAATCTTATGGTTAAGGAGCGTGACTTTATTCAAGACCACAAGAGTGGGAGGTATTGCCTTTAAATTAACATTTTCTATGAAATACATCTTTAGTATAATTAAAAGCCAACGAGTTATGGAGTCGCTGAGGCATGCCGAATCCAAATTCTGGCCTCTTTTTTATTATACATTTCTATAATATTATTTTAGTCTTTATTTTAGTCTTAGTTTCCCCTTAATCAATCATTCACTAGCCTTAGCTTTACAAAGCGACATTAGATTACAGTAGGTTGACATTGGATAAAAGGAATTTTTCTGTGCTTTTTTCCTTTCCTTGTTGGATAAAATAAAAGACGGTGGCGACTCTTGCTTATCGCGACATTTTGCAAAAACAAACGCAAAACGCAAACCAGCAAAATCCTTAACGAAATAGGGAAACCACGTCCTGGTTCTGGCCACCGTATCACAGAACTGGCGACTCTGCTGGGGAGTAATATAAGTGGGGTGTACCTTAGGATTAGTTCATCATATTGTTTTCAATTGTTTGATTTGTTTGCTTTATATTTATGGGCTTTGTATTGGAGTTACTATAGATCCTAACCCGGATATGGGGATACCTTTTAGGTAAGTAGCAATAGACTGTGAGGGAACTGTACGGCGTAGACCGATACGGTTGAAGCAGTAGCTATGTTGATGTGGCACATTAGTTGGTATCGATATCCCTTGTGGAGCAACAAGGAGAGTATGGGGCTGCTAATGGGTCATTAAGCATCAACTGACCTTAGAACCTATAATTGACCCACTTGGCCATAGAAAAGTAGCAGTATGCTACACTCATTGAGACCATACTCTCGCGATAATTTCGGCCGCAAGAAAAGGTTACTAAACTGGAATTATGACCGATCGAGGATGGTCAGTGATATTGAGAACCTCTAGAACCCGATTACTATTACTAGGACAGGTTGAACCAACTAAACTGAATGAGGGTAATACCTAAACTCCATGCCAGCATGAAATTTAAGGGCTATTGTGTGACTTGTGTGCTTTCAACTTGAACTACTTGCACATGTTTGTTACCTAACAACTAGAGTTCCTTGTAGGTTTTGTTTACAGTCCTTATCCAATACCTTGGATTTCTTGTCGGATTTACTTGTTTACATTACCTCGTACTTTTGTTTAAACGCATAACATACACATCATAACATCATGCCTTAACATTTCCTTAACCATTTCAAGGATCTCAAAGGTTTGTGATGCAGGTTATGGTAAATCCAACGTCTAGTAAGGGGCAAATGGGGTTTATTTTCCTCTAGCCAATGTCATCTAGAGATCAAAACACGATAATTTAAGTCGGTGGTTATGACCCACTCGATATGGTGAGATTGACTCTTGAAAAAGGATTCTTGATGACACGAAGTTTCTTTAATCAAAGCTGCAAAATTAAAATTCTAACAGTTTCTTGTTTACCCCGCGAGATCCTTGAAAACATTGCATACATATATCATACATATCATTGCATAACAGGTCTCCCAGTACAGGTCTCTCATGTTCTCGCTGTTTATTTCAGCAATGGCTCTCCAACAAGACACCATAGATCTTCAAGAAACTCAGTTCAGGGAAATATTCCTAAACCTGTTCAAGGGGCAGGAAGAGTTGAAAACACTCCTCGTTGGGGACTTGGTCAAGAAAAGTCCTGAAGACAATAAGGACGAACGGCTAGAACAAATGCAAGCTGAGGTAGATGCAATAAGAACCCAAATGATGGGGCAGACGACCCTTATCCAAAGCTTAGCCCAGGAACAAGAAGAGCTGAGAATCATTATCAACCAGCTTCATCAAGACAGATACAACAGTATGAAGCAAACAGTCGAGGCCGGGGACCAAGTCATTTATCAGCCTCTAAGAAGACAAGGGTTTAGTTTGGTGAAGGGTGGACCTTTCCAAATTTCTACTACATCACGGGTCCAACGACAACCTCGCCAAAAGCAACGGGTTAATCAGAGTAAGCCAGATACGCCCAAAAGGAAGTTCACCGAGCTCAACATGCTGTTGTCTCAAGCTTTACAACACCTGTTGAGATTGAATCTGGTGACATTAAGGGACCCTCCTCAGAATCCCCACATAGCCTCCCCAAACTACAATCTTGATGCAAGGTGTGCATACCATTCCAACAGCCCGAGGCATGATACTGATGACTGTTGGGCATTGAAAAACAAAATTCAAGACCTGATCGATAAAGGAGCATTGTAATTCACACAAGATGGTCAACTAGAATGTTTTTGTCAATCCTCCAAGGCTCACCATTTGAAGTAACAAGTCCTGAGACGAGAAGACTTTTTGTTCATTAGAATTTTCAATTTGTAATTTTCTTTTGATTATTCAAACATTTAGTCATGTTAAAATTTGTTACTTTATCAATGCATTGCATATGTCTGTTTTGAATCAATCCATTCATATTCACTATATTCAAAATGCTTTCATTTTTGTGATGTTCAACTCTCGACTAAAAAAATTGTAAGCCTTTAGAGGGAGGGTGATGAAAATGATACCATAATCTCTACAGTATGCTTTTGAATAGACCCTGCTGACGATGTACAGGCGTTGTTTCAAATCCTAAACAGTGGAGTTATAAGGAAGATAATCCCTAGTCAACCCCTTTGAGCCAAAGAAGTAGGAGTTTTTCTTTTCACACATATTAAAACCCTTAATCATAACCTGGGGCATGGTAGTTTTCTCAGTTGATTCAGAGGCGCATTCAGTCATGATCTACCGCTTCGTACATAATGAATGGCATCAAAGACGTCCTTCCAAAACAAAAGATGGTGATGGTTCCCTATAATCATCAAGACATGCAACCATTATCTCTCGAAATAAAAGCCCATTAAGTCAAAACCTATGAAGGAAACTTAAGAAAACTGGGGCATCCCGCTGACTGTAATCACAAAAGGAAACATTTCAGGCAAAAGACAGGGATAATAAAATCAAAAAGAAAGAGATCCTACAAACTCTCAACAAAAATGACTGCCTGTTCAAAATAAATTGTCAGTATCCGAACTGTCACTGGAATATCAGAGCAAATACTCAAACGGGACCTAAAATGCACAATTAGTTGAGTTTAGGATCGAAGAACATCACGAAGAATGGGTGGGTACAAATAAAATTTGAGCCTTTATCCTTTGTCTCTTAAACCATGAACCAGGCCACGTTATAACCCTTAAAAGTCCTAGCTGAAGCATGGGTTAGTTTGAAAGCATATTGTTACAAAGGTATCCTGACTCCTGTAGGACTTGCTGTAAATCCTGAGTTGACATCACATTTTACAAAATTTTCCTGTTTTACTAAAAAATGCACTTTCAAAAATTTCAAAGACAGACATAAGCTTTGCATTCTGAAAATAACATTGTTCGCATATGACTATTTGTTCAGACAGCAGAGAAGTTCGCACGATGAATATCTAGTGAAAAAAAAACCAACTCAATAAAAAGGATCACCTCAAGTGGAAAAACACTTCCAAACAAGGGGAACGGCATGATCATTGTCCATCATCTGGGGCAGTCAAGTCAAGATTCAAAGAATCTCTCAAAGATGCCAAATAGCCAGGGGAAAATCTCCATCTGAATCACTTGGGGCATTGGACATGAATTCCAGCAACGAATCTTGCATGATCAAACGAACGTCTTCTGGTAGTATGGCAACACAACACTACCGACAGTGACAACTCCCTACACTCTGAGAGCGTGGACATAGTCAGAAAATACTGCGCATGAATAAAAATCCGCTAGGTCGACTGGCCTAGGCAAAAATAAGGGCATCCCGACGAACCAAAAGGGTTCAGGCAAAATTAGGGATAAAGAGAAAATTTTGTACACCCGGCAAGTCGAAAACCTGAAAAGGCGGCTTGGGCAAAAAAGGGTATCCCGGTGGACTGAAAATTTGAAGAGATAGTCCAGGTAAAAGTTAGGGATTAAAGCGTACGACTATGTCCCGTCATCTTGTCACTTAAAAGACTTATCGTTCCGATCGAAAGTTACCAAGCACCTCATAGGTTGGGATAACGCTCGATCCACAAGGCCTCCACAGGAACCTTCTCCTGCAGATAAAGGGGAAGAAAAATCTTGATGCAAAGCCATCGTCATATCTTCAGCATGCATCCTAATAACATTCACTCCCCGCAGAGTAAGAGAAAGACAGTGGTGTTAATTCTCCCCAGCTGAAGCTCGCAACCGCGAATGAATCGGCAGTATTCTCCCCAAGTAGAGTTTGTCTACCATCAGCACTGGAAAATTATCCCCAGTGGAGTTTGGAGAATTATCCCCAGTAGAGCCTAAAAGATTATTCCCAGTGAAGTCGCAATTGGAAAACCATCCCCAACGGAGTTCATTCCCTTTTACAAACAGAAATTCAATCCCCAACAGGATTCATCATCGCCGGCAATGACGACTCATCCCCAGCTGAGTTTATTTCTCCAAATTAACAGGTCCTCTAGCAGAGTATGTCCTCCCCAGAGTCATTTCCCCACCAGTTTATTCCTCAGCAGAGTTATCCTCTCCTGCAGGTTTATTCTCACAGTCATCTTCATTCACTATCCCCAGCGGAAACGAAGAATTCAACTCGTTTCTCCAGCAACAACCCAGGATTTATTTTCCTTAGCTAAAAACATCACATTTCCATACATCACGACACATGCATATATGCATCACACAACACAATCTCATTTATTTTGAGAACATCATCGCCTGATACATATCATGCATTACATACAGCTAACCTTTACCTTTCAGGAAGGATACGATTAAATTCTCACAAAAATCAAGCTATGAAGCTTTTTCCTCAGTTGAATTACGGACGAGTTCCTAAATCTCGACAGAGATGTTTCCTCAGTTGAATTACGGACGAGTTCCTAAATCTCGACAGAGATGTTTCCTCGGTTAAATTACGGACGCGTTCCTAAATTTCGACAGAGATGTTTCCTCAGTTGAATTACGGACGAGTTCCTAAATCTCGACATAGATGTTTCCTCAGTTGAATTACGGACAAGTTCCTAAATATCGACAGAGATGTTTCCTCAGTTGAATTACGGACGAGTTCCTAAATCCCGACAGAGATGTTTCCTCAGTTGAATTACGGACGAGTTCCTAAATCTCGATAGAGATGTTTCCTCAGTTGAATTATGGGTGAGTTCTTAAATCTCGACGAAGATGTTTCCCCAGTTGAATTACGGACAAGTTCTTAAAACTCAGCATAGATGATTTCTCAGTTGAAGTACAGATGAGTTCCTAAATCTCGACAAAGTTCCTCCGTTGAATTACAGACAGGTTCCTAAATCTCAGCAGAGAAGTTTTCTCAGTTGAATTACGGGCGAGTTCTTAAATCTCGACGAAGATGTTTCCCTCCAGTTGAATTACGGACGAGTTCTTGAAACTCAACAGAGATGTTTTCTTAGTTGAAGTACAGACGAGTTCCTAAATCTCGACAATGTGTTCCTCCGTTGAATTACAGACAGGTTCCTAAATCTCAGCAGAGAAGTTTTCTCAGTTGAATTACGGGCGAGTTCTTAAATCTCGACGAAGATGTTTCCCTCCAGTTGAATTACGGACGAGTTCTTAAAACTCAGCAGAGATGTTTTCTCAGTTAAAGTACATACGAGTTCCTAAATATCGACAAAGTGTTCCTCCGTTGAATTACAGACAGGTTCCTAAATCTCAGCAGAGAAGTTTTCTCAGTTGAATTACGGGCGAGTTCTTAAATCTTGATGAAGATGTTTCCCCAAGTCGAATTACTGACAAGTTCTTAAATCTCAGCAGAGATGTTTTTCTCAGTTGAATTTCAGACAAGGTCCTAAATCTTGACAAAGTCTTCCTTCGTTGAATTTCAGACAAGGTCCTAAATCTCAACAAAGTCTTCCTCCGTTGAATTACAGACAGTTCCTAAATCTCAGCAGAGAAGTTTTCTCAGTTGAATTACGGGCGAGTTCTTAAATCTCGACGAAGATGTTTCCCCAGTTGAATTACCGACAAGTTCTTAAAACTCAGCAGAGATGTTTTCTCAATTGAAGTACAAACGAGTTCCTAAATCTCGACAAAGTTCCTCCATTGAATTACAGACGAGTTCCTAAATCTCAGCAGAGAAGTTTTCTCAGTTGAATTACGGGCGAGTTCTTAAATCTCGATGAAGATGTTTCCCCAAGTCGAATTACTGAAACGTTCTTAAATCTCAGCAGAGATGTTTTTCTCAGTTGAATTACAGACAAGGTCCTAAATCTCGACAAAGGTTCTCCATTAAATTACAGACAGGTTCCTAAGTCTCAGCAGAGAAGTTTTCTCAGTTGAATTACGTGCGAGTTCTTAAATCTTGACGAAGATGTTTCTCCAGTTGAATTACGGATAAGTTCTTAAAATTCAGCAGAGATGTTTTCTCAGTTGAAGTACAGACGAGTTCCTAAATCTCGACAAAGTTCCTCTGTTGAATTACAGACGATTTCCTAAATCTCAGCAGAGACGTTTTCTCAAGTAAATTACGGGCGAGTTCTTAAATCTCGATGAAGATGTTTCCCCAAGTCGAATTACTGACAAGTTCTTAAATCTCAGCAGAGATGTTTTTCTCAGTTGAATTACAGACAAGGTCCTAAATCTCGACAAAGTTCCTCCGTTGAATTATAGACAGGTTCCTAAATCTCAGCTGAGAAGTTTTCTCAGTTGAATTACGTGCGAGTTATTAAATCTCGATGAAGATGTTTCCCCAAGTCGAATTACTGACAAGTTCTTAAATCTCAACAGAGATGTTTTTCTCAGTTGAATTTCAGACAAGGTCCTAAATCTCGACGAAGTTCCTCCATGGAATTACAGACAGGTTCCTAAATCTCAGTAGAGAAGTTTTCTCAGTTGAATTACGGGCGAGTTCTTAAATCTCGATGAATATGTTTCCACCCCAGTTGAATTACGGACAAGTTCCTAAAATCTCAACAAATATCAGACTTCCCCGGCGGAATCCTCCTCAAACAACAGGTGTACAAGCTCTCGCTAAGGAATCTCTTATGCGATCGACACTCCTTCAGATGGCATCTTTAAGCCCATCCCCTTGTCAACACTCCTCCAAATGGAATCTGTAAGCCCATTCCCGACATCACAAGACAATTACCACTTCATGCGAGTGCAAATTTCTGGGCACTCTAGTGTTCAATCATCTTCCACCTTCGGATCACGAAAGGCATGAAAGTCAATCTACATCCTCAGGTTTAAGAAGATTGAACAGGGGAAGCTGTTGTACCTCAAAATTTTCCCTCCCATATTTCTCAAAGACATTGCAGGAAAAATCTCAAAGTTGCTCAAAGTTGCTCAAAGATTGACCAGACAAGCTATCTCCTAAGGCAGTCTATCCCAAACTAGGGTTTCACATTGCATCAAGACCCTTGAGTCCAAGTGACCCCAAGTGCTCACCAATGTCCTAATATGTTCTCAAGATCACCCATGTCAAGTTTCAAGCCTTGCAGAGGAATTTTGCTCATTCAATTGCTCAAAAAGTCCAAAAATCAATTGTACTAAGGCAAAAGTCAATTGTGACCCAAATATAGTCAAACTTCAAGATTTTTTGTCAACATTCACATTTTGAAGTATATTTCATCATTTGATCAAGGGTTGATCATGATTCAACAAGGATTGCTCAAGATTCATCAAGATTCAAAAGTTGCTAAATTAGGGTTTTGTAGAAAAAGTCAACTTAACTTTGACCAGGCATAACTTTATCATACTTTATGTGAAATGACCCATCCAAAGCTAATTTTTAAGAGGATGCAATTCCATACAATCCATATTCATAATCCAAGATCAAATTATGCACTCACAAGAAGTTATGAATTTTGACATTATAGGTCATTTTTGAAAGTCAACAAAAACACCTTTTTTGTCAAAGCTCCTAACTTGATCATGGAATATCAAAATGAGATGAGACCAAAAGGGTTGGTTATATGACATCTAAAGCTTTCTAAAAAGTCTAAGAACACCTCCAAAAGTTCAAAATTGAGGAAGTTATGCATTATTGAAGTTGGACTTTTTTGCAAAATTGCCAAAAGTCAACTATCCCCAAAACTTCAAATTTTTCCAAATGGGCCCATTATTTTTCACTTATTTTGAGTTTGAATTATTTCCCACGTGCTCTATCCTTGGCCATGTGTTCATACTATATTTTTATTATTTAATTTGATTTTTATTTGAATTAATTCATTTTAAATCAAATAAAATCACATAAAATCAAAAATATTGATAACCAAAGATCTTTTGATGATTATAGGTTTCAATGGATAGCTTGCATCACATAAAACTCGTATCAAAGCAATTGTACACATAAAGATTTAATTAAGCCAATTTGGAAAGTTTGTAAAAGCAAATCAAATCCACATCAAGAGCATTGATAGAGGGAGATTTGAACAAGGAATTCAGACCTAATGTGTTGTGCATTACATAAGGAAGCGAAGCATACAAGAATAAGGGTTGGAGAGCAGTTCTAGAGGCAGAACAAAAATTGGCAAAAACACAAAAAAGTGGGATATCGAAATCAAGTCTAGAGGCAATTTTAAGACTTGAGACTTGTCTCAATCTCTTCCTGGCAACCTCTACAAGCGAAACCAATCCAAACCACGCATTTTCAGACCCTCATACGCACTGTAAGTCATCGTAACATGGCCCTGTTCTTGATTTTGTATCTTTGAAATTAGGCATAGTAAGCATGAATTGATAGCATATTTTGAATCTACAAGTCATTTGCAAGCTTTTTGTAATAACCAATTGCATTTATCTGACCTATATGGAGATCCACCATGGCTAGGGTTCGGTTCTTGTTTTTTGGGTATTTTCGTTTCAGGAAAATTTGGCCATGATAATGGCTATGGTTGTGATCAGCAGGTTGAGACGAACCCAACCATGGTTTTAGAATGCATTTCCATGGCCTGGAGAAGATTTTAGAACGAAGCTGCGCTTTTAGCTGCGGATAAAAATCCGCAGGTAAAAGTTACAGTTTTAAAGGACAGGGACGAAGACGTGTCGTCCACCTATTTGCCCATTCAAATAATTATGCGCGTTTTTCTTTTTGCTGACCATTGAATTTCGTTTTCTATATTATTATTACTTTGTGCTCTATTAACAACAAAAACCACTTGGCCTAGTGGTTTCCATGCTTGATTCCAAGGCATATGGGGATGGAGGTCAGGGGTTCGATCCCTGCCTCCAACATTTGTTATTTTTTCAATTGCTTTCAGGAAATCATGTGCATATTCAAGCTGGAGGTTCACCATGGACAATCATTATCAAAGCGCCAGATGGCCAGGTGGCCAGATCTGGTGGCCAAGCATCCAAGGCACACCATAAGCCAGTCAACGCGCGTGTATTGGATCCCAAAAAGTCCACAGGGATCAGCCTTAATGGGCCAGCAAAACTGCTTTCCACACCCTCCAAATCAAGCCCATTCCTTTAACTCTCTATATTTTTTTATTTCTATTTGATTTTGTTTAATTAATTTCTAACCAATAAAATTAATTTCTTTTTTATCAAAAAATCACAAAAATAGTTTTACCCCAATAAAAATTAAGAACTTTATTTTTCTTTAATAAATTTTAATTAATTAATTAGGTTTTTAATTCTAGGAAACTTTAATTTATTTTTGTAAATAAATAAAATCAATTAGAAATCATTAGGTTTTAACTCTAATTTAATTATTTTAATTTCTTTCTTAAATTAACAAAAACTTCAAAAACATGTCATTAATAATTTTTTCCATTTAATTAATTCAATAATTAATTTAGTATTTAATTTAATTTCTTTTCTTAAATAAAAACAACAAAAACATTTTTCTTTTTAAAAAGGGTCAAAACCCTAATTCGCATTCGACTTAATTTCACTCGCGCGGTTTATCTTTCCTTATTTAATTATTGATGTATCTGCTCCCGGCTTGTAATAGTTTTAAATAGGACATTTATTTATTTTATTGCTTTATTTTATTTTCCAAGGATTGTTTTTGGCGATGTAAATACCCGACGCCTTGTAATAGCTAGTTTAATTTCCGCATTTTAATTCCGCAAATTATTAACTGTTAGATGTTTGGTAATAGGGTTTGCATGACAAGAATGAATGCTTTAATCTAAAATCAATTAGATTACCCTAAACATGTGCAAAGATAAAAATAACTGAAAACAACACACTCGCACATGCGCACTCTTAGGGTACACCCCACTTGGTTGCTTTCGTAAACGGTCATTGAGTATAGGTCGTTTTAGAGGTTGTCCTCTTGTCTAAAAGATCATAGTTGCCTCGAAACGGTTGCCTCGGATATTGTTGCCGCAAAAAAATGATCTAAGACATTAGGATTACCGCTAAGACACCCTAACATTGCTTTAGTGACCGTATGTCCCTCATTCGAATTGACCCTCAAACTCCAACGACGGTGCTACCTACTCACTAATAGTGGGATAGCATTGTCTAAAGGAAATTAGCATAGAACGATTCTTTTTTCGAGTAGGTAGATAGTTCTTAGATACTTGCTCATCCAAAACAAAACAAATTTTTCACACTTACACTCCTTTACAAACAAAGTTTTCAAAAACACTTCATTACACCCTTGAAGACAGAAGCAAGAGTTAAATCGAAGTTAAAACAAGAACTTTTCAAAGCCCACAAACAAAAAGAAAACAGTTTTGAAAATGATGAGCAAGTACCTAAGAGCCCGTAGATAACTACGGATAGAAAGGGTGCTAATACCTTACCTTTCTATAATCTACCCCCCGTACTCAGAAATATCTCGAAAAAAGAATTTTTCTGTTCTTTTTTCCTTTCCTTGTTGGATAAAATAAAAGACGGTGGCGACTCTTGCTTACCGCAACATTTTGCGAAAACAAACGCAAAACGCAAACCAGCAAAATCCTTAACGAAATAGGGAAACCACGTCCCAGTTTTGGCCACCGTATCACAGATCCATTTTGGAGATCAACCAAGTAGTATGACTCAACATATACTGCCGCAAGCGCTTTGCCGCCCAGGCCAAAGCACAACATGTTTTTTCTAGCGTAGAATACTGCGACTCACAATCAGTGAACTTTTTGCTGAGATAATAAATGGAGAACTCTTTCTTTCCGGTTTCATCCCGTTGTCCCAGAATACAACCCATGGATTTATTCAACACTATTAGATACATAATCAACGGTCTTCCTTTTACGGGAGGGAGCAAGATAGGAGGTTCAAGCAGATACTCTTTAATACTTTCAAATGCCCTTTGGCAGTCATCTGTCCATACACAACCTTGATCCTTTTTTAACAACTTAAAGATTAGTTCACACGTTGCAGTCATGTGGGAAATAAATCTGTATATATAATTCAAACGCCCGAGGAAACCCCTGACTTGCTTTTTCAGTTCTTGGTGCTAGCATTTCTTGAATTTCTTTGACTTTGTCAGGGTCAACTTCAATTCCTTTCTGGCTAACAATAAAACCCAATAATTTCCCCGGTCTAACTTTGAAGGTGCATTTATTTGGATTCAAGCGGAGACGAAACTTCCTCAAACGCTGAAACAACTTCAACAAATCTTCTATATGCCCTTCGTTAGTTTGGGATTTGACAATCATATCATCAACATATACTTCGATTTCCTTGTGCATCAGATCATGGAATAGGGTTGTCATAGCCCTCTGGTACGTTGCACCAGCGCTCTTCAACCCGAAGGGCATCACTCTGTAACAGAATGTTCCCCAGGGTGTGATAAACATTGTTTTTTCCATGTCCTCTGGAGCCATTCTTATTTGATTATACCCAGAAAATCCGTCCATGAACGAGAATACCTTGAATTTTGCTGTGCTATCCACTAACATGTCAATGTGAGGCAATGGGAAATCATCTTTTGGACTAGCTTTATTTAGATCTCTGTAATCTACGCATATGCGGACTTTTCCGTCTTTTTTAGGTATTTGGACAATATTGGCTATCCACTGAGGATACACTGATGTCACAAGAAAACCAACATTAATCTGCTTTAGGACCTCCTCTTTGATCTTTACTGCCATATCCAGGTGGGTTCTTCTTAACTTTTGTTTAACTGGCAGACACTCTGGCTTCAACGGTAAACGATACTCGACAATGTCTGTATCTAGACCAGGCATATCTTGATAAGACCAAGCAAAAATATCCATATATTCTTTCAACAGCTCAATCAACCCGCTCTTTACACTAGGATGCAACGATGCTCCAATCTTGACCTCCTTCGGATCTTCTTCTGAACCCAAATTAACTACTTCCAAAGGCTCTTTATATGGCCGAATGGTATTTTCCTCGTGCTCAAGCAACCGTGAGACCTCTTCTGGAATCTCATCATAATCTTCTTCTTCAGCCCCAAACACATGACATTCAAAGTTAGGAGAGGGTGCAGGGTCATTGTATTCAACGGGTTTTTTAATTAATCTGCACATGTGATTTATGATTGCTTTTAGAAACTGACACATATAATAAGTGATCATGCAGATTAATTTTCAGTTATTATTTATTTTGAAAGGGTTTTTTTTTATTATTACCATTTCCCAAGAAAAAGGCAGAAAATAAAAGACATAATTTTAGAAGCAAAGACAACTTTTATTAATGATCTAACAATTATAACAAATAGATAAGCCCTACAACATTAATACTTCCACCTTGGGCAGAGTGAAAGCTTTTCAAAAGAAAGAAACAGATTAGTAAAACAAATTACTTTGAAACATGTATGCAAGAAGGAATATCAATGGTGACCCAATTCTGAACTCGGACTCCATGTGTCACATAATTCGATGCTTCCTGCTCTATGTTATCCTCTTCAACAACATTAATTCCAGAACCAATCGGATGGAGGTAGCCTCCGCTGCGGAAAACATCATGATAATTGTTCACACAAGACTTCGACTTCAAACTCTCGCCTTTTCCATTCCTCGAAGAGAAACCCAAACCAGCTCTGTTCTTGTTCATGGGTGGATCCATAAGTCGTCCCCACACTGCATTATGACCATTACGCACAACCTGTTGCGCATCCTTCAGGGAAACCACAGAATTCTCATTCTTCCTTATGTTATCAATGGATAGGGCTTGGAACTGGGTTCCAACAGCAGCCTCATCCGCTTCTACAATACTGAAAGAGGATAGATGGGATATCAACAACTCTTGCTCCCCATTTATGATCACTACCTTCCCTTCACGCACAAATTTTAGCTTCTGATGCAGAGTTGAAGTGACAGCCCCTGCTTCGTGTATCCATAGCCGTCCTAGAAAACAACTATACGTGGGAATAATGTCCATTACCTGGAAAGTTATCAAGAACAATTGTGGTCCTATATGGATGGGCAAGTCCACTTCACCGATGACATATTTCCTCGACCCATCAAAAGCCTTCACAATGATGCCACTCGGGCGCATAGGTATTCCCTGATACTTTAACTTCATGAGAGTACTTCTTGGTATAACATTCAACGCGGATCCGTTATCAATTAGCACATTGGATAGAGGATTATTCTTGTAGTTCATATATATGTGGAGGGCCAGGTTGTGATTCCTCCCTTCATCTGGTAACTCATCATCGCAGAAACTCAAGTTGTTACATGACGTAATGTTTCCAATTACGCTGCTGAATTAATCTAATGGCATGTCATTCTCTACAAAAGTTTGATCTAGTACTCTCATCAGTGATTCTCTATGAGCGGAGGAATTCATCAATAAAGTTAAGATGGATATCTTTGAAGGAGTCTGCAATAGCTGATCTACAATTTTGTAGTTACTCATTTTAATTATCTTCAAGATATCATCCACTTCTTTCTCCAATGTAGCTCCACTAGTCTCTCCTGCAGTCTTCTTTGGCTCATCATTCTCAGCAATTTTCTTTCCAACAATAATGTCTCTTCGAATAACCGGCACAAACACGCGACCACTATGGGTCACCCTGCTATTATCAGCTATATTTCCAACATCTGGCATTGGCTGGATGGGAACTTTCACCCTATCTTCCAAGATTGTAGCATTATATTTGTAAGGCACAGCCTTATCTGATTTACAGGGAACAGGACCTGGCAGACTAACTACCAATGGGGTAACAGCTGGTTTGCTATGGTACTCCACCTCAAGGTGAGTGGGTGCACCAAAACAAGGTACAATGACATTTACACCTTCCTCGACACAATCAGTCCTTAAAAGACCATTTCCGACAAACAAATCTTCATTTGAAGAGAAATACTCATTGCGGAGGCATATTCTTCTTCTGACTCTTCTCCCATCAAACAAACTTTAACCATATCAACCTCGTGATAATCTTCTCTCTGACCTGTGATCTTGATAGTTCCATTGTCTAACAGCAATTGAACACCCTCTCTCACAATAGAACATCCTCGGGGGTCTCGATAGCAAACTATGCAAGAACCATATTGGTGTTCCACCTGACCAGTAGTACGGCAGAAGGTAGCATGCAACTGTACGAGATCTTCATTCAAATGCTCTACTTCAAAAATTCTGAATTCACTCGGACATCCAGAAACCATATTAACTTCCTCTTCATACTCTACCCTAGGCCTGATTATATGGATTAAACCCCCATCCATCATCTCCTATAAATTAGCTTTTATCTTCTCGCAACCCTGTATGTTTGTACTGCAAATAGCACAATCAGTGTGGTCATGCGTATAATAACTGAATTCATAGAGGTCTGCATGCATTTTCACCAAATCCCCTCTAACCAGATTAATGTCAAAAATCCGGAAGTCACCTGGACAACCGGCCACCATATTCACAGCACTCACTCCCCCTCGTTTGGGCAGAGGACTGTCTTTCACATTAGGTCCCATGTCTTTGAAAGATAAAATTTTAGACTTCACCAACCTTTGCACTTCAGTCTTCAAAGGATAACAATTTTTAATGCTATGCTTTGGTGCTCCCTGATGAAAGGCACACGTCTGGTCTGCTTTATAATTCCAAGGAAATGGAGATGGTATTGCTGGAGGTGGTCGTGTCTGGACCAACTTCTTCTGGATTAATGCTGGTAGTAGCTATGGATAACTCATGGGGATAGGGTTATAGTTCTCCCTTCTCTGATTATTCCCTTGGTTCCCCTGCCGGGACTGTATTTGATAAGCAACGGTAGTTGGAGCGGAATTCATAACAGGAGTAACTGAGGCGACTTGCTGATGACGCTGATAATTCCTTCTAGGAGCGTTCACCCTCCTCTCTTGTATGACAGCATTGGTATCTCCCTACTTCTTCTTTGTAAACCCATAAGCTGGCTTTTTCACACCTTCGGATCCTTCACCCTTTGTCAAACGGCCTTCTCTTACTGCCTCTTCTAGGCGGACACCCATTCCTACCATCTCTGTAAAATCACTTGGGGCACTTGCTACCATTATTTCGTAGTAGAAAGCGCTTAATGTCTTCAGGAAATTTTTAGTCATTTCCTTATCCTCCATGGGAGGAATCACTTGTGCAGCCACTTCGCGCCATCTCTGCGCGTACTCTTTGAACGATTCTCTGTCTTTCTGAACCATGGCTCTAAGATGGTCACGATCAGGCGCCATGTCCACATTGTACTTGTATTGTTTTATAAATTCTTCTCCCAAATCATTAAAGGTGTGGATGTTGGCGCTGTCTAAACTCATGTACCATTTCATCGCTGCACCGGTCAGACTATCCTGGAAAAAGTGAATCAGCAAACGCTGATCATCAGTGTGGGTAGACATTCTTCTTATATACATCACCAAGTGAGCACGATGGCAAGTGTTGCCCTTGTACTTCTCAAACTCCAGGACCTTGAACTTAGCAGGCACTTTAACATTCGGGACCAAACACAGCTCATTCACATTCTGCCCAAATAACTCTTTTCCCCTAAGAGCCTTCATATCTCTTTGCATTCTATCAAACTGCTCTTGGAAATCATCCATTCTGTCATAAAGACCCAAGTCTTCACTCGATGGAGGAAAAGGACGACACACATCTTCATTAACAATCGGAACCAAATTCATCGAAGGAGGTGCAGCAGGAACAGTATGCACCACAGGAGGTGCTGGAGTAACAACATTTGGAACCACTGGAGCATCTTGGGGGCCCAAATTGAAACCTTCAGGTGCTAAATTCTCTGGAATTCCCCACGGATAACCCTGAGGCATACGGTTTTGACCAACAATCGGAGTAGCGGATATAGGAACAGTAGGAACTTCAATATTTGCCCTTGTTGGTTGAGGTTGAACACTCGGTGGCTGATTCTGAGCAACCACCAGAGCTTCCATCAGAGTAGTCAAATTGGCCAAGCTAGCCTTCAAAGCAAAAACTTCTACGCGTAGCTCGCGATTCTCCTGTTCCAAGTTGTCCATCTTCTTTTTGAAGTTAGCCTGAGTGTTGTAGTGATGAGTCAGCTTGCTGAATGAAGTAAAAAGCTGGGTAAGGCACCTGGATATGCACAGTAAATGCAAGAAATATGTGCAACACGATGCATGACATGCAATGCACATGATTATTTTTACTTTATCATTTAATATTTCAAGGGATTTAACGTTTATAGACATATTGCAAACATCAAAATAGAACGCATTTGAAATACTGAAAACTTTTATTATAATAACTACAAAACGGGTTACAAGTTTCAATGATCCCAAGTACAAGATGAAAGTACAATCTAAAAATCCTGAGAGAAAGAAACTGATAGAGATCAATCTGTACGTTGGCGCTTCCCAGTGAGCCTGGCAATCTGAGCTCTCAACCTCTGGTTTTCTTCCACATGTCTGATGGCAACCTCCTTCCAATCATCTGAAGCAGGAAGTGAGTAATCAGCACCTACTTGAGGCTTAGGAGAAAATAAATCCCCTTGCCTCTCCATAGGCTCTACTACTCTACTCTCAAGGATCTCGATCAAATCATCCTTCTCCTTCAAGTCTGCTTTGTAGGAACTCTCTAAAGTCTAGAACTTGTTCTTCCAAGCATCTATTTCCTATTGCATCCTAACTAAAGCAAGTTGCAACTCTTCTAGATCATCTAATAAAGGAGGAGTGGTCTTCACAAACAGATCAGGCATGGGTGTCTCTCGAGTATACGACATCTTCAACTGGATGGCTCTCGATCGGACCCATTGAAGATATGGCTCCAAAGGAATAGCACCCCTAGGTCCCAAATCCTTCCTACTTTTCTTATGAATGTGACGCCAGGCCTTCGCAATCTGCTCCCTAGCTTCCTTGTGGTCTTCTCCTTCCTTCAGAAAGAAACTACTCAAATGAATGTTGTTCGGCTTATCTCTCATCAGATAACCAAGTTGTCGCCGCGCAAGAACAGGGTTATAGTTAATTCCTCCCTTTGTACCAAGAAGAGGTACAATGGGGAAACTACCACAACTATCAATAATGTCCACATCTTGATAAGCTCGATGATACCAATCAATATCCGAGTGAGTAAGTGCCATGATCTTAGGAGTCCAACGAGGTTCCTTCTTGTCATCCCAAAAAGCATCAAACTGAGGCATATGAGAGATGAACCACCGATACAACAAAGGCGTGCAACAGATAATCATTCCCCCATGATAAGAACTCTGAAGATGAACAGAGTAATAAGTATCACCCAACATTGTAGGAACTGGGTTTCTAACCATGAAACTCCTGATAGAGTTAATGTCGACAAACTTGTTCTCATTAGGAAATAAGAATAATCCATAAGCCAGTAAATCAAAGATGGCCTCAAAAGCAACCGTACTCTTCATTCTGGCAAAGTAACGAGCTTTCTCCAATAAGAACTGAGCTGGTAATCCTCTAATCCCTCCTTTAGTAGTCATATGGGCTTCCACCTCAGACTTCCCCAGATGAATCAAAGCAGCAATCTCATGTGGTTTTGGCTCACCCTCCAAACCAGTAAAAGGAACATGATTGGTGACAGGTAAATCCAATAGATAAGAATACTCCTCCAGTGTAGGCATCAACTGATAATCGGGAAAAGTAAATCAGTGATACACCGGATCATAGAACTGGACCAAGGTCGAGAGAATACCTTCTTTCATCTTCAGCTTTATGAGAGGAATAATGGATCCATACTTCTTCCGAAAGTCTGCAGAACACTCGATCTCTGGAATCAGACTGACCAACTCATCTATCTTGGGATCTTTGAGACTGTATTTCTCGGTCTTTCTCTTTCCAGAATCCATGGTTAATAGTACCTGAGATGTTCACAAATAGTCAACCTTTAAATCCCTTGAAATATTGTTTTCTTCAAAAGATGCTTATGAGTGCATGGATGCATGATGCAACAATCACACACAAGATCACACATATAGGGTTCATAGGTTCAACGTCACGAGCATGAGGTCGAAGGTACTACCCATAAGGTATTTGTCTAAAAAGTTATCATCTGCCGAACAAGGTTCTAGAGGTTCCAAGAGTCTACATCCTTCCTTCAGATATTACCAACTTCCCGATTAACTCAGTAATTAGTAATATTCTCAAGAAAGACTCGTCCGAACATAGTATCGCGTGACAACTATTTCCGAATTACTCCGTCATAGCTTCCACACTACACCTAAAAGGCCAAGATGGGTTTGGTATTCTATGGTCCTCAGTTTCAGCACGCTCCCAGGTCGAAAGCAGTATGTCTTCCCGATTACTCGGTAAACGACACTACAATCAAAGGGGCCTCCACTGAGTGGGGTATCTCATACCTCCTTTTTTGGGATTACTCCCTCAAAGTTAACATGACTATACCACCCGTCCTATCTTAAAGTTTTCCCAAGTCCGGATATAGGACTTATGAGTAATCACCAAGCACCCTAAAAACTAGGAAAATCCAGACAAACATATATACAAAATATAACACATAAACAACAATAGCACATATACAGATATAAACAAACATAGGCTTAACCCACTTAGGGATGGACCACCAAGAGGTCAATTTGTCCCCAGTGAAGTCGCCATCTTTCTGTAGCGGTAGAAATGTTCAAGACTAAGCCATTGGATTGACTAGCCTTTATACAAATCAAAATAAAAATCGCCACCGCGCTTTATTGTTTCCAAAGGAATGGGAAAAGAGCGAATAACCCAAAAAAGGGGGGAAAGATTCAAGGTAAGGGGGTTGGTTATGCAAAGGGAAGGTATTAGCACCCTAAACATCTACGGTACTCCACAGGAACCTCTTTGTAAAATCTGTATATTTTGGCTATGAAAATGTGTTGTATAGAAATAGATGGTGGAGGTAAGAAAAGAAGTATTTTTTATGATTTTTACACCCTCCGCGGTTGCGAACCTTTAGTGTCTACGTACCACCTTTCATGCAATAGGGGATCAGGGTACACGTAGTTCCTCTTTTAAAAATTTGAAACACAAGTGTGTTGGTTGATTTTTAAGAGATAAGACAACATCGTAATTGTCCGTGTGGAAAACATACTTACTACCCACAATCATGAGAAAGGAGAATTTGCATCATATCAAAGTGGAGGATATGGCTTGGATTTTAAAATCAACAATACCTCACTAAACACCCAAGTGGAAAATATCTCACTTCACTACATATTATAGAAGTATAGTTGTTGCATCACTACAAGGATTGACAAGATTCCAATGTTTTGAGAAAAAGTTTTAAAGGTAAAAGCCAAAGTGGCAAAATGGTTTGAAATGAGATTGGTTGACTTTTAATCTTCTCATAAAAAAGTGTCAAAGTATTATTAAATTGATTAAAGTTTATTTATGAAAAATGATTTTTTGAAAATGTATGGACATAAGTCCAAGTTTATTATGAAAGTGGTTCAAGTTTAGAAACAAGAAGGGTTTAAAAAAAAGAGGGAGAAGATTTTTGAAATTAAAGAAAATGGGATGAGACGAAGAGACTATCCTAAAGCATAAGGTAAAAGCTAAGGATAAGGATCATCTAACCAACAAGAAGCCAAAACTTGACATTATGAGCCAAGATAGAATTCCCATTCTTTGGATTGAAACCAAGCAAGCAAAGATACTAGACCTCTTCAAGTGTATTAAGTCTTCACAAAAATTGGGCAGAGTAACGGCTGTATACGGATGAATTCCAGATTACAGACAAAGGATGTAAACACAAAACCTGCACACAAAAACAAACAAGCAACCCAATGTCTTGAGGTAAACCTCAAGAACTCCAGACAAAATAATCAGATAATATCATAAGGTCTCTAAGATAGGCCAAGGTTTCTAATCCTAAGTTCAAGAAATAGTCTCATGCTCCATAATGCCAAGGATAGTAACCAAATAGTCCAAGTACCATTAAGAGTTTTTTAGGGTTTAAGTTGGTTATTAAGTATCTTAGAAAAAAGAAAAAAAAGAAAAGCTCAAGTGATCAAAGTAAAAATGACAAGAAAATAAATGCTCAAGTGAGCAAAGATGAAAATGGCATGAAATGTAAATGCTAAAAGTAAATAGTGCATAAAGCATAAAAGAATAAAAGCATAAAATAAAACAAGTCAATAATTAGTGGTTAGTTGGATGACCATCTTGAAACTTGCATTTGGAACTCATTAGAGGATTGGTAGAACCAAAGCTTCCACACAACAAGTTGCATTTGCTTTTTGTCAAGTATATCATCCATTTGGAATTCTCACAAGTACCATTTAATGATCAACAATGTTTAAGTGATCCGCGTTGACCAAAGATGTTGTAGATCCATTAGAGGATTGGTAGAACCAAAGCCTCCACACAATGAATCTCAAGGTTATTGGATCAAAGAGATCAAATTAACATACTTAGGCTTGCAATCATAAGTTTGGGCCACGAATGATCATTTATTCGAATCGGGATAAAATTTAGCGCTATGTTAAGCAATTGTAAGTGGACATATATAGAAGTCACACCTATTTTGAGGCCGATCAATAGCAATCTATGCACCATTTGTTTTGAGATATGATATAGAGATCATGCTCCAACAACATTTAGTGCAAGGAGAAGGGGATGAGATGAAGAGGAATTAGGGTAAAAAGAAAACCACATTTAAATTAATATTTAATTAAACTATTATTAAAATCATTCATCCATTTTTGTGGAGTTAAACTCAACACCATGGATCCAATGATGTTAATAAAGTCATGACCAAAAAAATCAATCCAAGACAACCAGAAAATATTCACAAAATGATATATATATATATATATATATATATATATATATATATATATATATATATATATATATATATATATATATATATATATATATATATATATATATATATATATATATATATATATATATATATATATATATATATATATATATATATATATATATATAATAAAGGATGGAAAATGTTAAAATAAATTAAAAAATAATGAGGAAAATATCAATTATATTCAAATTAATCAAGAAATGAAAAATAAGACCATAGAAAAATCAGAAATGGGTCCAAATATTTTTATAAAAATTTTAGTAATTTTTAAAAGTCAGAAACTATTTTTTTAACCATTTAAAATTGCTAAAACAAACATAAAATAGATCAAAAATAGTAAATCTCAACATAAAATTCCATAAAATTTCCAAAAAGTCAAAAATATGCAAAATAATATTTATGAAATTTTTCAGAATTAAAAAATGTTTGAAATTATTTTTTAAGTAATTAAAAGAAAGAAAATAATACAAAAAATATAAAAAATACCAAATGTTAAAATAAAAATGTAAAAAAATATTCATGAGATCAGAAATAATTCAAAGTATTTTTTGTGAAATTTTCATAATTTTTGGGTAAAAAATAAAAGAGTTATGAATTTTTGAAAATTTAATCAAATATAATATAAAATCAGAAAATAAAATAAAGCCAAAAGATGTGGACCATCAGATCAAAGTCAAAACGCGTTAGTAAGCTAATCTAATGGACCAGACACACTGTGCTTGATATGGACCTTAGTGAAACACACATGTAATCAGAAAAAGGGCAACCAATGAAATTAAAACGCTTGGCATGCTATCATTGGCTGAGACGAGACATGTCATCGTATTTAACCTCCAGACACCCTGCAATGGGGATTTTGTGAGATCCTTCAAATGGAAAAATTAGGATCCCTGGCTAGCATCATTGAACTCGTCTCTTCAAGACGATTCTAACACAACCATCGCGCCAAATTTATGTAAAGTATGGAGAGAGATATGAATCAAAACACAAAAAAATAGCGAGCACCTTCAAATTGAGATTTCTCTCTCAATTCTCAATGGATTTAAAAATTGTAAGCATCATTAGAATCAGACAAAGGAGTAGAACAGATTAGTGCTTGATTTGGATCCAATTGGTGGAGAACTCTACCTTTTCGAAGTTCAAGTAAGAAGCTCTGAAACTGGACTTCTGTAGCTTGGATTATGGGTCATTTTGATTGGTTTAAGTGCTGGAGAGTTTGTATGAAGTTCAAGGATGATGAATACGCAAAGAATTTTGGAAAAGGAAGCTTAAGTTTCAAAAATTGAATTCAACAAAAGTGGGTTCGTGTGAAGTTTTGGCAGGATTTTCTTGGCTCTCTAAGCTTGGGAAATTGAATGGGGGATGACCCTTTATTTATAGGGAAGTGAATGGGAATGAAAATTTGAAGAAACAAGGAAGTTTGGAGGGAAATTGAGCAAGGGTCGAGCACGATTGAAGTGTGACTTCATTTCCATCAAAACTCAGCCAAACCTTGCATTTTGGGGTGTTAATCACTTCTGGCCAGTTTTCTAATCAAGTTTAAATCAAAAACACGCACAAATCTTGTGTTTAGAAGTCACATTATGGATTTCAAAATTCTGACTTTGTGCAAAATTCAGTTTCAAACTACCAAATTCAAATCTATGGCATTTCCACCTCAAGGGGCCTTAGGGCATAATTCTTGATGCTTTGGAAAGATGAGGTTGTAAGCTTTGAAATGGAAAAAGAATGGAATTAAATGGATGCTTGAGCTTAAAGTTACATGGAGTCAAAGTTGAAGAAAAAGAGTTGAATTTCCATACTTAGAAAATTTTCAAACTCTTCTTTAAAAATGACCTATAATCTCTTGCATCCAAACATGGCCTTCCACTCAGAATTTTCTCTTGACCAAAAAATATGGAATGAAGTAGACCTCTTGAATGACACTTTTCATTTTGAAACACTCAAAATCTCCAAAAATTGCAAGTTATGACTTGTTGAAGTTGGCCAAAAATCATGAAATGACCTATAATCTCTTGCATCCTTTAGGAAACTTCCATCCATTTTTTCACTTTGCACATAAAAGAAGGCATGGAGGACACATCCTTAGGATCATCATGAAAAAATAATGGGCTCTAGGTGATAAAAATTGACCAAGTTATGATCATTTGAAATCACATTATAAAAAATTGGGGATTCATCTAGATGACTTGAAATTTTTCCTCTTCACCAAGTTTCTTCCACATGAAAAATTCTTGAAACTTTTGAAGTGATTTGTTGGTAACTCTTTGAAGAGAAGAATTTTTTTGGAATCACTCAAAAATACCAAAATATGAGCAAGATATGCCCCTCTAAAGTCCAAAACCCTAGCTTCTAGATCAAGAGAATGCTTGGTGGAACTTTGTCAAGTTTGAACAAACTTTTTGTGCCAATATTCTTCCTTTGTGAATAGGATTTGTTGAGGATGATGATGGAGACTCATGGCCACAAAAAATACTTTCATACCAACTTCAAAACAACTTCAATGGTGAGTTTTGGATCTCTCAAGATTTTGATTAGGGCATGGAAATAAACTCATGAACCCATGATGCAACTTGCTAAATCTCATTACCTTTACCTACATTATTAACAAGTAAGACAAACCAATATTGTATTTTGTTAATTTAGAGAGAAAATCAAAGCAAAATATCCATGATCACCAAAGAAAACAAGTCAAGGTGCTTGGTAACTCCTCAAAGAGCAAGGTTAAAGATGGGGAGAGGAACCAAAAGCCCTAATGTGATTTTGTGGTGATTGAAACAATATAGTATGATGAAGGGATCTTAGGGGGAAATTGGGGTACAACACTTGGACATTTTGGAAAGCTTGAAATGTGCTATATAACTCATATTTGAAATGAATTTCAAGATTCCTCTTGGAACTAGGTGAAAAATTGCCATGAAGTTGGGTCAAAAACCTGCCTAAATTAGGGCAAATTTTCACTAAGTTATTTTAGTTCATGGGCATGTATTCACAAAATTATATCTTGAGATCCAAGCATATTTAGGGAAAAATGTATGAAGCAAAGTTGTAGATTTCATGGAGGTCTACAACTTTAATGTTGGGAACTTTCTTTGAATCATCTTGTATCATGGTGGAAAATTGGCCTAAAGTAAAGGGGGGGAAAATTCTATACTTAGAAAAATTTCTAAGTTAAGAAAAAATTCAAATTTCAAAATCAAATCTTCAATCTTTGGTTTCTTGATGAACAAGTTTCATATTTTGACAAGTTTTGATGAATTGTGATCCTTGGCACTTGATTTTGACCAAAAAGTCAAAGTTTGACTTTTCAGTATACAGTTGACTTTTGATCAGTTGACTACAAATTTCATCCGTCAATCCAATGAAATTTCAATGTTTTGAACCATGTCATTAGGTCAAGATAATACAATTGAATCCTTGAAATCATGCTTGAAATCATGCTTCAAATCAATTGGTCATTTTCCAGGTCAAAAATCAGAAATTGCCCTTTCTCAGTCAAAACCCTAATTTTGACTATTTTGCCCTTTTGATGATTTGATCAAATTTCTTGAGGAATTGTGGTCCAAAATTGATCAAATGATACATATGGGTTTAAAATGTTGATGTAGATCAAGAATTATGAAGTTTGACTGTAAATTGGCCGTGGTTGACTTTTTCCCTAATACAGCTAATTTTTAGGTCAACTATCCAATTGACTGATAAAAAATGTGATTCAAGGCTTGAAACTTGGCATGAGTAATCTTGGGGGTCCATAATGATCCTTGAAAGTCATATTAAGAATTGATAGTCCAAAAATCCTTGTTCAAACTCAAACCCTAATTTTTTTCATCAGTGCCTGAGGAGGTGTCTTGAGTTGGTTAAACCTTAATCTAGTCTTGAGTCAAAGAGATCTTGTGAGAAAATATTGATAAATGAGAGGGAAAATTTTGGGGTATAACAGCTTCCCCTGTTCAATCTTCTTACACCTGAAGAGTTAGATTGGCGAATTTTTCCATTCGTGTCTCGAAGGTGAGAGAATGATTGGACACTAGAGTGCCCAGAAATTTGCACTCGACGATGTGTAGTTGCGGGAATGGGATTATAGATGCCATTTGGAGAAGTGATAGAATCTTGTTGGAGATGGGCTTGTAGATGCCATCCAAAAATGTTTGTTGAATTGTAAGTTGTAAGCTGAAAGAATGAGTATCAGAATGGCGTCTGTGTCTAGAGCGTATCTGAACTGTATCTGGATTTGAACTTTGAATGAGTATTTGAATGGTGTCCGTGTCTGGAGCGTATATGTACTGTATCTGAAGTCTGAATCTGAATGAGTATCAGAATGGCATCTGAGTTTGGAGCATATATGTACTGTATCTGAAGTCTGAATCTGAATGAGTATCAGAATGACATCCGTGTTTGGAGCGTATCCATGCTGTATCCTGATTGGGTCGAATCTGAATGAGTATCAGAATGGAATTTGTGCCTGGGGTGTATCTGAACTTAAAATCTGAATGAGTATACGAATGGCATCCGTGTCTGGAGCATATATGTACTGTATCATGATTGCATATTGTTAATGGTAGCTGTTAATCTTATCCTGAAAAGGGTAAAATGTTAGCTGAAACACAAAATTATGTTGCATGAAGTGTATGATGCAATGTAGTCGCTTTATCAATGTTTATGATATGTGGATGCAATGTATGCGCATGTAAGCTGATTTTCTGTATTGTTGTTCTATTAAGGAAAATAAATCCTTGAATGCTGTTGGGGATATGTTGAATTTTCACGTCTTGAAGTTGAAGTACTGACGAACTCTGTTGAGAGAAATAAATTCGTTGTGAGGGCAACACCATGTACTACTTGTAAGATCTGTTTGGGGAATCTTGAGAAATTTGACGATTTCTACTAGGGATTAATAATTTGAAGTTTAGTTCCGTCGGGGATTCAAATGAGTACTGTGGGGATTTCTTGGGTGATAGCCTACAGACATTTTCCTATTCTTTCCACCTATTAGTAATCGTCTTTCTCATTTTGTTTATTTGTAAACAATAATTATGTTCAAATGCATATGTTCATCAATGAATCAATGGACGTTTTTGCAAACAAAACACAATCGTAAAGAAAAAGACAAATAGTTTTTGCACTTTCAAAGGGGTATCTTTGTATTGACTTTGAATAAGTATTTTGTACAAAGGATACAAACATTCTAGTAAGAGAATGGTGCCATAAAACAAGAAAAATTTATACAAAGAAAGATAGCTATGTGTAATAATCCCATGGGGTTCCCATTCTTCTATAGCCTTTATATCTCTGAACATCTTGTCTATTTGTTGCTTCATTCGAAGATGATTGAATTGATCAGAAACTCCGAGTTTGTCAGTGGAAGTCAAAGGTTGTCCGTAAAGTGATCCGACGGGACATAGTCATACGCTTTAATTCCCTAACTTTTGCCTGGACCGCCCTTTTGGGTTTTCAGTCCACCAGGAAACCCTTTTTTGCCCAAGTCGCCCTCTCAGGTTTTTAACTTGCCGGGTGTACAGCTTTTTTTTATTTTATCCCTAATTTTTGCCCGACCCTATTTGGTTCGCCAGGATGCCCTTTTTTTCCTAGGTGTGTCAACCTAGCGGGTCTCTTATGTGTAGTATCTTTTGACTATATCCGCATTCGCAGGGTTTGGCAGGTCGTCACCGTCCATGGTGGTCAAGATCATTGGCCCACCAGAGAATACGTTCTTTATTACAAATGGTGCTTCATAGGTAGGAGTCCATTTTCCCTTGGGATCACTTTGTGGCAAGATGATACGTTTGATCACTAGATCTCCAACTTGATATACTTGGCGCTTGACTTTCTTGTTGAAAGCCTTGATCATCTATTTTTGATACATCTGACCATGGCAAACAGCAGTAAGTCTCTTTTCATCAATTAAGGTTAGTTGATCAAGTTGAGTCTGGATCCAATCGTCTTCACTCAAACCTGTATCCTTCATAATCCTTAGAGAGGGATTTGGACTTCAATAGGCAAGACAGCCTCCATGCCGTAAACCAAAGAATAGGATGTTGCCCCAGTTGACGTATGAGTCGTAGTACGATAACCGTGGAGAGCGAATGGTAGCATCTTATTCCAGTCTTTGTACGTGACTGTCATCTTTTGTATGATCTTCTTAATGTTTTTATTTGCAGCTTCGGCAGCACCATTCATCTTTGGCCGATAGGGAGAAGAATTGTGATGCTGGATCTTGAATTGCTCACACAATGTGGTGATCATAGTGTTGTTGAGATTTGTACCATTGTCAGTGATGATCCTTTCCGGGATACCGTACCGGAAAATGAGATTTTGCTTGATGAAACGGGCAACAACATTCTTAGTAACAGAAGCAAAGGAAGCTGCTTTGACCCATTTTGTAAAATAGTCAATGGCCACTAGGATGAAACGGTGTCCATTGGAGGCTGTAGGCTTGATCTCTCCAATCATATCAATTCCCCACATAGCAAAGGGCCAAGGAGCCGTCAAAACATTCAGAGGAACCAGAGGTATGTGCACCTTGTCAGCATAAATTTGACACTTATGACAGGTCTGATAGTGTTGATAGCAATCTGCTTCCATGGTAGACCAATAATAGCCTGCCCGTAGGATTTTCTTCTCCATCGTATACCCACTGGAGTGGGTTCCAAAAGTACCTTCATGTAATTCAGCCATGATCTTTTCAACCTTAATCTTATCCTCACACCGAAGTAGAATGGAGTCATGATTACATTGTACAGGATGCCATTACTAAGGAAGAACTTAGCAGAGAATCTCCTTAAGAACTTTTTATTATTGATTGAAGCTCCTTCTGGATATTCTTGAGCCTCAAGATACCTCTTGACTTCATGAAACCAAGGCTGGTCCACTACCTCTTCGGTATTAATCTCGTGACAATGTGCCAGTTCATCCATTCGTTCGATGGTGATCTAGGGAGCCTCGTTATCCCAATTAAGTTTAAACATAGATGACATTATGGCTAGAGCGTCTGCTAGCTGATTTTCTTCTCGCGGGAAATGCTCGAAGGTAACCTTCTTAAATTGTGGTAGCAATGTCAAAATATGTTCTTTGTAAGGGATAAGGTTTGGGTGCTTAGTATCCCATTCCCCTTTGATCTGACTGATGACCAAAGTTGAATCTCCAAACACATCTAAAGATTTGATTCCCATGTTTATGGCAGCTCTGAGACCAAAGATACATGCTTCGTACTCCGCCATGTTGTTTGTACAGTTGAAGAAAAGTCTGGAAGTAAAGGGAGTATGACACCCTTCCGGAGATATGAGTACAGCGTCTATACCATTACCAAGTGCATTGGATGCCCCGTCAAAGAACAGGGTCCATTGGGATCCTTGTTTAGGCCCATCATATGGCCTGATTTCTTCACAGTTGTCTAATGTCATGATGTCTTCATCCGGGAATTCGAACTTCATGGACTGATAATCTTTTACAGCTTGATGAGCAAGATGATCGGCTATCACACTGCCCTTTATAGATTTTTGGGCAGTATATTGTATGTCATATTATGTTAGGATCATCTGCCATCATGCTATTCTCCCTGAAAGAGCAGGCTTCTCGAAGATGTATTTTATCAGATCCATCTTAGATATCAACAAGGTAGTATGAGTCAACATATATTGTCTTAGCCGGCGAGCAGCCCATGCCAGAGCGCAGCAAGTTTTCTAGAGCAGTGAATATCTGGTTTCACAGTCGGTAAACTTTTTGCTCAGGTAATAAATAGCGTGCTCTTTTCGGCCAAACTCGTCATGTTGCACCAATACACACCCTATTGAGTTGTCTAAAACAATCAGATACATGATCAGTGGTCTTCCCTCGACCGGTGGCATCAAAATAGGAGGCTCTTGTAAGTACTCTTTCATTTTTTCAAAAGCAACCTGGAACTCATCATTCCATCTGACTACTTAATCTTTCTTCAATAGTTTGAAGATTAGCTCACAAGTAGTCGTTAGGTGAGAAATGAATCTGGAAATATAGTTCAGGTGTCCCAAGAATCCTCTGACTTCCTTCTCAGTACGAGGAGCATGCATTTCTTGTATTTCTTTAACCTTGGCAAGATCGACCTCAATGCCTTTTTTACTGACGACAAAACCTAAGAGTTTACCGGATCATACTCCGAATGTGCACTTGTTTGGGTTCAACCTTAGTTTATACTTCTTCAATCTCTCAAACAACTTTTGCAAGTGATCAAGGTGCTCTTCTTCCGTTTGTGATCGGGCTATCATATCGTCTACGTAGACCTCTATTTCATGATGTATCATGTCGTGAAATAAGGCTACCATGGCACGTTGATAGGTTGCCCCAGCATTCTTCAGTCCGAATGGCATCATCTTGTAGCAGAATATGCCCCATTGTGTGACAAATGTAGTTTTCTCCATGTCCTCAGGTGCCATTTTGATTTGGTTATAACCTGAGAATCCTTCCATGAAGGAAAACACTTTGTGTTGGGTCGTATTGTCAACCAGGATATCGATGTGGGGTAGTGGAAAATCATCTTTAGGGCTGGCCCTATTCAGATCTCTATAGTCCACGCACATCCGTACTTTGTCGTCCTTTTTAGGCACGGGAACAATGTTGGCAACCCATTGGGGATAGGAAGTGACAACCAAGAATCCAGCATTGAATTGTTTCATGACTTCCGCTTTGATCTTCTCTGACATATCAGGTCTCATGCGGAATACTTTTTGTTTTACTGGTGGACAGTCCTCTCTTGTGGGTAGACGATGTACCACGATGTCTGTATCGAGTCCCAACATGTCTTCATATGACCAGGCAAAGATCTCAACATAATCACGCAATGGCTGAATCAGACGCTCCTTGACACTGTCCTCTAGATTGGCACCCACCTTGATTTCTTTTTTATCCTCCTCGGTACCCAAGTTGATTGTATTCACTGGTTCCTCATGAGGCTGAATAGCTCTTTCCTCTTGTTGTAGTAGTCTGGCCAGTTCCCCTGGTACTTCACAATCTTCCTCACCTTCGTCTTCGACTTGATAGATTAGATCCTCAGAGTCATAAAAGGCCATAGCAGTATCGTTACCCATGGGATCCGGAATGGAGGGGTACCTGCATTTGTGAGGGTGGGTGGGTGTAAGGGTATAGCCATCCTTAAAAATAAAATGTAAAAGAAAAACAATAAGCACAAAAGTTTGTATGTGAAAAACGTCCATGATTCATTGAATGTCATATGAAGATGAAATAAAAACCCTTACAAATGGACCATTGTGCCTCGGGCAAGACACAAGGTTTTAAATGTGCGAATTGTTTGTGAGTATTACAAGTCCAACAGAAATGTAAAGATAAATCACTGAGGGATGAAAGTTATTGGGACAAAGTCTCTGGCTTCCCAATTGTGAAGTCCTCCGTTGACAGTAGGAAAGATACAATCCTCCAAGCTGCAATCCTCTTCACCATCTTCTACCGTACTAACCTCTCGGTTGCTAATCTTCAAAGGTGGCCCTCCAGCATGGGCACGGCGTACAGCCTTCTGAGCATTTGAAGTGAACCCTAGACGAAACTTGTCAGATTTATACAGAATATCCGGAAATTTCCCCCAGATGGTGCATCCACCCTCCTCTACAACTGCCTTGGCGTCTTTCAGAGATGACATTCAGAGTGGAGGTCTTGTGATCTTAGGAATCTGGGACGCAGTCTTGATCGCTGCTACCTCTTGGGGAACCTCTTCGAAATGTTGAAAAGGAGTTTCAATGAACTCGCCATCCAATTCCACATACCGGAAGGAGTTGAGGTGGCTAATCATATATTCTTCCTCTCCGTGGACAGTGATAATCTTTCCATGGACCGGATATTTCAGCATCTGGTGCAGTGTAGAGGTGACAGCGCCAGCATTATGGATCCACGTCCGTCCTAGCAGACAGGAGTAAGAGGGGCGGATATCCATTACATAGAAGGTTGAGTTGAAAGTTTGAGTCCCAACCTTTTTGGGGATATCCACCTCTCTGTGCACCATCCTCTTTGAGCCATCAAATTCCCTTACAACTATGTTACTGGGTTTCAACGTCAGCCATCCGCAGTCTAGTCTGTCAAGAGCTTTCTTCGGTAAAACATTCAAAGATGAGCCGGTGTCCACCAAGACATGGGCCAGAGTTGTTCCTCTACATTCCAATGAGACATGTAATGCCTCGTTATGCTTTCTTCCCCTTGGTGTCAGATCAGTATCTGAGAAGCCTAGGCCGTTGTCCGCTGTCAAGCTGGCCATGCAATCTTGAAATTGATTAGCAGACGTCTCATGAGGCACATGGGCTATCTTTAGAAACTTTACTAGGGCTTTCACATGTGCCTCGGAACACAGTAACAATGCCAGCATGGAGATTTTGGATGGAGTTTGCCCCAACTTTTCAACTACGTCATAGTCGCTCCTCTTTATTATTCTCAGGATCTCCTCCATTTCCTTCTTGGAGGTCTCGGGTATAGTCAGGGATTGAGCCTTCGTCCGGACAGGCTCTACTTGAATATTTTTTCCTCGAGTTTCAGCAACATGAGTGTCGGTAGGAATGACAGCAGGAGTTGTATCGTCTTTGTCAATAGGAGCACTTGCAGAGATGATTAGCGGTACGGAAGTAACCTTTAGAGCAACCACAGGTCCAAAAACTGCCTTTGGGAGGACAATTTCTGGAGAGAAGATTCTACCGCTTCGGGTAATCTTACTGGTTCCGGCAATATTGCTAATGTCGGAGTCTTCTTCTTTGGAGTTTATTTCTTCGGCGGCCAACCCATCTTGTTTGATGCCATGGTAATAAATGTACCCACCGTAATTCCATGGCATGGTTTTGTCTGATTCATATGGGACTGGCCCAGGCATTGTGATTATAAGAGGAGTAGTTTTTGGAATCGATGTAATCCTAACGGATCTATTAGGGACCCTGGAAGAATTGGCGGAGATGGTGATGATTGAAACGTCTTCAACAAGAACAGGTGAAACATGAGTACTTTCAAACATAATCTCTTTGTTGTCTATCAAGCGTTGAATGCCTGTTTTCAACAAAGGGCAAACAGTTGGCGAGGATAAGCAAAAATGGCAGTCTTCATTACAACCCAGGAATACACTGGATTTCAACAAGTTTATCTTAATGATTGGGAGTGGAGTCAAAAGTTCATCGATTATGGTAACAAGCAAATCTTCTTCAATAGCGTTGGTGTGGTGACCATCTCTAGGCATGACGTTTGGCTTCTCGGGCGCATCAAACTCAATCTCTTTTGCCTCTATAAGGTCTTGAATTTTGTTTTTCAGGGCCCAACAGTTGTTAGTGTCATGACCCGGACTTTCGGAATGATATGCGCAACGGGCATTTGGGTGATAATGAGGGGACGCTGTGTTAGGGTTCTTTGGAGCTTCTTTTAAAGTTGCCAAATTGGATTTCAGAAGGTGCGGTAAAACCTGGTCTAGAGTCATATTGATTCTGGTGAATTGCCGGACTAGCCTCTCCACCCTCTGTTGATTACTTCTTGGTTGATCAGATGTAGGCTTTGGGATCATGACAGCCCCTACCATTGGTCGACGCTCGGCTCTCCCTTGGTTCCTTTATGGATAAACAGCAGATACCTCCTTCTTCCCAATGAAAGGTTTCCTCATAGTTGTAGAGGCAGATGAATCCTTCTGAATCTTTCCACTTTTTATGCTAGCTTCCACCCTTTCTCCGGTCAGTATTAACTCTGTAAATCCTGCAGATGAGCTCCCAATCATATGGTTGAAGAAAGGGACCGATAGAGTGTCTAAGAACATGTCCACCAACTCTCTTTCAGACAGAGGGGGTTGAACTCTCCCAGCTAGATCTCACCATTTCTGCGCGTAATCCTTGAAACCCTCATTGGAAGCCATAGCCATACTCTGGAGTTGAGTACGGGTAGGCGCCAAATCAGCGTTATATTGATATTGCTTATAGAAAGTTGCGGCAAGATCTTCCCAATTATGGACGTTGGCCCTTTCCAATTGGTAAAACCAGTCGAGTTATGTTCCAGATAGGCTATCTTGGAAAAAATGCACCCACAAGTCTTTATCGGCGGAGTGCGGCTGGATCTTTCTCACATATGACCGGAGATGCATCTTAGGACATAACACTCCATCATATTGTGCAAACAAAGGCACTTTGAATTTCTGAGGAATCACGATCCCCGACACTAGTCCCAATTCTTCAAAGTCTAGACCTGGCACCTTTTGTATTTCCATAGCGCTCAAACGCTCTTCAATATGTCTGTACATATCATCAGCTGGAGGATATTGTTCCTCAGAGTAGTCTTCCTCTTCTTCCTCCTCTTCAGATTCTGACGGAACCGATGTTTCCTTTCCTTTCCCCTCTCCTTCACCGGATGTTGTTGCAAAATTCAAGGTTTTTCTAGTCTGTCCTTGAAACCTTCTCCCCATGTTTAAAACCCCAATGACCTTCTTTGTTTTCTTTTTTCTTTCCTCAGCCAGCAGAGTCTTAAACTCCTTTTGCCCCTTGGCTAGGGTCATGAGTAACTGTTGAAACTGCGTGTTCTGAGCTTGGAGATCTTTGACTGTCTGTTCGAGATCCATCTTACTGAAATAAACAGTAGAGAGATGAGGAAACTCGTTTCAAAAGACATGTTTATGTTATGATGAATGATATGTGCATATGCAATGTTTTCAAGGATTTTAAAGATTTAAGTTCGTTTTAGACAAAAAGGAAACACGCGTTATATTAATAAGATAAAGTTTGAGTACATCAATGCCCCTTGGAAAAAATAATACAAAACTCTAAGATAAAAAATTAGTGCGCATCCTCTTTGGTGCTATGTAGGCATTTAGAGTCTGCTCCTCATGAATCAGCCTAGTGAGTTCCAAAAACTTCTTCTCGCTTGCGTAGAATTGGGCTTCGAAAGCATCTCGCTCTCCTTTGAGTTGTATCCAATCCCTTTGTAGGTCTTCAAGATATGTGGGCATGTCAGGATGTAGGATGGTGTATGAAACTTCTCCATCCTTAACAGGCTCAATGATCACCGGAAGGATGGAAGGATAAGGCATCATAAGACTTTGAGCACGGGTTCGTACCCGTTTGAGGTAAGGCTCAAGAGGGATGGAATTCTTGTGCCCCAAAGTCTTGATATCCACCTTGTTTAGCATCCTCCAATCTTGGATGAATCTCTGGCGAGGACCTTGACCGTCGTTGTCGTAGTCGAATACCAAGCCATAAATCAGCATCTCATGCGGTTCATCCCTTCGGGCATAACCAAATTGTCTTAAATAAGAATGGGTTGTAGGTGATGCCTCCCCTAATGCCAAGTAGAGGGACATTAGGGAATTCCCCACAACGGTCAACAATGATAACATTCTCTTTGGATCGGGAGCACCAATGAATATCTGAATGTTTGAGCGTCATTAACTTTTGTGACCACCTTGAACCTTGCTCATTCTTTAAGACTGATTGGGGAAGATGATAAATAAACCATCTTTCCAGGATAAGAGTGCAACACATAAGGACACCTCTTTTCCTTATTGTGCGAGTGTGAAAAGAGTGTAGGATATCCCCTAGAAATGTAGGCACCAGATTACGTGATATGAAGATTTTGACGGCACTCACATCTATGAGTTGGTCAGGATTGGGGAACAAGACCATTCCATAGATAAGAAGAGCCACAATTTCCTCAAAAGCTTGCAATTCTAAGGAATTCCAACAGCTTTGGGCTTTCTCAAACAGGTACTTTGCTAAAAAGCCTTTGACACCACTTCTAGTTTCCCAATGAGTTGTGATATCAGATGAGTGCAAGTGCAGAGCTTGAGCAATCTCTTCTGGCTTTGGGTATCTTTCTGTACCGTTGAAAGGTAGTTGATTGAGAATGGTAATCCTCGAGAGTTGAGAGAACTCTTCCAAAGTGGGCACAAGCTGATAGTCGGGAAATATGAAGCAATGGTGCAAAGGATCAAAGAACTAGAAGAGCACCTTCATCATATCCTCATATGTGTTGGAGGTGACCAAGTTGAGTAGACGACCATGTCTCTCGGTGAATGGAGAGTTCTCATGGATCCTTAAAGCTAGCTCCTTAAGTTGTGGAGGAATTCTTACAAGGTTGACTTGGATAGTTTTCCTGCGAAGTGAATCCATATCCTACAAAACAAGAACAAAGATGAATCTCCAAAATCCTTGAAATGTTTAGTGAATGCATATGATGTTCATGATGTCCATGATTTTATGTACAAGTATGTATAGAAAAGCAAACAAGTCCTTAGTTTAGGCTTGCATGGGGTTTTATAGGTAAGTACCCTCTTGAAGTTTAGTTAGCTTAAACTTGTCCTAATAATAGTAATCGGGTTCTAAGAAGCTCAATATCACTGGATTGTTTCCTTGGTCATTGTTTCAGCTCAAGCCTCTTTAATGGCGACCGAAATATCCCAAGAAACCAGCCCTCAATGAGTGTAGTATCGAGTATCTACCAACTTCAGACTGCACCAAAGCCGGTCATCTCACTACATCCTAAAGGCCAAGTTGGTCAAGTAAGGGGTTCTAGAAGTTCGTTAGTGCTTCATGACATCACTCGGCGGCCCCGTATTCTCTTTGATTGACTCAAAGGCTACCGGTACCTACAAATATGTTACACTAACATAGTTATTGCTTAGACCATGTCGGTATACCCCGCACAATTTCCACAATGTATTTATATTTACCTATAATGTATCCCAAATCCGGGTAGAGGATTCAAACCCAAACAAAAACCATAATGTAAAGCAAACAAGTCAAACAATATAAGCAAATAAATGTGATCTAGCCCTAAGGTAACCCCACTTTTATAAAATTCCCCAGCAGAATCGCCAGTTCTATGATACGATGGGAGAACTGACTTGAGGGTTTTGCGTTTTATCGCAAATGTTGCGGTTAGCAAGAGTCGCCACTGACTTTACTTTTATCCAAAAGGAAAGGTGAAAAAGCACAGGAATGACCTTTGAGATTGTTTCTTGAGTTTGGGGGTAGATTATGAAAAGGGAAGGTATTAGCACCCTTTTCATCCATGGTTTTCCATAGGCTCTTAGTTACTTGCTTGATCACTTGATTTTTGTTTTGAAATTATGCTTTGTGTGGTTTTGAAAGTATTTTGTAAAAGAGGCCTTTGTGTAGGTAATCTTTGTAATGATTCTCGTTCGTAAGAATGTATATAAAGATGTTTGTCTTTTGAAAATGTTTTCAATGTTTGTAAGATATTTTGAAAGTGTGTATTTTTTTTGAAAATAGCAAGGATAGTTGTTTGAAAATAGAGCAAGTAACTAGAAGCAATCTACCTACTCAAATGTCTTTCTTGTTCATTTTCTATTCCTTTGACATTGTTGTCTTACCATTGATTTGGTAAGCAACCCTATCTTTGGATGTAAACGGGATGGGCGCGGGTCATCGTATAACCATGATTAGTAATGTTTGCAAAGTATCTTAGCATTTTTTGAGGGACTAAGATCATTTTGTAAGGCAACTTAGAATAGCGTCATCGAGGGACTATGATCTTATATTTGTTTGTTTTGCCAAGATACTTCGCATGCGTAATATGGCCATGTATAAGGCAACCAAGTGGAGAAACCCTAAGGGTGTTTGTGTGCAAGTGTGTTATTTTCATGCTTTGATATTATATTGGATTTAGGGTTTTCTATTTGATTTGTTTTTATCTTGCTATTCAAACCCTAATTACTAGCATGGTATGTAAAGCGGTAAATTGCGTAATTTAAAGATTACTACGCTATTACAACATTTTATGGGAGGGGGAATACAAATTGTGAATGGGGATTTGCAATAATGTAAATCTAATTAAGCTATTACAACCAAATCGAATTTATACAAATATTGGAATAAACAAATACAATATTTAAATATGCAATATTATGTATATGCAAGAAAAAGATTTTGTTTTGTTTTTTATGTGAAAAGGAATTTTGAGCTAAACCTAATAACTTAAGAAAAGGAGTTTAATTCTTGAGAAATAGTTAACCCTAATTTCTCATTTAAAAGAAAATAAAGTTCTTTAACTATTATTTTTGTGTATTTCTTGTATTGAAAATAATAAATAATATTTTATAAAAATGTTTAGTCTTTTTACATATCAAAAATAAATATTTACAAGTATGAATAAAAAAGAATAAAATAGTTAACCTAATTCTATTTTTTATATTTATAAGTTTATTTAAGAAAGAAATAATTAATATATAGCTTAATAAAAATATTTTTTCATGTGAAAATAAAATAAAATAAACAAAAATGCAAAATTTATCATGTTTTATATTTTTCATGATTTTATGTATTTAAGAAAATATTTAATAAAATAAAAAGAGAAAATAAAACAAATAAATAAAATGTAAGGGCCAGGGGGTATCCTGAGTAAATAGCATGTAAGCATTAGGGAAAAAAAAGTAAGCCCAAAGGACAAAGCCCAGCGCTGCAAAAAAGTGAGAGAATAGCAAAAAATGAGAAAATATGCAAAAGACAGGCACCAAGGCTCGAACCCATGACCTTGGCATTCTCAGCACGCTGCCTTGCCACTGGGGTGGCTGTACATCCGTTAGTTTATGTGAAACAAGAAAAACATATTCACTTATGAGATACAAATGTTTGTGAATGCATGAATGCGTATGAATATGCTAAGAGTTTCGTTTCGAATATCTTATTCACTTAGACATATTTTTTATATATATATTTTTTAGATTTTGCTTTTTATTGGTGAGTATCTTTAAAAAATAAATACGAAAGCGAGATACGGAAATAAAATGCCTTTATTGAAAATAGTAATTGGCTTGAAAAAGAATACAATTCAGATATTGAAAAATATTCTAACTTTAAAACATTAAACTTGTTGAAAGGAATAAAGAAAGGAAAAACAAATGTATTTTAAGTGCGCCTGCAGATGTCTGCTCTGAAACCATCGACCATTGTCCCGCAAAGCTTAAGGAAGTCTTCGACGTCTTTTGGGAGAGGAACCATCATATTTTATGCGTCTCTCAAACTTCTAGGGATGTCTTTAATGAGATTGTTGGCTAAGAAGGCGAGTCTCGCATGCTTGTCTCTGTAGTATCAGTATTCTCAGTAGAGATCAGGAATTATCTTATGATTATATTTTCCCATTTTGGTGATCTTCACATACTGCTCTTCCCAATACAATTTTCCAGCCCTCATCTCCGTATAAATTTTTTGTTGTATTAGGAAATCTTTTCGGAGGCCTTCTAACTCAAGGAATACTTGCTCGTATACTTCAGTCTTCTGGGTGAGGAGCCTTTCTGCCATCATCCTTTTAAGGTCTTCCCCTATCTCCAATTCTTGGCTATCCTAAAGTATGGTGGTAAGATACTTCATTTGTTCCTCTTGATCTAAAGAAGCTTGCGCCAAACTATGGATTTGAGCCCTTAGATCTTCTTCCATCACCTTCTTGTCTTGCATTACCTTTTCATACCACCTATTTAATCCCCCAATTTCACTAGCAGCATCCTCCAACCTTTGGTTATGGGAATCCAATTTGAAAGTGGCGCTTAACAACCCTTCATACGAACGCTTCCGCTTAAGACTCTCCTTCTCAAATGCCTCTCGATCTCTTCGAATCTGTTGGTCTTTAGATTCAAGTATGTGTTGCATGTGTCTTTTCTATTTATTTAAGTTACGGAGGTTAAGCTCTAATTCTTACTTCTCCCTTTGAGCTTGTTTCAAGGCCTTCTTCAGATCGTCTATCTCTTCTAAGTACATAGGTGGAGAATCTGGGACCTATGGCTTGTACTTATGATCTATGTCAAACGGTAACTTAACAGCTTGTACCCTATCTAAAACCCATCGAGTATAAGGTTCTTTTGCCACAACGTTCTTCTTTTCATCCTTTCTTTTATTAACCCTATTCCAAGCCCGGATGATCTTATTGAGTAACTCTTGGTTGTTTTTGCCCATGTCATGAATGATCTATTGTTGGAGTTGTTCATCTGAGGGTTTATCTTCCAAAGGATACTTTAGTTGTCGTATGGACAAGGTAGGGTTGTAATTGATGCAACCTCGTGATATGATCAATGGAACATTAGGAAAGTCTTTGCAACTATAGATGATGTCTCCAGTGTCCAGCTTCCTCGCATACCACAACATAGAATTAGCAATAAGAGACCTTAACTTTTGAGTCCACTCATACCTTGTCAGATTCGGAATCATGTAGTCTTCCTAGTAGTGGTGAGTGATAAACCAATAATATAAGTGTGGGATGCAACAGTTTAAAGTACCCCTTCCTTTTTCGTACCACGTATGAAGTGCATAATAAATGTCAGCAAGTAGAGCGGGAGTTGGATCTGTATTGAAAACTTCCGTGCCCCAAAATACGCTAATAGCCTCAGGGTCAATATAGTCCAAAGTCCGTGGAAATAATATTACACCAAATACAATCAATCCAAATTAATCAATACAAGACTCTCATTCTTTGTTATTGGCAAAATCAAAAGCCTTAGTCTCTAAGTAGCATCTCTTAATCCCTCGTATGTCACCTTCTTTCTTGTAATTAAATGACAATTTGGGATAAGGGATCCCTAAACCCTCTGCCAAGATTTTGACATCAACAGTCTGCCCGATACCCACATAAGAATTTTATTTAGAAAAGTTCAAAAGTATATCAAATTCTTCCAAAGTCGGTGCTAGCTGAAAGTCTTGAAAGGTGAAGCATCTCAATGGAGGGTCGTAGAATTGAATTAGCGCAGAAACAGAATCCAATTGTACCTCTACTTTTGCTAAGTCAAGGGTATCCCCATAGCAACGAGTGAACATATAAAAACCTCTTTCAGACAGTTTCCCCTTTTATAGCCTTGATTTTTTCATATCTGGCTTGACGGTATTGATACGAACAAGTTGTTTCCCTTTGGTATTCATTTTTGAGACACTCCACCAAAAACCTTTAAGTATCATTTTTTTACCCTATTAATAAGACAAACAAAACAATAGAGGGTAATGAATACATGAAATGCAAAAATGTATGAATGCGTGAATGTGGGGCTTAGTGACGGGATTTTATGAATGGTACCCTTAGAAGGTAGGCTCCTAGTTTTGGCCTACGGATATTCTACCCTCCTCATAAGGAGGTTTCCTTAAGGATATCATGAACAACACTAGAGGGAAAGGCACAAGGGTCTTCCTTAAGTGGAGCCTCCTTGCATACCGAAAATTTCGTCTCTAGGTCATGAAAGATCTCATCATGAGATTTTAGTTCAAGGGTTGTACAAAGAGTCATAGGTTTCATTCCAAATTCCTACTCCCCAAGAAGATATATGTGATACGGTGGAAGAACTAACTTGAGGGTTTTGCGTTTTATCGCAAATGTTACGGTTAGCAAGAGTCGCCACCGACTTTTCTTTTATCCAAAAGGAATGGTGAAAAAGCACAGGAAAGACCTTTGAGATTGTTTCTTGAGTTTGGGGGGTAGATTATGAAAAGGGAAGGTATTAACACCATTTTCATCCATGGTTTTCCATGGGCTCTTAGTTACTTGCTTGATCACTTGCTTTTTATTTTGAAATTGTGCTTTGTGTGGTTTTGAAAGTATTTTGTAAAAGAGGCCTTTGTATATGCAATCTTTGTAATGATTTTCGTTCGTAAGAATGTATACAAAGATATTTGTCTTTTGAAAATGTTTTCAATGTTTGTAAGATGTTTTGAAATGTGTGTATTTATTTTGAAAATAGAAAGGATAGTTGTTTGAAAATAGAGCAAGTAACTAGAAGCAATCTACCTACTCAAATGTCTTTCTTGTTCATTTTCTATTCCTTTGACATTGTTGTCTTACCATTGATTTGGTAAGCAACCCTATCTTTGGATGTAAACGGGACGGGCGCGGGTCATCGTATAACCATGATTAGCAATGTTTGCAAAGTATCTTAGCATTTTTTTAGGGACTAAGATCATTTTGTAAGTCAACTTAGAATAGCGTCATTGAGGGACTATGATCTTATATTTGTTTGTTTTGCCAAGATACTTCGCATGTGTAATATGGCCATGTATAAGGCAACCAAGTGGAGAAACCCTAAGGGTGTTTGTGTGCAAGTGTGTTATTTTCATGCTTTGATCTTGTATTGGATTTAGGGTTTTCTATTTGATTTGTTTTTATCTTGCCATTCAAACCCTAATTACTAGCATGGTATGTAAAGCGGTAAATTGCGTAATTTAAAGATTACTACGCTATTACAACATTTTATGGGAGGGGGGAATACAAATTATGAATGGGGATTTGCAATAATGTAAATCAAATTAAGTTATTACAACCAAATCGAGTTTGTACAAATATTGGAATAAACAAATACAATATTTAAATATGCAATATTATGTATATGCAAGAAAAAGATTTTGTTTTGTTTTTTATGTGAAAAGGAATTTTGAGCTAAACCTAATAACTTAAGAAAAGGAGATTAATTCTTGAGAAATAGTTAACCCTAATTTCTCATTTAAAAGAAAATAAAGTTCTTTAACTATTATTTTTGTGTATTTCTTGTATTGAAAATAATAAATAATATTTTATGAAAATGTTTAGTTTTTTTACATATCAAAAATAAATATTTACAAGTATGAATAAAAAGGAATAAAATAGTTAACCTAATTCTGTTTTTTATATTTACAAGTTTATTTAAGAAAGAAATAATTAATATATAGCTTAATAAAAATATTTTTTCCATGTGAAAATAAAATAAAATAAACAAAAATGCAAAATTTATCATGTTTTATATTTTTCATGATTTTATGTATTTAAGAAAATATTTAATAAAATAAAAAAAGAAAATAAAACAAATAAATAAAATGTAAGGGCCAGGGGGTATCTTGAGTAAATAGCATGTAAGCATTAGAAGAAAAAAAGTAAGCCCAAAGGACAAAGCCCAGCGCTGCAAAAAAGTGAGAGAATAGCAAAAAATGAGAAAATATGCAAAAGACAGGCACCAAGGTTCGAACCCATGACCTTGGCATTCTCAGCGCGTTGCCTTGCCACTGGGGTGGTTGTACATCCGTTAGTTTATGTGAAACAAGAAAAACATAACACAAAAAGCTTCCTTGGCCCTGTACTTCGTCTTCTTCCTCTAGCTAGCCGGACCTCCTGTAACTCTTTCATCTCTCAATAAAAATGGAAATTGATAACATGAATGTTATAGCATTTTATCTCACGATTCTAACCATATGCATAACTAAAACTATAAGTCCAAGATTAAAGAGAATTTTAATGGCCCTAATTCTTAACCTAATTTTTTCAGAAACTTCAAACCCAAAATTCTCCCAACTCAGGCCAAATAAATACAAGTTTTAGATATGTACAGCTTCGTAGCAATGATGTCTACATTGTATATTCACAAATGGAAAGCTAACTATGCATGTATCAAGAGTTGGAAAAACAGAAAACTCACCTTGAAAATGGAAATCGTGTTTTGGAAATGAGCCAACTTTAGGATGTTATGATGATCAGGTTAGCTTCCTTGAACCTCCAGGAAGCTAATGCAATGCTTAGCTTGTCTTGAGGGTGGCTGGAATGATCTCTAGAAGTCCACCTATGTTACTCTATTTTTGAAGTTCAAAAATGGGGAAGATGGAGTTACAGTGATGTTTCAGGGTGTGGGATGGTTTTCTTGTAAGGTAAGGAAGCTTAGGGAAGCAAAAGGCCTGAAAACGCACGAGTGGAATGGAAGATTCAATTCACAAGTCAGAAATGGAAAGTTTGGAAGCTTGGTATGAAATTTATAATTCTAGGGTGTTTCAAGGCTTGGGCATTCGTGCTTTTAGTTGAAAAGTGATGGCTTTATATAGAGCAAAAGATTATAGGACTTGTGCTTGCTCAGAAGTACAAGATCACATGTCTTGCTACATTTCTTGTTTTTGAAGCAAGTGTGAGAAATGACTTCTTAATGCATGGTTCTGATCTTGTAGGATAGTTTGAATCTTTAAACATGTTTTGTTCTGGCTTAGAGGCTTGGTTTGTGCAGAAAGAACAAGTCCAAGGCTCAATAAATGAAAAAATGCATAAAGTATGCTTTTCCAAAATGGCAATGTTGCCTTTCTTCCATAAATGTTTATTTTCTTGTACAATGCATTGAATGCTTGGCTTTAGGGCATGAAATCTTATGCAATCCATTAATGGTGGAGTGACAAACGAGTATGAGGCCTGAAAAGTGAAGATTGTATAGCATGCTTGAGGATTTGAATTTTGTTCTTCATGAATTGGCTTGAGATCAAAGTGAGAAATTGCCAACTTCATCTCTTCGATTCTCCCTACTCAAGAATGATCTCAAGGAGTTCTTAGACATTTTTGAAATCTTGCAATGTGATTTATAACTCATCTTTGAAATGCACTTCAATATTTCTCTTGGAACTAGGTGAAAAATTACCATGAATTTGGGTCAAAAACCTGCCTAAATTAGGGCAAAATTTCACTAAGTTATTTTAGTTCATGGGCATGTATTCACAAGCTTATATCTTGAGATCCAAGCATATTTAGGGAAAAATGTGTGAATCAAAGTTGTAGATTTCATGGATGTCTACAACTTTCATGTTTGGAACTTTCTTTGAATCATCTTGTATCATGGTGGAAAATTGGCCTAAAGTTGAGGAAAAAAACAAAATTTTCTATACTTAGAAAAATTTCTAAGTTAAGAAAAATTTCAAATTTCAAAATCAAATCTTCAATCTTTGGTTTCTTGATGAAAAAGTTTCATATTTTGACAAGTTTTAATGAATTGTGATCCTTGGCACTTTATTTTGACCAAAAAGTCAAAGTTTGACTTTTCAGTATACAGTTGACTTTTGATCAGTTGACTGCAAATTTCATCCGTCAATCCAATGAAATTTCAATGTTTTGAACCATGTCATTAGGTCAAGATGATACAATTGAATCCTTGAAATCATGCTTCAAATCAATTGGTCATTTTCCAAGTCAAAAATCAGAATATGCCCTTTCTCAGTCAAAACCCTAATTTTGACCATTTTGCCCTTTTGATGATTTGATCAAATTTCTTGAGGAATTGTGGTCCAAACTTGGTCAAATGATACATATGAGTCTAGAATGTTGATGTGGATCAAAAATTATGAATTTTCACTATAAATTGGCCATGGTTGACTTTTTTCCCAATACAGTTGATTTTTTAGGTCAACTGTCCAATTGACTGATCAAAAATGTGGTTCAAGGCTTGAAACTTGTCATGAGTAATCTTAGGGGTCCATAATTATGTTTTAAAGTCATATGAAATATTGATAGTCCAAAAATCCTTGGGTAAACTCAAACCCTAATTTTGGGTCATCAGTGTAAGATGAGATGTCTTGAGTTGATCAAAACCTAATTCAGTCTTGAGTCAAAGAAATCTTGTGAGAAAATCTTGATAAATGAGAGAGAAAATTTTGGGGTACAACAATATCTCTTGAGACGTATTCCTTTTGCGGAATTCCACCGAATCTAGGCGAAGTCGTCACATAAACTCATAGGGCTGATGTATCCCATTGGCTAATAAATAAACCTTCTTTATAAGGGTTTTTGAAAATAATTTTTGAAATAATAAAACACCACCACAGATGAATAAATGAAATGAATAATATAATAAGAAAAAATAAATAAATAATTAAATAATCAAGAATAAAAACCCAAAAATAAGAAAACCCTAAAACCGAAAGAAAGGGCTTCTAAACCCTAGGGTTGAGTCCCCAACAGAGTCGCCAGCTGTTGTAACTAGTTTTGAAATGAGAGTCGCCACCATTAATTTTATCTTTAAGAAGGGAATATAAAGGATAACCCTAATTTGGTCAGAGATTCTAAGTTGTTGGACTCGTTCTTAGACAAGGGGAAGGTGTTAGGTACCCCTCATCTACCTTATTCACAAGGATACTAGGGTTTAGAATTACGACTTAGGAAATAGGGTTTTAATTTTTATTAGGAGAACTCACCACAATTTTAAGTCGTATGCCTACTGTTGTACCCCAAAATTTTCCCTCTCACTTATCAAGAATTTTCTCACAAGATCTCCTTTGGCTAAAGACTGCACTGGGGTTGATCAGCTCAAGACTTAAGCACTGATGACCAAAATTAGGGTTTGAGATTGCACAAGGATAATTGAACTTTCAATGCTTCATATTAATTTCATGTATCATTATGGACCCTCAAGATTACTCATGTCAAATTTCAAGCTTTGGATCACACTTTTGCTCAGTCAATTGAGCAGTTGACCTAAAAACCAGCTGTATTGGGGAAAAAGTCAACTGTGGCCAATTTACAGTCAAACTTCATAATTTTTTATCCACATCAACATTTTAAACTCATGTGTATCATTTTATCAAGTTTGGACCATAATTCCTCAAGAAATTTGATCAAATCTTCAAAAGGGCAAAATGGTCAAAATTAGGGTTTTGACTGGGAAAGGGCAATTTCTGATTTTTGACCTAGCAAATGATCAATTGGTTTAAGGTATGATCTCAAGAGTCAAATTGCATCATTTTTACCTAATGACATGGCTCAAAACATTGCTCAAGTCCAATGGATTGACAAATGAATTTTCAGTCAACTGATCAAAAGTCAATTGTATACTGAAAAGTCAAACTTTGACTTTTTGGTCAAAATCAAATGTCAAAGATCAAAATTCATCAAAGCATGTCAAAATATGAAACTTATTCATCAAGAAATCAAAAATTCAATATTTCATTTTGAAAAGTTAAAATTTCTAAACTTAGAAATTTTTCCAAGTGTTGGAAATTTCTTATTTTTTCAAAACTTTGAGCAAAATTTTCACCATGATGCAAGATGATTCAAAAGAAAATTCCAACATGAAAGTTGTATATCTCCATGAAATATAAAACATTGCTTTACCCAACTCCTTCCAAAAGTGCTTGGATCTAAAGTTATAATTTTAAGAACACATGGTCATGAAACAAAACACTTAGTGAAATTTTGCCCTAATTTGGTTAGGATTTTGACCTAACTTCATGGAACTTTTTCATATAGTTCCAAGGGTAATTTTCAAAAGTGATTCAAAGAGGGTTTTCATAAAATACTAAAAGCTTTCCAAAATGTCCAAGAACTCCTTGAGATCATTTTTGAGTAGGGAGAATCGAAGATATGAAGTTAGGGTTTTCACACTTGAATTACAAGGCATTTTGTGATGAACAAGATTCAAAATTCAAACTTATGATGCATAACATCTACTTTGCAGGCCTCAAACTTGTTAGGAACTCCATTATTAATTGCTTGAACAACTGTTAGAGGTCTCAATTCAAGCACTCAATGCAAGGCCATGCTTTATATCCATTTTGGGAAGAAAGTGCACAATGCCATTTTGATAAATTAGCTTTTTGCATAAAACTTGTTCTTGATCCTTGCAATTGCTTTCTTCTCATCATACAAGTCCCATAACTCAAGAGAAACTTGTTTAGACACTTACAATCACTCAGCCCATGCTTGTACTTCCTCTTGAAACTTGTTTTCCCACTTTTCTTGAAAATCAAGTAACATAGCCATTAGCTTGTAACTTGTACTTCTGACTCTCCAAAACACTCAAAATCTTTTGCTTATACATACACAAGTTATTTGCCACAAATCCCATGCATGCTTAAGCCCTGAAAACACCAAGAACACAGAATCACCAAAAACACCTCAAAACTTGCCATTTTTGAGTTTTGAATCCAATCTCCAAATTTGCTCGTGCGTTTCTTGGCCTTTTACTTTCAAAAGCTTCTAAAAAACATACACAAACCATCCCAACACCTGCAACACCACTGTAACACCTCCATCATCATCCACCATTTTCAAAAACAGCACCTTGTACCTTGATTCTCCAGAACTCCTCAGGCACTTTCAGCTAAAGCTAAGCATCACGTTAGCTTCCTGGGAACTTGAGGAAGCTAATCCAATAATTGGAACTCACTAAAAGCTACTCAAACTCCAAACACGATACCCTCTTGCAAGGTAAGTTTTCTGACTTTTGAACTCTTCATACAGGCATCATTAATGGTTTATTTGTGAATGAAAAATGTAGATATCATTGCCCTAAAGCTCACCATGTCCATAGTTTTCATTCATATTGCTTGAGCTTAGAGAATTTTAAGATTGAAGTTTCTGAAATTTTTAGAGTTAAGTAGGGCCATTAAAATTCATGCTTATCTTTGATATATAATTTTATTGCTTTGCATTTCTGAAATCGTGAGGAAATTTGCTACAAGTTTCTTGTTTACATTTTTCAGTTTTGTTTAGAATTGAATAAGATACAGAGGTTCTGGCTGGGCGTGAGGTTGAAGGTGAAGTTGGCCTCAGGAACATGTTTACCATATATATTTATGGTTTAATTTATATAAACAGATGTATAGTCACCCCAGTGGTAGAAGCGCGTGCCTGTGACTATAGGGGCCTGGGTTCGAGCCCCAGTGGTACCCTTTTGGATTTTTTCATATTCTGACTCTTTTTTTTTGCAGCGCTGGGCCTCATCCCTTGGGCCTTATATTTTTTTCTTACTGATGACCCCCCTTGCTGGCTATTCACACCCTGGCCCATTTTATTTTCTTTTTCTCATTTTTTATTTTATTTGTTTTCTTAAATATTTTATCTAATACTAAAAAATCAGAAAAAATGTAAAAATACTATATTTATATTTTGATATAGTTTTTTTTTTACACAAAAAATATTTTATTTAATCATACTTTATTTATTTCACTAATTGATTTGTAAATTTAATTAGAAACTAGTTTTTTTTTATTTTCTTTTACACAAATTAAATATATCATTTTAAAATATAAAAAGACCAAAAATATTTTATAATACTGTAAATTATTTTTAAGACAGAAATACCAAAAATATTCTTCTTATAAACTTAATTTCTTTTTTAATCAATTAATAGATTAGGATTTTATTTAAATTCTTTTCCTATTAAATTTAGGTTTTACTTTTTACTAATTTATTTAATTATTTTTTAGTTAATTAGGTTAAAACAAAAACCCCTTTTCCCTAAAAATCCAAATAAACATCCATTTTCTTTACATTTACATTCTTGTATATTTATTCATTTTGTACATTATTTATTACATTCTTGTACAAATCCAATATGGTTGTAATAGATAATTAGGCTTTATTTTCTTGCAATCCTCATTTGTAATTTATACACTCCCTCCCACAAGTATTGTAATAGCGTAGTAATTTCAAATTCCGCAACTTATCACTTTATATACAAATGCTTGTAATTAGGGTTTGTATGGAAAGACTAAAACCAATCAATTAGAAAACCCTAATCAAAGACAAAATCAAGCATGAAAACAATACACTTGCACACAAGCACCCCGTAGGGTAAATCCACTTGGTTACCTTACAAAATGGTCATATTACGCATGTGAGGTGTCTTAGCAAAAACAAGCAAAATATAAGATCATAGTCCCTCAATGACGCTATCTATGTTGCCTTTTAAATGATCTTGCTCCCTAAAAGAGAATGCTAAGATACCTTGCAACATTTCTAATCATGGTTATACGATGACTCACGCCCGTCCCGTTTACATCCAAAGATAGGATTACTTACCAAATCAATGATAAGATAACAATGTCAAAGGAAAGAAGAAATAAACGTGAAAGACTTTTTAGTAGGTAGAATGTTCCTAGTTACTTGCTCAATTTCAAAACAAAACATCCTTGCTATTTTCAAAAACAAACACCTACACTTTCAAAATATCTTACAAACTTGAAAACATTTTCAAAAGATCAACATCTTTGTATACATTCTTATGAACGAGAATCATTACAAAGTTTGCCTAAACAATGGCCTCTTTACAAAATACTTTCGAAAACCACACAAAGCATAATTTCAAACAAAAGCAAGTGATCTAGCAAGTAACTAAGAGCCCATGGAAAACCATGTATGAAAAGGGTGCTAATACCTTCCCTTTTCATAATCTATCCCCTGAACTCAAGAAATAATCTCAAAGGTCTTTCTTGTGCTTTTTCACCTTTCCTTTTGGATAAAAGAAAATTCGATGGCAACTCTTGCTAACCACAAAATTTGCAATCAAACACAAAACACCCAAGTCAGTTCTCCCATCGTATCACACCTACATATCCTCTTATGAGAAATTAAAGTCCCAATTCGTAGTTCACAGATGGTTGGTGTTTTTTATGGATTACGAAGATGTTTAAATTTCCCTTGTACTTAGTCTGGGTGTGCAAATAGCGGAGTTATTAGATGAAGTGCACAGTCGATTAAAATATTTTCGTAATCCCTTTTGAAAATTTGTTGTTGAGTTTAATTTTATTTAATAATTAAAAAAGGTTTTAGTGTTGGTTAAGTATTTTTTTAATGTGTTAATTATAAAACATCTTATTAATGCATAATTAAAATAATTTATTGCAATAAATAAATATTTATTTGGATGAATTTACAAGATAAATTTATAATAAAAATAGAATAATGTTAAAATTTATGAATATATAAAAATATAAAAAATAATTATAATAAAATAATAAAAGAAAATAAGAAAAACGCAAGGGGGAGTAAACTGTGTTGGGCTAGCAAAATAGGGGGTATAGGTAGTAGGGCCCTGAGTTTAGATGTTGAATTCAGGCCCAACATAGTGGGGTGTGAGTTTGACTATGTAGCAAAAGTTGGAGGTGTAGGCAGTAAGGGTCCAAGTCCAGATGTTGGACTTGTCCCATTAGGCTAGTGGGGGTTTGAATTCTCTTAACGTAGTAGCAAAGTGAAAATGGAGGGGAGTGTGACTAGTAATTGGGTCTGTCCAAAGGATATTTAGGAGTCAGTTTGGACTCCATACTGACAGGTGTATGGTAACACAATAGACGTGTGTTCCTGGAACGTTTGATGTTGATCATACGGTTATGATGGAGGGTGTATGGTGATAACCATGGAACCGTGCACACTAGAATACTGAAACCATTATATTTTGTTTTTGACAAATTATCTTATCGTTTCACTATCTTTCTTTTTCTGCTTTATCCCTCGTTCTCTATTCTCTCACCAAATAGCACAGAAACCCTAATCGCCACTGTGACAACCCTAATCGGCGGCAATCGTCCCTCATTCCTTCCTCGACGTAATAACAACAATAACCACCCCAGAAATAACCCTAACCCTCAAATCTCCCTACAAAATCTAAGATCAATGCAAAAACACAACAAGCACAGAAACCCTAAAGCTAAGTGTTCTACATATTACCTCTTTGTGCATGAGTTATTTATTCTACTCTGATTTCCTTTGATTGCTAATCCTTCTTCTCTGTGTTTTCTAGGTACGGTGTCAGCGATTCAAGGATCTAGGGTTTCAGATGTTGAAACCCAGCTCCTGATTTGAGGCGCGTTGACAAAGATCCAAGCGAGGGTTTCGTTGTTCCACATCTTCTCCTTCTCCAAATTTCTATTTCTCTGTAAACTATTTCTCTGTAAATTTTCTCTGTAAAATTTTCTTCCCTCTTTCTTTTAGAGTTCTTAGGATTTTTATAGTATTTTAGGTTTTGATGATTTAGGAAGATTTTTTATGAGATTGTCGTTAATGATAGGAGATTACGCTTAGGAATAAATTAGATTAGGGTTTTTAGAGAATTTTTTTATTTGTTTTTAATTTGATATGAATCTGTATAAGTTTGATTTAATTTGATTTTGTTTTTAATTTTGATTATGTTTTATATTGATTCGATTATGTATTAAGTTTGTTTTAGTTAAGATTTGATTTGATTGTGTTGTAAAGTTTCAGACAGTTCAATGTAAAGATTCGATTTGATTTTATTTGGATTTGAACAGTATCTGTTTTTAGTAATAAGACATGAGTTTTTCTTCTTCGATCTAAACAGTAGGTGTTCTTTGTTTTGAAACAAAGCGTTTATTTTTTCTGATTTTGGACTGTAGGCTTTTGGGTTTGGGCTTGTAATGGGTCGTGTGATTGAAAGCTTCAATTTTGACCTTTTAGTCAGATAACAAAACAAAATGATTTATGACTTAATTAAGTTTATAATAAAATAGCAATGGTTTTAATAATAATGTAATATAATAATTATCTAAAAACAAAACAATTTCTAAAAACCTGAAATGGGCCAACTTGTTTTAATTTATTGGCCCTTAAAAACGAATTGCTTATGGGCCTCCCTGATTAAAATATACACCCTTCTTATTTAAAACATGCCTTATCACCTTAATGGGCCGGTCAATAATCAATAAACCCTTATGTAATCAGCATACCCCCTGCCTTCTATTTATTCATAAATGGGCCATTCGGATTTAGAAAAGCCTAAGAATTCTCAAATAATGTAAACCCTCCTTCAAAATTTGAAATGGGTTGAAACCAAAAAGCCTTGACCCAAAGTGGAATGGGCTTAGGAAATTGGATGCTAAGCCCTCTAACCTAAGACGCACCCTTCACTAGTAAGTGGAGCTTTAATGGGTTTATGACAAGATCAAAATGAGCTAAGAAGTTCATACACCTCCTCTTTAAAAAACCTAATGGACCATCAATTTTTCATGGGGTTTCCTGATTTAGCAAAGCCCATCAATTCTTTAATACGGTAAAAATCCCCCTTTTTATAAATTTAAACCCCGTGAATTTGACAATAATATATTATAAAGCAAATGATAATTCAAGAAAAAAGATTAGGAATCAGTAGGGCAAATTTAAGGTATGACACACATGCATATTGTATTGAGTTGCATTGGAGTCACATGTATTGATGTGAAATGTTGAATTGGTATGAATTATGTGATATTGATGTGAATGTTACATATGTGGTATTTATGATGGATTATCTTTGAATCATGAATTATTGAGCAATGTTGTATATGTAATCATGTGAATTATGTTGGAATATGTCAATTACATGATTATGTGAAGTGTGATGAATTTTTTTGATGGGTGTTTGTTATGCATTACTTATTATCATATATTTCCATAATGATATGAATTCTCACCCTTCTGTTGAAATGGTGTTTTATACGACATTGCTCAGGTACCGAGGATAGAGGTGGTGCTTCTAGCATGGAGTAGTTAGAGGAGTTAGTTCCTTATTTATCCATTTTACTAGGTAGTGATTCATGCTCTGGTCTATGTAACACGGGAAACGTTTGGATTCATGTTATTTTTTATTATATTCATGTTTATTTTAGGGATGTTTTTATACTCTTTGGATAATCACCCATAATCTCAAAAGCCCGCATAAAGACTATGGAGTTGGGGTGAAGTTGCGAGGGAGCGAGATGAAGATAATAAAAAATGGCCATCTGCAGGTCAGTGAAAGGAACCAGAGACCCATGTCCCTAAAAATGATCTTGTACATAGGAAGATGGTTGGCATCATATTTCATACAGATAATGTCATACTTCCTAGGGACATAAACAATCCAATCCTCCTCGGGGTTCCCTTGTTCCATCTCCGTGAACACAACCGTGAATGCATCATCTGGGTGCTCGGAAAAATGTGAGGCAATCTCCAGAGGACCCAGAGCAATCCAATCTACCCCTTCGGGAACCACGGGTACTTCCTGTACGAGCGCATTTTATAAAGAAACTTCAGGCTACCCCGACGTGGTATGCTCGGACAAACTCTCTTTGGTTGTATCTTGTGTAATTGCAAGCTTCTCAAGTCATATTTAAAGCATTTGTTTTGATGAAGACAACATGGATATCAACATTCAAAGGATGTGCAAAAAGCTTATCAATATCATATACAAGTCTTGAAGATTAGAAGAAGAATTATTAAAGAATCAACAAATGTCAAATGGTATAAATAATTCTTAAACTTGAATATAGATGTTCACAAATATGCATTCATAATCATATACATATCCCACATTTTTAATGTTAAGAAAAACCTTGTTTGAAATCTTTTTCAAAAAGAATTTTTGGAAATAAACTTTCAGGAACCGGTTCCTACCTAACAGGGAACCGGGTTCCAAACTTGTTCAAAAAACACCTCCCTGGAATTTGTACCAGGAACCGGGTTGTACCAATAGGGGAACCGGTTCCTGCGTGGTATTTTTGAATTCTGAGTTATAACATTCACTAAGAACCGGGTTCTGCCTGTGTCGGAACCGGTTCCCAGCGAACCAGTGCAGCTTTTCTTTTGGTTTTTGAACATATTTCAAAATGGTATTCTTTCATGAATGCATTGCATCTTTTCATATCAAATGGCATGAATGAAGAGGTACTTGTGACATTATAAATGTGAAAATTTTCAGATTTAAAAAAAAAACCTTCTTCAATTAACAATTTCTCATCATTCAAATTTGCATACAAACTTTCAAGTGTTCATAAATTTTGTGAAACTTGCCATATACATTTTCATTAAGAAATCATTACAAGTTTCATACATACATTGTGAACATTTATAATCATTGCTTGATAATTGTTTCTATCTTTAAGAAGAAGATCAATTGAAGATTGATAAGTGCTTTCCATCTATTTCAAATAAATTATTGTATTACAAAAGAAATTATTCCCTTACTATCCAGGATTGTTGGAAGTAAGTGTTGTGATTTGAAGAGGATTGTTCTTCATTCACATTAGTGTTTGTTTGACCTTAAAGGTGTTAAGAACCTTTGGTCACCCTATAGGTTAGATAGTAAGTATAGGCTGTACAATCATTCTAAACTATAGTGAAATCTCTTTCGTGTTGGAAAGGGGACTGGAGTACTCTCGGATTGTGAGGGGAACCAGGATATATCGCCGTGTTCTTTACTTTTCCGCTTTTATCGCTTTTATCACCATAATCAAGAAAAGATAAGATATAACCAAAACCTTCAAACACTTAACCAAAAATTACTTCAAGTATTCTCATAAAACCGAATAAATTTTTATATACCTAATTCACCCCCCCCCCCCCCCCCCTTTAGGCACTCTTAGACTTACAATTGGCATCAGAGCAAGTTATAGGTAACTTGTTCCTAAAGATCCAGAATGGCTTCCGCAAATCCAAATCCGGTTTTCAAAGATGGTGGTAGTAACAACAAGCCTCCATTGTTTTGTGGTGAATACTTTGACTTTTGGAAAATTCGCATGAAGGCTCATCTTGAAGCGCAAGGAGAAGAAATATGGAATGCTGTTGAGAATGGTCCATTTACTCCGGTGTGCGTTGTAAATGGTGTTGGGTCATCAAAGCCTAAAGCATCATGGGATGAAGATGACAAGAAAAAAGTTCTCTTTGACAAAAAGACAATCAATATTCTCCAAAGTGCTCTTAGTATGGATGAATTTTTCCGAGTATCGGCATGTACAACGGCAAAGGAAATTTGGGATACTCTTGTAGAAACTCATGAAGGAACCGCCGAAGTCAAAAGGTCTAGATTGAACACTTTGAGTCAAGAATATGAATTATTCAGAATGCTGCCCGGAGAATCCATCCTTGACTTGCAAAAGAGATTCGTTCACTTGACAAACCATTTGAAGGCACTTGGTAAGACTTTAACTAACGATGAATTAAATCTTAAAGTGCTTAGATCTTTAACTAGGGAATGGCAACCAAAAGTGACGGCAATATCCGAAAAGAAAAGCCTAGCAACTATGACTTCCGCAACACTTTTCGGAAAGCTTCAAGAATATGAGACGGAACTTGGAAGGCTTGAAAAACATGAGAATCATGAGAAGAAATCCAAAGGCATTGCTTTGAAAGTTGATTCAAAAGAAAGTCAAGAAAAAGATGCATCGGAGGAAGATGAAAATCTCTTGCTTCTTGTAAAAAGGTTAGGAAAATATTTTGGTCACAAAAATAATCTTCATAATGCTAACTTTGTCAAAAGAAAGAAATTCTATAAGCATAAAGATAAAGAAGCCTCCACATCAACACAAGATGTCACATGTTATGAATGTGGAAAGCAAGGTCACATAAAGTCGGATTGTCCAAAACTCTCCAAGAAAAATGGATTCAAAGGCAAAAAGGAGTTCAAGAACAAAAGGGCTTATGTTGCATGGGAAGATAATGAGATAAGTTCTTCATCCGATTCGGAAGACGAATATGCAAATCTAGCATTGATGGCTTCACATCACTCCAACGATGAAGAAGAGGTTAGTAATGAATTTAATCTTTTTGATGATGATGTTCAAGGAGCTATTGATGAACTCTTGAAAGAATGCAAAAGTTTATACAAAAAGGTGTCAAATCAAGAAAAAGAACTTCTAATTTGTCTAGAAAAAATTGACACCATGAGTAAAGATTTTGATCTTCAAAAACAAAATTTTATTAAAGAAAAGGAAAACTTTGCATGCTCCAAGTGTGAATCAAATATCTTTCAAATTGTTCAATTGAAAAGAGTCATTGAACGATATGAAAAAGGACAAATAGGATTGGAAGGATTACTAAGCCAACAACGTTATCCAAATGATAAAAGAGGTCTTGGTTATGTGAATTCTAAGAAACCAAGTAACAATCCCACTGTTTTTGTAAAGGCTAGTAAAGGTTCCAATCCCAAGAAAGTAGAAAAGAAGCAAGTTGTTCATAATCATCAAAAGAAAAATGCTAATGTATCGAAAAATAAAACATTTCCTAAGAAGAAATCTTATCCTTCTAGATATAGAAGTAACTTTGAACCTACTTGTTTTTATTGTGGTATTAAAGGCCATACACCTAATGCTTGCTATGTTAGAAACTTTAGTATGGCAAGTGGGCATTATGTGTGGGTGAAAAAGGGAACTAACTATGAAGGACCCAAGGCAACTTGGGTACCTAACGAGAAATAATTTGTTTTTGTAGGTATGCTTGAAATCCACATCAAATGTTTGGTATCTTGATAGTGGATGTTCAAAGCATATGACAGGAGATGTACACCAATTTTCATATCTAGTACATAAAGCCAAAGGGTATGTCACCTATGGAGACAACACCAAAGGAAAGATACTTGGCGTTGGAATAGTTGGCACACCTCCATCCATTCAAATTGAGGATGTTCTCTATGTTGAAGGATTAAAGCACAACCTTCTTAGCATAAGTCAACTTTGCGATAGAGGGTTCAAGATCAAATTCAACAAAGAAGAATGCCTTATTATGGATGAGGCAACCAATGAGGTAAAACTCAAAGGTATAAGATCTAACAATATTTTTATGATTACTTTAGATGATTTGTCTATGAAGGTACAATGTCTTATGGTAAACAACAATGACGCTTGGTTATGGCACAAGAGGATTGCTCACATTCACATGGAGCACTTGAACAAATTGGTTAAGCATGACTTAGTTATTGGTCTACCAAAGATGAAGTTCATCAAAGACAAATTATGTAGCGCATGCCAAAAGGGAAAACAAACCAAATCAACTTTCAAATCTAAGAATGTGGTGTCTACTACAAGACCACTACAATTGTTACACATGGATCTCTTTGGTCCATCAAGAACAAAAAGCTTCGGAGGTAATGTATACGCTTTGGTTATTATTGATGATTTTTCTAGATATTCTTGGACTTTGTTTCTTGTGGAGAAAAGTGATGCTTTTAAAGCTTTTAAGAATTATGCTAAGCAAATCCAAAATGAAAAATCACTAAAGATTGTATCCATAAGAAGTGATCATGGTGGAGAATTCCAAAATGCACAATTTGAAGAATTTTGTGAAGAACATGGTATCTCTCATAATTTTTCAGCACCTAGAACTCCACAACAAAATGGAGTAGTTGAAAGAAAGAATAGGTTTCTAGTGGAACTCACAAGAACAATGCTTAGTGATGCAAATCTTCCTAAATATTTTTGGGCGGATGCGGTTAGTACGGCATGTTATGTTGGAAATAGAGTTATCATTAGACCTATAATAAAGAAGACTCCATATGAACTCTTCAAAGGAAGAAAGCCAAATATTGCTCACTTCCACATTTTTGGATGCAAGTGTTTTGTTCTTAACAATGACAAAGACAATCTCGGTAAGTTTGACGAGAAATCCGACGAAGGTATATTTCTTGGTTATTCTCTTTCTAGTAAAGCATATAGAATTTATAATAAAAGAACTTTAACTATTGAAGAATCTATGCATGTATCTTTTGATGAAACTAACACCTCTAAAGAGGAAGTAGTTGTGTGTGATGATGATGATCCTATAGATTTACCCCCGGAAGATCTTTCAAATGATCAAGTTGTGAAATCACCGGAAAATCAAGAAAACATTGTAGAACAAGATTCAAACATCAATGATCTATCAAAAGAATGGAGAACTCATAGAGACCCTCCTATTGACAAAATTATTGGTGACATTAGCCAAGGAGTATCAACAAGATTAAATCTAAAAGATGCTTGCTTAAACATGGCATTTGTTTCTCAAATTGAACCTACCAAAGTTGATGAAGCCTTAGGAGATGATCAATGGATTATTGATATGCAAGAAGAATTAAATCAATTCGAGAGAAATCAAGTTTGGGAACTTGTTCCTAGATCAAGTGGTAAACACATCATAGGTACCCGATGGGTGTTTAAGAACAAACTTGATGAGAATGGTCTAATTGTTCGAAACAAAGCAAGGTTGGTTGCCCAAGGCTACAATCAAGAGGAAGGAATCGACTTTGAAGAAACATTTGCTCCGGTTGCAAGGTTAGAAGCTATACGTCTTTTACTTGCTTATGCTTGTTCATTAAATTTTCAGCTTTTTCAAATGGACGTCAAAAGCGCATTCTTGAATGGATACATCAATGAAGAAGTCTATGTCAAACAACCTCCGGGATTTGAAGACTTCAAACATTCTACACATGTCTTTAAGTTGAGAAAGGCTCTTTATGGCTTAAAGCAAGCACCAAGAGCATGGTATGATAGACTTAGCAATTTTTTGTGTGAAAAAGGTTTCGAAAAGGATAAGGTTGATAAAACTTTGTTCATTAAGAAAATCAAAAGTAACACTTTATTGGTTCAAATCTATGTTGATGATATCATTTTTGGATCGACTAACAAAGAAATGTGTGAGGAATTCTCATTGATGATGCAAGGAGAATTCGAGATGTCTATGATGGGAAAGATGAACTACTTTCTTGGACTACAAATCAAGTAACTAAAAGATGGAATATTCATCAACCAATCTAAGTATTGCAAAGAATTATTGAAAAAGTTTGATATGGACAATTGTAAAGCAATGAATACTCCAATGGGCTCCGGTACATATGTTGATCAAGATGAATCCGGTACTCCAATTGATATTACAAAATACCGAGGTTGTAAAACTGATCGTAAAAGCACAAGTGGTACTTGTCACATTATTGGAAATGCATTAGTATCATGGGCTTGTAAAAAGCAAGCATGTGTTGCTCTTAGCACGGCCGAAGCAGAATACATAGCAGCGGGTAGTTGTTGTGCACAAATTCTTTGGCTCAAGCAACAACTCCGTGATTACGGACTTGATCTCGGATGCATTCCTCTTCGATGCGACAATACAAGTGCTATCAATATTACAAAGAATCTGGTCATGCATTCAAGAACCAAACATATAGATATTTGACATCACTTTCTCCGTGATCATGTACTTAAAGGAGATGTCGAAGTCACTTTTGTGGATACTCATAACCAACTCGCAGATATCTTCACAAAACTGCTTGCTCGAGAACCATTCTTCAAAATCCGAAGAGAACTTGGTATTTTGGATGAATGTGATCTCTAAATGTTTCTCATAAGGTGCACGTCTTAATTTTTCTTCAAAAAACTTTTTTGTTTCAGTACTCTCTGCTTCTACTCCTTCTTTTATATGTTTTTACGTCTTAATTTTTAAATGAATTTGTTTCACTCTTTTTCCCCATCCTTTTTTATGTTAACAAAGGGGGAGAAGAATATGCATATGTGTTGTTTTGTTTCAAAGAAATTGCAGGCCAAAATAACTATCATGGATATCACTCCAAAATTCAAAGAATCATGGACTTAGGGGGAGCATACAATTTAGGGGGAGCCTTGCATTTGCTTAACATGTTTGCTACACAAAACAACATAAACATTTCAAGAATTGTTTTCAAGACTTGGTTGTCATCATTAAAAAGGGGGAGAATGTAATTGCAAGCTTCTCAAGTCATATTTAAAGCATTTGTTTTGATGAAGACAACATGGATATCAACATTCAAAGGATGTGCAAAAAGCTTATCAATATCATATACAAGTCTTGAAGATTAGAAGAAGAATTATTAAATAATCAACAAATATCAAATGGTATAAATAATTCTTAAACTTGAATATAGATGTTCACAAATATGTATTCATAATCATATACATATCCCACATTTTTAATGTTAAGAAAAACCTTGTTTGAAATCTTTTTCAAAACGAATTTTTGGAAATAAACTTTCAGGAACCGGTTCCTACCTAACAGGGAACCGGGTTCCAAACTTGTTCAAAAAACACCTCCCTGGAATTTGTACCAGGAACCGGGTTGTACCAATAGGGGAACCGGTTCCTGCATGGTATTTTTGAATTCTGAGTTATAACGTTCACTAAGAACCGGGTTCTGCCTGTGTCGGAACCGGTTCCCAGCGAACCAGTGCAGCTTTTCTTTTGGTTTTTGAACATATTTCAAAATGGTATTCTTTCATGAATGCATTGCATCTTTTCATATCAAATGGAATGAATGAAGAGGTACTTGTGACATTATAAATGTGCAGATTTTCAGATTTTAAAAAAAAAAAAACCTTCTTCAATTAACAATTTCTCATCATTCAAATTTGCATACAAACTTTCAAGTGTTCATAAATTTTGTGAAACTTGCCATATACATTTTCATTAAGAAATCATTACAAGTTTCATACATACATTGTGAACATTTATAATCATTTCTTGACAATTGTTTCTATCTTAAAGAAGAAGATCAATTGAAGATTGATAAGTGCTCTCCATCTACTTCAAATAAATCATTGTATTACAAAAGAAATTATTCCCTTACTATCCAGGATTGTTGGAAGTAAGTGTTGTGATTTGAAGAGGATTGTTCTTCATTCACATTAGTGTTTGTTTGACCTTAAAGGTGTTAAGAACCTTTGGTCACCCTATAGGTTAGATAGTAAGCATAGGCTGTACAATCATTCTAAACTATAGTGAAATCTTTTTCGTGTTGGAAAGGGGACTGGAGTACTCTCGGATTGTGAGGGGAACCAGGATATATCGTCGTGTTCTTTACTTTTCCGCTTTTATCGCTTTTATCACCATAATCAAGAAAAGATAAGATATAACCAAAACCTTCAAACACTTAACCAAAAATTACTTCAAGTATTCTCATAAAACCGAATAAATTTTTATATACCTAATTCACCCCCCCTCTTAGGCACTCTTAGACTTACATCTTGGTCGGACGTAGATTGATCAGAGGAATTCCGCCTGCCCATAACATCATCATTGGAACTACCGACCATTTTTCCTGAAAAGCAGAGGACGAAAGTGAATTCGACATTAAAATCAAATCCACCTTTCCTCCGACAGTCAAGTGAAAGAGTGTGCGAAAGCATGAGGACTATGTCCTTAGCCAGAGCCCTTACTTAAACAGCATAATATGGACATGAATGGGCTATCTCCCTGAAAACTGGGTTCTAACACCCATCATGAAGGTTCATTAGAAACGCATAAAGTTCATGACCAAAATCTGAAAACAGCCCAAACGCCAAACATCACTAGCAGACTCGTGGCGGAGCCGGCATCCTCGTATGGTAGAACCACCGTCAGACACCAACAAACTTCTAAAAAATTCCATCGCTAAGCCACATCAATCCTAACAGCATGTATCTTTAGACGCAAAATCAGAAAATCTAACCTAAATCGGAGATGACAAAAACTAGAGAAAATCAAGAAACTTACTTGATCGGGGAGGCTTAACGGCGGACGAGCAGAAACTTAGGCGGTAAGTGGTAGGGATTTGCAGAACTAGAAGAAGCGAGCAAGGGAAGGCAAAGTGAAAGGTGCAAATGAAGCTTCCTTTCTCCCTTTATAGGAAGCTTCGATAGCACGTGAGTGGGAACGTGCCTAGGGAAACCTAGGGGTCGTCATCATTACATCCCAGTACCTAGACCCGCCATCATTATGCATTTATGACCGCATGTGGCTCGACGCACGTGTGGCACGCAAACTCTTCAGGTCCAATCAATTGTTCCTCTCCCCGTGAGACGAATACATTAGGAAGCGCTTGAGCTCCTCGTACGAAATTTCCCTGAAAAATCACAAAGCAGCCCCGACTGCGGGCACGTCTTAAGTTATTATTCCTCTGCCCATAAGCAACAACTTGGGGGCTCCTATTCTGGACTGGCCCAATAATTAGGATTGACCCAATCCGCTTCTACCTTCAGCATGGCCCAACAACTTTGGCCCACTGACTCTGGCCTTCGATCGAGCATGCATGATTGAACATATCACAAGGCTAGTGAGGATAGCGACGCCCTGACCATGCGTCTGCCCATATCGATGTCCATTTCCATGTCTACCTGACACCCGTAGAGCAGATAATCAGGAAGTGCCCATAAACGCATTTGTCCGTAATATCCTTCTTGCTCGGAGCAACGGCTAGTTATGAGCATGGCTGCCCGTTTTGACCAAAATACTGACAGTTACCTATTTTTGAGGAACCTAATATCTAGGCCTAAAAATAGGAACCAATGGCTACGCGTCGGGGGCATTATATAAACCCTCACACTCGTGAGGGCCAGATATTTAATAGTCACTCTAAAAAACTCTAATCTCTTTCTTGTATCTCTTTGCACTCTTTCTCACTTGAGCATCAGAGTGCCTTCCAGATACACCCCTTCCTCTCCTCAGATTTCCAACCAAGCAGATGTCATATTCTCGGCCTACTTCAGGTTCTTATCAACCGATAACATCAAGAACATTATAAAAAGTTCCTTGAAAAAAACTCAAAATTTGATTTCTAAGTCAAAATTTTCATTACTTTTATCATTATCTTTTGAAATTTAAAAATTTATATTTAATTTTTCTCATTTTAAAAAATTTTAAAATTTGGTAAAGAAATATTTTATAGTATATTAAACATGTATGAAAAAATCATTCAAAATTTTAAATGTTTAAAGATAATTAAAGAGTTTTCAAAATTTTAAAAACTAGCAGAGATTAAAACTACATGCATAAAATTTTTGTAAGAATTAAAATATATTTTTTATAAGGATTAAAAAGGAAATTTGAGATATTTGTAAAAATTTAAAACATAGTTAACCAATCAATCGTTAATGGTCCAGTGGTGATTGACGGACTTGGTAGAGATGACCGCGGTTCGATCTCCACAACTGTGATCGGTTCTATAAAAGAAAAAAGGTAAAAAACAAAGAGAATTTCTTTCTACACCTAGTGCACTTCTTTAGAATCTATGGCAAAATTTCCAAAATACCCCCAGAATTCGAAAGTGCATCTCTGAACGGACCACCAACGTGAATTATTAAATTTACTTCGGATATGCATATCTGAAGTCACCTGTTAGACATTTTCGGAAATGCATATCTAAAAGTATCCCTGGGCAGAATAAAAATTCAACATAATTCATAACATCCATTCAATATGATTCAAACAAGTTACATAAATAGTTATGCAAAAAATTAAAGTTTCATATTGTTATAAATGGGTAGTGGAGGACGTCACAACATTTTGATAGCATCTTCGACCGATCCTTGAAGCTTCCCATCCATCTCAATCAGACCCTTAGAAGAGTATTGTTGAAAGATATCCCACATAACCTATAAATCATCATTCTTCTTGAGCTCAAATGGGGTGAACGTTATGTTTCCTTCAGTGTCAATCAAAAGTGAACGATACTCAAGCTTGACCACCTTTAGATTCTCTAGATATTTCAAGAGAGAACGCAGTATGATAATGAGTTCGGCGAACAGCATGTCCTGTGAGAACCTGAATTGAAGTAGCAACTGCGCACCACTGAAGTAAACAAAAGCAATGTGTGGATATGTTTGTGTTATTTTTGGTTGTGGTATGTGATTGATAAAAAAAATGAAATGAAAGATCTAATTTATAGACTTTTTGCAGCAATATGGACCAAAGAAATTTTATCATGACATATTTCGGAAGTGCACTTCCGAATTCTCCCTATTTTTATCAAAAATAGGGGTTTTCGAATATACACATCCGAAGACACCACGATTTTTTATAAAAATAGGAGGTGAACTCGGAAGTGCATATCCGAAATAAACCATGTGTTATTTTTTTAAATTGAAGGTTAATTCGAAAGTGCACTTCCGAATTATGCAGAACCAAAACTCAGAATCATTATTGTATACAAAAGTGCATGAAAAAATAAACAATTATAACACTAAATATAGATAATATGTTATATATGTATTGAAACGTATATATTTTACAATGTGTATGACAATACATTTAAAAATGGTTCGGTTAAACATTAAAAAAATAGTTTGATTACATTCTAAAATGCACCAAACAAATTATCACCGCTTAAATTTAAAAATGGTTCTTTCTTAGACTTCTCTCTATTTCATTCTCTCTCAAGCTCCATCAAATTGGTGAACTCTACCATCCTATCCAAAAACTCATCCGACCAAGTTTTCGTCTCTTTTTCATGATGTGTCGTCCATTTCACTGAGGTAGCCGGTATAGGACAATCCAATTTCAAATAAACCTGAACAAAATGGTGTGATCTAAGATACCCAATACACATGATGTCGCCGGATGGATCTTCAAGTGGGGGAGTCCGAAGAGGAAAAAATGTCTCCGAAAAACCATACCTCGCCAAGTCGATACACATCCTCTCGTATGCACTTGCTATAAGATGATCCATTTTAGGGAAGCTCATCCACTTAGAAATTGGTGTGCGAATGTTAAGATTTGGAGCAAGAGCATGATGAACTTTATTAAATTTATCGGTAGTCACATATAGGCGAGTGTAGAGTTTACACCGTCAACTTCGAACTAAGTGTTTGGGGCACAAGAGTGTGATTTTCCTCTCTTTTATCAAGTAACTCATACACGGCATTGTTGTACCCTAAAATTTGCCCTCTCATTTTATCAACATTCCCCCTCACAAGGCTCTTGGAACTCAAGATCAAGCTAGGGTTTGCTCTGCTCAAGACACCCCCTTGCATTGATGACCTAAATTAGGGTTTGAGTTTGCACAAGGATTTTTGGACCTTCAATGCTCAAATTGACTTTCATAATTCATATTGGACTCATAAGTTTCCCCATTCCAAGTTTCAAGCCTTGAATCAAATTTTTACCCAGTCAATTGGACAGTTGACCTAAAAATAAGTTGTATTAGGGAAAAAGTCAATTGTGGCCAATTTATAGGCAAACCTCATGAATTTTGACCCACATCAACATTATGAACTCATACGAACCATTTGATCAAGTTTGGACCACAACTTCATAAGAAATTTGATCAGATCACCAAAAGGGCAAAATGGTCATTTTTAGGGTTTTGACTGTACAAAGGCAATTTCTGACTTTTTGACCTAGACAATGAAAAATTAAGCTCAAACATGGACTCAAGGACTCAAGGACATCATCTTGACCTATTCAACAAGTTCAAAAGACCTCAATTGCATTGGATTGACAGATGAATTTTTCAGTCAATTGATCAAAATTTGATGGTACACTGAAAAGTCAAACTTTGACTTTTTGGTCAAAATCAAGTGCCAAGGGTCATTTTTCATCAAGATGTGTCAAATTATGAAACTTTTTCATCAAGAAACCCAAAATTGCAAATTAGGGTTTGAAATTGAAAATTTTCATAACTTAGAATTTTTCTAAGTTATGAAATTTTCTTAATTTTTCCTAAATTTTCCCCACATTTTCACCATGATGCAAATGGATTCAAACAAAACCTCCAACATGAAAGTTATAGTCCTCAACAAATTCTACAACTTTGATTCACAAAGTTTTCTCAAAAGAATCTTGGATCTCAAGTTATGATTTTTGGAACAAGGGTCCCTAAAACTTTTAACTTAGTGAAATTTTGCCCTAGTTTAGGCAGGATTTTGGCCTATCTTCTTGGCCATTTTTCACATAGTTACACTTGGAGTATCAAGTTGCATTTCAAATATGGATTATAGAGAATTTTTCAAGCTTTCCAAATTTTCCAAGAACTCCTCAAACACATTTGTGGTTAGGGAGAATCGAATGCTTGAAGTTGGCAAAAACTCACTTTGTATCCATGGCAAATTCATGTTCACTCAAGTTGCATTTTCAAACCAGCATGCCTTACACTAGTTTGCAGGCCTCTAAACCACTTCACACTCCATAATTTAATGCAAATAGATTGAGCTAATACATTGTCTTGGTCATTAGGGTATTGTACACAAGTTTAATCCCTAAATGGTAAAAGGCACATTTCCATTTTTGCAAAAGGTTGCTTTATGTCAAACCACTAATCCTTGAGCATAGAGCCAAATCTCTTACAGCTAAACAAATCCACTAATTATAGGGGCCAAGAGGATTATATGCAGGGTGATAAGATGGTCTGTACAGGACTGTAACCTCACTTCCACTTTCTTGCTTCAAAAACATGAAACTTGTCCAAATCCTTAGACTTGAAAAACCATCCAATGTTAACTTACACAAACACTTCAAACATCTTTCTCATAACCCTTTGAGCTAGAAACACGAGTGCTTGAGCCCCAAAACACCCCATAGCCAGAAATCACACTTCTTTGGCAAAACAGGGCAGGTGCTACAACTTGAGTTCCCCAGCTCATTTGGCTCGTGCCTTTTGCCCCATTTTGCTTCAAACACTTTCCATTCAACTTACTCAAGCTATCCCAAACCTCCATTACCAACTGTAACTCCATTTACAGTGTTCACCATTTTCATTTCAAGCTTGTACAGGTTGAGTTCTATAGGCTGATTCAAGGACATTCAAGGCAAGCTAGCTATTGGAAAAGGTCAATTGGAGTTCAAGCAAGCTACCAGACATCTCAAAACTTGTTGAGAAGCACAGCATTGCCCTACACGAATCCAACTGAAACAGGTTTTTCTTCACTTTCTATCTCTCTATTTAGGAACATTTAGCCTTAGGTTTGTGAATAAAACATGTAGTGTTCATTGCCAGGAAGCCATACATATGCTCAGTTTTCATTTATATTAAGTGTGCTAGGAGAATTTCATCCATGAACATGCTGGAAAAAACTAGGTCATATTTTAGGGCCAGAGAAATTCTCTCTGGTCTTTGAGAGTTAGGATTAGTTGCTTATATGGTTAGAATCGTATTGAAATTCTCTACAAGTTTGATGTTGTGTGTTTTTGCAAAAGATCACGTATATAGGATCTAGCATTTGAACCATGGCATGCGCACGTTTTTCAGTCTGAAGGTTGAAGATAAAGTTGGCTTGGGCTGGGCTTGGCCTGGCTTGCTTCTAACACCTCCCATTTTCATTTTTGCACCCCCTGGCCCATTTTCTTGTATTTTTACATTCTTGCATTTTTGTTTTCTTTTCTGATTTTGTTTATTTATTTCCAAGTATAAAAAATGCTTAATAAATATTTTCATTTTTTTTTACATTTATTTGGAATTTTACTTTAATTTTTCTAATATAGAAAACATTTTAAAATACTTTTATACTATTTATTCAAACTTAGAAATAATATGTAAATCATACTTTTATTTTTATTTCTTATTTTTATTCATACTAAAAATATTTTCCTAAATATATTTTATTTTTGTACATATTTTACTTTATATTATACATATTTAATATATTTAATATATATATATATATATATATATATATATATATATATATATATATATATATATATATATATATATATATATATATATATATATATATATAAGTATATACTTTTTATTTTATTAAATACTCTAGAATAAAAAAGTACAAAATATTACATTTTTATTATTACTTATACTAAAAAAAATACTTTTTCTAAGTATATTTCATTTTGTACATATTAATATATTTTAGTGTATATAAATAATATAATATGTTTATTTTCTTAAAGAAATTAGGGTTTTACCCTTAGACAATTAAAATAAACCTTTTATTTATTTCTTTATTTTTTTGCATTAAATACTTTTTACATACATAAACAAAAACTTTTCTTTGCATAATTCATATTATTTGGTACATTTATTTATTTTTGCTTATTTAAATATTGTCCATTTAAATATTTACGCATTGTGATTCAATTTGGATGTAATAGTAAATTAGGGTTTATATTTCTTGTCAAATACCCCACATTCAAAATTGTACCCCCATCCCCATAATCATGTTGTAATAGCTTAGAATTTTAAATTCTCGCACTTTACGCTTTCAATTATGCCATGATTAGAGAATTAGGGTTTGTATGCAAAAATCCAAATCAACAAGTAGCTTGACCTAATCAAAGACAAAAATGCATGAAAATCAAACACAATACACACTTGCACCCCTAGGGTTACAATCCACTTGTTGCCTTCAAAAATGGGCCATGATATGCATGTTGGGTACTTTGGCAAAACTAAAGATCATAGTCCCTCGATGACGCTATCTTGGTTGCCTAAACAAAAATGATCAAGTCCCTCAAGAAAATTGCCAAATATACTTGACACAATTGCTATCATGGTCTATACGATGACCCGCGCCTGTCCAGTTTAACATCCTAACACAAGGTTGTTCACCAAATGTAATGGTGAAACAACATTGTCAAAAGGGTTAAAAACATTAGGAAAGATCTTTGAGTAAAATAGGGTAGATAGCTCTTAGTTACTTGATCAATAACTTGCAAAAAACATCCTTGCTATTTTCAAACACACTTCACAACACAATTCAAAAACATTTTCCAAATCAAACTTTCAAACATTGAAATCTTTTCAAAAGATAAAAACACCTTTGTATACATTCGAACAAGAATCATTACAAAGGTTGCCACAACAAAGGCCTTTTTTCAAAACATCTTACAAAACCACACACAAAGCACCATTTCAAACAATTGGAAAAGCAAAGCAAGTGATCTAAAAAAGTAACTAAGAGCCCATGGATAACCATGGATGAAAAGGGTGCTTGCACCTTCCCTTTTCATAATTTACTCCCCGAACCCAAGAAAACATCTCAAAGGTATTTCCTGTGCTTTTTAACCTTTCCTTAGGATTAAATAAAAAGTCGGTGGCGACTCTTGCTAAACCGAAACAATTGCAAACACAAACGCAAAACCTCAAGTCAGTTCTCCCACCGTATCACAGAACTGGCGACTCTAATGGGGAGAATTTTAAAAGTGGAGTAACCTTAAGGTTTAGATCACCTTTTACGTGCTTATCTTGTTTGCTTTGATTGCTTTACATTTTTTCCTAATGTTTGGGTTTGAAATCCTCTACCCGGATTTGGGAAACATTCATAGGTAAATAGCAATACGTTGTGAAAACTGTGCGGGGTATACCGACATGGTTGAAGCAATAGCTATATTAGTGCGACATATTTGTGAGTACCGGTAGCCTTTGAGTCAATCAAAGAGAATACGGGGTCGCTGAGTGATGTCATGAAGCACTAATGAACTCTTAGAATCTTACTTGACCATCTTGGCCTTTTTAGGGGTAGTGAGATGACCGGCTTTGGTGCAGTCCGAAGTTGGTAGATACTCGATACTACACTCTTTGAGGGTTGTTTTCTTGGAATATATTGGTCTCCAGTTAAGTGGCTAAACCAAAACAATGAACACAAAAAATAATCCAGTGATATTGAGCTCCTTAGAACCCGGTTACTATTTATAGGACAGGTTGAGCCAACTAACTTCAAGAGGGTACTTACCTATGAAACCTCATGCAGGCCTAAAACTAGGATCTTGTGTGACTTGTTTGTACATATGCTTGTGCATACATCATGAACATCATAAAGCATCATATGCATCCACTAACCATTTCAAGGGTTTGGATCTTCATCTTTGTTCTTATTTTGTAGTTCATGGAATCTCTTCACAGAAAAACAATTCAAGTCAACCTTGTGAGAATCCTTCCTCAACTCAAGGAGCTTACTTCCAAGATTCCAGAGAATTCTCTCTTCAGTAAAAGACATGGTAGACTTCTCAACTTGGTCAACTCCAACATTGAAGAAGACATGGTGAAAGTTCTCTTCCAGTTCTTTGACCCCCTACACCACTGTTTCACATTCCCTGATTACCAACTAGTACCTACTTTGGAGGAATTTTCTCAACTCCTGAGGATTCCTATTCTTCATCAACTACCCTACAATGGTACGAAAAGAGAACCAAAGCCTGAAGATGTTGCTCAAGCCTTACACTTGCAACCATCTGATATCAAAGGTCATTGGGAAACCAGAAGTGGTGTCAAGGGTTTCTTGGCAAAGTTTATGTTTGAGAAGGCAGAAGACTGCTGGATTTCTTTAGATCTACAAGCTTTTGAAGAGATTGTGGCACTCCTCATCTATGGGTTGGTCTTGTTCCCAAACCATGATCAACTTATATATGTAAACGCTATCAAGATTTTCATATCTCGGAATCCTGTGCCTACATTGCTTGGGGACATCCTACACTCATTTTACACACGAACAATGAGGAAAAGAGGTGTTCTCATGTGATGTACTCCTCTTCTAGCAAGGTGGTTTATTTCTCACCTTCCCCAAACAGTTTTGAAGAATGAGCAGGGTTTAAGGTGGTCACAACGGTTGATGACCCTCACACATTCTGATGTTCATTGGTGTTCTCGGTCCAGAGAAAATGTCATCATCATTGATCGTTGTGGAGAATTCCCTAATGTCCCATTACTAGGCATTAGGGGAGGCATTACCTATAACCCCTGTTTAGCTCTAAGAAAATTTGGATATGCTCGAAGGGATGGCCCTCATGATATGCTGATTCCTGACCTAGTTTTTGACTTCGACAATGATGCACAAGGACTTCGACAAAGGTTTATAAGAGCTTGGAGGATGCCCAACAAAGTGGATAGTAAGACACTGGGGCACAAGAATTCCATCCCTCTTGAGCCTTACCTCAAGTGGGTATGAACCCGCGCCCAGAGTCTTATGATGCCATACCCTCATATTATCCACGTGATCAAAGAGCCCGTTATGGAAGGAGAGGTTCCATACACCCTCCTACATCCTGACATGCCAACATCATTGGAAGAGTTACAAAAGAGTTGGATACAACTCAAAGAGGAACAGAATACTTTTGAAGCCAGCTTCTATGCCAGTGAGAAGAAGGTTTTGGAACTTACCCTCCGGCTTCATGAAGAGGAAACTCTCAACACTTACATCACGCCAAAGAGGATGCGCAATGTCTTTTTACATTAAAGAATTTTGTAATATTTTGCCCATGGGGCATTTATGTACTAACAAATTTCTTCTTATTAATATGACGTGTGTTCTTTTTGTCTGCAACAAATTTGAATTTCTGAATCCTTGAATGCATTACATGAATAACATATCATTCATCATATGCATAAACAGGTCTCTACACCAGGTTTCCTTATCTTTCTGCTGTTTATTTCAGCAAGATGGATTTGGAGCAGACAGTTAAATATCTGCAAGCACAGAATTCGCAATTCCAGCAACTCCTCATGACCTTAGTAAAGGGTCAAGAGGATCTCAAAGCACTATTAGAGAAAGAGAAGGAACCAGAAAGGAAGAAAAAGAAAAGAATTAGGGCAGCCACTATGGGAAGGAGATTTGAGCATCAGGCTAGGAGAGTTCTGGAGTTCCCCTCGACGTCTGACGAAGGGGTTGGTAAAGGAAAAGGCGTTGCAATGCCTTCTGAATCTGAAGCTGAAGAAGAAGAAGAGGAAGAGGACGAAGATTACCCAGAACAACAATATCCCCCGGCAGATGATAAGTATAAAAATCTTGAGGATCGGTTGGCAGCCATGGAGTTGCAAAGGGTACCTGGTTTAGATTTCGAAGAACTAGGATTGGTTGTTGGGATCGTCATTCCTCCCAAGTTCAAAGTACCTACATTTGCTAAGTATGACGGTTTGTCCTGTCCAAAGATGCATATGAGGTCCTATGTCAGAAAGATCCAACCTCACTCCTCTGATAAGGATCTTTGGGTCCACTTTTTTCAAGATAGCTTGTCAGGTACACAATTGGACTGGTTCTATCAACTTGAGAGATCGACTGGGAAGACTTAGCTGCTGCTTTCTACCGACAATACCAATACAATGCAGATTTAGCGTCTACTCGTACTCAACTACATAGTATGGGTATGGCCTCTAATGAGGGATTTAAGGAATATGCCCAGAACTGGTGGGATTTGGCTGGAAGGGTGCAGCCTCCACTGTCGGATAGAGAGCTGGTTGACATGTTTTTAGGGTCTCTGTCAGGTCCTTTCTTCAATCATTTAATCGGGAGTTCATCTGTAGGATTCACCGAATTAATTCTAACTGGTGAAAGGGTCGAAGCTGGCATTAAAAGTGGTAAAATTCAAAAGGATGCCTCCGCTTCCACTGTTATTAAGAAGACCTTCCCAGCCAAGAAAGAAGCTTCTGCTGTTTATTCCTAGAAAAATCAAGGAAGAATGGAGCGGGGACAACTGGTGGGGGCTGTGATGATCCAAAACTCCTCAACCGATCAACCTCGTAGCAATCAACCAAGAGCTAATCAGCAAAGGGTAGAAAGGCCACAACGGCAGTTCACCCGAATCAACATGACACCGGCTCAAGTCCTCCCTCATCTGTTAAATTTGAACCTCACCAACTTGAAAGAAGCGCCGAAAAACCCTAATACCTCTTCTCCTTATTATCACTCCAATGCAAAATGTGAATACCACTCTGACAGTGTAGGGCATGATACCAACAACTGTTGGGCTCTTAAAAACAAGATCCAAGACTTGATAGACGCCAAGGAGGTAGAATTCGATGCGCCCGAAAAGCCGAATGTGATTTCTGCCCCGATGCCCAAGCACGGTAATAATGTCCATGCCATTATGTAATATCTTCGTGTTACCACTGTTGATGACCTTTTGACTCCGTTACCAATAATTAAAGTGAATTTGATGAAAGCCGAAATATTTCCAGGCTGTGGAAAAGACTGTTGCTTTTGTACAAACTTGCAAACTGACTGCCCACTGTTGAAATCAGGCATCCAACGCCTGATGGATACCCAAGAGATCCTTTTTCAAAAGACTCATGTTGATGCTATCACTCATGTTATTCCTGTTACCTTTGATACTCCGACCAATGACATTGCTATAATAACCATCTCCGACGATCTTTCCAAGACCTGCAAAAGGCCTGTTAAGATTACGCCTGATTCTAAGTTTGTGCCATTGAAAATCACCATGCCGGGGCCTGTCCCGTATAAATCTAACAAGACAATACCATGGAACTACGGAGGAGAAATCTTCTACCATGGTATCAAGCAGATTAAATCAGTCCAAGAGAATTCCGATGATGAAACCTAGGGAATATTATGGGAACGAGCAAGATAACTCGCAGCGGAAGGATCTTCTCTCCGGAGATTGCTCCTCCACGGGCAGTCTTCGGACCCTCGAGAGTTTCTATACCTGTCAAGCCATCTGTGCAAAGCCCGGTAATTGAAGAATTTGATGCTCCCGAAGCTAGACCCTCTGATGTTACTTCCAATAAAGGTAAGGGGATACAAGAAGCGCCTGTCAGGATGAAGGCTCAGACTGTGGTTGTCCCCGAGACCACCTAAAAAGAGATGGAAGAAATCTTAAAGATAATCAAGAAGAGCGACTACGATGTCGTGGAGCAGCTAGGGCAAACCCCTTCAAAAATCTCCATGTTGGCTCCCTTACTCTGCTCCGAGGCTCATGCCAAAGTCTTGATCAAATTTTTGAAGACGGCACACGTGCCTCAAGAAACTTCTGCGGACCAGTTTCAAGAGTGCGTGGCTAGCCTTACAGCCGATAATGGTCTTGGTTTTTCTGATGCTGATTTGACTCATAAGGGAAGAAAGCATAACGATGCACTGCATGTCTCGGTAGAGTGCAGGGGGACCACACTTGCTCATGTTCTGGTAGATACCGGTTCATCCTTAAATGTTCTACCAAAGAAGGCGTTAGACAGATTGGACTGCGAAGGTTTGACCCTAGAGCCCAGTAACATCGTTGTTAGAGCCTTCGACGGTTCAAAGCGGATGGTTCACGGAAAAGTGGACATTCCAATCAAAGTGGGTACATAAATTTTCAACTCTACTTTTTATGTGATGGACATTCGTCCTTCATATTCATGCTTGTTGGGAAGGCCATGGATCCACAATGCTGGGGCAGTCACTTCTTCTCTATACCAAATGCTAAAGTATCCAGTTCAGGGTAAGATCGTAACAGTTCATGGTGAGGAAGAGTATATGATAAGTCACTTTAACTCTTTCCGCTATGTGGAGTTAGATGGCGAATTCATAGAAACGCCTTTCCAACACTTTGAAGAGGTTTCTCCTGAAGTCGCAGTAGCAAAGACAATGATTGATGTGCCTATCCTTTCCAAGCCTGTGTCTCGGATGGCATCCCTTAAAGATGTGGAGGCTGTAATCAAAGAAGGAAGAAGTACAGTGTGGGGGAAACTGCCTGATTTTCCTCACAAGACGGACAAGTTCGGACTAGGTTTTACTGCTGCTGGTCAGAAATCTATGTGTCACTCCCAGGCTGGAGGACCACCCTTAAAAATCACTCACCATGGAATTAATGCCTTAGAAGATGATGATGAAGAAGACAACTTTGAAGATTGGATTTTTCCAACCGTTGAAGGAGGATTAAGCAACTGGAAGGCGAAAGACTTCGTTCCCATCACTTTCATCAATCAGTAATTTATCTTTGAACAATTTCCTATTTTGGTCTGTAATAATTAAACAATTTGTACACTCTTTGCACCTTATGCCTTACCCGGGGTATATAGGTCCATTTGTAAGGGCTTGATTTCTTCATTATCATATGCCATTTTTAATGAATCATTGGACGTTTTCATCTATAAACTGTTGTGTTCATTTTCTTTCCTTTTACATTTTGTTTTGTTTAAGGATGGATATCCCTTACACACACCCACACTCACAAAATGCAGGTACCCATCCACTCCGAATTCCATGGGTGACTTTTCTGCTTTGGCCTTCAGTGACTCTGAATATTTGGTCAATCATGCCGAGTACGAAGGTGATGAAGATTGTGAAGTGCTTGGGGAGTTAGCTAGACTTTTGCAACAAGAGGAAAGGGTTATTCTGCCCCATGAAGAGTTGCTGGAGACTGTCAATTTGGGAATAGAGGAAGACAAGAAAGAGGTTAAGGTGGGTGCCAACCTGGAGCCAAGTGTCAAAGAGCGTCTAGTTCAGCTGTTGAACGAATATATTGAGATCTTTGCCTGGTCCTATGAAGACATGTCGGGACTAGATACAGATATCGTGCTTCACCGTCTCCCTACAAGAGAAGATTGTCCACCAATCAAACAAAAAGTCCGTCGGATGAGGCCCGACATGTCTGAAAAGATCAAAGTTGAAGTGATGAAACAATTCAATGCTGGTTTTCTGGCTGTTACTTCCTATCCATAATGGGTTGCTAACATTGTGCCCGTGCCTAAGAAGGACGGCAAAGTCAGAATGTGTGTGGACTACAGAGACCTAAACAGGGCTAGCCCTAAAGATGATTTTCCACTGCCACACATCGACATCTTGGTTGACAATACAGCTCAACACAAGGTATTTTCCTTCATGGATGGATTCTCAGGATACAACCAGATCAAAATGGCCCCCGAAGACATGGAGAAGACTATTTTTGTTACGCAGTGGGGTACCTTCTGCTATAAAGTGATGCCATTCGGACTGAAGAATGTCGGGGCAACCTATCAGCGAGCCATGGTAGCTTTGTTTCATGACATGATACATCATGAGGTTGAAGTCTATGTAGACGACATGATAGCCCATTCACAAACAGAAGAAGAACACCTTGACCATCTGCAGAAGCTGTTTGTCAGGTTAAAGGAATATAAGCTCAGACTGAACCCTAGCAAGTGCACTTTTGGAGTCAGGTCTGGTAAACTTTTGGGATTTATCGTCAGCAACAAAGGCATTGAGGTTGATCCTGCTAAAGTCAAATCTATACAAGAAATTCCTGCCCCCCGCACTAAAATGGAGGTTAGAGGTTTCTTGGGACGCTTAAACTATATTGCAAGGTTCATCTCTCACCTAACATCTACCTGTGAGCCAATCTTCAAGCTGTTGAAGAAAGATCAGGTGGTTGAATGGAACAATGATTGTCAAGTTGATTTTGATAAGATCAAAGAGTATTTGCTGTAACCTCCTATCTTGATGCCACCTGTCGAAGGAAGGTCGTTAATCATGTATCTGACTGTTTTGGATAAGTCAATGGGGTGCGTACTGGGCCAACATGACGAGTCTGGCCGAAAAGAGCATGCCATTTATTACCTTAGCAAAAAGTTTACCGACTGTGAGACTCTCTACTCACTGCTCGAGAAAACTTGATGCGCTTTGGTATGGGCTGCTCGTCGGCTAAGGCAGTATATGTTGACACATACCACTTTGCTGATTTCTAAAATGGATCTCATTAAGTATATCTTCGAGAAGCCTGCTTTATCTGGAAGAATCGCTAGATGGCAAATGATCCTGACAGAGTATGATATTCACTACACAACCCAAAAATCTATAAAGGGGAGTGTACTAGCTGACCATCTAGCCCATCAAGCCGTCGAAGATTACCAATCTATGAAATTCGACTTCCCTGACGAGGACATCATGACATTGGACAACATTGAAGGTAACGGGCCGTATGATGGACCTGAACAAGGATCCCGATGGACCCTGTACTTTGATGGTGCTTCAAATGCGCTTGGCAATGGTATCGGTGCGGTACTTATCTCTCCGGAAGGTTGCCATACACCTTTCACTGCCCGACTTTGTTTCAGCTGCACCAACAACATGGTTGAATATGAAGCTTGTATCTTTGGTCTCAAGGCTGCTATTGACCTGGGAATCAAATCTTTGGTTGTATTTGGGGACTCAGCTTTGGTTATCAGTCAAATCAAAGGAGAGTGGGACACTAAGCATCCTAATCTTATCCCATACAAAGAACATGTCTTGACATTGTTGCCTCATTTCGAGCAGATTACCTTTGAGCACTTCCCGCGAGAAGAAAATCAACTAGCAGATGCTCTGGATACAATGTCTTCCTTTAAACTCAACTGGGATAATGAGGTTCCCTAAATCACCATCGAACGAATAGACGAACCTGCGCACTGTCATGAGATTAATACCGAGGAAGTAGTGGAACAACCTTGGTTTCATGAAATCAAAAGGTATCTCCAGACTCGAGAATACCCTAAAGGAGCTTCCGTCAATGACAAAAAGTTCTTAAGGAGATTTGCTGCCAAGTTATTCCTAAGCAATGGTATCTTATATAAGCGTAGCCATGATTGTGTTCTACTTTGTTGTGTGGACAAGGTTGAAGCAGAGTTGATCATGACCGAAATACATAGTGGCATATTTGGCACCCACTTGAGCGGACATACGATGGCTAAAAAGATTCTAAGGGCAGGCTACTACTGGTCTACCATGGAAGCTGATTGTCATCAACATTCCTATACTTGTCACAAATGCCAAGTCTATGCTGACAAGGTACATATTCCTCATGTTCCTCTCAACGTTCTAACAGCTCCTTGGCCATTCGCGATGTGGGGAATCGACATGATTGGAGAGATCAAGCCTACAGCATCCAATGGACATCGCTTCATCTTGGTGGCTATTGATTACTTTACCAAGTGGGTCGAGGCAGCTTCCTTCGCCTCCGTTACAAAGAATGTGGTTGCCCGCTTCATCAAGCAGAACCTCATATGCCGGTATGGTATCCCTGACAGGATCATCACGGACAACGGTACAAACCTGAATAACACTGTGATCACCGCTCTTTGCGAGCATTTCAAGATTCAACATCACAATTCATCTCCCTACCGACCAAAGATGAACGGTATCGTACCACTGCGCGTACTTCAACTGGGGAAACCCCCTTTTCTTTGGTATATGGCATGGAGTCTGTTTTACCTATGGAAGTTCAGATTCCTTCTTTAAGGATTATGAAGGATGTTGGTTTAAGTGAAGACGATTGGATTTAGACCCGGCTTGATCAAATTAATTTGATCAACGAGAAGCGACTTACTGTTGTTTGTCACGATCAGACGTATCAAAAACGGATGATCAAGGCTTTCAACAAGAAAGTTAGGCGTCAGGTATATCGAGTCAGAGATCTTGTAATCAAGCGGATCATCTTGCCACAAAGTGATCCCAAGGGCAAGTGGACTCTTACTTACGAAGGACCATTTGTGATCAAGAACATCTTTTCTGGTGGGGCAATGATTCTGACCACCATGGACGGTGATGACGTGCCGCACCCTGCGAACGCAGACATAGTCAAAAGATATTACGCATAAATGACCCGACAAGTTGAAAACCCGAAAGGGCGACTTGGGCAAAAATGGGCATCCCGGTGAATCGAAAACCCGAAAGGGAGGTTCAGGCAAAAATTAGGGATAAATAAAAAAATCTGTACACCCGGCAAGTTGAAAACCCGAAAGGGCGACTTGGGCAAAAAAGGGTTTCCCGGTGGATTGAAAACCCAAAAGGGCGGTCCAGGCAAAAGTTAGGGAATTAAAGCGTATGACTATGTCTCATCGGATCACTTTAAGGACAATCTCTTCACGACCAAACCCCAAACTCATGATCAATCCAATCACCTTCGGACGAAGCAACGAATGGACAAGATACTCAGAGTTGTGAAGGCTATAGCAGAATGGGAACCCCATGGAATTGTTACACATAGCCATCTTTCTTTGTATAAAAATTTTCTCAATTTTTACGACAGCATTCTCTTACTAGGATGTTTGTCTCCTTTGTACAAAATAATTACAAAAGTTAATACAAAAATACTTCAAAGTGCAGAAATTTGCTTGCATTTCCTTTCTTTTTACACTTATGTTTTATTTGAAAACGTCCAATTGTTTGTTAAATAGGCATATGCATTTGAATATAATCACTGCTTACAAATAAAACAAAATAAGAAAGGATAATTACTGATAGGTCAAAAGTATAGGAAGCCGTCTTTAGGCTATTCCAAAAGAAATCCCCTACAGTATGTCATTCAGATCCTCAGCAGAGCTAAAACCTTGAAGTACATATCCCCAGCAGAGTTAACCTTCAAAATTCCCATCAGAGTTAAGTCTCTAAACTCCCGATCCCCAGTGGAGCCCAAAAACTTTGAACTACATACCCTCAGCAAAGATGAAACCTTCCTCCCCAGCGGAGTCAAATTTCCAACTATTAATCCCCAGCGGGAACCATTCAGTTTTCCCCAATTTCCCCAGCAGGTTATCTTAAAAGTCTGAGAATCAACCAGATAACAGTTAACTTTTTGTCTTATCCCCAACTAAGATAATTTCCCAGTAGATTGGCATACAACCCAAGCTCCTGATTTCCCCGGCATAATAAACACTCTCCCCAGAGTTATTTCTTGGCAGAACGAAGATTATAGTTCTTGTTTCTCCATTTGAAGCCTCCCAGGTTTTAATTCCCCAGTAGAGGTCGTCGGATTTTTCCTTATTTCCCCAGGAAAGTCATGAAGGATTCTCACATCCCCACAGAAGTTGTCAAAGTTTTGATAATCCCCGCAGGTTACCCAGGATTTTCTATCCCCAACAATAATTAGCAAAGTTTCTCTCATCTTCAACAATAAAAGATTTTGGAATCCCCAGCATCGGTCAAGGATTTACTTTCCCCGGCAGCAGTCAAAGATTTCATTATCTCCAGCTATCAAGGATTTATTTTCCTCAGCAAGACAGCTAATCAGCTTACCTGCACATCCATTACATTCATATATCATAAACATTGATGAAACACATTTTATTGCATCATATATCATGCAACATAACTTTGTGCTTTAGCTAACATTCTACCCTTTTCAGGATAAGATTAAAAATATATCGTTAACAACTTCTCAGAGATTTCAGATGCAGCATGGATACACCCCAGACACGGCGGTCATTCTATTACTCATTCAAAATTTCAAGTCAAAATACAGTATGGATACACCCCAGACACGGTGGTCATTCAATTACTCATTCAGACTTCAGCGATCAGATACAGACTAGATACGCTCCAGACACGAAAGCCATTCTACTTCTCATTCAGATTCAACTATCAACTTCAAGATATACTCCAGACACGGAAGTCATTCTGTCACTTGTCCGGATCCCAGTCACAGTACGGATACACTCCAAACACGGAAGTCATTCTGCTACTCATACAGATCTCAATTTCAGATACTGTCCAGATACGCTCCAGACACGGTTGCCATTCTGTCACTTATTCGGAACTTGTCCCCGGCACATAGATGCTTCATACACAGATGTTTCTGTGTCACCCATTCAGGATACAGATACACTCCAGACATGGCAGTCATTCTGATATTCGTTCAAGGATCAAATACGGTTACAGCTCGGATACGCTCCAGACACGGGCGCCATTCCTTTGCTCATACGAATCCAATCTCCAGATACAACTCAGATACATTCCAGATACGGATACCATTCTGGTGTTCATTCTCTTGATTTTCAGCAAACAGTCTTGGATGGCATCTTTAATCCCATCTCCAGCAAGATTCTACCATCTCCAAATGGCATCTTTAAGACCATTCCCTCATTTACATTTTGACGAGTGCAAATTTACAGGCACTCTAGTGTCCAATCCTCTTTTACCTTCGAGTCACGAAAGGCAAACTTGCCAATCTAACTCTTCAGGTTCAAGAAGATTGAACAGGGGCAACTGTTGTACCCACAAAATTTCCCTCTCATTTTATCAACATTCCCCCTCACAAGGCTCTTGGAACTCAAGATCAAGCTAGGGTTTGCTCTGCTCAAGACACCCCCTTGCATTGATGACCTAAATTAGGGTTTGAGTTTGAACACGGATTTTTGGACCTTCAATGCTCAAATTGACTTTCATAATTCATATTGGACTCATAAGTTTTCCCATACCAAGTTTCAAGCCTTGAATCAAATTTTTGCCCAGTCAATTGGACAGTTGACCTAGAAATCAGTTGTATTGGGGGAAAAGTCAATTGTGGCCAATTTATAGTCAAACCTCATGAATTTTGACCCATATTAACATTATGAACTCATATGAACCATTTGATCAAGTTTGGACCACAACTCCACAAGAAATTTGATCAGATCACCAAAAGGGCAAAATGGTCATTTTTAGGGTTTTGACTGTACAAAGGCAATTTCTGACTTTTTGACCTAGCCAATGGCAAATAAAGCACAACCATGTACTCAAGGACATCATCTTAACCTATTCAACAAGTTCAAAAGACCTCAATTGCATTGGATTGACAGATGAATTTTTCAGTCAACTGATCAAAATTTGACTGTACACTGAAAAGTCAAACTTTGACTTTTTGGTCAAAATCAAGTGCCAAGGGTCATTTTTCATCAAGATGTGTCAAATTATGAAACTTGTTCATCAAGAAACCCAAAATTGCAAATTAGGGTTTGAAATTGAAAATTTTCATAACTAAGAATTTTTCAAAGTTATGAAATTTTCTTAGATTTTCCTAACTTTGCCCCACATTTTCATCATGATGCAAATGGATTCAAACAAAACCTCCAAAATGAAAGTTGTAGTCCTCCACAAATTCTACAACTTTGACTCACAAAGTTTTCTCAAAAGAAACTTGGATCTCAAGTTATGATTTTTGGAACAAGGGTCCCTAAAACTTTTAACTTAGTGAAATTTTGCCCTAGTTTAGGCAGGATTTTGGCCTATCTTCTTGGCCATTTTTCACATAGTTCCACTTGTAGTATCAAGTTTCATTTCAAAGATGGATTATAAAGCATGTTGCAAGCTTTCCGAATTGTCAAAGAACTCCTCAAACACATTTGTGGTTAGGGAGAATCGAATGCTTGAAGTTGGCAAAAACTCACTTTGTATCCATGGCAAATTCATGTTCACTCAAGTTGCATTTTCAAACCAGCATGCCTTACACTAGTTTTCAGGCTTCTAAACCACTTCACACTCCATAATTTAATGTAAATCCATTGAGCTAATATATTGTCTTGGTCATTAGGGTATTGTACACAAGTTTAATCCCTAAATGGTAAAAGGCACATTTCCATTTTTGCAAAAGGTTGCTTTATGTCAAACAACTAATCCTTGAGCATAGAGCCAAATCTCTTGCAGCTAAACAAATCCACTAATTAGAGGGGCCAAGAGGATTGTATACAGGGTGATAAGATGGCCTGTACAGGACTGTAACCTCACTTCCACTTTCTTGCTTCAAAAACAAGAAACTTGTCCAAATCCTTAGACTTGAAAAACCAGCCAATGTTAACTTACACAAACACTTCAAACATCTTTCTCACAACCCTTTGAGCTAGAAACACGAGTGCTTGAGCCCCAAAACACCCCATAGCCAGAAATCACACTTCTTTGGCAAAACAGGGCAGGTGTTGCAACTTGAGTTCCCCAGCTCATTTGGCTCGTGCATTTTGCCCCGTTTTGCTTCAAACACTTTCCATTCAACTCACTCAAGTTATCTCAAACCTCCATTACCAACTGTAACTCCATTTACAGTGTTCACCATTTTCATTTCAAGCTTGTGCATGTTGAGTTCTATAGGCTGATTCAAGGACATTCAAGGCAAGCTAGCTATTGGAAAAGGTCAATTGGAGTTCAAGCAAGCTACCAGACATCTCAAAACTTGTTGAGAAGCACAACATTGCCCTACACGAATCCCACTGAAACAGGTTTTTCTTCACTTTCCATCTCTCTATTTAGGAACGTTTAGCCTTAAGTTTATGAATAAAACATGTAGTGTTCATTGCCAGGAAGCCATACATATGCTCAGTTTTCATTTATATTAAGTGTGCTAGGAGAATTTCATCCATGAACATGCTGAAAAAAACTAGGTCAGATTTTAGGGCCAGAGAAATTCTCTATGGTCTTTGAGAGTTAGGATTAGTTGTTTATATGGTTAGAATCGTATTGAAATTCTCTACAAGTTTGATGTTGTGTGTTTTTGCAAAAGATCACGTATACAGGATCTAGCATTTGAACCAGGGCACGCGCGCGTTTTTCAGTCTGAAGGTTGAAGATGAAGCTGGCTTGGCCTGGGCTTGGCCTGGCTTGCTTCTAACACCTCCCATTTTCATTTTTGCACCCCTTGGCCCATTTTCTTGTATTTTTACATTTTTGCATTTTTGTTTTCTTTTCTGATTTTGTTTATTTTTTTCCAAGTATAAAAAATATTTTCATATTTTTTTATATTTATTTGGCATTTTATTTTAATTTTTCTAATATAGAAAACATTTTAAAATATTTTTATACTATTTATTCAAACTTAGAAATAATATGTAAATCATACTTTTATTTTTATTTCTTATTTTTATTCATACTAAAAATATTTTCCTAAATATATTTTATTTTTGTACATATTTTACTTTATATTATACATATTTAATATATATATAAAAGTATATACTTTTTATTTTATTAAATACTCTAGAATAAAAAAGTATAAAATATTACATTTTTATTATTACTTATACTAAAAAAAATACTTTTTCTAAGTATATTTCATTTTGTACATATTAATATATTTTAGTGTATATAAATAATATAATATGTTTATTTTCTTAAAGAAATTAGGGTTTTACCCTTAGACAACTAAAATAAACCTTTTATTTATTTCTTTATTTTTTTGCATTAAATACTTTTTACATACATAAACAAAAACTTTTCTTTGCATAATTCATATTATTTGGTATATTTATTTATTTTTTCTTATTTAAATATTGCCCATTTAAATATTTACGCATTGTGATTCAATTTGGATGTAATAGTAAATTAGGATTTATATTTCTTGTCAAATACCCCCCATTCAAAATTGTACCCCCATCCCCATAATCATGTTGTAATAGCTTAGAATTTTAAATTCTCGCACTTTATGCTTTCAATTATGCCATGATTAGAGAATTAGGGTTTGTATGCAAAAATCCAAATCAACAAGTAGCTTGACCTAATCAAAGACAAAAATGCATGAAAATCAAACACAATACACACTTGCACCCCTAGGGTTACAATCCACTTGTTGCCTTCAAAAATGGGTCATGATATGTATGTTGGGTACTTTGGCAAAACAAAAGCAAAACTAAAGATCATAGTCCCTTGATGACGCTATCTTGGTTGCCTAAACAAAAATGATCAAGTCCCTCAAGAAAATTGCCAAAGATATTTGACACAATTGCTATCATGGTCTATACGATGACCCGCGCCTGTCCTGTTTAACATCCTAACACAAGGTTATTCACCAAATGTAATGGTGAAACAACCCTGTCAAAAGGGTTAAAAACATTAGGAAAGATCTTTGAGTAAAATAGGGTAGATAGCTCTTAGTTACTTGATCAAAAACTTGCAAAAAACATCCTTGCTATTTTCAAACACACTTCACAACATAATTCGAAAACATTTTCCAAATCAAACTTTCAAACATTGAAATCTTTTCAAAAGACAAAAACATCTTTGTATACATTCAAACAAGAATCATTACAAAGGTTGCCACAACAAAGGCCTTTTTTCAAAACATCTTACAAAACCACACACAAAGCACCATTTCAAACAATTGGAAAAGCAAAGCAAGTGATCTAAACAAGTAACTAAGAGCCCATGGATAACCATAGATGAAAAGGGTGCTTGCACCTTCCCTTTTCGTAATTTACTCCCCGAACCCAAGAAAACATCTCAAAGGTCTTTCCTGTGCTTTTTGACCTTTCCTTAGGGTAAAATAAAAAGTCGGTGGCGACTCTTGCTAAACCGAAACAATTGCGAACATAAACGCAAAACCTCAAGTCAGTTCTTCCACCGTATCACAGGCATGATACCCCCAATTACCATCACTCCCCACATCCATGATTTGTTCAATGTGTTTGTGCATAAAAAGCGGCATCTCGTTAATGTAGATAATCAGTGGTGGTTGTGGTTGTTTTATAATAGGCGGTGTACGAGGTGGTTTTGAAACACGAGCTCCCTTGTTAGCACTTGTTTTGGATTTTGGGGTTGAATAATCCAAGAATATTGAATCAACAACTTCATGGTAATAAGGATTCTGCTTTGTTGAACCATCACCTTGAGAACTTTTCGCTTTTTTGGCGCACCTTTTGTTTTTAGTGGTTGCGATAGAGGTTTCAAATCAGTGGTTTCTAGAAAGGCGATTTTTCTCAAAAGTTATTTGATGTGCAACTTCATAGAGTCATTAGCTTTAGATAATCTATTCATTATCACTTCCAACTCGGTTGTGATGATTATGTTGGATGTACTTTCCTTTGTCGGCCCGTAGTCATCAAAACGGAGTCTTTTCCAATGAGTGCAAACCTCATTCATACGTATGGCAGAATTGAGTTTAATTTTTTTAGAAGTAACACAAGCACATAGAAGCCCGTAAGTCGTCCTAATTGTACACCTACATTTCAAACTATCTGGCTCCGTCGTTTCCGCTTGTTTCGCTTCATAAAAAATGAAATTCAATCCCGCACGAGATATATTATGAACTAATTGTGCATATAGAGGGTTGCCTTTGAAACAGTGTTCTAATACAGTTTTGTTCCTACTAAAAGTTGTTTGAATTTCACTATATTGATTTTGGAACATTTGGTTTACTGTGTCCCATTCTCTACAAAGGTCACCCTTGCTATCACCCAACCACTTCTTTAATGCCGCATGTGCAGATTCCACTCTATTAGTTGTTGTGTTACCCAAATGTCTAACTCGGTCTGTCCAAGCACATACAACTTTCTCTTTCACCTGATCAAGGATAGTAGACTCAGTGTATTTCAAGAAATCGGGATACTCGACACACAAGTTTCTGAAGTGTACCACATTTTCTGGATACAACTCTTTGGTAGTAGAATTAAGAATATCAGTCAATGCACCCATTATCTTCCGAATTTTTGCAACATATTTTCCACTTCGCTCACATGTCATCACAATAAATGGTTGTCTTTTACTAGTCTCATTGTCGGACCTTTCAATCATAATGTCGAACCCAAGTTTGCTAGCTTCCATTCGAATCTATTCAACCATATGTTGACGAGTAGTGAAACTTTTATCGATTTGAAATTGTTGTGCATAATTGATCGCAATATCCTTCGTTTTATCAATGTCTTTCACCTCAATCGGCTTATCATCTTCATTCACCTTGTCTGAAACCTTTACAAGAGCTTTGACAATATTATTGGGGTGCACCATACCTAACATGTTAAAAAACATGAATTATGTTAAAATAGAATTTTGGTTTTGAAACAGACACTTTTTCGGATATGCACTTCCGAATTATGGTAGGTTAAATTCGGAAGTGCATATCCGAAGCGACTCTGTTTTCATCTTCAACAAATCATCCTCCATGCAGAAAATGTGTACTGAAATAACATAAATTTATCTCAAATTGCAGCTTTCGATACTCTATTTGTTATACTCAAACACTTGAAATTTGATTTAGAGACGAAAAATCTATTGAAAATGATTGAAGATTTATAACGGTTTTGTTTATGGAGGAATGAAAAATGAATAAAATAGTTGAAATAGATGATCATACAACATTTTAATATGGAAATGGTAGTTTCGGAGATGCAGATTCGAAATAACCTATTAACATGTTTTACATGGACAACTCCGAAACTACCTCTAAAGATTCAAATATATTTATGTTATAAAATGTGGAAAAAATATGTCTTCATAATTACACTTCATACATTTGGAAGTGCGTCTCTAAAGAGTATATAATAAGAAATTCACAAAACCAAAAAAAAAAAAAAAAATAGTTCTGAGCTCCATAAAGTTGAATTGAAGCCAAACCCTACATATATAGAGGGAAACTTCATTGACTCAGAATGAATAAATTGGTAAAGCAATGAAACCCTTTGTGACACGCTTATCACTCATCATTTTCATTCCTCTCATTCTCTCACTCTTGTTTCTCATTCTTTTTCAAAAGGAGACTTCTATGGCAGCCTATGAAGTATTTGGAGTGAAGATAGAGAAGAATCCATCACAATCCAAACTCAATCAACTTGGTGTTTCATCTTGGCCTAAGTAATTTCCTTTCTCTTCTCACTTTTTTTCCTTTCAATTATTATCATTTTTTCATTGCTCTCAGTTGTGTGTTTCTTGTAAAGTTTTAAGCTTTTTTGTGTTTTACAACTAGGTCTGTTGTGGAGGTGATAATATCATTTTTTTTCCTTCTCTGGGTGTTTGAGTGGTACTGTTTAGTTCTGTGTTATGTTGATTTCTTTTATACCCTTCTTTCTAGGTTCTTTGGAAGGGTTGTTTTCATCAATTTGTCGCAATCGGTATGTTTTCGATTGTTGGATAAGATAGGTTAAATATTTTCTTATTCTAGTGCAAATTAAAAAATTAATATTTAAATTTAAACCTTTTGATCTTAATCCAACTCATGCAAATATAGGTTTATATATATTACCTTCCTAGTTTTGCTTTCTTTTTTGTGGTTTGGTTCTATGACATCTTTTCACATTTTATTCTATCTTGAGTTACTTGTAACATAAGAATCTGAAAATTCAACAGGTGGGAAGGTGGTCCATTAAAAATTCCATGGTCCTTTGAAGAAGAAGAAACAATGTATCTGCTTGAAGGAAAAGTGAAGGTCACAGTTGAAGAATCAGTTGGATCCTTTGAAATTGGAGGTGGTGATTTAGTTGTTTTTCCTAAAGGAATGAACATTACATGGGATGTGACTGAACCTGTCAAGAAGCACTATAGCTTGAAAAAAGAATGAGCCTTATAATCCTTGTGGTCTAATTAGTAATTGTGCTATGTATGAATTTGATTAAGTGATTATCAAACACTAAGCAGTTAAGCCTTCACTTCCATTAGATTATAACTTTGATTGGAAGTAGTAATTTGTAATCGGTATGTTTTATGGTGATTATGGATATCATGCTATTATATTTAAATTGAATTATCAGTTGAAGTTGCTCTATGTCAATATAATTTAGAGCCTGTTTGGATTAAAGCTTATTTGGAGTTTATACCATAAGTGCTTATCAAAATAACCACTTATGAATAAACTTGCATGAGTTATTTATTATAGCAAAAGATAAAATGAATTTAAATTGTTTTTATACATGCTATAAGTTAGTGTCTTTGGAGAGTGGCCTCATGTTAGTGTCATGACCGACAACGGTCTTCATGTTAGTATTGATGTTGATTAATTTTGGGGATTTCTTAACATACCTAGGTCATTGATAAACAAGACCTTATAAAAGAGAAGGGAATTAACCGGAGATACTCTTACGGGAGAGACATGTAGGTGTATTTCCAGAAGCACCCCAACTGCAAATCATAATTTAGCTTAAGAAATCTCAAATGTCACGCAGAAATATTCCAAACATGCACTTACGGAAGGAATATGTAGGTGTATTTTCGAAATATGTTGACACAAATACGCGCGCTCGTCTCTTCCCCTTCTTCATTTCAGAAACACACTATGAAGCTCAAACTCAAAACTCTCTCAAAATCCTTTGTGCGAAAATCTCATCCGAAATCAACAAACAACAATCAAACATCTTCTAACATCATTATTTAAGCTTCATCAACCAACAAAAATCAGAAATTGTAAGTATTTTTTGAACTTTTTAAGTTAATGTAAATGCATATAGAAATTGAGTTTTAGGTTAGGTAATTGAAATAATTTTAGTGATTGCAAGCTTAAAGTAGGATTAAACGTTTTAGTAATGTTGTTTTTACAATCAATGACTGTTTTTTTTTTTAGGTTTTAGTAGCCGAGCTTCGCAATTGACGAAGCAGAAAGTTGCAGGTGGTATCAAAGTTACATTTTCGATTTTTTTCAATGTTTATATACAAAATCGGAAATGCATCTCCGATATTAATCTGGTTGCATTTTTCCCATTTTTTGAACATGAGTCTTTTGGTAACGTTTGTTTCGTATTTCTACGGGAGTTATGGTTGAAAGACCATCTAGGTTGAAACACGACAAGCTTGCACAACATGTTTCAGTTCGGAGGGAAAGAAGTCAAGCATCCCAGACCCCTTCTACTTCTGGACAGATTGTGACAACGGCTACAGGTTTTGGTGTTCACGTTTCTCCGTCTTCTTCTTCGTCCTCCCGTGACAGACGAGGTTCTTGTGCTCATCCCTCCCTGCCTCCATCTTCTCGTAAATGCACTGCTTCTCTTATAGTATTTGAGGCAGGAGAGACATCACACTCTAAACCGACACCTGAGGCCACACAGTCGGTGCCTGATACATCCCAGCCTCCTAAGCGCACCTGAGGCATCACAAGTGTCTCAGCCCCAGGCGATGAGGCCACACCTGCAGAACCTTCGAATTTTAGAGGGTCTTCCAATTTATCACTTTTTCCTCTACTCGGACCATGTTGTCGGACATATCTGAGACAGAGAGGTAAATATTAGCTCAAACTATTAATTTTGTAGTGTTTCTTTTATTATGAAATTTTGTTTGATTAAATCATTTTTATCAAACCATATATGCAGGAACATGATCCGCTAAAGATCATTAATCATACGCGGAAGATCACTCGCCTAACAGCTCCCAGTGAACGATGGTTTCAAGATGTCTTCACATTTATATACTTTTGATTTATTTTGGTTTTCGACTTGGATAATATTTTATTTATCAACTTTAGATTATATTTGAATAATGTTTTGGTTATCGACTTTAAATACATTTTAGTGTTGACTATATATATATGGAAGAGGAATGAGTGTTATGTATAACCATTAACTTCAGATAAAAAAATGATCACATTCAATATTCCTCATAAACAATTGAAAATCTGTATAATGTGCTAATTAGCAATGCTACACTACACCTTTCTTTATTTTCTTATTTCTTTCCTATTCAGTAACAACTAACACCAGTAGCTATACTGTTGTACAAGGGATAATTACATCAATCTTTCTTTTTATATCATTTTTACAATTAACAATAACAATGATAAATCATACACTAACTAACTATAATGTTACAAGCTCATCGCTCTCGATGAAATATCTGAATCTCTCTCTTGAAACTCCGATTCTTCCTCATTCGCCTGTAAAAGATTATGAAAGATTAGACACACTTCACTCGCGGATGAATTTCACATTGATCTATTATGAAAGATTGTACCTCTGAATCCTTTGTCTTAGCTAGGTACTTCTCCAAAGCACCATCTCCGCGGAGAATTTTCCCGCCACATCCCGGAGCCGTTAGTGATCCTACTGATTCTTCATCAACAACTACAGCGTCAACACGCTCGCTTCCTGTCTTAATATCCGGAATCTGGTGCCAACATAAGCATTGTTGTGTATATCAATATAAAACCGCAGAGGTTGACAAAAATTTGTATTAAATGCAGTTAGACATAGATCAATACGACAATACCTCAAACATGGCATCGGTTAAAATGTTTTCTATTAAGGCTCTTAAACCCCTTGCACCGGTATTTTTTGACATTGCTTTCTTTGCTATTAGCTTCAGAGCTTTTTCTGTGAAGTGTAGCTTTACCTGAAGTACACGAGTAGAGTTCCAATCCTTCAGAGTAATTGAAAACGCGTGCGATTACACAAAAAAAACGGAGCTGCTTACATTATTCATGCTAACTAATTTCTTGTACTGTTTACCAAGAGCGTGTTTTGGTTCTACGAGGATCTGCAAGCCCAACAATATTTTCGTTGTCATATATTTATTCCAAATCAAAATCTAAAATAAACAATATCTATAAAATGCCTGCATTAGGAAGAGATATGATAAAATCAAAGGCGATATAAACAATGAAGGAATACCTGCATAAGTTGCTCTTCGGTTAAGGCTGACAAGCTAACTAAGATGGGGAATCGTCCTATAAACTCTGGTATGAGTCCATATGCAATTAGATCAGAACTCTCCACCTGAAAATTTTTAACGCAGCAGCATTTATACTCATTTGGAATTCAGAAGTTCTCAGCGATAGCAAATCACTACATAGACATAAATATGACACTGACACGTTGACACTGGTAATATATAAAAATAGAATAATCAATATAATTGTATATGCTAGTGTCGTGTCAGACACCAGACGTGCCTTAAATTTGAAGTGTCTCTACTACATCGATGTTCTTTTCCATATGATTAAAACAAAAAGAGTGAATAAAATCTCAGCTAATAAGAGACAATTTCTCACCGTTGCAAGTAAAGATGATGCTACTGAAGAATCTATTATTCTGCCGGTTCTCATGTTGGCACGAACCGGTGCTCCAAAACCAATTGAAGAATCTTGCCGTCTGGGTCATTTGATATATAATTCAAGTTAACAAATATTTCACATAAACCATTACGCATGTAAAACAAACATCTTTAATCTATGAACAAATTATTTTTCAGGAGCACGGCTTAAAAGATTACCTCTCTGAGATCGTTTTTTCGAGATCAATAAATGCTCCACCACATATAAAAAGAATATTCTTTGTGTCCATCTGCATGTTTTATAGAAATTGAATGGAACATTATTCAACAAATTAACTATGTAAGCATTTTTATTGTTGTGACCTATGAAACACATACACCGGAAACACAACACCGACACTGGTACTGACACTTTTTTTCAGATGTGTCAGTGCTACGTGAAAATTGTCTAAAACAAAACGATGAGATGATATTTGTTCCAAAACAACATACCTGAATGTTATCGCCTCGTGGATGTTTCCGGGCTCCTTTCTCCGGAACATTTACCATCTAGACAATAAGAAACCATTTCATGTTTAGGATTTTGTAAGAATGACATTTACTATCAATGAATTTGTATAACATATTTCAATGTTTGTTTAATATTAAAAAGATATTATAAACCAATTAGCAACGACAACGATCTGGAATCGCTCTACTTACAGTTCCTTCTAGCATTTTTAATAATGCCTGCTGAACACCCTCGCCGGAAACATCTCGGCTGATATTTAAGCTCTCGGCCTGTAAAATGTATCACAACATTTAATATCTATAGTGGACGAGAAATTATAAACTGATCCGATTAAATTAAACAAAAAAAAACCTTCTTTGTTATCTTGTCAACTTCATCAATGTAAATTATTCCTTGTTGAGCTGCTGCAACATTGTAATCTGCTGCCTGTATGGCAAAAATTCACAAACAATGAAATGAGAGAAAAAACTTCACAAAGAAAATCCATCAATAAACAAATATACGAGAAAACTTTTATGACAAATATACTGCATTGTTGTCAAATAACGATCAAACCGCTATTGTTCTCCGATATGTTATTTAGTAGAAAGTGTTGTCAAATAGCAACTATTGTGGCACTCTCTGTTATTAAACTCGGCCGGTCAAATAGCAACTATTGTGGGGCTCTATGTTATTAAACATGGCCGCTCCGACCGTTATCTCGACAGGGAACAGCAAAATTAAGAAAACTGTGTCAGTCCGTGCCATTCCGTCCCAGATGGGTGACTCAGCTAGAACGATCGTAACAATGAGATTGGATTCGGAACGACGCCGCTCGGCAAGCCATATATGATATTACCCTTTAAATTTTAAGGATAGCAAGATTATTTTATTGAATTTTATTGGCATTTGCAAGTATGCTTTGCTCAAGTCTTTTATTTCTAAATATGAATACTTCATGAATTTTGATTCATTTATTTTAGTTTTTAACAATTATATGATCATTAGTATTAATTGTATCAGTATCCGCTCCCCAAAATATTGGTCACCAAAATATCGGTCACTAAAATATCGGTCGTTCCACTCCCCGCTCCTATTCCGTTCCATTTTTGGAGATGGCCACGCCGCTATCCGAGATTGATAACATAGGTGGTGCTATAACATTGTATAGTAGCAGAATTAGAACAAAATAATTGAGAGACATTGAAAGACAAAAACGGCATACTTAACAATACACATACCGCAAGTAGTTTATGTAGTATTGATTCAACATCTTCTCCAACATAACCAGCCTGAAAATTAGAACATTTCCTCTTTTTGGTTAATACAACAAAATTTTGTGGCAGGACAAATAAGCCGGCTACAAAACCAAATCAAAACAGTTACTATTATCGAAATCCACAGTTCGATTTTAAAGTAAGAAATTGATTCCAATCAGCACAGCATATCAAATATGGACGGGTAATTATGTTTTAAATTGTTTATGCTGAAGACTTAGTATAATGCACACTTGCCTGTGTTAAAGTTGTTGCATCGGCAATGACAAACGGAACATTCACAAATCGGGCTAGTGTTTTTGCAAGTAATGTCTTCCCTATATAATGAAAGTTAGTTATTATAGAAGGCATGTTGTGATTTCAGATACCGATACGAAAGGTGAGTGCAATGTGAATGTTATACCTGATCCTGTTGGACCCATCAAAAGAACGTTACTCTTTTCTAGCTCGACATTTTCGTCATCATCAAATACGTCTGAAATTCCTGAGTCTGCTGCACCCAACCTAGTATTGAAATCGACCAATTCAATCACATAGATAATGCAAAAGAACAAGTTACAAGTTTACATTCAGTAAATTTTCCAAAAAAATATCACATAATAAGAAGCATCAATTGAAATTTGACCAAGGAACAAAAATAAAGAAAGCGAAAGGGAAAGTAAAAGAACTAACCCTTTCGGCAGAGTTGCATGGTATATTCTTTTATAGTGGTTATAAACCGCTACAGAAAGCACCTTGAACAAAACCATAAACCATTAATGAGGTACGATCAAAGGCGATAAGTTAGAAAAATGTATTTGTTGTGTGTTTATTATAAAATTAAACTATGATTATGGATATAGACAAAACAAATACTACTCCGGTTACTATTATAAGCAAATATTCTCTTTTCAAATTTATTGAGTAATTAATGTATTTGATCTATATCTAGACCGGATACATAAGTTATTCAATGACCCTGAAAATGGAATCTTTGCTTATAATAGTGACCAGAGGGTGTATATACTAGAATGATTTTTAATCGTTTCCTCATTTTGCGTCGTTAATAAACCACAAAAGAAGCATTAACACATAATTGCACATCAACAGCCCAAACAAACAAAAACTAGACCAAACCAAGGCATCAATTTTTTTAAAGAAAAACTAGTGAAAGTGAAAGAAACAAAAAACTAAACCAAGGCACCGACCACTAAAGAAAACCTAGTAGAGGCGGAACTCGTGTAAAAACATACCTAAATAGTCATTTTGATCCTTAAATGTGTGAGACGCTATCACCCGAATGTTTTGAAATTATAAAAGCATATTGCGAAGCAAATTGAATAAAGGAAAACACATTCACTAACTAATCAATAGACACATTTAGGTATGTTTCTGTAATAATTTTGATATATTCAAAGACTAAGCAAATATGGAGGCCCGTAGGTTAATCATGGTTCAACCATGACAAAACAAATATGGGCCCAATATAACCATGATTTGACCGTGACAAATATTTTATAAGGCCCTATTTAATTATGGCTTAACAATGAGAAACTTTGGGTCATGAGCGGTAGCCCGCCTTACACGCCCTCAAAGACGCCCTAAATGCGTCTCACATATTTAAGGATCAAAATGACCGTTCACTAAAAAATCATAGTGAATTGATAGATTCGGGGAGAACGGGATACCTTCTTGGCTCTACCTTGTCCAATAACAAACTTATCAAGACCCTTACAAATCTCCTTTGGTGTAGGCAAGTCCTTCCCCAAATTAGACCCTCCCCATGAGGCCTTCTCTCCATGGCCACCTTCCCGTGGCCCCGAAGCCCGAACAACATTAACCCCCGGTGCAAAAGGAGGACCCGGAGGAGTATGCACAGCCAAACCATTCCCATTCCCACCACCCGCCGGTGGAGGCCATGTCTCCGGCGGCTCCCCATTATTACCATCACCATTTCTACCACCACCATTGTAAGATTTCAAAGTATCCCATAATGAAATTTCAAGCCAATTACTAGCACTACCTTTAAGACCAAATTCATCACCTCCAAAACCATTCTTAATACTATTACTATTACTACCACCATCTTTTCCACCACCGTTTCTTACCCTCCTAGATAATTGAGATTTACTAGCACTAGCACCATTATTATTACTATTAGTTACTCTACCAATCTCCACAAATGTACCTTGTAATGGTGATGTGTTGTAAGGACGAAAATAATATGCTGTTTTACAGTTTGGACATAGATTCACTGCTTGGTAACCACTCTCTCCACCACCACCCGAATTCGAACCACCACCGCCACCATTACCACCACCACAATCAGAATCACTAGTGGATGGAAAATGGCGATTGGAAAAGAACAAGTTCATATCTTTAGAACACCGAGGACAATTAGCCTCAGCCCGAATCTTCCTGATCGGGCTATGAGCATTATCATCTGACCCGCCACGGTCCCACTTGTACCGTTCCTGAACTCCGATTAAATCCTCCCGGCGGCGATGTTTACCAACTCCGGCGACAATGATGTGATTCAAGTGAGTTGAAATTGGATGAACCCGGTTGAACCGGCTTGTTAAACCGAAACCGGTTCGACAGTTACCCGATTCAACAACCATGTGGGTCCCAGGAAATTGCGTCATTTCCTTCATTTTTTTGCATCTCGAGATGAATCGAGACATGGGTAGTGAGAATTTTGGTAGAAAATTTAACAAAATTGTATCTTTTTGGATTAGAATGAGGGAATAGAGAGAATTGAAAAATGAATGATGATAATATTGATAAAGATAGGAAATTTGGATCTATAAGCGTGATTTGAGAAATGGGTTAGCGGTGATTTATGATGGGTTGGGTTTGTGAGGGAGAAAAAGATTGGATTGGATTGGAGAGGATTGAGGAAGAAGATAAAGTTGGAGAGTGTTTATCGGTAAAGAAATGGAGTTAGATTAGAAAGGAGACAAACACAACTACAAAAGGAAAACAAAAACATACATTTGTCATGTTTTATTGTTTCTCTCTCTTGTTTCTCTCTCTAAGATGTGAAAGTGTGTGTTGTTATAATATGGTTTCGTAATTGGTAAGTTTTTCTTGTGTTAAAATTATGTTACAATAAATGTATATAGACCATTGTTTAAGAGATTAATAAATGGTGGAAAAATAAAATTCAAGTAAAAGTGTGTTATTTTTTACACAATTAATGATATGATAAAAAGGAGGAGAAAATTTACTGTTTGCAAATAAATGAGAGAATATTTAATTGTTGTTTTACATTATGAATTAAAATTTTTTTAGAATTTTCAAAAATTTGACTTTTTATAACTTTTTTAAAAAAATATATTGTGATATTTTGACTATATATACGACTTTATAACAAAAATATTGAATGGGAATTAAAATTTTAAAGAAAATGCTATATATATATATATATATATATATATATATATATATATATATATATATATATATATATATATATATATATATATATATATATATATATATATTAGTGTTTTTGGCTCTTTCAATGAATAAAATTGGTCCAATTTGTTTTCACCTTCGACACGATTCAATGATGTTGGTCCAGTATCTCTGGTCGACCACGTCTTTGAATGGCGTTTGTCTGTGCGGACAGTTACCTCTTAGTCTGCTCGACGAAGAGCAGATGTCTAAAAAACCTTCATAAACGCTTATGTGTTACGGATACGACTGTCCGTTTTGATCAAGTCTTGACAATTCTATTTTTGCGGATCCGCACATCTAGGCCCAAAAATAAGAATCAATGGTTATGTGTTGGAGCACTATATAAACCTCACACTTGTGAGGCTCATGTATTTAATATTCACTCATAAAACATTAATCTCTTTCTTATATCTTTTTGCACTCTTCCTCACTAGATCGTCTGAGTGCCTTTCAGGTACACCCCCTCCTCTCCACAGATTTTCAGCCAAGCAGACGTCATCAACTCGGCCCACCTTCAGGTTTTGATCAACCAGTAAGATCAGTGGCGTCGTATGTGGGAAACTATCTTCCATGTCTTCCTCTTCCTCGAAACCGAAGACCAAAGATACATTCACTACTTCAATCATGGTCGACCATGATGATCATCACCTCTTTGAAAAGATTGTGCTCTCCCTCGCTCGCAAGGAGAATATGAGCGAAGAACCTCCTCACCTCGAGGAGGTCCCCGATCTCAAGGATGGCCAAACCGCATCTCCTGACTCAGTCGACGCAGACCGCGAATACCCCTATTTTCTAGAGAAACTCCTAGAGAATTAGAGCTAGAAAAAGCATGTTGAGGAACTGCCAATTATCCTTCAGCCAGTTCAGATTCCAGTCAACATCGATCCGACCATAGCAGTGTTGCTCGCTTCTCTCAACCAAACCAACACTCTCATCCTACAACAGAGCAACATGATGGGAGTATGGGATAAGAAGATGTCAAAGTCTCCCCGAGCCTATCCCCACACAGGCGTGGTCGACCAACCAAAAGGGAGAAGCAAGATGTTTCTTTCCCCGAGAAGTGTGATCGCACTCCTCTCCGAAAAGATCAAGGCTATTTGTCTTCCAATAAGACAAAAAGCGACTGTCGACTTACCCACGACCGTTCACCGTCGCCCAAGCCAAACCAACAACGGAGAAGCATGTCTCCTCGTCGAGACAACAACCCTGAACGAGGAAGGAATCATCATTCCCGCCATCATCTCTTGAGGGAAGCGACGATGATGAGCCTCGCGGCTCATTATCAAGAGAGATCATGGAAACTACGCTCCTCATCAGCCTAGAGAAGCCTCCCCCTTTGGGGACATACGATGGTACGACCGACCCTGACGAGCACATCGAGAATATCAATGCGTTGCTCGACTACAGAGGGTTTGAGGAGCAATCAAATGGATCTTTCGTACTACGCTTAGGAAATGAGCCATGACCTGGTATAAAAGCCTTCCAGACGAATCCATCACATCGTGGAAGAACTTGGGAAGACAAATTTCCAGGCACTTCAGAGCATCTCTCCGTCATCCCAATTCGAAAGCATCTTTGGAGGCGATCATCCAATGAAGAGATGAATCCATCCGAGCATACATTGAGCGCTTACACAAAGAAGCTATGCAAGTTTCTACGACCGACTGCATGATAAAATATCTCCTCGAACGTGGGTTGTGTCCCCGCAGTGACTTCGCCAAGGCGGTTGGCATATAATCCCCGGACACCCTGGATACCCTCCTGCTCAAAGCACAGGCATACATCTAGTACAAAGAAAAGGAGGCATCTAGGGGTGTTCGTGGTTCGGTTTGGATCGGTTATCAGACAAAAAAATCATTAGATCCAAAGATAAATTTACTTGCGGTTCGGTTCGGTTTTGGACGATATATTAAAAAAATCCAATCCGATCTAATTTTATGCGGTTTAATTTAGATCGATTTTTGGATATCCAAATTACACGTTATATTTTTATTAATATTATAAAACTACTAATAAATCATAGATTTGATATAATATATAACATATAGTATATTAAAAGTTAATATTACAAAATGAGAGTGATTGATTATGATTGAAATGATAAAAATAAATAAATTATACCAAGCTAATAACTATAATTAAAAAATTATTATCATCTAATAATAAATTCACGTAACATATCATACTAATAAAAAGTAAATAAGTATAAAAATATATGTGTGCGGTTTGGTTTGGTTTGGATCGATTTTGAAAAATTAATTTGAAATCTGATCCGATCGGTTTTCACAAAATGACATTCAAACACATCCAATAAATTTCGGTTTTTTGCGGTTTTTGGTTTTTTAGATCGGTTTTTTATTTGGATTGGTTTGAATTTGAACACCCCTAGAGGCAGCTAACAACTCGAGGGACTCGTGAAATAGAGAGAATGCAAAAGTCCCAAAGAATGATAAGCCCTCGACATCCCGTCGAGGAGGAGAAAAACGAAATGAAGACAAGTCCCGAGATTATAGAGACTACAAGGAACCGACTGGTCAATTTCACGACTACACCCCTCTCAACGCTTCACGCGAGTGTATCCTTACTGACTGCACCAATGCAGAATTTAAAATTGTCGAAATTGTCGAAATCAACCAAAAATTCTCGAATAACATCTAGTTCTTGTGGAGGAAGAATGCAATGACCTTGAGAGGTTTGTTGAGTGATGTGATTCTCATTAACTTATGTAGAAGAAGTAGTAACAATAGTTGCCTTTGTAGGAGGAACTGATGAAGATGATGGAACAAAGGTAGATGATAGTGAAGAGCTGGAAGTAGTTGGTGGTTTTGATGCTTGATTAAATTCCTTTGTGAACTTAATTGCTTCTTTTTGAGAATTGGTTATCATGAATTTTATTTGAGGAAGACATGAATGAATGTTGACGGAGAGCCCAGAGGGGCGGTTGAAGGAGAATATGGGTTTAAGGTTTCTAATTTGTGAGGTGGTGAGAGTGAGTGTGTGTGATTTATAGTATTTGAGAAGTGAGAGAATATAAAATAAAACTGAGTTTTAATTATACATAATAATTAGGAGCATTAAATGAAAGTAATGATTATGATATCAATCAAATTCTAAGAAATACGCACACTGCTCATTGCATAGCTTATTTAGTGTGTGATGATTAAACATAACCAAGAGTTACACACATTAATCAATACATCTAACTAGTGACACATTTAATATCCTTAGAGTTCTAGAAAACCAAAATATTTCCATCTAAACAAAGACATTTCTGACCGAAACATCTTATGATTACCGAGATTTTGAAAGAATTAGCAGTAATAGGATTTAAAGAGAATAGAAACATTACTCATAGAAGTCTGATAGATTGTTAGTTGATTCTGTAGACAATCTTCAGAGTTCAAACTATTCAGAAGATGAGTTGGCATAAGCAAAATCATTGAAGCTCGGAAGCATTTCTCTAAAAGATTTAAAGTTTGGTCTTGTTCTGACAATAACATCTTGGATTATACGAATTTCAGAGTCAATAATCTTTCTTTTCTGGTTGCTTTTGACACTGTTCATGTTTCCAAATTTAAGTTCTAAATCTTGGAACATATGCCTTTCACCCGTCATGTGTCGCGAGCATCCACTGTCCAGGTACCATGACTGATGTTTCAGTGGCGCCATTAAGTAGATCTGTAATATATATTATTTGATCCTTAGGTATCCACTTTATGGGTCCTCTTTTGTTAGAAGTTCCAGAGGTTATGACCCCTTTGGACTTTCGTGGAACTGAATAATCATGATACTTCAGTTTAAAGATTTTCTTCTGTGTATGTGTTCATGCTACATAAGTATCAGAACCTTCTTGTTCTGGACATTTCAAATTTGTGTCAGCAAGCACAAAATGTTCAGAAAGAGGTTTTGGTTTGATATCCAGAGTTTCATCAATTTTCTTTGATGGTCATGAATACCCCAAGCCTTTGCTTCTATTTCTACTAACACCATAGATAATTGAAACCATATTGCTTCTATTTATGCTTTTAGCAAGGAAGTGTTGAAAATCTTTATCATATCTGATTACTTCGTCAGTAACAAATGTGTTAGAGAGAATCTCTTCTTCTAATATATACACTTTACTTTTCAGAGAAATGTTTGATTTTTGTAAAATAAATAGTTTTTCATTTAAGACGAAAATACTTTGCTCATCTATAATAATGTTCTCTGAAGTAGCCACAAAACTATTTTCTCTCTCAAGATTTTGTGTTTACTTATAAGAGATTAATAACTTTTCATTAATTCGGATAAACCAATTTCAAGTTTAGAACGAGATAAAAAAAGTACCTCTTTGTCGTCATCTGAGTATGACTCATAATTAATTGTCAGTTCGTCTTCTGATGTTGCTTCTCCCTTGCTGGTCCTGACCATGAATTCCATGTTTGTATGTTTTTCATCAGAATCTTCGTCTTCTGATTCTGAATCATCCCATGTTTCCATGAGACCCTTCTTGGCTTTGTAAGCCTTTTTAGGCTTCTTGTTTTTCTTAAGCTCTGTATAATCATTTTTGTAATGTCTAGGCTCGTTGCGTTCAAAATAAGTAACTTCTATTCCAGAAGTATTTCTCTGTCCAGAAGTGAATTCACCTATTCCATATGTCCTTTTTTGACCTCTGAACTTGTTTTATTTGTGGAGTAACCTTTGTTCAGAACCTTAAGTTCTGCCACAAGAGTCTGAAATCTTGAAAACATTGTTTCCACAAATTCGTCATCTTCCATCTTGAAGGCTTCATACTTTTGGACTAAAGTCAGAGCCTTTGTTTCTTTTACTTGTGTGTTTCCTTCATGTGTCATCTGAAAAGAATCAAAAATAAACTTTGTAGTCCTCTATCTATGATTTTCTCATATTCGTTATATGAGATAACACTTAGAAGAATGGTTCTTGCTTTGTAGTAATTTCTGCATACTTTCTTCTGTGCTTCCGTCATTACACTTCTTGCAATATTATGACCTTTATCATCTACTGGGTGAGTATAGTCATCAACTACTAAGTCCTATATATCTAAGTCATATGCTAAAAAGTAATTTTCTATTCTATCCTTCAAATAGTCAAATTTATCCCCATCAAATATTGGAGGCTTTGAACTATAATAATCTCTATCATTATCCATATTATCAAAAATGGAAGTAGATGTAGCCATTGGTTTTTCACACACACTAGATCGGTACTAGACACTGTTAAGTGTTGATAAAACTTCAAACTTTTTATCTTCTGAGAACCAGAGCTCTGATACCAATTGAAGGTGTGAAAAATACAAGAAAGGGGGGGGGGGGTTGAATTGGGTTTTTAAAACAAAACTATTCTTTTAAAAATATTTCCCTTTAAGTTAAAATACTTTTTTCTTCACTCTTGATAATAACAATAAGTAAGATCGAGAAGTAAATAGCAATGTATGTTTATACTAGTTCATTTGAAAATTATCAAACTAGTATAGTCCACCCGTCAAGGTGATTTCGCCTCACTCAATCGAGGACTTAATTCACTATTAACCAAACTAATTAAAATTTTCACAAACTACCCGCAAGTGACTAACAACCTCTAAGACTCGCAAGCCCTATACTTTTTAAAGATTCAGACCTACCCGGTTCCTTAAGGAATATCAACTAATAATCAACCTAATTATTACAATGCACAAGTTACCCACAAGTGACTAACAACTTCTAAAACTCACAAGTTCTAGACTTCTTAAGGCTACAGACCTACTCGATCCCTTAAGGAATATCAAACAACTGTTTAAATACAAGTTTTGTTTACAAGAGTATTGCTTCTAAAAAAGATGAGTATGTAAACTAATTTATGAATAATGACTTAAGAATGTGAAAGCTATGAACAACGTTTAAGCGTGAATATTCAGTGAATTGACAACTTTCTTTCTTAGTCTTCAAGCATTTATATATCCATTAAAATAATGTATCTGTTGAGGGATACTCTTGGAATTTCCAGAACCATTAGCAGCTTGAACAGTAACGCAGGGGACGAGATCGTGCGACGCTTCTGTCCTTTCATGGTAGTGGAATGAATCGTTGATTGTACCATGTACTATTTGTACCATGTTAACACTATCTTCTTTTCTTATGTACTTCAGAGGCTTCTGCGAGCATGAGTTTGGAAGCAAACACATAACATCAGGTTATCAAAACTTCAAGTCTTCAGAGTCTTCAGAACTGCGTCTTTAGAGTCTTCAACACTTGGTTATGAAAACCTTTCCTCAAAACATTGGGTCTTTAGAGCTTCAAATCTTTAGAATCTTTAGAACTTCCGTCTTTAAAGTCTTCAGCACTTGATCTTCATAACCATTATCTTTAGAACTTCGTTAATAAAAACACAAGCTTTCGATATTTGGACTTCAGTAGAAACTTTGTCTTCAGATCTTCCAACTTTGTTTCTTTGTAACATGTTGTCTTTAAAAGCTTGAGTCTGCAACATCTGGACGTAAGTAGAGACTTATGTCTTCAGATCTTCTGACTGGTTTCTTTTAGATAAACATCAAAGTTTACACTTCAGAGCCTTCTAGAGTATTTTTCTACTGTTCAACAGAACTTGTGTAACATAGAAGTGGAATTAGCTCTCTTCTAATGTCTTGACCACGTCATCCATTAGAAACATAACCTGTTTGTTAAGTACTCAACAATAACAAACATTAGTACAACAAAATTGTTCATACAATCATACTCATTTGTTATCATCAAAACTCAGAGATAATATTGCAGAATCAAATCTTGTTCTTACAATTCGATCCAAAATTTTAGCCCATACTAACTCAATAAACCTATTCGCCACCATCTGATTAAAAACTCTAGAGAAATTAACATGTCACCCCAAAATTAAACATGCCACCCCAATTTCTTTATTCCAACTTTACCCCTAATGAGATACAAAGAAATTTTCAGACAAAATTTCTGATAGAAGGGTTGAAATTTCCGATACACCCCTACCAAATTTTCGGTAAGAGTAAATTTCTGGTAGTACATTTGAAATTTCCGGTAAACTGAAAATTTCAAATTTATGTGACAATTTAAACTTTCAAATTTCAAAATTGAACTACCCGAAATTTCAAAATTTCCGGTATCCTGTAAAGTTTCAGGAATTTTGAAATTTTCGATACAAATGGAAAATGTTTACACCGAAAATTTCAAAAATTCCGGTACAAAATACCAAATATTTCGCAAATATATCAGAAATTCCGGTATCACCATTTAGGAGATTGGTCACAAAAATTTTGAATTTCTAAAAAATATTTAAATCTGAGTAATTTGGTTTTTTTATATCATTTGAAAAAATGCCATATATAAAAGAGAGGTGACATGTTAATTCCTCAAAACTCTACCGATCCAAACAACACTTAACCACACATCATAGATATTGGTTCGGTTCGGGTCGACCCGCCCGATATTCAACCCTAATTACATCTAACCAAGTCCATTATCACCTCTAGACTCATGTCACAGATTCCAATATAAATGTTACCAAAAAAAATTTTTAACCAAAAAGTAGAGGAAAAAAAGCGAGAAGTGCGTATAGTGTGAGCGTGAACAAGCATGAACAATCCGTAGCAAAGAAGAAGATTTATGAACCAAAATCTCCTCAACACAGTTTCATCAAAATCGTTTCTTCTTGTCTCTACAACGATCTTCATTTTTCTTCAATTGTAAGTCACCATTTTTCTTCTTCACAATCAATAATAATTCCAAAAAAATCAGAAAATTCCTTAGTTCTTCTAATCAGTTACTTTTCATTTTCATTTCTCAATCCAAATTTCTCAACTTTGCTGATTCTAGGGTTGCCCATTTTTTTTCATTTTTCCTTTTTTTTCTTCTTTCTGATATTAATATATTATTTTTTTAGGGTTTCGTTCTTTCTTGAACTTCTGGGACTTGCTGTGATTTCTAGAAGCTTACAGGTATCAAGTTGTTGAGATTTGGGTAAGCTTGGTTTTTTATTGCTAATGTTTACTTCAAATGAGTAACTTCAAATTTTAATTTTTCATTTATGAGCTTGTGTGTATTGTGATGGATTAATTAGTTTAATTTTGTAATAATTTTTTGGCGGGGGTGTTTTTTTTCAATCTTGTTTATTGTTTTTGTTGTTTGGTTTCAAATACAATTGCTAGTTTTATTATCCTTTATATATTTTGACTTCAAATGTAAGAATTTAATGCAATGCTTTGAAAAATCTAACGTTCAATATGCTGATACATATAGTTAATGGTTTGATTAGTTTTCTTGCTTGAATTTATGGTTGAGGAGTGATCTGACTTGAGATACAGCCGATTCACGGTTTTATCGGTTGAGCCGGATGGTCTGATTTCAGTTTTAAATTGATGTAATGATTACGGTTTGATCTGTTGAACCGGATGGTCTGATTTCAGTTTTAAAATATTGATGCAATGAAATGGAATGTTATGTTATGTTATGTTGTTTTGTGATTGTACAGATTCGTGAACACCGAAGTATCGAAATATTGTATAGTTTTCAACTTTCCATTATGATCCCACAATAAGTTGTTCTTCGATACTTCGTAAAAGGAAGGGTATCTATGTTCGAGTGGTAACCAATTCCGTTGCACGTCAATTACTTACCTTGATAGTATCCCATATTGTATATTATTTAATTTATTAATTTCGTTGATATTTATCTTATCCGGTTTTGATACGTCTTGCCAATTAACGACGCTTGTCACCCGGATACGACGCTTGTCACCCGGATACGACGCCGACACGCCGTCATTGAAAGCGCCATTCAATGGTCGTACTCTTCAGTTTTATACTTTATGTCTGCACTATAATTGAGATCCATATCGGTTATCTGATACAGTTTCGACACATCTTGCCAATTAATGACTCGGTTGTTACTCGGAATCGACGTTTGTCATTGGAAATTTCATTTTTTTATCTGCATTTTGTACTGTTATTACTCTTCAGTTTTTTACTTTATGTCTGCTCTATTGTTAAGGTCCGCACGCGTTGTTATTTTGCTGCCTTTCTTATTTTCACGTGATACTCTTTTGTCCCTCTGCAGAATTGCTTTGGTTGCTGACTTGTGGAGTTCTGCGCTGCATTGTTGTGTAGCTCTTGCTCATTATTTGCGCTGTTACTGTTGTTGTTCTCGTTCTATTCTCTTGACTGTATTTCACGTATCTGCTTCATCGATCTGGTTTGCACATTTTATGACCTCATACCCTAATTCTGCGGTACTGAACTCCTTTCTTGCTCTACTCTTTCGCCCATCTGTTACATATGTTGTGCATTTATGTTTTTTATATTTATAAATTTCTGTTAATATATTTAGGCTGTGTCATATCTTGATGTAATAAATTGTCCCTTATCTTTATATCTTACTCTACCTGTATTGTATCATTATATCCGGGCTTCTCGATACCAGTATTGTCAATCGGGGTTTGCAGAAAATTGCAGTTTGTTTAAATTTTGTTACGCAACAGTGTTATATAATAGCGTACAACTATTAGCTTCCATTTGACAGTATTTTGTATTATATAGCCGCCATTTGGTCAAACTCTGCTGTGCTATAGTGCCCTCTATAACTGCTATTTAACCACACTGCTTGATAGTAGAGTAGTCAATAGCGGCGCTATCCCGCTATAGCGGAGTGGAGCGGAGACCAACCGCTATGGGAAGAGCCTTAATGGTGCAGAAAACTATAGCGGTCACTATAGGGTAAATAGCGGGATAGTGGAGCAAAGCGGTTCCCGTCCCGCAGCGATTTCTGGTCTGCTATCATTTTCTCCTCTAAAAAACTGAAATTACCCCTTAAATTTACAATGTTTTAAGGGTAATTTTGGGTTTTTCAATTAAATTTGAGTTGAGACTCGACCTTAACCTTCCTTCATAGTCGTTTATGCACTTCAAGAGTCACGTGTGCTATGGTTTATGAATATTTTATGAGTTGAGTTATATGTTTAATAATTTGTCCAAAAAATGATCAAATAGAGCGGTCATCATATGCTTCTGATTGGTATTTGTCAAATAATAATGGTCATATGCATTGCTTGAGTGTGTATTTGCTGTTGAATTTAGCGATTTTTGGTGTTGGTCCTACTCTTTTAAACTATATTGCTCTTGAATATTTTGCAAAATCTGATCAATCAATAGGTGAAGCGTTTGTAAGCCAGATTGTATTATAGCATATTAGCATCCCAAAAAAATAATGCCCTTGTATTTTATATATTTGAATTTGATTGAATTCAATTTTCCATACAACTTATTACCTTATTAACTAAAATCTATTTTTACTTTATAGGGTTTGATTTTCATTGACGAATCGCTTGAACTCAAACTGTGTATAATAAACATTTGAGGCACCGAGATTCTTAATAGATGGAGAGTTGCTGATGTTATATTACATCTAATTACTCGAAGAAAGTGGACGAAAACGTGAGAAATGGAGTGCAACAAGGATGAGGCCACCAGGGCTAAAGAAATTGCCGAGCGGAAGTTTACTGCAAAGGACACTTCGGGTGCAAAGAAGTTTGCTTTGAAAGCCCAAAATTTGTTTCCTTCCCTTGAAGGTATTCCTCAAATGATAGCAACACTTGACGTATATATTTCAGCTGAGAATAAAGTAAAAGGAGAAGCTGATTGGTATGGTATACTTGGTGTGGGCCCCCATTCTGATGATGATACAGTTAGGAAACATTATAGAAAGCTAGCTCTCATGCTTCACCCTGATAAGAACAAATCCATCGGAGCCGATGGGGCCTTTAAACTTATTTCGGAGGCGTGGAGTATACTGTCCGACAAGGCTAGAAGGGCAGCTTATGATGAAAAGATAAATGTAAGAGCACCGAAAGGCTCAACCATTTTTGGTGGTTCGTCAGCAAAAGCGGCGGCAAATGGGGCTAACAATAGCAAAAAGAAAACCCCTTCAAGTGGAAAGACTCAGAAGAATGTTGCCAAAGAAAATACATCATCTTCCAATAAATCGAAATCCACATTTTGGACTACTTGCAAACGCTGTAAAATGCAATACGAGTATCTCAGAGTTTATCTTAACCTTAAACTCGTGTGTCCCAGCTGCCATGAAGCATTTTTGGCTGTAGAAACTGATCCTCCTCCTGCAAGTGGTATCAGACCTGGAACCTCGTGGATTTTTAAACAAAAGCACGATAACGAAGGTAAAAGCAAACCTGTTGTTGGAAAGAACAACACGGCACCTCCAAATGCTGGAGCAGGGTCTAACAAGAACAGCTTCCAGTGGGCTCCATTCTCTAAAACTTCTGGTGTTTCTGATGTGGCTCAGGCGGCAAATGTAGTTCAGCAGGCCTATGATAAGGTGAGGCGAGATCGCGAGGAGGCACAAGCAGCTACCAAAAGGGAAGAGACTTTGAAAAGGAAGCAGAATGCTTCGAAAAAAGGTTACTTTAATCCAGCTAAGAGGAAAAGAAAGGGCATGGATGGAAATGGAGCAGTTGGAGCGTCTAACTTAGGCAGTGGAATCAAGTTCAACTGTACTAGAGATCTCTCCCCAGTTGAACTTCAGAAACTTCTTGTTGAGAAAGCTAGAAAAGAAATTAGCAAGAAACTCGTAGAGTTTCAGTCAAATATTGTTGATAAATCAGCAGCAAAAAAGAGTGGAGATTGCGTCCGGAAAGCAAACCAGAAAGGAGAATTTTCAGCAAGAAACTCTGAGTTCTGCGCTCAAAATAACATTGGGAAGTCAGAAGGTGCTCCTATCATTGATAACACTTGCCCTGAAATTTTGGATTCAATGCTAGTAGATATTCCAGATCCTGATTTTTATGATTTTTACAAGGATCGAACTGAAAGGTCTTTTGGTGAAAATCAAGTATGGGCTGCATATGATTGTGATGATGGGATGCCTCGACATTATGCTATGATTCACAAAGTGATCTCGATGAATCCATTCAAGTTGCAGATCAGTTGGTTGTACCCAAATATCAACAGCGGCGAACCAGGCCCTCTAAATTGGGTTTCTTCTGGCTTTTCAAAAACTTGTGGGCATTTCAGATTAGGCAAACGCGAAATCTATAACTCGATCAGTTATTTTTCTCAGAAAGTAAGGTGGGAAAAAGGTAACGACGGAGCCATTTGTATAAATCCCAAAAAAGGGGAGGTTTGGGCCATCTATAAGAATTGGTCTCCTAGCTGGAATGATCTAATAGCAGATGATGTAATACACAAGTTTGACATGGTTGAAGTACTCGAGGATTTTGTTGAAGAACGGGGTGTAACGGTTATTCCTCTGGTCAAGGTGGCTGGTTTCAAGGCAGTATTTCACCACCACTTAAATGAGAAGGAGATCAAGATCATTCCAAGGAAGGAGATGCTTCGATTCTCTCATCAGGTACCTTCAAACGTACTCACCGGCGAAGAAGCTCCTAACGCTCCAAAGGGTTGTAGGGTGCTGGACCCAGCTGCTACTCCATGTGAACTTCTCGAGGTAATAAAAGTTGCAGGAGAGGAAAACATGATGGACAATGTAGATAAAGTTGTAAAAGAAACTAATCATGAGGAAATGATCGTTGATACCGGAAAACTTGGGGGAACAAAGGAGGGAATGAAGAAAGTTATCCATAAAATAGAAACTCCAAAAGAGGACAGAGGGAAGAAGATATGCAGAGGCTTGTAGCAAGGAGGGTATGTACTTTGTAACATGATTAAGGAAAACTAGATGACCACGCGGCTCGTGTAAGGAATGGAAAGTGCTCGATAGCTAGAATTAATTTGACAAAATTGGATCCAAAGTGAGTACACATTGTGATTCATTCTTGGATAGATGAGAAGTTACGATTAATTTATCCAACAACCGCCGTTGATTATGGGTGAGTTTTTTGTCATTTTTTTCCTAGCTATGTAGTATTACTGTCAACGTAAAAAGGGAAGATTTCGTTCCCAACCTGACATTACTGTTTTCAACGGTTAAAGTTGATTGGTTCAGCCTCATTTCATACTAGAAGTTAGTATTGAAATGATGAGACTATTATCTTTAGCAAACTGTTCTATATTTGAAGTTTGTCAGAAGCAAAACTATGCAATTTGCATAAGGGTTTTGCTCTGGCTTTTAAGTTTTTTAATTTTTTTAATTACTTTATAGGTTTCTTACTCAATTTTGTGTACTCTAAATCCGATTAGTGGCACATTAATTATTGCTGCCCATATGTTTGTTTGTAAGAAATTTAGCTCAGTAATTTATAGCAGGACTTTTTACTTTACAATTGATCCCTGTCTCTTTAATAGTTTTTCTTTCTTGTTATTATGAAGCAATCATGCATGATTTTGTTCCTTTTTTCAGTTTCAAGTATGTTATATGTAGGTAATTAGTATATATGAATGTAGGTAATTAGTATATATGTATGTTTCATGGTTGAAAGGTAAAACATGTTATTCTTGCTCTAATCTTGACCATTGATTAGAGATATAATGCCAATAGGTCATATTCACCCATATACCATTTTTCAAGTGGTCCTTGGGATTTGATGCCATGTTTTATACCAATATTCATTTGAAAAAGATGAAGGTAACGTTTTGAGAATAATCCATCTTTGGATTTACTAGACTTGTTCTCAACTTTTATTTGTTTTAAAGGAGAAATTTATTCTCCCTCTAACTTTGGTGAACGTACATGTTTATATAAAAACAAATTTCGTGCCTTATGGTGATGTGTTTATGAAAAACTCAAGATCATTTGGATGAATCCTTGCCGTTTTTAGAGGCAAATTTCGTGCTTTTGGTGAATGTTGTATCCTTACAGAAGAGTGATCCTCAGAGGAATCCTTGCTGTCCTTAGAGTCAATATGAATGCTGGATCCTTAAAGAGGAATCCTTGCCGCCTTAGAGGCAATATAAATGTTGAATTTTCAAAGATAAATCATTGCCACCCTTAGAGTCAATATAAATGTTGGATCCTTGAAGAGGAATCTTTGTCGTCTTTAGAGGTAATATGAATGTTGGATCCTCAAAGAGGAATCCATGTCTCTTTTGGAGGAAATATGAATGTTAGATCTTTAAAGAGGTTCTTTGTCATCCTTAGAAATATGAATGCTGAATCCTCAAAGAGAAATTCTTGGCGCCCTTAAAGACTATGAATGTTGGATCCTAAAAGATGGATTCTTACCGCTCTTAGAGACAATATGAATCTTTGATCTTCAAAGAGGAATCCTTGCTTCTCTTAGAGGCAATATGAATCGTGGATCTTAAAAAAGGAATCATTGTTGCCCTTAGAGGAAAAATTATGATGAATCTTTAAAGAGGAATCCTTATTGTCCTTAGAGGCAATATGAATGTCGGATGCTCAAAGGGGAATTTTTGTTGCCCTTAGAGGCAATTTGAATGTTCGATCCTAAAAAAGAAATTCTTGCCGCTCTTAAAGGAAACATGAACGTGGGATCCTCAAAGAGGAATCTTTTTCGCCTTTAGAGGTGATATGACTGCTAGAACCCCACTAGAGAATTCTCTCCTAAAGAAAATCAAGTAACACTTGATGGACTCGCCCTTTAAAGCAACAGTTGAGGGATTTAGCTACGAACAAGGGTCCAAAAGTTGGAAAAGTATGCCTTTAAGAAGACTTGCTAGAGAGACTCTATTATATAACTCTTGCATGAGGGACTTGACTATTTAAGTGCCGTATGAGGGGACTCAACTATAAGGGTGGTAAAGCGGGTGATCTGTCTTGTTTAAGCCTGTTCAAACGTGGGGCGAGGCGGACTAACTCAGACTTCTGAGTTCTAAAATCAAATCTGAATTGTTTACTAACGAGTTGGTTGGTTGATCCGCCATTTCATTATTTAAAAATAATTTACTAATTTATTTATAGCGCTTCGAATTGAAGAAGGATTCAAATTCAAATGAATTGATCTTATCTGAAAGGACGCATGAAAGTTTGACAATTCGAAGAAGCATGCAAGACTCGAACGTGACACTTTTGTAGAAAAAGACCGTTAGGGTCGAATTAGTATAAATTAGGATCTTTATATTAGGATTCAATGTGTTTATTTTTGTATAAATCACTCCTACGAACTCGAAGTATCAATGTTAGATAAAAGAGTAATTGAGAATGTACGTATAGAAACATCAATTTATAATCAAAGTCATTTATATTTAAATCAAGTTTTTTACTTTTCGTTTAAGTTTAAGTCAAATTAATTACATTTCAGTTTTACTTTAAAACCTTTTATGCCTTTATCTTCAAGCCTCTGTCTTCACTTTTACCTTCGTTGTATTTATCTTTTTGACATAGAATAAATATTCAGAAACACTAGTAAAACAACTGTAGACACATGTCCTATGATCAATCTAGTCGATCATGCGAGTAACTAACAAATTATCTTTGTTTTGGAAGATCATCGGTTGTTTATCAAATTTCATGGTAAACAGTCTCTCAACTGTTTATAAAACGTGGAAAATGAAGCATCATTGGGCACCAACAAGGGAAAATTTCGGTCAAAGAGCGAAATCAGGTCCCCCACGATCCTAAGAGAGAAATGACTCATGTATCTCCCACTTATTGGGTCTAAAAACCCAGGACCAAGAGGTCTATATAAACATTTCATCCTTGGAGTTGAAAGAAGATATAAACATTTCATCCAAAAAACACATATACAAGGTTTCTCACCACTCTGCGCGAGAGAGCTCGAAACACCACTAATATCACTAAACATCACTGTAGCGGTGAAAAATTGAGACCAAGCCATTGATTGATTTGACTCATACAGTAAAAGTCGCCATCGCACTTTATTATTTATAAGAATGGAAAAAATGCGAATAAAAATTCAAAGTAAACATGCAAAGTAAAAGCAACATTAAAAGTAAAATAAAAATAATGCATTTAAAAAGATCTAAGGTACGAGGGTTTATTATATAAAGGGAATGTACTATCATCCTATGTATCTACAATACTCTATAGGAATCTCTTGAAATATCTGTGTATTTTTGTTAAAATTGGATGTTTGTTAAAAGATTGGAGTTTTAAAGATCAAGTATAAAACAAACACGGACAAATGAAATAACTCACATACAAGTCGAGACTAAAACATGACAAGGTAGTCAAAGGAAGCAAATGAATCATCAAGCATACAAGTCAAGATTAAAATATGATAAAATAGTCAACCAATGCAATTCATTCTCTTAGATTTAATCATAAGCAAGCATAATAAGATAAATATCAAAATATAAGCACTCAAAGATCTACGAGAAGGAAAATCACAAAGAAATAAATCTGAATAAACAAAGAAATAATGACAAAAAATAAACCATGACAAATTTAATTTAAAAGGCAAATGAAATTAAATATAAAAGAAAAGAAATGACAACTAAACAATAAGCTGAAAATTGTTAACTAAACTAAAAACAAAATATTAATATACGCATAGGTTACTAAATTAATTCCAAATTGAGCTAATTAATTTCTAAAAGAAAAAAAAAATATTTTTGGTGTTTTTATATTTTTAATCTTTTTGGATTTGATTAAGAATTTTTTTTTGTCTTTTTAATTAGTGATTATGTACAAGTTTGCTAATCTAACTAATCTAAATATCATAATAAAGCTAAAATATCCTAATAAGATGCAAAGACTATTTTTGTGAAAGTAATGAAAGTAATGATTATGATATCAATCAAATTCTAAGAAATACGCACACTGCTCATTGCATAGCTTATTTAGTGTGTGATGATTAAACATAACCAAGAGTTACACACATTAATCAATACATCTAACTAGTGACACATTTAATATCCTTAGAGTTCTGGAAACCAAAATATTTCCATCTAAACAAAGACATTTCTGACCGAAACATCTTATGATTACCGAAATTCTGAAAGAATTAGCAGTAATAGGATTTAAAGAGAATAGAAACATTACTCATAGAAGTCTGATAGATTGTTAGTTGATTCTTTAGACAATCTTCAGAGTTCAAACTATTCAGAAGATGAGCTGGCATAAGCAAAATCATTGAAGCTCAGAAGCATTTCTCTAAAAGATTTAAAGTTTGGTCTTGTTCTGACAATAACATCTTGGATTATACGAATTTCAGAGTCAATAATCTTTCTTTTCTGGTTGCTTTTGACACTGTTCATGTTTCCAAATTTAAGTTTTAAATCTTAGAACATATGCCTTTCACCCGTCATGTGTCGCGAGCATCCACTGTCCAGGTACCATGACTGATGTTTCAGTGGCGCCATTAAGTAGATCTGTAATATATATTATTTGATCCTTAGGTACCCACTTTATGGGTCCTCTTTTGTTAGAAGTTCCAGAAGTTATGACCCCTTTGGACTTTTGTGGAACTGAATAATCATGATACTTCGGTTTAAAGATTTTCTTCTGTGTATGTGTTCATGCTACATAAGTATCAAAATCTTCTTGTTCTGGACATTTCAAATTTGTGTCAGCAAGCACAAAATGTTCAGAAAGAGGTTTTGGTTTGATATCCAGAGTTTCATCAATTTTCTTTGATAGTCCTGAATACCTCAAGTCTCTGCTTCTATTTCTACTACCACCATAGATCATTGAAACCATATTGCTTTTATTTATGCTTTTAGCAAGGAAGTGTTGAAAATCTTTATCATATCTGATTACTTCGTCAGTAACAAATGTGTTAGAGAGAATCTCTTCTTCTAATATATACACTTTACTTTTCAGAGCAATGTTTGATTTTTGTAAAATAAATAGTTTTTCATTTAAGACGAAAATACTTTGCCCATCTATAATAATGTTCTCTGAAGTAGCCACAAAACTATTTTTTCTCTCAAGATGCAAAGACAATTTTTGTGAAAGTTATGAAAGTAATGATTATGATATCAATAAAATTCTAAGAAATACGCACACTGCTCATTGCATAGCTTATTTAGTGTGTGATGATTAAACATAACCAAGAGTTACACACATTAATCAATACATCTAACTAGTGACACATTTAATATCCTTAGAGTTCTGGAAAACCAAAATATTTCCATCTAAACAAAGACATAGATTTACATGAAGAGGTAAAAAACTTACAACATAGATTTACATGAAGATTGATCATAAGCTAACTTATATTAGCACTATAACAACAATAAAACATGAACACATAAAAATATTATATTTTTACAACATAACTTCACAAACTAAAAAAAAATATAAACTAAACTACTAGCTATATATGGTATGAATGAAAATAAAGGATGAATGTGTGATACGGTGGAAGAACTGACTTGAGGTTTTGCGTTTGTTTTCGCAAATGTTTCGGTTGAGCAAGAGTCGCCACCGACTTTTTATTTTATCCTAAGGAAAGGTTAAAAAGCACAGCAAAAACCTTTGAGATGTTTTCTTGGGTTCGGGGAGTAGATTATAGAAAGGGAAGGTATTAACACCCTTTCTATCCATGGTTATCCATGGGCTCTTAGTTACTTGCTTAGATCACTTGCCTTGTGTTTTCAATTGTTTGAAATGGTGCTTTGTGTGTGGGTTTGAAAATGTTTTGAAAAGAGGCCATTTGTTGTGGCAACCTTTATAATGATCCATGTTTGAATGTATACAAAGGTGTACTTATCTTTTGAAAAGTTTTCAATGTTTTTGAAAGTTGTTTTGAAAGTGTGTTGTGATGTGTGTTTTGAAAAATAGGCAAGTGTGTTTTGCAAGTTGATTCAAGTAACTAAGAGTTTGTCTACCCCTAAATTTACTCAAAGGCTTTTTCTATGTTTTAACCCTTTTAACAATTTTATTCCACCATTGTATTTGGTGGACAATCTTGTGTTAGGATGTTAACGGGACGGGCGCGGGTCATTGTTTAGACCATGATTGCAATGGTGCCAAGTGTCTTTGGCAATTTTTCCTTTAAGGGACTTGATCATTTTTAGGCAACTTTCGAAAGCGTCATCGAGGGACTATGATCATTTGATATTGTTTTGTTTTGCCAAAGATACCCAACATGCAACATGGCCCATTATTGAAGGCAACAAGTGGAGTAACCCTAAGGGGTGCAAGTGTGATTGGTGTTGTCCATTTTCATGCTTTTTTGTCTTTGAATTAGGTCAAGCTATTTATTATTTGATTTTTGCATATAAACCCTAAGTCTATCATGGCATATTTAGAAAGCTTTAAAGTGCGTAATTTAAAGTCCTAAATTATTACAACATAATTATGGGATGGGGGGTACAAATGTTCAAATGGGGATTTTTAGCAAGAAATTAAAATCTAAGCTATTACAATCCAAATTGAATATACAAGTATTAGAATTGTACAATAATTAAATAAAATACAATAAATATGCAAGATGCAAAAAATGATTTTATATGTATGTAAAAGTATTTTTCATGTGACAAATAAACAAAAATAAAAAGGTTAATTTTTGGGTATTTTCATGGTTTAGGGCAAAACCCTAATTTTGTAAATAAAAAGTATTTATTATTTAATATATACAATATTTATTAATTATATACAAAAAATAAATAAAAAGAAAGTATATTGTAAAAAAGTGATCTTTTGAGGTCAAATATTAATAAAAATAAAAAATGTATTATTTTTGTATTTATCCTAAATATTTAATAAAAGATAGATAAGTATTTATATTATTTACTAAATATATTAAATATGTACAAAAATAAAAATATTTATTATTTACAAAAAAAGTATATTTTTTAGAAATTTTTTTCAAAAGATAAAATAAAATAAAAATCAGAAAATAAAATGTATTTGTATTATTTTTAGTATTTTAAATAAAAGTATATATATATTTATTTACATATGGAACTAAATGAAACAAATAAATACCAAATAAAATGCAAAAAATGTGGGAAAAATATTTTTAGTGTTTTTTTATGTTTGAATAAAAATATAAAATCAGAATCAAAAAGAAAAAATAAAAAATAACAAGTATATCACATAATGGGCCAGGGGGTGCAAATTAAAAAAGGGTGCAAAAAGTAGGACTGACTCAGACCCAGCCCAAGCCAGTCATCTTCAACCTCCATACTTGTTTGAACAAACAACAATGCGCGTTTCCTAACTCCTGATTCCTGGACTTTCAAGCAAAACTCATAACACCAAAAATGTAGAGCATCAAGAGACGAATCCAGACATAAAGAACTTGACTTAACTCTAAGAAACGAAGGAGAATTTCTTCATCCCTAATTCCTGACCTAAGTTTTTTCTAATGTTCAGGTTCCAAATTCTCTCAGTACACACAACATAAATGAAAAATAATGATATGGGTAGCTTCAGGGCCATGAGTAGGACATAACTTCTTCACAAACCTAAGCCTAGATATGCCTGGATAGAGAGATAAAAGTTCAAACTTTTACCTGTTCAGCTTGAATCGTGTGCAACAATGGAGGCACTTTCACTGCGGTGTGAGGACTTGTACAACTTGCTTGAAGTTCAGGGATGCTTCTCCAATGCTTGGTGTGCTTTGAATCTTGCTGTATCAAGCTACAAAAGTCAACCTGCAAGAGAGAAAAGTGAAAATGGAAAACTTGGTTAGAGGTGTTACAGTCTGTTTCCAAGGCTTGGGATAGTTTATATGGATGTTATGGAAGGTGTTTGAGGTGGCTTGGATGAAAATGCACGATGGAAATGAACTGGCCAAGTCAATCTGCAACAGGGACTCTGTTTTGCAGAAAAAATGGGCTTTGATGGATGAGGAGGTATTGGGGATGGTTTGGTCGTGTTTCAGGTTAGTCAGGAAATATGGAATGTGTGGACAAAGTTTGCTTTGGTTCTTGCTTGCAGGAATGTAAGTTGTTGTTCAATATGCAAAGTTTCTTCTTATCTAAGCAAGAGTTGTCAACTTAGATTATAGGCTCATACAGGCCCCTCAAGCATGCTGCACAAATCACTCTTGATCAGTGGAATTGGTTCCTGAACTTGTGCCCAAAAGATCTGCTTTGGTACTTCTTAGATTTGTGTTTGACATAAAGTTGATCTTTACAAGAATAAATAAGTTTCTTTTTCTAATTATGGATTAAACTTCCATGTAATGACCAAATGAGCAAAATAACATCTTGGCACAAAGGTTTAGCATTGAATTACTGAGTGCAAATTGGATTAGAGGCCTGTAACCTAGCTTGTGCAAGCTGACTTGAAAAATGCATAGTGTATGAACATGAAATTGGCTCATGAACAAAGTGACTTTTGCCCATATTGACAAATTCGATTCTCCCTAACCACAAGGGTGTTTGAGAAGTTCTTGGACAATTTGGAAAGCTTGGAATGTGTACTGCAATCCATCTTTGTAATGCAAGTTAAAATTCCAAGTGGAAGCATGTGAAAAGTGGCCATGAAGTTGGGCAAAAATCCTGCCTAAAATAGGTCAAAAATTTTCTAAGTTAAGAATGTTTTGCACCCCTATTCCAAAAATCATAACTTGAGCTACAAGCTTCTTTTGAGGAAACTTTGTGAATCAAAGTTGTAGATTTTACAATGGACTATAACTTTTATATTTTGATTTTTGTTTGAATCCAAATGTATCTTGATGAAAAAATGGGACAAAGTTAGGAAAAAAATTAGGGAATTTCATAACTTAGAAAATTTCTAAGTTATGAAATTTCTTCATTTCAAACCCTAATTTGTGATTTTTGGTTTCTTGATGAACAAGTTTCATAATTTGACATGTTTTGATGAAAAATGAATCTTGACACTTGATTTTGACCAAAAAGTCAAAGTTTGACTTTTCAATATACAGTCAAAGTTGATCAGTTGATTGGAAAATTCATCTGTCAATCTTGTGCATTTGGGATCTTTTGAACTTGTTGAATATGTCAAGACCATGCCATTGAGTCCTTGAGTCCATATGTGAGCTTGGTTTGCCATTGGTTAGGTTAAACAGTCAAAAATTGCCTTTGTGCAGTCAAAACCCTAAAAATGACCATTTTGCCCTTTTGGTGATCTGATCAAATTTCTTGTGGAATTATGATCCAAACTTGATCAAATGGTCCATATGAGTTCATAATGTTGATGTGGGTCAAAAATCATGAGGTTTGACTGTCAATTGACCATAATTGACTTTTTCCCCAATACAGCTGATTTCTAGGTCAACTGTCCAATTGACTGGGCAAAGATTGGAATCAAGGCTTGAAACTTGGTATGGATAAACTTGTGAGTCCAACATGAAGCATGAAAGTCATCTTGTGCATTTTAGGTCAAAACATCTTTGTGCAAACTCAAACCCTAATTTGGGTCAACAGTGCAAGGAGGAGTCTTGAGCAAAGCAAACCCTAACTGGATCTTGAGCTCCAAGGGTCTTGGGATGAGAAAATGTTGAAGAAATGAGAGGGAAAATTTTGGGGTACAACAGTTGCCCCTGTTCAATCTTCTTAGACCTGAGGATGTAGATTGGCTTGCGTGCCTTTCGTGATCAGAAGGTGGAAGATGATTGAACACTAAAGTGCCCAGAAATTTGCACTCGCATGGTAGAGTATCAGCAATGTGATGTCGGGAATGGGCTTATAGATGCCATTTGGAGAGATGGTGGGTAGGGGGATGGGCTTATAGATGCTATCTGGAGGTGTGACAGAACCTTGTCGGGAATGGGCTTATAGATGCCATTTGGAAGTGTCGATCGCGTAAGAGATTCCTTAGCGAGAATTTGCGTATTTGAGAAAGGAAGATGGTTTCCTGGCTTGTTACAGGTGTTGATCTTCACACTCTTCATGCAGATATGCCCTGTCTAGGTACAGGTATCGAATCTACAATTAGTTGCTCACAGATGTGCCCTGGCTAGATACAGGAATCGAATCCGGAACTTCAAAAGGTTGCTTACAGACGTGCCCTGGCTGGATACAGGTATCGAATCTGGAAATTGTCGTCTACAGATATGCCCTGGCTGGATACAGGTATAGAATCTGGAAATTATCGTCTACAGATATGCCCTGGCTGGATACAGGTATCGAATCTGGCAATTGTCGTCTACAGATATGCCCTGGCTGGATACAGGTATCGAATCTGGAAATTGTCGTCTACAGATATGCCCTGGCTGGATACAGGTATTGAATCTGGAACTTGTCGTCTACACATAAGCCCTTGCTGGATATAGGTATTAAATCTGGAAATTGTCGTCTACAGATATGCCCTGGCTGGATACAGGTATTGAATCTGGAACTTGTCGTCTACAGATATGACCTGGCTAGATACAGGTATTGAATCTGGAACTTGTCGTCTACAGATATGCCTTGGCTGGATACAGGTATCGAATCTGGAATTAGTCGTCTACAGATATGCCCTGGCTGGATACAGGTATCGAATCTGGAATTAGTCGTCTACAGATATGCCCTGGCCGGATACATGTATCGAATCTCTAAACTCTTCATGCAGATATGCCCTGGCTAGATACATGTGTCGAATCCACAATCAAATACTCACAGATATGCCCTGGCTAGATACAGGAATCGAATTTGGAATTGTGACAGTTTGATAGTAATCTTCTTTGGATTGACCTTTTCCTGAAAAGGCAAAACATTAGTTGTATGCAATGTCATGATGTATGAAATGCATGATGTCATGATGCTCAAAATGAGATAGTGTTGTATGCACTTTATCATATATGTAAGCAGGATGTATGAAATGTGAAATGTCTATAAATGTATTTTCGTTTAGGAAAATAAATCCTTGACGAGTGCCGGGAACTTGTTGAATCCTGGGCTGATGTTTTGAAGAGTAGAGTTCTTCGTTTCCGCTGGGGATGACGGTTGCAAGAATAAACCGGTAGGAGAAGATGACTCCGTTGGGGAATAAACTTGTTGGAGAGATTACTCTGCGGGGAATTACTCTGTGGGAAGAGATACTTCGCTGAGGTTTTGATGAGAGCTCCGCTGGGGATTCTACTGATAAGTTATGTTGGGGAACTTGATGAACTCCGCCGGGGATAGGAAGAACTTCGCCGAGGACGATCTCTCCGTGGTAATTAGCTGAGGATAACCAAGTTATACCCTGGTGGGGAAATAACCTTTGAATGAAGCCGGGGAGAGACGTATGTACTCTGCAGGTGATAAGCTTCCAGAATCTACTGGGGATAAGCTTCAGAATCCACTGGGGAGGATGATTCCACTTTCCTGGGGAAACTTTTCAGACTGTACTGGGGAATGGTTCCACTGGATGTTTGTATTCCGCCGGGGAACAATCTTATATTAAGACTACCGGGGATGCTTGCTGAGGAATGTCTATATTCCGCTGGGGAATGTTGAGATCTTCTGGGGATATCCAACTTCCTTAAGGCTAACAGTAGACTAACTCTGCTTGGGGAGAGTATCGCTGACTTGCTGGAGATACTGTGCCTTTTTAGGGCTGACGGGAGACCAACTCTGCTTGAGGAGAAGTATTGCTGAATCTTGTCTTACTCTGTGGGGAGTTGAGGTAACCTGGTTACGTTCTTCAGCTGAACTTACCTTGGTACCTCGGTGGACAGAGCAACTAGATCGCTTTAGACAATTCTAAACTGCCCCTGTTTCTGATGTCATATGTAATTAGTCTTTTGTTTCGCATGCAAATATTTATGATTAGCAATTAATGTCAAATGCATATATCAAAAATGAACATTGGACGTTCTTTGCAAAACAAAATAGAAAAAAGAAAAAACGATGGGTAATTTGTCCGAAAAATTGAACTTGTATTGATTTTGAAATTTGCCTGTAAATAGGCGCTTTATGTACAGGAGGCTGACGTCCTAGTAAGAGAACGCCGCCGAGCAAAATAGAGTTTATACAATTTTGTGAAAAGGAAACAAAACAGCTATGTGAAAAAAAATCCCACTGGGTCCCAACTTTGCTATCGCCTTTATGTCTTCAAGCGTCTCATCACTTTGCTGCTTAGTTGAAAATGAAGCTGATTGATTTGCGATGTCTGAAATCGATAGTTGATGCTGAATTCTGGATGCAAGGTGATCTAATGAGACATGGTATTACGCTTTATCCCTAACTTTTTCCTGGACCGCCCTTTCGGGTTTTCAGCCCACCGGGATACCCATTTTTGCCCAAGCCGCCTTTTCAGGTTTTCGACTTGCCGGGTGTACAAATTTTTTTCATTTCATCCCTTATTTTTTCCCGAACCCTTTTGGTTCGCCGGGAAGCCTTTATTTTTTCCTAGGTGTGTCAACCTAGCGGGTCTTTAGTTCATGCGTAGTATCTTTTTACTATGTCTGCATTGGCGGGGTGAGGAAGGTCGTCACCATCCATGGTGGTTAGAATCATCGCTCCTCCTGAGAAGATATGTTTAACCACAAATGGTCCTTCGTACGTAGGGGTCCATTTGCCCCTGGGATCACTTTGAGGAAGAATGATGCGCTTGATTACCAGGTCTCCGACTTGATACTCTTGTCGTCTGACCTTCTTGTTAAATGCCTTGATCATCCGTTTTTGGTACGTCTGACCATGGCAAATAGCAGTGAGTCTCTTTTCGTCAATTAGGTTTAGTTGATCAAATCGAGTCTGGATCCAGTCATCTTCGCTCAAACCTGCATCCTTCATTATCCGGAGAGAGGGTATCTGGACTTCAATAGGCAAGACTGCCTCCATGCCATATACCAAGGAAAAGGGAGTTGCCCCCGTTGACGTTCGTGCTGAGGTACGGTAGCCATGAAGAGCAAACGGTAACATTTCGTGCCAATCTTTGTAGGTCACTGTCATCTTCTGCACAATCTTCTTGATATTCTTATTCGCCGCTTCTACAGCCCCATTCATCTTCGGTCGGTAGGGAGAAGAGTTGTGGTGCTGTATCTTGAATTGCTCGCAGAGCTCAGTGTCATCTTGTTGTTAAGATTGAAACCATTATCCGTAATGATCCTCTCAGGTACACCGTATCGACAGATCAGGTTATGCCGAATGAACCGTGCCACGACGTTCTTGGTTACGGTAGCGAAAGAAACTGCTTTGACCCACTTTGTAAAGTAATCAATCGCTACTAGGATGAAGCGGTGCCCGTTGGACGCCGTAGGTCTGATCTCGCCGATCATATCAATGCCCCACATTGCAAAAGGCCAAGGTGCTGTCAAGACGTTCAGAGGAACCGGAGGAATGTGCACCTTATCAACATAGACCTGGCATTTATGACAAGTTCGAGAATGCTGATAACAGTCAGCCTCCATTGTGGACCAGAAATATCCTGCCCGAAGGATCTTCTTTGCCATGGTATGTCCACTGGAATGTGTTTCGAAGGTACCTTCATGTAGCTCTGCCATGATCCTTTCTGCTTCAGTCTTATCCATACAACGCAGTAAGGTTGAATCATGGTTTCGCTTGTAGAGAATGCCATTGCTGAGGAAGAACTTTGCCGCAAACCTTCTCAGGAACTTCTTGTCATTAACAGATGCGCCTTCGGGGTATTCTTGAGCTTCAAGGTACCTCTTCACTTCATGATACCAGGGTTTTTCTGTTACCTCTTCGGTCTCGAGATCGCAGCAATATGCAGGTTCATCCAACTTCCAGATAATGATCCGGGGAGCCTCGTTATCCCATTTGACTTTGAACATAGAAGACATTGTTGCCAATGCGTCCGCTAACTGATTCTCCTCTCTTGGGAAGTGTTCAAAAGTTATCTCCTCGAAGTGGGGAATCAACGTCAACACATATTCCTTGTAAGGAATAAGATTCGGGTGTTTCGTATCCCACTCGCCTTTGATCTGATTGATCACGAGAGCGGAATCTCCGAAGACACTCAGAAATTTGATCCTTAGGTCAATTGCAGCTTGAAGACCCATGATGCACGCTTCATACTCCGCCATGTTATTGGTGCAGTTGAAACATAGTCGGGCAGTGAGTGGAGTATGAGTGCCTTTAGGGGATATGATCACAGCGCCGATACCATTACCCAAAGCGTTCGAGGCACCGTCAAAGTGCATAGACCATCGGGATCCTTCCTCAGGTCCTTCATCCGGTCCAGGTACTTCACAATCAGTTACTACCATGATATCCTCGTCTGGAAATTCAAAGTTCATCGACTGGTAGTCGTCCACTGCCTGGTGTGCCAAATGGTCTGCCAATACACTTCCCTTGATTGCTTTTTGAGTTGTGTACTGGATGTCGTATTCCGTCAAGATCATCTGCCATCTTGCTATTCTTCCCGACAGAGCAGGCTTTTCGAATATGTACTTGATTGGATCCATTTTTGAAATCAACAGAGTAGTGTGAGTCAACATATACTGTCTCAGCCGGCGAGCAGCCCACACCAAAGCGCAACAAGTTTTCTCGAGCAGTGAGTATCGGGTCTCACAGTTGGTAAAATTTTTGCTAAGGTAATAAATGGCGTGTTCTTTTCGGCCAGTCTCGTCATGCTGCCCCAGCACACACCCCATTGAGTTGTCAAGTACAGTCAAGTATAAGATTAGAGGTCTCCCTTCAACCGGTGGCATAAGAATGGGTGGTTCTTGGAGATACTCTTTGATCTTTTCGAAAGTGGCCTGACATTCATCGTTCCAACGTACTACTTGATCTTTCTTCAGCAGCTTGAAGATTGGCTCACAGGTAGCAGTTAGATGCGAGATGAATCGGGCAATGTAATTCAGACGTCCTAGAAAGCCTCTGACTTCTTTCTCTGTCCTTGGAGTTGGCATCTCTTGTATGGCTTTCACTTTGGCAGGGTCCACTTGAATGCCTTTGTCGCTTACGACGAAGCCTAGCAATTTTCCAGATCTCACCCCAAAGGTGAACTTGTTTGGGTTCAACCTCAGCTTGTACAACTTCAGACGGTCAAACAGCTTCTGTAGGTGGTCAAGGTGTTCCTTCTCAGTTTGGGACCTTGGAATCATATCGTCGACATATACTTCAATCTCATGATGGATCATATCATGAAATAAAGCAACCATGGTACGTTGGTAGGTTGCCCCAGCATTTTTCAACCCAAAAGGCATGACCTTGTAGCAAAAGGTGCCCCACTGAGTAACAAAAGTGGTCTTCTCCATGTCTTCAGGAGCCATCTTGATCTAATTATAACCGGAGAAGCCGTCCATGAAGGAGAAAACTTTATGCTGAGCAGTATTGTCAACCAGAATGTCGATATGAGGCAGAGGGAAATCATCCTTAGAGCTCGCCCTGTTCAAATCCTTGTAATCAACACACATTCGGACCTTACCATCTTTCTTTGGCACTGGAACCACGTTGGCAATCCACTGAGGGTAAGAAGTTACAGCTAGAAACCCGACATCAAATTGTTTCATAACCTCAGCTTTGATTTTCTCGGACATTTCTGGACGCATACGGCGGACCTTCTGTTTAACCGGAGGGCAGTCTTCCTTGGTAGGCAGGTGATGAACCACAATGTCAGTATCCAACCCAGGCATGTCTTTGTAAGACCAGGCAAAGATTTCCACATAGTCATGCAGCATCTGAATCAACCGTTGTTTCACACTGAGCTCTAGATTGGCACCAATCTTGACTTCCTTTCTGTCTATCTCGGTACCCAGATTTACCGTTTCCACTGGCTCTTCATGTGGCTGAATGGCCCTCTCTTCTTGGAGTAGTAGTCTTGCAAGCTCACCAGGCACTTCGCAATCATCTTCACCTTCGTCTTCGGCTAAGTTGATCGGATTTTCGAAGTCATAACTGGCAGTAGCAGAGTTGTTACCAGTGAGATCCAAAGTGGATTGGAACCTGTATAAGTGAGTGTGTGTAAATATAGCTGTTTTGCAATATATAATAAAGAAAGAAAAGGAGCGCAAGATTTTGAAATGCAACAAAGGTCCAATGTTTTTATTGATGATATATGAAAATGACACACAAAAGCCCTCACAAATGAAGCCACGGTGCCCCGGGTAAGATACCGAGCCATAAAAGTTTCAAAATATTGTTTGTTACAAATTCAAAACAAAAGAGTTCATTACTGAGTGACAAAAGTAATAGGTGTGAAGTCTTTGGCAGTCCAGTTGCTTGGTCCACCGTCGGTTGTTGGGTAGATCCAGCTGTCGAATTCAGATTCCTCCATGTTGTCTCCAATAGCATTTACTCCCGGGTTGGTGATGAACACATGAGGTCTTCCAATCCTTGCCTTACGAACAGCCCTCTGAGCTTCTGCAGTGAAACCCAAACCAAACTTGTCAGTCTTTGGAGTGAAGTCAGAAAGTCGGCCCCAGTTTGCGCATTCACCCTTCTCAATAACAGCCCGAGAATCCTTTAAGGAAGCCATCTTCAAAGGAAAGTTTTCTTCAGTCACAGTCTCTGCTGACGCCAGTGTCTGAGGCACCTCTTCAAAGTGCTGGAATGGAGTCTCAATGAATTCCCCATCCATCTCTATGTACCGGAACGAGTTGAGGTGGCTGACCATATATTCTTCCTCCCCCTGAACTGTAACAATCTTCCCTCTGACCGGGTACTTAAGCTTCTAATGTAGTGTGGAGGTCACCGCTCCAGCCTTGTGGATCCATGGATGACCCAGCAAACAAGAATAGGATGGTCGGATATCCATCACATAGAAAGTAGAATCAAAGACTTGAGAACCAACCCTGATTGGAATGTCAACTTCCCCATGTACCATCCTTTTCGAACCGTCAAAGGCCTAGACAACAATGTTAATAGGCTTGAGCTCTAAACCCTCACAATCCAACCTGTCTAGGGCCTTCTTGGGTAATACGTTCAATGAAGAACCGGTGTCTACCAACACATGGGCAAGAGTAGTGCCCCTGCATTCAATGGAGACATGCAGGGCGTCGTTATGGTTCTTTCCTTTGGCGGTCAGATCAGCGTCAGAGAAGCCCAAACCATTATCGGCAGTCAAGTTGGCCACACAATCGGTAAATTGATCAGCAGATGTTTCTTATGGCACATGGGCCGTCTTCAGGAAGGAAATCAGGGCCTTGGCATGGGTCTATGAACATAACAACAGTGATAGCAGAAATTTTTGATGGGGTGTGCCCCAGCTGCTCAACTACGTTGAAATCACTCTTCTTAATGATCTTGAGAATCTCTTCCATCTCTTGCTGGGAAGCTTCAACAGTGGTTGTCTTTGGTGCCTCCGTCAGGGCAGGCAAATCAGTAGCAATCCCTTTGCCTCGAGCGTCAGATGACTCGGAAGCAGGGGTAGAAACAGGAACTTGATCAGGAATAGAAGCAGACACACTTGCAGGCGTGATGATAAGAGGTCTCTGAATAGCTGGAGGTGCAATATCTGGCGAGAACAGCCTACCACTGCGAGTAACTTTGGCAGGCCCGGTGATGTTGCTGACGCCGGTACTTGTATCGAACTCTTGTTTAACTCCAAGCACATAAACATCTGCCCCATAGTGCCAAGGGACAGCTTTGTCAGATGTATAAGGGAGAGGCCCCAGAACAGTGATGATGATAGGAGCAATCTTCTGAGTGGACATGATTTTGACAGGCTTCTTTGAAGGAGCCTTAGGAGGGTTGTTGAAAATAGTAACAATAGACACTTCTTCAGCAGGGACAGCAGGAACAACAATCTTCTCGAACAAGATCTCTTTGCTATCCATCAGGTTTTGGATGCCTGACTTCAGCAAAGGACAACCAGCAGGTGAAATAGCACATAGAAGGCAACCTTTACCACATCCCAGAAATAAACTTGCTAGCAACAGGTTCCTCTTGACAGTCAGCAACAGAGTAACGATATCTTCCACAGAGGCTACATACAAGTCTTCTTCCAAAGCATTCACTCCATGCTGGGGCATGGGAGCAGTCACAACATTGGGCCTTTCGGGCGCCTCGAACTGTATTTCTTTAGCATCAATAAGGTCCTGGACCTTATTCCTCAGAGCCCAACAATCATCTGTAGTATGCCCCGGGCTATCAGAGTGATAAGTGCAACGGGCGTTGGGGTTGTACTTTGGAGAAGCTGTGTTCACTACCTTCGGAGCTTCTTTGACAGTTACCAGATTGGTTGACAGTAGTTGCAGCAATATCTGGGACATGGTCATACTGAGCCGAGTGTACTGCCTTTTGGGTCTCTCACCCCTTGGTTGGTTAAACTGCTGAGGAGCAGCAGCAGGCTTTGAAATTACCAACGCAGTGACAGCTTGGCGGCGTTCCGGTTTAATTTGTCTTCTGGGACCATAAACAACACTGGCTTCCTTCTTGAAGGGCTTCTTTTCAGTACTCGCGGAGGCACCTTTCTGTATCTTCCCCGACTTGATACCAGCTTCTATCCTCTCACCGGTTAAGATCAGGTCTGTGAACCCAGCAGAAGAATTACCAATCAGGTGGTTGAAGAATGGACCGGACAGGGTCCCTAAGAACATGTCAACAAGTTCACGGTCAGTCAAAGGTGGCTGCACCCTTCCAGCCAGGTCCCTCCACTTTTGCGCATACTCCTTGAATCCTTCGCCCGTCCCTAGTGACATACCCTGGAGTTGGGTACGCGTGGGAGCGAGGTCAGAATTATACTGATACTGCTTATAAAAAACAGTAGCCAAGTCCTCCCAGTTTCGGATACTGGCTCCATCCAACTGATAGAACCATTCGAGTTGAGCCCCTAAAAGGCTATCCTGAAAGAAATGGATCCATAGGTTCTTGTCTGCGGTGTAAGGTTGGATCTTCCTTACATATGATCTGAGATGCATCTTCGGGCAGGACAGCCCGTCACACCTTGCAAAAATTGGCACTTTGAACTTCGGGGGGATCACAATTCCAGCAACTAATCCCAAATCTTCGAAATCTAAGCCGGGAACTCTCTGCAGCTCCGTAGCTGCCAACCTGTCTTTCAAGCTTTTGTACTTATCATCAGCGGGCGGGTATTGTTGCTCTGAGTAGTCTTCGTCTTCTTCAGCCTCTCCTTCTTCAGCTTCGGATTTGGAAGGTACCGTAACCCCATTCCCTTTACTGGTTCCCTCTTTAGATGTAGGGGGAAATTCAAGAACTCTTCTGGCTTCACCCTCAAACCTTCTTCCCAAGGTAGCCACCCCGACTCTTTTCTTCTTCTTTTTCACTTGCTCTTTATTCCCAAGCAGGGCTTTTAGATCCTCCTGCCCTTTTCCAAGGTCATCAGGAGATGTTGAAACTGAGAGTTTTGAGACTGCAAATCCTTGACCGTCTGTTCGAGATCCATCTTACTGAAATAAACAGCAGAAAAATAGGGAAACCTGGTGTGGAGACCTGCTTATGCGCATGATGAATGATATGTTTGTTTATGCAATGCATTCAAGGATTTAGAAAATTCAAAATTGTTGCAAACAAAAAGAACACACGTCATATTAATAAGAAGAAATTTGTCAGTACATAAATGCCCCATGGGCCAAATATTACAAAAAACTTCTCAAGGTAAAAAGACGTTGCGCACCCTCTTTGGTGCGATGTAGGTGTTAAGGGTCTCTTCCTCATGGAGTCGGCGGGTAAGCTCCAAAAACTTCTTCTCACTGGCGTAGAAGCTGGCTTCAAAAGTGTTCCGTTCCTCCTTGAGTTGGACCTAACTCTTCTGCATCTCCTCCCATGATGTTGGCATGTCAGGATATAGGATGGTGTAGGGAACCTCTCCTTCCTTAACAGGCTCTTTAATCACTGGGAGACCATAAGGGTAAGGCATCATTAGACTCTGGGCTCGGGTTCGTACCCACTTGAGATAAGGCTTAAGAGGGATGGAGTTCTTGTGCCCCAGTGTCTTGCTGTCCACCTTGTTAGGCATCCTCCAAGGTCTGATGAATCTTTGGCGAAGTCCTTGCGCATCGTTGTCGAAGTCAAAAACTAGGTCAGGAATCAACATGTCGTTAGGGCCATCCCTCCGTGCATATCCAAATTGTCTCAAAGCTAGGCAAGGGTTGTAGGTAATGCCTCCTCTAACGCCAAGCAATGGAACATTAGGGAACTCTCCACAACGATCGACGATGATGACATTTTCTCTGGACCGAGAACACCAATGTACATCAGAGTGTGTGAGGGTCATCAATCGTTGTGACCACCTTAAACCTTGGTCATTCTTCAAGACAGATTGTGGAAGGTGCGAAATAAACCACCTTGCAAGGAGAGGAGTACAGCACATGAGAACACCTCTCTTTCTCATTGTTCGTGTGTAAAATGAGTGAAGAATGTCCCCAAGCAATGTTGGTATTGGATTCCTGGATAAGAAGATCTTGACGGTGTTGACATCTATAAGCTGGTCGGGATTTGGGAACAGGACCAACCCATAAATGAGGAGTGCCACAATTTCTTCAAAGGCTTGTAGATCCAATGAATTCCAACACTCTTGTGCCTTCTCAAACAAGAATTTTGCCAAGAAGCCTTTGACACCGCTTCTAGTTTCCCAATGCCCCTTGATGTCAGATGGTTGCAAGCGTAGTGCTTGAGCAACATCTTCAGGCTTTGGTTCTTTTTCCGTACCGTTGTAGGGTAGTTGATTAAGAATAGGAATTCTCAGGAGTTGAGAAAATTCCTCCAAAGTGGGCACCAATTGGTAGTTGGGGAATGTGAAACAGTGGTGAAGGGGGTCAAAGAACTGGAACAACACCTTTACCATGTCCTCTTCAATGCTGGTGTTGACTAGGCTGAGCAGTCTACCATGTCTTTCACTGAAGGGAGAGCTTTCCGGAATCCTGGATGCGAGCTCTTTGAGTTGAGGAGGGATTCTCACAAGGTTGACTTGGATAGTTTTCCTGCGAAGAATTTCCATGACCTACAAAACAAGAACAAAGATGAAGATCTAAACCCTTGAAATGGTTAGTGAATGCATATGATGCTTCATGATGCTTATGATGTATGCACAAACATATGTACAAGCAATTCACACAAAACCCTAGTTTCAAGCTTGCATGGGGTTTCATAGGTAAGTACCCTCTTGAGTGTAGTTGGCTTAAAAACCTGTCCTATAAATAGTAACCGGGTTCTAAGGAGCTCAATATCACTGGATTGTTTTCCATGTTCATTGTTTTGGTTTAGCCACTTAACTAGCGACCAAATTATTCCAAGAAAACAACCCTCAATGAGTGTAGTATCGAGTATCTACCAACTTCGGACTGCACCAAAGCCGGTCATCTCACTACCCCTAATAAAAGGCCAAGATGGTCAAGTAAGGTTCTAGGTCATTAGTGCTTAGTGACATCGCTCAGCGGCCCCGTACTCTCCTTGATTGAACTCAAGGGTTACCGGTACTCACAAATATGTCGCACTAATATAGCTATTGCTTCAACCGTGTCGGTATACCCCGCACAATTTCCACAATGTATTGCTATCTATGAATGTTTCCCCAAATCCGGGTGTAGGATTTCAAGCCCAAACAAGAGAACCAAGATATAAAGCAATCAAAGCAAACAATTAGTCATGCAAAAGGGTGATCTAAGCCCTAAGGTTACTCCATTTTAAAAATTCTCCCCAGCAGAGTCGCCAGTTCTGTGATACGGTGGGAGAACTGACTTGAGGTTTTGCGTTTGTTTTCGCAAATATTTCGGTTGAGCAAGAGTCGCCACTGACTTTTTATTTTATCCTAAGGAAAGGTTAAAAAGTACAGCAAAAACCTTTGAGATGTTTTCTTGGGTTCGGGGAGTAGATTATAGAAAGGAAATGTATTAGCACCCTTTCTATCCATGGTTATCCATGGGCTCTTAGTTACTTGCTTAGATCACTTGCCTTGTGTTTTCAATTGTTTGAAATGGTGCTTTGTGTGTGGGTTTGAAAATGTTTTGAAAAGAGGCCATTTGTTGTGGCAACCTTTGTAATGATCCATGTTTGAATGTATACAAAGGTGTACTTATCTTTTGAAAAGTTTTCAATGTTTTTGAAAGTTGTTTTGAAAGTGTGTTGTGATGTGTGTTTTGAAAAATAGGCAAGTGTGTTTTGCAAGTTGATTCAAGTAACTAAGAGTTTGTCTACCCCTAAATTTACTCAAAGGCTTTTTCTATGTTTTAACCCTTTTAACAATTTTGTTCCACCATTGTATTTGGTGGACAATCTTGTGTTAGGATGTTAACGGGACGGGCGCGGGTCATCGTTTAGACCATGATTGCAATGGTGCCAAGTGTCTTTGGCAATTTTTCCTTTAAGGGACTTGATCATTTTTAGGCAACTTTCGAAAGCGTCATCGAGGGACTATGATCATTTGATATTGTTTTGTTTTGCCAAAGATACCCAACATACAACATGGCCCATTATTGAAGGCAACAAGTGGAGTAACCCTAAGGGGTACAAGTGTGATTGGTGTTGTCCATTTTCATGCTTTTTTGTCTTTGAATTAGGTCAAGCTATTTATTATTTGATTTTTGCATACAAACCCTAAGTCTATCATGGTATATTTAGAAAGCTTTAAAGTGCGGAATTTAAAGTCCTAAATTATTACAACATAATTATGGGATGGGGGGTACAAATGTTCAAATGGGGGGTTTTTAGCAAGAAATTAAAATCTAAGCTATTACAATCCAAATTGAATATACAAGTATTAGAATTGTACAATAATTAAATAAAATACAATAAATATGCAAGATGTAAAAAATGATTTTTATATGTATGTAAAAGTATTTTTCATGTGACAAATAAACAAAAATAAAAATGTTAATTTTTGGGTATTTTCATGGTTTAGGGCAAAACCCTAATTTTGTAAATAAAAAGTATTTATTATTTAATATATACAATATTTATTAATTATATACAAAAAATAAATAAAAAGGAAGTATATTGTAAAAAAGTGATCTTTTGAGGTCAAATATTAATAAAAATAAAAAATGTATTATTTTTGTATTTATCCTAAATATTTAATAAAAGATAGATAAGTATTTATATTATTTACTAAATATATTAAATATGTACAAAAATAAAAATATTTATTATTTACAAAAAAAGTATATTTTTTAGAAAATGTTTTCAAAAGATAAAATAAAATAAAAATCAGAAAATAAAATGTATTTGTATTATTTTTAGTATTTTAAATAAAAGTATATATATATTTATTTACATATGGAACTAAATGAAACAAATAAATACCAAATAAAATGCAAAAAATGTGGGAAAAATATTTTTAGTGTTTTTTTATGTTTGAATAAAAATATAAAATCAGAATCAAAAAGAAAAAATAAAAAATAACAAGTATATCACATAATGGGCCAGGGGGGGTGCAAATTAAAAAAAGGGTGCAAAAAGTAGGACTGACTCAGGCCCAGCCCAAGCCAGTCATCTTCAACCTCCAGACTTGTTTGAACAAACAACAATGCGCGTTTCCTAACTCCTGATTCCAAGACTTTCAAGCAAAACTCATAACACCAAAAATGTAGAGCATCAAGAGACGAATCCAGACATATAAAGAACTTGACTTAACTCTAAGAAACGAAGGAGAATTTCTTCATCCCTAATTCCTGACCTAAGTATTTTATAATGTTCAGGTTCCAAATTCTCTCAGTACACACAACATAAATGAAAAGTAATGATATGGGTAGCTTCAGGGCCATGAGTAGGACATAACTTCTTCACAAACCTAAGCCTAGATATGCCTGGATAGAGAGATAGAAGTTCAAACTTTTACCTGTTCAGCTTGAATCGTGTGCAACAATGGAGGCACTTTCACTGCAGTGTGAGGACTTGTACAGCTTGCTTGAAGTTCAGGGATGCTTCTCCAATGCTTGGTGTGCTTTGAATCTTGCTGTATCAAGCTACAGAAGTCAACCTGCAAGAGAGAAAAGTGAAAATGGCAAACTTGGTTAGAGGTGTTACAGTCTGTTTCCAAGGCTTGGGATAGTTTGTATGGATGTTATGGAAGGTGTTTGAGGTGGCTTGGATGAAAATGCACGATGGAAATGAACTGGCCAAGTCAATCTGCAACAGGGACTCTGTTTTGCAGAAAAAATAGGCTTTGATGGATGAGGAGTTATTGGGGATGGTTTGGTCGTGTTTCAGGTTAGTAAGGGAGTATGGAATGTGTGGACAAAGTTTGCTTTGGTTCTTGCTTGCAGAAATGTAAGTTGTTGTTCAATATGCAAAGTTTCTTCTTATCTAAGCAAGAGTTGTCAACTTAGATTATAGGCTCATACATTCCCCTCAAGCATGCTGCACAAATCACTCTTGATCAGTGGAATTGGTTCCTGAACTTGTGCCCAAAAGATCTGCTTTGGTACTTCTTAGATTTGTGTTTGACATAAAGTTGATCTTTACAAGAATAGATAAGTTACTTTTTCTAATTATGGATTAAACTTCCATGTAATGACCAAATGAGCAAAATAACATCTTGGCACAAAGGTTTAGCATTGAATTATTGAGTGAAAATGAGATTAGAGGCCTGTAACCTAGCTTGTGCAAGCTGACTTGAAAAATGCATAGTGTATGAACATGAAATTGGCTCATGAACAAAGTGACTTTTGCCCATATTGACAAATTCGATTCTCCCTAACCACAAGGGTGTTTGAGAAGTTCTTGGACAATTTGGAAAGCTTGGAATGTGTACTACAACCCATCTTTGTAATGCAAGTTGAAATTCCAAGTGGAAGCATGTGAGAAGTGGCCATGAAGTTGGGCAAAAATCCTGCCTAAAATAGGTAAAAAATTTTCTAAGTTAAGAATGTTTTGCACCCCTATTCCAAAAATCATAACTTGAGCTACATGCTTCTTTTGAGGAAACTTTGTGAATCAAAGTTGTAGATTTTGAAATAGAATATAACTTTCATGTTTTGAGTTTTGTTTGAATCCAAATGTATCTTGATGAAAAATTGGGACAAAGTTAGGAAAAAATTAGGGAATTTCATAACTTAGAAAATTTCTAAGTTATGAAATTTCTTCATTTCAAACCCTAATTTGTGATTTTTGGTTTCTTGATGAACAAGTTTCATAATTTGACATGTTTTGATGAAAAATGAATCTTGACACTTGATTTTGACCAAAAAGTCAAAGTTTGACTTTTCAGTATACAGTTAAAGTTGATCAGTTGATTGGAAAATTCATCTGTCAATCTTGTGCATTTGGGATCTTTTGAACTTGTTGAATATGTCAAGACCATGTCATTGAGTTCTTGAGTCCATATGTGAGCTTGGTTTGCCATTGGTTAGGTTAAACAGTCAAAAATTGCCTTTGTGCAGTCAAAACCCTAAAAATAACCATTTTGCCCTTTTGGTGATCTGATCAAATTTCTTGTGGAATTGTGATCGAAACTTGATCAAATGGTCCATATGAGTTCATAATGTTGATGTGGGTCAAAAATCATGAGGTTTGACTGTCAATTGACCACAATTGACTTTTTCCCCAATACAGCTGATTTCTAGGTCAACTGTCCAATTGGCTAGGCAAAGATTGGAATCAAGGCTTGAAACTTGGTATGGATAGACTTGTGAGTCCAACATGAAGCATGAAAGTCATCTTGGGAATTTTAGGTCAAAACATCTTTGTGCAAACTCAAACCCTAATTTGGGTCAACAGTGCAAGGAGGAGTCTTGAGCAGAGCAAACCCTAACTAGATCTTGAGCTCCAAGGGTCTTGGGATGAGAAAATGTTGAAGAAATGGGAGGGAAAATTTTGGGGTACAACAGAATGATACTCACAAACTCCAAAGCTAGCAAATATTGAGTTTGTTGTGTTGAAGGAAATGAAGCTGTTTTGATGGAGGTTGTTGTTGTAGTGAAGATGGTGAATGTTTATTGGTATTGTGTAAGTAAAAGAAAATGATAAAATTTGATTCCTAAAAAAACAAAAAAAATTTGACTTGAAAAATATGTTATGAATGTGTAAGGTTTTGAGAATGTACGATATGATAAAATTAAATACTTACTTACTTTTGCTAGCCACTTTATCACTTCAATAAAATGGCGCTGTTGTCGGGGATTGATGTTTTTATTGAATCACATCGCGATAGTTTCTTTGTTTTTGAGTTTTGCACGTAATGTTCATACCGTCTTTATGATGTAACTAGACTTATACATGTATACTTGTGCATTTATGTGTTCATTTTTTCAATACTTGTAAATTTAGTGTATATGTTTGTTTCTCTTCACGTTTGCTAAGTATTTGATTAGGCGTCACCGTTGGTGGAACTAACTATGTAAAGAGGCAACTTGGAGGAGTGTATATAAATAAAAGCGTCGAGCTTACGACGTAAAACAAACATGTTTTTATTGTTTTTAGTTTCTTTAATGTTTTTATTGTATTAGTATAGGTAGTGTGGTGAATTGGTTAAAAAGTTGAAATTGGACCAACTCTTAAAATTCTCAAATCTTCACTTTTTAACTTGTTTAATTCAATTTCACTCGATCTTTTAGTACATAGTAGTATTTACTAATTTTTTTGTTTGTTGTTTGAACTCTAACTTTGGTTCGATATCTTGAGAAATTTTGAGGTGATTTTCCAAGTTTGATCGTTTCAACTTGCAAATGTATGGTAATGATATTGTTTGAAGTTGGTACTCGCAAGGTACTCGTTTATCGCTTTATAGAATATAGCATATTTAGGAAACTTTTCTTTTGTGCAAAAGTCCATTTCATTTATTCTTTTACCATACTTGTTTATTCTTGAATCACCTTAGGACTAAACCCTTTTTGTGAGGTTTCTTCCATTGTTTACTATATGCAGGAGACCAACTTTCTTGGTAATTCAGTTTTATCATGTTTAATCACGTATTTGTATTGAATGTGTATGAAAGCATGAAAAGGATCGAGACATTTTTTGAATTTGAGCATAACCACCTGATCAGAAGGAATCTTCGATGGCCCACGAGCTTGAATGAGACGACTGTTGAAGTGAATGGGGGGGGGGGGGTACCTGCAAGGTACTTCTATGCTAAAGTAAAAGTCTAGATAATCAGAGTGCAAGTAAAAGAAGTGAGGTTGAATGAATGAATACCCAACATTTTCATGTGAGAGGGTATTTATAGCCCCCACTGGTGGACCAAGATTCATGTATTGAGCCGAGTGATTTGGGCCTAATAACAAGGACTTCCAGGGTTACGTGGGGTAATGGGATCCAACACGTGGTCCCCTCCCTGGTTAAACGCCTCGAAAATATAGGAGGCAGTGGACCCGTTATTCTCGGAGGGCAAGTGGCAGTTGATGTGACTGTTGACCATGTTCTTTAATGGGCACGTGGGGGAAATCCCCAACGGCTATCTGACTTGGGCCTGAAGCTATTGGGCCATAGGCAGAGGCGCTGAATTGGGCCTGTCCATCTGTGGGCTAAGGGCTAGCCCGACCCAGAATAGGAGCCCCTCAAGTTATTGCTCTTAGACAAGAGAGTGATACCTTAAGGTCTGCTGGATTGTCGGGGAAACGTTGCTTGAAAAAGAGATTGTTATTTTAACTCGAGGAGGCGTTGCTCGAAGAAGAGAGTGTCTTTTGGGTCGAGGAGACATTGCCCGAGGGAAAGGTTTCTTTTCGGATCGAGGAAATATGGTCGTTAGTTGATTGACCTCCTCGCACTTCTCCTTAGTTGCAAGCAACCTTTGAAGGATTTTCCTCGACTGAGTCATTGACTGCCTGCTTTCATGCACTAGTCTCCTGGAGGTGCCCGCGAGAGAGGGCTTCACATATGTGGAGAAAGTGCAGGAATATTGAGCTTATCTTCTTGGGGTGCCCGCGAAAGAGTGTTTCGCGTCTGCGGAGAAATCACATGAATCTCTTCTGAACTCCTTTCCATGATGCCCGCATGAGGAGAGAGTCACAACTACGTCGCACATATGCTCGTTGGTGAAGATCTTGAGACCTTGCGTCAGCGTGTGGCTTCACGTGAAATTATTTGAAGTTTAAATGACACGTCCCTTCATGTGTCACACGTGACGACTGTTCAGATTGTCATCATTGCTTGAGGAAGCCTAAAGGCCTAAGCAATGATGACTCTTGGCACACTACCAGTGTGGTAGGGACTGGCTATAAAAAAGGGGTGAAGGAATTCTCTTGAACATTTTCACTTTTGCTCTCCTCCTGCAACTCCTCTGTTCGCAAGCTACTCCGTTGCTGTTGCCACTCTCGTAGGTTTTCTAGCGTTCATTTGTCTCCAAGTAAGTGATTCTTTTCAAGCTTTGTTAGTTTACTTTAGTGTTTTAGACGATTGGATGAAGTTTTCTAGTGAATTCACGAGTTATGGGTGAAGTTTCATGAATCCTCATGAAGTTTCCGACAAAGTCATGGAGATTCATGACACTTTCGGTAAAGTTCATGAAGATTCATGACTTTTTCAGCAAAGTTCATGGACTTTGGATGAAGATCCATGAGTTTCGTATGAAGGTTCCTGAGTTTTGGATGAACTTCATGCAGATCTTTGTCGGGGATTGGCCCCTCGTGAATTGAGTAGATACGGGAAAAACGACTCCATGTCGGAGATTAACCCCTCGTGAACTAGGTAGATACGGGTGAGCCGCCTCTCCTTGTGATCTTATGCTCGCTTGAGGGGGTTGCTTCCTTCATGGGTTTCAAGGGATTGAGTTGAGGACCTCCCCTCGAAGTGTTCCTCGCCCTTTCACTTAATTTACAGTGGAAGGTGGATTTGATGATGTCGAATTCACTGTTTTTCTCTGCTTTTCAGGTTAAATGACTCAACCGGCTGAGAAGGTGAATTTGCCCAGTCCTCAGGGTGAAGAAAATGCCAACACATGCAACAATGCAAACGCGGCCAACAATTTGGACTGGATTACGCTCGAGCCCATAAATTTGATGTATAAATTCGTCTGTGATGCTTCAGATGCCTTCAATGTTGTCGAGGACAGAGCCGAGGGTGCTCCTGCCTCTTGGTTAATTCTCATTCCATACAAGAGCCGGAGGATCTGTTCGTCCTACCCGGGAAAACGCTTTCCAATGTACGAGTTTTCTTTCAAGGAGGCGGGGATGCACCTGCCCTTTATAGCTTTTCAAGTTGGAGTTTTTAGATGGCTGCACCTGGCGCCTTCCCAGCTTCACCTGAACATGCTCTCATTCATTCGGGCATTCAAGATCGTATGTCAATATCTTAATATTAATGCTTCTTTAGCTCTGTTCTTTCGGATCTTCCACCTCCAGCGGCAAATGGTCAGGGGTATCTAAGCCTGGGTGTCGTTCAAGCAACACATAAAGCTGTTTCGACAATATCTGGAGTCCTTCCGACATTTCAAGGAAAGGATTTATGTCGTAAAGCCATTGTCAAACACGACCGTGTACTCCCTGTACGAGCATACTGTCGAGATCAAGGATGGTCCGGAGGTGACTATTGTTGTACCCCAAAATTTGCCCTCCCATATTCTTCCAGGTTTGTCAAGAGTCATCCTCAAATGGTTCAAGACTTCTCAAGGGTTGCACAGTCCTAACATCTCCTAAGCCAGTCAAAAACTAGGGTTTTGGTTCTTGCAAAGAATTTGAGGTTTTCAATGGCTCAATCAAGTCCCATAGGCCTATAAACATTGTCAAACACCTACATGGCAAGTTTCAAGGCTCACAACATCAAAGTCCACAGTCAAAAGCCCTATTTGGTTCACAATCAACTACAGGGGCAAAATGGTCATTTGGCAGTCAAAAGTCAGAATTTTTGGTCAACATCTTATTTTGAGGCCACAATCATCATTTGATCAAGTCTTGATCATGATTCCACAAGAATGGCTCAAAAATCATCAAGATGCAAAAGTTTCCATTTTTGGACAGCTGAAAAGTCAACTGTAACTTGACCAGGGCATAACTTTTTCATGGTTCATCAGAAAAATCCCATCCAATGCTCACTTTGAAGGGGATGACATTTCCTACAACTCATCTTCACATTCCAAGTCCAAGAAATGCTCTCACAAAAAGTTATCAATTTCTACATTATAGGTCAATTTCAAAAGTCAACAAAAAGGCATTTTAAGTCAAAGACCATAACTTGATATTGGTAAATCCAAATGACATGGGACCAAAGGAATTGGTTAGAGGACTTCAAGACCTTTCCAAAATGTCCAAGAACATGTTCATATGATCAAAATTGAGCAAGATATGCATTGGAGAAGTTGGGAAATTTTTGTGAAATGGCAAAAGTCAACTATCCTTAAAACTTCAATTTTTGACAAAAGGGTCCACTTTCTTCCACTTGATTCAGCCTTGTCATGCCATACACGTGTCCCATGATTAGTTTCAAGATCAAACATTTATTTTTCCATTTTATTTAATTTTTATTGATTTAATTCATTTTAAATCTATAATAATTCAAATAAAATCTAAAAATTTAATGGAATAGCATATTTTGATTTGAATTGCTTTTATGTGTCATATGCCAGCTACCAAATTCTTGCCAAGCCTTTTTGTGCATAAAATCTTGAATTTGAACCAAAAATGGAAAGTTCTTTAATGGTGGTCAACCAAGATCTCAAGACTTCAATACACAAGGTTAAGGCTCAGCTGCTGACCTAATTTCGTTCACACATACATAAGCAAGCATTACAAACCTAATTCAGAACCCAAGCCTTGCTAAAACGGACAGAGCAAAACTAAAAAATTGTTGGAAAAGTGAGAGATCTAGAACAAGGTTGCAGGCATTTTGAGATCAAAAGAAGCACATAGTCTTCCTCCTTGCTGTCCACTGAACCTAAAGAGACCAATATCACGTCCTAAGATCCACTGAATAGCGCTGTAAGTTCTCAAATACAGACCCCTGAACACGATACCTCAATTCTCCATTCTTGCATTTTTCCTCAAAAATATTGGCATAGTTATGTTTCTTGTTTGATTTCTAATCTAATGATAATAGCCAATTTCGTTTTTAGGCCCTATACTGTGATACCCGATTCTAGGGTTTGTTTGCTTGTTTTTTAGGCGTTTTCAGTGCAGGAAAAATTGGCCACCATAATGGGTATAAGAGTGATCAGGAGATGGAAACGAGACCAACCATGGTTTTGGAATTAATTTTTGAAGCCTAGGGATGATTTTCAGAAGAGCCTACGAAACTACCTGCGGATAAAAATCCGCAGGTAACTGAACCAGCAATTTGATGAAGAAGACGATGATGTGTCTTCACATCACTGGCCCATTCAAATCCAAAACGCGCGCATCTTTTATTTTCCAGGATATTGCTTTTTATTATATATAATGTTAATTGTCTATTATCATAACGAATGAAACACGTTGGCGTAGTGGCAGGGCAAACGGGCATGGAGCGTCGAACCCAGGTCCCCCAAATAATTGTTTCTTATTTTTCTTAATAGGTTCCCATGCAGGCTTGCTAGTGTATTCCATCATACGCCTCAAACAATAAGGCGCCATGTGTCCTTGAGCCTAGATCTGATGACAAAAGATGAAGGACCACAATAATCCCCAATCAACGCTTGCATACCTGATCCAGAAGGTCAACGTGGCCAAGCAAACAAATGGGCCAGAAATTCCTAGCGCACCTCCATTCTGGGCCAAACACCCCCAGGTTTTTTTTTTTCTCTTTTATATTTTCTATTTAATTATTTTTTCTTCTAATTATTATTATTATCACTAAAATTAACAAATTAACCTTTTCACAATAAAAATTCAGAAAAACTAAAAAATGTAAATATTTTATTTTTATTAATTTCATTTAGGTTTAATTATTTTGTAAATAAACACTAATTTAAATTAATCTAGTTTAATTAGGTTTAATTTTAATTTTCTTTTACAATAAATAAAAATGAATTAGACTTAGGGTTTCTTTGACACTTTTAATTCTTTTTTTATTTTATTTCATTAAAAACATAAAAAACACAAAAACACTTTTTCTTGTAAATAATTAATTAATTAGTAAGTTAGGTTTAATAGTTAATTTAATTGTAAAAAAGGACAAATCTCATTTGTTTCTCAAAAAAGGGTCAAAACCCTAAGGACATCCCGATTCAATCTTTCGCGCGCATGTTTATTTTCATTCATTATATTTATGTATCTGCTCCGGAAATGTAATAGTTAATTAGGCTTTTACCGCTTTCTTTACTTTTCTCGCATTTATTTTCCAAACGGGTTTTGTTTTTGGCGATGTATATACCCGCGCCTTGTAATAGCGTATATTCACATTTCTACACTTTATTTTCCGCACTCTTAACTGTTAATATGCATGAAAGACTTGTGTGACAAATAAAATCAATCCGTAGCTCACAAATAACATGTACAAGATAAATATAACATGAAAACAACACACATGCACATGCCACTCCTAGGGTACGCCTCACATGGTTGCCTCGAGGTGGTCATCAAGTATAGGGTGTTTTAGAGGTCGCCCTCCTGTCTAAGATCCAGTTGCCTTGAAACGGTTGCCTCAGATAAAAAGGATCTAGGATATTAGGGTTACCGCTAAGGCGTCTTACTATTGCTTCGGTGACCACACATGTCCCTAATAATCGAATTGACCAGAATAACTCCAACGACGGTGCTACCTACCTCTCAATGGTGGGATAACACTATCTAAAGGACTCTTACACAGCCTAATTCCTTAGAGTAGGTAGATTTCTCCTGGGTACTTGCTCTTTCAAAAAACAAAAACAACTTTTCGCACCTACACTTTCAAAAAGTTTTCAAACAAATACTTCATACACTCTTGAGGACTGATACAAGAGTTACCTAGAAGTTTTCAAACGAAACTTTTTCAAAACCCACAAACACTTGAAAAGCAAACAATCATTTTGAAAACATAGAGTGAGCAAGTAACTAAGAGCCCGTGGATAACCACGGATAGAAAGGGTGCTAACACCTTCCCTTTCTATAAATCTACCTCCCGAACCGAGAGACATCTCGAAAAAGGAATTTTGCTGTGCTTTTGTCCTTTCCATGTTGGAGAACATAAAAGACAGTGGCGACTCTTGCTTACCGCGACATTTCGCGAACCAGCTTAAAAATCAGTCAATTCTATTTCCACCGATTAGCCCAAAAAATCAAATTTGCTCAATTTGGACCTCATGCATTTTCTCAAAATTGCCCAACTTGCACAAATCTTAACTCACTCAATTTTTATCATATGAAGGTGATCTTAGACTTTTTGAAAACCTCAAGATGTCCCATACAACTTCCTTGTTGGTCAGTTTTTCATTTGAAGTTTTTAACCTGATGTAAATTGCTTTCACAAAAAGTGTCTTTTTGTTGACTTTTAAAATGACTTGTAATATTTTGGCCCCTATCTCTCAAATGAAACATTTTTGGCCTTGATCTTAGAGAGACAAAGTTTTAGAGAATTGAATTTACTTCAAAATAGGCTTTGGTTGAGGAACTTATGATGAAGTATGTAAAAGTTATGCTTGGTCAAAGTTTAGTTGACTTTTCCTTAAGAAAACCCTAATTTAGTAACTTTTGACTTTTAATGAATCTTGAGTTTTCTTGATGAATCATGATCAACCTTTGATCAAATGATAAATGTGATTTAAAATTATTGATGTTGACCAAAAATCTTGAAGTTTGACTGTAAGTTGGTCAAAGTTGACTTTTTGTCCAATATAGTTAATTTTCAATCATCTGACTAGTTGACTGAGCAAGCTTGTGCTGCAAGGCTTGAAATTCAGAACGAGGATTCTTTGAGACATATGAGAAGTCATGAAATCCACTTGAGGCATTAGAAGTCAAATTTTCCTTTGATAAAAACAAAACCCTAGTTATAGGCCAATGCTTAGAATGAGGGTTTGTCTGATCAACTCTTGAGTAGTCTTGAGTGTTTAGGAACTTCATATGCATGAGGAAGTATCTTGAATTAATTTGTCTTGAAAAATGGGAGGGGGAATTTTGGGGTACAACACCTCCTATCCAGGAAACCTTCATAAACAAAGGAACAAAGCATGGAGGGCAAGAGGCGATGATATCTAATAAGAACAACACCAAGAGAGAATCTGACTTCATCCGTGAATGTGCTGCAGGTGAAGAGCTTAATAATTGGACAACCATGGAGATTCCAGAGATCTTTTTCTTTCCAAAGTAATTTTTCTTGTTTTTGAAAGAACCTATGTTAAGCCCTAGACATAGGGGTAACATGTAAGGGCCCCCAAATTTGTTTCAAACAATATTCTTAATTAATAAGAGTTATATTTTGCATTCAATTAAGATCCTTGTTATTCTCTTGCATTTATCTCTTATGTTTTTAAAATGGAAATACTTTTATTCATATGCATTTTCCAAATTCACATTCTAAGATGCACCAAAACATGATAAAATATGCAGATCCATGCCTAAAATCACTGATAATGTTACTGCTGCTATATGATATAATTTTGATGCGCCCATCAACCAAGCGGAATAAGAAGAAGATGAAGATCTTAAACTCTCCGAGGAATTGGCAAGGGAGATAGAGCAAAAAGCTGACAATATACAACCATACCAAGAATCTATTGAGACCATTAATCTTGCCACAAAGGAAGATCCAAAAGAGGTCAAGCAAAGGGAAACATTAGAGGAAAGCGTCAAAGAAAGACTAGTCAAGTTGTTACGTGGATATGTGGATATATTTTCATGGTCTTACAGAGACATGCTAGGATTGAATACAAATATTGTGGTGCATAGACTACCTCTCATGGAAGGTTGCTCTCCGGTTAGACAAAACTCATAAGAACTCGTCCAAACATGTCTAGCAAGATTCGAGAAGTCCTTAAACAAATCGATGCAGGGTTCTTAGCGATGGTAGATTATCCACCTTGGATAGCTAACATCTTACCAGTGCCCAAAAAGGACGGCAAAGTGCGGATGTGTGTAGATTATCTGGATCTGAACAAAGCAAGTCCCAAAGACGATTTCCCGTTACCTCACATAAATGTTTTGGTAGATAATACAGCTCAAACTTCAGTGTTCTCATTCATGGATGGTTTAACGGGTTATAATCAAATAAAAATGGAACCCGAGGATATGTAAAAAACTACTTTCGTGACCCCTTAGGGAACTTTCTGTTACAAGGTGATGCGTTTTGGTCTAAATAATGTAGTGGCAACTTATCAATGAGCTATGCTCACACTATTCCATGATATGATTCACAAAGAAGTTGAGGTATACATAGATGATATAATTTCAAAATCTTGCACAGAGGAGGATCACATCATACATTTACAAAAATTATTCGAATGTCTGTGAAAGTTCAAACTGAGGTTGAATCTGAACAAGTGTACATTTGGTGTCAGGTCAGGCAAGTTGCTGGGTTTCATCGTAAGTCAACATGGTATTGAGGTAGATCCCAACAAGGTGAAAGCCATACAAGAAATACCAGCTCCAAGGACATAAAAAGATGTTTGTGGTTTCTTAGGACGATTGAATTACATTTCAGGGTTCATATCGCACCTAACTTCTACGTGCAAGCCTATATTCAAATTGCTTCAAAAAGATCAGTCAGTAGTGTGGAAGGATGATTATTAGACAACCTTCGAGACAATAAAGAAATATTTACAGGAGCCACCAATCTTGATGCCACCAGTTCCCAGAAGACCGATCATCATGTATTTAACAATGCTTGAAGGGTCAATGGGATGCATATTAGAACAACATGATGAAATGGGTAGAAAAAAGCATGCAATCTACTACCTCAGCAAGAAATTCACCGACTGCAAAACCAGGTACTCACTTCTTGAGAAGACTTGTTGTGCATTAGATTGGGCTACTAAATGATTGAGGCAGTATATGCTAACTCACACCACATGGTTAATATCAAGAATGGATCCTTTAAAGTATGTGTTCGAAAAAATGGCTCTTACAAGAAGAATTGCCCGGGGAAAATGTTACTATCCGAGTACGAAATCCAATACATTATTCAAAAGGCCATCAAGGGTAGTGTACTGGCTGACCATCTAGCTCATCAACCATTACCAGAATATCAACCAATGAAGTTCGAATTTCCAGACTAAGATGTCATGGCTATAGTTGACTACGAAATACTAAGGCCCAACGAAGAACCAGAACCAGGGGTACATTGGACACTCATGTTTGACGGGGCTTCAAATGCACTAGGGCATGATTTTGGGGGAGTCTTGACTTTTCCGAAGAATTGTCATAAACCTTATACTGAAAGGTTATATTTTGATTGCACCAACAATATTGGTGAGTACGAAGCTTGTATCTTGGGTCTGGAAGTTGCCATCGATCTAAGAATTAAACATCTCAATGTGTTTGGAGACTCAGCATTAGTTATATACCAAGTCAACAGTGAATGGGACACTAAACATCCTAAATTGATTCCATATCGAGATCATGTTTTAAAGCTAGCCACAAAATTTATCAAGATTACATTCAGTCATATTCTGCGAGAAGAAAATCAGATGGAAGATGCCTTGGCAACTTTATCGGCCATGTTTAAAGTAACTTGGCCAAATCACAAACCGTGCATTACAATTAGACATTTTGAAGAACCTGCATATTGCCTCGCCATTGAAGAAGGACCAGATAAAAAGCCTTGGTTCTACGACATCAAAAGGTATCTCGAGAAGCAAGAATATCCAGAGAATGCCTATGTGATTGACAAATGAACTCTGCAGAAGCTAGCCTCACAACTATTTCTGAATGGAGATATGCTATACAAAAGAAATTATGATATGGTATTACTCAAGTGCATGGAGAAACATGAAGTAGATACACTTATGAGAGAAATACACGAAGGAACTTTGGGAACTCATACAAATGGACATGCCATGGCTAGAAAGATCTTGTGAGCAAGTTATTATTAGTTGATGATGGGAGCTGATTGCTATCATTATACAAAGACATGTCACAAATGCCAAATCTACACCGATAAAATGCATGTTCCACCAACTCCTTTGAATGTCCTAAGTTCTCCTTGGCCATTTTCAATGTGGGGAATTGATATGATAGGAATGATTGAACCAAAGGCCTCTAAGAGACACCGATTCATACTAGTTGCCATTGATTACTTCACCAAGTGGGTGAAAGCTGCGTCCTACGCAAATGTGACAAGACAAATGATTACTCGGTTCATCAAGAAAAATCTTATATGCAGATATAGGGTTCCTAGAAGAATCATTACAGACAACGGGTCCAATTTGAACAACAAAATGATGAAAGAGTTATGCAATGATTTCAAAATTGAGCTTCACAATTCCTCACCATATCGTCCTAAGATGAATGGGGCCGTTGAAGTTTCCAATAAGAACATCAAGAAAATCATTCAGAAAATGGTGAAGAGATATAAAGATTGGCATGAAATGCTTCCCTTTGCTCTACATAGCTATCGTACTTCTGTACATACGTCAACAGGTGCAACTCCTTTCTCTCTAGTATATGGCATGAAGGAATTACTCCCGGTTGAAGTAGATATTCCATCACTTAGAGTTCTAATGGAAATAAACTTGGAGAAGCAGAATGGGTTCAGACGCGACTTGATCAACTTAAACTCATTGAAGAAAAATGCTTGACAACTTTGTGCCATGGTCAATTATATCAAAATCGGATGAAGCAAGCATTTGTTAAGAAGGTTCATGCTCGAGTGTTCAAAGAAAGAGATTTGGTGCTCAAGAAGATTATACTACATTGCCTTGATTCATATGGTAAATGGACACCTAACTACAAAGGTCTGTACGTGGTAAAAACAACATTCTCAGGTGGTGGTCTTATCCTCACAACATGGATGGGGAAGAACTTCCACATTCGACAAATTCAGATGCATTCAAAAAATACTATGTATAAAAAGCTTGCTAAGTTTGGACCCTAAACAGGAGACTTAGGTAAAAAGGAGCGTCCCGGTGGATTGAAAACCCTAAAGGGTGATCCAGGAAATAATTAGGGACATACTCAAAAAAATTATCCTGGTGGATTGAAAACCCGAAAGGGAGGTCCAGGAAAAAGTTAGGGATCCTACTTCAAAAATAAAGAACAAAAACACTGCAATCTAAGAACCACGACTACGACCGTGAAGGAGAGAGATTGATTGAAATCATCTGCATCACAAGTAAAGGAAATTGGAGCTATCAAAAGGACATTGGAGAAACAACAATAGCAATTATTATTTTTCATTGCCATTTTCAGTTTTAAAACTTTCTGTAATGACCTCTTTTAAGGAATTTCATCTTGTATTCTCACCTATTCAGAGGCATATTTATCAATAAAACATTTGCTTTTTCAACCATTAAATTGTGTTTTTCCTTTTTCAGACTTGTTTTCAAATACTACCATTATTTATTGTGAATACTACGTTAAAACACCTTTGGGGATTTAACAAACAAATAGAAACATTTGATAAAACATCAAAAAGCATTTTGGTTAAAAAACATTGAAATAAAATCCACTCCTACGTCCACGACTACATCCACGCCTACAATCATAGCCATATCCATGCCTACGTCCATGACTACGTCCACACCTGCAATCATAGCCATATCCATGCCTACGTCCGCAACTACGTCCACGCCTACGCCCGTGATACAAATATCAAAATCTTTCAAATACTCATCCACTCTTGTTCAAATCAATTCAAAATACCGCGATGATGAAACATATAACATCGGAGAGTTGGTAACACAAAACCAACGGTTTAAAAGGAGAGAACACAAATTTTGTTTCACAACCAACATTTGGGGCATATAAAAACTTTACATTTGTGGTGTATACAAACTGTGATCGGTTGAAATAGAACTGACTGTTTAAAGCTGGTTTCGCGAAATGTCGCAGAAGCAAGAGTCGCCACCGTCTTTTATGTTCTCCAACATGGAAAGGACAAAAGCACAGCAAAATTCCTTATGAGAATGTTTCTTGGTTCGGGAGGTAGATTTATAGAAAGGGAAGGTGTTAGCACCCTTTCTATCCGTGGTTATCCACGGGCTCTTAGGTACTTGCTCTTATGTTTTCAAAAATTTGTTTGCTTTTCAATTGTGTGTGGGTTTTGAAAAAGTTTCTTTGAAAGATTTCTGAATAACTCTTGTATTTGTCCTCAAGAGTGTTTGAAAAATTTGTTTTGAAAGCTTTTGAAAGTTTCTGTGTGAAAAGATTTTTGATTTGTTTTTGAAGAGAGCAAGTACCCATGAGTCATCTACCTACCCTAAGGAATTAGGCTGTGTAAAAGTCCTTAAGGTAGTGCCATCCCACCATTGAGAGGCAGGTAGCACCACCGTTGGAGGTGTTCGGGTAAATTCGATTGAGGGGTAGTGTGGTCACCGAAGCAACAGTTAGGACACCTTAGAAGTAACCCTAATGTCCTAGATCCTTTTTAATCTGAGGCAACCGTTTCGAGGCAACTGTTTCGAGGCAACTGTTTCGAGGCAACTGGATCTTAGACATAAGAGCGACCGCTAAAACGTCCTATACTTGACGACCACGTTTCGAAGGCAACGAGTGAGGCGTACCCTAGAAGTGGTGTGTGCATTGTGTGTTGTTTTCATGTTAATATTTATCTTTGATCAGGACATTGTGAGCTACGCGTTGTTTTTAATTACCATACATTCTTTCATGCGAGTTTAGCAGTTAGGGGGTGCGGAAAGTAAATTGCGGAAAGATAAAGTTCTACGCTATTACAAGGCGCGGGTCTATACATCGCCAAAAATACAAAGACCCGTTTTTGGTAAATAAGTACGAGAAATAATAAATAAAGCAGTAAAAACCCTAATTACTATTACATTCGGAGGCAGTTACAGAAATAATCAAAAATAAAGAATTAAAACTAAAAATGCGTGCGAAAGAATGAATCGGGAATGTTCTGAGGGTTTTGACCCTCCTAAGAAGAGAAATTGGATTTTTTTGGTCTTTTTGGTGATTAAATGAAATTAAAAACTAATTGTTAAACTAATTAATTAATTTATTAAAAGAAAATATATTTTTTGTGTTTTTTATGTTTTTTATGGAATAAAATAAAAAGAAATAAAATTAAAAGTTAATTTTACCTAATTCTAAATCTATTTTAATTATTAAGAAAAGAAGTTAAAATTGCCTAATTAAACTATTTATTTGTTAATATTTTATTTACAAAAATAATATGAGAATAATAATAATAATAATGTTAATTCCATTTTTTTTGATTTTTTTTTATGAAAATATGTTAATTATGTTAATTGTTAATAATAAAAATAAAATAAGGCAAATAAATAAAAAAAGAAGAAAATGACAAAACAAAATAAAAAAAGAAGAGTAAACCCAAGGGGGGTGTGGGCTGGAATTTGAGGGTGCATTGTTGAATCCTGGCCCATTTGAACCTTCAGCTCGTTTGACTTCTTGGATTGCCTATGCCCACATTGACTCCAGAGCACCATGGTCCTCATGCTTTGGCCACTGGATCTGCACTGATGGACACTTGGCTGACTCTTGGATGAGGTGTATGATATGCTTCCTTTTGAATGCTGCACAGGAAAGTGTTGGTAAATTTAATATTGGAATATGGGGGGACCTGGGAATCGAACCCAGGTCCCAGAGATTACCAAACACATAGCCAGCCACTGAACCAAACGCGCTTGTTTGTAAACATAATAGAAACACAAGAATATATGAAATAAGTTCCCTATATGCTGAAACGCGCGCACCAATTTGAATGGCCCACTCCCTGGTTGCCACGCCATCTCCTTCTTCGTTTGCCCTGTAAAAAGAAAACAAGATAGTGGGGGTTTTAAACCCCCACTAACCACAACCACGAATAGTAGCGACTAGAGTTAGGATTGATATAAATTAAGCGCGATAGTGTCAATGATTTCGTATCGTCCTGACGAATTTGTCCATATAGGCTTTGAGGTTTAATTTTACAGTATATAAAAACCCCCAATATGAGAGCTCTGAAACCCTAATGTTCTTCAATGGTGGATTCCTATTCAGGGCACTACAACCAAATTGGACTAAGCCAATATCTTCAGAATGTCCATATTAACATAAATCAATTCAAAAGAATGGTTAAAAACACATGAATGATGATATGTAATTCTGAAAAATAATTCAAACCGTGGGACTTGTATGGCACGAGTTCTTGAGGTTTTTTGCTTAATTCTGATTGCAAAAGGTCCCTGGAAGGTTCAGGAGCGTGTTTGGATAAAAAAGGAAGCTTGAATTGTGTTGCAAATAGGTTTTCAGTTTCTCACTTTTCTCTTGAAAATTGGAAATTTGTCTGGCCGTTTATGAGTGTTCTCCTTCATGTATTGGATATAGAAGGCTTGCATATATGTTTTGTAATGAGAATCAATCCATAATGTGTGCCTTTAAGCCTTGCAATTATGTTTTGGATTTTGCCATAACCTCCATTGAAAATCTTGCCATTTTTGCTTCAAATTTGAATTTCATGCTTGGAATAGGCCTTGCACGAATTTGGAATGTGCTTCATGGTGTATCAAAGCTATTCAAGCCACAAAATATCCTTTATTTAATTTTTTTGATTTTCATTTGAATTTTAACGATTTAAAATGAATTAAATCAAATAAAATTAAATAAAAATGGAAAAATTAATTTTTAATCTTGAAATAAATTGTGGGACACGTGGGAGGCATGGCAAAGCTGAAACAAGTGGAAAAAGTGGGCCCTTTTTGTCAAAAATGAAATTTCAAGGATAGTTGACTTTGGCCATTTCACAAAAATTTCCCAACTTCTCTAATGCATATCTTGCTTAATTTTGAAGCTATGAACATGTTCTTGGATATTTTGGAAAGGTCTTGAAGTCCTCTAACCAATGCCTTTGGTCCCATGTCATTTTGATTTACCAATCTCAAGTTATGGTCTTTGACTTAAAGTGCCTTTTTGTTGACTTTTGAAAATGACCTATAATGTTGAAATTGATAGCTTTTTGTGAGAGCATTTCTTGGACTTGGAATGTGAAGATGAATTGTAGGAAATGTCTTCCCCTTCAAGATGAGCATTGGATGGGATTTTTCTGATGAACCATGAAAAAGTTATGCTTTGGTCAAGTTACAGTTGACTTTTCAGCTGTCCAAAAATAGAAACTTTTGACACCTTGATGATTTTTGAGCCATTCTTGTGAAATCATGATCAAGACTTGATTAAATGATGATTGTGGCTTCAAAATAAGATGTTGACCAAAATTTTTGACTTTTGACTGCCAAATGACCATTTTTCCCCTGCAGTTGACTGTGGAGCAATTAGGGTTTTTGACTGTGCAACCTGACCTTGTGAGCCTTGAAACTTGACATGTGGATGCTTGAAAAAGTGTATGAGCATATGGGACTTGATTGGGCCCTTGAAAACCTCAACTTCCTTGTAAGAACCAAAACCCTAATTAGGAGGATGGTTTGACTGTGTAGCCCTTGAGTAGACTTTGAACCATTTGAGGTGATGCTTGTCAAAACTTTGAAGAATATGGGAGGGCAAATTTTGGGTTACAACAATTTCCCCTGTTCAATCTTCTTAGACCTGAGGATGTAGATTGGCTTGCGTGCCTTTCGTGATCCGAAGGTGGAAGATGATTGAACACTAAAAGTGCCCAGAAATTTGCACTCGCATGGTAGAGTATCAGTAGTGTGATAGCGGGAATGGGCTTATAGATGCCATCTGGAAGTATGACAGAGCCTTGTCGGGAATGGGCTTATAGATGCCATTTGGAAATATGATGGATAGGAGGATGGGCTTATAGATGCCATCTGGAGGTGTGACAGAACCTTGTCGGGAATGGGCTTATAGATGCCATTTGGAACTGTGATGGATAGTTGTGGAGATGGGCTTATAGATGCCATCTAGGTGTCGATCGCGTAAGAGATTCCTTAGCGAGAACTTGCGTACTTGAGAAAGAAAGATAATTACCTGGCGTGTTACAGGGGTTGATCTTCATACTCTTCATGCAGATATGCCCTGGCTGGATACAGGAATCGAATCTGGAAATAGTCGTCAACAGATATGCCCTGGCTGGATACAGGAATTGAATCTTCAAACTCTTCAGACGTGCTCTAGCTGGATACAGGAATCGAATCTGGAAATAGTCGTCAACAGATATGCCCTGGCTGGATACAGGAATCGAATCTTCAAACTCTTCAAACGTGCCCTGGCTGGATGCAGGAATCGAATCTTCAAACTCTTCAGACGTGCCCTGGCTGGATGCAGGAATCGAATCTGGAAATAATCGTCAACAGATATACCCTGGCTGGATGCAGGAATCGAATCTTCAAACTCTTCAGACGTGCCCTGGCTGGATACAGGAATCGAATCTGGAAATAGTCGTCAACAGATATGCCCTGGCTGGATACAGGAATCGAATCTTCAAACCCTTCAGACGTGCCCTGGCTGGATACAGGAGTCGAATCTGGAAATAGTCATCAAAAGATATGCCCTGGCTGGCTACAGGAATCGAATCTTCAAACTCTTCAGACGTGCCCTGGCTAGATACAGGAATAGAATCTGAAAATAGTCGTCAACAGATATGCCCTGGCTGGATGCAGGAATCGAATCTTCAAACTCTTTAGACGTTCCCTGGCTGGATACAAGAATCGAATCTGGAATTAGTCGTCAACAGATATGCCCTGGCTGGATACATGAATCAAATCTTCAAACTCTTCAGACGTGCCCTGGCTGGATACAGGAACCGAATCTGGAAATAGTCGTCAACAGAAATGCCCTGGATGGCTACAGGAATCGAATCTTCAAACTCTTCAGATGTGCCCTGGCTGGATACAGGAATCGAATATGGAAATAGTCGTCATCAGATATGCCCTGGCTGGATGCAGGAATCGAATCTTCAAACTCTTCAGACGTGCCCTGGCTGGATACAGGAATCGAATCTGGAATTAGTCGTCAACAGATATGCCCTGGCTGGATACAGGAATCGAATCTTCAAACTCTTCAAACGTGCCCTGGCTGGATACAGGAATCAAATCTGGAAATAGTCGTCAACAGATATGCCCTAGTTGGATACAGGAATCAAATCTGGAATTAGTCGTCAATTGATATGCCCTGGCTGGTTACATGAATCGAATCTTCAAACCCTTCAGACGTGCCCTGGCTGGATACAGGAATCGAATATGGAAATAGTCGTCAACAGATATGCCCTGGCTGGATGCAGGAATCGAATCTTCAAACTCTTCAGACGTGCCCTGGCTAGATACAGGAATCGAATCTGGAATTAGTCGTCAACAGATATGCCCTGGCTGGATACAAGAATCGAATCTTCAAACTCTTCAGACGTGTGTTGTACCCCAAAATTTGCCCTCCCATATTCTTCAAGATTTGCAAAGAGCATGCTTCAAAATCTCCCCAAGGGTTGCATAGTTCAAGGGCCTACTAACAGTCAAAAACTAGGGTTTTGTGTCTGGCAAAGAAGTTGAAGTTTCCAAGGGTCCAATCAAGTCCCACATGCCTACAAACATGGTCAAGAATCCTCATGCCAAGTTTCAAGACTTACAGCACAAAATTGCACAGTCAAAAACCCTAATTGCTCAGCAGTCAACTGCAGGGGCAAAATGGTCATTTGACAGTCAAAAGTTCCAATTTTTGGTCAACATCTTATTTTGAAGCCACAAACATCATTTGATCAATTCTTGATCATGATTTTCAAGGCATGGCTCAAAAAGTCTCAAGATGCAAAAGTTTCCATATTTGGACAGTTGAAAAAGTCAACTGTAACTTGACCAAGGCATAACTTCCACATGGTTTATCAGAAAAATTCCATCCAAATCTTACTTTGAAGAGAAAGACATTTCCTACAACTCCTCTTCACACTTCAAGTCCAAGAAATGCTCTCACAAAAAGTTATCAATTTCAACATTATAGGTCATTTTCAAAAGTCAACAAAAAGGCACTTTAAGTCAAAGACCATAACTTGAGATTGGTAAATCAAAATGACATGGTACCAAAGGAATTGGTTAGAGGACCTCAGGACCTTTCCAAAATGTCCAAGAACATGATCAAAGCTTAATAATTGAGCAAGATATGCCTTGTAGAAGTTGGGCAATTTTTGGGAATTTTGAAAAGTCAACTTTGCTTCAAATGTCTCAAAATTGCTAACGGGCCACATTTTATTCCAAGATTCATCATCCAAGGGCTATGCACGACCATTTGGCCCAAAGGGGATTTATTTCATCATTTTTATTATTTATTTGAATTTTTAATCACCATTAATTCATTTAATTAAATAAAATATGAAAAAAATACTAAACAAATGTATTTGAATCTTTTTATGCAGCATTTGCTCTCATTGGTTATTCAAGATTCGTGCACATCAAAAAAGGGAAGATTTGGTGCAAATTGGCATGATATTCATGGAAAAGATTTGAAAAAATATTCATGGAAAATCAAATATTTCATACATCAATGCAAGGATCTCTTGACTCAAATTTCAACCATAATCCATTGGCATACATATACTGATCATAACCCTAAAGCTCACAACCAGAAAGCTGCGCCCAAAACCTCTTATACACTTTGCAATTTTTTGTGAAAAAAGTCAAAACTGAAAACTGCATTCTAGCACGATTCAAAGAAAAGTATTGATTCCAATAGCTTGCCAAGGCCTCAAGGAACATTTCTGGATCAAAACCACTGCTTCTAACGCAAGGAATTGGTAGAACGAACCCGTCCTGTTCATAACTTTTCTCATATTCATGTCTCATGATTCATGCGTTATTTTCAATTTCTAATGCTTGATTTATATTAAGTTGATCATTCTAAAGCTAACCATACCATTTAATTGAGTTTTCGTGCTTTATACATGAATCTACCATGGAAGCTTGCTAGGTTTTCAAGGTTGTGAAATTAGGGCTTTCTTATTCTGAAAAAATTGAGACACGAGACCAGGGCCATTTGAACCAGAAGCTTCACACGAACTCAATCCATAGGTCGCGCTCAATTTATGAGCAACCAGGGACTATTCGCTATTTTCATGTTTATCACTTAGTGGGGGTTTAAAACCCCCGCTATATCTTTTTATTTTGCAGGTTTAACATGAAGAAGATGCATGCGTGGATCAAGGCCATTGGTCTATTCAAAGTTGGCGCGTAATTTTTTGATTCAGACCACTAACTTTTGTTTTTTCTTATAATAATTGCATTCCATTAATGTTACAAAGAAAGCGCATGGCATAGTTGGTTGATGCGTTGTCCAATAGGTACTGGGACCTGGGTTCGATCCCCAGGTCCCCTCCCTTTCTCAATATGTTTTGTTTTAACCAGATTCCATGCAGCTTCTCACCAAAAGACTACCATGCACTCTACGATCCAGCATGCCACATGTCCCACAACATCCATCCAGTGGCCAGGATCCAAAGTCCAGGGATCACTCCAGTCAACATTCCACACGCCAACATGAAAAAGTCAAAAAGGCCAAGGTTCTATTGGGCCTAATTGCTGGCCACATAACCTCCAAATTGGGGTCAACACACCCCATTGGTTTGCTTTCTTTCACTCTTTTTATTTCTCTATTTTATTTGTTTAATTTAGTTTTAATTTAATTCTTTAAATTAACTTGTTTTATTTAACAAAAAAATAATAAGAAAATCAGAAAGACAAAAAATATAAATATATTTTATTTAAACATTTTTGTAAATAAATTTTATTAATTGATTTAGTTTTAATTCTAGGTTTAATTTCAATGTATATTTTAATAAACTAAAAAATTGTAGAATTAGGGTTTTAAACACTTTTATCTTTTTTTTTTCTTTTCTTTTACCATTATTCATAATTAATTATTTATTTTGTAAATAAAATTTGCCATGTAAGTAATTAATTTAAACTAGGTCTAATTTAAACATTTTCTTAATAAATTGAAATAGTTTAGAATTAGGTTTTAATTCCATTAATTTTCATTAAATCCATAAATACAAAAAACTCAAAATAACTTCCTTTCTCATTTAATTTAATTAATTTCGTAACTTTAATTCAATTTCTTTAAAAGGGTCCAACGCCCTCGCATTCCCGATTTTAATTCTCTTCGCATTTTTATTTTCTTTTTGTAAATATAATGTAATTGCCCCCAAAGCTATGTAATAGATTAGTTAGGCATTTATCTTTTCCACACTTTATTTTATTTCAAATCGGGTCTTGGATTAATTTGGCGATGTAGACCCGCGCCTTTGTAATAGCGTAGGACTTTTAATTCCGTATCCTTTTAACTGTTAATAATTTGCATGAAAGAATGAATGCCAAAAATAAAAGCAACGCGTAGATCACCAATGCATGAACAAGACAAAAATATCTGAAAACGACACAAATCACACACCACCCCTAGGGTACGTCTCACTGTTGCCTTGCCCCTCGAAAGGTGGTCGTCGAGTAGAGGATGTTTTAGTAAGTCCTCATGTCCATGAACATGGCATGAGGGTAGCTTCTAAGGTGTCTTCCTATTGCTCCGGTGATCACCATGTCCCGAACCCTCGAATTGACCCGAACACCTCCAACGGTGGTGCTACCTACCTCTCAATGGTGGGATGGCACTACTTTAAGGATATTTACACAGACGAATTCCTTAGGGTAGGTAGAGAACTCGTAGATACTTGCTCTAATTTGAAAACAAATCAAAAATACTTTTCACACCGACACCTTTTCAAAAAGCTTTCAAAAGCAATTTTTCAAACACTCTTGAGGACTGATACAAGAGTTGATCTGAAATCTTTAAACGAAACTTTTTCAAACCCACTCACACTTTAAAAAGCAAACACTTTTGAAAACACAATGAGCAAGTATCTAAGAGCCCATGGATAACCATGGATAGAAAGGGTGCTAACACCTTCCCTTTCTATAAATCTACCTCCCGAACCGAGAGCAATCTCTATAAGGAATTTTTCTGTGCTTTTGTCCTTTCCATTTGGAGAAAATAAAAGACGGTGGCGACTCTTGCTTCCGCGACATTTCGCGAACCAACTTTAAACAGTCAGTTCCAGATCCACCGATCACAGAACTGGCGACTCTGCTGGGGACACTCTTATAAAGTGAGGTGTACCTTAGGACTAAGATCACTTGTGTTTTCAATTGATGTGTTTGTTGGCTTTATTATTGTGGGCTGCATCAGAGTTACATAGATCCTAACCCGGATCTGGGGATACCCTGTTAGGTAGCATAAGCTGTGAGGGACCTGTCCGGCGTAGACCGACACGGGTGAAACAGTGGCTACGTTGGTGTGGCACCTTGGTCTGTACCGATATCCCTTGTGTCGCAACGAGGAGAATATGGGTCTTCTGAGGAGTCATTAAGCACCAACCGACCTTAGAACCTTAAATGACCCAACTTGGCCAATAGAACGGTAGCAGTATGTTACGCCCATTGAGGCTAAACTCTCGTGATGGTTCTGGCTGCAAGAAAAGATTGCGATGCTGGAGTTATGACCGATTGAGGGTAGTCAGTGATATTGGGATCCTCTAGAACCCGGTTACTTCTGATAGGACAAGTCTTAACCAACAAACTGAAAGAGGGTAATACCTAGACCCCATGCTGGCCTAAACTCTAAGGGTTTCTCTTGTGTGACTTGTGTGCCTTCCAACTTGACTATTTGCATGCTTGTTATCTGACACTTGAATTTCTTGCGGGTTTTGTTTATAGTCCTTAATCTGGACTCATAACAGGGTTTACATATATCACTCCATGCATAGCATAACATCATACCATTGCATACATCCTACATAAGGACTAATCCATTTCAAGGATCTCAAGGGTCTGTGATGCAGGTCATGATGAACCAACTATCCAACAAGGGGCAAAGGGGATTTATTTTACTCTAGCCAAGGTTGTCAGGGGCTATGACCCACTTGATATGGTGAGCCTTGACCCTTAAAGAAGGATTCTCAGCAACATGGAGTTCCTTCAATCAAGCTACAAATTCAAATGCTAACAATTTTCTTGTTTATCCCGCGAGGTCCTTGAAAACATTACATGCATGTCATACACATCATTGCATAACAGGTACCCTTGTTGCAGGTCACTTACCTTTCTCGCTGTCTATTTCAGCAATGGCTTGCCAACAAGATAACCAGGACCTTCTTGCTCAAGAGACTCGGTTCGGGGAAATCCTCCTGAATCTATCCAAGGGGCAGGAGGAGCTGAGAACACTTCTCATGGAGACTTTGGTCAGGAACAACGCTGAGGACGAACGACTGAAACATCTGCAAGCTGAAGTGGATGCAATGAGAGCCCAGATGCTGGGGCAGGTGACTATCATCCAAGACCTAGCTCAAAGACAAGATGAGCTCGGGGTTCTCGTCAACCAACTGCTTCAGGGTAACCAACTGGGGCAAACATCTAAGGTTGAAGGGCCAATCATCATTCAACCATCTTTGAGACAAGGAGATAAGGGGAGAGCTCCTCAAATGGCTCCAATGTCACAAATTCAGCATCAACCTCACCAGCTTCAGCCAGACAAGCCCAGGAGGCAATTCACCCAGCTCAACATGTCGCTGTTTCAAGCTTTACAACGCCTGTTGAGGTTGAATCTGATCACATTAAGGGCTCATCCCCGAAACCCCAACACAGCATCTCCTATCTATGATCCCAATAAGAGGTGTGCCTACCACTCTGCCAGTCCAGGACATGATACAAATGAGTGTTGGGATATTAAGAACAAGATCCAGGACCTGATTGATGAAGGAGCATTGGAGTTCACACAAGATGGTCAGGCTGAGTTTTTCTACCATCCCTCCAAGGCTCACCATTTGAAGTAACAAGCCCCGAAGATGAAAAGACTTTTGTTCATTAGGATTTTCAAGTTGTAATTTTCTTTTGTTCAAACATTTACTCATGTTAAACGTTGTTATTTCATTAATGCATCGCATATGTCTGTTTTGAAGCAATATATTCGTATTCACTATAAGCAAACTATTTTCATATTTTTTCTGATGATCAACGCTCGATTAATAATTTTAAGCCTCTTGAGGGAGGATGACGAAACGATACCACGATCCTTACAGTATGCTTTTGAACGGACCCCGCTGATGAGGTACAGGCATTGTTTCAATTCCTAAACACTGGAGTTATAAGGAAGATAATCCCTCGTCAACCCCTCTGAGCCAAAGAAGTAGGAGTTTTTCTTTTCGAAATTTAAAACCCTTAATCATAACCTGGGGCAGGGTAGTCTCTTAGTTGATCCAAGTGTATAACGAATGGCACCAAAGAGGTCCTTACAAAAAAGAGACAGTGATGATTCCGAACAATCATACAGACAGGCAGTCATTACTTCTCATAAAAACCCATTAAGTCAAAACCTATGAAGGAGACTTACAAAACTGGGGCATCCCGCTGACTGTAATTCCAAAAAGAAACAGTTCAGGCAAAAAAAAAACAGGGATAATGAAAGAAAAAGAAAGAGGTCACATAAACCCTCAATAACAAAAAGGGATGACTGCCTATTCAAAATAAATCATCAATATCTGAACCATCATTGGAACATCAGGACAAAGACTCGAACAAGGTCTAACGCATGATCAACTGAGTTTAGGTTTGAAGAACATCACGAAGAGCGGGTGGGTACAAATATAATTTGAGCCTTTATCCTTTGTTTCTTAAACCGTGAACCAGGCCACATTATAACCCTTAAAAGTCCTAGCTGAAGCATGGGTTGGTTCGAAAGGATACTGTTACGAAAGGTATCCTGACTCCTTAAGGCTTACGGTAAATACGGAGTTGACATCACGTTTTACAAACATTCACTTGTTTTATGAAAAAGAATGCATTTTCAAAATCTTCAAGACAGACATAAGCTTTGCATTTTTGATATAACATTGTTTGCATATGACTATTTGTTTGAACAACAGGGAAATTTGCACGATGAATACCTAGTGAACAAAAGCACTTCCAATCAAGGGGCATGGCATGACTATTGTCCATCATCTGGGGCAGTTAAGTCAAGATTCGGAGAATCTCCAAAAGGCCAAATAGACTGGGGCAAATCTCCGCCTAAGTCACTTGGGGCACTCCAACGACAAATCTTGCCTGATTAAACATCTTCTGGGGCATGACAAAACACTTCTAACAGGGGCAACTCCCTACATCCGGAGAGTGTGGACATAGTCGGAAAAATACTACGCATAATCAAAGACCCGCTAGGTTGACATACCCAGTCAAAAATTAGGGCTTCCCGGCGAACCAAAAGGGTTCGGGCAAAATGAAGGGATGAAGTGAAAAAATCTGTACACCCGGCAAGTCGAAAACCCGAAAGGGCGGCTTGGGCAAAAATGGGTATCCCGGTGGACTGAAAACCCGAAAGGGAGGTCCAGGCAAAAATTAGGGATCAAAGCGTACGACTACATCCTATAATCTTGTCACCTGCCTACCAGAAGAAGGTTTGTCCATCAACAACTATCAGCACCCCACAGGTGCCTTCTCCCATAGAAACAGGGGCAATAATGAGTGGTCTAAGCAATCTAATAGTTCTGTCCACCAAGGTACCAAGGTAAGTTCGGCTGAAGAACACAACTAGTATATCTTAAATCCCCAGAGAGTGAGCCAGCAAGTCAGTGCACTCTCCCCAAGCAAAGTTACAATTAACCTTAAGGAAGTTGGGTATCCTCCAGCAGATCTCAACATTCCCCAGTACAATATACGAATATTCTTAAACAAGCACCCCTGGCAGTCTTGACCTAAAGATTATTCCCCGGCGGTATATCAAACATTCATTGGAGTCATTTCCCCGATACAGTTCAAAACTTCCCCAGGAGAGTCCAATCCAGTTTCCCCAGGAAAGTTGGGAGCCATCTCCCCAAGCAGTAAGCTTATCCCCAGTAGATTCTGGAAGCTTCTCCCCCGTAGAGCACGAACGCGTCCCCCGGCTTTATTCAAAGGTTATTTCCCTACCAGGATATAACTGGGTTATCCTCAGCCAAAAGCCACGGAAAGATCATCCTCGGCGAAGTCTTCTTATCCCCAGCGGAGTCTATTAACACTTCCAACATAACAATGGTATCCCCAGCGAAGTTACCATCAACATTTCAGAAAAATACCTCTTCCCCACAGAGTATTGCTTCCCAGCAAGATCGTTAGAGTACTTTTCTCCCCGCAGAGTAATCCATTCGCCAAGTTTATTCCCCAACGGAGCTATCTTCTCCTACCGACATTCTTGCAACTATCATCCCCAGCGGAAACAACAAAGCATTGTTCTCCAACATCAGCCCAGGAATGACTTCCCGGCACCCGTCAAGGATTTATTTTCCTAAGACAAAAAGATACATTCATAAACATCACATTTCCATACATTATAGCATGCATATACGCATCATATCTTACAAATCTCATTTATGTTGAGAACATCATTGCTTGATCCATGCATTGCATATGACTGACCTTTACCTTTCAGGAAAGATCCAGTTAAATTCTCAACTATATTTCAAGACCTTGTCCGGTTCAGTTAAATCGACCCTAAGATTTTCCTGTTTCTTATCCAGTCAAAGGCCTTCTCTGGTTCAGTCAGATCGACCCTAAGATCTCCCTATTTCTTATCCAGTTGAAGATTTCAAGACCTTGTCCGGTTCAGTTAAATCGACCCTAAGATTTTCCTGTTTCTTACCCAGTCAAAGGCCTTCTCTGGTTCAGTCAGATCGACCCTAAGATCTCCCTGTTTCTTATCCAGTTGAAGATTTCAAGACCTAGCCTGGTTCAGTTAAATCGACCCTAAGATTTTCCTGTTTCTTATCCAGTCAAAGGCCTTCTCTGGTTCAGTCAGATCGACCCTAAGATCTCCCTGTTTCTTATCCGGTTGAAGATTTCAAGACCTTGACCGGTTCAGTTAAATTGACCCTAAGATTTTCCTGTTTCTTATCCAGTCAAAGGCCTTCTCTGTTTCAGTCAGATCGACCCTAAGATCTCCCTGTTTCTTATCCAGTTGAAGATTTCAAGACCTTGTCCGGTTCAGTTAAATCGACCCTAAGATTTTCCTGTTTCTTATCCAGTCAAAGGCCTTCTCTGGTTCAGTCAGATCGACCCTAAGATCTCCCTGTTTCTTATCCAGTTGAAGATTCCAAGACCTTGCTTGGTTCAGTTAAGTCGACCCTATGATTTTTCTTGATTCTTATCCAATCAAAGGCCTTCTCTAGTCCAGTTAAATCAATCCCTAAAGATTTTCCCGATGAAGACTCAGTAGAAGATATCTAAGATTCTCTCAGCATTACTGTTGAGGTTGAAGTCGCCCAAGATTCTCTCAGCGTTCCTGTTGAGGTAGTAATCGCCCCAAGATTCTCTCAGCGTTCCTGTTGAGGTAGTAATCGTCCAAGGTTCTCTCACCGTCCCGTTGAGATAGTAACCATCCCTGGTTCATTCATCACCTTTTTGAAGCTCCAGATTCAATTCCTGCAACCAGTCAGGGCGCATCTATACAAAGAGTTTGAAGACCAGCTCCTGTAACAGGCCAGGTAATCATTTTCTTTTTCAGGTATGCAAACTCTCGCTAAGGAATCTCTTACACGATCGACACCCAGATGGCATCTATAAGCCCATCCACTCATCCATCATCTCTTAGCATGACATCTATAAGCCAATCATCCTATCCATCAACCTCCAAATGGAATCTATAAGCCCATTCTCGCCATCACACTGCTAACATGTGAGCGCAAATTTCTGGGCACTCTAGTGTTCAATCATCTTCCACCTTCGGATTACGAAAGGCACGTCAGCCAATCTGCATCCCCAGGTCTAAGAAGATTGAAAAAGAGCAACTGTTGTAACCCAAAATTTTCCCTCCCATATTCTTCAAGATTTGCAAAGAGCATGCTTCAAAATCTCCCCAAGGGTTGCACAGTTCAAGGGCCTACTAACAGTCAAAAACTAGGGTTTTGGGTCTGGCAAAGAAGTTGAAGTTTCCAAGGGTCCAATCAAGTCCCACATGCCTACAAACATGGTCAAGAATCCTCATGCCAAGTTTCAAGACTTACAGCACAAAATTGCACAGTCAAAAACCCTAATTGCTCAGCAGTCAACTACAGGGGCAAAATGGTCATTTGACAGTCAAAAGTTCCAATTTTTGGTCAACATCTTATTTTGAAGCCACAAACATCATTTGATCAATTCTTGATCATGATTTTCAAGACATGGCTCAAAAAGTCTCAAGATGCAAAAGTTTCCATATTTGGACAGTTGAAAAAGTCAACTGTAACTTTTGACACCTTGATGATTTTTGAGCCATTCTTGTGAAATCATGATCAAGACTTGATTAAATGATGATTGTGGCTTCAAAATAAGATGTTGACAAAAATTTTTGAATTTTGACTGCCAAATGACCATTTTGCCCATGCAGTTGACTGTGGAGCAATTAGGGTTTTTGACTGTGCAACCTGACCTTGTGAGCCTTGAAACTTGACATGTGGATGCTTGACAAAGTGTATGAGCATATGGGACTTGATTGGGCCCTTGAAAACCTCAACTTCCTTGTAAGAACCAAAACCCTAATTAGGAGGATGGTTTGACTGTGTAGCCCTTGAGTAGACTTTGAACCATTTGAGGTGATGCTTGTCAAAACTTTGAAGAATATGGGAGGGCAAATTTTTGGGGTACAACAATTGCCCCTGTTCAATCTTCTTAGACCTGAGGATGTAGATTGGCTTGCGTGCCTTTCGTGATCCGAAGGTGGAAGATGATTGAACACTAAAAGTGCCTAGAAATTTGCACTCGCATGGTAGAGTATCAACAGTGTGATAGCGGGAATGGGCTTATAGATGCCATCTGGAAGTATGATAGAGCCTTGTCGGGAATGGGCTTATAGATTCCATTTGGAAATATGATGGATAGGAGGATGGGCTTATAGATGCCATCTGGAGGTGTGACAGAACCTTGTCGAGAATGGGCTTATAGATGCCATTTGGAACTGTGATGGATAGTTGTGGAGATGGGCTTATAGATGCCATCTAGGGGTCGATCGCGTAAGAGATTCCTTAGCGAGAACTTGCGTACTTGAGAAAGAAAGATAATTACCTGGCCTGTTACAGGGGTTGATCTTCATACTCTTCATGCAGATATGCCCTGGCTGGATACAGGAATCAAATATGGAAATAGTCGTCAACAGATATGCCCTGGCTGGATACAGGAATCAAATCGTCAAACTCTTCAGACGTGCCCGGGCTGGATACAGGAATCGAATCTGGAAATAGTCGTCAACAGATATGCCATGGCTGGATACAGGAATCGAATCTTCAAACTCTTCAGACGTGCCCTGGCTGGATGCAGGAATCAAATCTTCAAACTCTTCAGACGTGCCCTGGCTGGATGCAGGAATCGAATCTGGAAATAGTCGTCAACAGATATACCCTGGCTGGATGCAGGAATCGAATCTTCAAACTCTTCAGACGTTCCCTGGCTGGATACAAGAATCGAATCTGGAAATAGTCGTCAACAGATATGCCCTGGCTGGATACAGGAATCGAATCTTCAAACCCTTCAGACGTGCCCTGGCTGGATACAGGAGTCGAATCTGGAAATAGTCGTCAAAAGATATGCCCTGGCTGGCTACAGGAATCGAATCTTCAAACTCTTCAGATGTGCCCTGGCTAGATACATGAATCGAATCTGAAAATAGTCGTCAACAGATATACCCTGGCTGGATGCAGGAATCGAATCTTCAAACTCTTCAGACGTTCCCTGGCTGGATACAGGAATCGAATCTGGAATTAGTCGTCAACAGATATGCCCTGGCTGGATACAGGAATCAAATCTTCAAACTCTTCAGACGTGCCCTGGCTGGATACAGGAACCGAATCTGGAAATAGTCGTCAACAGAAATGCCCTGGCTGGCTATAGGAATCGAATCTTCAAACTCTTCAGATGTGCCCTGGCTGGATACAGGAATCGAATATGGAAATAGTCGTCATCAGATATGCCCTGGCTGGATGCAGGAATCGAATCTTCAAACTCTTCAGACGTGCCCTGGCTGGATACAGGAATCGAATCTGGAATTAGTCGTCAACAGATATGCCCTGGCTGGATACAGGAATCGAATCTTCAAACTCTTCAGACGTGCCCTGGCTGGATACAGGAATCGAATCTGGAAATAGTCGTCAACAGATATGCCCTGGTTGGATACAGGAATCAAATCTGGAATTATTCGTCAACAGATATGCCCTGGCTGGTTACATGAATCGAATCTTCAAACCCTTCAGACGTGCCCTGGCTGGATACAGGAATCGAATATGGAAATAGTCGTCAACAGATATGCCCTGGCTGGATGCAGGAATCGAATCTTCAAACTCTTCAGACGTGCCCTGGCTAGATACAGGAATCGAATCTGGAATTAGTCGTCAACAGATATGCCCTGGTTGGATACAAGAATCGAATCTTCAAACTCTTCAGACGTGTGTTGTACCCCAAAATTTGCCCTCCCATATTCTTCAAGATTTGCAAAGAGCATGCTTCAAAATCTCCCCAAGGGTTGCACAGTTCAAGGGCCTACTAACAGTAAAAAACTAGGGTTTTGGGTCTGGCAAAGAAGTTGAAGTTTCCAAGGGTCCAATCAAGTCCCACATGCCTACAAACATGGTCAAGAATCCTCATGCCAAGTTTCAAGACTTACAGCACAAAATTGCACAGTCAAAAACCTAATTGCTCAGCAGTCAACTACAGGGGCAAAATGGTCATTTGACAGTCAAAAGTTCCAATTTTTGGTCAACATCTTATTTTGAAGCCACAAACATCATTTGATCAATTCTTGATCATGATTTTCAAGGCATGGCTCAAAAAGTCTCAAGATGCAAAAGTTTCCATATTTGGACAGTTGAAAAAGTCAACTGTAACTTGACCAAGGCATAACTTCCACATGGTTTATCATAAAAATTCCATCCAAAGCTCATTTTGAATAGAAAGACATTTCCTACAACTCCTCTTCACACTTCAAGTCCAAGAAATGCTCTCACAAAAAGTTATCAATTTCAACATTATAGGTCATTTTCAAAAGTCAACAAAAAGGCACTTTAAGTCAAAGACCATAACTTGAGATTGGTAAATCAAAATGACATGGGACCAAAGGAACTGGTTAGAGGACCTCAGGACCTTTCCAAAATGTCCAAGAACATGATCAAATCTTAAAAATTGAGCAAGATATGCCTTGTAGAAGTTGGGAAATTTTTGGGAATTTTGAAAAGTCAACTTTGCTTCAAATGCCTCAAAATTGCTAATGGGCCACATTTTATTCCAAGATTCATCATCCAAGGGCTATGCACGACCATTTGGCCCAAAGGGGATTTATTTCATCATTTTTATTATTTATTTGAATTTTTGATCACCATTAATTCATTTAATTAAATAAAATATGAAAAAAATACTAAACAAATGTATTTGAATCTTTTTATGCAGCATTTGCTCTCATTGGTTATTCAAGATTCGTGCACATCAAAAAAGAGAAGATTTGGTGCAAATTGGCATGATATTCATGGAAAAGATTTGAAAAAATATTCATGGAAAATCAAATATTTCATACATCAATGCAAGGATCTCTTGACTCAAATTTCAACCCTAATCCATTGGCATACATATACTGATCATAACCCTAAAGCTCACAACCAGAAAGCTGCGCCCAAAACCTCTTATACACTTTGCAATTTTTTGTGAAAAAAGTCAAAACTGAAAACTGCATTCTAGCACGATTCAAAGAAAAGTATTGATTCCAATAGCTTGCCAAGGCCTCAAGGAACGTTTCTGGATCAAAACCACTGCTTCTAACGCAAGGAATTGGTAGAACGAACCCGTCCTGTTCATAACTTTTCTCATATTCATGTCTCATGATTCATGCGTTATTTTCAATTTCTAATGCTTGATTTATATTAAGTTGATCATTCTAAAGCTAACCATACCATTTAATTGAGTTTTCGTGCTTTATACATGAATCTACCATGGAAGCTTGCTAGGTTTTCAAGGTTGTGAAATTAGGGCTTTCTTATTCTGAAAAAATTGAGACACGAGACCAGGGCCATTTGAACCAGAAGCTTCACACGAACTCAATCCATAGGTCGCGCTCAATTTATGAGCAACCAGGGCCTATTCGCTATTTTCATGTTTATCACTTAGTGGGGGTTTAAAACCCCCGCTATCTCTTTTTATTTTGCAGGTTTAACATGAAGAAGATGCATGCGTGGATCAAGGCCATTGGTCTATTCAAAGTTGGCGCGTAATTTTTTGATTTAGACCACTAACTTTTGTTTTTTCTTATAATAATTGCATTCCATTAATGTTACAAAGAAAGCGCCTGACACAGTTGGTTGATGCATTGTCCAATAGGTATTGGGACCTGGGTTCGATCCCCAGGTCCCCTCCCTTTCTCAATATGTTTTGTTTTAACCAGATTCCATGCAGCTTCTCACCAAAAGACTACCATGCACTCTACGATCCAGCATGCCACATGTCCCACAACATCCATCCAGTGGCCAGGATCCAAAGTCCAGGGAACACTCCAGTCAACATTCCACACGCCAGCATGAAAAAGTCAAAAAGGCCAAGGTTCTATTGGGCCTAATTGCTGGCCACATAACCTCCAAATTGGGGTCAACACCCCCCATTGGTTTGCTTTCTTTCACTCTTTTTATTTCTCTATTTTATTTGTTTAATTTAGTTTTAATTTAATTCTTTAAATTAACTTGTTTTATTTAACAAAAAAAATAATAAGAAAATCAGAAAGACAAAAAATATAAATATATTTTATTTAAACATTTTTGTAAATAAATTTTATTAATTGATTTAGTTTTAATTCTAGGTTTAATTTCAATGTATATTTTAATAAACTAAAAAATTGTAGAATTAGGGTTTTAAACACTTTTATCTTTTTTTTCTTTTCTTTTACCATTATTCATAATTAATTATTTATTTTGTAAATAAAATTTGCCATGTAAGTAATTAATTTAAACTAGGTCTAATTTAAACATTTTCTTAATAAATTGAAATAGTTTAGAATTAGGTTTTAATTCCATTAATTTTCATTAAATCCATAAATACAAAAAACTCAAAATAACTTCCTTTCTCATTTAATTTAATTAATTTCGTAACTTTAATTCAATTTCTTTAAAAGGGTCCAACGCCCTCGCATTCCCGATTTTAATTCTCTTCGCATTTTTATTTTCTTTTTGTAAATATAATGTAATTGCCCCCAAAGCTATGTAATAGATTAGTTAGGCATTTATCTTTTCCGCACTTTATTTTATTTCAAATCGGGTCTTGGATTAATTTGGCGATGTAGACCCGCGCCTTTGTAATAGCGCAGGACTTTTAATTCCGCATCCTTTTAACTGTTAATAATTTGCATGAAATAATGAATGCCAAAAATAAAAGCAACGCGTAGATCACCAATGCATGAACAAGACAAAAATATCTGAAAACGACACAAATCACACACCACCCCTAGGGTACGTCTCACTGTTGCCTTGCCCCTCGAAAGGTGGTCGTCGAGTAGAGGATGTTTTAGTAAGTCCTCATGTCCATGAACATGGCATGAGGGTAGCTTCTAAGGTGTCTTCCTATTGCTCCGGTGATCACCATGTCCCGAACCCTCGAATTGACCCGAACACCTCCAACGGTGGTGCTACCTACCTCTCAATGGTGGGATGGCACTACTTTAAGGACATTTACACAGACGAATTCCTTAGGGTAGGTAGAGAACTCGTAGATACTTGCTCTAATTTCAAAACAAATCAAAAATACTTTTCACACCGACACCTTTTCAAAAAGATTTCAAAAGCAATTTTTCAAACACTCTTGAGGACTGATACAAGAGTCGATCTGAAATCTTTAAACGAAACTTTTTCAAACCCACTCACACTTTAAAAAGCAAACACTTTTGAAAACACAATGAGCAAGTATCTAAGAGCCCATGGATAACCATGGATAGAAAGGGTGCTAACACCTTCCCTTTCTATAAATCTACCTCCCGAACCGAGAGCAATCTCTATAAGGAATTTTTCTGTGCTTTTGTCCTTTCCATTTGGAGAAAATAAAAGACGGTGGCGACTCTTGCTTTCGCGACATTTCACGAACCAACTTTAAACAGTCAGTTCCAGATCCACCGATCACAACGTGCCCTGGCTGGATACAAGAATCAAATCTGGAAATAGTTGTCAACAAATATGCCCTGGTTGGATACAGGAATCGAATCTGGAATTAGTCGTCAACAGATATGCCCTGGCTGGTTACAGGAATTGAATCTTCAAACCCTTCAGACGTGCCCTAGCTGGATACAAGAATCGAATATGGAAATAGTCATCAACAGATATGTCCTGGTTGGATACAGGAATCAAATCTGGAATTAGTCGTCAACAGATATGCCCTGGCTGGTTACAGGAATCGAATCTTCAAACCCTTCAGACGTGCCCTGGCTGGATACAGGAATTGAATCTGGAAATAGTCGTCAACAGATATGCCCTGGCTGGATACAAGAATCGAATCTTCAAACCCTTCAGACGTGCCCTGGCTGGATACAGGAGTCGAATCTGGAATTAGTCGTCAACAGATATGCCCTGGCTAGCTGCAGGTATCGAATCTGGAATTGCGATAGTTGATAGTAATTATCTTTGGATGTACCTTTTTCCTGAAAAGGTAAAACATCAGTTGTATGCAATGTCATGATGTATGAAATGCATGTTGTCTGGATGTTCTCAAAATAGACGAGATTGTGTGATATGATGTGTATGTGCATGCATTGTGTATGTAAGCAGGATGTATGAAATGTGATATGTTTATGAATGTATTTTCGTCTAGGAAAATAAATCCTTGACGGATGCCGGGAGTTTGTTGAATCCTGGGCTGATGTTGAAGAGTAGAGTTCTTCGTTTCCGCTGGGGATGATGATTGCAAGAATAAACCTGTAGGAGAAGGTGACTCCGTTGGGGAATAAACTTGGCGAAGAAATTACTCTGCGGGGAATACTCTGTGGGAAGAGATACTTCGCTGAGGTCTCATGATAACTCCGCTGGGGAATAGGAAGAACTTCGCCGAGGACGATCTTTCCGCGGTTTTTAGCTGAGGATAACCCAGTTATAAGCTCTGGTGGAGAATAACCTTTGAATAAAGTCCGGGAGACGTGTTCGTGCTCTGCAGGGGTAAGCTTCCAGAATCTACTGGGGATAAGCTTCCTACTGGGGAGATGGTTCAACTCTCCTGGGGAGACTTTTGAGACTGTACTGGGGAAGTGGCTCCACTAGGATGTCTGTATTCCGCCGGGGAACAATCTTATATTAAGATTGCCGGGGATGCTTGCTAGGAATGTTTGTGTACTCCGTTGGGGAATGTTGAGATTTTCTGGGGACACACAACTTCCTTAAGGCTGACAGTAGACTAACTCTGCTTGGGAAGAGCGTTGTTGATTTGCTGGAGATACTGTACCTTTTCAGGGATGACGGGAGACCAACTCTGCTCGGGGGAGAGTATTGCTGAATCTTATCTTACTCTGCGGGGAGTGAAGGTATCTTGGTCACGTTCTTCAGCTGAACCTACCTTAGTACCTTGGTGGACAGAGTAACTAGATCGCTTAGACAACTCACATTGCCCCTGTTTCTGTGGGAGAAGATACCTGTGGAGGTGCTTGATGACTGCCGGTTGACAAATCTTCTTCTGATAGGCAAGTGACGAGATGACGGAACATAGTCGTACGCTTTTGATCCCTAACTTTTGCCTGGACCGCCCTTTCGGGTTTTCAGTCCACCGGGATACCCATTTTTGCCCAAGCCGCCTTTTCAGGTTTTCGACTTGCCGGGTGTACAAATTTTTTTCGTTTCATCCCTTATTTTTGCCCGAACCTTTTTGGTTCGCCGGGAAGCCCTTATTTTTTGCCTAGGTGTGTCAACCTAGCGGGTCTTTGATTATGCGCAGTATTTTTTCGACTATGTCCACGCTCTCAGGATATAGGGAGGTGCCCCTGTTATTGTGTTGTGTTGCCATACTACCAGAAGATCTTTGATCGGACCAGATTCGTCCCTGGAATTAATGTCCAAAGCCCCAAGTGATTCAGATGGAGATCTGCCCCTGGCTATTTGGCATTTTGAGAGATTCTCCGAATCTTGACTTAACTGCCCCAGATGATGGACAATGATCATGCCATTCCCCTTGGTTTGGAGTGCTTCTGTTCATCAGATATTCTTTGTGCGAACTTCTATGTTGTTCAAACAAATAGTCATATGCAATCAATGTTATATTAAAAATGCAAGGCTTATGTCCGTATTGAAGTTTTTGAAAATGCATTTTTTCAGTAAAACAAGCAAATTATGTAACATGTGATGTCAACTCAAGATTTTACAGTGAGCCTTAAGGAGTCAGGATACCTTTGTAACAGTATGCTTTCGAATTAACCCATGCTTCAGCTAGGACTTTTTAAGGGTTATAACGTGGCCTGGTTCACGGTTTAAGAAAAAAAGGATAAAGGCTCAAATTATATTTGTACCCACCCGCTCTTCGTGATGTTCTTCAAACCTAAACTCAGTTGATCGTGCGTTAGACCTTGTTCGAGTCTTTGTCCTAATATTCCCATGATGGTTCGGATGTTGACATTTTATTTTGAATAGGCAGTCATTTCCTTGTTGAGGGTTTGCAGGTCCTCTTTTCTTTTTGATTTCATTATCCCTGTTTTTTCCTGAACTGTTCCTTTTGTGATTACAGTCAGCGGGATGCCCCAGTTTTGTAAGTCTCCTTCATAGGTTTTGACTTAATGGGCGTTTATTTTGAGGGATAATGACTGCCTGTCTTTATGATTATTCGGAACCATCACTGTCTTTTGTTTTGTAAGGACTTCTTTGGTGTCGTTCATTGTGCACCTAGATCAGACTGAGAGAACTACCCTGCCCCAGGTTATGATTAAGGGTTTTAATTTTCGAAAAGAAAAACTCCTACTTCTTTGGCTCGAAGGGGTTGACGAGGGATTATCTTCCTTATAACTCCGGTGTTTAGGAATTGAAACAATGCCTGTACCTCATCAGCAGGGTCTGTTCAAAAGCATACTATAAGGATCGTGGTATCGTTTTCGTCATCCTCCCTCAAGAGGCTTAGAATTTTTCAATCAAGAGTTGATCATCACAAAAATATGAAAGCAGTTTGAATATAGCGAATGCGAATATATTGATTCAAAACAGACATATGCGATGCATTAATGAAATAAGAAAGTTTGACATGATAATTGTTTGAACAATCAAAGAAAAATATAACTTGAACATTCGAATGAACAAAAGTTTCTTAGTTTGAACTAGTCATCTCAGATGGAAGATTCTCAGCGGAAGATTTTCATTTTTCCACCCGGCATGAACTCCAGCACCCTTCCGTCGATCAAGTCTTGGATCTTGTTCCTCAGGCTCCAACAGTCGTCAGTGTCATGTCTAGGACTGTCAGAATGGTAGGCACACCTTTCATCAGGATTGTAATTTAGGGAGGTTATGTTGAGCTTCTTAGGAGGATCCTTTAAAGCAATCAACTTGACCTCCAACAAGCGTTTCAGTATTAGTGAGGATGGCACACCAATCTCCGAGAAATGTCTTCCAGACGTATTTTGCTTACGCCGACTACCCTGTTGACGCTGGTGAGGTTGATGCTGGGCTTGTGACCCCGAAGCAAACTGAGGAGCTTTTCCCTTGTCTTTTTGCCCCACAGGTGGTTGAATGATGGCTTGCTCTTCAACCTTAGATGTTTGCCCCAGTTGGTTATCCCGAAGCAGTTGGTTGACGAGAACCCTGAGCTCTTCTTGTCTTTGAGCTAAGTCTTGAACGAGAGCCATCTGCCCCAACATCTGGGTTCTCATTGTATCTACCTCAGCTTGCAGACGTTTCAGCCGTTCGTCCCTACGTCTTCAGGACTGTTCCTGACCAAAGTCCCCATGAGGAGTGTTCTCAGCTCTTCCTGCCCCTTGGATAGATTTAGGAGGATCTCCCTGAACCGAGTCTCTTGAGTCTGAGGATCCTGGTTGTCTTGTTGGGAAGCCATTGCTGAAATAAACAGCGAAGGAGGTAAGAGACCTGTACCAAGGGTACCTGTAATGCAATGATATATATGTATGCATGCGATGTTTTCAAGGATCTCGCGGGGTAAACAAGAAAAATTGTTAGGATTTGAATTTTGTAGCTTGATGGAAGGAACTTCATGTTGATGAGGGTCCTTCTTCAAGAGTCAAGGCTCACCATATCGAGTGGGTCATAGCCCCTGACTCAGGTCCTCATGCTTTGGCTAGAGGAAAATAAATCCCCTTTTCCCCTTGCTAGACATTTGATTCATCATGACCTGCATCACAAACCCTTGAGATCCTTGAAATGGATTATTCCTTATGTAGGATGCATGCAATGGTATGATGGTATGCTATGCGTGGAGTGATGTAAGTAAACCCTGTTATGAGTCCAGGTTAAGGACTGTAAACAAACCCTGCAAGAAACTCAGGTGTTAGATAACAAGCATGCAAGTAGTCAAGTTTGAAAGCACACAAGTCACACAAGACAGCCCTTAGAGTTTAGGCCAGCATGAAGTTTGGGGTACTACCCTCTTGAAGTTGGTGGGCTCAAAAACTTGTCCTATCAAAAGTAACTGGGTTCTAAAGAGCTCAATATCATTGGGTTATTTTCTGTGTTCATTGTTTTGATTTAGCCACTGAACTGGCAATCAAAATATTCCAAGAAAACAACCCTCAATGAGTGTAGTATCGAGTATCTACCAACTTCAGACTGCACCAAAGTCGGTCATCTCACTACCCCTAAAGAGGCCAGGATGGTCAAGTAAGGTTCCTAAGGTCAGTTGATGCTTCCCGACACCACGCGGCGGCCCCGTACTCTCCTTGACTTGACTCAAGGGTTACCGGTACTCACCAAAGTTCCACATCAACGTAGCAAACTGCTTCAACCGTGTCGGTATACCCCGCACAGTTCCCTCACAGTTTTGTTGCTACTTTCTAAAAGGTATCCCCCAGATCTGGGTTAGGATCTATGAAACTCCCAAAATAGGCCCACAATATTAAAGCAAGCAGATCAAGCAATTGAAAACATGATGATGAACTATTCCTAAGGTACACCTCACTTTTAACATTCCCCAGCAGAGTCTCCAGTTCTGTGATCGGTGGAAATAGAACAGACTGTTTAAAGCTGGTTTCGCAAAATGTCACGGAAGCAAGAGTCGCCACCGTCTTTTATGTTCTCCAACATGGAAAGGACAAAAGCACAGCAAAATTCCTTATGAGAATGTTTCTCGGTTCAGGAGGTAGATTTATAGAAAGGGAAGGTGTTAGCACCCTTTCTATCCGTGGTTATCCACAGGCTCTTAGGTACTTGCTCTTATGTTTTAAAAAATTTGTTTGCTTTTCAATTGTGTGTGGGTTTTGAAAAAGTTTCTTTGAAAGATTTCTGAATAACTCTTGTATCTGTCCTCAAGAGTGTTTGAAAAATTTGTTTTGAAAGCTTTTGAAAGTGTCTGTGTGAAAAGATTTTTGATTTGTTTTTGAAGAGAGCAAGTATCCATGAGTCATCTACCTACCCTAAGGAATTAGGCTGTGTAAAAGTCCTTAAGGTAGTGCCATCCCACCATTGAGAGGCAAGTAGCACCACCGTTGGAGGTGTTCGGGTCAATTCGATTGAGGGGCAGTGTGGTCACCGAAGCAACAGTTAGGACACCTTAGAAGTAACCCTAATGTCCTAGATCCTTTTTAATCCGAGGCAACCGTTTCGAGGCAACTGTTTCGAGGCAACTGGATCTTAGACATAAGAGCGACCGCTAAAACGTCCTATACTTGACGACCACGTTTCGAAGGCAACGAGTGAGGCATACCCTAGAAGTGGTGTGTGCATTGTGTGTTGTTTTCATGTTAATATTTATCTTTGATCAGGACATTGTGAGCTACGCGTTGTTTTTAATTACCATACATTCTTTCATGCGAGTTTAGCAGTTAGGGGGAGCGGAAAGTAAATTGCGGAAAGATAAAGTTCTACGCTATTACAAGGCGCGGGTCTATACATCGCCAAAAATACAAAGACCCGTTTTTGGTAAATAAGTACGAGAAATAATAAATAAAGCAGTAAAAACCCTAATTACTATTACATCCGGAGGCAGTTACAGAAATAATCAAAAATAAAGAATTAAAACTAAAAATGCGCGCGAAAGAATGAATCGGGAATGTTCTGAGGGTTTTGACCCTCCTAAGAAGAGAAATTGGATTTTTTTGGTCTTTTTGGTGATTAAATGAAATTAAAAACTAATTGTTAAACTAATGAATTAATTAATTAAAAGAAAATATATTTTGTGTGTTTTGTATGTTTTTTATGGAATAAAATAAAAAGAAATAAAATTAAAAGTTAATTTTACCTAATTCTAAATCTATTTTAATTATTAAGAAAAGAAGTTAAAATTGCCTAATTAAACTATTTATTTGTTAATATTTTATTTACAAAAATAATATGAGAATAATAATAATAATAATAATGTTAATTCCATTTTTTTTGATTTTTTTTTATGAAAATATGTTAATTATGTTAATTGTTAATAATAAAAATAAAATAAGGCAAATAAATAAATAAAAGAAGAAAATGACAAAACAAAATAAAAAAAGAAGAGTAAACCCAAGGGGGTGTGGGCTGGAATTTGAGGGTGCATTGTTGAATCCTGGCCCATTTGAACCTTCAGCTCGTTTGACTTCTTGGATTGCCTATGCCCACGTTGACTCCAGAGCACCATGGTCCTCATGCTTTGGCCACTGGATCTGCACTGATGGACACTTGGCTGACTCTTGGATGAGGTGTATGATATGCTTCCTTTTGAATGCAGCACAGGAAAGTGTTGGAAAAAATAATATTGGAATATGGGGGGACCTGGGAATCGAACCCAGGTCCCAGAGATTACCAAACACATAGCCAGCCACTGAACCAAACGCGCTTGTTTGTAAACATAATAGAAACAAAAGAATATATGAAATAAGTGCCCTATATGCTGAAACGCGCGCGCCAATTTGAATGGCCCACTCCCTGGTTGCCACGCCATCTCCTTCTTCGTTTGCCCTGTAAAAAGAAAACAAGATAGCGGGGGTTTTAAACCCCCACTAACCACAACCACGAATAATAGCGACTAGAGTTAGGATTGATATAAATTAAGCGCGATAGTGTCAATGATTTCGTCTCGTCCTGACGAATTTGTCCATATAAGCTCTGAGGTTTAATTTTACAGTATATAAAAACCCCCAATATGAGAGCTCTGAAACCCTAATGTTCTTCAATGGTGGATTCCTATTCAGGGCACTACAACCAAATTGGACTAAGCCAATAGCTTCAGAATGTCCCTATTAACATAAATCAATTCAAAAGAATGGTTAAAAACACATGAATGATGATATGTAATTCTGAAAAATAATTCAAACCGTGGGACTTGTATGGCACGAGTTCTTGAGGTTTTTTGCTTAATTCTGATTGCAAAAGGTCCCTGGAAGGGTCAGGAGCGTGTTTGGATCAAAAAGGAAGCTTGAATTGTGTTGCAAATAGGTTTTCAGTTTCTCACTTTTCTCTTGAAAATTGGAAATTTGTTTGGCCGTTTCTGAGTGTTCTCCTTCGTGTATTGGGATATAGAAGGCTTGCATATATGTTTTGTAATGAGAATCAATCCATAATGTGTGCCTTTAAGCCTTGCAATTATGTTTTGGATTTTGCCATAACCTCCATTGAAAATCTTGCCATTTTTGCTTCAAATTTGAATTTCATGCTTGGAATAGGCCTTGCACGAATTTGGAATGTGCTTCATGGTGTATCAAAGCTATTCAAGCCACAAAATATCCTTTATTTAATATTTTTGATTTTCATTTGAATTTTAAAGATTTAAAATGAGTTAAATCAAATAAAATTAAATAAAAATGGAAAAATTAATTTTTAATCTTGAAATAAATTATGGGACACGTGGGAGGCATGGCAAAGCTCAAACAAGTGGAAAAAGTGGGCCCTTTTTGTCAAAAATGAAATTTCAAGGATAGTTGACTTTGGCCATTTCACAAAAATTTCCCAACTTCTCCAATGCATATCTTGCTCAATTTTGAAGCTATGAACATGTTCTTGGACATTTTGGAAAGGTCTTGAAGTCCTCTAACCAATGCCTTTGGTCCCATGTCATTTTGATTTACCAATCTCAAGTTATGGTCTTTGACTTAAAGTGCCTTTTTGTTGACTTTTGAAAATGACCTATAATGTTGAAATTGATAGCTTTTTGTGAGAGCATTTCTTGGACTTGGAATGTGAAGATGAATTGTAGGAAATGTCTTCCCCTTCAAGATGAGCATTGGATGGGATTTTTCTGATGAACCATGAAAAAGTTATGCTTTGGTCAAGTTACAGTTGACTTTTCAACTGTCCAAAAATAGAAACTTTTGACACCTTGATGATTTTTGAGCCATTCTTGTGAAATCATGATCAAGACTTGATCAAATGATGATTGTGGCTTCAAAATAAGATGTTGACCAAAAATTTTGACTTTTGACTGCCAAATGACCATTTTTCCCCTGCAGTTGACTGTGGAGCAATTAGGGTTTTTGACTGTGCAATCTGACCTTGTGAGCCTTGAAACTTGACATGTGGATGCTTGACAAAGTGTATGAGCATATGGGACTTTATTGGGCCCTTGAAAACCTCAACTTCCTTGTAAGAACCAAAACCCTAATTAGGAGGATGGTTTGACTGTGTAGCCCTTGAGTAGACTTTGAACCATTTGAGGTGATGCTTGTCAAAACTTTGAAGAATATGGGAGGGCAAATTTTGGGGTACAACACAAACGTTACATTGGAGGCATATAAAAAATACTCAGTGCATATACATTTTGGGTTCCATATCAACTTAGGGCATTATGCATCATACATGGCATTTTCCAAATACATTTTTTTAAATCATGAACTTTCTTGGGGCTCATTGTTGGATTATAAAAAAAAAATCTTGGTTGAGAATAGACACAATCGGTAAAACATCGATCTTATCTTTGGTCTATCTATCTAAGATTTGATTACCAAATCACTCTTCAAATATCTATCCTCTAGGTTGTGGTATATATGCGAATCTCCAAAATTAAGTTATTTATCCTTTAGGTCGTGATAAGTACATAAGACTACCCCCGTGTCGTTTATACTCTAGGACATTGTTGTACTCAAAAATTTTCCCACCCATATTCCTCAAATACATGTCAAGTGAGGTCCTCAAATTGCTCAAGGAAGTCCAAGAGTTGACCAGACAAACTCTCTCATAAGGCAGTCTACCTCAAATTAGGGTTTCATTTTGCAACAAGATGCTTGAGTGCAAAGGATCCCAAATTCTCACCATTGTCCTAATATGTTCTCAAGATCATCCATATCAAGTTTCAAGCCTTACAGAAGAAGTTTGCTCAGTCAATTGCTCAAATGCCTGAAAATCAACTGTACTAGGTCAAAAGTCGACTGTGGCCCAAATACAGTCAAACTTCAAAATTTTTGGTCAATATCCTCATTTGGAAGTATAATTCATCATTTGATCAAGGGTTGATCATGATTCATCAAGGATTGCTCATAATTCATTAAAACCCAAAAGTTGCTAAATTAGGGTTTTGCAGGAAAAGTCAACTCAACTTTGACCAAGCATAACTTTCTCATAATTTATCAGAAATGACCATCCAAAGCTCATTTTGAAGAGGACGCAATTCCCTACAATTCATCTTCAGCTCCCAAGTTCAAAATATACACTCACAAAAAGATATGGATTTTGACATTATAGGTCCTTTTGAAAAGTCAACAAAAACACCTTTTGGGTCAAAGCTCCATACATGAACATGGAAGACTCAATTGAGATGAGACTAAAAGGGTTTCTTAGAGGACATCATAAGATTTCTAAAAAGTCCAATAACACCTCTCTAGGGTCAAAATTGAAAGAGTTATGCATTGGCCAAGTTGACCTTTTTTGAAAAATTGCCAAAAGTCAAATATGCTCAAATTTGCATCTTTTGCTAAATGGGCCCAACTTTTTATGCTTGCATCTCATTCCTAACATAGTTCACGACCTATGGGACCCTCCATGCTTTATTTATTCATTTATTTAATTTAATTTATTTTGATTTTTATTCATTTAAAATTCAAATAAAATCAAATAAATCCTAATAAATCATATATTGTATTTTAGGGGTGATTTTTGCATTGAAAGAAGATCCTATATGCTTTCAATGGAGAATCAACTCGTGCAAGGCCAATTTGGTTGGAAAAAGATTGGATTTGAGCAAAATTGGAAAGAAATCATATGCTATGAAAGATCAAATCAAATCTCCATGATGAACAAGATTGAGGTCATTTTTGTTGACCTAATAGTTTGTATTACATATACAGAAGGAGACCAAGGCATAAAGGGGTTGAAAGAAGTCGTGCAGAGGTGAAACAAAACTCAAAAAATTTCAAGAAAAGTGGTGATTCAATTTCCACATTAGAGGCCAATTTGTACCATTCTCACGACACCAACAGGTTCTTGGACATCTCCAGAAGGTATTCCAACCATTTGCAAGCTCTCTCACGCCTGAAATTGTAAGATATAGGTATCAGGGCTTGCTTCCAAATTCAAATTCTATTTCATTGATTTACTCATCCTATGCATATTTTGATTGTATATTCGTGTTTATCATTAAGTTTGCAAACGATTGGTACCATTTAATTGCATTTCTAACGCCTGTACAGGATGTTGCCATAGCTAGGGTTTTGTGTTCTTGATTAGGGCTTTGCAGGATAGGCAAAATTGGGTGTGATACGGTGGGAAGAACTACTGTTTTTTGGAATGCTGGTTTACGTTTTGTGTTTGTTTTTGCAAAATGTCGCGGTAAGCAAGAGTCGCCACCGACTTTTATTTTATCCAACAAGGAAAGGAAAAAAGCACAGAAAAATTCCTTTTTCGAGATATTTCCCGGGTTCGAGAGATAGATTATAGAAAGGGAAGGTGTTATCACCCTTTCTATCCGTGGTTATCCACGGGCTCTTAGGTACTTGCTCATATTGTTTTCAAAATTGCTTTCTTTGTGCTTGTGGGTTTGAAAAAAGTTTTTGTTTGAAACTTCGGTTTAACTCTTGCTTCTGTCCTCAAGAGTATATGAAGTGTTTTTGAAAACTTTGTTCGAAAAGTGTAAGTGTGAAAAGTTTTTGTTTTTTGAAAGAGCAAGTACTTAAGAACCATCTACCTACTCGAAAAAGGAATCGTTCTATGCTATCTTCCTTTAGACAATGCTATCCCACTATTGATGAGTAGGTAGCATCGTCGTTGGAGTTTAAGGGTCAATTCGAATTTAGGGACTTACGGTCACCAAAGCAATGTTAGGATGCCTTAACGGTAACCCTAATGTCTTAGATAATTTATTTAGAGGCAACAATATCCGAGGAAACCGTTTCGAGGCAACTATGATCTTTGGACAAGAGGGCGATCTCTAAAGTGACCTATACTTAATGACCGTGTACAAAGGCAATCAAGTGAGATGTACCCTAGGAGTGCGCATGTTCGAGTGTGTCGTTTTCAGTTTATTTTATCTTCGTACATGTTAATGGTGATCTATGTTGATTTTAGGTTTAAACATTCAATCTTGTCATGCATCCCTATTATCAAACATCTAACAGTTATATTTTGCGGAAAATAAATTGCGGAAATTAAATTACAAGGCATCGAGTATTTACATCGCCAAAAGCAACCCTTTGAAATTTAAATGTGGAAAAATAAATAAAGCGATAAAGATAATTAAATGGTCCTATTAGCTATTACAAACCGGGAGCAAGTACAATATTGAATAAATAGACCGCGTGCGAGAAATTAAATCGAGTGCGAGTAGGGTTTTGACCCTTTTAGATTAAAGAAAAGATTTTTTTTTGTTTTTATTTTAAGAAAGAAACTATCCTAAATTAATTATTAAATTAAATTGAATAAACTAATTAACGAAAATAAATTATTTTTGGGTTTTTGATTATTTAAAGAAAGAAAAATAAAATAATTAAGTTAGTAATTAAAACCTAATTATGTCTAGTTAATTTTCATTATTTACAAAAATGTTAAATTTATTCTAATTAAAACTCTAAATCAATTTAATTAGTATTCATTAATAAAAATAAAAGTTAAAGTTATATTGAATAAAAATATTTTTTGTGATTTTTTTTATAAAAGAAAAGAATTTTTCAATTCGTTAGAAATTAAATAAAACAATAAAAATAATTATTTAAAACAAAATAAGTAAATAAGAGAGAAAAGAGGTTTGGGCCTGAATTTTGTGGTGCATATAGCAATGCTGAGGCCCATTTGCATTGGCCCTGGTTGACTTTTTGGATTCCATGCACGCATTTGGACTTTGCCTATGGTGGACGTTCAGATCTTGGCCACCAGATCTGGCCTTTGGCCATCTGGCCGTTGGATAGATGATAGTGCATGATGCGCTGCATGCTTGGACGTACATGTGATTACCTGAAGAAGGAAAATAACAAAGAAAGTGGGGGACCTGGGATTCGAACCCAGGTCCTGAAAGTGATATGCTTGCACGCTTGCCACTGCACTTCTTTGATTCTATTGTTAGTAAAATACAAAGAAATTATAATATAAACAAAACAAATTATATGCCAGAAAATAAAAATGCACGAAAATTAATTTGAATTGGCCAATGGGAGAACGACAGCTCGTCGTCTTCTACCTCCAAATCCTGCAAATATTACCTGTGGATTTGGATCCGCAGCTAAATACGCAAGCTTGCTCTAAAATCTTCCCTAGGCCACATAAATCAATTCCAAAAACATGGCTGAGTTCGTCTTGGCTTCCTGATGAACATTATGTCCTTCTTGAGTCCTGATTTTTCCTGAAAAAGAAAGCCCTAAAAACAAACACGCAACCCTAGCTATAGTGTTTTGGGGTTACAACGCCTATAAACCAAATTGAATAATGCAAAAAGTTTACAAATGTCATGAGGGTTACGAATATGCAAGAAATTTGTTCAAATGATGCAAGAATAATGAATCACGAATTCAAGAACCAAGGTGATTTTCATGATACTTACAGTGCTTTGTGGTATGTGAGAACGCTTGCTCTTGATCCAGGAAGGTTGAGTGAACACCCAGGAAGTGATTGGGATAGCTTTTGGCTTTTGAAAATGCCTCTTGTTATGATCTCGAATTCAAGCTTTTTACCACTTTTTCAAACTTTTGTTCTGCGTCTTCTTGCAGCCTCCAACCATTATTTTCGTGCCTTTGCCTTCCTTATGTAATGTACATTCCATTAGGGTAAGAAACTTGGTACAAATCTCTCTAAATCAATGCTCATGAATTGGATTTGATTCCACCATTACAACCTTCCAAATTTGGCCTAAATCATATCTTCTTGTAACCAATGCACTTGATGCGAATTTGACTCACATAATAGTTTTATTCGAAGCCTAAATCAACTAAAAAATCACGAGTTATAAATACTATTGATTTTATATGATTTTATTTGATTTAAAATGAATAAATTCAATTAAAAATCAAATTAAATAATAAAAATAATATATGGGCTCATGGCTGAAGCTAGGACACGTGGACAATGATGCAAGCTCAAATCAAGTGGAAAAGAATGGGCCCATTTGATAAAATTTGATGTTTTGGGGATAGTTGACTTTTGGCAATTTTGCAAAAATGTCCAACTTCAACAATGCATAACTTCTTCAAGTTTGAACTTTTGGAAGTGTTCTTGGACTTTTTAGAAAGCTTGAGATGTCCTCTAACCAACCCTTTTGGTATCATCTCATTTTGATATTCTATGCTCAAGTTATAAGCTTTGGCAAAAAAGATGTTTTTGTTGACTTTCAAAAATGACCTATAATGTCCAAATTTATAACTTCTTGTGAGTGCATTTTCTGATCTTGGGGTATGAAGATGGATTGTAGGAGATTTCATACTATTCAAAATGACCTTTTTATGGGTCATTTCTCATAAAGTATGAGAAAGTTATGCTTGGTCAAAGTTGAGTTGACTTTTCCTACAAAACCCTAATTTAGCAACTTTTGAGTCTTGATGAATTTTGAGCAATCCTTGATGAATCATGATCAACCATTGATCAAATGATGAAATATAATTTAAAATGAGAATGTTTGCAAAAAATCTTGAGGTTTGTTTGTATTAGGGTCACAGTTGACTTTTGCCCTAGCATAGTCGATTTTTGGACCCTTTGAGCAATTGACTGAGCAAACTTCCTATGCAAGGCTTGGAACTTGACATGGATTATCTGGAGAACATATTAGGACATTGGGGAACACTTGAGGTCATTTGGACTCAAATATCTTGATGCAACACAAAACCCTAATTTGGGGTTGACTGCCTTAGGAGATAGCTTGTCTATCCAACTCTTGAGCAACCTTGAGCCACTTGGAGATTTTTCCTTGCAATGCTTGAGAAATATGAGAGGGAAAATTTTGGGGTACAACATTGGGCGTTGATTCTGGTACCATGAGACTCGTGAGGATGAAACGAGTTGATTGGTACCAGCCATGACCATTTATCTTGAGCACACATGATTTTTGAAATACACAGGGATATACCTACAATAAGTGTCTGTAGGTAAAAGTTGGCTGCCTAAAACGACGGTTTAGGAGGAAGACGACGATGTGTGTAATCCCCTGGTTTGGTGATTTGAATTTGGCGCGTTTTGAATTTCAGCGTTTTGTTTTTATTATATTATAATTGATTTCCATTGTATATACAAATGAAACAATTGGCTTAGTTGGTAAGCGTGCAGGGGGAAAGTGCAGAGGACCTGGGTTCGATTCCTAGGTCCCAACCTTTATTTCACATTTTTCTTCAATAATTAATCCAGCGCATAGCAAGTCAGGAGGTTCACCATAGACCATCAGGACCTGCCCATCCAATGCATCAACGCCCCAGATCAACATACCACCATGGGAGGACCACCACGTGCCTCAATCAAGCATGCACACTGGATTGGGGCGAAGTCAAACATGCCTTAGCCATTTGGGCCCAAAAATTTATATTCCAACCCCCCTCAATTGCTGAACAGCATCAGACCCATTAATATTCTTTTTTTTATATTTCTTTTCTTTATCATTTTTTTATTCTTTTAATTTCCTTTATTTATTTAATTTACAAATTAATTTATTTTTTCACAAAAAAAAAACACATAAAATCAACAACTCACCAAAATTAGGATTAGTCTTTTTTTTATTATTATCAAAATTAATTTAATTTAGGTTTAACTTTGAGAAGTTGTAATTTATTTTCATAAATAGAAATTAGGTTAACTTTTAATTTTATTTTTCACTTTTTATCAAATAAATAAAAAAACAAAAAAAATAGGTTTAGAATAAATTAATTTATTTTTCTTAGATTAAAATTAATTAGAATTAGGCCTTTCTTTCTTTTAATGTGATAATTTCTCTATTTTCTTGAATAGCAAAACATGACCAAAACTTTTTTTTACTACTAATCGCAATTAGGTTTAGGCAAGGGTCAAAACCCTAGTTGTCTCGTTTACAATTTACCGCACGCGTACTATTATTTTTACAATATTTTTGTAACTGTTCATGGTTTGTATTAGTTTAACTTAGGGTTTTATTTGTCGTTTTAAGTCCCGGGTTTTTGGCTATGTAATTAATCCCCCTCCCCGAAGCCTTGTAATAGCGTAGATTTACTTTCTCGCATCTTAATTCCTTCAAGTATTTAACTGTCTAGATGTATGTTAATAGGATTGTATGGCAAGAATGCATGACAAATTAATCCAGTTAGAAAACCCTAATGTGCAAAGACTAAATAATTGAAAACAAATCACTCGCACATATCACTCTTAGGGTATACTCACACTTCGGTTGCCTTCGGTAAACGATCATTAAAGTATAGGGTGTTTTAGTGGTTGCCCTCCTGTCTAACAAAGATCAAATGTCTCGACGAATGTTGCCTCAGAAATGTTGCCTCAGAAATGTTGCCTCGAATATGATCTTAAGAATCTAGGGTTATTATTAAGGTATCCTAACATTGCTTTAGTGACCGTATGTACCTTTCGAATAGAACTTTACGACTCCAACGACGGTGCTACCTATTTCTCAATAGTAGGATAGCGCTGTCTAAAGGAAACAAGAATAGAAACAATCTTTTTTCGAGTAGGTAGATGCTAGTAGGTACTTGCTCAAAACAAAACTCTTCACACTTACACTTTTAAAACAAACTTTCAAAATAACTTCGTCACACCTTTGAGGACCGATACAAGGGTTATCACAAAGTAAAACATTTAAAAAAAAAACAAAGCACATACACAAGCAATTTTAAAGGATGAGCAAGTACCTAAGAGCCCATGGAAAACCATGGATATAAAGGGTGCTAACACCTTCCCTTTCTATAATCTACCCCCCGTACTCAAAATCTCGAAAAAGGATTTTTTCTGTACTTTTTTCCTTTCCGATTGGATGAAATAAAAGTCGGTGGCGACTCTTGCTTACCGCGACATTTTGCAAACACAAAATGCAAAACGCAAACCAGCATTTCAAAACAGTCGGTTCTGCCACCGTATCATAGAACTGGCGACTCTGCTAGGGAGTAATAAGTGGGGTATACCTTAGGATCTAGTTTATCATAATTGCTTCTCTTGATTGCTTTGATTGCTTTACTTTTAAGGGTTTTGTTTGGGAGTTACTATAGATCCTAACCCGGATTTGGGGACACCTTTTAGGTAAGTAGCAATAAACTTTTGATGACTTTGACATAGGGTTTGATCCATCAGAAACTCTAAGTATAATTGAAACTCACTCCCTTCCTATTAATCCAAATCCTGAACAAACTCAACCAGAACTTGCCAAAGTTCTGTCTAATATTGACTCTTTTGACCAAGACATTTCAACTCCCACACTACAAAATCCAAATCCTCAAATCCCTGATAATCCAAACTCCGAAACTACAACAGATGTTCCACAACAAGATATTCCACTACCTCTCTCTCCACAACAAGATATTCCTCATCCATCATCACCTCAACCTGAACAATCACAACCAGAAGCTCAAACTTCTGAGAATCAACCATCTGAGACCCATGAACCAGAACCTCACAATATTTCAACCAACCAATCTGAAGAACCTACTTCAGATTCAGATACAATCCCAATCCCAGGAATCACTGAACCACTTGCCATTCGCATACCTCTCACCATCCTGGACATTCCACAAATTCCTTCTTCTCTGGAATCCACACCACCAAATTCCCCAACCAGTCCAATCATCATACTCGACTCTCCCACTCCTTCACTCAAGAGCAATCCAACTGAAAACGTAAGACTTGTCATTGATCCAACTGCATTGGAACGATTAGCTGCTATATCTCACAAAACCGCCGTTCCCAAACCAAAACCAACTGAAACCACACCAGATGTTGGTACAAGTTTGTTGATGTTTGAAACAGGAATACAGGAATGGATAACCTCCTTGAAGCATGCTAGTCTAGAGATGACTAATCTTGCTGCTTCTGATCATCTATGGACAAGGTTCAGAAACTGGCTAAGTTCTGAAACATTAAAGCTAAAAGAACACAACTATGAATAAGTTCAACAGAATTTCAGTGATATGCTAAAGGTTTTTGAAGACCAAGTTCTGAGCCATCTGCTCAAGAAGGAGATTCTCCCTATGGATAATGCTCCATGGTCAGAACATCGTCCCTCAGATGAAGTTCAATCAAAATCAGAAGGTCTCTCCCTGACTGTTGCTCCAGAAGAGATGATCTCAGCAGAGGAAATGGTTCAATGTGATCAAGCTGCAGAATGCTCTGAGAAGAATCCAGATACTGAAGAATCTCGAACTCCTTCCTATGTCATGCAAACTCTGGAAGAATTGAAGAGAGAAAATGATGTTATCCAGGAAAGGTTGGATACGCAGGAGGACACAAACAAAGAAATCAATAGCATTTTGGGAAAACAAGAAGAATCTAACACCCATATCAAAGGCTTGCTGGAAGCTTTGTTCACACGCCTTCCTCCTCCCTCTTAGATTCTTTTCTGTTTTAAATCTGTTTATCTGTAACGTTTGTTTTACATTGCTTCTATTATGGACTACTTATCATTGTTTCTTGCTTTTTAATATAAATCAACTATTTTGGCTCTGATTATATTGCCTTTTTGATAACTGACAAAAATGGGGAGAAAGTAAGATATTTTCAATAACGGTTTACTGAGACAAAAGTATCAAACATTATGGACTACTTAACCTCTATCTTATGAAAAGCTTGAACAGGTACAAACTCTGATGAAAGATGCAGTTAAACTCTGATGCTCAAGGACTCAAGGAACTTAAGGGAAGTAATCAACTCAGGGGGAGTTTTTTTTCTACTTTATTCTAAACTTTTTATTCTTTATTTTTTAATTGAAAAATCTGGTTTTTGTCATCATCAAAAACGGGGAGATTGTTAGAACATAGTTTGATTCTACAACCCTTGGTTAGAGTTTTGATGATAACAAATACAAAGAATAAATAAATACAAAGAACAAATATGCATCTTAAAAATATGTTTTATATATGCAGAAGTTCTGATCAGATCAACATCAGAAGATAAGCCATAAGTGTTACATGCTGAAGCAATCAGATCATACGCTGAAGATTGGTGACCAGAACCTGCGCTTAATTATAGTAAACTCTGAACAAGAACATATCAAACCAAGTCATCAATATTCTGAAGCGTCATCAGCAGTAAGGAGAAAAGATTTTGAAGCGTTACTGAACATTCAAGACAACATCAATTCCAACGGCTTCCTTCAGACAGGATCTTCTCCAAAAGGAAAGTGTGTTAATGACATTAAACATGCTTTATGATCAACGTCATTACACTGCCTATAAACAAGTCAGCTTTCAAAATGAAGCACATACGTACACACAACGATTTTGCTAGATCACCACTCACGCATATTCAAGCTGCAAGCAAATTCATTCTTTATTCTAAGCTATAAACCTGTGTAATTTATCACAGTTGTGATAAACCGTTTTTGTTAGAAAAAGAACAACACATATTGTTTTATCATATTGAAAAAGAGATCCTTGAGATTAACCGGATTGTGGTTGTACTCAAGAAGATTTTAACAGTTGTTAAAGTAGCTTTTGTAATCTTGTTGAGATTAGTGGATTAAGACCTCGTTGGAGAGAGGCGAAATCACCTTGACGGGTGGACTGAAGTAGTTTGAGATCAAACGAACTAGGATAAAAATACTGCGTCATTAAGCTTTTTTAGATTCAAGTTTTTAATTCAACCCCCCCTTCTTGTGTTTTTCACATCTTCACTATTGACCTGAGGATTAAGTTCTTGAGTGTATTTGGAGATTCCGCTCTGGTGATAAGTCAGATCAAAGGCGAGTGGGATAAGAAGCACCCGAATCTTATTCCTTACAAAGGGTATGTACTAACATTGCTCCCACACTTCGAGGAGATAACCTTTGAACATTTCCCTAGAGAAGAGAACCAATTAGCGGACGCGCTAGCTACCATGTCTTCTATGTTCAAAGTGAGGTGGAATAATGAAGCTCCCCAGATTATCATTGAGAGATTGGACGAACCCGCACACTGCTGTGATATTGAGACTTAAGAGGTAGCAGATAAACCCTGGTTTCATGAGGTACGGAGGTATCTTAGGGCTCAAGAATACCCCGAGGGGGCATCTGTTAATGATAAGAAGTTTCTGAGAAGATTCGCTGCGAAGTTCTTCATCAGTAATGATATCCTTTATAAGTGTAACCATGATTTAACCTTACTACGGTGCGTAGACAAGAGAGAGGCTGAAAGGATCATGGCAGACCTACATGAAGGCACCTTCGGAACTCATTCCCGTGGATGATTTTGCTAGATCACCACTCACGCATATTCAAGCTGCAAGCAAATTCATTCTTTATTCTAAGCTATAAACCTGTGTAATTTATCACAGTTGTGATAAACCATTTTTGTTAGAAAAACAACAACATATATTGTTTTATCATATTGAAAAAAAGATACTTGAAATTAACCGGATTGTGGTTGTACTCAAGAAGATTTTAACAGTTGTTAAAGTAACTTTTGTAATCTTGTTGAGATTAGTGGATTAAGACCTCGTTGGAGAGAGGCGAAATAACCTTGACGGGTGGACTGGAGTTGTTTGAGATCAAACGAACCAGGATAAAAATACTATGTCATTAAGCTGCTTTAGATTCAAGTTTTCAATTCAACCCCCCCTTCTTGTTTTTTCACATCTTCAATTGGTATCAGAGCGCCTGGTTCTGAGCTTAAACACCTAACCGTGTTAGTACAAGATCCAAGCATCAGAAAAACCCTATGGTGGGACCAAGCCAAAACATAAGCAATGACAACAATGAAGACAGGGACAGATTCAGTGGTAAACCTCCAATCTTTGATGGAGAAAACTTTGACTACTGGAAAGACACAATTGAGAGTTTCTTTCTGGCCCATGATGCTGATCTATGGGACATGGTGACTGATGGATACACGCATCCTGTGGATGGACGTAGTCAGAAGATAGACAGGAAAATAATGTCTGATCAACAAAAGCGTGAATTCAGAAACCACCACAAGGCTAGAACAATTCTCCTCAGCGCCATCTCATATTCAGAATATGAGAAAATATCAAACTGAGAAACTGCCAAGAATATGTTTGACTCTTTGAGAATGACGCGTGAAGACAACATTCAAGTCAAAGAAACCAAGGCCCTTGCGCTCATTCAGAAGTATGAGGCATTCAAGATGGAAGATAGTGAATCAATAGAAACTATGTTTTCAAGATTTCAAATTCTTGTTGCTAGACAAAAAGTTCTTGACAAAGGGTATTCTACTGCTGATCACGTTAAGAAGATCATCAGAAGCTTGCCCAAACAATGGAGGCCAATGGTCACAACACTTAATCTAGCCAAAGATATCAACAAAATCTCTCTGGAAGAACTTGTTAGCTCCCTCAGAAGTCACGAGATAGAGCTAGAAGAAGATGAACCTCAAAAGCAAGGTAAGGCATTAGATTTAAAATCTAACAGAAAATCTGACTCCAAAGTTTTGCAGGCTGTGGAAGAAACCTCTGATGGATCCTCATCAGAAGAAGATGAACTGTCTCTCCTCTCCAGAAGGGTGGACCAACTGTGGAAGCAGAGACAAAGGAAGTTCATAAATCCCAGAAGATCAGAAAATCAGAATGAATCCTCCTCCAGATACAGAAAGTCTGAGTCCTCCTCTGGACACAGAAGATCTGAAGGTTCTTCAGGATAAAGAAAGCCAAACAACAAGGACATCATCTGCTATGAATGTAACGAGCAAGGGCACTACAAAAGTGACTGCCCAAAGCTTTAGAAGGAAAAGCCTAAAAATAAGTTTCTCAAGTAAAAGAAGAAAAGCCTCATGGATACATGGGATGATTCTGACACATCTGAAGCTGACTCAGAATCAGATGATGAAAGAGCAAACATAGCTCTCATGGCAAACGTATCAGAAGACAGTGAAGCTTCTGGTACAGACTCAGAATCAGACACTGAAGAGGTAATCTCTGACTTTACCATAAACTTTACTAAGGCTGAACTTGTTGAAAGTCTAAATAAAATTCTGGAAAGGTATCAGCAGATCAGAGTCAAATTCAGAAACCTGAAAAGGAATCTTGCCTTTGACTCTGAAAAGACTAAGAGTCTTTTCAAAGGAGAATTCCGAGTTAAGAGAAAAAATTTCAAAATTAGAAAATGATTTGAAAAACTCTCAGAAGGAAACAATCTCTGAAACTCCCAACAATGCTGATGAGATCATCAAAGAGTATGATCACAACTTTCAGAAGTTTCTAGCTAAAAACATAGACAGAAGCAAGATGGCTTCAATGATATATGGAGTTAGCAGAAATGGAAGAAAAGGGATAGGATATCAAGGTAAGGTACCTACACCAAAAAATGCCATGGACTTAGTTATAAAATGCACACCACTCAATTCACATTTTATATATGGGCACACACATGACATAAAATATACAAGTAGTGATTATTCTGTCAAACCAAAATTCAACCATAATTTTGGTAAAACTAACAAATCAGGACCCAAGAAAATGTGGGTACCTAAGGATAAAATCATACATGTGGCAGATATCTTTAGCAGCAAGGCTAAGACACCAATCATGGTACCTGGACTCTGGCTGCTCATGACACATGACAGGAAGAAGGCATATGTTCTAAAGCCTGGAACTTAAGACTGGAGGTCACGTGGGCTTTGAAGGCAATCAGAGAGGAAAGATCATTGGCTCTGGAACAATAGGTAATGGAAATATTCCCTCTATAAGTAATGTTTTATTAGTTGATGGATTAATGCATAACCTGTTATCCATAAGTCAATTAAGTGAGAATGGTTATGATATAATCTTCAATCAAAATTCATGCAAAGCTGTTAGTCAGAAAGATAGGACTATCCTATTTAATGGAAAGAGGAAAAACAACATTTATAAAATAAAACTTTCTGAACTAAAGAGTCAGAATGTAAAATGTCTACTGTCTGTTAACAACGAGCAATGGATCTGGCACAGAATATTGGGACATGTTAGTATGAGAAGAATATCTCAGATTAACAAACTCAATCTGGTCAGAGGACTTCCTAACTTGAAGTTCAACTCAGATGCTATGTGTGAAGCATGTCAAAAAGGAAAATTTGCAAAACCTGCTTTTAAATCCAAAAATGTTGTTTCCACCTCTAAGCCATTAGAACTTCTGCATATTGACTTATTTGGACCAGTAAAAACTGCCTCAGTCAGTGGCAAGAAGTATGGGTTAGTAATCGTAGATGACTATAGCAGATGGACATGGGTAAAGTTCTTAAGACACAAGGACGAGTCACACTCTGTGTTTGTTACCTTATGCAACCTAGTTCAGAATGAAAAGGATCTTAGAATTGTCAAAGTCAGAAGTGATCATGGTGGAGAATTTGAAAATAAAGATTTTGAACTATTCTTCAATGAAAAAGGCATTCTGCATGATTTCTCTTGTCCTAGAACTCCCCAGCAAAATGGAGTTGTAGAACGAAAGAACAGAACATTGCAAGAAATGGCCATAACCATGGTCAACGAGACTAACGTTGCTAAGATCTTCTGGGCAGAGGCAATTAACACATCATGTTACATTCAGAATAGAATCTCCATAAGACCTATTCTGGAAAAGACTCCATATGAATTGTGGAAGAACAGAAAGCCCAACATTTCTTATTTTCACCCATTTGGATGCACATGTTTTATTCTGAATACAAGAAATTATTTGAACAAGTTTGACTCTAAAGCACAAAAGTGTATTATGTTAGGATACTCTGAACGCTCGAGAGGGTACATAGTATACAATACAGAAACACATATTGTTGAAGAGTCAATCAGTGTTAGGTTTGATGATAAGCTTGACTCTCAAAAGTTAAAGAAGAATGAGTTCCTTGCAGGTATGGAAGTTGAACTCATAGGTACTGAAGATAACTCATCAGAGGTTCTCAACAGAGACACTCCCTCAACAACAGAAAGAGTCACTGCAAGAAATTCAGCACCTTCTGTTGATCAACTCCAGAAAAGACTATCCATAAGCAGCATTGATCACCCAGAAGATACAATATTGGGAAGGAAGGAAGATCCAATCAGAACAAGATCAACATTCAGAAACTCTAAAGAATCTCTCATGGGACTGGTTTCTCTGATTGAACCAACAACAATTGAGGAAGCACTTCTGGACAATGACTGGATTCTGGCAATGCAAGAGGAACTAAATCAATTCATCAGAAATGACGTATGGGATCTGGTTCCCAAACCAAAAGGATTCAACGTCATTGGTATAAAATGGGTGTTCAGAAACAAACTGAACGAGCAAGGTGAAGTCATCAGAAACAAAGCACGACTGGTAGCACAAGGTTATAGTCAGCAAGAGGGGATAGACTATATAGAAACCTTTGCTCCAGTCGCCAGGTTAGAATCTATCAGACTTTTAATATCATTTGCTGTTAATAAAGGCATCACTCTGTATCAGATGGATGTCAAAAGTGCATTCTTAAATGGCTATATAGATGAAGAGGTATATATGCATCAACCTCCTGGTTTTGAGAGTTCCAAAAATTCAGAATATGTTTTCAAACTAAAGAAGTCAATCTATGGTATGAAACAAGCTCCCAGAGCTTGGTATGAAAGACTAAGTAACTTCCTGTTAGAAAAGGAATTCACCAGAGGGAAAGTGGACACAACCTTGTTCTGTAAGACAGTTAAGAATGACATGTTAGTATGTCAAATTTATGTTGATGACATCATATTTGGATCCACTAAACCCTCTTTGGGAAGAGAATTTTCTAAATGTATGCAGGTAGAGTTTGAGATGAGCCTAATGGGGGAACTCAAATTCTTTCTGGGCATTCAGATAAATCAAACTCCAGAAGGAACTTACATTCATCAGAGAAAATATGTTAGAGAACTTCTGAAGAAATTTGATCTCTCAGAATATAAGCCCTCAAAGATTCCAATGCATCCCACATGCATTCTGGAAAAGGAAGAGGTAAGTAAAAAGGTAGAACAGAAGGTCTACAGAGGTATGATTGGTTCTCTTCTCTATCTGACGACTTCAAGGCCTGACATTCTATTTAGTGTTTGCATTTGTGCTAGATTCCAATCAGATCCTAGAGAATCTCACTTAACAGCAGTTAAGCGAATTTTCAAGTATCTGAAAGGTACTGCTAATCTGGGTTTGTTTTATAGAAAATCAAGTGATTACAGCTTAGTAGGATACTGTGATGCTGACTTTGCTGGAGACAGAATAGAACGTAAAAGAACTTCTGGAAGCTGCCAGTTTCTGGGAGAAAATCTGATCTCATGGTCCAGCAAAAGACAATCCACAATAACACTATCAATAGCAGAAGCTGAATACATAGCAACTGCTGGATGTAGTACGCAAATGCTCTGGATGAAAAGTAAACTTGAAGAATTCAATATATTTGAGAGTAACATTCCTATCCTCTGTGACAATACTTCTGCTATTTGTCTCAGTAAAAGTCCTTTTTTGCATTCTAGGGCTAAGTATATAGAAATAAAACCATTTTATTAGGGACTATATTCAGAAAGGGATTCTTAACTTAAAATTCATTGACACAGACCATCAATGGGCTGATGTATTTACAAAACCTCTTTCTGAAGATAGGTTTAACTTCATTCTCAAAACATCTCAGCATGAAGCTTTTCCCAGAATAAATTGTTTTATTTACATATCTTAACCTTCAGAACTTAGTTATTTTTTGTGAACTACTGATCAACCTGCCTTCAGAGTTTTAGAAGTACAGATTGCATCAGAATCTATCCATGAAGATCTGAGAGTTTCATTTCAAGGATAGAAGTGTGCTGTTCACGTAAGCAAACAATTGTCATCCATTCATCAGCTACCTTCTGAGGCTGAACACGCGTTCACTTTATTGAAAGGTCAAAAACGCTGATTGGGTGCATTGAGACACACGTCATGGGTAAACGTTCCAATATCTTTCAAAATCCCCTAAAATAAGCTGTCATTAATGCTTATAATCATGATTAATTGTTTCTTTCTCTTACTGTTTATGCTTTCAAGAAAATCTATTTAAACTCAAGTTTCACTCTTTACATTCTTTCACTTTTACTCTCTCAATACCTTATATTGTTTTCAGTTCGTACTTTCAAAAACCCTTTCATCTTTCTCATAATTCTTGTGTGAACATGGCTTCTTCAAGCGTCCAAAACATCAGTACTCAGGAAATTGCTTCTATGGAACAGTACGAAGAACCATACAGAATGCTACTCACTCCCATTGACAATCTGGAAGTTCTTTCAGAACTGATTGTTGACTTTGAAAGCCTTCAAGAAAACGGCTTCAATCTGTATGAAGACTTCAATGCTCAAGGTTGGAACAAATATTTTGACCGTCTTCCAAGGCCAACGTTTCCAATTCTTGTTAAAGAATTTTGGATACATGCTTCCTCCTCAAACCATCAAGTTACCTCGTATGTCATGGGGAAGAAGATTGTCATTACAGAAGACCTAATTTCAAGACTTATAGGTTACAATGGTGGAGGGGTCAGATGTATTAACATGGTTGAAAGATGTTCTGATGTTGCTTCTATTGCAAGGGAAATATTTACTCTGGGTCTACCCTCCAGCAAGATTAGGGATATGAAGGATCATCACAGAATTTGGGCTAAAATAATTCTGGGATGCATCAACCACAGGAAGCCAACTATCTCTTCTGATTACATAAACATTGATCAGCAGTTTCTGATCTACTTTATCTCCAAGAATACTATGGTAAACCTCCCTCACTTGCTATTTAATCATCTAAGGACCAGTGTAAAGGAAACAAGAGAAGATGAGCATACCAAAAGGGACTGGATACCCCTAGGAAGACAAATATCAGATATTCTGATAGAGAATAGGCTGATAGAGCATTTGACTGAAGCACAAGAAATTAGCTCACTAGAAGCAACTGCCGGGAAGCCTCTGAATGCAAAAAATCTGAAAAAGATGAAAATCATTGAGAACATCAAGAAGGAACCCAACATTACTTCTTTTGCAACCATCACTTCCAGAAGAATTCCTCTGGATAATTTTCCTCTTTTCTCTGAGATTGACTCCAAGCCTGAGATGATTGTCAGATATATGGATGCGTGTAAGGTAGATGGCACTGCACCAGAAATAAATATCCAGGACTTGCATCAGGCTGCTCCAGAAGTTGTTTTGAAGAAGACCAAGAAAAGGAAGGAAACAACATAAGGATCATCCCAGAGGACTCCAAAAGCTGCTAAAAAGAAAGGTAATCCTTCCTCTGTTACTGTTTTAGAATCAATAACTATATCAACATCTGAAACCATAACTACCCAATCAGAACATCCAACTCCACAAACTTTTGATGACTTTGACATAAGGTTTGATCCATCAGAAACTCTAAGTATAATTGAAAATCACTCCCTTCCTATTAATCCAAATCCTGAACAAACTCAACCAGAACTTGCCAAAGTTCTGTCTAATATTGACTCTTTTGACCAAGACATTTCGGCTCCCACACTACAAAATCCAAATCCTCAAATCCCTGATGATCCAAACTCCGAAACTACAACAGATGTTCCACAACAAGATATTCCACTACCTCTCTCTCCACAACAAGATATTCCTCATCCATCATCACCTCGACCTGAACAATCACAATCAGAAGCTCAAACTTCTGAGAATCAACCATCTGAGACCCATGAACCAGAAACTCACAATATTTCAACCAACCAATCTGAAGAACCTACTTCAAATTCAGATACAATCCCAATCCCAAGAATCACTAAACCACTTGCCATTCGCATACCTCTCACCATCCTGGACATTCCATAAATTCCTTCTTCTATGGAATCCACACCACCAAATTCCCCAACCAATCCAATCATCATACCCGACTCTCCCACTCCTTCACTCAAGAGCAATCCAACTGACAACGTAAGACTTGTCATTAATCCAACTGCATTGGAATGATTAGCTGCTATATCTCACAAAACCACTGTTCCCAAACCAAAATCAACTGAAACCACACCAAATGTTGGTACAAGTTTGTTGATGTTTGAAACAGGAATACAGGAATGGATAACCTCCTTGAAGCATGCTAGTTTAGAGATGACTAATCCTGCTGCTTCTGATTATCTATGGACAAGGTTCAGAAACTGGCTAAGTTCTGAAACATTAAAGCTAAAAGAACACAGCTATGAACAAGTTCAACGGAATTTCAGTGATATGCTAAAGGTTTTTGAAGACCAAGTTCTGAGCCATCTGCTCAAGAAGGAGATTCTCCCTCTGGATAATGCTCTCTGGTCAGAACATCGTCCCTCAGATGAAGTTCAATCAGAATCAAAAGGTCTCTCCCTGACTGCTACTCCAGAAGAGATGATCTCAGCAGAGGAAATGGTTCAATGTGATCAAGCTGCAGAATGCTCTGAGAAGAATCCAGATACTGAAGAATCTCCAACTCCTTCCTATGTCATGCAAACTCTGGAAGAATTGAAGAGAGAAAATGATGTTATCCAGGAAAGGTTGGATACGCAGGAGGACACAAACAAAGAAATCAAGAGCATTTTGGGCAAACAAGAAGAATCTAACACCCAGATCAAAGGCTTGCTGGAAGCTTTGTTCGCACACCTTCCTCCTCCCTCTTAGATTCTTTTCTGTTTTAAATATGTTTATCTGTAACGTTTGTTTTACATTGCTTCTGTTCTGGACTACTTATCATTGTTTCTTGCTTTTTAATATAAATCAACTATTTTGGCTCTGATTATATTGCCTTTTTGATAACTGACAAAAAGGGGGAGAAAGTAAGATATTTTCAATAACGGTTTACTGAGATAAAAGTCTCAAACATTCTGGACTACTTAACCTCTATCTTCTGAAAAGCTTGAACAGGTACAAACTCTGATGAAAGACGCAGTTAAACTCTGATGCTCAAGGACTCAAGGAACTTAAGGGAAGTAATCAACTCAGGGGGAGTTTTTTTTCTACCTTATTCTAAACTTTTTATTCTTTATTTTTTAATTGAAAAATCTGGTTTTTGTCATCATCAAAGGGGGAGATTGTTAGAACATAGTTTGATTCTACAACCCTTGGTTAGAGTTTTGATGATAACAAATACAAAGAATAAATAAATACAAAGAACAAGTATGCACATTAAAAATATGTTTTATGTATGCAGAAGTTCTGATCAGATCAGCATCAGAAGATAAGCCATAGGTGTTACACGCTGAAGCAATCAGATCATACGCTGAATATTGGTGACCAGAACCTGCGCTTAATTATAGTAAACTTTGAACAAGAACATATCAAAACAAGTCATCAATATTCTGAAGTGTCATCAGCAGTAAGGAGAAAAGATTCTGAAGCGTTACTAAACATTCAAGACAACATCAATTCCAACGGCTTCCTTCAGACAGGATCTTCTCCAAAAGGAAAGTGTGTTAATGACATTAAACATGCTTTATGATCAACGTCATTACACTGCCTATAAACAAGTCAGCTTTCAAAATGAAGCACGTATGCACACACAACGATTTTGCTAGATCACCACTCACGCATATTCAAGCTGCAAGCAACTTCATTCTTTATTCTAAGCTATAAACCTGTGTAATTTATCACAGTTGTGATAAACTGTTTTTGTTAGAAAAAGAACAACACATATTGTTTTATCATATTGAAAAAGAGATCCTTGAGATTAACCGAATTTTGGTTGTACTAAAGAAGACTTTAACAGTTGTTAAAGTAGCTTTTGTAATCTTGTTGAGATTAGTGGATTAAGACCTCGTTGGAGAGAGGCGAAATCACCTTGACGGGTGGAATGGAGTAGTTTGAGATCAAACAAACCAGGATAAAAAGAATGCATCATTAAGATATTTTAGATTCAAGTTTTTAATTCAACCCCCCCTTCTTGTGTTTTTCACATCTTCACTATTGACCTGAGGATTAAGTTCTTGAGTGTATTTGGAGATTCCGCTCTGGTGATAAGTCAGATCAAAGGCGAGTGGGATACGAAGCACCCGAATCTTATTCCTTACAAAGGGTATGTACTGACATTGCTCCCACACTTCGAGGAGATAACTTTTGAACATTTCCCAAGAGAAGAGAACCAGTTAGCGGACGCGCTAGCTACCATGTCTTCTATGTTCAAAGTGAGGTGGGACAATGAAGCTCCCCAGATTACCATTGAGAGATTGGACGAACCCGCACACTGTTGTGATATTGAAACTGAAGAGGTAGCAAATAAACCCTGGTTTCATGAGGTACAGAGGTATCTTAGGGCTCAAGAATACCCCGAGGGGGCATCTGTTAATGATAAGAAGTTTCTGAGAAGATTCGCTGCGAAGTTCTTCATCAGTAATGATATCCTTTATAAGCGTAACCATGATTCAACCTTACTGCGGTACGTAGACAAGAGAGAGGCTAAAAGGATCATGGCATACCTACATGAAGGCACCTTCAGAACTCATTCCAGTGGACATACCATGGCGAAGAAAATCCTACGGGAAGGATATTACTGGTCCACTATGGAAGCCGATTGATATCAGCACTCTCGGACCTGTCATAAGTGCCAAGTCTATGCTGATAAGGTGCATGTACCTCCAGTTCCTCTGAATGTTTTGACAGCTCCTTGGCCCTTTGCAATGTGGGGCATCGACATGATCAGCGAGATTAGACCTACTGCGTCTAACGGGCATCACTTCATTCTGGTAGCAATTGATTATTTCACAAAGTGGGTTGAGATAACTTCCTTTGCTACAGTAACCAAGAACGTCGTGGCATGGTTCATCCGACACAATCTGATCTGTCGATATGGTGTACCAGAGTGGATTATTACTGACAATGGTACAAATCTCAACAATACGATGATCACCGAGCTCTGTAAACAGTTCAAGATACATCATCATAACTCTTCTCCCTACCGGCCGAAGATGAATTAGGCTGTTGAAGCGGCTAACAAGAACATCAAGAAAATTGTGCAGAAGATGACAGTGACATACAAAGACTGGCATGAGATGCTACCATTCGCTCTTCATCGATACCGTACCTCAGCACGAACGTCGACAGGGGAAACCCCTACTCTTTGGTGTACGGCATGGAGGAAGTCCTACCCATCAAAGTCCAGATACCCTCTCTCAGGATTATGAAGGATGCGGGTTTGAACAAAGACGATTGGATCCAAACCCGGCTTGATCAGCTAAATTTAATCGATGAAAAAAATACTTACTGCTATCTATCATTGTCAGACGTATCAAAAGCGAATGATCAAGGCTTTTAATAAAAAAGTCAAGCGTCAGGAATATCAAGTCGGGGACCTAGTGATCAAACACATCATACTGCCGCAAGGTGATCCCAGGGGCAAATGGACCCCTACTTACGAAGGCCATTTGTGGTTAAGAACATTTTCTTGGGAGGAGCTATGATTCTAACCACCATGGATGGTGACGATCTTCCTCACCCCGTTAATGCAGACATAGTGAAAAATACTACGCATAATCAAGGACCCGCTAGGTTGACTGGCCTTAGCAAAAATAAGGGCTTCCCGGTGAACTTAAAGGGTTTGGGAAAAAATAAGGGATGAAAATGAAAAATCTGTACACCCGGCAAGTCGAAAATCTGAAAGGGCGACTTGGGCAAAAAAGGGTATCCCGGTGGGCCGAAAACCCGAAAGGGTGGTCCAGGCAAAAATTAGGGATCAAAGCATAACATTATGTCTCATTGGATCACCTCGCAGCCAGACTTCGGTATCGACTATCAAGCTCAGATGGCGCCAATCAATCTGATCCACCTTCGACCTAGCAGCAAAGTGATAAGACGCTCAAAGATATAAAGGCAATAGCAGAGTTGGAACCCAATGAGATTGTTTCACATAGCTAGTTTTCTTTGTTTTACACAAATTGTATAATTTCTGTCTTTCGGCGGCATTCTCTTACTAGGACGTCAGCCTCTTTGTACAAAAACGCCTATTATGGGCCAACTTCAAAATCAATACAATTCATTTTCACAAGAAAGTTCGATTTGTTTTTCTTTTTCTATTTTATTTTGCCAGAACGTCTAATGATTCATTTTTGATATATGCATTTGAGAATAATTGCTGCTCATAAATATTTACATAAAAAGCAAAAGACAATTACTCGTAATTCTAGGAACAGGAAAAACAAGAAATTTCCAAACCTTACAGTTACTCTGCCCATCAGGTATCGGGATAGAGCCAGCTCGAGAACATGAGTAGTGGTACATACACTCCCCACGGAGTAAAAAAGTATCCAAAGACAATGATGCTAGCTTTCTCGAACGGGACACAACTCCCCCAACCGAGGTCCACAATCGCGAATGAGTCGGCAAAATTTTCCCCAAGCAGAGTTTGTTTATCACCAGCAACAAAAATTCATCCCCAGCTATTATTTCTCCAAGTCGGCAGATCTATCAACAGAGTATCTCCTCTCCAACAGAGTTATTCCTCACAGAGTTATCCTCAGACGAAGTCTCGTCCGACAGAATATTTACCAGCCAAGGGGCAAATCCCCAGCAAGGTCATCTTTGTTCACCATCCCCAACAGAGGTGGAGGAACTATGGTTTTCATAGCGATTAGGGATTTATTTGCCCAGATTCAGATTATCACGTCAGCATTTCATGTTCATACATCATGACATATGCATACATAACATAAAACATAGTCTCATTTATTTTGAGAACGTCATTATACAATGCATCTCATGCATCATATATAACTAACCGTGTATTTCTTTCAGGAAAGACATTATTATCAACAATTTCCAGCAAGTCCATAATCAACACTCAAAGCTAAACAGAGTAATCATCGGCAACAAATACAACCTCATCCAGGTTCCTTCTCACATCCCTACTATACAGGTTTTCATATCGAAGTAACCCTACTATCCAGGTTCCTTCTCACAACCCTACTATCCAGTCTTTCATATCGAAGTAACCCTACTATCCAGGTTCCTTCTCACAGCCCTACTATCCAGGCTTTCATATCGAAGTAACCCTACTATCCAGGTTCCTTCTCACAACCCTACTATCCAGGATTTCATATCGAAGTAACCCTACTATCCAGGTTCCTTCTCGCAGCCCTACTATCCAGGCTTTCATATCAAAGTAATCCTACTATCCAGGTTCCTTCTTATAGCCCTACTATCCAGGCTTTCATATCGAAGTAACCCTACTATCCAGGTTCCTTCTCATCACCCCACTATCCAGGCTTTCATATCAAAGTAACCCTACTATCCAGGTTCCTTCTCATAGCCCTACTATCCAGGCTTTCATATCGAAGTAACCCTACTATCCAAGTTCCTTCTCACAACTCTACTATCCAGGATTTCATATCGAAGTAACCCTACTATCCAGGTTCCTTCTTATAGCCCTACTATCCAGGATTTCATATCGAAGTAACCCTACTATCCAGGTTCCTTCTCACCACCCCACTACCCAGGCTTTCATATCGAAGTAACCCTACTATCCAGGTTCCTTCTCCTAAGCTTACTATCTGGGTTCGGCCTCCCTTATTCACAGACAATAGTCCACAACACTAAGACTGGGACCCAATCAAACACAATTGATTTCATATTTCCTCAGTAAGTCGCGATGCAGCATATACCCCGACCAGATACGCAATTCACCGCCTCTCCCCAAACCAGAGTTATTCCCCCAGTAGAGTAACGGACAATTGAAGCTCCTAAAACTCTATTTCTCTCAAGACAGAGACCAACATTCCCCAACGAAGTCCTCCTCAACAACAGTATACGGGTTCTCGCAAAGGAATCTCTTATGCGATCGACATTTTTTGGATGGCATCTTTAAGCCCATCTCCGACAATTCTCTAGAAACTACCAAATGGCATCTATAAGCCCATTCTCGATAAGCATAAGTCAAGTATCACTTCATGCGAGTACAAATTTCTGGGCACTCTAGTGTCCAATCATCTTCCACCTTCAGATCACGAAAGGCAGACAAGCCAATCTAAATCTTCAGGTTTAAGAAGATTGAACAGGGGAAGCTGTTGTACCCTAAAATTTTCCCTCCCATATTCCTCAAATACATGTCAAGTGAGGTCCTCAAATTGCTCAAGGAAGTCCAAGAGTTGACCAAACAAACTCTCTCCTAAGGCAGTCTACCTCAAATTAGGGTTTCATTTTACATCAAGATGCTTGAGTCCAAAGGATCCCAAATGCTCACCATTGTCCTAATATGTTCTCAAGATCATCCATATCAAGTTTCAAGCCTTGCAGAAGAAGTTTGCTCAGTCAATTGCTCAAATGCCTGAAAATCAACTATACTAGGTCAAAAGTCAACTGTGGCCCATATACAGTCAAAATTCAAGATTTTTGGTCAATATCCTCATTTTGAAGTATCATTCAAGATTCATCAAGGATTTCTCACAATTCATAAAAACCCAAAAGTTGCTAAATTAGGGGTTGGCAGGAAAAGTCAACTCAACACTTGACCAAGCATAACTTTCTCATACTTTATCAGAAATGACCCATCCAAAGCTCATTTTTAAGAGGATGCAATTCCCTACAATTCATCTTCATCTCCCAAGTTCAAAATATACACTCACAAAAAGATATGGATTTTGACATTATAGGTCCTTTTGAAAAGTCAACAAAAACACCTTTTGGATCAAAGCTCCATACATGAACATGGAAGACTCAATTGAGATGAGACCAAAGGGTTGCTTAGAGGACATAATAAGCTTTCTAAAAAGTCCAATAACACCTATCTAGGGTCAAAATTGTAAGAGTTATGCATTGGCCAAGTTGACCTTTTTTGCAAAATTGCCAAAAGTCAAATATGCTCAAATTTGCATCTTTTGCTAAATGGGCCCAACTTTTTATTCTTGCATCTCATTCCTAACATAGTCCACGACCTATGGGTCCCTCCAGCTTTATTTATTCATTTATTTAATTCATTTTGATTTTTATTCATTTAAAATTCAAATAAAATCAAATAAATCCTAGTAAATCATATATTGTATTTTAGGGGTGATTTTTGCATTGAAAGAAGATCCTATATGCTGTCAATTGAGAATCAACTCGTGCAAGGCCAATTTGGGTTGAAAAAGATTGGATTTGAGCAAAATTGGAAAGAAATCACATGCTATGAAAGATCAAATCAAATCTCCATGATGAGCAAGATTGAGGTCGTTTTTGTTGACCTAATAGTTTGTATTACATATACAGAAGGAGACCAAGGCATAAAGGGGTTGAAAGCAGTTGTGCAGAGGTGAAACAAAACTCAAAAAATTTCAAGAAAAGTGGTGATTCAATTTCCACATTAGAGGCCAATTCGTACCATTCTCACGACACCAACAGGTTCTTGGACATCTCCAGAAGGAATTCCAACCATTTGCAAGCTCTCTCACGCTTGGAATTGTAAGATATAGGTATCACGACTTGCTTCCAAATTCAAATTCGGTTTCATTGATTTACTCATCCTATGCATATTTTGATTGTATATTCATGTTTATCATTAAGTTTGCAAACTATTGGTACCATTTAATTGAATTTCTAACGCCTTTACAGGATGTTGACATAGCTAGGGTTTTGTGTTCTTGATTAGGGCTTTGCAGGATAGGCAAAATTAGGCGTTGATTATGGTACCATGAGACTCGTGAGGATGAAACGAGTTAATTGGTACCATCCATGGCCATTTATCTTAAGCACACGCGATTTTTGAAATACACAGGGATATACCTACAGTAAGTGTCTGTAGGTAAAAGTTGGCTGCCTAAAATAACGGTTTGGGAGGAAGACGACGATGCGTGTCATCCCCTGGTTGGGTGATTTGAATTTGGCGCATTTTGAATTTCAGCGTTTTGTTTTTATTATATTATAATTGATTTCCATTGTATATACAAATGAAAAAATTGGCTCAGTTGGTAAGTGTACAGGGGGAAAGTGCAGAGGACCTGGGTTCAATTCCCAGGTCCCAACCTTTATTTCACATTTTTCTTCAATAATTAATCCAGCGCATAGCAAGTCAGGAGGTTCACCATACACCATCAGGATCTGGCCATCCAATGCATCAACGCCCCAGATCAACATACCACCATGGGAGGACCACCATGCGCCTCAGTCAAGCGTGCACACTAGATTGGGGCGAAGTCAAATAGGCCTTAGCCATCTGGGCCCAGGAATTTATATTCCAACCCCCCTCAATTGCTGAACAACATCAGGCCCGTTATTATTATTTTTTATATTTCTTTTCTTTATCATTTTTTTTATTCTTTTAATTTCCTTTATTTATTTAATTTACAAATTAATTTATTTTTTCACAAAAAAAACATAAAATCAACAACTCACCAAAATTAGGATTAGTCTTTTTTTTTATTATTATCAAAATTAATTTAATTTAGGTTTAACTTAGATAAGTTGTAATTTATTTTCATAAATAAAAATCAAAAATAGAAATTAGGTTAACTTTTAATTTTATTTTTCTCTTTTTATCAAATAAATAAAAATACAAAAAAAAAATAGGTTTAGAATAAATTAATTTATTTTTCTTAGATTAAAATTAATTAGAATTAGACCTTTCTTTCTTTTAATGTGATAATTTCTCTATTATCTTGAATAACAAAACATGACCAAAACTTTTTTTTTACTACTAATCGCAATTAGGTTTAGGCAAGGGTCAAAACCCTAGTTGTCTCGTTTTCGATTTACCACGCGTTTTTACAATATTTTTGTAACTGTTCATGGTTTGTAATAGTTTAACTTAGGGTTTTATTTATCGTTTTAAGTCCCGGGTTTTTGGCTATGTAATTAATCCCCCTCCCCGAAGCCTTGTAATAGCGTAGATTTACTTTCTCGCATCTTAATTCCTGCAAGTATTTAACTGTCTAGATGTATGTTAATAGGATTGTATGGAAAGAATGCATGACAAATTAATCCAGTTAGAAAACTCTAATGTGCAAAGACTAAATAATTGAAAACAGATCACTTGCACATATCACTCTTAGGGTATACTCACACTTTGGTTGCCTTCGGTAAACGATGATTAAAGTATAGGGTGTTTTAGTGGTTTCCCTCCTGTCTAACAAAGATCAAATGTCCCGACGAATGTTGCCTCAGAAATGTTACCTCGAATATGATCTTAAGACTCTAGGGTTATTATTAAGGTATCCTAACATTGCTTTAGTGACCGTATGCCCCTTTCGAATTGAGCCTTATGACTCCAACAACGGTGCTACCTATTTCTCAATAGTAGGATAGTGCTGTCTAAAGGAAACAAGAATAGAAACAATCTTTTTTCGAGTAGGTAGATGCTAGTAGGTACTTGCTCAAAACAAAACTCTTCACACTTACACTTTTCAAACAAACTTTCAAAACAACTTCGTCACACCTTTGAGGACCGATACAAGGGTTATCACAAAGTAAAACATTTAAAAAAAAACAAAAACAAAGCACATACACAAGCAATTTTAAAGGATGAGCAAGTACCTAAGAGCCCATGGAAAACCATGGATAGAAAGGGTGCTAACACCTTCCCTTTCTATAATCTACCCCCGTACTTAAAATATCAAAAAAGGATTTTTTCTGTACTTTTTTCCTTTTCGATTGGATGAAATAAAAGTCGGTGGCGACTCTTGCTTACTGCGACATTTTGCAAACATAAAACGCAAAACGCAAACCAGCATTTCAAAACAGTCGGTTCTGCCACCGTATCACATATGTGATAAACACACAAACTTTTCAATCATCTATCCCCTAGGTTGTGATAGGTGTGCGAATTATCAGATTTATATTCAGCCTATAGGTCGTAATGAATACATAAATCTATCTTCATGTCGTTTATCCTCTAGGTCGTGATAAACACACAAACTTTTTCAATTATCTATCCTCTAGGTTGTGATAGGCATACGAATTTTCAGGATTATATTATTCATCCTCTAGGTCATGGGGAATACATAAGCCTATCCTAGTGTCATTTATCCTCTAGGTTGTGATAAATACGCAGGTTCATCCTCATATTGCTTACACTCTAGGTTGTAGTAAACATAATGAAATCTGTGATATAATCCATTGCGCCAGTCTTCATGCAGCCATGTGTTATCAAGCTCTATTTTATTCATCCCCAAGGTTGTGATGAATAAACAAAACCTACGTCTTAAGCTTACTGTGTTAGTCTCAGAGCATTAGTAAGCAAATTTTCAATTTTTGACTATTTACCTCCTAGGTTATGGTAAATACGCGAAAAATATTTGTTCACTTTTAAGCATTGGTGAGTTTTCTGCATCGCCACATCTAGATCAATCATAGCACTTTGTTCAAACTCGGGTAAGATGATACATCATCATCTGTGCCTACCTTCTCAGTGCTCATAGGAATGTTGTACAACGTATCCTTATAATCTGTTGTACCCCAAAATTTGCCCTCCCTTTTTCACAAGAAATCACGACCCTAGGGTTTTTCTCCGATTTTTAAGAATTGGCTCAAGAATCGATCAAACAGACTTTTCTTTAGCAGTTAATCCAGGATTAGGGTTTTCTCTCACATCTCTTAGAAGAAATTGAATCCTCAGAAATTGCTTGTTCAAATTTACTGATTGTTCTCAAAGCCCGATTATCTGGGATAAGAGCTGAGACTTTTGTTTGGAACATTAAGGCATCTGATTGTTAGTGGAGTGAAAGGTTTGCCGTTTAATGGAATGCTTATTTGTTTAACTGTACAATACGTATGTAAATTGGAATGCTATTGCAAGGTTACGAGACTGCAAAGTTTTTTGATTATTTATTTTATCTGGGTTAGAATTGCTGAGATACAGTTTCAATTATTTTTTATTTGAGAGTCTTAAATAATTAAATGAACATGCAAGGAAGAAGGGCAAGATATTTGACAGTAGAAATAAATTCTTTTGGATAAAGACTTTTTATTCATTTAAATTGTTGTTACAAAATTATTTGAATAGTGTAAGTTTACAACTTATAGTATTTAAAATAATAATTGTTTACAATAAATGAAAAAAAGTCTATCTAATTCTAAGCTTAAATCTCCTAATCTTCAAGTGCTCCCATGCTCAAGATCTCCGGCTTCTACTGTTTCCTCTATCATCCAATTGGTGCTCACATGCAAAAGACAAAGAAAAAGAAATTAGTACAAGAATTTTCAAATGAAAAGAAAGAAAAGAAAGTCATCATTAAAGTTTGCCGCCCGGAATCAGTGAGTTATTGTTCATCATGTTTTATTTTCCTCTTTGAAAATCACGAGAAGATCACTCTTCTTGGTTCACAAAGAGAAAAGTAAAAGATGCAAGCATACAATTGGTTCAAATGCAAAAAACATAGGCATTGCAAAGACAAACCAAGGCGCCAAATTTCAAACTGTATAAGCACTGCACAACATTGCAAAGGCAGTAAGCAAAGCATACTAAAGCAAAGCAAACTGAGTTGCAAAAACAAGTCAAGATGCATTGCTAAATATGGCATACAAAGTAACATTGCAAGCATAAAAACTGTACAAAGTCAGCAACTAAGGCAAACTGAGTTACAAAGCAATTGGAAGCTACCAAGTACAATGCAGAAAGTATGCAGTCAAAAAAGCATACAAGTACAAAAAGTACAGCAGAAAATAACAGGCAAAGGAAAACCAATTCACAAGTCAAGGACTTGTCAAAACCATCATCATTTCCCAGGGGTAAAATTTTCAGAAAAAATATAATAAACAAAGCAAAAGTGCTTATTGGAGAGAGAGAGAGAAAGAGAGGACCTGGTGAAAAAGCTTGCAGTTTTGGCTAAGGCTGGCAGAAGTTAACAAAAACAAAGAGATATAAAAACAAGAGATTGCATAACAGTCTAAGAAAGAAAATAATTGGCCACAAAAACCTGTACAACTTACAAACTGAAAAAGCCTGCAGTTCAAACTAAAAAACACCCCAAGTTCCAAAATAACCAGGCTAAACCCTTCCAAACCGTTAGCTTCCAAAAACCTGCAGTTCCAACTTCAAAACAAACAAACTGCAAGTTTGCTCAAAACCACAAGCTGGCCAAAACTACAAAACCTAAAGTTAGTTCTCCCACTGTATCACAGAACTGGAGACTCTGTTGGGGACTATTCTAAAAGTGGGGTTACCTTAGGGTTTTAGATCACCCTTTACATGCTTATCTTGTTTGACTTGTATGCTTTACTTTTTGGTTCTTTGTTTGGGTTTATTTTAAATCCTACACCCGGATTTGGGGGCACCTTTTTAGGTAAGTAGCAATAAACTGTGAGGGAACTGTGCGGGGTATACCGACATGGTTGAAGTAGTAGCTATGTTAGTGTGACATATTTGTGGGTACCGGTAGCCTTTGAGTCAATCAAAGAGAATACGGGGCCGCTGAGTGATGTCATGAAACACTAACGAACTCTTAGAACATTACTTGACCATCTTGGGCTTTTTTCGGGGTAGTGAGATGACCGGCTTTGGTGCAGTCTGAAGTTGGTAGATACTCGATACTACACTCATTGAGGATTGTTTTCTTGGAATATTTTGGTCGCCAGTAAAGTGGCTAAACTGAAACAATGAACACAGAAAATAATCCGGGGATATTGAGCTCCTTAGAACCCGGTTACTATTTATAGGACAGGGTGAGCCAACTAACTTCAAGAGGGTACTTACCTACAAACCCCATGCAAGCCTAAACCTAAGGACTTGTCTACTTTGTGTGAATATGATTACCTGTATATACACTTGCTTACTTTTGCATACCTGTACATAACATCATAACATCATACCATAGCATTTTCAATAACCATTTCAAGGATCTCGAGGGTCTTTGATGCAGGGTCACGTTGAACCAGACGTCTACCAAAGGGCAAGAGGATCCATTCTCCTCTAAACAAACACCGTCAAAGATCAAGTACAACAACTTGAATCAAGGGCTATGACCCACTTGACATGGTGAGCTTGATTCTCGTGGAAATAAATCCACCGATACAAAGTTCTCCAATCAAAGATGTTGATCAAAGTTCAACCTCTAATATTCTCTTGTGTTTACCCGACAAGATCCTTGAAAACATGCATCCACATATCATGCATTGTATCATAACAAGTTTTCTCTTTCCGGTTTCCTTATTCTCCTACTGTTTATTTCAGTAGAGATGGCTCTAGAGAGGATTGTCAAAGATATCCAGGATCAAAACGCTCAACTTCAAGAAATGTTCTTGAACCTATCCCAGGGACAAGAAGAAGTGAAAGCTCTCCTCACAAGGGGCATGGTCCAAGGAAATCCAGGGGGCATCAGGAATGATCAGTTGGAAGAGCTACAGATTGAGTTGGCAACAATGAAAATCCAGATGATGGGACAACTGGTGGGCCAGATGGCTCTCATTCAAAACTTGGCTCAAAGATAAGAAGAGCTAAGGGTCCTCATCAACAAACTGCTTCAAGATAACCAAGTGGGGGAAAACAACTAGGGTTGAAGATCAAGTCACCATTCAGACTCCTTTGAGACAAGAAGACAAGGGAAAGGCTCCCCAGCTTGCTTCAGGGTCACAAGCCCAACAACAACCTCGCCAGCGTCAACGGGGTAATCAGTGTAAGCAAAATACATCTGGAAGACATTTCACTGAGACTGACATACCATTATCTCTAATACTGGAACACTTGTTGGAGGTCAATATGACTGCTTTAAAGGATCCTCTTCGGAATCCCAATACCTCTTCTCCTGGCTATCACCCCAACGCATTTTGTGTATACCACTCCTATAGTCCTGGACATGACACCGACGATTGTTGGGCTTTGAAAAACAAAATCCAAGATTTGATTGACAGAGGAGTGCTGAAATTCATGCCGGATGGTGAGATGAAAATCTTCCGCTGAGGGTTCTCCACCTGAAATGACAAGTTCGAACTAAGAGACTTTTGTTTCATTTAAATTTTCAAGTTGTAATTTCTTTTGTTATTCAAACAATTATCTGTTGATGTCAAACTCTGTTTCATTAATGCATTGCATATGTTTGTCTTGAATTCATCCATTCATTTTCACTATTCTTGAATTATTCTTCCTACTTTCTTTATGATATTTAACTCTTGATAAAAGTTACAAGTCTTTAGAGGGAGGATGACGAAAAAATGCCATAATCTCATACAATATGCTTTTGGACAGACCTTGCTGACGATGTACAGGCGTTTCTTTCAAATCCTAAAACACTGGAGTTATAAGGAAGATAATCCCTAGTCAACCCCTTCAAGCCAAAGAAGTTATAAGTTTCCTATTTTAAACACAAAACTGAAACCTTTAATCAAAACCTGGGGCAGGGTAGCCTCTCAGTTAATTCAAAGTGCGCGCTTAGTCACAAACTCTCAGTTTGTAATACAACGAACGACATCAAAAATATTCCTTTGGAAACAAAAGACAAGTGATGGTTCCTTATCTCATAGGCATTAATTATCTCTCAAAAAGAAAAGACCCACTGAGTCAAAACCTACAAAGGAGGCTTAAGAAAGTTGAGGCATCCCGCTGACTGTAATCTCAAAAATAAGAACAGTCAGGCAAAAATTAGGGATAATGGATCAAAAGAATGAGGCCACTACAAATCCTCAACAACATGAAAAATGTTGCAAAAAATGATGACGACTGTCTTCCAACAAATTCAACTTGTGTGGACCATCACCAAAACGTCGTTCCAAACTCAAATAGAGTTCGACGCACAATTAACTGAGTTTAGGATTGAAGAACATCACGAAGAGCGGGTGGGTACAAATATACTTTGAGCCTTTATCCTTTGTTTCTTAAACCGTGAACCAAGCCACGTTACAACCTTCGAAAGTCCTAATTGAATCATGGGCTAGTCCAAAAGCATACTGCTACATAAGGTATCCTGACTCCTGTAAGGCTTTGCTCTAAATCTTGAGCTGAATTTTTCTTATAAAAGTTTTCTGCTAAAAAACGCATTTTTCAAAACTTCGAGACAAGCATGAACTTTGTATCATGTGAATATCATTGTTTGCACATGGTTATTTCTTTGACAGCAAAGAAATTCACACAGTGAATGTTTGGATGAATGAAAGCTCTCTCAGTGAATAAAATCACTTCAAGTGGGATGGCACTCCCGTTGCAAAAATCTCCTATCAACAAAAGGGGACTTGGTATGGTATTGTCTAGTAAACCTGGGGAAGTCCAGTCAAGATTTCAATAAATCTCTCAAGTCCAGTTAACCTGGGGCAGTCCAGTCAAGATTTCAAGAAATCTCTCAATTGCAGATTAACCTGGGGTAGGTCTCCATCACCATCACTTGGGGCATTAAAACGTCAATCTCATCAAAGGGTTACGTACAGTCCAAGTTTCCTGGCAATGCCACAAACATTTGATACTAGGGGCAGTGACGAATCTCTCCAGAATCTTTCTGAAAAGAAATTCAAGCATCCTCGAGAAGTTCATCACCTCTCTAGCAGACCAGCAGTCATGGGTTTATTTCCCCAACATTTGTTAAGGATTTATTCTCCAAAAGAAATTACATTTCAACAACATTCATAACATACTCAAATTGATCAGCAGGTAAAGGTTATCATCACCTGTTGGAAGTTACGATCGTCAAATATTCCTTCATCACCTGTTAGAAGTTACGGTCATCGAAGATTCCTTCATCACCTGTTGGAAGTTACGGTCGTCGAATATTCCTTCATCACCTGTGGGAGTTATGATCGTCAAAGATTCCTTCATCACCTGTTGGAGTTATGATCGTCGAAGATTCCTTCATCACCTGTGGGAGTTATGGTCGTCAAAGATTCCTTCATCACCTGTTAGAGTTACGGTCGTCGAAGATTCCTTCATCACCTATTGGAGTTACGGTCGTCAAAGATTCCTTCATCACCTGTTGGAAGTTATGGTCGTCGAAGATTCCTTCATCACCTGTTGGAAGTTACAGTCGTCGAAGATTCCTTCATCACCTGTTGGAGTTATGATCGTCGAAGATTCCTTAATCACCTGTGGGAGTTATGATCGTCAAAGATTCCTTCATCACCTGTTGGAGTTATGATCGTCGAAGATTCCTTCATCACCTGTGGGAGTTATGGTCGTCAAAGATTCCTTCATCACCTGTTGGAGTTACGATCGTCGAAGATTCCTTTATCACCTGTTGGAGTTACGGTCGTCGAAGATCCCTTCATCACCTGTTGGAGTTACAGTCGTCAAAGATTCCTTCATCATTCGGCTGAGTCAAAGTTAATCCAAGACCCTCTCTGTTTTGGTCAGATCGACACTAAGATCTCCCTGATTCTTATTCCAGTAGAAGACATTCCGGGTTTTTGCTGTTTCAGATAAATCTCTCGGTGATTTATTCTGATCTTTTCACTATCAGAAATGAAGAATCCAACTATTTTCTCCTTCACCAGCTCGGGATTTATTTCCCCCAGCGAAAGGTCGTCTTGAAATACATTACACCTCCGTGCATCAGGACATCATACAACACAATCTCATTTATTTTGAGAACATCATTGTTTGATATATGCCACTAACCTCTACCTTTTAGGAAAGGTATAATCAAATTCAAGCGACAAAGCTTTTCTTCAGTCGAATTACGAATAATCTCGACAAAACTTTTACTTCAGTTGAATTATGGACAAGTTCCTAAATCTCAGCAGAAACAACCCACCAGCAGAATGACGAACAAATGAAGCTCCTGAAATTCTTTTTCTCTCATGAATGAAGATTCTCATCCTTGAAACCTCAGAAGATTGGTATACTCCCAAGCTCCTGATACTGTTAACAAAATGAAGATTCTCATCCTTGAAACCTCAGAAGATTGGTATACTCCCAAGCTCCTGATACCATTAACAGAATGGAGATTCTCATCCTTGAAACCTCAGAAGATTGGTATACCCCCAAGCTCCTGATACCGTTAACAGAATGAAGATTCTCATCCTTAAAACCCCAGTAGATTGGCATACACCCAACCTTCTGACCCAAACTCCTGAATGAAGATTCTCATTCTTGCTTCCCCAGTAGATTGGCATACACCCAACCTTCTGACCCAAACGCCTGAATGAAGATTATCATTCTTGCTTCCCCAGTAGATTGGCATACACCCAACCTCGTGATATTCCCGACGGAATGAAGATTCTCATTCTCAAAGTGGCATATAACCCGATATTCCCGACAGAATGAAGATTCTCATTCTCAAAGTGGCATATAACCCGATATTCCCGACAAAATGAAGATTCTCATTCTCACAGTGGCATATTACCTGAATTACTGATATTCCTGACAGAATGAAGATTCTCATTCTCAAAGTGGTATATAACCTGAATTACTGATATTCCCGACAAAGATTCTCATTCTCAAAGTGGTATATAACTTGAATCCCCGATATTCCCGACATAATGAAGATTCTCATTCTCAAAGTGGCGTATAACTTTAACTCCTGAACTTCTTCCAAACATGAATAAGCTTTTCCTAGAGTCCTGAGTTTTACTCTCCAACAGGATAACTACTCTCCAACAGTATAACTATTCCCCACAGATCGACGATTCTCGTTCTCGGCTCCTCAACACAAATTCCTCCAGCAGAATGAAGATTCTCATTCTTAGTTCCCCAGCAAAGTTCTCCTCAAAACAGGAATCCCCAGTAGATTGGCATACAACCCAAACTCCTGACTTTCCCCCAACAGTATAACTTCTCCCCGCAGAGGTTGTCAAAAGAGATTGAAGACACCACATACTCTTCAACAGTGATCCCAGGACTTCTCATTCTTAAACGATCAAAGGATTTTCAATCCCCAGCAGCAGTCAAGGATTTATTTTCCCCGACAGTGGTCAAAGATTTTATTATCTCCAGCTATCCAGGATTTATCTTCCTCAGCAAGACAGCTCATCAGCTCACATGCGCATACATTGCATTCATATGTCATAAACATTGATATAACGCATATATTGCATCATACATTTCATGCAACATAACTTTGTGTTTCAGCTAATATTCTACCCTTTTCAGGATAAGATTAGCAAGCTTCGACTCCAGAATCGTGAAAACAATTTACGGATGCTTCCCAACATGGATGTTAATCTATCGCTTGTTCAGATTCAACTTTTGAAAACAGTTTACGGATTCTCCAAACACGGATGCTAATCTATTGCTTATTCAGACCCCCATCTCAGAGATGTTCCATACACGGATACCTTTCTGATACTCATTCTTTCACCTACGACGTACAATTCAACAAACATTTTCGAGTGGCATCTTTAAGCCCATCTCTGACAAGATTCTGTCACATCTCCAAATGGCATTTTTAAGCCCATTCCCTCCAATATGCTTTGACGAGTGCAAATTTATGGGCACTCTAGTGTCCAATGATCTTTTACCTTCGACTCGCGAACGAAAAAATTGCGAATCTAACTCTTCAGGTTCAAGAAGATTCAATAGGGGCAACTGTTGTACCCCAAAATTTGCCCTCCCTTTTTCACAAGAAATCACGACCCTAGGGTTTTTCTTCGATTTTTAAGAATTGGCTCAAGAATTGATCAAATAGACTTTTCTTTAGCAGTTAATCCAGGATTAGGGTTTTATCTCACATCTCTTAGAAGAAATTGAATCCTCAGAAATTTCTTGTTCAAATTTACTGATTGTTCTCAAAGCCTGATTATCTGGGATAAGAGTTGAGACTTTTGTTTGGAACATTAAGGCATCTGCTTGTTAGTGGAGTGAAAGGTTTTCCGTTTAATGGACTGCTTGTTTGTTTAACTGTACATTGTGTATGTTAATTGGAATGCTGTTGCAAGGTTACGAGATTGCAAAGTTTTTTGATTATTTATTTTATCTGGGTTAGAATTGCTGAGATACAGTTTCAATTATTTTTGATTTGAGAGTCTTAAATAATTAAATGAACATGCAAGGAAGAAGGGCAAGATATTTGACAGTAGAAATAAATTCTTTTGGATAAAGACTTTTTATTCATTTCAATTGTTGTTACAAAATTATTTGAATAGTGTAAGTTTACAACTTATAGTATTTAAAATAATAATTGTCTACAATAAATGAAAAAAAGTCTATCTAATTCTAAGCTTAAATCTCCTAATCTTCAAGTGCTCCCATGCTCAAGATCTCCGGCTTCTACTGTTTCCTCTATCATCCAATTGGTGCTCACCTGCAAAAGACAAAGAAAAAGAAATTAGTACAAGAATTTTCAAATGAAAAGAAAGAAAAGAAAGTCATCATTAAAGTTTGCCGCCCGGAATCAGTGAGTTATTGTTCATCATGTTTTATTTTCCTCTTTGCAAATCACGAGAAGATCACTCTTCTTGGTTCACAAAGAGAAAAGTAAAAGATGCAAGCACACAATTGCTTCAAATGCAAAAAACATAGGCATTGCAAAGACAAACCAAGGCGCCAAATTTCAAACTGTATAAGCACTGCACAACATTGCAAAGGCAGTAACCAAAGCATACTAAAGCAAAGCAAACTGAGTTGCAAAAACAAGTCAAGATGCATTGCTAAATATGGCATACAAAGTAACATTGCAAGCATAAAAACTGTACAAAGTCAGCAACTAAGGAAAACTGAGTTACAAAGCAATTGGAAGCTACCAAGTACAATGCAGAAAGTATGCAGTCAGAAAAGCATACAAGTACAGAAAGTACAGCAGAAAATAGCAGCAAAGGAAAACCAATTCACAAGTCAAGGACTTGTCAAAACCATCATCATTTCCCAGGGGCAAACTTTTCAGAAAAAATATAATAAACAAAGCAAAAGTGCTTATTGGAGAGAGAGAGAGAGAAAGAGAGGACCTGGTGAAAAAGCTTGCAGTTTTGGCTAAGGTTGGCAGAAGTTAACAAAAACAAAGAGATGTAAAAACAAGAGACTGCATAACAGTCTAAGAAAGAAAATAATTGGCCACAAAAACCTGTACAACTTACAAACTGAAAAAGCCTGCAGTTCAAACTAAAAAACACCCCAAGCTCCAAAATAACCAGGCCAAACCCTTCCAAACCGTTAGCTTCCAAAAACCTGCAGTTCCAACTTCAAAACAAACAAACTGCAAGTTTGCTCAAAACCACAAGCTGGCCAAAACTACAAAACCTAAAGTCAGTTCTCCCACCGTATCACATAATCTTTTGACCAAATTTTGGGGTCTTCCATTATTTAATAAACCTCCAATTTGAATGTGCGAGACCTGCGTATTTTCGCACTGTTTGATCGAAAGGTAATTTAATAGGGGCAACTGTCATACCCCAAAATTTCCCTACCAATATTATTAATTCATTCATTCTTTTAATCTTAGTATTAATATTTTCTTTGGTTTTCAAAATACTAATCAGTTTTATTTGTTGCTCCTAGACACATTGGGGTCCAAATAATAAATGGGGGTGTATGTGGTATTGTTATTGTGCATAAATAGTGCTGGCCCATTGCATTATGAGACCCGTTTAGAATAGACAGGGGGGGGGGGGGGGGGCGTGTGTTCTTTTGTATTGGACTAAAGATTTTGTCAAGGCTAGAGGCCCAGATCGGGTCATCTTGTTTTTTAGGTCCATTTAAGTTATGAGGTTTATTTAATAAAACAAGGGGGGGGGGGGGGGGGGTGCTTCAATGGACCATCAAAATCTGATGGCCCATTATTGTCTGGTTAAAATGGCAAGGGGGTGCGTTTTTAAATTCATTTGGCCCATTATGTTTTTCTTACAATTAGAAAGGGGGTGTACTTGTTATTGAGAATCAAGCCCATTAAGGTTTTTTAATAAAATAGAGGGGTGTATGTTTTTGTTTAAATTTCCAGCCCACTAAGAGGGTTTAGATCCCCTCCTAAGTATTGCCTAAGTCAACAGTCTTTTAGTAATATTATTACTTTTATTATTATAATCGTTATTTACAAATTAATATTATTAGTGAATATTTATTATTAATATTATTATTTTTAATATTTCTTATTTTTATTCTGACTATTGTTGACCAAGTCAACCAAAGGGTTTTGAAACCCTAAATTTGCAGTGGCACCCAAAGCCATTTCCTTCGCCAATTAACCTTAAGAGCCCAGGTCCAGAGTTTGTTTTGAATCAAATTGAAACTAAAATAGATGGCTAATTAGGTCTTTTATTGATTTTGAATCTGTATACAAGTTACTATCCAAATACATTACATAATCGAATCTTTCATAAAACAGAACCTTAATCAAATATCTAATGTACAACAAATCAAATCCTTGATTTCTAATTACAACCTTAATTTACAATCAATCTAAAAAGTAACAGCAATCAAACGAAACTTCCTAATATGTCTAATTTCTAAACTATATAAAGAACCCTAAAACTATTTGAACTGGAGGACAAAAAATCGGAGGGAATAAAAAAATTGGAGGAGAAGAAGATATAACAGAGAAGCACAATCCACAAGACAGTCGTCTTCCTGAGATATGGGTTTCAATTTCTGAAACTTAGATCAGTGCTTCAAGTCGCGCCTCCATTATCTTCGTTGTTGCCATCATTATTCCTACCTGCAAAACATAAGAAGAAGAAAGAGATTAGAAAAGCAGACCAGAAAGTAAGAAGAGGAATAGATACGAAAAAATTCACTGCATTGGATGGTGAGCCTAATACTTAGCTTAGTTTAAAAATGGTGGTTGTTGATTGATTGTTGTTTTCTAGATTTCGATTGGAATAAGGGTTTTCTGGGATTTGTTCTAGGGTTAGGGTTAGGGTTCATGCTAATCTTGGTTAGGGTTCTTATGGTTCATGCTAATCTGGGCTAAGGTTTATCATTTTTAGGGTTAGGGTTCTTATATTGTCGGGGTTAGGGTTCGCATTCTTAGGGTTCTAAGGGTTTCAAAGAGATGGGCGGTGGTTTCTGGGTTACCTCACGGAGGAGAAGATGAACACATGAAGATTCCGGTTGAACTTCAACCGAAGATCTAGGGAGACAGGGTGCCCTACTGTGGCTACAGGTTGGAGCCGCCAGCGGAAGCAATTTCTGGCCGGTGGGGCGATTTCTGATCGCATAGAGAGAAGCCATAGACTCTCTCTCTAAAAGTATAATGTGTTTGTTGTTTTGGTGTAGAGAGAGGGAAAGAAAAGGAAAAATGGGCCTCCAGCCCAGGAATTTATTTATATAACACCCAACTGTTCCCATGCGCTAATCATATTGTGCACCCTCGCTCCCAAACCCTTTGATCACCATTAGATGTTTCTCAATCGCGCTTCCACCATAACGCCCAACACCCTCCTATATTCTGTCCAACAGATCAAACATCTATTTTGGGCCTAGCCCATTACTGAATGCACCCTCAAATTTCTTCGCCATCAAAAAACCGTACCCCCTGTACAATTGGGCCCAGTTCAATATCTGAACTTAGGCCCTTGCTAAACTAACCCCCCAATTTTGATACGCAATGAAAATCTGTACCCCCCTGTGTTTTGGGCCTCAATTCAATATCTGAATTTAGGGCCTTACTCTTCACACCCCAACCTTTTACTAACTAACTAAAAATATACCCCATGCGTTTAAACTAATTAATTAATTTTCTAATTTTATCTATATTTCCCTCTATTTTTATTTTATTAATATATTTATAATAAATTCTAAATTTAATTATTTTATTAATTTAAATCTTTTTTATTAACCCATTCAAATACTTTAATTGCATTAAAACTATTTTTTCCTCATGCACTAAAAACTATTTTTTCCTCATGCACTTAAAACTATTTTTCATATATTTTTAATATATTTAAAAAATATCCAACCAATCAAATTACTAACAATTTTCACTAACTTATTAAATCCAAGACATTATTTTCAAAAAGGATTATGGAGATATTTCTCATTAACTGCGAACTTCGTCTAACAACTCCGCGATTTATAAACCCAGACATGGTTCAAGGATTAATTCGAGATATCTCCATAATCCATAAAAAACACCAACCAACAACTGCGAACTACGAATTGGGACTTTGATTCCTCATAATAAGATACGTAAGCATACGACTTAAAATCATTGCGAGTTCCCCTAATAAAAATTAAAACCCTATTTCCTAAACCGTAAATCTAAACCCCAGTATCCTTGTGAACAAGGTGGATGAGGGGTGCCTAACACCTTTTCTTCATCTAAAAACGAGTCAAACAACTTAGAATCTCTGATCAAATTAGGGTTATCCTTTATATTCCCTTCATAAAGATAAAAATTAACGGTGGCGACTCTCATTTAAAAATCGGTCATAACAGCTGGCGACTCTGCTGGGGACTCAACCCTAGGGTTAAAAGCCTCTCTTTGGATTTAGGGTTTTAGGTTTTTAAGGTTTTTCTATTTTTGTTATATCTTTACATTTAATTGTTATTTTGGTTTATTTATTTTTTATACCTTTATTATCTTTTTTATTCATGGCAGGATTTTATTATTTAAGAAAAAATATTTTCAAAAAACCTTAGAAAGAAGGTTCGTCTATTGGCCAAGGGGATACATCATCCCTATGAGTTTTTGTAACGACTTCGCCTAGAGTCGGTGGAATTCCAAAAAAGAAATACGTCTCAAGAGACATCCTCTTGGGGGGTAGGACTTTAGAACGAAACCTATGACTTTTTGTATAACCCTTAAACCAAAATCTCATGGTGAGACCTTTCACGACCATAGAGACAAAAATTTCGGTCTGCAAAGAGGCTCCTCTTAAGGGAGACCCTTATGGATTTCCATCTAGTGTTATCCATGATACCCTTAAGGAAACCACCTTATGGGGAGGGTAAAATATCCGTAGGCCAAAACTAGGAGCCTACCAGCTAAGGATGCCTTTCATGAAATCCCGTTACTATGCCACACAATCATGCATTCATGCATCTTGCATTTCACATATTCATCACCCTTCATTCTTTTTGTCTGTCTTATTCACATGATTAAAAAAATTAAACGAAGGTTTTTGGTGAAGTGTCTTAGAAATGAATGTCAGAGGGAAACAACTTGTCTGTGTTAATGCCGTCAAGCCAGATATGACAAAGATCAAGACAATCAAAGGGAAACTGTCTGAAAGAGCTTTGAAGATGTTTACTCGTTGTTATGGGGATACCCTTGAGTTGACAAAAGTGGATGTACAATTGGATGTTGTTTCTGCTTTGGTTCAGTTCTACGACCCTCTGTTAAGGTGCTTTACCTTCCAAGACTTTAAGCTAGCGCCGACTTTGGAAGAATTTGATAGACTTTTGAATTTTTCTAAGGGAAAAACATATAGGGGAATCAAATAAACTATTGACATTAAGGACATAGAAAATGATTTAGGGATCGCTTATCCTGAATTTTCACTTAATTACAAAAAAGAAGGTGATGTACAAGGGATTAAGAGATGCTATTTGGATGCTAAAGCCCTTTCTTTTGCTGATAACAAAGAATGTGAGTCTTGTGTTATTTGTTTATCGCTACTTGTATTTGGTGTAATTTTGTTTCTGTGGACTTTGGACTATTGACCTTGTAGCTATTAGTGTATTTTAGGGCGCAAAAGCTTTGAAAGTGGACCAAACTTCCACATTACTTGCTGATTTTTATTATGCACTTCACACTCATTATGAAAAGGGGAGGGGTACATAGACATACAACTTAAAATCATAGTGAGTTCCCCTAATAAAAACTAAAACCCTATTTCCTAAACCGTAAATCTAAACCCCAATATCTTTGTGAACAAGGTGGATGAGGGGTGCCTAACACCTTCCCTTCATCTAAAAACAAGTCAAATGACTTATAATCTCTGATCAAATTAGGGTTATCCTTTATACTACCTTCCTAAAGATAAACATTAAGGGTGGCGACTCTCATTTTAAAACTGGTTATAACACATATATACCTCGAGCATGTCCCCGATTTCGTATGAAAAGACTTTGTTCATCATTCGCTGGTATGTCGCGCCTACATTCTTCATGCTGAAGAGCATTACGTTGCAGTAGTAGTTGCCCGACTCGATCATGAAGGCCGTGTAGTGTTTATCGCTCATTGCCATGGGAATTTGATTATATCTTAAATACCCGTCTATAAATGATAAAAGTTTGTAGTCAGCTGAGTTGTCGACCAACTTGTTAATATTAGGTAAACGATATGCATCCTTGGGACATGCTCGGTTGAGATATGTATATTTAACACACATAAATTTTAGAAATACCGGGCCTCATAAATAAATTTTTCCTCTAGGAGGTCTTTTACAGGTTTTTTAGCAGCCTCCGCTTTTTCGGGAGATTGCCCACGCCTATGTTGTACTATCGCCCTTGCGGCTGGATCTACAACAAGTTGATAACAGGCAACCTCAGGGTCAAGTTTGGGCATCTCTGCAGCACTCCACGTGAAAAAGTTAGCATTCTCCCCCAGACATGCTTTGAGTTGCTTCCTCGCCAGGTCGAGGAGTCCAACTCCAATTTTCACACCTTTGTTCGGGTCCTTGTCGAGGAGGATGACTTTAAAGTCTCCATTGGGGATGGGACGAAGGGGATCTTATTTGGTGTTCGGGATCTCGACCTCGTCTTTTTTGAATCGTTTGTCCAGGTCGATGGAGTTGACGCTGTGCAGAGCTTGTTGTTCTTCAATTCGAGCAGGTCTAAGTGAGGAGGGGGTGGATCCACTATCAGTATTCAACTTGATATCGACCATGCTTTTCCCCTTTAAGGCCTCATTAAAACATCTCCTCGCAGCTTGGTAGTCCCAATGAATGGTGGCAACACATCCTTTCTTCGTGTAGAACTTCATCTTGAGGTGTACCCTGGAGGGTACGACAGTCAGTTCGGCCAGCGTCGGTCTTTCCAAAATGAAGTTGTAAAGAGACAAGCAATCAACCACTAGGAAACAAACTTTGACTTGTCGGGAAGCTTTTGTTTCCATCACGAACGTGACCAGAAGCTCGACATAGCCCCACGGTTTATAGGTCGAGCAATTAAAGCCCTACAGGTCGGACCCCACGTACGGTGACAGGTGGGATTCTTCGAGTTGCAGGGTATTGAATAGTTGAATGTACAAGACATTGAGGGAACTCCCTTCGTCGAACAGGATGTGATGCATATTAAAGTTGGCCATCTTCTCCCTTATGAGCAAAGGGGTGTGTAAGTTGGGAGCTCCCCCGGGCAGCTCTTCGAGGTAGAACATGATGGGCTCTGATTATCCTTAAAACCTATCGAGGGTCATAGTATGGACTGGTGTCGCATCTATCAGCTCTTCAAATTTTCTCTTCACCAAGTTCACGGAGAGAGTGTCAAATCCCCCGTCGGAGATGACTTGGGAGGCTGGGAACTTCTCCCACCTGTTTTGGGTAAACAATGGCTCATCATCTTCAACACTGTCGAGGATGTAAAAATCCTTGGGTCGGGAAACAGAAAGGGAAACTTGGTGAGGCCCGACTTCATTGGATGGTCGGACCTCTTCCTCGATATTTTTCACCTCGACTTTGTCACGACGATGAGTGTCTTTCTTGTATTGCCCGAGCCTCACTTCCTTGATGAGAGTCTCGATGGAATCCTTCATGTGAATGCAATCTTCAGTAACATGGCCGTGACTCCGGTGGTACTGACAATATTTAGTTCTGTCGACCCCAGGTTTAGCGGGTGCGAGTTTAGGTCGACAGACTCCATAGTCCCTGAAGTCGGTGTTGGCACATTCTGTGAGGACACGCTCGCGAAGAACGGTCAAATTAGTGTACTCGGTGAAGCGCCCGACTAGACCTATGTGCTCGTGAGGGTTGCAAGGCTTTTCATCCCTTCTTCGGTCCCCGAGTCGTCGAGATGATCCTGTATCAATGTGCCTGGGTGCATTAGATACTCCGTGGTTCCTGGAATCACATGCATTATTAGCGACCTCCTTCTCCTCGTATGTGATATACGCCCGAGATTTGTGGAGGAGATGGTCGAAAGACCTTAGAGGTTCGATGCCAACTGCTTTCTGGAAATCGCTTCCTGGAAGAAGGCCTTTCTCAAGCATATATCTCTTCATGCGGTCGGTAGTAGGGACTTGAATGGCCTCATGGTTGAACCTATCAATGTAGGCTCGGAGAGACTCGTTGCTTCACTGGATGATTGCTTCGAGGGACGTATAAGTCTTAGGGTGTCTCCGAGAAGCTGTAAAGCTGTTGGCGAACTGGTTCTTCAGATTATACCAGAAGGTAATGAACTCAGGGGAAAGAGCCTTGTAATAATCCATCACAATTTTCCTTAAGGTCATGGGGAATAACCTACATTTGATTGCGCCCCCGACATTGTGGAACTAGAGCCTTGCTTTGAAGGCATCGACGTGGTCACTGGGATCTGTAGAGCCTTCGTAGATATGGAGATATGGGGGGGTTTCTCCATTGGGGATAGGAGCCTCCATAATAGCATGGGAAAATGGACTACGTGGGTCATCTTCCTCGGTTGATTTTTCTTTTCTTCTTTCCCCTTCTCTCTGTTAGGAGTTGGGGAAAGTTGTTCTTTGCACGGAGGGATGCTGTCGTGCTTCTTGATGGTTTCCTGTTGGGCCCTCTCCAGTTGGAGGCATCGCCCGGTATGAAAGGCAGAAGGACTGCGGGAATTTTCCCGCTGGTGTCTCCGCAGAGAAGAGCGCGAGTGGGGTTCCTGTCGTCGAGGAGATGGGGTGCGCGAGTCGGGCTTCCCGTGTCTTTTCGGGGATCTGCGGGTTTCCAGCAATCCAAGGAATTTTCCTTTTATAAAGATCATGTAGTTAGTCTTATTAATCACTGGGAACAAGGCCTTAGTCGTAGGGTCAACATTCTCAGACATGAGGTTCTCCTTGTATGCGGAAAATTCATAGTTTTACTGACGAGGCTGATCGAGCGGATGAGTTAGAGTAGAAGAGGAAGCAGTTCTTCCATCCCTGATGTCGAGCTCGTAGCCAGAAAAGTTGCTGTTGTTGTTGTTGTTGTCAAAATCGACGAAGTGAATGTTAGGATCTTCATTGTTGACTGAAGCGGCCATGACGATCAGAAAGTTGAAAGTTTCCTTTGATCTTCAGTTAGTGAAAGATGGGGAAGCATGTTCCCACAGACGGTGCCACTGATCGTACCTGACCAGAAGGAATCATCAATGGCCCACGAGCTTGAATAAGACGGCTGTTGAAGTGAATGAAGGGGGGGGGGGGGTACCTGCAAGGTACTCTGATGCCAAAGTAAGAGTCTAGATAATCAGAGTGCAAGTAGTAGAAGTGAGGTTAAATGAATGAATACCCGACCCTCTCATGTGAGAGGATATTTATAGCCCCCAGCGCTGGACCAAGATCCATGTATTGTGCCAAGTGATTTGGGCCCAATAACAAGGACTTCTAAGGTTACATGGGTAATTGGATCATGCACGTGGCCCCTCCCTGGTAAAACGCCCTGAAAATATAGGGGCAGTGGACCCGTTATTCTTGGAGGGCAAGTGGCGGTTGATGTGACTGTTGACCATGTCCCTTAATGGGCACATGGGGGAAACCCCTAATGGCTATCTTACTTGGGCCTGGAGCAATTGGGCCATAGACAGAGGCACTGAATTGGGCCCGCCCATCTGTGGGCCAAGTGCCATCCCAACCCACAACTTTTTACCATACTTGTTCTTTCTTGAATCACCTTAGGACTAAATCCTTTTTGTGAGGTTGCTTCCATTGTTTACTATATGCAGGAGACCAACTTTCTTGGTAATTCAAGTTTATTATGTTTAATCATGTGTTTGTATTGAATGTGTATGAAAGCGTGAAAGTGATCGAGGCATTTTTTGAATTTGAGCATAACCACCTTCTAAAAGTATTTTACCCCGTGAGTGTACACGCGTTTGTTAGCTGTAATACCCTTCTAAACCTAACGAATAATTCATGAATAATTTAATAAATAAATCAGAGTAAAGCACCAACAAGGGTGTCACATGCTTCATAAAACATCTTAAACAAAAACATCTTGCCCCGTAACACGGGCTTTTAACAATTATCTCATTTATTCTTTTCAGAAAATCAGAACATATTCTTCAAAACACTACCCAACAGAAATCATAATCAGAACATAACTTTATTTATAATATCTTTCAAATCATCACCAATTTACACCATCCATAGTCATGATATTCCAATAACTTAAAACAACTAGAACTACTTATTTTATTTTGTTAACAAAAGGAACACAATATACAAGTTAACCGTTTCCCAACCGGATGTTACATATCAGAGCAAGACACCTTCTATTCGACGGAACTAAATAAATACTCCATAAATCTGTCCTCAGCTTCTACAAACTTTTATCGATCACCTGCGCATTACCCACATGGAGGCAACATTCAAGCATAAAGGGTGAGTAATCACAATCATTATAAAATATATAAGGAAAAGATATAGTAGTTATAAACAACATCAATCATGAAATCTGTACATCATCATTTACCAAGTATTATACTCACACCTTTATATCATAATAACATATGCATATCTTCATCATAAATCATCTAAACACATTCTTAATTTGTATATCACGAAATCAAATCAAGTTAGTGCAATGCAATGTAACCGACAACCACTAAATGCCCGTGGTACCAACAGGGCATAAACCCCCCAACACAGTGCTAATTGGGCAACAACAGAGCATAAGCCCTAAACACAACGCCCTTGCAGGCCAACAACAGGCATAATCCCTCACCAATGTATGCATCATCATCATCATGCAACATCACAACTATGCAACCACAAGGCATAAGCCCACTACATTTTCTAAGAAGGCCACAAACATTACTATCATCATACAACATATCATAGTATCAACAACTCATCATAGCAACACATACCTCATTAAAATACCAACAATTCATCATAGCAACACATACATCACTAAAATACCAACAACTCATCATAGCAACATACATCATTCAAATACCAACAATTCATCATAGCAACATACATCATTAAAATACCAACAATTCAGCATAGTAACATACATTATTAAAACTACCTATTAAGGATCTAAGCCTATTTTATCCTAGGTACTAGACACATCCATATCTTTACTCATTTTATTCCAGCCACATGTAGTTCATCGCGTTATCTATCTAACGCTTCAAACGATACCTCAAACGGAGTTCTAAAACTCAAGTTATGGCATTTCTAAAAAAAATCCTACTGCTGTCCATCGCCTGAGGCTCACCTGACAACATGGTAGCGACATCACAACCCTTCCTTTCTGGCTTCCATCGCCCAACAACACTAACTCAATCGCCTGGCGACACACCTTCGCTCCTGCGTTACCCAACGATATTTAGGTGATGCATTACAGTAACATTCCTTTTTCCACCCATCCATCATGCCCATGATCTCCAGGTGGTTATCAAGCAACGCCTGCTTCACCCAATGATACTTATCCTCACCCGGCGATGCACATCAATTTTCAACTTCCTATTGCGATCCTATGCTTGTTCAGCCACAAATTCCCTTTCGATTCCATACCAAAACAATCTAGACTTCCATAGTCTTCAACATAGAATCTTCATACAACAACAACCTATTCTAACACTTATTACCTACGTCAAATATTCATCATGAATCATATCACTTATGTCACAACAACATCATCAACAAGTCACCACAATAAAACATCATAACCAACTCCATGTTTATCATCAAAATAGCATATTTGTAGTATAGAAACATATAACAAATCAATATTATAAACACATAGGTAGTGGAATCATGCATCAAAACACTCATATAATTCAGTCATAATATAGTTCATCACACTAGCTTCCCAATGTTTCGAACGACGCGTCAAACGGACTCCTGAAACTTAAGTTATGGCGTTTTGAATATTTGCTGCTACGTTGCTTCTGCCCTCTGTCGCTTCTGCGTCACCCGACAAAGCTTGGGGTGTTGTGTCGCCTTTGCGTCTCCCGGTGCTGCACACCAGACATCACTTCTCCTCCTGTGATTTTTGATGGTTGGAGGCCTCCGGACCTCCGAATTCGATTTCGTAAAAAGACCCGGTTTCGGAATTCAAAATCCTATGATTATATAACATTCATAACAGCCTATAACACTTATTTAAAGGTCCTAATATCATACATTCATCAAGGATTTATTCATTCATTTAACACATGGTTTTTCCCCAATTTCAACAATCCTCATCAAAATCAACACACAAAACACAAACCTACCAATACCTTAACCCGATATCAATTATAATAAACGCGATTAAACCCCTTACCTTAGAAATTCCAGCAATTGCAACTCTTTCCCCATGTTCTACCGAAATCCCACTTCGTTCTTCGTGCCCTAGCTTTTCTCCTCTCAGTGTCTGTTCTAAATTTCACGATCGTTCTAATGAAACAACTACTCATATTCTTTGTTTAACAATTGGACCCCTAATATTTTCCCATCTTGTCCTCACTTAACCTTCCACCAATTACCATATTGCCCTCAATAATCCCCATGACTTTACCATTTATCCCTTCTTGTTTCTCCTCCATATTTTCCTTTATTTTATTAATAATAATAATAATTCTAAATGTAATACGGTGGGAAATCTAACTTTGTTTTGCATTTTTTCACAAATATGCGGATAGTAAGAGTCGCCACTGACTTTTCTTTTATCCAATAAGGAAAGGATGAAAAGAACAGGAAATACCTTTTTCGATTTTGAGTTCGGGGGGTAGGTTATGAAAAAGGAAGGTGTTAGCACCCTTTTCATCCGTAGTTATCTACGAACTCTTAATCGCTAGCTCACTTTGTTTTTGAAAATGCTTTGTGTTTGAAAGATATTTTAAAATGCCAATTATAAGGCAATACTTTGTAATGATTCTCGTATCTGTCCTCGAGAACACGTACAAAGGGTTTTTGAAAATATTTTTGAAGAGTGATTGTGAAAAAATGTTTTTGTTTTGAAATATTTGTGAGCAAGCGATTAACAACGGTCTAACTACTCACGGTCTTTCTTGTAATTTCCTCCTCCTTTAGATAGTGCTATACTACCATTAGTTAGTAGGAAGCCCTATCATTAGATGTGAAGGGACAAGCACGGGTCACTGTACAATCATCGAAGGCAACCGGTAAGGAAGTTATTGCAATTATCTTTAAGGGACTAGATCATTTACCGAAGGCAATGTCGAAAGGGTCATCGAGGGACTATGATCTTTATTTTAGAGGGACTTTGCTAAAGCGTCCCCACGTTCGAGGGACATGGCTGTTTTTTCCGAGGCAACAAGGGAGGTTACCCTAGAGGTGCAAGTGTGCGAGTTGATTTGTTTTCAGTTATTTTAATCTCGTAATTAGGGTTAAATATTGTTTGCTTTTAATCTTTCTATACAAGACCTAATTACTAACAGTAATAGTAAAGTAATAAAGCAGAAAAGGTGCGGAAAATAAATGCGGAAAGATAAACCTAGACTATTATAATGCTTCGGGGCAGTTACAAAATAGTAGAGTACGGAAAATAAACCCTAATTACTATTACAAACTGGGAAGTAATTACATAATGATGAAAAAGGGAACAAAAAGTCTAAGCTTATTACGATTCGCGCAGATGAATGTAAGAATAATAAAAAAGGGTGAGCAAGGAAAAATGTTTTTCGAGGGTTTTTTGTGAAAAAAGGTTTTTTAATGATTAATCGAATAAACTTAAAAAGTATAATTAATTTTAATTAAAAAAATTGATTAATTAAACTGAAAACCTAAACCCTAATTTTGATTAGAGTTTGTGAAAAAATGTTTTAAAAAAAAAGATTTGTAAAAGAAAGGTTTATGAATTTAGGGTTTGTAAGTGAAAAATAAGGAAAATATGGAAAAAACAATGTTTCAAAAGAATACTGCCAGAGGTAGGTGTTGGACTCACGCCCTTTTCTCTTTCATCCAACACATTCACCACTAGGCCAGGCACAAACCTATGTCTGAGAAGGGCAACCAACGCGCTATGTATGTTATCCTGCAAAACATGGAAAAATATGAAAAAACACCAAAATTCCAAAAGCAGGGATCGAACCCGTGCCCTTTCATAGTAAAGCCTTATCGCACGCATTTTAAACACTGGGGTGGTGATACATCCATTGTCTAAAGCAAAAAAAAAAACGAATAAAATTTAAAAACATTGCATGACGGGAGAGGCGCCGGAGCCCTAGCTCCGGTCGTCTTCTCCGGTAGCTTTTTTTCTTCCAACCTGTGAAATAAACAATATGAGAGATCCAAGGGGACCCTACCCCCTAAATTAAGGCCTACGAATTCATTGGAATGGTTAATTTGGGCTGAAATATATTGTAACAAGAGATATGTCCAGAACACATAAAATCAATGCACTCATGGTGATGCATGATTCCGACAACATGGGACGCCTGCGATGACTAACCCTGCACTAATGAACCTCAGAAACACATCAATAACATTAGATTCAATCAAAACATCAAGAAAACTAAAATATGAATTTATGGAAAAATAATGAAACAATGATGCATGCAGTAGTGTTTCGAGAGCTTTGGATCATTAGGTTCGATCCATTCTTACTCTGTAATTCCCCTGGAAGTGAATGGAATAGGTTTTTGACCTTGAGGGAGGCTTGAGACTAGGGTTTCGATTTTCCCTAATTCTTGATATTTTTGAGTTTTGGAAGAGTGTTTTTGCATAAGGTTTTTCATGTCTTTTGATGTCTGAATGCATGCATTATATAGAGCTGAATTAGGTTAGAATAACATGGGCTTGGACTTGTATGAAAAAGCCTTGTCTTATTTTATTCTATTTTGACTTTTTTAAAATAATAAAAAAAAAATAAAATAAAATAAACCAAATGGAGGTGTATGAATAAGTATTGAGGTGTATATGAAGTGTATAACACGTTTGGTATTTGAAACAAAAGCCCATTAGCCCAAAAAATTAAGTTTGCTCAACTTGAACTCCATGCATTTGCTCAAAATGTCCCAACTTACACTAGTCATAACTCTCTCAATTTTCATCTTTTGAAGGTGATGTTGGACTTTTTGGAAAGCTCAAGATGTCCTCTACAAGCCCTATGTTGTTCATTTTTTCATTTTAAAGACTTTATCTTGATGTAAGTTGTCTTGACAAAAAGTGTCCTTTTGTTGACTTTTGAAATGACCTATAATGTATTGACCCATATCTCTCAAATGAAGCATTTTTGGAATTGAGCTTAGAGAGACAAAGTTGCAGAGAATTGAATTTCATTAAAATTAATACTTGATCAAATGATGAATATGACTTCAAAATCTTGATGTTGACCAAAAATCTTGAAGTTTGACTGTACGTTGACCATAATTAACTTTTTGCCCAATATAGTTGATTTTTAGTCATTTGAGCCATTGACTGAGCAAACTTGTGATGAAAATCATGAAACTTGGTATGAGAATTCTTGGAGACATATAAGAGACCATGAAATCCACTTGAGACCTTAGAAATCCAATATTCCTTGAGAAACACAAAACTCTAGTTGTAGGTCAATTGCTTAGGAGGAGAATTTGTCTGATCAATTCTTGAGCAACCTTGAGCATTTGAGAACCCTAGGAGAATGTCTTGCGTAAAAAGGGAGGGAAAATTTTTGGGTACAACAACTGCCCCTGTTCAATCTTCTTAAACCTGAAGAGTTAGATTGGTATGTCCGCCATTCGTGGTCTGAAGGTAGAAGAGGATTAAACACTTAAGTGCCCAGAAATTTGCACTCGCCTGTGCATGAGATAACATTGTTGGTTGATGATATTGCTTAAATGGGATTAAAGATTCCATTAAGGGAGGTGAAATAATGTCATTTGAGATGGACTTATAGATGCCATCGAAATAGCTGTTGATAGGAGTATCAGAATGAGTCTACGCTTGACTGTATCTGAAGAATGTTTTCCAGAATGAACATCTGGGGAAGGTACTTAAGTAGCTGCTTGTCAGGTTTATTATCTGAGGGAAACTCTTGTCATATTTAGTATCTGAGGGAAATGCTTGTCATGTAGATATTCTCCCCGTCTTGTTTCGGGAATTGATCTACAATATGTGTTTGTTGGTAAACCCGTCCTGTTTCGAGAATTCATACCACCTGGCTATGTTGACAATTTCCCTGTCCTATTTTGGGAGTTAATATTTTCTTGGTTATATAGATAGTTTCCTTGTCCCGCTTCGGGAGTTAATCTATGCCTGGAATTATAGATAGTTTCCCCGTCCTGTTTCAGGAGTTAATCTAGGACCTACTTTTTGTTGACGAACCCGTCTTGTTTCGGGAATTCATACTGCCCGATCGTACATATAGCTTCCCTGTCTTGTTTCAGGAATTAATATTGGACCCGATCATACAGATAGTTTCCCCATCCTATTTCAGGAATTAATCTCTGACCTATTTTGAAAATTGCTGATGATATTTGTCTGTTTGCGAACTTTATCTGAAAAGATTAGTCTTTATACAATGTCTTGATCTATGTAATGCATTGTGTAATGATATTCTCAAAATAAATGAGAGTGTGCTATATACGTTTCGTATGTATATGCTATGATACTTGTAAATCATGTATGGATGCAAGATGTCGTTGAAGTGTATCAGTAGCTTCGTATAACATCTTTACTGGGAAAAATAAATTCCTGACTGTCGCTGGGGCCGAAGGATTTGAATCTTCAATCTTGTTTAGAATGTCTCCGCTGGGGATTCCTGCTTTCTATTTGAGGATACTGCATTGGGAATGTTTGACTTCTGTTTGGGGATAAAGAGTTCAGGAACCTCGGCCGTTCATCGCTCTACTGGGGATTTTAGTTCTTATATATTCTGACTGGGGATAAAAGAGATGAATAACCTTCAGAGGTGCTGTATGACCGAGTGTTATATATGGACTTCACTCTTCTGGGGAGGATAAAATTGATATCTGTCCCAGTTTCAGATTCCGTAGTAACTCTCTGGGGATAGTAGCCTTGACTACATTTTGCTGGAGAAGAGAATTTGCTGGGGATTTGCAGTAATCGGAGAAATGAACTTCGTTTGGGAAATTAAATGCCATTGGGGAAATAAACCCTGCTGAGGAAATAAACACTGTTGGGGAAATAAATCTTGCTGGGGAAATAAACCCTGCTGAAGAAGAGAATTCTGTTGGGGATTTTGCAATGTTGGCGAAATAAATCAGCTGGGGAATTAAGTTCCTGTGAACTATGTTGAGGATATATTTCTGATGGGATTGGAATTCCATAGGCTGTGCGGAGGAAATTTCCACTATATGTTGGAGAAATGATTAGACTCCTTTATCCGCTAGGGGATTTGCTGGGGAGTATGATTATGCGAACTGCTGGAAGATTCCCCAATTCCTTCCTGGAGGCATATTAGACTTGCAAGGGGAATGTATCTCCGCCTGGGATGAGCTTGTGAAGGTAACTCTGTAGGGATAATCCAACTGAGGTTGCTCTGTGGGGATTTGTAGATGACTTGAACGTTATCCCAATTCCTAGAGTCTTTAGTAAATGTTGATTCCTGCTTTTATGCATATATTTGTTAACAGTAATCATATTCATGTGCATATGTTCATTCAATTTAGTCATTGGAAATTTTTGCAAACAAAACAGAAAAGATAAAACAAAATTTGAATTTTTCAATTGTATTTGTATTGATAATTTGCCTATAAACAGACCATTTTTGTACATAGAGACAACACTTCTAATAAGAGGAAATCGTCATGAAATGAAAAGAGTACAAAGTAAAACAAAGAGAAAATAATTATATGAAAACGATCTCATTGAGTTTCAACTCTGCTATCGCCTTTATGTCTTCAAGCATCTCATCCCTTATTGTCGAAAGAAGTTGACTGAATTGATCTGTACTGTTTGAACTTGACATCAGTAACAAAGCTTGTTGTAAGTAGATGATCCAATGGGACATAGTTGTACGCTTTAATCCCTAAATTTTTCCGGGACCGCCCTTTCAGGTTTTCAGTCCACCGAGATACCTTTTTTACCCAAGCCACCTTTTCAGGTTTTCGACTTGCCGGGCGTACAGTCTTTATATATATCCCTAATTTTTGCCCGAACCCTTTTGGTTCACTGGGATGCCCTTATTTTTTCCTAGGCCAACGAACCTAGAGGGTTATTTTCATGCATAGTATCTTTTGACTATGTCCATGTTCATAGGGTGCGGAAAGTCATCCCCGTCCATGGTGGTAAGTATCATAACACCGCCAGAAAATATTGTCTTGATTACAAATGACCCTTTGTAGGTGGGAGTCCATTCGCCCTTGGGATCACATTATGGTAGGATGATGCACTTTATTACCAAGTCACCAGTCTGATATACTCGATGCCTGACTTTTTTGTTAAAGGCCTTGATCATACGCTTCTGGTACATCTGGCCATGACAAACAGCCGCAAGCCTCTTCTCGTCAAACAAATTTAACTGGTCCAGCTTAGTATGAATCCACTCATCTTCGTCTAAGTCTGCGTCCTTCATAATCCATAGAAAATAAATCTGGACTTTGATAGGTAGAACCGCTTCCATACTATAGACTAGAGAGAATGGAGTTGCCCCAGTTGACGTCTGTACAGAAGTGCGATAGCCATGAAGAGAAAATGGTAACATTTCATGCCAATCTCTATATGTCACAGTCATCTTCTGTATAATCTTCTTTATGTTCTTATTGGCGGCTTCCACTATGCCATTCATCTTTGATCGATATAGAGAAGAGTTGTGGTGCTTGATCTTGAACTGCATGCAAAGTATCGTGATCATGATGTTGTTAAGATTAGTACTATTGTACGTGATAATCCTTTCGGGGATGCCATACCGACAAATAAGGTTATGCTTAATGGATCGGGCAACAAGATTCTTGGTAACAGAGGCAAATGAGGCTGCTTCAACCCACTTCATGAAGTAATCAATGGCTACAAGGATGAAGTGATGCTCATTAGAAGCAGCAGGCTTAATCTCTCCAATCATATCAATGCCCCATATTGAAAATGGCCAAGGAGCAGTCAATACATTCAGAGGAACCGTAGACACATGTACTTTGTCAGCATAGATCTGACATTTATGACAAGTTCTTGAGTGGTGATGGCAATCAGTTTCCATAGTCGACCAATAGTAACATGCTCTCAGAATCTTCTTAGCCATAGTATACCCACTTTAATGAGTACCAAAGATACCTTAGTGCATATCTTACATAATCTTCTCAACTTCCTTCTTATCCATACAACGAAGCAAAGTCGAATCATGGTTGCGTTTGTACAAAATTTCGTTGCTCAAGAAGAACTTAGCAGAGAACCACCATAGAAATTTCTTGTCATTAATAGACGCCCCCTCTAGTTACTCTTGAGCCTCTAGGTATCTCTTTGCTTCATGAAACCAAGGCTTTTCTTCTACTTCGTCAATATCGACTATGCAACAATGTGCCGGTTTGTCTAGTCTTTCAATAGTAATTTAAGGAGCTTCGTTGTCCCATCTGACTTTGAACATATATGACATGGTAGCAAATGCGTCTTCCACCTGATTCTCTTCTCGTAGGATATGCTCAAAAGTTATTTCCTCGAAGTATGTGATTAAGGTCAACACACGTTCCTGATAAGAATGAGATTCAGGTGCTTCGTATCCCGTTCTCCCTTAATCTGATTGATGACTAGGGCTGAATCCCCATACACATCTAAGAACTTGATCCTCATGTCAATGGCTGCTTTGATTCCCATGATGCATGCTTCACACCCTGCCATGTTGTTGGTACAGTCAAAACATGATATGGCAGTGAAGGGCGTATGGAAACCCTTGGGAGAGACAATCACAACACCAATTCCATTACCAAGCGCGTTAGAAGCTCCATCGAAAACCATAGTCCATTGGGATCCTGGATCAGGTCCTTTATACGGTCTAGGTTCTTCATAATCTGTAACTAGGATAATATTCTCATTCGGGAACTCGAAATTCATAGATTAATAGTCGTCTACAGCTTGATGCGCCAAATGATCTGCCAGTACACTTCCTTTAATTGCCTTTTGAGTGGTGTACTGAATATCGTATTTAGTTAAGACCATTTGCCATCAGGCTATCCTTCCTGAGAGAGATGGCTTCTCGAATATGTATTTGATGGGATCCATTTTAGAGATTAACAAAGTAGTATGGGTCAACATATACTGTCTTAGTCGGCGAGCAACCCATGCCAAAGCGCAACAAGTTTTCTCGAGCAGTGAGTATGAGGAAACATCTTTGCTGAGGAAATGAGCCCCGATGGAGAGAATAAATCTGCAAGGGGTTTTACAGTATTGGAGGAATAAACTCGGTTGGGGAAGAGAACTTCCATGAACTGTACTGATTGGAACTCCGTAGGTGGGTGATATTTTTGGGAAAAAGATCATATTCTTTTATCTTCTAGAGTGATCTGCCGGGGAAATTGCGAGGAATGTATCTTCACTAAAGATGAATTTGTGAAGATTACTCTAGGGACAATCTCATGGAAGTGGCTCTGTGGGGATTTTGGATGACTTGGTCGTTATCCCAACTCCTGGAGTCTTTAATAAATGCTTATTCCTGTTTTTATGCATGTATTTGTTCACAGTTAATCATGTTCATATGCATATGTTCATTCAATTTTAGTCATTGGACGTTTTTGCAAACAAAACAGAAAAACAAAAAGTTTGAATTTTAGGGTGTATTTGTATTGATAGTTTGCCTATAAACAGGCAATTTCGTACAAAGAGACATAAATCCTAGTAAAAGGAAATTTTCATGAAATAAAAGATTACAAAGTGAAAACAAAACATATAGCTATGTGGAAATGATCTCGTTGGATTCCAACTCCGCTATTGCCCCTTATGTCTTCGAACATTTCATCCCTTACCGTCGGAAGAAGTTGATTGGGATGATCTGTACAATTTGAAATTTTGACTTTGATAATAAAGCTTGTGGAAGTGATCCAACAGGACATAATCATACACTTTTAATCCCTAACTTTTTCCTGGACCGCCCTTTCGGGTTTTCAGTCCACCAGGATACCCTTTCTTGCCCAAGTCGCCTTTTCAGGTTTTCGACTTTCCGGGTGTACAATCTTTTATATATATCCATAATTTTTGCCTGAACCCTTCTGGTTCACTGAGATTCCCTTATTTTTGCCAAGGCCAGTCAACCTAGCGGGTCGTTTTCATGCATAGTATCTTTTAACTATGTCCACGTTCACAGGGTGTGGGAAATCTTCACCGTCTATGATGGTTAATATCATAGCACCGCCCGAAAATACTTTCTTGACAACAAATGACCCTTATTAGGTGGGAGTCCATTTGCCCCTGGGACCAACTTGCGGTTGAATAATGCGCTTTATTACCAAGTCACCAACCTAGTATACTCGATGCTTGATGTTTTTGTTGAACGCCTTGATCATACGCTTCTGATACATCTGACCGTGACAGACATCCACAAGCCTTTTCTCGTCAATCAAATTCAACTGATCCAACCTAGTCTGAATCTATTCGTCTTCATCTAAGTCAGCATCTTTCATAATTCTCAGAGAAGGAATTTGAACTTCGACAGGTAGGACAACTTCCATACCATAGACCAGAGAGAATGAGATTGCCCCAGTTGATGTTCATGCTGAAGTGCGATAGCCATGAAGAGAAAATGGTAACATCTCTTGCCAGTCTTTGTATGCCATAACCATCTTCTGTATAATCTTCTTTATGTTCTTATTGGCGGCTTCCACTGCACATTCATCTTTGGTCGATATGGAGAAAAGTTATGGTGCTTGATCTTGAACTGCGTGCAGAGTTCAGTAATCATAGTGTTGTTGAGGTTGGTACCATTGTCCATGATAATCCTTTTGGGGTTGCCATACCGACATATCCGATTATTTTTAATGAATCGAGCCACCACATTCTTGGTAACAGAGGCAAATGAGGCCGCTTCAACCCATTTTGTAAAGTAGTCAATGTCGACGAACAACCCATGCCATTTTAGAGATTAACAAAGTAGTATGAGTCAATCGTAGCAAGTTTCGCAGCAAGTTTCCACATAGCTATACATTTTGTTTTCACTTTGTACTCTTTTATTTCATGACAATTTCCTCTTACTATGATTTATGTCTCTTTGTATGAAATCTCCTGTTTATAGGCAAACTATCAATACAAATACACCCTAAAATTCAAACTTTTTGTTTTTCTGTTTTGTTTGCAAAAACATCCAATGACTAAAATTGAATGAACATATGCATATGAGCACTATTAACTGTGAACAAATATATGCATAAGAAAAAGAATAAGCATTTACTCAAGACTCTAGGAGTTGGGATAACTACCAAGCCGTCCACAAATCCCCACAGAGCCACTTCCATGAGATTGTACCCACAGAGTAATCTTCACAAATTCATCTTCAGTGAAGATACATTCCCTGCAATTTCCCCGACAAATTACTCTAGAGGATAAAAGAAAATGATCTTTTTCCAGAAAATATCACCCACCTACTTCCAATTAGTACAATTCATGGAAGTTATCTTCCCCAACCGAGTTTTTTCCTCCAAGACTGTAAAACCCCTTGAAGATTTCTTCTCTCCAGCAAGGCTCATTTCGTCAGCAAAGATGTTTCCTCAGAAAAGATGTTTCCTCAGCCGAGTATTTCTCTGTTAACATGGTTTATTTCCCTAACAAATTACAGTTTCCCCAGCTTGAGTCTATCCCTCAGATAGGTATGAATCACCGACAAAATTCCTCTCCTCAGTGAAGTCGCCACTATCCCCAGAAAATTGCTAAGAAACCTGGAATCAGACTAGATATCAGTCAACTTTATCCTCCCCAGACGAGTTGGAAGGTTATCCATCTCTTTCATCTCTAGTCAGGGTATATAAGAATTAAACTCCCCATACGAGTCAAAATGTTATCCATATCTTTTATCCTCAGTCAGGGTATATAAGAATTAAACTCCCCATTAGAGCGATGAACAACTAATGTTCCTAAACTTTTCTCCCCAAATAGAAGTCAACATTCCCCAATGGAGTTTACTCAAATAACAAGCAGTAATCCCCAGTAAAAGCATTCTAGACAAGGTTGCAGATTACACATGTTCTTCATCCCCAGCACCAATCAGGGATTCATTTTCCCCAACAAGATGTCATACGAAACTGTGGATACACTTCCAACAACCTTTCATATTCATACATAATTTACCAATATTATAGAATATGTGTGATACGGTGGGAGAACTGACTTGGTTGTTTTGCATTTTATTGCAAATGTTGCGGTTAGCAAGAGTCGCCACCGACTTTTCTTTTATCCAAAAGGAAATGCTGAAAAGAACAAGAAAGACCTTTGAGATTGTTTCTTGAGTTCGGGGTAGATTATGAAATGGGAAGGTGTTAACACCCTTTTCATCCATAGTTATCTATGGGCTATTAGTTGCTTGCAAGATCACTTGCTTTTGTTTGAAAATGTGCTTTTTGTGGTTTTTGAAAAAGTGCCATCGTTTAGGCAAACTTTGTAATAGTTCTCGTTCGTAAGAACGCATATAAAGTGTTGAGCATTTGAAAATGTTTCAAGTTTGGAAAATGTTTTGAAAGTAATTTTGAAAGTGTTTGGTGTTTGTTTTGAAAAATAAGCAAGAGTATTTGATTTAAAATTGAGCAAGCAACTAGGAACAATCTACCTACTCAAAAGTCTTAGTTCATTTCTTCCTTTCCTTTGATATTGCTATCTTACCATTGATTTGGTAAGAAGCCCTATCTTTGGATGTAAAGGGACGGGCGTGGGTCCTCGTATAGCCATGATGGCAATGTTGTGAAATATCTTAGCAATTCTCTTTGAGAGGCTAAGATCATTTTGAAAGGCAACATTTGATAGCATCATCGAGGGACTATGATCTTGTATTTTTGATTGATTTTTGCTAAGATATCCCACATGCATAACATGGCCATTCTTATAAGGCACCATAATGGAATTACCCTAAGGGTGCAAGTGTGCAAGTGTGTTGATTTACATGCATTGTTTTGTCTTGAATTAGCGTTTGCTAACTTGTTGATTTTAATGTTTCCATACAAACCCTAATTACTAGCATTTATATAAAGCGATAAATTACGAAAAGTAAAAATACTAAGCTATTACATCATTAGGGGAGGGGGTATACAAATTTACAAATGGGGATTTTGCAAGAAATTAAACCTAATTAATTATTACAACCATATTGAATAAATGTACAAAATTTGAATAAATAATAATGTACAAATGAAAATGGAAAATAAACATGATTTTTGTTTGGATTTTTTATGAAAGAGGTTTTAACCTATTTAAGAAAATGATTAATGAAAATTAAATAAAATTAACTTAAACTAATTTAGAAAAGAAATTAACTAAAAAAGGATTTTTAGGGTTTTTTATGAAAAGGTTTTAAATTAAAAATAATATGAAAATTAATTAATTAAAATAAACCTAAGTTCTAAATTAACTTTAATTAAGAAAATAAATAATTAAACCTAAGTCCAAATATTAATTATTAAATTAAATTAATTTGTTAAAAGAAAATGTTTTTCTTTTATCTTTTTGTTTTATAAGAAAATAAAATAAGTAATTATAAATAATAAATAAAATATTTTTATATTTTTTGGTAAAATAATAATAATAATAATAATAATAATAATAATAATAATAATAATAATAATAATAAAAATAATGAAGAAGATATGAAATAAAAATAAAAATAGAAAATAAATAAAATGAAAAAAAATAACAGGCCAGGGGTATAAACATAGTCAGGGGGGGTTAGAAGAATAAAAAAAAGTGAAAAGCCAAACAAAAAGGGCCCAGGCGCTGGCTGAACAAAAAGAAAGGAGTGAAAAAAAAGTGAAAATGCACAAAAGGGTACCACTAGGGCTCGAACCCAGGTCCCTAAGGTGACAGGCGCGCACTTTAACCACTAGGGTGGTGATACATTCGTTAACTTAAACAAAACAACAAATATATAATATAAGTTTTTCCCTGAATGAACTTCATCTTCAACCTCCAGCCAAAGGACCTGTGACTTATTCATTTCTCATCCATTCACAAAACTTCCAACATCAAACTTGTTAGAAATTTCCTCACGATTCTGAATATGTAAATAACTTAAGCTAATTCTCAAATATGAGCATGAATTTCTAACAGTACCAAATTCTGACCTAAATATTTTCAGAAGTTCAAACTCAAAATTCTCCCTACTCAAGCAACATAAATGAAATCTATGGACATGTATAGTTTCAGGGCAATGATGTATATATTTTATCTTCACAAATGTAAGCCTAACAATGCCTAAATATGAATGTAGAAGTTCAAGAAAAATACCTCAAAACTGTAAATCGTGAAATGAGTTTGAGCTTTTTTCAAGTGATGATGATGATCAGGTTAGCTTCCTTGAGTCTCTAGGAAGCTAATGCAATGCTTAGCTTGAGTTGAGAGTGTCTGGAATGGTCTGGAGAAGTCCAAATGCAATGCTCTGTTTTTGGCTATGAAAGTTGATGAAGTTGATGTTACAGTCTGCAAACAGGGACATGGATGGTTTATATTTGATGTGAGGAAGCTTTTGAAACTAAAAGGCCAAGAAATGCACGAGTGGTTTTGAAGATTGAAGTTCAAAGTCAGAAATGACACAAAAATGGAGGTTTTGTGCAATCTGAGTTTTCAGGGAGTTTGGGAGTGTTTTCAATCGTGTGTTAGCTTGCAAATAACTTGTATAGTTATATGAAAAAGGTTCAAGCACTTGAGGTGGTCAGAAGTACAAGATATATAGTTATGGCTATGTTACTTGATTTTGAAGAAAAGTGGAAACCATGGTTTCAAGGTATAGTAAAAGCATGGCCTGAGTTTATGGGAGGCTCTAGACATGTTGCTTTTGCCTTTGACATTGCTTGTGTTCAGATGAAACAATTTAGGAGCTCTATGCATTGACTTTGTGATTAAAGTCACTTTTCCAAAATGGAAGTGTGAACTTTGTTCCATTAATGGAATAATGACTTGGACAATGACTCAAACACTTGGATCATAGCTTAAATAGTTGTGTAATCTTCTGATTATGGATAGATTTAGAGTTTAGAAGCCTGCAAAGTAATATTTATGCAGCATGGGCTTGAGATTTTAATTCTTGTTCATCATGGAAATGACCTATAATTCAAGAATGAATGTCCAACTTCTTGTCTTCGATTCTCTTTGCTCAAACATGATCTCAATGAGTTCTTGGACATTTTGGAAATATTGTAACATCCTGTACAACCTCTATGTTGGACATTTTTTAAAATACCTCTTGGAACTATGTTAATAATTGCCATGAAGTTAGGTTAAAATCCTGCTTAAACTAGGGAAAATTTCACTAAGTTTCCAAGTTTCATGAACATGTATTCACAAAATCATAACTTGAAATACATGCATTTCTAGGAGAAGTTATGTTCTACAATGTTTTATATATCATTGATATCTACAACTTTTATGTTGGAAGTTTCCTTTGAATCATCTTGCATCATGGTTAAAATTTTGCTCAAAGTTATGAAAAAAATATGAAATTTTCAACACTTCGAAAAATTTCTAAGTTTAGAAATTTTGACTTTTCAAAATGAATTCTTGACCTTTTGATTTATTGATGAACAAGTTTCATATTTTGACATGTTTTGATGAATTTTGATCTTTGACACTTGATTTTGACCAAAAAGTCAAAGTTTGACTTTTCAGTATACATTTGACTTTTGATCAGTGGACTGAAAATTAACTAGCAATCAATTGATCTTGAGAAATGTTTTGAGCCATGCCATTAGGTAAAAATGATGCAATTGAATCCTTTAGATCATAACTTAAACCAATCAAACATTTTCTAGGTAAAAAATCAGAAATTGCACCTTCTCAGTCAAAACCCTAATTTTGATCATTTTGCCCTTTTGATGATCTGATCAAATTTCTTGAGGAATTGTGATCCAAATTTGATAAAATGACATATATGAGTTCATGATTTTGATATGGATAAAAAATTATGAATTTTGACTGCAAATTGACCATAATTGACTTTTCCCCAATACAACTGATTTTAGGTCAACTGATCAATTGACTGAGCAAAAATGTGATCCAAGACTTGAAATTTGACAAGAGAAATATTGAGAGTCCAAAACGATCCATTAAAGTCATATGGTTCATTAAAAGTCCATTTGTCCTTGTGCAATCTCAAACCCTAATTTTCAGTCATCAGTGCTTGAGGAGGTGTCTTGAGCTGATCAACCCTAGTGCAGTCTTGAACCAAAGGAGATCTTATGAGAGATTACTTAATAAATGAGAGGGAAAATTTTGGGGTACAACAGCTGACCCTGTTCAATCTTCTTAAACCTGAATAGTTAGAATGGCGGATCCGCCATTCATGACTTGAAGCTGGAAGATGGTTGAACACTAGAGTGCCCAAAAATTTGCACTCAAAGATGGATTGTGAATGAGCTTGTAGATACTATTTGGAGGAATGATGGAAAACACTGGAGGAAGCATCAACACAAATCTTTGGTCTATTTATACTAAAACTTGATGTTTTACCTGTGGGAAAAAGAGTTAGTGAAAATGCAGATGTATGCATGACGTTCACAAGATGAATGAGATCATGCTAAATGCATTTTGTATGTATATGTCATGTAGTATGAATGGGAGAATCATGTTTCTGTCCTGGAAAATAAATCCCCGACTACTGCTGAGGAAATTATGGGGAGTTGAATCCTTGATTACTGTTGGGGATGAAGAATATCCATATCTTCAAACTTTGCTGAAAGGATGCTTCTGCTGGGGAATATATCTTGAATGTCAGCTGTTATCTAATCAGATCCAGGCTTCACAACTTGTTGAGGATGAGGAAGTCAATTGCTATCTGGTCGGATCCAGGCTTCACGGTAACTTACTGGGGAAGGGATAAATTATTTGTTATCTGGTCGGACTCCAGGCTTCGTAGAAGATCTCTTGAAATTGAAAAGTTAACTAGTCGTATCCAGGCTTTACAACAACTTAATGGGGATAAGGAAGTTAACTGTTATCTGGTCAGATTCCCGGCTTTGAAGTTACTTGAAGTGGTAACTACTATCTGGTCGGGTCCAGGTTTCATGGTTTTTGGAAATTTATACTATTATCTGGTCGGGTCCAGGCTTCACAGTGTCTCTCTGGGGATCGTAGTTAATTGTTATCTGGTCGGGCTCCAAGTTTCACAATAACTTGCTTGAAAACTGATATCTGGTCGGGTCCAGGCTTTGCAGATTTCTGAGGATGTTAAGGTTAATTATTATCTGGTCGGGTCTAGGCTTCACAATAAACTACTTGGGGATTTAGCTGTTATCTGGTCGGATTCCAGGTTTCACAATGAATTTCTGAAGGGAATTGCTATCTGGTCGGATCCAGGCTTCACAATAACTTGTTGGGGGTATAGGCAAACTCTATTGGGGAAGATAAGTTAGATCTTGGTCTGATTGAGTCCAGGTTCTTCTATATTTTTGGAGAGTTAAACTATTATCTGGTCGGGTCCAGGTTTCATAGTTAGCTTGAAAGTTGTACCATTATCTGGTCGGGGCCAAGCTTCATAGTATCTGAAAGGCCTTCACTATCATCTGGTCGGGCCTAGGCTCTATAATAATTTGAGAAGTTGACTATTATCTGGTCGGATTCCAGGCTTCATAGTAACTTGAAAATCATACTAATATCTGGTCGGGTCCAGGCTTTATAGTATCTTTTGGAGATGGTAAAGGTTTTGTTGATGACTTTACTATGGATTAGGGGTTGTGGCCCTAAGATTTGCAATAGTCTGAAAGGCAAACTTAAGTTGGAGAATGTAGACTCAGTCAAGGAGGACAGATTCAACTTGAGGAGGATACACTTAGTTGAGGATAACAGGATCAACTAGGTAAAATAGACTAAGTTGGGGAATTTTGTACTCGGCTGGGGAGTTATGCTACTCGTTGTTTGTTGGGGAAATAAACCCTATTGATGAATACCTGACGAACTGCTGACGAGGCGAGTTCTCTGAGGAAGATGTTCACAAGGCTTATACTTATAGGATCAACTTAAATGGGGAGAGAGTTTCCAAGAGATTGAGACTCTGGGTGGAGATTATCCTATGCAAAGAGGCTTTAAGGGTAACTTTGTTGAGGATGATGTTAATGAAATAACTATGTGGGGATATTCCATATACATTAAAGAGGTGCTTGGTACTGCTTAGGTCATATGTGCCAAACCGTTTTAATTATGTTCATATGCATATGTTCGTTCAATTTCAGTCATTGGACAAATTTGCATACAAAGACATAAAGTTTGCACTTCAAAGTATATTTGTATTAATATTTTGCCTATGAATAGGCGTTTTTGTACAAAGATACGGAGATCCTAGTAAGAGGAAATCGTTGAAAAGAAAACAAAATTGAAAACAAAAACAAATATCCATGTAAAATGATCTCATTTCCTTCCAACTCTACTATTTACCCAATGTCTTCGAATGCCCCTTGCCGTTGACAGAAGTTGATTGGATTGATCTTGGACCGTTTGAACTTGAACCTTGATGATAAAGTTGACAGTGGTGATTCCATGGGACATAGTCATATGCTTTCAATCCTTAACTTTTGCCTGGATCTCCGTTTTGGGTTTTTGGTTCACCAGGATACCCATTTTTCCCAAGTCGCCCTTTTGGGTTTTCAACTTTCCGGGTGTACAATCTTTTGCATATATCCCTAATTTTTTCCCAAACCTTTTGGTTTGCCGTGATGCCGTTATTTTGCCTAGGTGTGTCAACCTAGTGGGTCTCTTATGCGTAGTATTTTTTAACTATGTCCGCATTTATAGGATGTGGGAAGTCTTCACCATCCATGATAGTCAGCATCATGGCACCGCCAGAGAAAACTCTTTTGACAACAAATGGCCCTTCGTAGGTGGGAGTCCATTTGCCTCTGGGGTCGACTTGTGGCAGAATGATGCACTTTATCACCAAGTCTCCAACTTGATATACTCGAGGCTTGATCTTCTTGTTGAAAGCCTTGATCATCTGTTTTTGGTACGTCTGACCATGACAGACAGCAGCCAGTCGTTTTTCATCGATCAAGTTCAACTGATCCAATATTGTTTAAATCCACTCGTCTTTGCCTAAGCCTGCTTCATTCATAATCCTTAGTGAGGGAATCTGAACTTCTACTGGAAAAACAGTTTCCATGCCATAGACTAAGGAAAAAGGAGTTGCCCCAGTTGATGTCCTAGCTGAAGTACGATAGCCGTGTAGAGAAAATGGTAACATCTCATGCTAGTCCTTGTAGGTTAGTACCATCTTCTGCACAATCTTCTTGATGTTTTTGTTAGCCGCTTCGACCACGCCATTCATTTTGGATCTATATGGAGAAGAATTGTGATTCTTGATCTTAAACTGAGTGCAAAGCTTAATAATCATAGCATTGTTGAGATTAGTCCCATTGTCGGTGATGATCCTTTTGGGGATACCAAAGCAGCAGATGAGGTTGTGTTTGATGAATCTGGCTACCACATTCTTGGTGACTAAGGCAAACGAGGCGGCTTCGACCCATTTTGTGAAATAGTCGATAGCGACAAAAATGAAGCGATGTCCATTGGAAGCGGTGGGCTTGATCTCTCCATTCATGTCAATTCCCCACATTGCAAATGGCCATGGAGCGATCATGATGTTCAAAGGGATATGAGGCACATGGACCTTGTCAACATAGATTTGGAATTTGTGATAGGTTCTTGAATGTTGATGGCAATCAGTCTCCATTGTTGACCAGTAGTAGCCAGCTCTTAGGATCTTCTTAGCCATTGTATGTCCACTTGAGTGAGTACCAAAAAGACCATCGTGCATGTCTTTAATAATTTCCTCTGCCTCCTTCTTGTCCATACATCGGAGTAGAGTAGAATCATGGTTGCGTTTGTACAATATTCTGTTACTTAGGAAGAATTTGGCTGCAAATATTTGTAAGAACTTTCTGTCATTGATGGATGCTCCCTCGGGATACTCTTGGGCTTCAAGATATCTCATCACCTGATAGTACCGTGGCTTTTCCGTGTCAGTGTCAAGCTCAAAACAGTGCGCAGGTTCGTCGAATATCTCAATTGTAATCATAGGGGCCTCGTTATCCCATCTGACCTTGAACATTGAAGACATGGTAGCCAAAGCATCGGCTATCTGATTTTCTTCCCTAGGGAAATGCTCAAAGGTGATCTCTTCGAAGTAGGGAATCAAGGATAGTACATGTTCCTTGCAAGGGATGATATTAGGGTTCTTAGTGTCCCAATCTCCTTTTACTTGGCTAATCACTAGAGCGGAATCCCCAAACACATTCAAATGCTTGATCCTCAAGTCAATGGCAGCTTTCAGACCCAATATGCATGCTTCATATTCGGCCATGTTGTTCGTGCAATCGAAGCATAGTCTAGCAGTGAAAGGAGTGTGGCAACCTTCAGGAGAGATGATCACAACACCAATTCCGTTACCTAAGGAGTTGGAAGCCCCATCGAAGACCATAGTCCATCAGGATCCTTGTTCAGGTCCGTCACACGGTCAAGGTTTCACACAGTCGGTTACTAGCATGATGTTCTCATCAGGGAAGTCGAAGTTCATTGACTAATAATCATCCACAACTTGATGGGCCAAATGATCTTCTAGTACGCTTCCTTTGATGGCTTTCTGCATAGTGTATTGAATGTCGTACTCAGTCAAGATCATTTGCCATCTGGATATCCGTCCGGAAAGGGAAGGTTTCTCGAAGATGTACTTGATTGGGTCCATCTTAGAAATCAACAGAGTGGTATGAGTCAACATATACTGTCTTAGCCGGTGAGCAGCCCATGCCAGAGCGTAACAAGTTTTCTCTCGAGCAGTGAATATCTAGTTTCACAGTCGGTAAACTTTTTGCTCAGGTAATAAATAACATGCTCTTTTCGGCTAGACTCATCATGTTGGCCCAAAACACACCCCATAGAGTTCTCTAGTACTGTCAAGTACATGATCAAGGGCCTTCCTTCAACTGGAGGCATGAGAATAGGAGGTTCTTATAGATATTCTTTGATTTTGTTGAAGGCAACTTGACATTCATCATTCCATCTGACTACCTGATCTTTCTTCAAGAGTTTGAAGATTGGCTCACAAGTAAAAGTCAAGTGTGATATGAAGCGGGCGATGTAATTGAGACGACCCAAGAATCCTCTAACTTCCTTTTCAGAATGAGGGATTGACATTTCTTGGATGGCCTTTACCTTGGCAGGATCAACTTCAATGCCTTTATTGCTGACAACAAAACCTAGAAGCTTTCCAGATCGTACTCCAAAGGTGCACTTGTTAGGATTCAACCTCAACTTGTACTTTTTCAACCTTTCAAACAACTTGAACAAGTGATCGAGATGTTCTTCCTCAGTTTGTGATCTGGCAATCATATTATCCATATAGACCTATATTTCATGATGAATCATGTCATGAAACAAAGCTACCATAGCCCTTTGATATGTTGCCCTGCATTCTTTAATCTGAACGGCATGACCTTGTAATAGAAGGTGCCCCACTGCGTAACTAAAGTAGTCTTCTCCATCTCTTTGGAAGCTATCCTTATCTAATTATAGCCAGAGAAATCGTCCATAAAAGAGAAGACTTTATACTGAGCAGTGTTGTCGACCAAGACGTCAATGTGTGGTAGAGGGAAATCATCCTTGGGACTTTCCCTATTCAGATCCCTATAGTATACGCACATGCGAACTTTCCTGTCTTTCTTTGGTACTGGCACGACATTGGCAACCCATTGGGGATAGGATGTCACAGCTAGGAACCCTGCATCAAATTGTTTCATCACTTCAGCTTTAATCTTTTCAGACACGTCAGGTCTCATGCGACGAACCTTTTGTTTGACAGGAGGACAATCTTCTTTTGTCGACAAATGATGAACTACGATGTCAGTATCTAACCCTGGTGTGATACATTGGGAGAACTGACTTGAGGGTTTTGCGTTTGATCGCAAATGTTGCGGTTAGCAAGAGTCGCCATCGACTTTTCTTTTATCCAAAAGGAAAGGTGAAAAAGCACATGAAAGACTTTTGAGATTATTTCTTGAGTTCGGGGGGTAGATTATGAAAAGGGAAGGTATTATCACCCTTTTCATCCATGGTTTTTCATGGGATCTTAGTTACTTGCTAGATCACTTGCTTTTGTTTGAAATTATGCTTTGTATGGTTTTTTGAAAGTATTTTGTAAAGAGGCCATTGTTTAGGAAATCTTTGTAATGATTCTTATTCGTAATAATGTATACAAAGATGTTGATCTTTTGAAAATGTTTTCAAGTTTTGTAAGATGTTTTTGAAAGTGTAGGTGATTGTTTTGAAAATAGCAAGGATGTTAGTTTGAAATTGAGCAAGTAATTAGGAGCATTCTACCTACTCAAAAGTCTTTCTTGTTCATTTTCCTTTTTCTTTGACATTTTTATCTTACCATTGATTTGGTAAGTAAGCCTATCTTTGGATGTAAACGGGACGGGCGTGGGTCATCATATAACCATGATTAGTAATGTTTCAAGGTATCTTAGCATTCTCTTTTAGGGACTAATATCATTTGAAAGGCAACTTAGATAGCGTCATCGAGGGACTATGATCTTGTATTTTGCTTGTTTTTGCTAAGATGCCTCACATGCGTAATATGGTCATTTTGTATAAGGCAACCAAGTGGAATAATCCTAGGGGTGCTTGTGTGCAAGTGTATTGTTTTCATGCTTGTTTTTGTCTTGAATTAGGGTTATCTAAGTATTGGTTTTAGTCTTTCCATACAAACCCTAATTACTAGCATGTTATATAAAAGCGATAAATTGCAAAATTTAAAGTTACTACGCTATTACAACATTTGTGGGTTTAAAGCCTAATTAGTCTATTACAACCATATTGAATTGATATCAATGCACAGGGAAATAAATAAATACAAAGTATAAAATGAATAAATGTACAAAAAATGCAAAATGTAAAGAAAATGCATCTTTGTTTGATTTTCATAAAAAAGGGATTTTGTCTTAACCTAATTAAATAAAAAAAATTAATTAAATTTGAACTTTATTAAGAAAAGATTTTAAATAAAACCCTAGTTCTATTAATTAATCAAAAGAAAATAAGTTTAAGAAAAGTATTTTTGGTATTTTTATCTTAAAAATATTTATAGTATTATAAAATATTTTTAGTCTTTTTCATATCAAAAATAATATATTTAAATTAGTATGAAAGCAAACAACTAATAACCTAATTTTAATTATATTTACAAGATAATAAATAAAAAATAAAAATAAAGTATAGTTAATAAAAATATTTTTTGTGAGAAAAATAAAATAAACTAAGTCAAAATATAAATCTATCATTTTTTTTTTTGTATTTTATGATTTTTCAGTATTTAGAAAAATATTAAAGAAAATAAAGAAAATAATAAAAAAGAAAATAAAATAAATTGGGCCAGGGGCGTATAAAGGAAACAGGGGGTTAGCTAGAAAAAATAAAAAAATAAGCCAGGCCCAAAGAGGCCCAACGCCCTGCAAACAAAAAAAAGTCAGAATTGTAAAATATGTAAAAATGCAAAAGGGTACCACTGGGGCTCGAACCCAGGTCCCAAAGGTTACAGGTGCGCGCTTCTACCACTGGGGTAGCTATACATCTGTTAACATAAGCAAAATAAAAAATATACAAGGCAAAACGCGTCCCTGATGACTTCATCTTCAACCTCCAGCCAGACCAACTGTAACTTGCTCATTTCTCATTAAAAATGAACATTGTAAACATGAAACTTATAACAAATTTTCTCACGATTCCAGAAATGTAAAGTATTAAAACTATAGATCAAAGATAAGCGTGAATTTTAATGTCCCTGATCTGAACCCTAAAAATTTCAGTTTCAAAATTCTCTAAGCTCAAGCAAAATTAATGGAAACTATGGACATGGTTAGCTTCATAGCAATGATATCTACATGTTTTGTTCACAAATAAACTATTGATGATGCCTGTATGAAGAGTTCCAAGTTGAGAGAACTTACCTCAAAACTGGAAATCGTGTTTTGAGTTTGAGCTTGTTTCAAGTGATGGTGATGATCAGGTTAGCTTCCTTGAGGTCCTAGGAAGCTAATGCAATGGTTTTCTTAAGTTTAGAGTGGCTGAAATGACTTGGAGAAGTCAATGTGCAATACTCTATTTTTGGTTATGAAGGATATGGTAAATGATGTTACAGTAATGAAACAGGGGCAGGGATAGGTTACACTTGATGTAAGGAAGCTTTAGAAACTAAAACGCCAAGAAACGCACGAGGGGAATGTTAGTTTGATGTTCAAGGTCATAAACTGTGCAATAATGGAGTTTTTGGGAAATTTCTGATTTGAGAGAGTTTTGGTGTATTTCAGGGTGCTTAAGCTCGTCCTCTAGCTCACAAATAGTGACTCTATTTATAAGAAACAAGTTTGTAGACCTCTTGTTGATCAGAATTCAAAATCACAAGTTTATGCATAACATGTGATTTTTGAGAAATTCAAGTTTCAAAGCATTGTGTACTTACTAAGATAGAGTGGTTATGCTTTAAACAAGCCTGCTTCTGAATTTGTAGATGGAGTGTGATCAGAGGGAACAAGTTATAGGCTCTAGAATGAACTTTATGCAAAAAGCTTGCTTTACAAGAATGGCAATGTTAACTTTGTGCCATTAATGGAAATACAACTTGGATAATAGCTCAATTGCTTGGATCAAAGCCCTAACAGATGTGTAAACATTTAATTATGGAGTTACAAACAAGTTTGAGGCCTGAAAAGTAATGATTATGCAGCCTAGCATGGATTTGGTTCATGTGTTCATAAAAAATGACTTGTAATTCAAGTGACAAAATCCTAACTTCATCTCTTCGATTCTCCCTACTCAAGAATGATCTCAAGGAGTTCTTGGACATTTTGGAAAGCTTGCAATGTGCTCTACAACCCATATTTGAATTGATTTTGAAGATTCCCCTTGGAACTATATGGAAAAGTGCCATGAAGTTGGGTCAAAATCCTGACCAAATTAGGGCAAAATTTCACTAAGTGTTTAGTTTCATGACCACATGTTCATAAAATTATAACTTGAGATCCAAGAATTCTTGTAAGGAGTTGCATAAAGAAAATTTTTACATTTCATGGAGATCTACAACTTTCATGTTGTAATTTTTCCTTGAATCATCTTGCATCATGGTGAAACTTTTGTTCAAAGTTATGAAAAAAAATGAAATTTCCAACACTTAGAAAAATTTCTAAGTTTAGAAATTTTGACTTTTCAAAATGAAATCTTGACTTTTTGATTTATTGATGAATAATTTTCATATTTTGACATGTTTTGATGCATTATGATCTTTGGCACTTGAATTTGACCAAAAAGTCAAAGTTTGACTTTTCAGTATACAATTGACTTTTGATCAGTTGACTGAAAAATTCATCTGTCAATCCAATGGACTTGCAATGTTTTGAACCATGTCATTAGGTCAAAATGATGCAATTGGACTCTTGAGATCATGCCTTAAACCAATTGACCATTTGCTAGGTCAAAAATCAGAAATTGCCCTTTCTCAATCAAAACCCTAATTTTGACCATTTTGCCCTTTTAATGATCTGATCAAATTTCTTGAGGAATTATGGGTCAAACTGGATCAAATGATACATATGAGTTTATAATGTTGATATGGATAAAAAATTATGAATTTTGACTTTAAATTGGCCACAATTGACTTTTTTCCCAATACAACTGATTTTTAGGTAAACTGCTAAATTGACTGAGCCAAAATGTGATCCAAGGCTTAAAAATTGACATGAGTGATCTTGGGGGTTCATAATGATCCATGAAAGTCATATGAGGAATTGAAAGTTCAAATGTCCTTGTGCAAACTCAAACCCTAATTTTGGTCATCAGTGCACAAGGAGGTGTCTTGAACTGATCAAACCCTAGCGCAGTCTTGAACCCAAGGAGATCTTGTGAGCAAAAATCTTGATAAGTGAGACGGAAAATTTTGGGGTACAACAACTGCCCCTGTTCAATCTTCTTAAGCCTGAAGAGTTAGATTGGCTAGTTTTTCCATTCGTGACTCGAAGGTGGAAGATGATTGGATACTAGAGTGCCCAGAAATTTGCACTTGGTGATGTGGTGGTAGAGGGAATGGGCTTAAAGATGCCATTTGGAGAAGTGATAGAAAGTTGTTGGATATGGGCTTGTAGATGCCATCCAAAGTGATTGCTGAATTGTAATTTGTAAGCTGAAAGAATGAGTATCAGAATGGCATTCGTATCTGGAGCGTATCTGTACCGCATCTGGAGGCTGATTTTGAATGAGTATTAGAATGACGTCCGTGTCTGGAGCATATCTGTACTATATTTGGAAGTTGATAATTGAATGAGTATCAGAATGGAATCCGTGTCTGGAGCGTATCTGAACTGTATCTGAGAAGTTGAATCTGAATGAGTATCAGAATGGCATCCGTGTCTGGAGCGTATCTGAACTGTATCTGAAAGCTAAATCCGAATGAGTATCAGAATGGCATCCTTGTCTGGAGCGTATCTGAACTGTATCTGAAAGCTGAATACGAATGAGTATCATAATGGCGTCTGTGTCTGGAGCGTACCTGAACTGTATCTGAAAACTTTGAACATTGTTAATGGTAGCTGTCGATTAATCTTATCCTGAAAAGGGTAAAATGTTAGCTAATATGTAATGTTATGTTGTATGAAATGCATGGTATAATGCATTCGTGTTATCAATGTTTATGATATATGGATGTGATGTATGCGCATGAAAGCTAATCTGCCACACTGCTGTTGGATTGGGGAAAATAAATCCCTGACTACTGCTGAGGATATGTAAGTCATCATGTTGTGAAGTTGGAGTGTTAATGAATTTCCTCACAGAGAAATAAACTCTGTTGCAAGGGAAATGCCGTGTACTGCTTGTAAAATCCCGAGAAATTCGGCGACTTCTACCGGGGATTGATAACTGGAAGCTTTGTTCCGCTGGGGATTAAACTGCACACTGCGGGGAATTTTAAGGAAATAACTTAGAGAGATTTCCCTATCTCTTTAAGCCATCAGTGATTATTTTTTTATTTTTTTATTTGTAAACAGTAATTATGTTCAAATGCATATGTTCAAAAATGAATCATTGGACGTTTTTGTAACCAAAAAACATGAGTAAAGAAAAACAGATAGTTTTGTACTTTCAAAGGGATATCTTTGTATTGACTTTGAGTAAGTATTTTTGTATAATGAGACAAACATTCTAGTAAGAAAATGCTGTCGTAAAAAATGAAAATTTTGATACAAAGAAAAGATAACTATGTGAAATAATTCCATAGGGGTCCCATTCTGCTATAGCCTTTGTATCTCCGAGCATCTTGTCTATTTATTGTCTCGTCCGACGATGATTGAATTGATCAGAACCTCTGAGTTTGTCAGTTGAAGCCAAAGGTTGTTCATAAGATGATCCAATGGGACATAGTCATACGCTTTAATTCCTTAACTTTTGCCTAGACCGCCCTTTCGGGTTTTCAGTCCATCGGGATACCCTTTTTTTCCCAAGCCGTCCTTTCGGGTTTTCAGCTTGCCGGTATACCCTTTTTTTGCCCAAGCCGCCCTTTCGGGTTTCAGCTTGCCGAGGGTACAAATTTTTTGTTTTATCCCTAATTTTGCCCGAACCTTTTGGTTTGCCGGGATGCCCTTGTTTTGCCTAGGTGTGTCAACCTAGCGGGTCTCTTATGCATAGTATCTTTTGACTATGTCTGTGTTTGCAGGGTGCGGTAGGTCATCACCATCCATGGTGGTCAAGATCATTGCTCCACCATAGAATATGTTTTTGATTACAAATGGTCCTTCGTATGTAGGAGTCCATTTGCCCCTGGGATCACCTTGCGGCAATATGATACGTTTGATCACCAAATCCCCGACTTGATACACTTGCCGTCTGAACTTTTTGTTGAAAGCCTTGATCATCCGTTTTTGATACATTTGACCATGGCAGACAGAAGTAAGCCTTTTCTCATCAATCAAGTTTAGTTGATCAAGTCGAGTCTGTATCCAATCATCTTCATTCAGCCATGCATCCTTCATAATTCTCAAAGAGGGGATCTGAACCTCAATAGGCAAGATAACCTCCATGCCGTATACCAGAGAATAGGGTGTTACCCTGATTGATGTGTGCGCTGTGGTACAATACCCGTGGAGAGAGAATGGTAGCATCTCATGCCAGTCTTTGTATGTGACTTTCATTTTATGTATGATCTTTTTAATGTTCTTATTTTTGGCTTCTTCGACAACACCATTCATCTTTGGCCGGTAAGGGGAAGAATTGAGATGCTGGATCTTGAATTGCTCACATAAGGCGGTGATCATAGTATTGTTCAAGTTCGTAACATTGTCTGTAATGATCCTCTCTGGGATACCGTAATGACAAATGAGATCCTGCTTGATGAACTGGGCGACAACATTCTTGGTAACAGAAGCGAAAGAGGCTGCCTCAACCCACTTTGTAAAATAGTCTATGGCCACTAAGATGAAGCGGTGTCCATTGGAAGCTGTCGGCTTGATTTCCCCAATCATATCAATCCCCTACATAGCAAAGGGTCAAGGAGCCGTCAAGACATTCAGAGGAATTGGAGGTACATGCACCTTGTCAGTATAAATCTGACACTTGTGGCAAGTTCGAGAGTGTTGATAGCAATCTGCTTCCATGGTAGACCAGTAATAGCCTTCCCGTAGGATTTTCTTTGCCATCGTATGCCCACTGGAATGGGTACTAAAAGTGCCTTCATGTAACTCAGCCATGATCCTTTCAGCTTCAACCTTGTCTACGCACCGAAGTAACACAGAGTCATGGTTACGTTTGTAAAGAACACCATTACTAAGGAATAATTTAGCAGAGAATCTCCTTAAGAACTTCTTATCATTTACTGAAGCTCCTTCTGGATATTCTTGGGTTTCGAGATACCTCTTGACTTCATGAAACCAAGGTTGGTCCACTACTTCTTCAGTATTAATCTCGTGACAGTGTGCTGGTTCATCCCTTCGTTCAATGGTGATCTGGGGAGCCTCGTTATCCCATTTAAGTTTAAACATAGATGACATTGTGGCTAGTGCGTCTGCTAGATGTGGGAGCAATGTCAAAACATGTTCTTTGTAAGGGATAAAGTTAGGGTGTTTGGTGTCCCATTCCCCTTTGATCTGGCTGATAACAAGCTGAATCTCCGAATACATTTAAAGATTTGATCCCCAAGTCCATGGCATCTTTGAGACCAAAGATGCACGCTTCGTATTCCGCCATGTTATTTGTGCAATTGAAGCAGAGTCTTGCCATAAAGGGAGTGTGACATACTTCTGGAGATATGAGTACAACACCAATACCATTGCCGAGTGCGTTAGATTCCCCATAAAAAACCAGGGTCCATCGGGATCCTTGTTCAGGTCCGTCATATGGCCTGAATTCTTCACAGTTGTTTACCATCTTGATGTCTTCATCTGGAAATTCGAACTTCATGGACTGGTACTCTTCTACAGCTTGGTGAGCAAGGTGATCAACTAGTATACTGCCCTTTATTGCTTTCTGTGTAGTATATTGTATGTCATATTCTGTCAGGATCATCTGCCATCTCGCTATTCTCCCAGAGAGAGCAGGTTTCTCAAAGATGTATTTTATTAGATCCATTCTAGATATCAACAAGGTAGTATGGGTCAGCATATACTGTCTTAGCCGGCGAGCAGCCCATGCCAGAGCGTAGCAAGTTTTCTCGAGCAGTGAATATCTGGTTTCACAGTCGGTAAAATTTTTGCTCAGGTAATAAATGGCGTGCTCTTTTCGGCCAGACTCGTCATGCTGCCCCAACACACACCCCATTGAATTTTCCAAAACAGTCAGATACATGATTAATGGCCTTCCCTCGATTGGTGGCATCAACACAAGAGTCTCTTGCAGGTACTCTTTGATTTTGTCAAAAGAAAATTGGCACTCATCATTCCACTTGACTACTTGATCTTTCTTCAGTAGTTTGAAGATTGGTTCATAAGTAGCTGTCAGGTGAGAAATGAATCTGGCAATGTAGTTTAAACGTCCCAAGAAACCTCTGACTTCCTTTTCAGTATGAGGAGCAGGCATCTCTTGTATCTCTTTCACCTTGGCAGGATCTACAATACCCTTATTGCTGACGATAAAGCCTAGGAGCTTACCAGACCTTACTCCAAATGTGCATTTATTTGTGTTCAACCTCAGCTTGTATTTCTTTAGCCTCTCGAACAGTTTTTGTAAATGATCAAGATGCTCTTCCTCTGTTTGAGATCTAGCTATCATGTCTTCCACATAAACCTCTATTTCGTGATGTATCATGTTGTGAAATAGGGCTACCATGGCACGCTGATAGGTTGCCCCAGCATTCTTCAGTCTGAATGGCATAACCTTGTAGCAGAATGTCCCCCATTACGTGAAAAAGGTTGTCTTCTCCATGTCTTCAGGCGCCATTTTGATTTGGTTGTAGCCTGAGAAACTATCCATGAAGGAAAACACTTTGCGCTGTGCCGTATTGTCAACTAGAATATCAATGTGGGGGAGTGGGAAATAATCTTTAGGGCTTGCCCTATTCAAATCTCTGTAGTCCATACACATTCTCACTTTGCCGTCCTTTTTGGGTACGGTAACAACATTGGCCGCCCATTGCGGATAGGATGTGACGACTAAGAATCAAGCATTGAATTGTCTCATGACTTCAAATTTAATCTTCTCCGAAATATCTGGTCGCATACGACAGACCTTTTGTTTTACTGGTGGGCAATCCTCTCTTGTAGGTAGACGATGTACCACAATATCTGCATCAAGTCCTGACATGTCTTCATACGACCAGGCAAAGACCTCAACATACTCGTGTAATAACTGAATCAGACACTCTTTGACACTGGGTTCCAGGTTGGCACCCACCTTGACTTCTCTTTTCTCTTCCTCGGTACCTAGGCTGATTGTGTCCACTGGTTCCTCGTGGGGCTGAATGGTTCTCTCTTCTTGTAGTAGTAACCTAGCAAGTTCTCCTGGTACTTCACAGTCTTCCTCACCTTCGTCTTCGGCTTGGTAGATTAGATTTTCGGAGTCACAGAAGGCCATAGCAGAACCGTTACCCACAGGATCCCGAATGGATGTAGACCTGTATTGTGAGTGTGAGTGTGTGTAAGGGTATAACTATCTTTGAAAGAAATGAAAATGTAAAAACAATGAGCACAAAGTTTGTATGCAAAAACATCCATGATTCATTGATGTCATATGAAAATGAGATAATAACCCTTACAAATGGACCATTGTGCCTCGGGTAAGACACAAGGTTTTAAGAGTCTGAATTGTTTTAATATTATAGATCCAACAAAATGTAAAGAAAAATTACTGTGGGATAAAAGTGATCGGGAGAAAATCTCTAGCCTCCCAGTTGCTGAGCCCTCCACTGACAGTTGGGAAAATCCAATCCTCCAGGTTGTAGCTGTCTTAATCATCTTCCACCGCATTGACTTCACAGTTGATGATCTTTAAGGGTTGTTCCCCGGCATGAGCGTGGAGTACAGCCTTCTGGGAACCTGTAGTGAAACCCAGGCCAAACTTGTCAGATTTGTATGGGATATCTGGGAGTTGTCCCCAGATAGTGCACCCACCTTTTTCTATCACTGCCTTGGTATCCTTCAAAGATGACATCCTGAGTGGAGGCCTTGTGACCATGGGAACTTGAGATACAACCTTGGTTACTTCCACATCTTGCAGGACTTCTTCAAAATGCTGGAATGGAGTTTCAATAAATTCACCATCTAACTCCATATATCTGAAGGAATTGAGATGGCTGATCATATACTCTTCTTCTCCATGAACGGTGATGATTTTCCCTTGAATCGGATATTTCAGCATTTGGTGCAACATAGATGTAACAACGCCAGCATTGTGAATCCATGGTCGGCCTAGCAAGCAGGAATATGAAAGGCGGATATCCATTACATAAAAAGTTGAATCAAATGTTTGGGTTCCAACCTTTATGGGGATCTCCACTTCCCCATGCACCATCCTTTTTGAGCCGTCAAAGGCTCTCACTACTATGTTTCCTGGCTTTAATGTCAATCCCTTACAGTCAAGCCTATCAAGTGCTTTTTTAGGCAATACATTCAGAGATGAGCCAGTGTCCACCAAGACATGAGCCAAAGTTGTGCCCCTGCATTCCACTGAGACATGCAATGCCTCAATATGCTTTCTCCCTCTTGGGGTTAAATTAGCATATGAAAAACCTAAACCATTATCTACAGTTAAGCTGGCTATGCAGTCTTGGAACTGATCAACAGATGTTTCTTGGGGTACATGGGCGGTTTTCAAGAATTTTACCAAGGCCTTTGCATGCGCCTCGGAACATAGTAGTAAAGCCAGCATGTAAGTTTTAGATGGAGTTTGCCCCAGTTGCTCGACTACATTGTAGTCGCTTCTTTTTATGATCTTTAGAATTTCCTCCATCTCTTTCCGGGAGGTCTCAGGGATAGCTAATGATTGTGCCTTCGTCCAGACAGGCTCAATCAGAATACTTTTACCTCGAGTCTCGGTTGACTCGGTAGCAGGAGTTTCAGTAGGAGTGATAACAGAGGTTGTAACAGCTTTTTCGGTTGGAGTATTAGTAGAGATTACTGTAGGACTGGGAACGGCCTTTGGAGGAGCAACAACAACAAGAATGATTACGGGTCCAGAAACTGCTTTTGGGGGAGCAATTTCTGGAGAGAATATCCTTCCGCTTTGGGTAATCTTGCTAGTCCATGTAATATTACTGATATCAGAGTCAACCTTCTCAGAACTTGAATCTTTGGCAGCTGGCCAATATTGCTTGATACCGTGGTAGTAGACATCCCCTCCATAATTCCATGGTACGGTTTTGTCTGACAAATACGGGACTGGCCCAGGCATTGTAATTATCAAAGAGCTACTTTTGGAACTGATGTAATTATAACGGGTCTTTTGGTGGAGTCCCTGGAAGAATTGTCGAAAATGGTCACGATGGAGACATCATTATAAGATACAGGTGGAACAGAAGTCTTTTCGAACAAAATCTCCTTGTTATCTATTAGGCACTAAACGCCTACTTTCAACAAAGGACAACTGGTTGGTGATGACAAATAGAAATGACAACTTTCATCACAGCCTGGGAAAACATTGACATTCAATAAGTTCTTTTTAATGATCAGGAGTGGGGTCACGAGTTCATCAACTAAAGTAACAAACATATCTTCCTCAAAGGGCCTTGGTATTATGGCCGTGTTTGGGCATAGGGGCAGAAATGACATTTGGTTTTTCTGGCGCATCGAATTCAATCTCTTTGGCTTCAAGGAGGTCTTGTACTTTGTTCTTTAGAGCCCAACAATTTTTAGTGTCATGGTCGGGACTCTCAGAGTGGTATGCACAACGAGCATTAGGATGATAGTGAGGAGAGGTTGTGTTAGGGTTCTTTGGAGCTTCTTTCAAAGTCACTAGATTGGATCTTAACAAATGTGGCAATACTTAAGATATTATCATGTTAATTATGGTGAATTGTATGACTGGTCTTTCCATTCTTGGTTGGTTGTTTCTTTGCTGATCCGGTGCAGGTTTAGGAATCATAACAACCCCCACCATTGGACAGTGTTCAGCCCTATCTTGATTTCTCTGAGGATACACAACAACCACTTCTTTCTTTCTGATGAATGGCTTCCTTACAACAGCAGAGGATGCATCTTTTTGAATCTTTTCATTCTTTATCCCAGCTTCTATCCTTTCTCCGGTCAATAACAAATCAGTAAAACCTGCCGATGAACTCCTAATTAAGTGATTGAAGAAGGGACCAGACAAGGTGCCCCAAAACATGTCTACCAACTCTCTTTCAGATAGAAGAGGTTGAAATCTTCCGGCCAAGTCTCTCCATTTTTGCACATAGTCCTTGAAGCCTTCACTTGAAACCCTGGCCATACTCTGGAGTTGAGTACGGGTAGGCGCAAGATCAGCATTGTATTGGTATTATTTGTAAAAGGCAGCAGCAAGATCTTCCCAGTTATGAACATTGGCTCTTTCTAACTGATAAAACCAATCAAGTTGAATTCCAGACAGACTGTCTTGGAAGAAGTGTATCCATAAATCCTTGTTAGCGGTATGGGGCTGGATTTTCCTCACATAGGACCAGAGGTGCATTTTGGGGCATGAGACTCTTTCATATTTGGTGAACATATGTGCTTTGAATTTTGGAGGAATGACAATTCCTGATACCAGTCCCATCTCCTCAAAGTCTAATCCAGGCACTTTTTGGATTTCCATTGCACTCAACTGTTCTTCTAGATGCTTATTGTGATACGGTGGGAGAACTGACTTGAGGTTTTGCGTTTTGTGTTTGCAAATGTTGCGGTTTAGCAAGAGTCGCCACCGACTTTTCTTTTATCGAATAAGGAAAGGTGAAAAAGCACAGGAAAGACCTTTAGAGATGTTTTTGAGTTCGGGGGGTAGATTATGAAAAGGGAAGGTATTAGCACCCTTTCCATCCATGGTTTTCCATGGGCTCTTAGTTACTTGCTAGATCACTTGCTTTTGTTTGAATGTGCTTGTGGTGTGTGCTTTTGAAAGTATTTTGAAAATGTAACTTTGTAATGATTCTCGTTTATATAAGAACGCATACAAAGTGTGTGTTTCGAAAATAGTTCAAAGAGGTGTTTGTGAGGTGTGTAAAGTGTTTTTGTTATGAGCAAGTAAGTAACTGAGAGCGAACCTACCTACTCAAAAAGGTCTTAAATGTGATTTTCCTCCTCCTTTAGATTTTTCTATCTTACCATTGATTTGATAAGAAGCCCCATCGTTGGATGTGAAGGGACAGGCGCAGGACGTTTGTATAGTCATAGAAGGCAACCCATGTGACGTTTTAGCAATGTCGTTTTAGGGACTAGATCGTTTACCAAAGGAAACATCGAGGGTCATCGAGGGACTACGATCTTTTATCGAGGGTCTTTTGCTAAAACGCCAATGTTCGAGGGATATGACTATTTTTCCGATATGCAACAAAGTGAGATTACCCTAAGGGTGCATGTGTGCAAGTGTGTTTGATTTGCATGCATTTAATCTTTGATTAGGGTGATCTATTTGTCAATTTCAGGTCTTGCCATACACACCCTAATTACTAGCATTTATGTTCGAAAGCGATAAATTTGCAAAAATGTAAAGTCCTACGCTATTACAATGTTTAGGGGATGGGGTATACAAGTGTATGAATTGGGATTGCAAAGAAAATAAGCCCTAAATTACTATAACAACCATATTGAAATGCATAAGAATGTACAAGAAAATGTGAAATGAACTTGTTTAGAAAATGTTTTTGTCTTAAGGAAATAAATTAAAAGGAAAATATTTTTATGTTTTTTATATTAATATTAAAAAAAGATGAAAAGGAAAAATAAATGCAAGGTTGAAACAGCGTGTTGCTGTAAGTAGAAAAACTAGGATCAGAAGTTCTGAAGCTAAAAGCGCTGTGACTCAGCAGGAGACATCCCTGGGATCAGAAGTTCTGGACTGGTAAACTCTGAGGTCCCGCAAGACACGTCAGAGGGAAAGGGAACAAAGGTTCTAGATTGGTACACTCTGAAGTCCTGCAAAAAACGTTAGAGGGAAAACACAGAGGTTCTGGATGACGTTCAGCCAGTGAACCAAAAGTCAGAAGTTCTGTATTGTCAGCATATGAAAATCAGAAACTCAGAGTGTTTGAAAACAACTGATGGAAACATCAGAAGTTCAGTGTATTTGACATGTGAGGAGAACTCAAAAGTTCTGTGCTGTGTTAGAACAGTAAGTGAGTCATCAGAAGTTCTGTATTGTGCTGAGCCAGTGGGTGAACATCAGAAGTTCAGTGTGTGTTAACAATAGGAAAAATCATGGAAGTTTTGTGTGTAAAAATAGTGAAGAGAACTCATAAGTTCTGCGTGCTTAAACAATGAGAAAATCCTAGAAGTTCTGTGTGTTAAAATGATGAGTGAAAAACAGAAGTACCGTGTTACATTTTAGCTCTTAATCAGCACAACAACAATTTATTCAGTTCAGCAAATCATAATGATCACATCACAACAAATCATAGAAGTTCCAATCCTAAGTCTGAGCCTAGCATTATTCTATAAGTTCTTATCCATAGTTTTTCTATTCATACAATGATATGTACAACATTAATACTATGATATTTACATGTTAATGATGTTCAGAATGAAAAGCAAGTAAAGTCAGAAAGACTTACCTAGGGCGTGCTTGGAGTTTTGAGTGGCTGCCTTTGGATGTTCTTAGTTAACAAGAGAGACGGAAGAGTGGTTGTGTTCTTGGGTTCAAATGGAAGAACAAATATTTCTTTTTGTGTATGAGAAATCTGGATTTTTTATGAAGGTTTCACAACTTCCTTTTCTCTCTTTTGATGGTTCTTTCTTTCCAAAAGCCTGCCCCTTAAACGTGTGATGCAGCCAAGTATTTATAGATGAATTTGCTGTGATTTTGGGGAGGAAAACAAATGGGATTTGAACCTATTTTGGAATCCTATTCATTTGCTTTTTCATCACAGTTTTCGTATGCTAGTTTGGTGTAATCATGAGATGCAGGCGTAGGCTGAGCCAGCTGTTGGTCATAGGTCTGCAGCAAATTGTATAAGCAAGGTTTTGGTATTTGGTCAAGTTCTGACCAAAGCTTTGAAAATAGCCTTCATGTGCTGAAGCGCTGCCTTGTCTTTGAAGCAAGCACGGTGGCTGTCAGCAGGATTTAAGGAAAAGCAAAAGCAAAGTTGCTATCCCAAGACAATAGAGGTACACGTGGTGAAGATCCTTTGGATAAAGACTTAGAAGGTCGTTATGAGCATTAAATGAGCATTAAATGATGATGAGACTTATCACAACCAAAAATCTTGCAACGTGAAACTCTACACCAAGGCTTAGTTCTGGATCAGAAGTTCTGCTTCAGCATGGAATCCCATCTTCTGATCCTCTTATCTTCTGGCTCCAGCGTGTTCTGAAGGAGCTTTCAGACTTTCTAGAAAGATTGCAACACACTCCTTAACCTTCTTTGAATTACTCTGGAAAATTCTTACTGAGCTTGCGTAGAGGCTGAAGAGCCATGTTCTGACTGAAAGCTATGTTCTGAACCATGTTTATAACTTCTGACTGCACCTGCCTGGAGGCTGGCTCAGAAGTTCTGAAGTATCATTTTTCTTAAATCCTTAGAAAAATTCTAAGTATTTAGAATTTGACTTTTCGAAGGTTGTTGGCTCTTAAATTCGACACCCTTGTTTCATTAATATCAGCCATTAAAGCTGAAGGATGTTTTCGATCAGCTGGGTCTGTCGAAATGCCCATCGAAAGATGACACTGTACTTAGAAGATTTCTTCCAAGGGAGAAGTTGGTTGCCTTCGACGTCGAAGGTGTTTCTCGTCGAAGATGCTTCTCGACGAAGGTGTTCGATGGTTCAGAGTGGAACGGTTTGAAATTCGAGCGTTTAGAGGGAAAACGGTTTCCAGCGGTTACCAAGTGCAACGTGCAAAAGATCTAGAGCGTCGAACGTTGAGAACGTGCCAAGTGGAGTCATCTCGAAGCAGTGTAACTGCCCGACAGTTACTTGGGATGTTTTAGTATAAATAGTAGTAGTTCACGCAGTTTCTCGTGTGTGTTCACAATTATATACAAAGTCACTCATATAGATTCGAGTACCCAGCGTGTGAGAAAGAATTGTTGAGAATGTATGTGTGAAACACCACCTTTATTAATCAAAGTCATTTACTTTTTCCAGAAACTTTACTTGCTTTCTTCTTTACTTTCCCTGTCGAAGTCCTTTACTTCAAGCCTTCATTTATTTTACCAAGCCTATTTCTTCATGCAATTTACTTAAAGCCTCTTTATTTTATTGTCATTTAACCATTATCCAATTTAATCAAAACCTCAAAATCAACCTATCTTAGGATCAATCTGATCGATCCTGCGAGTAACCAAATAAGTAACCATTTGGAGGATCAGCGGTTGTTTACCAATAACCAAGGTAAACAAATTGGCACACCTGGTGGGACTGTGTGTTGATTTTTGAACATAATCTCATCTTTTTTGAGGAGTGTTGCATGTTATTGAGAAGTGGTAGAATATACACTAACGATACCAATACTGCCAGAAGAAGGGAAGAGATGGCGAATCCGCCAAACAATAACGAAATCCCATAAACGAATGTGGGAGCAACGGTTATCCCGACCGTAAGTGAAGCGATAACCGCTGGTTCAACACCAGCAGTAACGGTCACAGCAACGGGGCCATTACCTCCGTTCACAGGCCCTAGAGTGCCTTTGGGAACTCCCCCACCAAGGGGAAATTTAGGCACAAGGCCTTTTGTTCCCCCAGGATTTATGACAGGCGGTCATAATCGAGAACCACTCTATGGCATGCCAACTTCTGACTTGGCTAGCCTGACGAATGCTGCGTCCACTTTTTCAGACCCTTTAGTGAGTTCCTCTTCGCCACTCCAAGGTTCTGGAGTAGGTATGGCGAATAGAAATAGGACCCAACTCTTAGGAGGAACGTCCCAAGTAGCCCATGGCCTTACCAATGCCTCGACAGCAGTCTTGAGGCAACAAATGGACGAAAGCAACCATGATATGGTGCAAATGTTGGCACAAACTTTAAGTACAGTGCTGAACCCTCTAATACAAAACACTACTCAATCGAATCAGCAGGTGACAGCGCAAATGACGCGTTTGGCTTATTTCTTTGGAGTACCCCAACCTATTCGACAGCCCCAAAGGGCGCAAATAAGGGGAAACCAGGGTGTATTCTTAGAGGAAGAAACCACTATCAACCAGGTCCAACAGCCTGTCGAAGAAAACCTCAGGGCACGATTGGAGCAACCTGCCGAGGAACCTAGGGTAATAACCCCAGAGGTAAGGTTAGTTAACAGAAACCAAAATGCTGACGAAGTAGTTCAGCATATCCCATACCAAAACATGGGTTTGGAAAATAATCTGGCAACCATGATCGAAAGGATCATGACTCAAAATGGGATGAACATGGGCTTTCGAAGGCCCAACTTCACATCCCCGTTGTCAGAATACGTGTTACAAACAGACTTACCTCCTAGATGTAAAGTCCCCAAATTCACTAAGTTCTCTGGGGACACGACAGAATCTACTATCGAACATGTGGCGAGATACTTGATCGAAGCAGGAGATATTTCGAATAACGAGAACCTGAGGATTAAGTACTTCCCAAGTTCTTTAACAAAGAACGCTTTTACTTGGTTTACAACTCTCCCCCCCAATTCGATCCATCATTGGACCCAGTTGGAAAGATTGTTCCACGAGCAATTCTACATGGGGCAAACCAAGATAAGCCTGAAAGAATTGGCCAGTGTAAAGAGACGTTTCACTGAACCTATAGACGAATATCTAAATAGGTTTAGGTTGCTCAAAGCGAGATGTTTTACACAAGTGCCGGAACATGAGTTAGTCGAAATAGCCGCAGGCGGTTTAGATTATTCCATTAGGAAGAAGTTAGACACCCAATACCTGAGAGACATGGCCCAACTGGCCGATAGAGTTCGACAGGTAGAACGCCTCAAAGCTGAAAAAGCAAAGGCAACGAAAACTCATAAGAGAGAGAGGATAGCGTATGTTGAGATGGATGACGAAGATCCAGAATCCTTCGACGATACTATAACTGCCGAAGAAGGAGAAGTCGATTTAGCGGAACTAAAACAAGGGCCACCATACTCTTGCAAACTGTTAGTCCCCTCAAGTGGGAAAAATCCCATTGGTTCAGAAAGGACCAACGATAGGTTCCCCAAAAAGACTTATAGTTTTGACATCACAAAATGTGATGAGATCTTTGACTTGCTTGTAAAAGATGGCCAAATGATAGTACCCCCAGGGGTAAAAGTGCCTCCTCTTGATCAAAGAAAGAAGAGAGGCTTTTGTAAATATCATAATTTTTTGGGCCATAAAACTTCTCAATGTTTTCTTTTCAGGAATCTTGTGCAAGACGCTATCGAAGAAGGGAGGTTGAAGTTTGCTGACAAGACCTCCATGGCTGTCGACTCCAATCCGTTGCAGGCTGAAGCCCACTATGCAGAGCCTTCGGAGGTGAACGTGATCGAGGCATCCAGGAGCCAGTCGAAGAGGCCAGGAATCACAATGGTCGAAGTCTCAAAGGACCATATCAACATGCCAATCTTTGGCAGTTTTTCTGGGAATTTATCCAGAAAGACAATTGAAGCGGTTCAGAAAGCCGTCGAAAGCCCAAAGCTGGAGACCATTGAAGCACAAAAAACTGGACCAAAACCCAGTTCTCACTTGGCCACAGTTCAAGGCCAGACGGAGAATTTGGAGATTCAAATGAAGCAGTTGAATCTTGCCAACAAAGATATAATGAATGTCAACATGGTCGAACTCTCTGACCCAAAAGCATCAGAGGAGGCCATGAGGCAAGAACAAGCTAACAAGACTACTTTCCCTCGGGAAAATGAAAATCTGGCAGATTTCCTGCAAAGATGCCAGAAAAAGAAGTCAGAGGTGATGCTGTGTCCAAGATGCAGTTCGATCTTTGACAAAAAAGCTGTTGAGCATATTCAAGGCGTAAGAGCAGCAAATAAGAGAAGGGAAAATGTTGATCTTCGACATGACCCCAGAAGAGCCTCCCAAAGAGGTTCAAACCAAGAAAAGAGGCCATTGACTTTCAGGCCTCCAACTAATGTGCCAGTAGATACCTGGTACAAAACATTTGGTCGAAAGAGGCCAAGTGAGGAGAGATGGCACTCTTTCGACGTGCCAAGGGGTTCATCTTTAACACAAAAGAAAGAGCCTCAAGTTGCTGCACCTAAAGTTGCACAAGTGTCAAGCAACTACAAAGGGAAAAATCCCATGTCTCGATCTCAATGGAGGAGATACCAAAGGAGACGAAAAGCTGAGAGGGAGGCTGCCAATGAACCAAAGGCAGAAACCAGTTCAAATGTTCCTCTAAGGAAGCAAAGGAAACCTCTGGAAAGAGAGCCGGTAACCAACAGGCTAGTTTGGCCTAACCAAGGTGAAATTGAAGACAAAGATGGTTCTGAGTCTGATGATACTTTGGACATAATGGTGAATATAGTCTCAGTGCTGCCCAGAGAATTCAACCGACAGGTGGAGGTCGAAACAAGTGACTGGGAAGTGGAGCAAGGAATGGCCAAACATAGGCCAGTGTGCTATTTCGTCATGGACAATGGCACTACTGAGGAACAAAATGGGTTCTTCGAACCACCTATAGAGGCGATGAAAAATCACCTCAAGCCTTTATTTATAAGGGCTAAACTCGAAGAAACTACAGTGAATAAAATCTTGGTGGATTGTGGGGCAACCATCAACATTATTCCTCACTCTATGCTAAGGAAAATTGGCAAAAGGGATGAGGACATTAAGCCTCACAACATGGTCCTGTCGAACTATGAGGGCGGCATAGGGACCACTATGGGAGTGATCCAACTGGATATCAAGGTAGGATCTATCCTTCGACCAACAATGTTTATGGTCATATCGGCCAAACCTAACTACAATCTTTTGTTGGGCCGTGAATGGATTCATGGTGTTGGAGCTGTGCGATCATCAATGCACCAGAGGCTGCTCCTATGGCGTCCAGATGGGATGGTCGAAAACATAGAGGCAGATCAAAGCTATTACCTGGGCGAAGTGAATCACCTAGGGCTGGCAGATTTCGACAAGAACTTGGCTCACATAGGGCCATGTCCAACACCTGACTTCGACTTGGCGCCAGCGCCAAATACTTTTTGTTCCCTATACCTGCACCCTGAGCATGGTTTTCAATGGGACAGAGAAGACTTGTCCCACATAGACTTCAGTGGGTTAACTGATATCCAACCAACTGGTTGGGGAAGTGAATTCAGTGATAATGACTGAGTCACAATCATTGAAGCGAATTTCGGCTTATGTAGCCGAAACAAAGATGATAACGGCTCTCGAAGCCGAAGTAAAGTACATGGCCACACAGGCCAATGATCAACAGTTATCTGCTGCAGGTCCAGGAAAGGATTTCGATCCAGAACCCCCTGATATCATGCCAGAAGGAATGCAGGAACAGAGGCTCGACGCCATCTATGACGATGAGCCTTTGGGCTTCGAAAAGGACCCCTTGGCGAACAACATTAAAATGTTAGCGCAAGATCCTTTAGAAGAAATCAACTTAGGCGAAGGGTCAGAGAAAAAGCCAACTTACATCAGCGCCAAAATTGACCCAGAACTTAGGTTGGAAGTAATCCAATTGTTGAAAGAGTTCAAGGACTGTTTTTCATGGGATTACGACGAAATGCCTGGTCTCGACAGAGGATTGGTAGAACTTCAGTTGCCAATCAAACCTGGGAAGAAGCCAATGAAGCAAAGTCCAAGACGCTTCGCTCCAGAAATACTGTCGAAGATCAAAACGGAAGTCGAAAGACTGCTGAAGTGCAAATTCATACGCGTTACAAGGTATGTCGAATGGATTGCAAACATTGTGCCAGTAATTAAGAAAAATGGTACATTAAGGGTGTGCATAGATTTTAGAGATTTGAATGCTGCTACGCCCAAAGATGAATATCCTATGCCTGTGGCGGAAATGCTAGTCGATTCTGCCGCTGGCTATGAATACCTGAGTATGCTCGATGGTTATTCAGGATATAATCAAATATTCATTGCTGAAGAGGATGTGTCGAAAACAGCTTTTCGATGCCCTGAGGCCCTAGGCACTTACGAATGGGTAGTGATGCCTTTTGGCCTAAAGAACGCTGGGGCAACATACCAGCGAGCGATGAATTCTATCTTCCATGATTTTATTAACACTTTTATGCAAGTATATATTGATGACATTGTTATAAAATCTGTTTCCAGGAAGAATCATATTGACCACCTTCGACAATCATTCGAAAGAATGAGAGAACATGGTCTGAAGATGAACCCTTTGAAGTGTGCATTCTGTGTGAAAGCTGGAGATTTCTTGGGCTTCGTTGTCCACAAGAAAGGAATCGAAATCAACCAGAACAAGACGAAGGCTATTCTAGAAGCGAAAGCGCCATCGAATAAGAAGGAACTGCAATCTCTGTTAGGCAAGATAAATTTCTTAAGGAGATTTATATCTAACCTAAGTGGGAAAGCTCAGGCCTTTTCACCCTTACTTCGACTGAATAAAGAGGGGTTCGAATGGGGGCTAGAGCAACAAGAAGCCTTCGACAAAATCAAAGGGTACCTCACTAAGCCACCTATTTTGGTGCCTCCTTGTAGCAATAGGAGTATGAGATTGTACATAGCTGTATCCGACAAAACTTTGGGAAGCATGTTAGCCCAAGAAGATGAGAATGGAGTCGAAAGACCCATTTACTATCTTAGTAGAGTTTTGAACAATGCAAAAACTAGATATAGCAAAGTTGAAAAATTGTGTCTATGTCTGTATTTCTCTTGTACAAAACTCAAGCAATATATAAAACCATTTGATGTGTATGTTTCGTCTCATTTTGATGTTTTCAAGTACATGTTGTCGAAACCTATCTTGCACAGTCGAATTGGCAAGTGGGCACTAGCATTAACTGAATACTCCTTGACCTTTATGCCTCTTAAGGCAGTGAAAGGACAAGTGGTTGCAGACTTTATAGTCGACCACTCAATTCAAGTTGAGGATATTAATTATGTGGAGATAGAACCTTGGAAATTCTACTTCGATGGTTCCAGCCATAAAGATGGAACAGGGGTAGGAGTCTTGATCATTTCTCCAGAAAAAATTCCAACAACATTCAAGTACAAGATATCAGGTTCTTGTTCGAACAATGAGGCTGAGTATGAAGCTCTAATTACTGGCCTTGAAATATTGTTGGAATTGGGGGCAACTCGAGTCGAAATAATGGGAGACTCAGAGTTAGTCATTAAGCAAGTCACAAAAGAATATAAATGCATAAGAGAAAATCTCATTATGTACTTTGTGATAACAAATCGTTTATTGAAAAAATTTGAAATGGTCAATATTCGACACATACCCAGATTGGAAAATCAAATAGCCAACGACTTGGCACAAATTGCATCTGGTTACAAGATTTCAAAAACGAGATTACAAAGAGCAATCGAAGTTCGAGAAAAGATAAAAGCAACTTGTCTATCACCAACAGACTTGGAATCGACAAGGCTAGGATATGCTGATCAAAGTAACTTCGAAATTTCGTTCATAGATAATTTGTCAGAGCGGGATTGGAGGAAGCCCATTGTGGATTATCTTCAAAATCCAGGAGCTTCGACGGAACGGAAAACAAAGTACAGGGCGTTGAGTTATGTACTCATGGGTAATGAGTTATTCAAGAAGACGCCTGAAGGGGTATTGCTAAAATGTTTAAGTGAAACTGAGGCATACATAGCCCTTTCGACTACGCACGCTGGAGCATGCGGGGCTCACCAAGTAGGCCATAAGATGAAATGGTTGTTGTTTCGACAAGGACTATACTGGCCCACTATACTGAAAGATTGTGTCGAGTTCGCTAAAGGTTGCCAAGAATGTCAAGTCCATACAGGCATCCAACATGTACCAGCAAGCGAACTTCACTCGATAGTGAAACCTTGGCCCTTTAGAGGATGGGCGTTGGACCTCATTGGAGAGATTCGACCAGCATCATCAAAGAGTCAGAAGTATATATTAGTAGGCATTGATTATTTTACTAAGTGGATCAAAGCTATCCCTTTAGTCAATGTAGACCAAGAAAATGTCATTGAATTTATTCAAAAGAACATTATCTTTAGGTATGGAATCCCTGAGACTATAACTACTGATCAAGGATCAGTTTTCACCGGTCGAAAGATGCAGGAATTCGCTCAGGAAACAGGTTTCAAACTCCTAACATCGACGCCTTATTATGCACAGGCAAATGGTCAAGTTGAAGCAGCGAACAAAGTAGTGATTTGCTTGATAAAAAAGCATCTTGGGAAGAAGCCCAAAAATTGGCATAAGACGTTAGACCAGATTTTGTGGGCTTGTCGAACGTCTCCAAAAGAAGCCGTAGGTACAACACCGTATAGGCTAACTTTTGGCCATGACGCAGTGTTGCCAGCAGAAATTTGTCTTCAATCTGCAAGGGTTCAGAGACATTATGATATTCCCTCTGAAATTTATTGGGATATGATGTTAGACGAACTAGTGGATTTAGACGAAGAAAGATTGCGCCCTCTTGACCTACTCAGGCTTCAGAAGAAAAGAGTAGAAGACTCTTATAATAAAAAGGTGAAACCTAAGGTATTTTCGCCTGAAGAACTAGTTTGGAAGGTGATTCTTCCCATGGATCGAAGGGATCGAGGCATGGGAAAATGGTCACCCAAATGGGAAGGACCATTCAGAGTTATCCAGACTTTTTCTGGTGGAGCCTATGAAGTCGAAGAGCTAGGTGAAGATAAAAGGCTCTTGAGAGTGAATGGCAAATATTTGAAAAAGTACAAACCTACACTCCAAGAGATAAAAATAAATAACAAGTAACGACTAAATTAACCATAAAGAAGCCAAAATGGAAAGTTTTTTATAAATTAGCCAAAATGGCAATGTTGTCGAATACATATTACAAAATATGGTTAAAAGGCTGAATCAATCAGAAGGGGATGGAGTCCTTGAGTCGAAGGTATTTGGTTTGCTGCAGCTCCAATCTTTTGGTGCACAAGGCATTCGCCTGCGCAAGCTTGGCAATTTGATCGTCGAAGGCTTGAGCTTTCTCAGCAAATTCTAGGCCCTGTGTGATTTCAGCTTGACTTTCGGTGTCTGGAACAGTCGAGAGAAGTTCCTCCTTGCGCTTAGTATTGGCATTTATCTTAGCCTCTATTTCTTCGATTTGCGCCTGGAGGGAAGCATTCTCTCGATCGATGGCATCCACTTCTTCTTGTTTAGATGCTTTTTGCTTCGACAACTCCGCAATTCGAGAAGTTGTCTCTGCTACAGCAGTCCATGCAGAAGAGCTTTTGCCATATAACACTTCAAGCTGGCTATTAAAGCCCCTTTGTCGCCGATAATCTGCTGAGACTTGATCAATAATGGAGTGTAACTCCATGATAAAGCCTGAAACTTCTGGAGGCACAGCTAACAAGTCTACGGCATTCAAAGCATCCCTCAAGTATGATGGAGCAGTAGGGTCCCCCTCCAAAGCTTTCATCAAGTCCTTCTTAAAAAACTGAGCCTTAACCTTCGTCAAAGCCTCATCGAGAGGAGAAGTTTCAGTGGACTTCCCCGATAGAGTAGGAGCCTCCTGACTAACATCAGACGAACTTTTGCTCTCGATGATGGCATTCAGATAGCTAACAGGATCAGTTTGCTTCAGGAGTTCTAAATCTTCTTTCGACCTATACTTTGTTGAGGTGACAACCTTTGCAACAGCGTTGTCTTGGGTTTGAGGCTGTTGAGTAGCATTTGCCTGGACTTGACTTTCTTCGACTTGGACTGCGGCAGTACCAGCGTCATCATGGTTCCCTTCGCCAGCGTCACCTTGATCCTCTTCGCCAGCGTCACCTTGATCCTCTTCGCCAGCGTCGCCGCGGTCCCCTTCGTCACGATTTTCTTCCGACAGATCCACCACCTGAATCTCTTTTGGCTGTTGCTCTTCTGTTTGTGGATCTTCTGCTGGTTTTTCTGCTGTCTCAACATTGGCTTCATTTATTTCAGTATTGGCTTCATCGTTCGCCAAGTCTTTTTCTTGTGGCCTGCTGAGTTCAGCAGAATCCAATGTTTCAGAAGTCCTTGGCGCTGAGCTTTCAGTGGTGTCCTGAAAAGAGAAGAAGAAGAATCTTCTAAATTCGAAAGAGACATAGTCGAACGTAGGTATCGACACCTGAGTTACAAAGGGATCAAAGAGATTACCTGTAAAGTAGCTTCAGCCCCAGGGCTGGAATTGTCACTTTCGACAGGTTTATTGAGAAGAACGTTTAATTCCTCCTCCGTTGGCTCCTCAATGATTACTGGAGGTGGCCTGGGCTTTCTCCCAGCAACCTTTATTCTAATTGTTCGAGCCTCAGGAAGAGGAACGTCCTTCTTCAGCTTTCGCCTTTTTAGAGGAGCAGGGGGAGAATCATCTTCTTCGTCACTCCCGGATTCGACCGTCAGTGCTGGCCGTTTCTTGGGCGAAGGTGCCTAAAAAACCAATTGGAGTTCGATTTAGCAGTTGCATCGAAAGTCAAAAAGTCAAAGCCAGAAGAAAATAATGAAAGTCTAGTTACCGATCCAGAAGGCTTTTTCGAAGGGCCTTCCCCCTGTTGGTTTGTTGTGGTCTTCGTCGGCGCTATAGTCTTCGCCACTTGGACTGCGGCAGTACCAGCGTCATCATGGTTCCCTTCGCCAGCGTCACCTTGATCCTCTTCGCCAGCGTCACCTTGATCCTCTTCGCCAGCGTCGCCGCGGTCCCCTTCGTCACGATTTTCTTCCGACAGATCCACCACCTGAATCTCTTTTGGCTGTTGCTCTTCTGTTTGTGGATCTTCTGCTGGTTTTTCTGCTGTCTCAGCATTGGCTTCATTTATTTCAGTATTGGCTTCATCGTTCGCCAAGTCTTTTTCTTGTGGCCTGCTGAGTTCAGCAGAATCCAATGTTTCAGAAGTCCTTGGCGCTGAGCTTTCAGTGGTGTCCTGAAAAGAGAAGAAGAAGAATCTTCTAAATTCGAAAGAGACATAGTCGAACGTAGGTATCGACACCTGAGTTACAAAGGGATCAAAGAGATTACCTGTAAAGTAGCTTCAGCCCCAGGGCTGGAATTGTCGCTTTCGACAGGTTTATTGAGAAGAACGTTTAATTCCTCCTCCGTTGGCTCCTCAATGATTACTGGAGGTGGCCTGGGCTTTCTCCCAGCAACCTTTATTCTAATTGTTCGAGCCTCAGGAAGAGGAACGTCCTTCTTCAGCTTTCGCCTTTTTAGAGGAGCAGGGGGAGAATCATCTTCTTCGTCACTCCCGGATTCGACCGTCAGTGCTGGCCGTTTCTTGGGCGAAGGTGCCTAAAAAACCAATTGGAGTTCGATTTAGCAGTTGCATCGAAAGTCAAAAAGTCAAAGCCAGAAGAAAATAATGAAAGTCTGGTTACCGATGCAGAAGGCTTTTTCGAAGGGCCTTCCCCCTGTTGGTTTATTGTGGTCTTCGTCGGCGCTATAGTCTTCGCCGTTGGTGGAGGTTTTGTTGAGGGGCCTCCTCCCTGTTGGCCTTCTGCAGCCTTCTTGGCTGCAGGCTTTCGAACAACTGAAAGTAGACAAAATAATTAACAGGCTAGCAGTCGAAAGAGAAAGACAAAGTAATTTGGAAAGATGAACTTACATTTCTTTATTTTGTCCAAGACAAGGACAAAAGATTTCTGAAGCTCATCCACGAAGTCCTTCTCGTCGAAAAACTCCTCAGTGTAGTAACTTTTCCACCACTCCTCGAAGGATGGTGAGCAGAGAAAGTTAAGCTGATAGTCAAACAACGAAAGAACTGTTCGACCAGCATATCTGCCGATATGCTTAGTGGCAGCTTCTTCAGTGTAGTCGTTGCAGAAGTATAACATAGACTTCTCCCTGGGAAAAATTGGAGAAGGTAGTGTTTGGATAATACCAAACTGGCGAGACACCAGGTTTGGTTGATACGCGATCAGACTCAGGTGAGTCTTAGAGCTCTTGAATCGAAGGGGCATTATTCTTGGTGTGAGAAATGCCTCCCACACTGTTGTATGTTCGTCGACCTGAGGACCACTCGATGTCCTAGGATGTGGCCTTGTGAACCACTCTGGGCCAACCTTTCGTCGAGCAAACGGAGCCATGGTCGAAGCAAACTCTTTCCTTTTAGCAAACATCAGAACGAAGTTTGTAAAAGTTTGTTGAAGCTCCAGCCCATCTTCCGTTGGAGTCAACAGAGCCAATCTGGTGCCTTCGACGCGTCTGTTTGCTATTTCTGGAGCCTGCTCATTTATTTGAATCCTCTTAGGCAAGAAAGACTCGAAGGTGGCATTGAGCCACAACTGAAGCAGCCAAAAAGGTCCAGCAAGCAGCAGACTGGCTCTGTTCTCGATGATCTTCAGAAGAGTCGCTCCGTTGCTAATCGACTCATACAGACTCGCCAAAATCAATTCTGCCAAACAGATATTTTGGCCATGGTGGAGTTGAGTGGCGAGAGTGACCATCTTCTTGGTCACCTGTAAGGACTTGGAACAAAACACAAAGTATGTCAGCCATAAGGCTAGAAACGCAATATGTTCGACATCCGACACAGCATCTGTCGACTTATCGTGGTAATGATTGATGAAGGTGGTGTAGGTTGGTTTTGTGGCAGAGAATCCAATCTGATCCTCCGACATTTCCTCCGGGTCGAAGTAGTCCCCAGTGGGTCGAAGGCCAGTGATGGCGGCCACGTCGAAGAGCGTGGGAGTCAGCATTCCACAGGGAAGATGGAAGGTGAAATGGGTGTAATCCCAGAAGAGTAAAGAAGCTATCAACATCTCTGGGGAATAGTTAAGACCTGTCTTCGACAGCATAACCAGGTCGAATATCCCCATGTCTTTCCAGATCGAAGCCTGGCGTTTCTCCATTTTTTCCAGCCAAGCACTATAATCAGGAGTAAGGCTAGGGCCAGACCTGAAAGCCCTAACACCTTTGTTGAAGAAACGGAGGTCGATTTTCTCTTTAGCAGGATCTTCATTATCCTCTGCATCTTTCTTGGAGCATCCAACCGGTTTGAGTCTCTCAAGTACCGGAAAGTAACTTTTGATCTTCATGGCCTCAGCAATGCTTGGGTATAATGGGCCAGACATAGCAAAGATTTGGTTGGAATATCCAACCGGAATCATGAGGTGGCGTGAATAAGCATCACGTACAACAATTTCCAAAGGCTCAGGGACCCTTCGTTGGCCCGTGGGAGTCACTACGGGAGCGGTGGAGAAAACCCTAGGTTTGACATTTCCAGAGGGAGTGTTGGCGCTAGGAGCGTTGGAAGAACCAGATGCCATTGTTGGTACTAAGGTTGAGGACGAAGTGAAGAACAAGGGGTTTGCAAAGTTGACAAGAGTTTGTATGCAAATGAGGAATTCTGAAAGCAAGGTAGCGTAAAAAGTCCCACAATGGGTACTTACCGCTATTTATAGTAGTGGGAGAAATCCCCAAATTCGAGGACATTAAATGCCATTTAATGTTGCAGAAGGTAGTGGGACACGTGGCGTCTCCCTGTTGTTGTAGCCGTTCTGCAGAAATGGAAGGGTGCAGCGTGCGCCCTCGTTTTTGGGAATTGTCATGATGACAATTTGTGAAATGACGTTTGGCACACTGCACGCCGTACTGAAGTGACGTCTTAGGTACGGATGAATGATGGTTTTTCCTTGGGATTGTCAGTGGTTGGTAGAAGACAACAAAAAGTGCACAATTTAATTTGTGACTAAGAATGAAAAGACAGGTGTCGAATGGCATTTCAAAGAATGGCTTTTTCTTTCAGAGTCGAAATAAGGCATTCTTGGGGGGAAATTTGTTGGCTCTTAAATTCGACACCCTTGTTTCATTAATATCAGCCATTAAAGCTGAAGGATGTTTTCGATCAGCTGGGTCTGTCGAAATGCCCATCGAAAGATGACACTGTACTTAGAAGATTTCTTCCAAGGGAGAAGTTGGTTGCCTTCGACGTCGAAGGTGTTTCTCGTTGAAGATGCTTCTCGACGAAGGTGTTCGATGGTTCAGAGTGGAACGGTTTGAAATTCGAGCGTTTGGAGGGAAAACGGTTTCCAGCGGTTACCAAGTGCAACGTGCAAAAGATCTGGAGCGTCGAACGTTGAGAACGTGCCAAGTGGAGTCATCTCGAAGCAGTGTAACTGCCCGACGGTTACTTGGGATGTTTTAGTATAAATAGTAGTAGTTCACGCAGTTTCTCGTGTGTGTTCACAATTATATACAAAGTCACTCATATAGATTCGAGTACCCAGCGTGTGAGAAAGAATTGTTGAGAATGTATGTGTGAAACACCACCTTTATTAATCAAAGTCATTTACTTTTCCCAAAAACTTTACTTGCTTTCTTCTTTACTTTCCCTGTCGAAGTCCTTTACTTCAAGCCTTCATTTATTTTACCAAGCCTATTTCTTCATGCAATTTACTTAAAGCCTCTTTATTTTATTGTCATTTAACCATTATTCAATTTAATCAAAACCTCAAAATCAACCTATGTCTTAGGATCAATCTGATCGATCCTGCGAGTAACCAAATAAGTAACCATTTGGAGGATCAGCGGTTGTTTACCAATAACCACGGTAAACAAAGGTAAAATTTGACTTTTGAACTTCTTGATGAAACAAACTTCATATTCCAACATGTCTTGATGAAATATGATTTTTGTGATTTGATTTTGATCCAAAAGTCAAAGTTTGACTTCTCAGCGTGTAAATGACCAGTGATTTTCTTGGAAAATTGCAGTTCAAGGCTTGGAATTGGATGGAAGCAAACTTGGGGATCCAAGGTGATTCCTTGAGAAATGAGAGGGCATATTTTGGGATGCAACAACTGCCCCTGTTCAATCTTCTTACACATGAAGAGTTATGCTGGTAATTCTGCCATTCGTGACTTGAAGGTGGAAGATGATTGAACACTAGAGTGACCTGAAAATTTGCACTCGAAGATGTGTTAGTTGATTATGTGGGGAATGGGCTTAAAGATGCCATTTAGAGAGGTAATGGATAGTTGTTGGAGATGGGCTTAAAGATGCCATCCAGAGGTGATTGCTGAATTGTATCTATAAGTTGGAACTAGATGATTGCCAGTACGATGTCCGTGTTTGGAGCGCATTTGAACTGTATTGGAAAGTTGGGTTGTTTGATGATGAGTCAGTGTAAAACTTCATCCGAAATTTCCTGAGAAGGAACCTGTGTAGGGTTGCTTCATGATGAGTCTGTGTAAAACAACATTTTGGAAAGAAGGAACCTGTGTAGGGTTGCCTGATGATGAGTCCGTGTAAAACTTCATCTGAAATTTCCTGAGAAGGAACCTGTGTAGGGTTGCTTCATGATGAGTCCGTGTAAAACTGTATCTGGAAGGGAGGAACCTGTGTAGGGTTTTCTGATGATGAGTCCATGTAAAAATGCATCTTGGAAAGAAGGAACCTGTGTAGGGTTGCCTGATGATGAGTCAGTGTAAAACTTCATCTAAAATTTCTTGAGAAGGAACCTGTGTAGGGTTGCTTCATGATGAGTCCGTGTAAAACTGCATCTGGAAGAGAGGAACCTGTGTAGGGTTGCTTGATGATGAGTCCATGTAAAACTGCATCTTGGAAAGAAGGAACCTGTGTAGGGTTGCCTGATGATGAGTCCGTGTAAAACTTCATCTGAAATTTCCTGAGAAGGAACCTGTGTAGGGTTGCTTCATGATGAGTCAGTGTAAAACTGCATCTTGGAAAGAGAGGGAACCGGTGTAGGGTTTTTTGATGATGGGTCCGGGTAAAACTGCATCTGGAATTGAGAAGGAACCTGTGTAGGGTTTCCTGATGATGAGTAAGTGTAAAACTTCATCTGAAATTTCCTGAGAAGGAACCTGTGTAGGGTTTCTTCATGATGAGTCAGTGTAAAACTGCATCTTGGAAAAAGAGGGAACCTGTGTAGGGTTACCTGAGATGGTCAAGTAGATAGCTATCCTGTTTGATTTTAGGTGTTAATCTTTGACCTGAGAAAGAAATATAGTTTTCCTGGCTTGTTACAGATGTTAATCTTCAATCTCTTCATGTAGATAGTTTTCCTGGCTTGTTACTTGTATTAATCTACAATCAGTCGTCCACAGATAGTTTTCCTAGCTTGTTACAGGTATTAATCTGGAACTTGAAAAGGTTGCTGGTAGCCATCTGTTGATTGACCTTTTCCTGAAAAAGGAAAAACGTTAGCTGTATGCAATGTCGTGATGCATGAAATGCATGATGTCATGATGTTATCAATATAAATGAGATTGTGTCGTATGCACTTTATGTATGTAGATAGGATGTATGAAATGTGACATATTTATGAATGTATTTTTGTCTGGGAAAATAAATCCTTGACAAACATCGGGGAATTTGTTAAATCCTAGACTGTTGTTGAAGAGTATGTGTGTCTTCAAACTTTGCTTAGAATGTTTCCACCGGGGATTCCTATTTTATTGTTTGAGGAGAAACTCCGCTGGGGAGTATTGAAAACTCTGTGGGGAGAATGTTTATTCCTGCTTGGGAAAAGAGTTCAGGAGTCTCGGTTGTCCGTTTCTCTACTGGGGAGTCGAAGTTGAACTGATATCTGGTCGGGTCCAGGTTTCACAGTAACTTGCCAGGGATTGTAGAGTAGTCTACTGGGGAAGACGAGTTGTGGTCCTTTGATTTGTAGTAGTCAGAGAGGCAAACTCAAGCTGGGGAATCTGTAATTTGTTGGGGAAATAAACCCTGTTGTTGGTCTGCTAGAGAGGTGACAACTTCGTTGGGGAGAGTCTTCGAGGACTCTTAAGGTTGTCTCAGCTGGGGAAAGGTTTTCAGAGATTAAACTCTGGCTGGGGAATCATCCTATGAGAAGGATTTTGGGGAGATTTGTCACTGCCCCTAGTAGCGAGTGTTTGTGGCACTTCCTGGAAATGTTTGACTGTACATAACCCTTTGTCGGGATTGACGTTCAATGCTCCAAGTGACGGAGATGGGGACTTGCCCCTGGTTACTCTGCACTTTGAGAGTTTTCTTGGAATCTTGTCTGGACTGCCCCAGGTGTGTCGGATAGTGACATGTCATGTCCCCCTGTTGATAGGAGATTTGTTAATGAAAGTGTCATCCTTATTGAATTGATTTTGTTCACTGAGAGAGCTTTCGTTCATCGGATATTCATTGTATGAATTTATCCGCTGTCAAACAAATAGCCATATGCAAACAGTGATATTCAAGCAATGCAAAGTTTATGTTTGTCCTGAAATTTTGAAAATGTGTTTTTTAGCAAGAAATTTTGTAAGAAAAATTCAACTCAGGATTTTGAGTAAAGCCTTACAGGAGTCAGGACACCTTTTGTAACAATATGCTTTTGAACTAACCCGTGCTTCGATGAGGACTTTTGAAGGGTTGTAACGTGGCTGGGTTTACAGTTTAAGAAACAAAGGATGAAGGCTCAAAGTGTATTTGTACCCACCCGCTCTTCGTGATGTTCTTCAGTCCTAAGCTCAGTTAATTGTGCGTTTGAATTCCAATTGAGTCTGGAATGACATTTTTGGTGATGGTTCAAACAAGTTAAGTTTGTTGGAAGGCAGTCATTTTTGCAACTTTTTTCATGTTGTCGAGGATTTGTAGTGACCTCTTTCTTTTGATTTGTTATCCCTAATTTTGCCTGACTGTTCTTGTTTTGAGATTACAGTCAGCGGGATGCCCCAGTTTTCTTAAGTCTCCTTTGTAGTTTTTGACTTAGTGGGCTTTTCTTTTTGAGAGATAATGACTGCCTATGTGATAGGGAACCATCACCTTCTTTTGATTCCAAAGGAATGTTTCTTGACGTTATTCGTTGTATTACGAGATGAGAGTTTGCGATTTGAACGCGCATTTGAATTAACTGAGAGACTACCCTGCCCCAGGTTTTGATTAAAGGTTTCAATTTGTGTAAAAATAAAAACTTCTACTTCTTTGGCTCGAAGGGGTTGACTAGGTATTGTCTTCCTTATAACTCCAGTGTTTAGGATTTGAAAGAATGTCTGTACATCATCAGCAAGGTCTGTTCAAAAGCATACTGTATGAGATTATGGCATTCTTTTTGTCATCCTCCCTCTAAAGGCTTGTAACTTTTAGCAAGAGTTAAATCTCATAGAGAGAGTAAAAAGCATAGTTTAAATGTAATGAAAATGAGTGGATCAAATCAAGACAAACATATGCAATGCATTAATGAAACAAAGTTTGACATTAATAGATAATTGTTTGAATAACAAAAGAGATTACAACTTGAAAATTCAAAATGAACAGAAGTCTCTTTGTTTGAACTTGTCAATTTAGGTGGTGAGCCTTTGAGGGACGGAAAAAGAATTCAGTTTGGCCATATTGTGTGAACTCCAGCATTCCTCCATCAATCAAGTCTTGGATCTTATTTTCAAAGCCCAACAGTCATTCGTATCATGCCCAAGATTATTGGAGTGGTATGCACACAATGCATTGGGATGATAGTTAGGAGCAAAGGTATTGGGATTCTGAGGAGGATCCCTTAATGTGATCAACTATGCCTTCAACATGTGTTATAGCGCTTGAGACAGCGACATGTTGAGTTTGGTAAACTGCCTTTTGGGCTTGCTTTGCCTTTGCTGATTTTCGGGTTGATGTTGGCGAGATTATTGTTGGGCTCGTGACACAGAAGCAAATTGGGGAGGTCTTCTCTCGGCTTCTTATCTCAAGGGAGGCTGAATGATGATTTGATCCTCAATCCTAGATGTTTGCCCCATTTGGTTGCAACCGTCTTGACGAAGTTGGTTGACAAGAGCTTTAAGCTTTTCTTGTCCTTGAGCCAGATTTTGGATAAGAGCCATCTGGCCCACCAGCTGTCCCATCATTTGGACCCTCATTATGGCTATTTCAGTTTATAGCCTTTCCAATTGATCATCCTTGTTGCTCTCAGGATTCCCCCCGATCATGCCCCTAGTGAGGAGAGCTTTCACCTCTTCTTGTCCCTTGGACAGGTTCAAGAACATCTCTTGGAGTTGAACGTTTTGAGCTTGGAGATCTTTCACCATTTGTTCCATATCCATCTTACTGAAATAAACAGTAGGAAGATAAGGAGAATTGTATGGGAAAAACCTGTCATGATATGATGCATGATATGTGGATGCATGTTTCCAAGGATCTCGCGGGGTAAACACAAGAAAAAGTTAGAGATTGAATTTTGATCAACATCTTTGATTGGAGAACTTTGTATCAGTGGATGTCCTTCCACGAGGATTAAGCTCACCATATCAAGTGGGTCATAGACCTTGACTCAAGTTTTTTGTACTTGATCTTTGACGGCGTTTGATTATAGGAAAATAAACCCTCTGCCCCTTGCTAGACGTTTGGTTCATCATAACCTGCATCAAAGACCCTTGAGATCCTTGAAATGGTTATTGAAAATGCTATGGTATGATGTTATGATGTTATGTACAAGTATGCAAGGTAAGCAAGTGTATATACAAATAATCATATTCACACAAATCAAACAAGTCCTTAGGTTTAGGCTTGCATGGAGTTTGTAGGTAAGTACCCTCTTGAAGTTTAGTTAGCTCAACCTGTCCTAGTCAATAGTAACCGGGTTCTAAGGGATCTCAATATCAATGACTTTTTCCACAAGCTTCGTTCAATAAACAATTGACTCGCAACCTAACAAAACTCAGGGGTCAAGTCTCAATGAGTGTAGCATCGAGTATCTACCAACTTCAGACTGCACCAAAGCCGGTCATCTCACTATGTCCTAATGGCCAAGTTGGTCAAGTAAGGTTCTAAGGTCAGTTGATGCTTCACGACACCACTCAGCGGCCCTGTACTCTCCTTGACTGACTCAAGGGTTACCAGTACCAACCAAAGTTCCACATCAACATAGCTACTACTTCAACCGTGTTGGTATACCCCGTACAGTTCCCTCACAGTTTATTGCTACTTACCTAAAAGGGTGTCCCCAAATTCGGGTGTAGGATTTAAAACAAACCCAAACAAGGAACCAGAATGTAAAGCATGCAAATCAAACAATGTAAGCAAGTAAAGGTGATCTAGCCCTAAGGTAACCCCACTTTTAAGTAATCTTCCCCATCAGAGTCGCCAATTCTGTGATACGGTGGAAGAACTGACTTGAGGTTTTGCGTTTTGTGTTTGCAAATGTTACGGTTTAGCAAGAGTCGCCACCGAATTTTCTTTTGTCCAATAAGGAAAGGTGAAAAAGCACAGGAAAAACCTTTAGAGACATTTTTGAGTTCGGGGGGTAGATTATGAAAAGGGAAGGTATTAGGACCCTTTCCATCTATGGTTTTCCATGGGCTCTTAGTTGCTTTCTAGATCACTTGCTTTTGTTTGAATGTGTTTGTGGTGTGTGCTTTTGAAAGTATTTTGAAAATGTAAATTTGTAATGATTCTCGTTTCTATAAGAACACATACAAAGTGTTTGTTTCGAAAATAGTTCAAAGAGGTGTTTGTGAGGTGTGTAAAGTGTTTTTGTTGTGAGCAAGTGAGTAACTGAGAGCGAACCTACCTACTCAAAAAGGTCTTAAATGTGCTTTTCCTCCTCCTTTAGATGTTGCCATCTTACCATTGATTTGATAAGAAGCCCCATCGTTGGATGTGAGGGACAGGCGCGAGACGTTTGTATAGTCATAGAAGGCAACCCATGTGACGTTTTAGCAATGTCATTTTAGGGACTAGATCGTTTACCGAAGGCAACATCGAGGGTCATCGAGGGACTACGATCTTTTATCGAGGGTCTTTTGCTAAAACGCCCATGTTCGAGGGACATGACTATTTTTCCGATAGGCAATAAAGTGAGATTACCCTAAGGGTGCATGTGTGCAAGTGTGTTTGATTTGCATGCATCTAATCTTTGATTAGGGTGATCTATTTGTCAATTTCAGGTCTTGCCATACACACCCTAATTACTGGCATTTATGTTCGAAAGCGATAAATTTGCAAAAATGTAAAGTCCTACGCTATTACAATGTTTAGGGGATGGGGTACACAAGTTTATGAATGGGGATTGCAAAGAAAATAAGCCCTAAATTACTATTACAACCATATTGAAATGCATAAGAATGTACAAGAAAATGTGAAACGAACTTGTTTAGAAAATGTTTTTGTCTTAAGGAAATAAATTAAAAGGAAAATATATTTATGTTTTTTATATTAATATTAAAAAAAGATGAAAAGGAAAAATAAATGCAAGGTTGAAACAACGTGTTGGTGTAAGCAGAACAACTAGGACCAGAAGTTCTGAAGCTAAGAGCGTTGTGACTCAGTAGGAGACATCCGTGGGATCAGAAGTTCTGGACTGGTAAACTCTGAGGTCCTGCAAGACACGTTAGAGGGAAAGGGAAAAAAGGTTCTAGATTGGTACACTCTGAAGTCCTGAAAAAACGTTAGAGGGAAAACACAGAGGTTCTGGATGATGTTCAACCAGTGAACCAAAAGTCAGAAGTTCTGTATTGTCAGCATATGAAAATCAGAAACTCAGGGTGTTTGAAAACAGCTGATGGAAACATCATAAGTTTAATGTATTTGACATGTGAGGAGAACTCATAAGTTCTGTGCTATTTTAGAACAGTAAGTGAGTCATCAGAAGTTCTGTATTGTGCTGAGCCAGTGGGTGAACATCAGAAGTTTAGTGTGTGTTAACAGTAAGAAAAATCATGGAAGTTTTGTGTGTTAAAACAGTGAAGAGAACTCATAAGTTCTGCGTGCTTAAACACTGAGAAAATCCTAGAAGTTTTGTGTGTTAAAATGATGAGTGAAAAATAGAAGTTCTGTGTTACATTTCAGCTCTTAATCAACACAACAACAATTTATTCAGTTCAGCAAATCAGAATGATCACAGCACAACAAATCATAGAAGTTCCAATCCTAAGTCTGAGCCTAGCATTATTCTAGAAGTTCTGATCCATAGTTTTTCTATTCATACAATAATATGTACAACATTAATACTATGATATTTACATGTTAATAATGTTCAGAATGAAAAGCAAGTAAAGTCAGAAAGACTTACCTGGGGCATGCTTGGAGTTTTGAGTGGTTGCCTTTGGATGTTCTGAGTCAGCAAGAGAGACGATAGAGTGGTTGTGTTCTTGGGTTCAAAGGGAAGAACAGAGATTTGTTTTTGTGTATGAGAAATCTGGATTTTTATGAAGGTTTCACAACTTCCTTTTCTCTCTTTTGATGGTTCTTTCTTTCCAAAATCCAGCCCCTTGAACGTGTGATGGAGCCAAGTATTTATAGATGAATTTGCTGTGATTTTGGGGAGGAAAAACAAATGGGATTTGAACCTGTTTTGGCATCCTGTTCATTTGCTTTTTCATCACAGTTTTCGTATGCTAGTTTGGTGTAATCAAGAGATGCAGGCGTAGGCTGAGCCAGCTATTGGTCATAGGTCTGCAGCAAGTTGTATAAGCAAGGTTTTGGGATTTGGTCAAGTTCTAACCAAAGATTTGAAAATAGCCTTCATGTGCTGAAGCGCTGCCTTGTCTTTGAAGCAAGCATGGTGGCTGTCAGAAGGATTTAAGGAAAAGCAAAAGCAAAGTATCTATCCCAAGACAATAGAGGTACACGTGGTGAAGATCCTTTGGATAAAGACTCAGAAGGTGGTTGTGAGCATTAAATGAGCATTAAATGATGATGAGACTTATCACAACCAGAAGTTCTGCTTCAGCGTGGCATACCATCTTTTGATCCTCTTATCTTCTGGCTCCAACATGTTCTGAAGGAGCTTTCAGACTTTCTAAAAAGCTTGCAGCACACTCCTTAACCTTCTTTGAATTACCCTGGCAAACTCTAACTGAGCTTGCGTAGAGGCTGAAGAGCCATGTTCTTACTGAAAGCTATGTTCTGAACCATGTTTGTAACTTCTGACTGCACCTGTCTGGAGGCTGGCTCAGAAGTTCTGAAGTGTCATTTTTCTTAAATACTTAGAAAAATTCTAAGTATTTAGAATTTGACTTTTCCAAGGTAAAATTTGACTTTTGAACTTCTTGATGAAACAAACTTCATATTCTAACATGTCTTGATGAAATATAATTTTTGAGATTTGATTTTGATCCAAAAGTAAAAGTTTGACTTCTCAGCGTGTAAATGACCATTTTGCCCTTGTGAGTGATTTTCTTGGAAAATTGCAGTTCAAGGCTTGGAATTGGATGGAAGCAAACTTGGGGATCCAAGGTAATTCCTTGAGAAATGAGAGGGAAAATTTTGGGGTGCAACACTTATACTTATCGTCGGCTGGAGGGTATTGTTCTTCAGAATAGTCTTCTTCTTCCTCTTCCTCTTCTGAATCACACTGAACAACTGCTTCTTTGCCTTTTTCTTTTTGATTATCTTTCTCACTGGATGTTGTTGCAAAGTCTAAGGCCCTTCCTGTCTGCCCTTGGAATCTTCTTCCCATGTTCAGAATTCTGGTTATTTTCTTCGTCTTCTTTTTCTTTTCCTCAACCAGCAAGGTCTTCAACTCTTCTTGTCCTTTGGCTAGAGTTAGGAGCAACTGTTGAAATTGTGCATTCTGAGCTTGAAGGTCCTTCAACGTTTGCTCGAGATCCATCTTACTGAAATAAACAGTAGAGAGATGAGGAGACTTGTTTCAAGAAACCTGCTTATGCTATGATGAATGGTAAATGTGTATGCAATGATTTCAAGGATCTTAAAGATTCAAATTCGTTTTAGACAAAAAAGAAACACGCGTTATATTAATAAATTAAAGCTTGAGTACATCAATGCTGTGATGCGGTGGCAGAACCGACTGTTTGATATTGGTTTTCCTTTTGCGTTTTTTTATTCGCAAAATGTCGCGGTAAGCAAGAGTCGTCATCGACTTTTATTTCATCCAATCATGGAAAAGGAAAAAGAACAGAAAAAAACCTTTTTTCGAGATATTCTGAGTACGGGGAGGGGGGGGGGGGGGGTAGATTATAGAAAGGGAAGGTGTTAACACCCTTTCTATCCATGGTTTTCCATGGGCTCTTAGGTACTTGCTCATTTTTCAAATTTCTTGTGTGTGTTTGTCTTGAAAATGTTTTGCTTCGTGATAACCCTTGTATCAGTCCTCAAGGATGTGACGAAGTTTGTTTTGAAAATTTGTTTGAAAAGGGTGTTTATGTGAAAAGTTTTATTGAGCAAGTACTTAAGATTCTACCTACTCGAAAAAGATTATTCATTCTATTTCCTTTAGACAGCGCTATCCCACTATTAAGGAGTAGGTAGCACCTTCGTTGGAGTTGTAAGGGACATTCGAAAGGGACGAGTACAATCACCAAAGCAATAGTTAGAAAACTTTAGTAGCAACCCTAGGGTCTTAAGATCTTTCTGAGGCAACATTTCCGAGGCAACATTCGAATGGGACAATTTGATCTCTTTATACTGGAGGGCAACCACTAAAAATTCCTATGCTTAATGACTATTTACCGAAGGCAACCGTAGCGAGGCAAACCCTAGGAGTGAACATGTGCATGTGAATTTTTTCAGTTATTTAGTCTTTGCACATTAGGTAATCTACCGTTTTAAATTTCAGACATTCTTGCCATACAATCCTATTAGCCATACATCTAGACAGTTAAAGATTGCAGAAATTAAAAGTGCAAGGAAATAAATCCTAGCAATTACAAGGCTTCGGGGAGGGGGATTAATTACATAAGTAAAAATCGGGGATTTAAACAGTAAATAAAAACCCTAGGTTAACTATTACAAACCATGAACAATTACAAAATAATGGCAAAAAGAATTAACAAGCGCGCGACGAATTAAATACGAGGACGGTTGAAAAGATAACCTAAAACTCTAATTGAGAGAAAAAGATTTTAGTTCTTGTGGATTTTTATTTGAGAAAACAATTAATTGCAAATTAATTAAACCTAATTTCTAATTGTTTTTAAATTATGAAAGAAATTAAATTAACCTAATTTCTTAATTAAGTTAATTAATTAAAGAAATAGAAAATATTTTGTACAAAAAGATTTGGTATGTTTTTTTTGGTTTTTTATTTGAGAAAATAAAGAATAATTAAATTGCAAAGAAAATCCTAAGTTCTAATTAATGTTCATTTAGGAAAATAAATAAATTAATGAAAAGCAATTAATTCTAAATACCCTATTTTTGTATTTTTTTTTTGCAAAAAAGAAAAATAATTAAATCAAGAATTAAACGTAAATTTTCTAGTTAATTTTAATTGTAAAAATGAGTTAAAGTTACCCTAAATTAAATCAAGCTAATTAATTGAAAAATAAATAAATTTGATAATAAAAAAAAACTAATTCTAAATTTGTGAATTCTTGATTTTAAGATTTTATAAAAAACTGATTTTTTTAAATAAAATAAAATAAATAAATTGAAAAGAATAAAGAAAATAAAATAAATAAAAAGAAAGGTTGAGAACTGGGCCTGTATGTGCTAGCAAATGGGGGGTGAAGATCTGAATTTCTTGGCCCAAAAACACTCCAAGCCCAGTCAACCTTGGGTGCCTTCCATCGTTGACCTAGGGGCGCATCATAGTCCCTCATTACTGGAATGTTGGATCTGATGGCATGTTGGATCCAATGGTTGGATGTTGATGGAGTATGGTAGACCCTTTGGTAAGGAGTGCATGCAATACGCATTTAGAAAATTGGAAAATAACAAAATGCACACGCCTGGGATCGAACCCAGGACGTGTACATCAAAGGCGTGCCTCTCAACCATCTGCGCTGCTGATTCTTTGTTAATACATATAAACGAAAAATAATATAATACAAAAAATGCACTAAGCCCAGAAAAATGCGCGAAAGTTCAAACGAGCCAGTTACATGAAGCCAAGTCATCGCCTTCTTCATGGATTCCGTCATATTATGTAAAGAAATTTTACCTACGGACAATCAGCCATAGCTAAAAACCTGAAATTCTCAAAAATCAACACAACGCATGATAAATGGATTCCAGTTACATGGATCAAACCGCCTTGATGCCACGAGCATTCTAGTACTATTTTCTATGGCCAATTTTGCCTGTATAACAAAGCCCTAAAATCATCTCAGAAACCCTAACAATGGGAACTATGGATTCCCGCACGATAAATGCAATTAAAGGGTACAGGTAGCTTGCAAACAAGATGATAAACACAAATATATGATTAGCATGCGTTTAGGATGCGCAAAACATTGAAATCAAGTTTGAGTTTTAGGGCAAACCGTGATGCTTTTGGGGACGATTTCTGGATGCTTTGAGTCTTGCAAATGATGCTGTTAGCTTTCTGGGATGTCCAGGAACGTATTGCTAGCCTCGAAACTCCTTGAGGATGGCTCTAATATGGATTTTGATCTCACACTTTTTACCAAATTTTTGAGTTTTCTTCTTGCTGTTTCATGCCTCTAACCCTTGTGTTCTTGATCTGCAATTGTTATGCACTTATAGTAGACTGAATTAGGTCAACAAAATTGTATCATATCTTTGAGAATTATGAAAATTGGATTTGATTTGATTTATGTATGATATCTTTCTAAAACAAGCTTCAATCCAATCTTTTTCAACCCTAATGAGCCTTGCACGAATTGATCATCATGCTAGCTGTATATGGACTCCACATGTGCACAAAAATCTCAAGATTTGATTTGTTTTCATTATTTTACAATTTAATTTGATTTATTTTGATTTAAATGAATAAAAAATCAAAATAAATGATAAAAGTAATAAAATAATAGGTTAATGAGCTCAGGGGTTGTGGGTCCTATTAGAAACATGTTTCAAGCAAGAAAACATGGGCCCCTTTGGAAAAAATACAAATTTGACCAATGTTGACTTTTGAAATTTTTCCAAAAATTGCCAATTTTGACAATGCACAACTCTCTCAATTTTGACCCTAGGATGGTCTTCTTGGACTTTTTAGAAATATTAGGATGTCCCCTAACCAACGTTTTTGGTTTCATCTCAATTGGATCTTCCATGTTCATGTATGAAGCTTTGACCCAAAAGGTGTTTTTGTTGACTTTTCAAAAGGACCTATAATATAGAAATTCACATCATTTGATGAGTGCATATTTTGAACTTAAGGGTTGAAGATGAATTGTAGGGAATGGAATCCTCTTCAAAATGAGCCTTGGATGGAAAATTTCTGATAAAGTATGAAGAAGTTATGCTTGGGCAAAGTTGGGTTGACTTTTACTGAGAAATCCTAATTTAGCAACTTTTGGGTTTTGATGAATTTGGAGCATTCCTTGAGGAATCATGATCAACCCTTGATAAAATGATGGATATACTTCAAAATGTTGATGTTGACCCAAAATCTTGAGGTTTGACTATATATGCGCCACAATTGACTTTTGACCTAATACAGTCGATTTCTCAAGCATCTAAGCAGTTGACTGAGCAAACTTCTTATGCAAGGCATGAAAATTGACATGTAGGGTCTTGAGAACATATTAAGACCATGGAAAGCATATGAGACCTTTGTGGTCCACCTACCTTGATGAAAATAGAAACCCTAATTTGGGGTATACTTCCTTAGGAGAGAGCTTGTCTGGTAAACTCTTGGGCAACCTTGAGCTAATTGAGGATCTCAATGGGCATGTATTGAGTAAAATGAGAGGGAAAATTTTTGGGTACAACAGCTGCCCCTGTTCAATCTTCTTAAACCCGAGGATGTAGATTGGCTCGTCTGCCTTTCGTGAACTGAAGGTGGAAGATGATTGAACACTAGAGTTCCAAGAAATTCGTACTCTCATGTAGTGGCACTCGACTTGTGACATCCGGAATGGGCTTTCAGATGCCATTTGGAGGTTGATGATAGAAGATTGTCGGAGATGGGACTAAAGATGCCATCCTGGATGTGACGGAGAATTGTCGGAGATGGGCTTAAAGATTCCATCTAGAGAATGTGGATTTCCTGAGATATTCCTTTGACGAGAGTCCCTGTTGCTGTTGTTGAGGAGGAATCTGTTGAGGAATGTTTGTATTTGTCTCAAGAAATAGAGTTGTAGGAGCTTCAGTTGTCCGTTACTCTACTGGGGAAATGCGAAACCAATCGTGTTTGATTAGGTCCTGGTCTTACAGTGTTATGGACTGCTGTCTGGAGATAAGAGAGGCGGAACCTGGATAGTAAGGTTATGAGGAGGAACCTGGATAGTAGGGTTGCTTTGATATGAGAGCCTGGATAGTAGTGCCGTGAGAAGGAACTCGGGTAGTAGGGTTACTTCGATATGAAAGCCTGGATAGTAGGGATGTGAGAAGGAATCTGGATAGTAGGGTTACTTCGATATGAAAGCCTGGATAGTAGGACTGTGAGAAGGAACCTGGGTAGTAGGGTTACTTCGATATGAAAGCCTAGATAGTAGGGCTATGAGAAGGAACCTGGATAGTAGGGCTACTTCGATATGAAAGCCTGGATAGTAGGGTTGTGAGAAGGAACCTGGATAGTAGGGTTACTTCGATATGAAAGCCTGGATAGTAGGGCTGTGAGAAGGAACCTGGATAATAGAGTTACTTCGTGATAAGTTCGTGTAAAACATCAAAAGGAACCTGGGTAAGGTTACTTTGTGATAAGTTCGTGTAAAACCTCAAAAGGAACATGGGTAAGGTTACTTTGTGATAAGTTCGTGTAAAACTTCAAAAGGAACCGGGGTAAGGTTATTTTGATATGACAGCCTGGGTAAGGTTGTTTCATGAGTATTTTGGGTAAAACTGCATCGGGAACCTTGGTAAGGTTACTTTGAGATAAATTTGTGTAAAACTTCAGAATGAACCGGGGTAAGGTTATAAGTTTGTGTAAAACTTCAGGATGAACCGGGGTAAGGTTATGAGTTTGTGTAAAACTTCAGGATGAACCGGGGTAAGGTTATGAGTTTGTGTAAAACTTCAGGATGAACCGGGGTAAGGTTACTTTGGGATAAGTTCGTGTGAAACTTCAGAAAGAACCGGGGTAAGGTTATGAGTTTGTGTAAAACTTCAGGATGAACCGGGGTAAGGTTATAAGTTTGTGTAGAACTTCAGGATGAACCGGGGTAAGGTTACTTTGATCTGATAATGTAGATTAGTTAACCCGTTTGATTTCGAGAACCGAGTTTCCCTTAGATGTCTGTAGATGTGATCTGTATAACTGCTGGATTTATTGAAGCTAATCGTCTTTTCCTGCAAAAGATATTAAGGTTAGTTGTATGTGATGCATGAAATGCAGGGTGAGATGATGTTCTCAAAATAAATGAGATCATGCTGTATATGATACGTATGCGTATGTCATGATGTATGTTCATGGAATGCTGTCGGGGTATGCTCGCGTCTGGGAAAATAAATCCCTGACTTTTGCTGGAGATTCGTAAATATTCTGTCGGGAAGAGATGCTGGAGAAATAACTCTGCGGGGACCAAACTTTGGGGGAAGAGATACTCTGTTTGGTAGACTTGCCGATCTAGAGGAACAAACTTAGCTGGGGATGAAATTCCGCTGTTGGAGATGATGAGCTCTATTGGGGATTAAGTTTCTGTATCTGGAGAAATAAACTCCGCTTCTGGGATGAAATTTATTGATTCGCCTGCGATTACGAACCTTGGTTGGGGATAGTTATGTCTTGTTTTTGGGAAAGCTGACATCAATACCTTTGGATACTTTTACTCTGTGGGGAGTTTATGTACTGATAATTATGTTCCCAAGCATGACTCTATCCTGATACCTGCTGGGAAAAATGAGTGTAGGGTTTGGTACTTCTCATTTTCCTTGTTTCTGGAATTACGAGTAATTGTCTTTTGTTTCTTATGCAAATATTTATGAGCAACAATCATTTTCAAATGCATATATCAAAAATAAATCATTGGACGTTCTTGCAAAACAAAACAGAACAATAAAAAGAAACAAATTGAAGTTTTGTAAAAATGACTTGTATTGATTTGGAAATTGGCCTGTAATAGGCATTTTGTACAAAGAGGCTGACGTCGTAGTAAGAGAACGCCGCCGAAAGATATAAATTATACAATTTGTGTAAAAGAAAGAAAAACAACTATGTGAAATGACTCCATTGGGTTCCAACTTTGCTATCACCTTTATATATTCAAGCGTCTCATCACTTTGCTACTTGGCCGAAGGTTGATCAAATTGATTGGCGCCGTCTGAGCTTGATAGCTGATACCGAAGTCTGGTCGCAAGATGATCCAATGAGACATAGTGATACGCTTTAATCCCTAACTTTTGTCTGGATTGCCTTTTCGGGTTTTCAATCCACCGGGATACCCTTTTTTTCCCAAGCCTCCCTTTCGGGTTTTCGACTTGCCAGGTGTACAAATTTTTTTATTTTCATCCCTAACTTTTGCCCGAACCCTTTTGGCTCACCGGTAAGCCCTTATTTTTTCCTAGGCCAGTCGACCTAGCGGGTATTTGATTATGCGTAGTATCTTTTCACTATGTCTGCATTGATAGAGTGAGGAAGGTCATCCCCATCCATGTTGGTTAGAATCATAGCTCCTCCCGAGAAAATATTCTTAACCACAAATTGCCCTTCGTACATGGGAGTCCATTTGCCCCTGGGATCACCTTGCGGCAGTATGATGCGTTTGATCACCAGATCCATGACTTAATATTCTTGGCGTCTGACTTTCTTGTTAAAAGCCTTGATCATTCGCTTTTGATACGTCTTACCATGGAAGATAGCAGTAAGTCTCTTTTCATCGATTAGATTTAACTGATCAAGCCGGGTTTGGATCCAGTCGTCTTTGCTCAAACCCGCATCCTTCATAATCCTAAGAGAAGGTATCTGGAATTCTATGGACAAGACTTCCTCCATGCCATATACCAGAGAGTAGGGTGTTGCCCTTGTCGACATCCGTGCTGAAGTACGGTACCCATGAAGAGCGAACGGTAACATCTCATGCCAGTCTTTATATGTCACCGTCATCTTCTGTACAATCTTCTTGATGTTCTTGTTAGCTGCTTCAACAACGCCATTCATCTTTGGCCGGTAGGGAGAAGAGTTATAATGCTGTATCCTGAACTGTTTATAGAGCTCAGTGATAATTGTGTTGTTGAGATTTGTACCATTGTCAGTAATAATCCTCTCTGGTACACCATATTGACAAATCAGATTGTGTCGGATAAACCGCGCCACAACGTTCTTGGTTACTGTAGCAAAGGAAGCTACCTAAACCCACTTCGTGAAGTAATCAATAGCTACCAGAATGAAACGATGTCCATTAGACGCAGTAGGTATGATCTCGCCGATCATGTCGATGCCCCACATCGTAAAGGGCCACGGAGCTGTCAAGACGTTTAAGGGGACCGGAGGCACATGCACCTTATCATCATAGATTTGGCACTTATGACAAGTTCGAGAGTGCTGATAACAATCAGCTTCCATAGTGGACCAGTAATGTCCTTCCCGTAGGATTTTCTTAGCCATGGTGTGTCCACTTGAATAGGTTCCGAAAGTGCCTTCATGTAGATCTGTCATGATCCTCTCTGCTTCGCTCTTGTCTACACACCGTAGTAGTGTGGAGTCATGGTTGAGTTTATAGAGGATCCCATTATTGAGGAAGAACTTTGCAGGGAACCTCCTAAGAAATTCTTATCATTGACAGATGCCCCTTCAGGATACTCCTGAGCCTCGAGGTACCTTTTGACTTCATAAAACTAGGGTTTGTCTGCCACTTCTTCGGTATCGATTTCACAACAGTGTGCTGGTTCATCCAACCTCTCAATGGTAATCTGGGGAGCTTCATTGTCCCACCTAACCTTGTACATAGAAGACATGGTAGCTAGCGCGTCCGCCAACTGGTTCTCTTCTCGTGGGAAATGCTCAAAGGTTATCTCCTCAAAATGTGGATGCAATGTCAGTACATACTCTTTGTAAGGAATGAGATTCGGGTGCTTCGTATCCCACTCGCCTTTGATCTGACTTATCACCGGAGCGGAATCTCTGAATACACTTAAGAATTTGATCCTCAAGTCAATAGCAGCTCGAAGACCCATGATACATGCTTCATACTCCGCCATGTTGTTAGTGCAGTTGAAACATAATCGGGCGGTGAACGGAGTATGACAGCCCTCGGGAGATATGATTACAGCTCCAATGCTGTTGCCCAGTGCGTTTGAGTCCCCATCAAAAGACATAGACCATCGGGATCCCTCTTCAGGTCCTTTATCCGATCTAGGATCTTCGTAGTCAGTCACCAACATGATATTCTCATCCGGGAACTCAAAATTCATGGACTGGTAGTCATCCACAGCCTGATGAGCCAAATGATCAGCCAATACACTCCCCTTTATAGCTTTTTGGGTTGTATATTATATGTCGTACTCAGTTAATATCATTTGCCACCTTGCTATCCTTCCAGAGAGAGCGGGCTTCTCGAAAATATACTTGATCGGATCCATCTTTGATATCATCAAGGTAGTGTGAGTCAGCATATATTGTCTCAGCCGGCGAGCAGCCCATGCCAAAGTACAGCAAGTTTTCTCGAGCAATGAGTATCGGGTCTCACAGTCGGTAAACTTTTTCTATAAGGTAGTAAATGGCGTGCTCTTTTTGGCCAGACTCGTTATGCTGCCCCAGCACACACCCCATTGAATTATCTAACACTGTCAAGTATAATATCAAAGGTCTTCCTTCAACTGGAGGCATCATAATTGGAAGTTCTTGAAGGTATTCCTTGATTCTTTCGAAAGCGGTCTGGCATTCATCATTCCACTTTACCATTTGATCTTTCTTCAGAAGCTTGAAGATTGGTTCACAAGTAGCAGACATATGTGAAATGAACCTGGCGATATAATTCAAACGTCCCAAAAAACCTCTAACTTCCTTCTCTGTGCGGGGAACCAGCATCTCTTGTATGGCCTTCACCTTTGCAGGGTCTACCTGAATTCCCTTGTCACTGACAATGAAAACCATAAGCTTACCAGACCTTACCCCGAAGGTACACTTGTTCGGATTCCACCTCAGTTTGTACGTCTTCAACCTATCGAACAACTTTTGGATATGATCAAGGTTCTCTTCCTCAGTCTGAGACCTGGCTATCATGTCATCAACATAAACTTCGATCTCATGGTGAATCATATCGTGGAACAAAGCGACCATGGCGCGCTGATAAGTTGCCCCAGCATTCTTCAACCCGAAAGACATCACTTTGTAATAGAAGGTGCCCCACTGTGTAACAAAGGTTGTCTTCTCCATGTCTTCAGGAGCCATCTTGATCTGGTTGTAGCCAGAGAAACCATCCATGAAGGAGAATATTTTATGTTGCGTGGTGTTGTCTACCAGAACATCGACACGAGGAAGTGGGAAGTCATCTTTGGGGCTTGCCCTATTCAGATCTCTGTAATCCACATACATCCGTACCTTACCGTCCTTCTTAGGTACCGAAACAACGTTAGCAACCCACTGTGGATACGAAGTGACAGCTAAGAATCCTGCATCGAACTGTTTCATGACCTCTGCCTTGATTTTCTCTGAAATTTTAGGGCACATACGATGAACCTTCTGTTTAACCGAAGGACAATCTTCTTTAGTCGGCAGGCGATGTACCACAATATCAGTGTCTAAACCAGGCATGTCTTCATAGGACCAGACAAAGATCTCAACATAGTCGTGCAACCTCTGTATCAACCTTTATTTGATGCTAAGCTCCATATTTGCACCTATTTTAACCTCTTTTTTGTCTTCCTCAGTATCCAAGTTCACTGTCTCAACCGACTCTTCATGAGGCTGTATGACCCTCTCTTCCTGCTGTAATAGTCTAGCAAGTTCTCCAGGCACCTCACAATCATCCTCACCTTCTTCCTTGGCTTAGTTGATCGGATTTTTGAAGTTATAACTGGCAATAGCAGAGCTGTTATCAATGGGATCCAGAGTGGATATGGATCTATATTATGATACGTGAGTGTGTGTAAGAGAATAGCTATTTTGATAAAGTGAAAAGCAGAAAGGAGAAACAAGGAGCGCAAAATTTGTATGCAAGAAACGTCCAATGCTTTATTATAGATTATGAAATGACAAATAATAGCCTTCACAAGCAAAGCCGAGGTGTCTCGGGCAAGGCACCGGGCCGTAAAGTTTCAAATTGTTTATTACAAATCTTAAAACAAACAAGTCAATTACTGCCGAATAAAAGAAACAAGTATGAAGTCCCTAGTCGTCCAGTTACTCGGTCCACCGTTGGTAGTTGGGTAGATCCAATTGTCAATGTCTGATTCCTCTTCATTATCTTCAATGGCATTAATTCCCCGATTGCTGATGCGTAGGGGAGGTCCTCCAGCCCGAGCGCGTCTAACAGCCCTTTGAGCCCCTGTAATAAAGCCCAAACCAAATTTGTCAGTTTTCTGAGTGAAATCAGGGAGCTGACCCCAATTGGCACACCCACCTTCTTCAACCACGGCCCTGGCGTCCTTGAGAGAAGCCATCTTCAAAGGAGATTTGTTTCTAGTAGTTTCAGTTGATGCCAAGATTTGAGGGACCTCTTCAAATTTCTGACAAGGAGTTTCGATGAATTCCCCGTCCATCTCTACATAGCGGAAGGAGTTGAGGTGACTCACCATATATTCTTCTTCACCCTGCACTGTGATGATTTTTCCTTTCACTGGGTACTTCAACATTTGGTGGAGTGTGGAGGTGACTGCCCCAGCCTCGTGGATCCAAGGACGACCCAACAAACAAGAATACAACGGCCTGATATCCATCACATAGAAGGTGGACCCAAAAATCTGAGAACCCACTTTGACAGGGATGTCCACCTCCCCATGCACCATTCTCTTCGATTCGTTAAAAGCCCTTACCACAATGTTACTAGGCTTTAGAGTTAAACCCTCGCAATATAAACGGTCCAACACCTTCTTCGGCAGAACATTCAGTGAAGACCTAGTATCTACCAGCACATGAGCCATAGTGGTGCCCCGACAATCAATCGAGACATCCAGAGCATCATTATGCTTCCTTCCCTTTGGTGTCAAATCACATCTGAAAAGCCCAGCCCATTATCAGCAGTCAGGTTAGCCACACAATCTTTGAACTGATCAGCTGAAGTCTCCCGCGACACATGCACGGTTTTGAGAAATGCAATTAAAGCCTTGGCATGGGCTTCAGAACACAACAGCAGAGACAACATGGATATCTTCGATGGGGTATGCCCCAGCTGCTCGACTACATTGTAGTCGCTCTTCTTAATGATTTTCAGTATTTCCTCTATTTCTTACTTAGAGGCTTCCACAATGATTTTCTTAGGCACCTCCGTCCGAGCATGCTCACCTACAACCTCTTTGTCGTGGGTATCAGATGATTCGCCGAATGGAGTAAGAACAAGAAAAGTAGTTGATGTACTAGCAGGAACATCAGATGTAATGACAATAGGCTTGTTAACAGTCTTAGGGGAAATCTCGGAAGAGAAGAACCTTCCACTTCAGGTGATTTTGCTGGTTCTGACAATGTTATCAATATCAGGATCAGCTTCTTCATCTTTCAGATCTTGTTTGATGCCATGATAGTACACATTGGCACCATAATGCCAGTGGGCATCTTTATCGGAGACATACGGGATAGGACCATGAACAATGATTATCAGCGGAGCAATTCTTGGAGCAGATGTAATCCTAACAGGTCTTCTCGAGGAAACCTTGGAAGGATTGAGGAAATGGTTATAATGGCAATGTCTTCAACTGGAACAACAGGAACCATAGTTTTTTCAAACATAATTTCTTTGCTATCTATCAGGCGTTGGACACCTAATTTCAGCAAACGACAACCAGAAGGTAAAAGCGAACATATGTGGCAACCTTCACCATAACCCGGAAATAAACCGGCCAACAACAAATTATTCTTGATAGTCATGAGAGGAGTTGGCACTTCATCAACAGAGGTAACCAACAAATCAGTATCAATAGCATTAACTCCACGACCATGTTTAGGCATGGGAGTAGTTATGACATTTGGCTTTTCCGGAGCATCAAAATCTATCTCCTTGGCTTCAATCAAGTCTTGTATTTTGTTTCTTAGAGCCCAACAATCATTTGTATCATGGCCAGGACTCTCAGAATGATAGGCACACCGGGCATTTGGATTATATAAGGGAGATATAGTATTTGGATTCTTGGGAGCCTCTCTCAAGGTTGCCAAGTTGGATCTCAGCAGGTGAGGTAGAACTTCAGCCAATGTCATGTTGATGCGGGTAAACTGCCGTTGTGGTCTTTCCACCCTTTGTTGATTGTTGTATTGTGGGGCAGCTGCAGGTCTAGGTATCATCACGACACTTACTGTCTGACATTGTTCAACCCTGTTCTGACCCCTCAGGCTATAGACGGCACTGGCTTCCTTCTTACCAGAACAAGGCTTCTTTACTGAACTTGACGAGGCATCCTTCTGTATCTTGCCACTTCGAATCCCAGCTTCTACTCTTTCTCCAATTAGAATCAGCTCGGTGAAACCAGCTGAAGAGTTGCCAATCAAATGATTGAAAAATGGACCAGATAGCGTCCATAGAAACATATCAACCAACTCCCTGTCAGACAACGGGGGTTGAACTCTCCCAGCCAAGTCTCTCCATTTTTGTGCATAATCTTTAAAACCTCCACCTGCACCCATGGACATACTCTGGAGTTGAGTACGAGTGGGAGCAAGGTCGACATTATACTGATACTGCTTGTAGAAAGTAGCAGCCAGATCTTCCCAGTTCAGGACATTGGCTCTCTGCAACTGGTAGAACCATTCAAGCTGACTCCCTAACAAACTATCTTGAAAGAAATGCACCCAAAAATTTCTGTCAGTAGTGTGGGGCTGAATCTTCCTGACATAAGAGCGGAGATGGAGCTTTGGGCAGGACACCCCATCATACTTGGAAAAAACTGGAGCTTTGAACTTCTGCGGGATGACCACTCCCGACACCAAACCTAATTCTTCAAAATCCAGTCCAGGTATCCTCTGATCTTCCATGGCACTCAAACGATCTTCCAACTGCTTTTATCTATCCTTAGCAGGAGGATATTGCTCATCATTATAATCAGTATCATTGTCAGAGACTGTAGGACTGGGGTCTTTCTCTTCTTCTTGATTCTCCCCTTCCTTAGATGAAGAGGTCAGGTTGACTTGTCTCTTCAACCGCTCTCCAAACCTTCGGCCCATGTTCAGAATACCAGCAACCTTCTTCTTTTTCTTCCTCTCTTTCAGAATGAGGGCTTTCAGATCCTTCTGCCCCTTTTCCAGACTTCCTCTCTTAGTTACTTGCTAGATCACTTGCTTTTGTTTGAAATTGTGCTTTGTATGGTTTTTTGAAAGTATTTTGTAAAGATGCCATTGTTTAGGAAATCTTTGTAATGATTCTTAATCGTAATAATGTATACAAAGATGTTAATCTTTTGAAAATGATTCCAAGTTTTGTAAGATGTTTTTGAAAGTGTAGGTGATTGTTTTGAAAATAGCAAGGATGTTTGTTTCAAATTGAGCAAGTAATTAGGAGCATTCTACCTACTTAAAAGTCTTTCTTGTTCATTTTACTTTTCCTTTGACATTGTTATCTTACCATTGATTTGGTAAGTAACCCTATCTTTGGATGTAAACGGGACGGGCGTGGGTCATCGTATAACCATGATTAGCAATGTTGCAAGGTATCTTAGCATTCTCTTTTAGGGACTAAGATCATTTGAAAGGCAACTTAGATAGCGTCATCGAGGGACTATGATCTTGTATTTTGCTTGTGTTTGCTAAGATACATTACATGTGTAATATGGCCATTTTGTATAAGGAAACCAAGTGGAATAACCCTAGGGGTGCTTGTGTGCAAGTGTATTGTTTTCATGCTTGGTTTTATCTTGAATTAGGGTTTTCTAAGTATTGGTCTTAGTCTTTCCATACAAACCCTAATTACTAGCATGTTATATAAAAGCGATAAATTGCGAAATTTAAAGTTACTACGCTATTACAACATTTGTGTACAAATTGAATGGGGATTGCAAGAATTTAAAGCCTAATTAGTCTATTACAACCATATTGAATTGATATCAATGCACAAGGAAATAAATAAATACAAAGTATAAAATGAATAAATGTACATAAAATGCAAAATGTAAAGAAAATGCATCTTTGTTTGATTTTCATAAAAAAGGGATTTTGTCTTAACCTAATTAAATAAAGAAAATAATTAATTAAATTTGAATTTTATTAAGAAAAGATTTTAAATAAAACCCTAGTTCTATTAATTAATCAAAAGAAAATAAGTTTAAGAAAAGTATTTTTGGTATTTTTATCTTAAAAATATTTATAGTATTATAAAATATTTTTAGTCTTTTTATATCAAAAATAATATATTTAAATTAGTATGAAAGAAAACAACTAATAACCTAATTTTAATTATATTTACAAGATAATAAATAAAAAAAATAAAGAAAGTATAGTTATTAAAAATATTTTTTGTGAGAAAAATAAAATAAACTAAGTCAAAATATAAATCTATCATTTTTTTGTATTTTATGATTTTTCAGTATTTAGAAAAATATTTAAGAAAATAAAGGAAATAATAAAAAAGAAAATAAAATAAATTGGGTCAGGGGCGTATAAAGGAAACAGGGGGTTAGTTAGAAAAAATAAAAAAATAAGCCAGGCCCAAAGAGGCCCAACGCCCTGCAAACAAAAAAAAGTCAGAATTGTAAAACATGTAAAAATGCAAAAGGGTACCACTGAGGCTAGAACTCAGGTCCCAAAGGTTACAGGCGCGCGCTTTGATGTGTAAATTCCGCAAGTGCACAGAAATATCGTAGTAATATAAAAGATTGTCGAACCACAGAGACCAATGTCATCCTACCGTAATCTATCGTTACTTTGTAAAGCTAAGGCTAATGAATATTTGGTTTGGGGGGGAGGGGGGGGGGGGGGGGGGGGAGAAGAGTTTAATTAAAAACAATAGTAATAGCTATACTGGTATGTGATAGTCGGACTTCGGGAACTCGGTGAGTCGCTGGGCATATAAAGTATTTCGGTAAAAACGAATTGTTTAAAAACCTGAGACATACACTCTCGTGTTCATGAAACAAGTTATGCTACTAAACCTAGTGGATGCACTTTAAATTTAATAACACTTTTTGAAAACAACTTGAGTTTAATTAATTTGTTAAAACACTCTCGTGTATTTAAAAATTAATGTTTTGTTACCACTATCTGGGTCGAACCCCAGCTCTCGCATGCAGGTTCTTGCCTTAGTTAATTTCCCACTCTCGTGGCAAAATTGTGTTAAATATCCTTTCACTCTCGTGACAAGGGTAGTTAAATTAAATATGTAAATTTCAAACTAGAAACTATTTATAAAAGTTTTTAGCCAAGTTATCACTGAATTCCTTCGGTGCTTAGGAGTCACATACCGGTACAAACGAAATTAGCCAGACATAATATATTTAATAACCATGCAACGTAAAAGACAATTCATAAAAATAACTAACATAGCATAAGAATAATAAAAATCAATTGCATAAAAACCTATAAATATGTTGTTGTGGTAATCTTGAGTGTGTACAATATCCTTGCGATTAATTTAAATATATGACCATGTTAATCCTTAGATGAAGAATTAACACTCTTGGAAACTAATTTAGGAAACTGAACGTTGCAGTGGGTATATTGGTTCAAAAGCAAATAAAATAAAATAATGTAGAAAGGCAAGAGTTTGGCTCTGTAGTAGAAAAATCTCCACCCCTGTTCCATTAAAATGCCTCCTATTTATAGAAGAGGATTTTTGCAGTTAAGAGAATTTAGGAACTGCTTGAGTGGAGGAAGACTCAGACTGTACGTTGCTGAAGTTGAGGAATTGTAGGAGAAGAAAACCGTCCATTACATTGCCCACATCTCTTGTTATGCATAACGCCGAATTACGTGTGTGACGGTCGTCAGGAGGAGGTGATGGTTGTAATGCGCTTAAATAGCGCGTTACGATCGTCACAGAGGTGTGACGGTCGTCACAACATCAAAATCTGCAGAATTTTGCAGATTTGTTCCTTTTCTTCAGATTTTCATGTTAACTTTCTTCCTATGATCTTTTTCACTAAATTGACTTGAAACATGTTGTACCTATGAAAAGGCATAAAAACTCGGAACAATCGGGAGTTAAATGGATTAATGCAGTATGAAAATGGATTAAAAACGTAGCAATTATATGATAGGATTTCTCGTTATCACGCTTCTACCACTGGGGTGGCTATACATCCATTAACATAAGAAAAATAATAAATATACAAGGAAAAACGCGCCCCTGATGACATTATCTTTAACCTCCAGCCAGGCCAACTATAACTTGCTCATTTCTCATCAAAAATGAAAACTGTAAACATGAAACTTGAAGAAAATTTTCTCACGATTCCAGAAATGTAAAGTATTACAACTATAGATCAAAGTTAAGCATGAATTTTAATGGCCCTGATCTGAACCCTAAAAATTTCAGAAATTTCAGTTTCAAAATTCTCTAAGCTCAAGCAAAATTAATGGAAACTATGGACACGGTTAGCTTCAGGGCAATGATATCTACATGTTTTATTCAGAAATAAACTATTGATGATGCCTGTATAAAGAGTTCCAAGTTTAGAAAACTTACCTAAAAAATGGAAATCGTGTTTTGAGTTTGAGCTTGTTTCAAGTGATGGTGATGATCAGGTTAGCTTCCTTGAGGTCCTAGGAAGCTAATGCAATGGTTTGCTTGAGTTGAGAGTGGCTGAAATGAATTGGAGAAGTCAATGTGCAATGCTCTGTTTTTGGTTATGGAGGATATGGTAAATGATGTTATAGTAATGAAACATGGAAAGGAATAGGTTACACTTGATGTAAGGAAGCTTTAGAAACTAAAAGGCCAAGAAACACACGAGGGAAATGTGAGTTTGATGTTCAAGGTCAAAAACTGTGCAACAATGGAGTTTTTGGGTAATTTATGATTTGAGAGAGTTTTGGTGTATTTCAGGGTGCTTAAGCTCATCCTCTAGCTCACAAATAGTGACTCTATTTATAAGCAACAAGTTTGGAGACCTCTTGTTGATCAGAATTAAAAATCACATGTTTATGCATAACATGTGATTTTTGAGAAATTCAAGTTTCAAAGCCTTGTGTACTTGCTAAGATAGAGTGGTTATGCTTTAAACAAGCTTGCTTCTGACTTTGTGGATTGAGTGTGATCAGAGGGAAGAAGTTAGAGGCTCAAGAATGAACTTTATGCAAAAAGCTTGCTTTACAAGAATGACAATGTTAACTTTGTGCCATTAATGGAAATGCAACTTGGATAATAGCTCAATTGCTTGGATCAAAGCCCTAACAGCTGTGTAAACATTTAATTATGGAGTTACAAACATGTTTGAGGCCTACAAAGAAAATATTATGCAGCCTAGCATGGATTTGGTTCATGTGTTCATCAAAAATGACTTGTAATCCAAGTGACAAAACCCTAACTTCATCTCTTCGATTCTCCCTACTCAAGAATGATCTCAAGGAGTTATTGGAAATTTTGGAAAGATTGAAATGTGCTCTACAACCCATCTTTGAATTTCTTTTGAATATTCCCCTTGGGACTATATGAAAAATTGCCATGAAGTTGGGTCAAAATCTTGACCAAATTAGGGCAAAATTTCACTAAGTGTTTAGTTTCATGACCACATGTTCATAATATTATAACTTGAGATCCAAGCATTTTTGGAAGGAATTGTGTAAAGAAAATTTTTAGATTTCATGGAAATCCACAACTTTCATGTTGGAAGTTTCCCTTGAATCATATTCCATCATGGTGAAAATTTTGTTCAAAGCTATGAAAAAAATGAAATTTCCAACACTTCGAAAAATTTCTAAGTTTAGAAATTTTGACTTTTCAAAATGAAATCTTTACTTTTTGATTTCTTGATGAATAAGTTTCATATTTTGACATGTTTTGATGAATTATGATCTTTGGCACTTTAATTTGACTAAAAAGTCAAAGTTTGACTTTTCAGTGTACAGTTGACTATTGATCAGTTGACTGAAAAATTTATCTTTCAATCCAATGGACTTGCAATGTTTTGAATCATGTCATTAGGTCAAAATGATGCAATTGGACTCTTGAGATCATGCCTTAAACCAATTGACCATTTGCTAGGTCAAAAATCAGAAATTGCCATTTCTCAGTCAAAACCCTAATTTTGACCATTTTGCCCTTTTAATGATCTGATCAAATATCTTGAGGAATTATGGTCCAAACTTGATCAAATGATACATATGAGTTTATAATGTTTATATGGATAAAAAATTATGAAGTTTGACTGTAAATTGGCCACAATTGACATTTTCCCCAATACAACTGATATTTAGGTCAACTGCTCAATTGACTGAGCCAAAATGTGATCCAAGGCTTGAAACTTGACATGAGTGATCTTGGGGGTCCATAATGATCCATGAAAGTCATATGAGGCATTGAAAATTCAAATGTCCTTGTGCAAACTCAAACCCTAATTTTGGTCATCAGTGCACAAGGAGGTGTCTTGAGCTGATCAAACCCTAGTGCAGTCTTGAACCCAAGGATATCTTGTAAGAAAAAATCTTGATAAGTGAGAGGGAAAATTTTGGGGTACAACACCTGTAATATCTTCATAAGACCAAGCAATTACTTCCACATAATCATGCAACATCTGAACCAACCTGCTCTTGACACTGCTTTCCAAATTAGCGCCGATCTTGATTTCCTTCTTATCTGCCTCAGTAGCCAGATTGATAACTTCAACCGACTCTTCATGCGAATGAATATCTTTTTCCTCTTGTAAAATAAGTATGGCTAGTTCTCCCGGTATTTCACAATCTTCCTCGCCTTCGTCTTCGGCTTGGTTGATTGGACATTCGAAGTCATAGTCGGCAATAGTAGAGTCACTGGCAATAGGATCCAGAGTAGATGAAGACCTACAAGAATGCATGTATGTGCATGTAAGATACATGGCTATTTTGAAAAATGTATTTGAAGGAAAAGAAAGACAATGAACACAAATATTTGAATGCAAAAGAGTCCAATGATTTGTATTGAATGATCATATGATTAGATGGACATAAATAAAACCCTTGATAAATGGACCAAAGTGCCCCGGGCCAGGCACATGTCTTAAAAGTCATTGTTAAATATTACAGACAAAATTTTCTTGAATTGAAATAAAAGAAATAACAAATATATTACTCCTCAATGAAGGAGGTGGGCACGAAGTCCTTTGCATGCCAATTCTTCAGCTCCGTTGTAGTTGGATACACCCAATCTTCAAATGCAGCTTCCTCATCAGAATCACCTACAATGTTGACTTCATTGACACCCTTGTCATGTGTTGGCATAGGCGCAGTGATTACATTCATAGTTGGAGGAGGATCAAACTCAATAGTCTTGTTATCAATCAAATCCTGAATTTTATTCTTCAAGGCCCAACACTGGTCAGTCTCGTGCCCGGGGCTGCTAGTGTGGTAAGCACATTTAGCATTCAGATTATACTTTGGTGAAGAGGTATCAGGGTTGGCAGGAGGGTCGCGCAATGTCACTAAATTTTCCTTTAGCAAATGTTGAAGGGCTTGAGATATTGACATGCCTAATCTTGTAAATTGTCTTCTCGGAGTTTGAAAACATTGATGATTTACAGATGGTCTTGGAGTAGGAGTTGGATTAGAGATTCAGACATCGTTAACATATGGATAATCATTCTTCTTGGTACGAGCCCTTTCCCCGTACACATCATTGATTTACTTCTTTGCAGCAAAAGGTTTCTTGACAGGATTAGAAGTGGAGGTAGATGCCACAAAGATCTTCCCACTTTTGATGTCGCTTTCAACTCTTTCACCGGTTAAGATTAATTCGGTGAAACCAGAAGAAGAGCAGCCAACCAAAAGATTAAAGAACAGACCAGATAAAGTTCCCATGAACATGTCAATGTGCTCCCTATCAGTTAAGGGTGGTTGAACCCTACTAGCAAGGTCTCTCCACTTTTGTGCATATTCTTTAAATCCTTCATTCTTTCCCATGGTCATATCTTGTAATTGAATCCTTGTTGGTGCCAAGTCGGTGTTATACTGATACTGATGGTAGAATGCGGTAGCTAAATACTCCCAAGTATTGATACATGAACCATCTAACTGATAAAATAATTCAAGTTGTGTTCTGGCCAAGCTCTCTTGGAAAAAGTGAACCCAGAGTTTCTTATCAGCAGTGTGCGGTTGTATCTTGCGCACATAAGATTTCAGGTGAAGTTTTGGACAAGAAACTCCATCGTACTTTGCAAAGATTGGTGTTTTGAATATGTGGGGAATGAAAACCCTAGAGATCAAACCCAAATCATCAAAATCTAAACCAGGGACGGCCTGGATTTCAACAACTTTCAATCTGTCTTCTAACTGCTTGTACTTGACATCGGCGGGTGGATACTGCTCGTCGAAATAATCATCATCAGAAACTTGATTGTTAACACAGTCAGCTTGGGTACTCTTAACCTCACCAAATCTGATTCTCGTATTCTTCAGATGAGTCTTCCCCTACTGGGATCTGACGGACCATCTCCTTGAACCTTCTACCCATGTTGAGTAGAGATTTCTTCTCGGGCTTCTTCTTAACTACCAGTAATTCCATCATGTCTTGCTACCCCTTGGCTAGGGCCATTAGCGTCTCTTAGAATTGAAAGTTTTATGCATGGAGATCATTCACAGTTTTCTCTAGATCCATCTTGCTGAAATAAACAGCAGAAAGATAAGGAAACCTATTGTGTGAAAACCTGCCATGTTATGATGCATGGAATATGTGTATGCAGATGATTTTAAGAATTTATTGAAATTTAAATTTGTATAGACAAAAGAGTGAACAAATGTCAATTTTCATTAATTAGTTTGAAAAGGATTACATTACAAAATAACTTTCTAAGATAAAAAGACTGAACGCATCCTCTTCGGTGCGATGTAGGTGTTTACATTTTGTTCTTCATGTAGCTGCTTTGTAAGTTCCAATACTCTCTTCTCACTATCGTAAAATTGAGCTTCGAAGGTATCTCGTTCCTCCTTTATCTGAATCCAACTCTTTTGCAAGTCTTCGAGAGAAGTAGGCATGTCGGGATAGAGGACATTATAGGGAACATCTCCTTCAACCACATGTTCCATGATAACTGGTAAGATGGAAGGATAAGGCATCACAATTTTCTGAGCACGAGCTCGTACCCACTTAAGGTAAGGCTCGAGGGGAATGGAATTCTTGTGTCCCAATGTTTTACTGTCCACTTTGCTCACCATCCTCCAAGCTCAGATAAACCTCTGGAGGTAACTTTTATTCTCGCTTTCATAGTCGAATACCACTCCTTGAATGAGCATCTCATGTGGGCCATCCCTTCGGGCATAACCAAACTGTCGTAAGGCTAAGCAAGGGTTATAAGTGATACCTCCTCTAATGCCAAGTAAAGGGGCATTAGGGAATTCACCACAACGGTCGATGATAGTAACGTTCTCCAAGGATCAGGAACACCAATGAACATCTGAATGTATAAGCGTCATCAACCTATGGGACCATCTTGAACCTTGCTCGTTCTTCAACACAGATCGAGGAAGATGCGAAATAAACCATCTTTCCAAGATAGGAGTGCAACACATGAGAATCCCTCTTTTCCTCATAGTGCGAGAGTGTAAAGAATGAAGGATATCCCCCAACAAAGTAAGCACTGGATTGCGAGACATGAAGATTTTGATGGTGCTTATATCTATGAGTTGGTCAGGGTTTGGAAAAAAAACCATCCCATAGATGAGAAGGGCCACAATTTCTTCAAAAGCTTGTAAGTCTAAGGAGTTCCAACAATCTTGAGCTTTCTCAAACAAGAACTTGGCTAAGAAACCTTTGAAACCACTCCTTGTTTTCTAATTAGTTGTGATATCAGATTGTTGCAAGTGTAGTGTTTGGGCGATCTCTTTAGGTTTTGGATCTCTTTCCGTACCGTTGAAGGGTAGTTGATTAAGAATGGGAATCCTCAAGAGGTTTGAGAATTCTTCTAGAGTTGGCACAAGTTGATAATCGGGCAAAGTGAAGCAATGGTGTAGAGGATCAACGAATTGAAAGAGCACCTTTATCATATCTTCATTAATGTTGGAGGTAACCAAGTTTAGGAGACGACCATGTCTTTTGGTGAATGGAGAATTCTTAGGAACCCTTGAGGCTAACTCTTTGAGTTGAGGAGGAATCCTTACGAGATTAACTTGGATAGTATTTCTGCAGAGGAAAGCCATGTCCTACAAAACAGAATAAAGATAAATTCCAATAATCCTTGAAATGGTTAGAATGAGTATGATGTTATGATGTTTATGATGTTATGTACAAGTAAATATATACAAACAAGGAAAACAAGTCCTTAGGTTTAGGCTTGCATGGAGTCTCATAGGTAAGTACCCTCTTGAAGTTTAGTTGGATTAAACCTGTCTTGTAAATAGTAACCGGGTTCTAAGGGATCTCAATATCACTGATTTGTTTTCTCGGGCATTATTTCAGCGTAAGCCTCTTTCACGGAGACCGAAATATCCCAAAAAGCCAAACCTCAATGAGTGTAGTATCGAGTATCTACCAACTTCGTACTGCACCAAAGTCGGTCATCTCACTATGTCCTAATGGCCAAGTTGGTCGAGTAAAGGTTCTAAAGTTAGTTAGTGTTTCATGATATCACTCAGCGGCCCCGTATTCCCCTTGACTACTCAAGGGCTACCGGTACTCACAAATATGTCACACTAACGTAGCTATTTCTTAGACCATGTCGGTATACCCTGCACAGTTTCCATAATGTATTGCTACTTACCTATAACGTATTCCAAATTCGGGTACATGATTAGAACAAGCCCAAACAAGGAACCAAAATGTAAAGCATACAAGTCAAACAATGAAAGCAAGTAAAGGTGATCTAGCCCTAAGGTAACCCCACTTTTAAGTTCTTCCCCAGCAGAGTCGCTAGTTCTGTGATACAATGGGAGAACTGACTTGGTTGGTTTGCTTTGTGTCGCAAATATTGCGGTTAGCAAGAGTCACCATCGACTTTTCTTTTATCCAAAGAGAAAGGCTGAAAAGAATAGAAAAAACCTTTGAGATTGTTTCTTGAGTTCAGGGGTAGATTATGAAAAGGGAAGGTGTTAGCACCCTTTTCATCTATAGTTATCTATGGGCTCTTAGTTGCTTGCTAGATCACTTGCGTTTGTTTGAAAATGTGCTTTTTATGGTTTTTGAATGTATTTTGAAAAGGTGCCATCGTTTAGGAAAACTTTGTAATAGTTCTCGTTCGTAAGAACGCATACAAAGTGTTAAGCTTTTGAAAATGTTTCAAGTTTGGAAAATGTTTTGAAAGTAATTTTGAAAGTGTTTGGTGTTTGTTTTGAAAAATAAGCAAGAGTGTTTGATTTGAAATTGAGCAAGCAACTAGGAACAATCTACCTACTCAAAATTCTTAGTTCATTTCTTCCTTTCCTTTGATATTTCTATCTTACCATTGATTTGGTAAGAAGCCATATCTTTGGATGTAAAGGGACGGACGTGGGTCATCGTATAGCCATGATGGCAATGTTGTGAAATCTCTTAAGATCATTTTGAAAGGCAACATTTGATAGCGTCATGAAGGGACTATGATATTGTATTTTTGATTGCTTTTTGTAAGATATCCCACATGCATAACATGGCCATTCTTATAAGACAACAAAATGGAATTACCCTAAGGGTGCAAGTGTGCAAGTGTGTTGATTTACATGCATTATTTTGTCTTGAATTAAGGTTTGCTAACTTGTTGATTTTAATCTTTCCATACAAACCCTAATTACTAGCATTTATATAAAGCGATAAATTGCGGAAAGTAAAAATACTAAGCTATTACATCATTAGGGGAGGGGGTATACAAATTTACAAATGGGGATTTTGCAAGAAATTAAACCTAATTAATTATTACAACCATATTGAATAAATTTACAAAAATTGAATAAATAATAATGTACAAATGCAAATGGAAAAGAAACATGATTTTTGTTTGGATTTTTTATGAAAGAGGTTTTAACCTAATTAAGAAAATGTTAATGAAAATTAAATAAAATTAACTTAAACTAATTTAGAAAAGAAATTAACTAAAAAAGGATTTTTAGGGTTTTTTATGAAAAGGTTTCAAATTAAAAATAATATGAAAATTAATTAATTAAAATAAACCTAAGTTCTAAATTAACTTTAATTAAGAAAATAAATAGTTAAACCTAAGTCCAAATATTAATTAATAAAAGAAATTAATTTGTTAAAAGAAAATGTTTTTTTTTTGTCTTTTTGTTTTATAAGAAAATAAAGTAAGTAATTATAAATAACAAATAAAATATTTTTATATTTTTTGGTAAAATCATAATAATAATAATAATAATAATAATAAGAATAATAAAAATAATGAAGAAGATATGAAATAATAATAAAAATAGAAAATAAATAAAATAAAAAATAAAATAATGGGTCAGGGGTATAAACATAGTCAGGGGGGGTTAGAAGAATAAAAAAAAGTGAAAAGCCCAACAAAAAGGGCCCATGCGTTGGCTGAACAATAAGAAAGGAGTGAAAAAAATGTGAAAATGCACAAAAGGGTACCACTGGGGCTCGAACCCAGGTCCATAAGGTGACAGGCGCGCCCTTTAGCCATTGGGGTTGTGATACATCCGTTAACTCAAACAAAACAACAAATATATAATATAAGTTTTTCCCTGAATGAACTTCATCTTCAACCTCCAGCCAAAGGACCTGTAACTTATTCATTTCTCATCCCTTCACAAAACTTCCAACATCAATCTTGTTAGAAATTTCCTCACGATTCTGAATATGTAAATAACTTAAGCTAGTTCTCAAAGATGAGCATGAATTTCTAACAGTAGCAAATTTTGACCTAAATATTTTCAGAAGTTCAAACTCAAAATTCTCCCTACTCAAGCAACATAATGAAATCTATTGACATGTATAGTTTTAGGGAAATGATGTCTACATTTTATCTTCACAAATGCAATCCTAATAATGCCTAAATATGAAGATAGAAGTTCAAGAAAAATACCTCAAAACTGGAAATCGTGAAATGAGTTTGAGCTTGTTTCGAGTAATGATGATGATCAGGTTAGCTTACTTGAGTCTCTAGGAAGCTAATGCAATGCTTAGCTTGAGTTGAGAGTGGCTGGAATGGTCTAGAGAAGTCCAACTGCAATGCTCTATTTTTGGCTATGGAAGTTGATGAAGATGATGTTACAGTCTGCAAACAGGGACAGGGATGGTTTGTATTTGATGCGAGGAAGCTTTTGAAACTAAATGGCCAAGAAATGCACGAGTGGTTTTGAAGATTGAAGTTCAAAGTCAGAAATGACACAAAAATGGAGGTTTTGTGCAATCTAAGTTTTTAGGGAGTTTGGGAGTGTTTTCAATCGTGTTATAACTTGAAAATAACATGTATAGTTATATGAAAAAGGTTCCAGCACTTGAGGTGGTCAGAAGTACAAAATATAGAGTTATGGCTATGTTACTTGATTTTGAATAAAAGTGGAAAACAAGGTTTCAAGGTATAGTACAAGCATGGCCTGAGTTTATGGGAGGCTCTAAACATGTTGCTTTTGCCTTTGACATTGCTTGTGTTCAAATGAAACAAGTTAGGAGCTCTATGCATTGACTTTGTGATTAAAGTCACTTTTCCAAAATGGAAGTGTGAACTTTGTTCCATTAATGGAATACTCACTTGGACAATGATTCAAACACTTGGATCATAGCTCAAATAGTTGTGTAATCTTCTGATTATGGATAGATTTAAAGTTTAGAATCCTACAAAGTAAGATTTATGCAGTATGGGCTTGAGATTTGAATTCTTGTTCATCATGGAAATGACCTATAATTCAAGAATGAATGTCCAACTTCTTGTCTTTGATTCTCTTTGCTCAAACATGATATCAATGAGTTCTTGGAAATTTTGGAAATCTTGTAACATCCTCTAAAACCTCTATGTTCGACATTTTTGAAAATTCCTCTTGGAACTATGTGAAAAATTTCCATGAAGTTAGGTCAAGATCCTGCCTAAATTAGGGCAAAATTTCACTAAGGTTCCAAGTTTCATGAACATGTATTCACAAAATCATAACTTGAAATCCATGAATTTCTAGGAGAAGTTATGTTCTACAATGTTTTATATCTCATTGAGATCTATAACTTTCATGTTGGAAGTTTCCTTTGAATCATCTTGCATCACGGTGAAAATTTTGCTCAATTGTTATGAAAAAATATGAAATTTTCAACACTTAGAAAAATTTCTAAGTTTAGAAATTTTGACTTTTCAAAATGAATTCTTGAAATTTTGATTTCTTGATGAAAAAGTTTCATATTTTGACATGTTTTGATGAATTGTGATCTTTGACACTTGATTTTGACTTTTTAGTGTACAGTTGACTTTTGATCAATTGACTGAAAATAAACTATCAATCAATTGATCTTGAGAAATGTTTTGAGCCATGATATTTGGTCAAAATGATTCAATTGAATCCTTTAGATCATAACTTAAACCAATCAAACATTTTCTAGGTCAAAAATCAGAAATTGCACCTTCTCAATCAAAACCCTAATTTTAACCATTTTGCCCTTTTGATTATGTGATCAAATTTCTTCAGGAATTGTGATCCAAACTTGATCAAATGACATATATGAGTTCATGATGTTTATATGGATAAAAAATTATGAAGTTTGACGGCAAATTGACCACAATTGACTTTTCCCCAATACAACTGATTTTAGGTCAACTGATCAATTGACTGAGCCAAAATGTGATCCAAGACTTGAAATTTGACATGAGCAATCTTGAGAGTCCAAAATGATCCACGAAATAAATATGGGACATTAAAAGTCCATTTGTCCTTGTGCAATCTCAAACCCTAATTTTCAGTCATCAGTGCTTAAGGAGGTGTCTTGAGTTGATCAACCCTAGTGCAGTCTTGAACCAAAGGAGATCTTGTGAGAGATTACTTAATAAAGGAGATGGGAAATTTTTGGGGTACAACCATATGCATATGAAACACGTATAGCACAATCTCATTTATTTTGATAACATCATTATGCAATGCATTTTATACATCATGACATTGGATACTGATAACACAATTTTATATAGTATATTTGATTTAATTTCCATAGGTAATGTTAGTATTTTTATTTAATTATTTCATTTTATTTCCATATTACGCCGGTATTTTTATTGTTTCAGGTATTTTATTTTAATTAGACAAATTGAGCAAAGTGAAGAAATTGAGAGAGTTATTGGACAAAGTATGCAAGAAATGAAGAAAAGGGGTGTGCAAAGCAATAATGATGGATCAAAAGGGTCTATTATCTCCAAACGGGCCCAAACGAATTCAGACCCACGCAAGCAAGAAAACCCTAAAAGCGCATGCAAGAGTGAGACGCACGTCTCAACTTTTCTCCTACAATTGAGGCGCCCGCCTCGGACTTTCCCCTTAGTGGGAGGCGCCCGTCTCAACATGGTCAATGGAGAACCAGGTCAATTGAGGCGCCCGTCTCAACGTGGGCAAGTTAAAACGAGAAATTAAAGGATAAGTGGGACAAAAAGATCTCAAGAGGTGGTTACGTTCGACGACTATAAAAGGACATCAGGAAATCAAAATTGGGACCGTTTTTGCTTAGATTTTTTTTCCAGTTTTCAGAATTTTTACTTTCATCGCATTTACTAGTTTCCATTGTAATTCAAATTTCCAGTAGTTATTTTCCAGCCAGCTCCTTTTCCTTTTGGAATATTTAGAATTTATTTCCGTTGAAGAACCAGGATTCTGTATGAATTGATTCAAGCTTCAAGGATTGTTTCCAGCATTTATTTAATTCAGGTTCCTTGTTTATATCGCTTTAATTAATTATTTGCATGAGAATATTTATTTAGCCATGAATTTATTTATGAATGTTTATTCCTTTAATGTATCCATGTCCGTTTTTATGAGTATGTCTGGCTGAATTATTTAAATATCGGTATGTAACGAGTTAATTTGAATGGATCCGGAATAAACAGGCTTGATTATATTTTATAAAATAAACACTTTTTCTGATTTAGTTATCTAGTTTATTTTGTTAAAAAAGGTTTAGAAACCAACAGAGCGACAGTTTGAGGTTAATAAACCGACTAAGATTAGAAACCAATAGAGCGACAATTTGAGGTTTAGAATCAGATAGTAGATACTAGGTATTGTTTTTAAAGACTGCGACAGCGTTTTAAAACCAATTAAACTTTATTTATTTTCAAAAAGTAATTTTAAAATCAATGGGATAGCGAAAGCATACATCAGAGTTTAAAATTATAATTTACTTCAATAGAGCGAAAGTTTGAGAATAGATTTTTGAATAAATACTTTTTGCTGAAAAAGATATTATTATCATTTTTGAAAATAAGCCAGTGGAAAGCCGGATCCTTTAAATGTTAACGAAGTACATACCGATATTCGCATTATTATTATTTCAATTAGAATTAAGTTTTATTACCCAAAAAAAATTCCCCTAATCAATTATTCGATAGCTATAGCTTTACACAATAGTTTAGGTTACGTTAGTTCGATTTATAGTCCCTTAGGTTCGATAACTTTTAAAACTACGCGATAGGGCTGTATACTTGCAGTCTCCCGATTAATTTAGACGATAAAGTCGCGATCAAGTTTTTGGCGCCGTTGCCGGGGACTATTTAAGTTGATATCGTAATTTTATTACGAAGTATAGACTATAGCAACTATTTCTTTTCCCTCTGTGTATGCCAAATACTCGCTCTCAAGGCGCACCTTTGCATATACCTATATACGATATCGAGCGTTACCTTAGATTAAGGAGACGAATTCAAGAGTATTTAGAATGCAACAACCTTCCTCCGACCAAACTTCCTGACGTTGAAGAACTCAAGAAGATGGCTGATCCTGATGCTCCTGCTCCTCGTCCTCTTATGGACTATGTTGTTCCTTCTCAAGCAGAGCCTCATAATAGTATTGCTGCTCCTGCTATCGCTCGAAACAATTTCGAGCTAAAACCTTCGCTTCTTTCCGCCGTTCAGCAGAACCAGTTTTCTGGAGCTCCTACTGACGACCCGAATCTTCATCTGTCAGTGTTTATGCAGTACGCAGACACTGTGAAAGCGAATGGTGTTAACCCCGAGGCGATACGATTGCGCCTATTTCCTTTTTCTCTCAGAGACAGAGCTCGCGCATGGCTCCAATCTCTTCCTTCCAACTCAATCACCACATGGGATGAGTTGAAGAAAGTCTTCTTGGCTAGATATTTTCCTCCAAGCAAAATTGCTATGCTCAGAGCCAATATCAATGGTTTCAGACAAAAAGACAATGAATCACTCTTTGAAGCTTGGGAACATTATAAGGACATGCTTAGACTTTGTCCTCGTCATGGTTTAGAAGAATGGCTGATCATTCACACGTTCTACAATGGTCTCTTGTATAATACGAGATTGACTATAGACGCCGCAGCTGGTGGCGCACTGATGAATAAACCATATACTGAAGCAAGACAACTTATCGAAAGCATGGCTCAAAACCATTACCAATGGGGTACGGAGAGAGTTAGCGTAGAGAAATCTCAAACAAAAGGTGCCATGGTTGAAGTGAATAGTATGGATCAAGTCAACGCTAAAGTGGAAGCTCTCACTCAAAAGCTCGAGAATCTTACCACCGCTCCCGCAGCTACTGTTGCTGCAATTGCTCAAACTTGCGACTTATGTGGTATTCAATCACATCTTGCTCCAGAATGCCCACTTTTAACAGGAGTTCCAGTTGAACAAGCGAATTACGTACAGGGTAATCCTTACAGCAACACATATAACCCTGGCTGGAAGAATCATCCTAACTTTTCATACAAGAGTAACAACGCGTTATACGCACCTGGACAAGCTCCTGCTACACCACCTGGTTATCCTAAGGCTATTCCAAATCATCCTAATAATGGTCCTAACACGTCTAATGCTCCTAGGAAGTCTAATTTGGAAGTCATGATAGAGCATTTCATCGCTACTCAATCCCAAACCAATAATACTCAATCCCAGACTAATAAGGATGTTCAAAATCAGAATATACACATTAATGAGCAGATTAAGCAATTATCTAACAAGCTTGATGCTTTAGCTACACATAATAAAATGTTAGAAACACAAATCTCTCAGGTAGCTCAACAACAAGCGGCTTCTGCTGCTCCTGCTGGCTCATTTCCTGGACAGCCTCAACCTAATCCCAAAGGACATGCAAATGTTGTTATCTTAAGAAGCGGAACAGAGTATGATGGACCTGTAGATCCCAGAAATAATAGCCCAGCTATGCAACAAAATTATGATAAACAATCTGAAACTAAAGATAAAGAAGAAAAGGAAAATCAGAGAGATAATAATGAAGATGCCACGCAAAAAGATGAAACTTATGTACCCCCACCACCGTATAAGCCTCGTATCCCATACCCTCAAAGGTTAGCTAAAACTAAGAATGTGGGTCAATTCAAGAAATTCGTGGATCTTCTGAAACAACTTAATGTTACAATTCCTTTTACCGAAGCTATAACTCAAATGCCCTCCTACGCTAAATTCCTTAAAGAGATTCTATCCAATAAGAAAAAGCTAGAGGATAATGAAATTGTCATGCTTACTGCTGAATGTAGTGCAATTATTCAAGACACAATGCCTCCTAAACTCAAGGACCCTGGAAGTTTCTCTATTCCATGTGTAATTGGCAAATTTGTCATAGATAAAGCTTTATGTGATCTTGGAGCCAGTATAAGTGTGATGCCGTTATCTATATGCAAGAAACTTGAAATGGGAGAACTCAGACCAACCAAAATGTCCGTTCAATTAGCAGATAGGTCAATTAAATATCCTGCAGGAGTTCTCGAGAATGTTCCTGTACGCATTGGCCAATTCTATATACCAACCGATTTCATTATCATGGACATAAGGGAGGACGAAGTTACCCCAATCATTCTTGGAAGGCCTTTCTTAGCTACAGCCGGTGCAATTATAGATGTAAAAAGAGGAAAACTTACTTTTGAAGTAGGTGAAGAGAAAATCGAATTTATCCTCTCTCAATTCCTGAATGCACCTGCAATTGAAGATACTTGTTACTTCATGGATATCATCGATGAATGTAGAAAAGAAGCTGAGCTTGAAAATGAAGACAATCTCGATGAAAGTCTGAGTAGTAATCTAAGTGAATGCTTAGCTATAGCACCAGATCCTACACAATGTTTAAGGAAACCATCCCTAGAACTCAAAACACTTCCTAAAAATCTAAGATATGAATTCCTAGATCCCGAACTCGAACGACCAGTGATAGTCAATGCAGAACTTGGCGAAACCGAAACTGAAAAACTTTTACAAACTCTGAGAAAATATCCAACAGCCTTAGGATATAATATCACTGATCTTAAAGGAATAAGTCCCTCTATCTGTATGCATCGCATTATGCTAGAAGAAGATTGTAAAACTTCAAGAGAACACCAGAGGAGACTAAACCCGATTATGAGCGAGGTTGTGAAAAAGGAAGTTATGAAGTTGTTAGAAGCAGGAATCATATATCCTATATCTGATAGCAAATGGGTTAGTCCTGTGCATGTTGTACCTAAGAAAGGGGGTGTCACAGTAGTCGAAAATGAGAAGGAGAAATCATAACTAAAAGAGTCGAATCTGGATGCAGGATGTGCATCGATTATCGTAAACTTAACAAAGCCACCAGAAAAGATCATTTCCCTTTACCATTTATTGATCAAATGTTGGAACGTTTAGCTAGACACTCTCATTTCTGTTTCTTGGACGGTTATTCAGGTTTCTTTCAGATACCTATTCATCCTAATGACCAAGAGAAAACAACTTTCACATGCCCTTTTGGAACCTTTGCTTATAGAAGAATGTCATTTGGTTTATGCAATGCTCCTGCAACTTTTCAAAGATGTATGATGGCAATATTTGCTGATTTTCTGGACAATATTATGGAAGTCTTCATGGACGACTTTTCCGTCTGTGGACAAAGCTTTGAAGAATGTTTAGAAAATTTAGAAAGGGTATTAGAACGTTGTGTGAAGGTTAATCTAGTGCTTAATTGGGAGAAATGCCATTTTATGGTACAAGAAGGAATTGTTTTAGGACACATTATATCCAAAAGAGGAATTGAAGTCGATTCTGCTAAAATCGAAGTTATTGAGAACCTTCAACCTCCAAAAACTGTTAGAGAAATCCGAAGCTTTTTGGGACACGCCGGTTTTTATCGACGATTCATTAAAGATTTCTCTAAGATAACTAAACCCCTAACTGAGCTATTAATGAAAGACGCTGAATTTATCTTCGATGAAAAATGTTTAGAAGCATTTCAAACACTTAAGAAAGCATTAATTTCTGCGCCTATAATGCAAACTCCAGATTGGAATGAACCTTTTGAAATAATGTGTGACGCAAGTGACTATGCCCTAGGAGCTGTTTTAGGACAGCGAAAGGATAAAAGACTCCACGTCATATATTATGCAAGCAGAACCCTGGACGAAGCGCAAATGAATTATGCTACAACCGAGAAAGAATTCTTAGCAGTGATCTTCGCATTAGACAAGTTTCGTTCCTACTTAGTAGGATCCAAAATAATCATATACACTGATCATGCTGCTATTAGATATCTCCTAACCAAAAAGGACGCTAAACTTAGACTCCTGAGATGGATATTGCTACTGCAAGAGTTTGATTTAGAAATCAAAGATAAGAAAGGAACCGAAAACGTGGTAGCAGATCATCTCTCTAGACTAGAAAATCTTAAACATGAACAAGTGCCGATCGATGATGAATTCCAGTATGATAAACTAATTGCCCACTTGGAAGACACAGAACCAGATAAACTCATGGAAACCACCTTAGCCGTCTCCTCAGTGCCTTGGTATGCCGATTTCGTAAATTACCTCGCTGCAGGCGTTTTACCACCTGAACTTACCTACCAACAGAAGAAGAAATTCTTCCATGATCTTAAACAGTATTATTGGGATGAACCTTTACTTTTCAAGAGAGGTCCCGATGGAATTTTCCGCTGATGTGTGCCAGAAGAAGAGATTGAAAACATTATAAAACACTGTCATTCTGCACCTTACGGAGGACATGCGAGTACATCCAAAACTTATGCGAAGATCTTACAATCCGGTCTCTATTGGCCTAATTTATGGAAAGACGTACATGCCACCATCTTAAAATGCGACAGGTGTCAACGCACCGGTAATATATCTAGACGTGACGAAATGCCACAAAAAGGCATTTTAGAAGTCGAAATCTTTGATGTGTGGGGGATAGACTTTATGGGACCCTTTCCATCTTCATCCGGTAACAAGTATATACTCGTGGCTGTGGATTATGTCTCAAAATGGATCGAAGCTATAACTTCTCCAACAAATGACACCCGAGTGGTACTTAAGCTGTTCAAGAACATAATCTTTCCTAGGTTCGGTGTACCCAGACTCGTTATAAGTGATGGTGGATCTCATTTCATTTCCAAAATCTTTGAAAAATTATTAGGAAAATATGGAGTTCGACATCGCATAGCTACACCTTACCATCCTCAAACTAGCGGACAAGTTGAAGTTTCAAATCGCGAGATAAAACAAATCCTTGAAAAAACTGTCGCTACGTCCAGAAAGGTCTGGTCCTTTAAACTTCACGAAGCTTTATGGGCCTATAGAACTGCCTATAAAACTCCCATCGGTACTACTCCTTTCAAGCTTATTTATGGTAAGTCATGCCATCTCCCAGTTGAGTTAGAACACAAGGCCTATTGGGCCATTAAGAATCTGAACTTAAGTTACACTGCCGCTGGAGAGAAGCGTATCCTGGATATTAATGAATTGGAAGAACTTAGACAGGATGCGTACGAAAATGCTAGGATTTACAAAGAGCGCACAAAGAAATGGCACGATAAGCATATATCTAGGAAGAATTTTAACATAGGTGACTTGGTATTACTATTTAACTCACGATTAAAATTATTTCCTGGAAAATTACGATCCAGGTGGTCCGGACCTTTTGAAATTACTCGAGTTTATCCAAGTGGTGCAATAGAGATCAAGGGACCTTCGGTTGAACGGTTTATAGTAAACGGGCAGCGTTTAAAACATTACCATCTAACTGAACTCGAGGGAAATTCTCAAACGATAAATCTAGACGAGCCACACGCTCGATTAGAAGCCTAGTCTTTAGTTTTATTTGTCGAGATTACGACATAAAACAAAGCGCTTTGTGGGAGACAACCCACCGTTTTTTTTTTATATTTCCTTCTTCTTATTTTTCATTTCTTCTTTAGTCTATTTTTAACGAAAATGAAAACAAAAAAAATGTCTATTTCTTTTCTTTATCTATTCATTATATTTCTCCTCTTTGTCTTATTTCTTTCTATTCTATTTTTTTTCTTCTTATCGGCATTTTGGCCAATGCTGATCTTTTTTTTATTTTATTCTCTTCAGGATACTTCTTGCTTCTTATTTCTCTTCCCACTATGTCTCGAGTTGACAATATGCCAGTTAGTTTCAGAGGAAGAAATCAGCGCACCAAATATGGAGTTTTATCCGAGCGTGAGATGTTACCTACTATCTACCCTCATCACGGTGCTATGACTGCTCTTGGTATTCGTGATAGTGTGCTTTTTCTGCTGAATCAGATTGGGTGGGATAGTTCACGCTTGATGACTTGCTATGCCACTTATCGGAACCTCACTTTGGAGTTCCTCAGCTCTTTGATATACTTTCCTACTCATGGGTTCGCTTTACGCCGTGGACTTATTATCTTCAGACTTTTTGGCATCACCTTTAAGTTTAACCATAAGGAATTGAGTGAGCTTCTTGGTTTTCCTAATGGCATAGGAGTTTATCATGAAACTCAGGAGGAGTGTCTTGGATTTAGAGAGCTTGACTATTTTTGGGGATCTATTTCTGGAATCCTTAACCCTGAGCCCGAGGACTTTGTATCAGAGAATATCCACAATCCGGCCTTCAGGTATTTCCATAAGATTCTGGCCCACACCATTTTTGGAAAACCCCAGAATGTCACCATTGTTTCTAAAGATGAGCTTTTTATCATGTATTGTGCTTCGCAAAACCGTCCGGTTAATGCGATCACTTATCTGATCCGTACCTTTGTGGATCTCATTGATACTGATCATGCACCCATTCGGATGGGAGGTCTCGTCACTATGATTGCGAATGTTGTTGGACCTCGACAATCCTTTAAGCATCTGAATGCTTTTACTGGTATTACTTGCATGACCATCGAATTCTGTTTCAACACTGGTATAATTGGTGATCTTGGCCCGACTCAGTTTACCTTGTTGATTAATGGTAAAGTTATGCAGCTGTTTACCTTGCCTAACCCTGCTACGAGTGTGCATAACAAAGCCAACTGGCTTTTTGGTCTTGATCAGCAGCCTTCTCCGCCCCGCACTCCTGAGACTCCGCAAGATTATGAGGTTTTGGAAGATTCTGAGGAAGATCCCACTGCTCCTTCAGGTTATTATGATATGGGCCCTCCTCAGCACGATTCTACCGCTCACTCTGTTGCTCCTGACACCGTTATGCATGAGGCTCCTACCACTGATTATGCCCTTGTCATCCACGCTCTCCAGGTGGAACATCAGGCTTTGAGGGACGATTTGACTAGTTTGCGAGCCGATTTCTTTGGTTTTATGGATACTGTTTCTGCGCAATTTCAAGAAGTTTTCGCTTACTTTCATTCTTCCTCCGCTCCTAAGGCAGGACCATGTAGTGGCTAGAGTTTTTAAGTAGTTCATTTTATTTAGTTTAGCTTAGTTTGATTTTTTTAGGAATTGCAATATTTTCGTTATGTTCTTTATTATTATTATGTTTTACTTTCCAAACACTTGATTCTTAAAATTGTAAGCAACTTTGGTCATCATTTTAAAAGCAGTTCATTTTATTTTCCTATAATTATAATATTGCGGCTTAAAATATTATATCATATAAAAATATTTTGTTATAAGAATACTAGTATTATTACATGCATACTGTCATTCGCACGCTTGCCTGTTCCCAACAAGCTGAGACACACGCCTCAGCCTAACACGCTGACAGGAGACGCACGCCTCCAACTTCCCAAGCAGCTTTGAGATGCACGCCTCACGCGTGGTCTCCTATGTCAGGCGGTCGCCTCAGCTTGTGCTTCGCGCAGTAAAAGTTGGTCTCCTTGCATTTACTTGTCTTGTCCGTTTCGTTTTCCCATTCACCCCAACTAATTCAAATTCAACGCTCTTTATTCTCATTCAAATTATATTCTTTCCATTTCCCACCATTAATCCCCATTCAAATTTTCCCCTCCATTTTCCAACACCCACTTATTATAATTTATCACTCTTAACTCTCACTCCACTATAAATACCACTCATCCTTCTTTCTATTTTCACAACATTTCTAACCATCTCTACCATTTCCTCTCCTACACCCATATTTTCTACTTCTTTTTTCTTCTTCTACCCATATCCATCCATGGATCCATGAAACAACCAAAGACAAGTTAAGCCAGACCGACCACCACCCGACCTATCCAATATCATTTTCCGCAACAACGACGACGGCCAACAACTACAAAAGTATAACAAATTCTATACCCGTTCCGTCGTCCCTACAAAATACATAAGTTTGGCGTGTTTGGAAACCTTAGGAATGACCGATAGCATCGTATTAATGCTCAATAACACTGGTTTAACCAGTCTATGCACAAACCCATGTCCAACTTATGAACCACTCGTGCTTGAATTTCTTAGTTCCTTCTCTTACACAACACCTGTCGACGATCCCTACACAACCGGAACCGCCAACTTCCGCATGTTCAACCAAGAGTACTCTCTTGATCAAGAAAGAGTCGCCGAACTCTTATCTTTCACTCGCGGCGAGCATGTTCATTACAAGCCTTTCGACGATGACCACGATCTTTCTTGGGATCAAGTCGGCTTCTCCTTATGGAATGATCTAACCGGTCAAACAACAGAAAGTTGGCGCGACCTCTATGCTTCTCAAATACATAACTCTGCTTTAAGGTACTTTCACCGCGTTCTTGCTAACACCATCTTTGGTCGGACCAATAATCACAAGGTCAACCAAAATGAGTTGTTCATCATTTTCTGTGCCCTTAATGGTCAGGCTGTCAACGTTGCTCCTTTCATGCTCAGTCACATCCACACATGCGTGAACGCGGCAGGTACTAATCCCTTTGTTTTTGGAGGCATCATCACATCTTTAGCATTTGCTTTAGGCCTTTCCGCCGAGCTACTTTCTTTGTTACAATACATGATGCCAGCCACTCTTCTTGATGTCATCTATTGTCGAGATTCCCATATAATCTCTCCAAGACATGATGGTCGGTTTACATTGGTGATAAATCGTCGTCCAATTCCTAATTTTGTGTTGCCTTGTCCGAATCGTATCGACGTCCGAGTCCGCGCAAATTGGCGTTATGCTCTTGATGCACCTGCCGCCCAACAACCAGATAATCCCGCTGCAAATTTTGCAGCCATGCAGGCTCATATGCTTCGTCAAGATCAGTTGTTCCATGCCATGCAACAAAACCAAGCTGAGACTTTACGTCTCGTACAAGAAGTACAACGTGATCAATAAGAGATGCGACGCGAACAACAACAATATGCCTTTCGCCATGATCGTAACCTCGAATCTTTGCAAGCTCGCATAGCAGACGCACTTTATCTTAATGATTCTAATTCTGACGTACGACGAAGACCTCGTACTAGAGGATGAAGAACAAGAAATCATGATTCTCAAAGCAACGAGTGATCGCCTTTCTCTTTTCATCTGATTCTCCTTTGTTTTTATCGCATTGAGGACATTGGTCCTTTTAAGTATAGGGGAGTCAGATCATTTCCTTGTTCATTTCCATTTCCCTTGCTCTCTTTGTAGTACTTTTCCTTTTATTTCTTTTCTTGTATTGCAAAATTTCAATTCAATTAAATACTTATTTATGCAAATTTTAATCTCTTATGCAAAAAATTTGTGCTTACTCGAATTCCCCCTATTTCTTGAGCCATAACGAATAAAATAAAACAATTTTAACACGCATTTATAAAACATTATTCAACTAGTATTAAGGTTGCCTATTATAAACAAGAATTCGAGCAACTTAGCAAAATTGCTATCGTCTTAACACTTCAAAACCCCCGAGATGTTGGATCGATTTAAGTACTTATTATACCAAAACCTTTAAAACTTAGTTTTAGATTAGCCCCGAGTAGTTTATTAAGCAGTCGGCACCGCCATAAACACAAACTACGTGGAGAGCTGATGAATATAAGTGATTGATCAAATATTCTTAAGAAATTGCTTTTATCTGAAGATGCACTTATTAAGTTAGATGATCCTTACCAGATCATTTAATCCAACAGTTGCAGAAACTATAAATTTAAATGCATAATAATCCATTATAAATTGGTTCAGTGGTCCCTGGTGCTGAACTTGGTAGGGCGAATTACGGTTCGATCCCCCGCAATTTTTAATTGGAAAAAGGGAGTACCATATGATTAAATTACCAGAACTCCTAGCTGGCTTACCAAGATCAAATTCACTAACCAGTTACTCCACTATGTGCGTGTAAGGTAAAGGGCTTAATGTGATTGCACTAGAATGAAAACGGGTGAAATAAAACATAGTATTAGGTTAAGCTATAATGACATGACTTAAATTGGTCTCTTAAATGGGGTTATCCAGTGTTCCTACGGTAACTTTGGTGTTTAAGTTCGACTTAAATTCTCTAACGAAAAATACCAACTTGCAACCTGATACGAAGTGATGTATGTTCTTATATCTGTGTTTAACTGCGCGTCAGTGATTTTCACCTTTTTACTTTTGCTTGAGGACAAGCAACGGTTTAAGTATAGGGGAGTTTGATAACACAATTTTATATAGTATATTTGATTTAATTTTCATAGGTAATGTTAGTATTTTTATTTAATTATTTCATTTTATTTCCATATTACGCCGGTATTTTTATTGTTTCAGGTATTTTATTTTAATTAGACAAATTGAGCAAAGTGAAGAAATTGAGAGAGTTATTGGACTAAGTATGCAAGAAATGAAGAAAAGGGGTGTGCAAAGCAATAATGATGGATCAAAAGGGTCTATTATCTCCAAACGGGCCCAAACGAATTCAGACCCACGCAAGCAAGAAAACCCTAAAAGCGCATGCAAGAGTGAGACGCACGTCTCAACTTTTCTCCTACAATTGAGGCGCCCGCCTTGGACTTTCCCCTTAGTGGGAGGCGCCCGTCTCAACGTGGTCAATGGAGAACCAGGTCAATTGAGGCGCCCGTCTCAACGTGGGCAAGTTAAAACGAGAAATTAAAGGATAAGTGGGACAAAAAGATCTCAAGAGGTGGTTACGTTCGACGACTATAAAAGGACATCAGGAAATCAAAATTGGGACCGTTTTTGCTTAGATTTTTTTCCCAGTTTTCAGAATTTTTACTTTCATCGCATTTACTAGTTTCCATTGTAATTCAAATTTCCAGTAGTTATTTTCCAGCCAGCTCCTTTTCCTTTTGGAATATTTAGAATTTATTTCCGTTGAAGAACCAGGATTCTGTACGAATTGATTCAAGCTTCAAGGATTGTTTCCAGCATTTATTTAATTCAGGTTCCTTGTTTATATCGCTTTAATTAATTATTTGCATGAGAATATTTATTTAGCCATGAATTTATTTATGAATGTTAATTCCTTTAATGTATCCATGTCCGTTTTTATGAGTATGTCTGGCTGAATTATTTAAATATCGGTATGTAACGAGTTAATTTGAATGGATCCGGAATAAACATGCTTGATTATATTTTATAAAATAAACACTTTTTCTGATTTAGTTATCTAGTTTATTTTGTTAAAAAAGGTTTAGAAACCAACAGAGCGACAGTTTGAGGTTAATAAACCGACTAAGATTAGAAACCAATAGAGCGACAGTTTGAGGTTTAGAATCAGATAGTAGATACTAGGTATTGTTTTTAAAGACTGCGACAGCGTTTTAAAACCAATTAAACTTTATTTATTTTCAAAAAGTAATTTTAAAATCAATGGGATAGCGAAAGCATACATCAGAGTTTAAAATTATAATTTACTTCAACAGAGCGAAAGTTTGAGAATAGATTTTTGAATAAATACTTTTTGCTGAAAAAGATATTATTATCATTTTTGAAAATAAGCCAGTGGAAAGCCGGATCCTTTAAATGTTAACGAAGTACATACCGATATTCGCATTATTATTATTTCAATTAGAATTAAGTTTTATTACCCAAAAAAAATTCCCCTAATCAATTATTCGATAGCTATAGCTTTACACAATAGTTTAGGTTACGTTAGTTCGATTTATAGTCCCTTAGGTTCGATAACTTTTCAAACTACGCGATAGGGATGTATACTTGCAGTCTCCCGATTAATTTAGACGATAAAGTCGCGATCAGATACAACTAACTCTTTCCCTTTTCAGGAAAGATCAATCAACAAATAAACATCACCAACTACTTATATGACCCAACAGTCATCTCAAAGGCTACATCTGACAAAGGGCTATTTAAGCAATTTCTTCAAAAAGACATCTTCTGGCTCAGATTAAATCGAATGTAGATTTATTCTGAAACTTCTCCCAATTAAAGACAGACGTAGACATCTTTTGTCTCAGATCAAATCGAGCATAGATTTATTCTGACACTTCTTCTAGTAGACATTTTCTGGCTCAGATTAAATCGACCATAGATTTATTATGATACTTCTTCCAGTAGACATTTTCTGGCTCAAAATAAATCAACCATAAATTTATTCTGATACTTCTCCCAGTTAAACACGGACACAGACATCTTCTGGCTCAGATTAAATCGGCGATATATTTTTTCTGATACTTCTTCCTGTAAACCTCTTCTGGCTCGAATTAAATCAACCATAGATTTATTATGATACTTCTTCTAGTTAAAGACAAAAATACATTTTCTGGCTCAGATTAAATCAAGCATAGATTTATTCTAATACTTCTTCCAATTAAAGACAAAAAAAGACCTCTTTTGGATCAGATTAAATCGAGTATAGATTTATTCTGATACTTCTCCCAGTTAAAAATAGGCATAAACATCTTCTGGCTCAGATTAAATCAAGCATAGATTTATTCTGATACTTCTTCCAGTAGATATTTTTTGGCTCAGATTTGTTGTACCCCAAAATTTTCCCTCTCATGTTTTCCAAGGTTTTCTCTTATATGGTTGGTTACAAACACTTTCCTAAAGAAAATGAAGATTTTTGAATGTTAGCAAAGTTCCTTTCGATTGGTAGGTGAACAATGTCCTTCGATTGTCATGACAACAATGTATTTCGATGAGCATCTGAACAATGTCTTTCGATTGGCATCTGAACAATGTCCTTCATTTGGCATATCAGAGTAAAGTGTCCTTCAATTATTATGTTAACAAGCTTCGACTGGGCTCCTAAAACCTTTCGACTAAGCATTAGTCCAAGTCTCATCTAGGAAAAAGGCCTCTACATGCAACCTTCGACCCACCACGCAAAGGTTCCCTCAGATTTGTCTGGGATTCACAAGGGCAAAGGCTTCTTCTATGATTGCCTTCAATGCCTAAGGCAAGGAATTTCTCTGAGCTTGCTTTCAATGTACAAGTCTAAGACCCCTCAACATAGTTTATACACTATGACACACAATGTGACCCCTTTGAAAGAGCACTACAAAGGTCCAGCCGAAGGACGCATATTGGTAGCCATTCAAAGGAGACACGTATTTACTGAATGCAAGTTTATCTTATGACGAGTCTTGGTTCTACATGTGGCCAAGCCTATACCTCTTGTGCAATGGCATTCGAAGGAAGTGACAAAGGAGGCTTCGATTGGCCAGAATGAAGTTCTCACTTGAATCAAGCAGCTAAGGCAAATAGATGGGTCCAATCAAAGGAGCTATTCGAAGGACATGTAAATGATCCATTTGAAGAAGCATTCAAAGGCCCATTCGAAAGACACATAGTGTTATTTGAAAAAAAGGGTTTGGTCAAATATTATATCTAGTTGACCAAAACGAAAGAGAAATATACTAAGATACTGGCTGGCCCAAAATCCCACATATTGCCATACTCAAGCTTCCTGCACAAGCATTCATGCCAAAGAAAACTTAGATTGGCCTGGAAAGAGTTTTTGTTTGGGCTAGCTGAGTAGGGGCTCAATCGAAGAGGCCCCAATGACAAAACTTGAGCCATTCGAAGGGAGTAACTCAGAGTCAATCAAAGGGCAAGACTTGAGCCATTCGAAGGAGACAATTATGGGCCAATTGAAGAACAAAGGATAAGGGGTACTTAGAAGACATGATTAACAAGTGTCCTTCGATTGGCATGTCAGAGCAAGATGTCTTCATTTGGCATATCAGAGCAAGATATCTTCGATTGGCATATCAGAGAAAGATCAAGCAATCAATGCAGAAGCTGACTGATCAAAGATGCTCTAATAGAGAAGTTTTTGAACACTTCGAATCAAAACTCTAGGCCAATCTAAGAGCAACGCTGGAGGGAATTCGAAGGAGCTAAATGTGTCCAGGTTCATCGTAAGGCTCAAAGAGGCATGAATATTTAAAAAATGGAAGCCTCTTAATGTGTCTGATTTTGGTCTAATGGCCTCCAAAGCTTGTTAATGGCTGTCTCTTGCCATTTCCATGCACCCCCATCTCCTATAAATACAAGACACTCACACCACCGGTCAAAGGAGAAAAGAGAGGAGATACACACACACATTGGAGACACGCTTCCCCATAAACCACCCCAAAGCCATCAAAATCCTCATAAGTGGTCCTAATCTAAGGAATCTTCAACAACACTTCATTCACTCCCTGAAGTCTGCAGGAAGTGTTCCCAAGCACTAGCCAATTCACGCCCAAGTCGAAGCACCTCGCCCTTGGTAAAATTTCAAATTCATATTCTTGTTTTCATGATGTATTGATGTTTTCTAGTGTCTGATTTATGCCCAGGATATTATATAGCACAACGTTCACATGGGCATACAAAGATATAGGGCACAATCTGCGTTCTTCATCGAATCCCAAGAAACCATGGTTTTCTAAGGCAAACAAACCCAAATTCGAATTCAAAGAAGTCGAATTAATGGGAGGTCGAATTAGGAAAAGACCTGGGTTTACACCCAAGTCATGCTTTTGCTTTGTTGACACTTTTTCTTGCAGATTTTAGTACTTTTCTCCACGAGCAAGTCATCAGACGCCTCCATCAATACTCTGTGATGGATCGAAGGCATGTCTTCATAAGATTGAAGGCTTGTCTCCATGGATCGAAGACCATCATTGTCCTTGATCGAAGGATTCCTTTTTCTTGCATTTCACTCTTACTTTTTTTCATTTCTTTTAAATAAAAAATCATTAAAAAAAATTAGGCTTAGGTTTTTTTTTCTAATTAATTTTAATTTTGTAAATAAATTAAATTAGTTATTTTAACTTCATTTTATCAATTTAAAATAAATTAGACCTAGGTTTATTTAATTCAAATATTTTCTTTACAAAAACAACCAAAATATTTTCTTTCCCTTAGGATTCTTAGACATTATTTTCAATTTGTGCGTGTTGTTTTATTTTTGCATTTTTATACTAATGTATCTGCTGACAGTATGTGATGGCTTAAACTAGGTCTCTTTACTGCTTCCTTTATTTTCTTTCCCCCAAAATTTTGGACATGTAAATATCCCCCTCCCCGAAGCATTGTAATATTGTAGATTTAATTATCCGCACTTTAATTTTCTGCAAAATATTAACTGTTAGTAACTAGGCTTGTATGAAAAGACTGAAAACAAAATGCTATCAAATCTAACTCAAGACAAAAATAACTGAACATAACACACATTACACATATACACCTCTAAGGGTACCCCACTTTGGTTGCCTTCGAAAATAGTCATAACTCTCGAAATGTGAGAGGTTTTAGTGGCTACCCTATGGTTCAAAAAGATTATAAGTCCCTCGATAACCCTCTCGACGTTGCCACGGTAAAAATATCATATTAGAACTCTAGGGTAGTTACTAAAGCTTCTTGCCAAGTATCCTTTGTGACTATAAAACATCCCTTTGAATGTCCCTCAAAACATCCAACGATAGGGCTACCTACTCACTAATAGTAGGATAGCAATGTCTAAAGGATAGGAGAAAAAGAACAACCTTTTTGAGTATAAGTAGATAATTCTTAGATGCTATGCTCAAAACAAACTTTTTACACTTACACCTTTCAAAAACATTTGCTTTGTCAACACTCTTGAGGACTGATACAAGAGTTATCACAAAGCGAATCGCCGCACTATGGCATTTTCAAAACTAATTTTTCAAAACACAAAGCACAAGGTATTTTCAAATGAGCTAAGCATCTAAGAGCCTGTAGATAACTACATATGGAAAGGGTGCTAACACCTTCCCTTTCCATAATCTACCCCCTTACTCAGAAAACTCTCGAAAAGGTATTTTTCTATTCTTTTCATCCTTTCCTTAATTTAGGATAAAAGAAAAGTCGATGGTGACTCTTGCTTACCGCAACATTTGTGAACACAAACGCAAAACCAGTACAACAGTCGGTTCTTCCACCGTATCACAAGTTTAAATCAACCATAAATTTATTCTTATACTTTTTCCAGTTAAAAACAAAAAGGCATCTTCTGGCTCAGTTTAAATCAACCATGGATTTATTCTAATACTTCTTCTAGTAGAAATTTTATGGCTCAGATTAAATCAACCATAAATTTATTCTGATTCTTCTTCCAGTTAAATACAAAAAGACCTCTTCTGGCTAAAATTAAATTAAGCGTAGATTTATTCTGATACTTCTTCCAGTAGACATTTTCTGGCTTAGATTAAATCAACCATAGATTTATTCTGATACTTCTCCCAGTTAAATATGCACGTAAACATCCTCTTGATCAAATTAAATCGACCATAAATTTATTCTGATACTTCTTCCAGTAGACATTTTCTGGCTCAGATTAAATCAAGCGTAGATTTATTCTGATACTTCTTCCAGTAGACATTTTCTGGCTCAGATTAAATCAACCATAGATTTATTCTGATACTTCTTCCAGTAGACATTTTCTAGCTCAAATTAAATTAAGAATAGATTTATTCTGATACTTCTTCCAGTAAGACATTTTCTGGCTCTGATTAAATCGACCATAGATTTATTCTGATACTTCTTCCAGTAGACAATTTCTGGCTTAGATTAAATCAAGTGTAGATATATTCTGATACTTCTTCCAGTGAAAGTCGAGCATATATATAGTCTAAGTTCTATAAACAATTACTTTGGATGGCATCTATAAGCCCATCTCTAAAAATTCTCCATCACCTCTCCAAATGGCATCTTTAAGCCTATTTCCAGTATTACATCAACCAACAACATTACTTCGGGCACATGCGAGTACAAATTTCTGGGCACTTAAGTATTTAATCATCTTCTACCTTCAAGTGACGAATGGAGAAAATGCCAATCTAACTCTTCAGGTTTAAGAAGATTGAACACGGGCAGCTGTTGTACCCCAAAATTCTCCCTCCCATTTTCTTCAATACATTCTCATGAGGTCCCTATTTGCTCAAAACTACTCAAGAGTTGACTGGTCAAAACCACCTCCTAAGCAAGGGTCTTCAACTAGGGTTTGGTGCTTCTCAAATAAAATTGGTTTGAAAGGGTCTCAAATGGCTTTCATGGTTCATCATAGGTCCTCAATAATGCTTATGTCAAGTTTCAAATCTTGCCTCACATAATTGCTCAGTCAATGGCTCAAAAGATTGAAAGTCAATTGTATTGGGTAAAAAGTCAACTATGGTCAACATACAGTTAAAATTCAAGATTTTTTTTATCAACATCAACATTTTGAGGTGACATTCATCATTTGATCAAGGTTTGATCATGATTCCTCAAGGAAAACCCTCAAATCCTCAAATGTCAAAAATTTGTCAAATTAGGGTTTTGATTGAAGATGACTGATCATTGACTTTTGGCCTAGTGCATGACCTAATGGCTTTAAGCATGATCTCAAGGGCTCAAATACAACATCTTGACCTAATTACATGGCTCAAGACATTTCCAAAGATGCAACTGATTGACAGAGGAAGAATTGAATCAATTGATGAAAAGTCAACAGTCAGACAAAAGTCAAACTTTGACTTTTTGGTCAACATTGGAATTCAAAAATCAAGAATAATCAAGATATTAAAAACTATCAAACTTGATCATCAAGAATAAATAAAAAGTCAATAAAAGTCAAAAGTTTGAAAGTTTTCCAACACTTAGAAAAATTCTAAGTGTTTTGTTCTTAACAAAGTCACCACTTCATGGCTTTTTTCACTAAGATCCAAGTTGATTCAAAGAAAACTTTCAACATGAGAGTTGTATGGATTGATGAATTCTACAACTTTGTTAATGTGGTATGATTCTCAAAAAGTGCTTAATTTAAGAGATATGAGCCCATGAAGTTGTGATATTTTTATCCAACACTTGGAAAATGTTTCAACAAGTTTTGATCAGCTTTTTATCCCAACTTCTTGGGAAATTTTCACCAAGTTCCCATTTGATTGAGCCAAAGTAGTCAACATAAGAGTTGTAGATCTTTATTCAAGATTTCCAAAATTTCCAAGAAAACAAAGAGATCATACTTGAGCTAAGAGATTCGAAGAGATGAAGTTGGCCTTTCATTCTTGATGAACATATAATCAAATCTCATAGCCAAGCCTTGTAATCGCACTTTGCAGGCCTCTAAACTTGTAAATCTGTCTTTAATAAGAAGATTATACAAGCTTTTAAGCTATAGACCACTTGATTCAAGCTTTATCCAAAACAATTTTCCATTAATGACACAAAGTTAACACTTCCATTTTTGAAAAGCATGCTTTATGCAATTGTCAACTCCTTAAGCCCATACATTGATTCATCTGATCACACTCAATCACTAAAGCAAGAAGCAACATGTATAAAGCTCCTAAACACCCTATGAGCCATGGTAATATGCATTGAAACTTTGATTTCTCAAGAAATCAAAAGTTATATCTCAACAAAGCCATAACTCCATAACTTGCAAACCTGATTAGCCCTTGCCCTCAAAACTTTTGCCTATAAATAGAGAATCCATCTGCAAGCCAATGGAAGAATAGACATGCCCTCTAAACCTCTCACATACTCTCAATCTCAAAATCACTAAGAAACCACCATTGTTGCACATTTGAAGCTTCTAACAACCAACTCTCAATCCACTCGTGCGTTTTCCTTTTTTAGCATTCAAACATCATCCATACATCATATATAACACATCCAAACACCTGTTACACTTCTGTAACACCATCTTCATCATCCTATAAACTCCATATTCGAAGCTTACACATTGACTTGGTTGGATTGATTCAACAACTTTCAAGGCAAAGTGGTTATCCCATTAGCTCAAGGAAGGTCCCATCAAGATTAATCCATCATCACATTACTTCTGGAAGTTGTGTAAAGGGCATTGGATTCTCACTTCAAGAGCGTTTTCCAAACTGTGATATCTTGATGCAAGCATAATTTTCATTTACTTTCTAAAGATAAAATGTAGATATCAATATCCTGAAGCTAACCATATCATTAGTTTTCATTAATTCTGTTCCTGGAGTGAGAATCGAAGCTCTGACCAGTTAGGTTTCATTTTTGGTACTGAGTACAATTCTTCTTAATCTTTGAGTGTTAATAAAATTTAATGGTATGGTTGAATTCGTGGTGAAATTTAGAACAACTTTCATGTTTACATTTTTTAAAATGGTTGATAAATGGAAGAGTTTGATATTTGAAAATGGTGATGTTGTTAATATGGCGCGAGGAAGAAGATGAAGTTCATAAATTTGAACTTGTGAACATGTTTTATAATATATTTAATGGGTGATGTTTCATAACCGGATGAAACAACCACCCCAGTGGCAAGCGTATGTGTAAGTAAGGCATTAGTATGCCAGAGCAGGGGTTCGATCCCTGCCTCTGGCATTTTATTTTTCAACATTTTCTTTGTAGATCAGGTACATACATATCCAATGTGCGATGATGCAACCTCATATCTCAATCATCAGATCTCATCAAGGACAGTTCCAATGCACCAAACACGTGTCCCATGATGCACCTCCAGGAAGCTATCCCCACTGGACCCCAAACAGGCATCTGGGCTCCCTGATTTGGGCCATTTATTTTTTCTTTTCTAACACCCCCCAAATTTCTTTTACAAACACAAGCCCATTTTAATTTTCTTTTTTTAACTTTTTCTTTTCTAAATTATTTTTATTTAATCAGAAAAAATAATAAAATCATAAAAAATTTAGATTTAGGTTTTTTAATTAATTAATTTAATTTTCATAAATAAAAATTAATGTAATCACTTTGTTTTATTTTGTTAATTAATTTGTAAAATAATTAAACTTAGGCTTTTACTATTCTTTCAGACTATAAATTATTTTTATAAACAAAAACACCAAAAATACTTTTTCTAAAACACTAAGAAAATGTTTTAGGGTTTTGACATATTTTCTCTTCATCATCTCCATGCGTTTGCTTATTTTTTGCATTTATATAATTATGTAATTGCTCAAAGCTTGTGATAGATAAATTAGGATTTTCTTTACTTTTTCATCCCCATTCATAAATTTGTACCCCCATTCCCGAAGCGTTGTAATAGTGTAGGACATTTAGTTTCCAGAATTTACTGCTTTCCTTATTACTGTTAATAATTAGGGTTTGAATGGCAAGATTAAAATCAACCGATAGAAAAACCCTAATTTCAAGACGAATACTTGAAATCAAAACACATTGCGCAAATGCACCTCTAGGGTACCCTCACTTGTTGCCTCGGATAAAAATAAGTCATGTCCCTCGAACGTGGGATACTTTAGCAAAGACCCTCAGCTAAAAGATCGTAGTCCCTCGATGACCCTTCGATGCTGCCTTCGATAAACGATCTTAGTCCCTTGAAAAAATTGCTAAAGCATACTACAAGTTTCCTTCTATGACTGTTGTAGCGGTAGAAATGTTTAAGACTAAGCCATTGGATTTGACTAGACTTATACAGATCAAAATGAAAATCGCCACTGCGCTTCATTTTTTCCAAAGGAATAGGAAAAGAGCGAGTAACCCAAAAGAGGGGGGAAAGATTCTAGGTAAGGTGGTTGATTATGCAAAGGGATGGTATTAGCACCCTAAACATCTACGGTACTCCGCAAGAACCTCTTTGAAAAATCTGTATATTTTAGCTATAAAATATTGTATAAAAAATAGATGGTGGAGGTGAGAAAAGAAGTATTTTTTTAATGATTTTTGCACCCGCCGCGGTTGCGAACCTTTAGTGCCTACGTACCACCTTTCATGCAATAGGGGATCAGGGTACACGTAGTTCCTCTTTTAAATTTTTTAAAACACAAGTGTGTTGATTGATTTCATGAGATAAGACATCCTCGTCATTGTCCGTGTGGAAAACATACTTACTACCCACAATCATGAGAAAGGAGAATTTACATCATCTCAAAGTGAAGGATATGTCTTGGATTTAAAAATCAACAATGTCCAAATCAACACCCAAGTGGAAAATATCTCTCTTCACTACATATTGTAGAAGTATAGTTGTTTACATCACTACAAGGATTTACAAGAATCTAGTCTTTTGAGAAAGGTTTTAAAATAGAAAACCAAAGTGGAAAAAAGGTTTGAAATGAGATTGATTGACTTTTAGTCTTCTAAAAAAAAAGAGATGTCAAGGTATTATTAAATTGATTGAGGTTTATTTATGAAAAATGATTTTGAAAATGCATGGGGACCTAAGTCCAAGTTTATTATGAAAGTGCTTCAAGTTTAGAAACAAGAAGGGTTTTCAAAAGGAGAGAGGAGATTTTTGAAATTAAAGAAGATGGGAGGAGAAGGATAGACTATCCTAAAGAATAAGGTAAGAGCTAGGGATAAGAACCATCTAACAAACAAGAAGCCAATACTTGAAATTATGAGTCAAGATAGAATTCCCATTCTTTGGATTGATACCAACCAAGCAAAGATACTAGACCTCATTGAGAGAACTAAACTTCAAGTGTATTAAGTCTTCACAAAAATTGGACAGAGTAACGGCTGCATACGGGTGAATTCCAAATTACAAACAAAATATGTAATCACAATAACCTGCACACAAAATAAACAAACAACCCATTGTGTTGAGGTAAATCTCAAGAACTCCAGACAAAATATCAATTAAGGTCAAAAGGTCTCCAACATAGGCCAAGGTTTCTAATCTTAAGTCCAAGAAGTCCAATACTCCACAAAGCCAAGGATAGTAACCAAATAGTCCAAGTATCATTAAAGCATTTTATGGTTCATGTTGATTATTAGGTGTCTTTAAAGAGAAAAGAAGAGCTCAAGTGAGAAAAATAAAAATAACAAGAATGTAAATGCTAAAGTGAGCAAAATAAAAATGACATGAAATGTAATGCTTAAAATAAATGGTGCATAAAGAATAAAAATAAAAGCATAAATTAAAAACAATTTAATAATCAGTGGTTAGTTGGATGACCATCTTGAAACTTGTATTTGGAACTCATTAGAGGATTGGTAGAACAAAATCCTCCACACAATAAGTTATATTTGCTTTTTGTCAATTATATCATCCATTTGGAATCCTCAAAAGTACCATTTAATGATCAACGATGTTTAAGTGATCCGCGTTGACCAAAAGTGTTGTAGATCCATTAGAGGATTGGTAGAACCAAAGCCTCCACACAATGAATCTCAAGGTTATTGGATCAAAGAGATCAAATTAACATACTTGGGCTTGAAAACATAAGTTTGGACCACGAATGATCATTTGTTTGAATCGGGACAAAATTTAGCGTTATGTTAAGCAATCGTAAGTGGACTTATATAAAAGTCGCACCTATTTTGAAGCTGGTCAATAGCAATCTATGCACCATTTGTTTTGAGACATGATATAGAGATCATGCTCTAATAACACTTAGTGCAATAAGAAAGGGATAAGATGAAGAAGGGTGAGGAAGAATATACAATCCATATTTGAATTAAAATTTAATCAAACTGTTATTAAAATCATTCATCCATTTTTATGGAGTTAGACTCAACACCATGGATCCAATGATGTTAATAAAGTTCATGATCAAAAATTCAACCCAAGATCAGCCAGAAAATAATCACAAAATAATATTGCATTTAATATATATATTAAAAAGGTTTAAAAAATATTTTAAAATAGAAATAAGAAAGAAAAATATCAACTATGTTCAAACTAATCTAGAAATATTTAGTAAGACCATAGAAAAATAGAAATGAACTCAAATATTTTTATAAATTTTTTGGTAATTTTTTAAAGTCCGAAACTATTTTTAAAATTAAAATAAATGAGTAAAATTAACCAAAAATGATAAAAAAACAACAAAGTCAGGAATAAAAAATAAATGAGGTCACCAATATTTGTCACAATATCATTGGATCATTCCATAATTTTTTCAGAATTTAAAAATGTATAAAAGTATTTTTAAACGTTTAAAACAATTCAAATAAAGTGAAAATTTATAAAAAATATCAAAACACAAAATAAAATTGTGAAAAAATAAAAATCAGGAAGAAAAAAATCAAAATTTTTTTTTCATAATTGTTTTAGATTTATTGGACTTAAAATTAATTTTCTATGATTTTTTTGAAATTTAAAACAATTAAATATAAAAATGAGAAAAGAAAATAAAAACCAAAAAGATGTGGACCAATGGATGAGAGTAAAAACACGTTAGTAATTAAATCCAAGGGATCTGGCTCGCTGTGCATATCATGGTCATTACTAAATATCACACCGGATCCAACATTTTTAAAATAAAATAACTTAAAATGTGGCGCGTTGGATGAAGTCTGACTCATAAAAGTAATCAAATCCAAGGGCTCATGAGGCACGCGCATGGTAAGGCAAGCATATTGTATCCATTTCAAAAAAATAACGTGGCTTCATTTCATTGGTTGAAGACGGACATGTCATCGTCTTCAACCTCCAGCCATCCCCAAATTGAATCCTTCAAATTATAAAATTAGCAAACCCGACCAATACCATTAGATTCGTCTCTTCAAGACGATTATAATGGTACTATCGCGCCAAATTTATATAAATTATGCAAGGTTGTGTTTAAAGAAAACCAGAAAAAATAGCGAGCATGAAAATCTGGGATATCTCACTCAACTCTCAATGAAATTGCAAACTCTAAAGAGCACAGGGATCAGAAGAATACAAGGAGTGGGTTAGTCTTTTATTTGAATCAATTTGGTCAAGAAATCTACCCGAACGAAGTAGTGAGAAGTTGCTTTGAAACTAGACTTCTACAGATTAATATAGGTCACAATTCTTGAAAGTAATCGTATGGTTAGCTTCAGAGAAGTTCAATGAAGCTAACTGAATGGAGCTTTTGGTGTTTGGAGGTGAGAATGTAAGAAATCAGAATTTCAAGTTCAGAGTTCGTGTGGGATCTTAACAGGGGTCAATTGGCTATCAAAATCTTACCCAAATGAGTGAGGGATGATCCTTATTTATAGCTGATCATGATGCAAGGCTCAAGCGTGCGAATTGGAGGAAAAATCAGTGAAATCGTATGGACCTGCTAAGTGGGAAAAGTGTGACTTCACATGGCTCAACACACAGAAAAATGAATGGTTTAAGGGTAGTTTCTTATTATGGCAAGTTCCTAAACATGATTAGACACGAAATTGATCTTTAAAGAGGCGTGTGATTGGATTTAAACCAATTTTCAAATCCGACTGAACTTGGAATTTCCATTTTATGATGCTACTTTCATAACCATGGTGCCAACAATGTAGGGCACCATATAATGTGATTTTTGAAGCATTTGAAAGATGAAGTCACAAGCTTTACAATGTGCAAGGAGTGAGATCAATTGGATGTTTGAGCAAGAAGTTGTGTTGAGTCAAATTTGGAAGAAAAGGGTTGACTTTCCATACAAAAATATTTCAAGTTTTTCTTCAAAAGTGACCTATGTTTTTCATCCAAACATGGCCTCCCTCTTGGAATTTGCTCATGACCAAAAAATATGTCATGAAATAGACCTCTTGAATGACATTTTGAAACTTTAACCATTCAAAATCTCCAAAATTTGAGAGAGTTATGAGTTGTTAAAGTTGGCAAAAAATCATGAAATCACCTATAATCTTTTGTATCCTTAGGGCATCTTCCATCCATTTTCTCACTTTGCACATAAAAGAAGGAATAAAGCTCACATCCTCAAGATCATTATAAAAAAAGATTGGGATAAAGGTGATAAAAATTGACCAAGTTATGATCATTTGAAGTCACACATGAGAAATTGGGGGTTCATCTGGAGAACTTGTAATCTTTCTTCATCATCAAGCTTCTTCCACATGAAAGCTCCTTGAAACTTTTGAATTGATTTGTTAATAACCATTTGAAGAGAAGTATTTCTTTGGAATCACTCAAAAATACCAAAATATGAGCAAGATATACTTCTTTGAAGTTCAAAACCCTAGCTCCTAGATCAAGAAAATGCTTTGAGGAACTTTGACAATTTTGAACAACCTTCTTGTACCAACACTTTTGATTTGTAGATATAAGTTGTTGAGGATGATAATTAGAACTCATAGACACCAAAACCACTTACATATCTTGAGAATTGAGAGAAATATGAACTTGTGACCATTGGGAACAAGGCCTTGTCCAACCATGACAACTTCTTCAATCAACCCCTTGTACTTTTGAATCAATCTTGATAACTTTGAAATGTGGCAAGCCAAAATGAACCTTTCCATGCTATTTATTACAAAACAACTTCAATGGTGAGGTTTGAATTTCTCAAGCTTTATTGACTAGGGCATGGTAATAAACTCATGAACCCATGGATCAACTTGCTAAGCCACATTGCTTTTACCTACATTATTAACAAGTAAGACAAACCAACATTGCATTTTATTAATTAAAAGGAAAGTCAAAACAAAACATGCATAATCACAAAATAAAAACAAGTCAAGGTGCTTGGTGATTCCTCAAAGAGGAAAGCTAAAGATAGGGAGGAGAACCAAAAGCCCTAATGTGATCTTGTTGTGATTGAATCAATATGGTATGATGAAGGGATCTTAGGGCCAAAAATTGGGGTACAACAGCTGCCCTTATTTAATTTTCTTCTATCCGAAGATACGAAGGTTAAAAATCTTCATGTCGACGCGATCGAAGATACTTAAATATAAAACAAACCCTATTTTTGGCCCTAATATGCCATGCAATGCTTATGAATATGAATGCACATGAACAACTTCAAAGGGACGCAAGACACCACTGGGGATGTAGCAAAGGAAATATGGAATCAAAAGAGAAACCCGACCAGGAAAATAGATCACTGGTGGGTCAAAATACACGACTCATAGAGGATGGTAAAAAGTCAAAGGATACACCAACTTTTACTGAAGGCGAAACTACCAACATTCACTGAAGGTAGAAAGAGAAAAGAATAACAACACTGACGTTTACTGTCGATGAACTACCAACTTTCACTGAAGGTAGAGGAAAAGGATAACAATCATCGAAGTTCACTGACGATGAACTACCAATTTTCACTTAAGGTAGAGAGAAAAGAAATATCATAGCACCGATGTTCACTGACGGTGAACTACCAACGTTCACTGAAGGTAGCAAAAAGATAACAATCATTGATGTTCACTAACGATGAACTACCAACTTTCACTGAAGGTAGTAAGAGGAAGGAATATCATAGCACTGTCGTTCACTGACAGTGAACTACCAACATTCGCTGAAGGTAGCAAAAAGATAACAATCATCGACGTTCATTGACGATGAACTACCAACTTTCACTGAAGGTAGTAAGAGGAAGGAATATCATAGCACTTCCGTTCACTGACAGTGAACTACCAACGTCCTCTGAAGGTAGAAAAAAGATAATAATCACTAACTTTCACTGATGATGATCTGCCAACTTTCACTGAAGGTAGAAAGAGAAAATATCATAGCACTGTCGTTCACTGACGATGAACTACCAACGTTCACTGAGGGTAGCAAAAAGATAACAATCACCAACTTTCACTGATGGTGATCTACCAACTTTCACTGAAGGTAGAAAGAGAAAATATCATAGCACTGTCATTCACTAACGATGAACTACCAACTTTCACTGAGGGTAGCAAAAAGATAAAAATCACAAACTTTCATTGATGGTGATCTACCAACTTCCACTGAAGGTAGAGAGAAAACATATCATAGCACCGCCGTTCACTAACGGTGAACTACCAACGTTCACTGAAGGTAACAAAAAGATAACAATCACCAACTTTCACTGATGGTGGTCTACCAACTTTAACTGAAGGTAGAAAGAGAAAATATATCATATCACCGCCGTTCACTGATGATGAACTACCAACATTCACTAAGGGTATAAAAAATATAATAATCACCAACTTTCACTGATGGTGATCTACCAACTCTCACTGAAGGTAGAAAGAGAAAATATCATAGCACTGCCACAATGACGATGAACTACCAACATTCACTGAGGGTAGAAAAAAGATAACAATTTCCAAATTTCACTGATGGTGATCTACCAACTTTCACTGAAGGTAAAGAGAAAATATATCATAGCACCGCCGTTTACTGACGGTGAACTACTAATATTCACTGAAGGTAGAAAAAAGATAACAATCACCAACTTTCACTGATGGTGGTCTACCAACTTTCACTGAAGGTAGAAAGAGAAAATATATCATATCACCGCCGTTCACTGACGATGAACTACCAGCGTTCACTAAGGGTAGTTAAAAGATGAAAATCACAAACTTTCACTGAAGGTGACCTACCAACTTTCACTGAAGGTAGGAAGAGAAAATATATCATATCACCTCCGTTCACTGACGATGAACTACCAATGTTCACTGAGGGTAGCAAAAAGATAACAATCACCAACTTTCACTGGTGGTGATCTACCAACTTTCACTGAAGGTAGAGAGAAAATACATTATATCACCGCCATTCATTGATGATGAACTACCATCATTCACTGAGGGTAGCAAAAAGATAACAAGTTTTTCCCAATATTCTGGCGTTTCTCCTAGAACGGATCTCAACTTCTTCTTTAACCAAGGCACTCTTCCTGAAAAGGGTAATATATAAGCTGTCTCAAATAAAGAGACTACCACTTGCTAAGTTTTCAAAATGAATTGTCTCTGTCATATTGAAAGACTTTCCATCCACTGAGTAATTTGACAACGAACTGCAAACTATCCACTCATAGAGATGATAGCAACAAAAAAAAAGTAACGTCGACTTTTAAGGGGAAGTACAAGTTGCTCAAATAAAGAGATCTTCTACTTGCTGTTATAGGAAGGATTGTAAAAAATGACTTTTGAGGAAAGCAGTATGACTTCCTAGGGAATGAATCATGACTTCTTGGGGAAAGAGATATGAATTCCTGGGGAATGAATCATGACTTCCCGAGGAAAGAGATATGACTTCATGAGGAATGAATCAGGACTTCCTGGGGAAATGCCAACATATTCCTGCTGAGGAGATAAAAAGTCTTCTCGTGCCAAAATAAATGCACATTCTCAAACCAAGGCTCAAAGCTTGCAAAAATCCAAAGTAGTAATATTGATGGGAAACAAACATTCAAACCAGAAATAAACTGGAGTGAAACAGTAAACCAAAATACATCCTTTGAGAAATAAACTCAAGAGGGAAACCCAAATCATCCAGACAAAGGGCTACACAGGAAGGCTAAATAAAAAATCTTCCACGAGGGATAATTCAGTGGGGAAATTGAAAGAATATACACTTTCTGCTTAAGGCCGACACTCTATTGGAGAGAGGACAACACAACTCTGCAGAACAGAGTAATATGTCAACAAAATATTAATGAATTCGAATGAGCAATGGTTTGCTAAATTTAACTATGCACGATGTATGTATGAATATAAGAGTGTTATCATGTATATACTGACAAAACAGACATATAACATTGGGGATAAACAGACAAAATCATCTCGGGCACGACCAACACTCGGCTAAATCACATCCAAGATGAACATTCCATAAGAAAATAAGCACCAACTGAGGAAACAAAATCCTATTTCGCGACTTAACTTCACTGGGAAGGAACATAATCCGGAAGTAAACAAATCATAGTGACAAAACAGTACACGTACAAGAATATAACATCCTTCTCCAGGTTTCACCGGGGAATAACGCTCAGACTTCAACGGGGAAACAAAAGTTTTCACGGTCTGCACTTCTATTGGGGATTGCAATACTGATTTCAAATAAGGCAGATGGAAACCAAATCGACGAAACATCAACTTAGGATTTCGAGCTGACTTCATTGGGGAAATACCATATGGACTTCACTGGGGGAGATAACGCCTTATCATCAAGATATCACACTTCGTGCTGACTCCATTAGGGAGGTCAACACCACATCGAAGAGAGGAAACCAAGATACGTTCTTCATTGGGGAAACCAGAGATACGTTCTTCAATATTGAGAGAAAGTATTGCACCAGCTTCTCTGGGGCAAAAGTATGAAATCTCATAGGGACAACAACTTGAAGAGTTTAAGAAGTCAAACATTATAGAAAGGAATCAACCTTATGGGGATTTTAAATCAAACCCAGCACTTGGAGAGTGAAAACTCAAAAAGTTGATAACCAATTCAACACTTTTTAAATAAAACACTACCCTTTCCTGATTATCGGGCAATCAAACAAAATACAAGTACCACTGAAAGGAGATGCTTCACAAATGAGTCAAATCTCAGCATGCACGGGGAGAAAAGACTTCTATCAAATAAGCGAGGCCTTTACTGGGAAATAAAGAAGTCAACATATCGAAAGAGGTCAAACTCATGGGAATTTTAAATCAAACTCAGCACTTGGCGGGTGAAAACCCAAAGGGTTGACAACTGTCTCAACACTTCTTAGAAAATATATTGCTCTGGTCCAGTTACTTGGGAAATAAATACCAACAATAATGCCAACACTGCCAAAAAGAGAAACATTCTGCAAATAATTCCATATCAACACACCAAGGGAACAAGACCTTTCATCATATGAGAGAAGACTTCGCTGGGGAATCCGGAATAGAGTCCTCAGACCAAGAAAACCCAAAAAATCAGAAAATGAACCAACACTTGATTGGGGACACTGGGATCACAAACTCGATACTGCACCTTACGCCAATTGGTATAGTCTTCAATATACGATAAACACGTGCATACCAGCGAAAACAACATGAGAATACCTTCCCGGGGAAAACAAAACTTCTCAAAATTACAGGAGTTTGTCCATTCCTGGGGTCACCATCTTTGTTTTCCTCTTGAATCATAAAATCTTAAAGTAAAAGTAAGTTGTAAATTCTTTTTGAAAAACAATTTTGTTATTTAACCCTTTTTGCTTTGAAAATTATTATAATAATAAATGGAGTCTTTGTAAGCTTAATAAAAATAAGAACTACAAAGAATTGGGTAAAAGCTCAAATCTCATTGATAGAATGGTAGTCTGCGAATGGCGAGACTCCATGGATAATTACAAATTTTGGAAAATGGTAATATATAATGGAAAAGATACATTGAGATACAGTGACGATTATTCCCTCTAACAACATTAAAATTATGAGTAGCAGGTTCTGTTGAAGTATGGTGAGGACCCAAGAAGATTGTTGCTTCAACGATCAAGTCTTATCTGATGCAGTTACTTGCCAAGAAATTCCCTATCTTTTTCCTAAGCTGCCCTTGCGGGTTTTCAACTTAGCGGGAAATTTTATTTTGTTTATGTCTCTAATTTTTGCCTTGACCGCCCTTTCGGGTTTTCGGCCTACTGAGATGCTCTTTTTTTTCCTAAGTCGCCCTTTCGGGTTTTTAACTTAGCGAGCTGTTCTTTTATTTCTTTAGGAGAATTATTTCTTGACTGCATCAGCATTCATGAGACGTGGGAACACCTCGCCATCCATAGTTTCAAGAATTAATGCACCTCCAAAGAAGGTTTTCTTGACAACATATGGACCTTCAAAATTGGGAGTCCACTTTCCCCTAGAATCAGCATTAAAAGACACAATCTTCCTAAGCACGAGGTCTCCTTCTATGAATTCATGAGGTTTGACCTTCTTATCAAAAGCTTTCTTCATTCTCTTCTGATATAACTGCCCATGACACAAAGCTGTCATTCTCTTCTCTTCGATCAAATTTAATTGGTCAAACCTGTTCTGGACCCATTTAGCCTCTGACAACTTGGTTTCCATTATCATACACTAAGAGGGAATTTCAACCTCGATTGGGAGCACTGCTTCCATTCCATACCCAAGGGAGAACGGGGTTGCTCCTGTTGAAGTGCGGACAGATGTCTGATATCCATGTAAAGAAAAAGGGAGCATTTCATTCCAATCTTTATAAGTAACAACCATCTTTTGAATGATCTTCTTGATATTCTTATCACCAGCTTCAACAACCGCATTAATCTTCGGCCTGTACGGAGATGAGTTGTGATGGACAATCTTGAATTCTTCACAAAGTTCTGTCATCATCTTGTTGTTCAGATTTGAGCCATTGTCGGTGATAATTATGCTCGGCACACCATACCGACATATGAGATTATTCTTAATGAAGCGTATAACCACCTGCTTAGTAACATTAGCATATGAAGCAGCTTCCACCCATTTGGTGAAGTAATCAATTGCTACCAAGATAAAACGGTGTCCATTCGAAGCTTTGGGTTTTATCATCCTAATCATGTTAATACCCCACATAGAGAAAGGCCATGGGGAAGAAATAACATTGAGAAGTGTCGGAGGCACATGAATCTTGTCCGCATAAATCTGACATTTATAGCACTTCTTTGCAAATCTGTAACAATCAGATTCCATTGTCAGCCAATAGTAACCTGCCCTTAGCATCTTTTTAGACATCGAATGTATTTTGGCATGAGTGCCAAATGAACCTTCATGAATCTCATGCATCAACATGTCTTCCTCATGCCTATCCACGCATCTGAGCAAGACCATGTCATAATTTCTCTTGTACAACACATTTTCACTGAGGAAGAAGCTGCCATCCAATCTTCTCAATGTCTTTGTATCTTTACTCGATGCACCAATCAGGTATTCCTGAGTCTGGAGAAAATGCTTGATATAATAATACCAAGGTTTCTCATCTGCTACCTCTTCTGTTGTAAACACATGAGCGGGCCTATCCAGTCGCCGAACTATAATTCGAGGTATATCATTCTAAGTATTCACTTGATAAGCCAGAGTTTCCAGAGCATCCGCCCTTTGATTTTCATTTATAGGGATGTGATGGAATTCAAATTTATTAAAGAAGGGTAACAATCTTCTAGCATAATATTTGTAAGGGATCAAGCCGGGGTGACGAGTATCCCACTCTCCTTTAATATGATTTATTACCAAAGCTGAATCACCGTACACATCAAGAATTTTAATTCTGAGATCAATAGCTTCCTTGAGACCCATGATGCAAGCCTCATATTCTTCCATATTATTAATACAATCAAATGTCAACCTTGTCGTAAAAGGAATGTGTGATTCATGTGGATTGACAATCACAACACCAATTCCTTTACCATAAGCATTCACAGCTCCATCAAATTTCATCCTCAAGAAATGGTTCATCATAATCTTTTACTTTCAAAAACATCACATCCTCATCGGGGAAATCATACTTCACAAACTGATAATTATCAGCTGGCTGGTGAGCAAGATAATCTGCCAACACACTGCGTTTAATAGCTTTTTGAGTGCGATATTCGATGTCATATTCAGATAACAGTTTTCTGCCAGTGGGAAATTCTCCCAGTAAGAGCAGGCTTTTCAAAAATGTACTTGATTGGATCCATTTTGGAGATTAACCAAGTAGTGTGATTCAACATATACTGCCGCAAAAATTTTGCCGCCCAGGCCAGAACACAACATGTCCTTTCCAGCATGGAATGTCGTGATTCACAATCAATAAAATTTTTACTGAGATAATAAATGGCATACTCTTTCTTCCCCGTTTCATCTTGTTGTGCAAGAATACAGCCCATGGAATTATCTAACACTGTCAGATACATAATCAATGGTCTTCCTTCAACAGGAGCGAGCAAGATAGGAGGTTCAAGCAGATATTCTTTAATACTTTCAAATGCCCTTTGGTAGTCATCTGTCCACACACAACCTTGATCTTTATTTAACAACTTAAAGATCGGTTCACACATTGCAGTCATGTGGGAAATGAATCTTGAAATATAATTCAAACGCCCGAGGAACCCTCAGACTTGTTTTCAATTCTTGGCGCTAGCATTTCTTGAATTGCCTTGACTTTATCAAGGTCAACTTCAATCCCTCTATGGCTAACAATAAAACCCAGCAATTTCCCGGACCGAACACCGAAGGTACATTTATTTGGATTCAAGCGGAGACGAAACTTCCTCAAACATTGAAATAACTTCAACAAATCTTCTATATGCCCTTCTTTAGTCCGGGATTTAGAATTCATGTCATCAACATATACCTCAATTTCCTTGTGCATTAGATCATGGAATAGGGCTGTCATAGCCCTCTGGTACATTGCACCAACGTTCTTCAACCCGAAGGGCATCACTCTGTAACAGAATGTTCCCCAGGGTGTCATAAATGTTGTTTTTTCCATGTCCTCGGGAGCCATCCTTATTTGATTATACCCGGAAAATCCATCCATGAATGAGAAAACTTTAAATTTTGCTATGTTATCCACTAACATATCAATGTGTGGCAATGGAAAATCATCTTTTGGACTAGATTTATTTAGATCTTTGTAATCTACACACACACAAACTTTTCTGTCTTTCTTCGGTACTGGAACAATATTGGAAATCCATTGAGGGTACACTAATGTCACAAGAAAACCGAAATTAATCTGATTTAGAACTCCCTCTTTGATCTTCACTGCCATATCTGGGTGAGTTCTTTGCAACTTTTGTTTGATTGGCGCGCACTCTGGCTTCAGCGGAAAACGGTGCTTTACAATATCCGTATCTAGACCAGACATATCTTGGTAAGAACAAGCAAAAATATCCACATACGCTTTCAACATCTCAATCAACCTGCTCTTCACATCAGGATGCAGCAATGATCCAATCTTGACTTCCTTCAGATCTTCTTCTGAATCCAAATTGATTACTTCCAATGGCTCTTTATATGGCTGAATGGAATTTTCCTCGCGCTCAAGAAACCGTGAGACCTCTTCTGGAATCTCATCATAGTCTTCTTATTCGGCCCGATACACAAGAAATTCAAAGTTGGGAGAAGGTGCAGGGTCATTGTATTCAACGATTTTTTTAATTAATCTGCATATATGATTTATGATTGCTTTTAGAAACTGACACATATAACAAGTGATCGTGCATATTGAATTTCATTTATTATTTATTTTGAAAGGTTTTTTTTATTACCATTTTCCAAGAAAAAAGCAGAAAATAAAGACACAATTTGGGAAACAAAGACAACTTTTATTATTGATTTTAAAAGTCACAGCAAACAGATAAGCCCATACAATATTAATACTTTCACCTTGGGCAGAGTGTAAGTTTTTTTCAAAAAGATTAACAAAAACAAATTACTTTGAAACATGTATGCAAGAGGGAACACCAATGGTGATCCAATTATGAACCCTAACTCCGTGCGTCACAAAATTTGACATTTTTGGCCCTCCTTCATCTTTCGTAATGGCATTAATCCCGAAAATAGTTGGATGCAGATAACCCCCGCTATGAAAGATGTCTTGATACTTGCATGCAGCTGACTTCAAATTCATGCTCTTACCTTTTTCCTTCTTCACAGAGAACCCCAAGTTAGCTTTATTCTTGTTTACAGATAGATCAACAATTTGTCCCCATACACCACTATGGCCTTTACGCACAACCTGTTGCGCATCTTTGAACGAAGTTATAGAATTCTCATTACCTCTTGTATTATCAATGGATAAAGCGTGGAATTGGGTTCCAACAATAGATTCATCCGCCTCCATAATGCTGAAAGAGGACAAATGAGATATCAATAATGCATGTCCTCCATTTATAATTACCATTTTCCCTTCACGTACGAACTTCAGCTTCTGGTGTAAAGTCGAAGTGACAACCCCTGCCTCATGTATCAACGACCGTCCTAGCAAGCAGCTATAAGCGAGTACAATATCCATGACTTGGAAAGTAATCTGAAACAAATGTGGGCCTATATGAATAGGCAAGTCCACTTCACCAATGACAGATTTCCTTGATCCATCAAACGCTTTCACAATAATGCCACTTGGGAGCATGGGCGTTCCTTGATATTTCAACTTCATAAGCGTGCTCCTCGGTATAACGTTCAAAGCAGATCCATTATCAATCAACACATTGGATAGTGAATCATTCTTGCAGTTCATTGAGATGTGGAGGGCCAAATTGTGATTCCTTCCTTCATCGGAAAGTTCATCATCGTGGAAACTCAATTTATTACATGAAGTAATATTCCCTACTACACTACTGAATTGGACTATAGGCATATCACTTTCCATAAAAGCTTGGTCCAATACCCTCATCAAAGATTCTCAGTGAGCAGAGGAGTTCATCAATAAAGCCAAGATAGATATTTTTAAAGGAGTTTGCAGTAGCTGATCTACAATTCTGTAGTCGCTCATCTTGATTATCTTCAAAATATGTCCACCTCTTTTTCTAGCGTAGCTCCATTAGATTCACCCACTGTCTTCTTGGGTTCAACATATTCAACAATTTTCTTTCCAGTACTAACATCTCCATGAAAAACGGGTGCAAATACACGGCCGCTACGGGTCACTCTGCTACTCTCAGCAATATTTCCAACATTATGCATTGGCTGGATGGGAACTTCCACACCATCCTCTAAGATTGTAGCATTATATTTGTAAGGTACCGCCTTGTCTGACTTGTAGGGGACAGGACCCGACAACCTAATCACCAATGGAGCAATAGCTGGCTTGCTATGATATTCAACTTCAAAATGAGTAGGTGTACCAAAACAAGAAACAATAACATTTACTCCCTCTTTAACACATTCAGTAATTACAGAGTCATCCTTGGAAAACAAATCTTCACCCGAGGAGAAAAACTCATCTGCAGAGGCATACTCATCATCTGACTCTTCTTCAGCTAAATAAACCTCAATCACATCAACTTCATGGTAATCATCCCTTTGACCTGTAACCTTAATAGCTCCATTATCCAACAATAACTGAACACCTTTCCTTACAATTGAACATCCTTGAGAGTCTCGACTGCAAATTTGGCAAGATCCATAATGATGTTCTACCTGACCAGCCATGTGGCAGAAAGTAGCATGCAATTGTACAAGATCCTCATTCATATACTCCACATCAAAGATTCTGAACTCTCCAGGACATCTAGAAATGATGTTTACTTCCTCTTCATACTCTACCCTAGGCTTGATTATGTGGATGAGGCCCTCATCCATCATCTCCTGCAAATTAGCCTTTATCTTGTCACAACCCTGTATATTCATACTCCAAATAGCACAACCAGCATGGTCATGCATATAATAGCTAAATTCACAGAGGTCTGCATGCATTTTCACCAGATCTCCTCTAACCAAATTAACATCAAAATTACGGAAGTCGCCTGGACAACCGGCCACCATGTTCACAGAATTTACTCCTCCATGCTTGGGCAAAGGATTATCTTTCACATTAGGGCCAACATCCTTGAAAGACAAGATACCAGACTTCACCAATTTCTGTACTTCAGTCTTTAAAGGATAGCAGTTCTCAACATTGTGCCCCGGTGCTCCCTGATGAAAAGCACATGTTTGGTCTGCTTTGTAATACCAAGGAAATTGTGATGGTACAACGGGAGGTGGTCGGGTCTGAACCAACTTCTTTTGAACTAACGCCGAGAGTAATTATGTATAGCTCATAGCGATAGGGTCATAACTCTCCCTTCTTTGATTATACCCTTGATTCCCCTGATGGGATGGTCTATGATTAGCAACGGTGGTTAGAGCTACACCAACAACTGGAGTAACTGAGGCAACTTGTTGATGACGCTGATAATTTATTCTAGGAGGATTAACCCTCCTTTCTTGCATAACAACATTTGTATCTCCTTCCTTCTTTTTGGAAAACCCATAGGATGGCTTCTTCGCACTTCGGGAACTTTCACTTTTCAATAAACGACCCTCTCTTACAGCCTCTTCCAAACGGATACACATGCCCACCATTTCAGTAATGTCACTTGGCGCACTTTCTACCATCCTCTCATAGTAGAAAGCACCCAAAGTCTTCAAGAAAATCTTATTCATCTCCTTCTCTTCCATGGGATGAATCACTTGGGAGGCTACCTCACGCCATCTTTGTGCATATTCTTTGAACGATTCCCTATCCTTCTGGACCATGACCCTGAGTTGATCATGGTCATGCGCCATGTCCATGTTGTATTTGTATTGTCGGATAAATTCTTCTCCCAAGTCATTGAATGTATGGATATTGACACTGTCCAAACTCATATACCACTTCAATGCAGCACCGGTCAAACTATCCTGAACAAAGTGAATCAACAGACGTTGATCATCAGTATGGGTAGACATTCTTCTTACATACATCATAATATGAGCACGAGGGCAAGTGTTGCCCTTGTACTTCTCGAACTCCGGGACTTTAAACTTCGCAGGATTCTTGACATTCGGGACCAAGCATAAATTATTCACATTCTGCCCGAACAATTCCTTTCCCCTGAGGGCCTTCATCTCCCTCTGCATCTTGTCAAAATGGTCTTGAAAATCATCCATTTTATCATAGAGACCCAGGCCTTCACTTGGTGGAGGGAAAGGACGATACATATCATCATTAGAAATGGGACCATATTCACCGAAGGAGGTGTATCAGGAGTAGCATGCACCACAAGAGGTGCAGGAGTAACATTAGTCTGAACAACTGGAGTGTCTTGAGGACCAAGATTGAAACCTTCAGGCACAAAGTTCTCTGGAATTCCCCACATACAACGTTGAGGTATGCGATTCTGAATAACAGCTGGAGTAGCAGACACAAGAATAATTGGAGCTTCAGTAGTAACCCTTGTTGGTTGAGGTTGAACACTCGGTGGCTGATTCTGAGCAGCCACCAGAGATTCCATCAGAGCAGTGAGATTGGCCATGCCGACCTTCAGAGCAGAAACTTCCTCGCCTAGCTCGCGATTCTCTTATTCTAAGTTGTCCATCTTCCTTCTGAAATTAGCTCGAGTGTTGTAGTGGTGAGAAAACCTGCTGAACGAAGTAAATAATCTTGGTAAGACACCTGGATATGCATAACAAATGCAAGAAATATGTGCAATATGATGCATGATATGCAATGCACATGATTTATTTTTATTATTAATATTTTAAGGGATTTAAACATTTATAGACACATTGCAAATATCAAAGTAATAACACATTTGAAATACTGAATTTTTTATTTATTATAATAAAATGGATTAAAAGATTCAACAATCCCAAGTACAAGATGAAAATAAAGTCTAAAACCCTAAGAAGCAAAGCTGGTGGAGATCACTCTATACGCTGACACTTCTCTGTAAGCCTGGAAATCTGAGCCTTTAACCTCTGGTTTTCTTCCGCATATCTGGTGGTAACCTCCTTCCAATCACTTGAATCATGAAGTGAGTAACTAGCATCTGACTGAGGCTTAGGGGAAAATAAACCCCCTTGCCTCTCCATGGTCTCTACCGCCCGACTCTCAAGAATCTCAATCAAGTCATCTTTCTCCTTCAAGTCTGCTCTATAGGAAATCTCTAAAGTTTGGCACTTATTCTTCCAAGCATCCTTTTCCTGCTGCATCCTGACCAATGAAAGTTGTAGCTCTTCCATATCATCCAATAAGGGAGGAGTGGTCTTCACAAACAAGTCAAGCATAGGTGTTTCCTGGGAACACGGCATCTTCAACTAAATAGCTCTCATTTGGACCCACTGAAGATATGGCTCCAAAGGAATATCCCCCCTAGGTCCCAAGTCTTTCCTACTCTTCCTATGAATGTGACGTCAGGCCTTCGCAATCTTCTCCCTAGCTTCCTTATGGTCTTCTCCCTCCTTCAGAAAGAAACTACTCAATTGAATACTATTTGGTTTATCCCTCATCGGACAGCCAAGCTGTCGTCATGCAAGAACAAGGTTATAGTTAATTCCTCCCATTGTACCAAGAAGAGGTACATTGGAGAAACTACCATAAATGTCGACAATCTATACATCCTGGTAAGATCGATGATACCAATCAATACCCGAGTGAGTAAGTTCCATGATCTTAGGAGCCCAGGGGGGTTCCTTCCTGACATCCCATAAAGCATCAGACTGAGGCATATGAGAAATAAACCACCGACACAACAGAGGCGAGCAACAGATAATCACCCCCCATGATAAGAATTCCGAAGATGAATAGAGTAATAAGCATCACCCAACAATGTAGGAACTGGGTTTCCAATCATGAAGATCCTGATAGCATTAACGTCAACAAACTTGTCCACATTAGGAAATAAAAACAACCCGTAAGCAAGTAGAGCAAAGATGGCCTCAAAAGCGACTGTACTCCTCATCCTGGAAAAGTAACGAGCTTTCTCCAATAAGAACTGAGCTGGTAATCCTCTAATCCCTCCTTTAGTAGTCAAATGGGCTTTAACCTCAGACTTTCCCAGATGGATCAAAGCATCAATCTCGTGTGGTTTTGGCTCACCCTCCAAACCAGTAAAAGGAAAACGACCGGTAATAGGTAAATCCAACAGATAAGAATACTCCTCTAGTGTAGGAATCAACTGATAGTCAGGGAAAGTAAAGCAATGACACATTGGATCATAGAACTGGACCAAGGTCAAGAGAATACCTTCCTTCATACTAAGCTTCATGAGAGGAATGATGGATCCATACTCCTTCCAAAAATCTGCAGAACACTCAATCTCGGGAACTAGACTGATCAACTCATCTATCTTGGGATCTTTGAAACTGTATTTTCCGGTCTTTCTTTTTCCAAAATTCATGGTTAAAAGGTACCTGAGATATTCACAAATGGTCAACTTTCAAGTCCCTTGAAATAAAATTTCTTCAAAATATGCTTATGAGTGCATGGATGCATGATGCAAAAATTACACACAAGATCACAAACATAGGGTTCATAGGTTCAACGTCACGAGCATGAGGTCGAAGGTACTACCCATAAGGTATGTTCTAAAAGTTATCACCTGCCGAACAAGGTTCTAGAGGTTCCCAGAGTCTACATCCTTCCTTCGATTATTACTAACTTCCCGATTAACTCGGTAATTAGTAATGTTCTCAAGAAAAACTCGTCCGAGCGTAGTATCTCGTGACAACTATTTTCGGATTACTCCGTCATAGCTTCCACACTACACCTAAAAGGCCAATATGGGTTAGGTATTCTACGGTCCTCAGCTTCAGCAGGCTCCTAGGTTGAAAGCAGTACGTCTTCCCGATTACTCGGTAAAGAACACTACAGTCAAAGGGGCCTCCACTGAGTGAGGGATCTCATGCCTCCTTTTTTAGGATTACTCCCTCAAAGTTAACATGACTATATCGCCCGTCCTATCTTAAGTTTTCCCAAGTCCGGGTATAGGACTTATAAGTAATCACCAAGCACCCTGAAAACCAGGAAAATCCAAACAAACATATGTACAACATATAAGACATAAACAACAATAGCACACATACATATATAAACAAAGATAGGCTCAACCCACTTAGGGATGGACTAGAAAGAGGTCAATCTTTCCCCAGTGAAGTCGCCATTTTTTTCTGTAGCGATCGAAATTTTTAAGACTAAGCCATTGGATTTGACTAGACTTATACAGATCAAAATAAAAATCGCCATCGCACTTTATTGTTTCCAAAGGAATGGGAAAAGAGCGAGTAACCCAAAATAGGGGGGAAAGATTCTAGGTAAGGATATTGGTTAATCAAATGGAAGGTATTAGCACCCTAAACATCTATGGTACTCTGCAGGAACCTCTTTGAAAAATCTCTATATTTTGGCTATAAAATGTTGTATAAAAAATAGATGGTGAAGGTGAGAAAATAAGTATTTTTTTATGATTTTTGCACCCGCCGCGGTTGCGAACCTTTAGTGCCTACGTACCACCTTTTGTGCAATAGGGGATCAGGGTACACGTAGTTCCTCTTTTAAAAAGTTTAAAACACAAGTGTGTTGATTGATTTTATGAGATAAGACATCCTCGTCATTATCCATGTGGAAAACATACTTACTACCCACAATCATGAGAAAGGAGAATTTGCATCATCTCATAGTGGAGGATATGTCTTGGATTTTAAAATCAGCAATGCCCAACTCAACACCCAAGTGGAAAATATCTCTCTTCACTACATATTGTAGAAGTATAGTTGTTTGCATCACTACAAGGATTGACAAGAATATAGTCTTTTGAGAAAGGTTTTAAAATATAAAACCAAAGTGGTAAAAATGGTTTGAAATGAGATTTATTGACTTTTAGTCTTCTCACAAAAAATGGGATGTCAAGGTATTATTAAATTGATTGAGGTTTATTTATGAAAAATGATTTTGAAAATGCATGGACCTAAGTCCAAGTTTATTATGAAAGTGGTTCAAGTTTAGAAACAAGAAGGGTTTTCAAAAGGAGGGAGGAGATTTTAGAAATTAAAGAAGATGGGGGGAGAAGGAGAGACTATCCTAAAGCATAAGGTAAGAGCTAGGGATAAGACCCATTTAATAAACAAGAAGCTAATACTTGACATTATGAGTCAAGATAGAATTCCCGTTCTTTGGATTGACACTAAGAAAGTAAAGATACTAGACCTCACTGAGAGAACCAAACTTCAAGTGTATTAAGTCTTCACAAAAATTGGGCAGAGAAACGGTTGTATACGGGTGAAATCCAGATTACAAACAAAATATGTAATCACAATAACCTGCACACAAAACAAACAAACAACCCAATGTCTTGAGGTAAACCTCAAGAACTCCAGACAAAATATCAATTAAGGTCACAAAGTCTCCAACATAGGCCAAGGTTTCTAACCCTAAGTCCAAGAAGTCCAATACTCCACAAAGCCAAGGATAGTAACCAAATAGTCCAAGTATCATTAAAGCATTTTATGGTTCATGTTTATTATTAGGTGTCTTAAAAGAGAAAAGAAGAGCTCAAGTGAGAAATATAAAAATAACAAGAATATAAATGCTCAAGTGAGCAAAATAAAAATGGTATGAAATGTAATGCTTAAAATAAGTGGTACATAAAGCATAAAAATAAAAGCATAAAGTAAAAACAATTTAATAATTAGTGGTTAGTTGGATGACCATCTTGAAACTTGCATTTGGAACTCATTAGAGGATTGGTAGAACCAAAGCCATCACACAACAAGTTACATTTTGCTTTTTGTCAAGTATATCATCCATTTGGAATCCTCAAAAGTACCATTTAATGATCAACGATGTTTAAGTGATCCGCGTTAATCAAAAGTGTTGTAGATCCATTAGAGGATTGGTAGAACCAAAGGCTCCATATAATGAATCTCAAGGTTATTGGATCAAAGAGATTAAATTAACATACTTGGTCTTGCAAACATAAGTTTGGGCCATAAATAATCATTTATTCGAATCAGGACAAAATTTAGCACTATGTTAAGCAATCGTAAGTGGACTTATATAGAAGTCACACCTATTTTGAGGCCGGTCAATAGCAATCTATGCACCATTTGTTTTGAGACATGACATAGAGATCATGCTCCAATAACACTTAGTGCAATAATAAAGGGATAAGATGAAGAAGGGTGAGGAAGAATATACAATCCACATTTGAATTAAAATTTAATCAAACTATTATTAAAATCATTCATCCATTTTTATGGAGTTAGACTCAACACCATGAATCCAATGATGTTAAGAAAGTTCATGATAAAAAATTCAACCCAAGATCAACCAGAAAATAATCACAAAATAATATTGCATTTAATATATATATATTAAAAAGGTTTAAAAAATGTTTTAAAAGAAAAATAAGAAAGAAAAATATCAACTATGTTCAAACTAATCAATAAATATTAAGTAAGACCATAGAAAAATATGAAATGAACTCAAATATTTTTATAAAACTTTTGGTAATTTTTTAAAGTTAGAAACTATTTTTAAAATTAAAATAAATGAGTAAAATAAACCAAAAATGATAAAAAATAACAAAGTTAGGAATAAAAAATAAATGAGGTCACCAATATTTGTCACAATATCATTGGATCATTCCATAATTTTTTCAGAATTTAAAAATGCATAAAAGTATTTTTAAACGTTTAAAACAATTCAAATAAAGTGAACATTTATAAAAAAAATATCAAAACACAATAATATTGTGAAAAAATAAAAATCAGGAAGAAAAAAATGAAAAATATTTTTCATAATTTTTTTATAGATTTTATGGACTTAAAATGAATTTTCTATGATTTGTTTGAAATTTAAAATAATTAAATATAAAAATCAGAAAAGAAAATAAAACCCAAAAAGATGGGGACCAATGGATGAGAGTCAAAACGTGTTAGTAATCAAATCCAAGGGATCTGACGCGCTGTACATATCATGGTCATTACTATATATCACACCAGATCCGACATTTTTAAAATGAAATAACTTAAAATGTGGCGCATTGGATGGAGTCTGACTCACAAAAGTAATAAGATCCAAGGGCTCCTGAGTCACGCGTATGGTAAGGCAAGCATATTATATCCATTTAAAAAAATAATGTGGCTTCGTGTCATTGGTTGAAGACGGACATGTTATCGTCTTCAACCTCCAGCCATCCCCAAATTGAATCCTTCAAATTGTAAAATTAGTAAACCAGACCAGTACCATTAGATTCATCTCTTCAAGACGATTCTAATGGTACTATCGCGCCAAATAATATAAATTGTGCAAGGCTGTGTTTGAAGAAAACCAGAAAAAATAGCGAGCACAAAAATCTGGGATATCTCACTCAATTCTCAATGAAATTGCAAACTATAAACAGCACGAGGATCAGAAAAATACAAGGAGTGGGTTAGTCTTTTATTTGAATCAATTTGGCCAAGAAATCTACCTGAATGAAGTAGTGAGAAGTTGCTATGAAACTGGACTTCTACAGATCAATATAGGTCACTATTCTTGAAAGTAACCGTATAGGGAAGTTCACTGAAGCTAACTGAATGGAGCTTTTGGTGTTTGAAGGTGAGAATGTAAGAAATCAGAATTTCAAATTTAGAGTTCGTGTGGGATTCAAATAGGGGTCAATTGGCTATCAAAAGCTTGCCCAAATGAGTGAGGGATGATCCTTATTTATAGCTGATCACGATGCAAGGCTCAAGCGTGTGAATTGGAGGCAAAATCAGTGAAATCGTGTGGACCTGCTAAGTGGGAAAAGTGTGACTTCACATGGCTCAAAATGCAGCAAAATGAATGGTTTAAGGGTCGTTTCTTGTTATGGAAAATTACTAAACATGATTAGATACGATATTGATCTTTAAGCAGGCTTGTAATTGGATTTAAACCGATTTTCAAATCTGACTGAACTTGGAATTTCTATTTTATGATGCTACTTTCATAACCATGGTGCCAACAATGTAGGGCACCATATGATGTGATTTTTGAAGCATTTGAAAGACGAAGTCACAAGCTTTATAATGTGCAAGGAGTGAGATCAATTGGATGTTTGAGCAAGAAGTTGTGTTGAGTCAATGTTGGAAGAAAAGGGTTGGCTTTCCATACTTAGAAATATTTCAAGTTTTTCTTCAAAAGTGGCCTATAATGTTTTGCATCCAAACATGGCCTTCCTCTTGGAATTTGCTATTGAACCAAAAAGATGGAATTAAATAGACATCTTGAATGACATTTTGAAACTTGAACCATTCAAAATATCCAAAAATTGAGAAAGTTATGAGTTGTTGAAGTTGGAAAAAAACTCATGAAATGACCTATAATCTTTTGTATCCTTAGGGCATCTTCCATCCATTTTCTCACTTTTAACATAAAAGGAGGAATAAAGTTAACATCCTCAATATCATTGTGGAAAAAGTGTGGGCTCAAGGTGATAAAAATTGACCAAGTTATGATCATTTGAAGTCACACATGAGAAATTGGGGGTTCATCTGGAGGACTTGTAATCTTTCTTCATCATCAAGCTTCTTACACATGAAATCTCCTTGAAACTTTTGAAGTTATTTGTTAATAAACTTTTTAATAGAAGTATGTCTTTGGAATCACTCAAAAATACCAAAATATGAGCAAGATATACTTCTTTGAAGTTCAAAACCCTAGCTCCTAGATCAAGAAAATGCTTTGAGGAACTTTTACAATTTTGAACAACCTTCTTGTACCAACACTTTTACTTTGAAGATAGAAGTTGTTTAGGATGATAATGAGAAATCATAGCCACCAAAACCACTTCCATATGTTGAGAATTGATAGAAATATGCACTTGTGACCATTGGGAACAAGGCCTTGTCCAACCATGACAACTTCTTCAATCAACCCCTTGCACTTTTGAATCAATCTTGATAAATTTGAAATGTGGTGAGCCAAAATGAACCTTTCCATGCTATTTCTTCCAAAACAACTTCAATGATGAGGTTTTAATTTCTCAAGCTTTATTGACTAGGGCATGGAAATAAACTCATGAACCCATGGATCAACTTGCTAAGCCACATTGCTTTTACCTACATTATTAACAAGTAAGACAAACCAACATTATATTTTATTAATTAAAAGGAAAGTCAAAACAAAACATGCATAATCACAAAATAAAAACAAGTCAAGGTGCTTGGTGATTCCTTAAAGAGCAAAGCTAAAGATAGGGAGGAGAACCAAAAGCCCTAATGTGATCTTGTTGTGATTGGATCAATATAGTATGATGAAGGGATCTTAGGGGAAAAAATTGGGGTACAACAGCTGTACGATGACCTGTGCATGTCCCTCACATCCAATAATAGCCTACTAACTAATGGTATGATATCACTATCTAAAGGAGGAGGAAAAGAACGAAGACTTTTTGATTAGATAGATCGCTCGTAATCGCTTGCTCACAAACTAAAACAACTTTCACACCTCACACTTTCAAAACAAATACTTTCAAAATAATTTATAAGCACTCTTGAGGACTGATGCAAGGGTTATTATAAAGCAAATTTCCTTACACTGGCATCTTCAAAAACATCTTTCCATAAAACAACACTTTCTTTCACAAATATTTTCAAAATACACATTTTGTATACATTCTCAACGATACGAGAATCATTACAAAATTGTCGCAGTTAGGATATTTTTTCCCAAATATTTTCAAGCATACACAAACACAATGCATTTCAAAAAGTGAGCTAGCAATTAAGAGCCCGTAGATAACTACGGATGAAAAGGGTGCTAACACCTTCCCTTTTCATAATATACCCTCCTTACTCAGAAAATTCTCAAAAGGTCTTTCCTATTATTTTCACCCTTTCCTTTATTGGATAAAAGAAAAGTCGGTGGCGAATCTTGCTATCTACAACATTTGCGATAAAACGCAAAATCCAAAAGTCAGTTCTCCCGCCGTATTACAGGTGTCGTGCTCGGGGCTATTGGAATGGTAATCACACTTCACATTAGGATTATGATGAGGAGAGGATGTGTTGGGATTCTGAGGAGGATCCCTTAATGTTATTAACTCCACCTTCAGTAAGTGTTGTAATTCTTGAGATAACAACATGTTAATCTTGGTAAACTGTCTTCTCGTGCGCTGATCTACACTGATTATTTTGCTGATGTTGTTGAACAAGTGCATGATTAGAAATTAACACAGCTCCTACATATGGATTGTGATTACCTCTAGTACGACCCTTATGGCCATAAACAACATTTGTTTCCTTCTTACCATTGAACGTCTTCTTTATAGTACTCGGACGCAGTCACTTGAATCTTTCCACTTTTGATACCCCCTTCGACACGTTCACCTGTTAGTATTAATTCGGTAAAAACAAATGAAGAACTTTCGATCAGATGATTAAAGAAGGGCCCTATCAATGTTCCCATGAACATTTCAACCAGCTCTCTATCAGATAGAGGAGGTTTAACTCTTTCAGCCAAATCTCTCCATTTTTGGGCATATTCTTTAAACACTTCATTTGAGCCCATAGTCATACTTTATAATTGCACACGGGTTGGTGCAAGGTCAGCATTATATTGATATTGCTTATAAAAAGCAACATCCATGTCTTCCTAAGTATGTATACTGGTTCCTTCCAGCTTATAGAACCATTCCAGTTGTGTCCTGGATAAGCTCTCTTGAAAGAAGTGAACCCATAATTTTATGTCAGCAATATGGGGTTGGATCTTTCGAACATAAGACCGTAGATGAAGCTTAGGACAAGAAACACCATCATATTTGGAAAAAGTAGGGACTTTTAATTTGTGGGGGATAACAACCCCCGAGATATGGCCCAACTCTTTAAAATCCATCCCAGGCACTCTCTAGATTTCCATAGCATTAAGGCGATTTTCCAACTGTTTGTAACTGTCATCAGCAGGAGGATACTATTTAGTAAAATAGTCTTCATAAGAATCTTGGCCAGAACCAAGGTTGTTATTCTCTTAAGCTTTCACACTCTTGTTATCGTCTTCTTGGTTATCGTCTTCATTTGATGGGACCTCAAAGTCTAGAGCCCTTTTGACCATACCTTTGAATCTTTTGCCCATATTAAGAAAGACTGCTGGCTTCTTAGTCTTCTTTTTATTCCCTTTTGTGATGAGGAGCTTCAACTCGTCTTGTCCCTTAGCTAAGTCCAGGAACATTTTCCGAAACTGAGCATTCTCAGCTTGAAGTTCTTTCATAGTTTGTTCTAGGGCCATATTTTACTGAAATAAACAGTAAGAAGATGAGAAAACCTGTATTGGGAAAATACTTGTTATGTAATGACATGCATGATACGTGGATGCATTGTTTTCAAGGATCTCGTGGAATAAGAAAAAGGAAATGTTAGAAGTTGAATATGGCTGCAACTTTAACTGAAGAACTTTGCATCTTTTAACGCCCTTCTATGAGAATCAAACTCACCCTGTCGAGTGGATCCTAGCCTTTGAATCAAGCGAAAGTACTTTGATCTTTAGTGACGTTAGAGGAAAATAAATCCCCATGCCCCTTGCTAGCATTCTGTTTCATGATAAACTTGCATCACAGGCCCTTGAGATCCTTGAAATGGTCATAAAAATGCTATGGTACGATGTCATGATGTTATGATGTCATGTTTGAACAAATAACAAATACAAATAAAGCACACAAGAGCCTTAGGTTTAAGGCTTGCATGGGATTCGTAGGTAAGTACCCCGTTGAAATTTAAGTTGACTCAACCTCTCCTAAGAATAGTAATCGGGTTCTAGGAGTCTCATATCACCAATCTTTCTCCCAGGCTTTGTTTCAGCAGTGCAACTGACTTGCCACTAAAATATCTCAAGAGTCGAATCTCAATGAGTGTAGCATTGAGTATCAACAAACTTTGGACTGCACCAAAACCGACCATCTCACTACCTTCTAATGGCTAATTTGGGTCAATTAACCCCTCACCAATGCATGCATCATCATCATGTAACATCACAACTATGCAACCACAAGGCATAATCCCACTACATTTTCCAAGAAGGCCACCAACATTACTATCATCATACAACATCCATCATAGTATTAACAACTCATCATAGCAATACATACCTCATTAAAATACCAAAAATTCATCATAGTAACACATACATCACTAAAATACCAATAATTCATCATAGCAACATACATCAATAAAATACCAACAATTCATCATAGCAACATACATCATTAAAATACTAACAATTCAGCATAGTATGATACGGTGGGAGAACTGAATTAAGGGTTTTGCGTTTTATCGCAAATTTTGCGGTTAGCAAGAGTCACCACCGACTTTTCTTTTATCCAAAAGGAAAGGTGAAAAAGCACAGGAAAGACCTTTGAGATGTTTTCTTGAGTTCGGGGGGGTAGATTATGAAAAGGGAAGGTATTATCACCCTTTTCATCCATGGTTTTCCATGGGCTCTTAGTTACTTGCTAGATCACTTACTTTTTTTTTGTTTTGAAATTGTGCTTTGTGTGTTTTTTGAAAGTATTTTGTAAAAGAGGCCATTGTTTTAGGCAATCTTTGTAATGATTCTTGTTCGTAAGAATGTATACAAAGATGTTTGCCTTTTTGAAAATGTTTTCAAGTTTGTAAGATGTTTTGAAATGTGTCTGTTTATTTTAGAAAATAGCAAGGATAGTTGTTTGAAAATAGAGCAAGTAACTAGAAGCAATCTACCTACTCAAATGTCTTTCGTGTTCATTTTCTATTCCTTTGACATTGTTGTCTTACCATTGATTTGGTAAGAAACCCTATCTTTGGATGTTTACGGAACGGGTGTGGGTAATCGTATAACCATGATTAGCAATGTTGCAAAGTATCTTAGCATTTTGAGGGACCAATATCATTTTGTAAGGCAACTTAGAATAGCGTCATCGAGGGACTATGATCTTGTATTTGTTTGTTTTGCCAAGATACTTCGCATACATAATATGGATATTTTTGTATAAGGCAACCAAGTGGAGAAACCCTAAGGATGCTAGTGTGCAAGTGTGTTATTTCTATGCTTTAATTTTGTCTTGGATTTAGGGTTTTCTATTTGTTTTTATCTTGCCATTAAAACCCTAATTACTAGCATGTTATGTAAAAGCGGTAAATTGTGTAATTTAAAGATTACTACTCTATTACAACATTTTATGGGAGGGGGAATACAAATTGTGAATGGGTATTTGCAATAATGTAAATCTAATTAAGCTATTACAACCAAATCGAATTTGTACGAATAATTGAATAAACAAATATACAATATTTAAATATGCAATATTATGTATATGCAAGGAAAAGAAAATGTTTTATTTTTTCATATGCAAAAGAATTTTGACCTAGACCTAATAACTTAAGAAAAGGAAATTAATTCTTGAAAAATAGTTAACCCTAATTTCTAATTTAAAAGAAAATAAAGCTCTTTAAGTATTATTTTTTGTGTATTTTTTGTATTGAAAATAATAAATAATATTTTATGAAAATATTTAGTCTTTTTATATGTCAAAATAAATATTTACAAGAATGAATGAAAAGGAATAAAATAATTAACCTAATTCTATTTTTTATATTTTACAAGTTTATTTAAGAATAATAATTAATATATAGTTTAATAAAAATATTTTTTATGTAAAAATAGAATAAAATAAACGAAAATGCAATATTTATCATGTTTATTATTTTTCATGATTTTATGTATTAAAGAAAATATTTAATAAAACAAAAAAAAAAAATGAATAAATAAAAATGAATGAAAAAAGTTGGTCCAGGGGGTATCTTGAGTAATCAGGTGATATAATGTTAGAAAAAAAACACTAGGCCCAAACGTTGAAGCCCATCCTGCAAACAGCCAAAAAAAGATGAAAAATATGTGAAAAATGCAAAAAGGCAGGCACCAAGGCTCGACCCATGACCTTGGCATTCTCAGCGTGTTGCCTTGCCACTGGGATGACTGTACATCCATTAGTTTATGTGAAACAAGAAAAACATAACACAAAAAGCTTCCTTTGCCCTGTACTTCGTCTTCTTCCTCTAGCTAGCCAGACCAAGCATATCTTTCTCATTTCTCCATGAAAATGGAAACTTCCAACATGAAAATGATAGTACTCTTTCCCACGATTTCAGACATGTAACTTATGGAAACTAACAATTAAAGATCAAAACGAATTTTAAAGGCCCTAATTTTAAACCTAATTTTTGCATAAATTTGAACTCTAAAATTCTCTATACACAATGAATATAAATGAATTCTATGATCATGGTTCGCTTCAGCACAATAATATCTACATTTTTCTTTCACAAATCATGGCCAATGGATGCCTGTATGAAGAGATAAAAGCTGGAGTTCTTACCTCTTTCAGCTGAGATCGTGTATGGAGTTTGAGTGATATTTATGAAGGCCTGAAGATTCCTTTAGCTTGCTTGAACCTCCCTGAGTATGATCCAATCTTTATCTTGCTTTGAAAGTGTCTGAAACTCTCTATCCAAGTCAACCTGCAAGCTTGAAAAACAAAAATGGCAGATGGAGAAGGAGGTGTTACAGTGGAGTGATGATGGCCCGAAACACTTAGATATAAGGTAGGTAAAGTGTTTGGATGATTAAAACTTGAAACGCACGAGTGGATTTGTGGATTGTTATGCTATGCTCAAACTGCAAGTTTTTTGACAGGTTATTTAGGATAGGGAGTTTTGGAGTGTTTTAGGGCTTTTGCAATCGTGTTCTAAGTTGTAATGTGTTTATGTATTAGTATAGAGAAGGTTTCTAATCCACTCTACTATAGATTTCTGAGTTCTGTCCTTTTTGCACTCTTGCTTGCTTTTGAAGCCAAGTGAGAAGACAAGTCTCTACATGCCTGTACAGGCCTGCTTGGATTTTTTACAAGCTCTATACAAATTTCTTTAGGTTTGTAGGACTTGTGTGTGCAGAGAAGACAGGCCCAATGCTCAAGAATTGAAAAGTTGCAAAAGTTAAGCTTTTCCAAAATGGCAATGGCAACTTTGTGCCATTTATGGAATTAAAGCTTGGACAAAGACCCTTGGGCTTGGATTAAGGCTTTGTCAACTGAGTAAGAATTAAATTATAAAGTGAGAAACAAGTTTGAGACCTGTAAAGCAAGAATTAGGAAGCATAGGTTCAGATTTGAATTTTGTTCTTCATGAAATGGCTTGAAATCAAAGTGAAAAATTGCCAACTTCATCTCTTCGATTCTCCCTACTCAAAAATGATCTCAAGGAGTTCTTTAACATTTTGGAAAACTTGCAATGTTCTCTATAACTCATCTTTGAAATGCATTTCAATATTCCTCTTGGAACTAGGTGAAAAATTGCCATGAATTTGGCTCAAAAACCTGCCTAAATTAGGGCAAAATTTCACTAAGTTATTTAGTTCATGGGCATGTATTCACAAAATTATATCTTGAGATCCAAGAATCTTTAGGGAAAAATGTGTGAAGAAGAGTTGTATATTTCATGGAGATCTACAACTTTCATGTTGGGAATTTCCCTTGAATCATCTTGTATTATGGTGAAAAAATGGCTTAAAATTGAGAAAAAATAAGAAATTTTCTATACTTAGAAAAATTTCAAATTTCAAAATCAAATCTTCAATCTTTGGTTTCTTGATGAACAAGTTTCACATTTTGACATGTTTTGATGAATTTTGATCCTTGGCACTTGATTTTGACCAAAAAGTCAAAGTTTGAATTCTCAGTATACAGTTGACTGCAAATTTCATCTGTCAATCCAATGAAAATTGAAATGTTTTGAACCATGTTATTAGGTCAAGATGATACAATTGAACCCTTTAAATCATGCTTCAAATCAATTGGTCACTTGCTAGGTCAAAAAAAAAATCAGAAATTACCCTTTCTCAGTCAAAACCCTAATTTTGACCATTTTGCCCTTTTGATGATTTGATCAAATTTCTTGAGGAATTGTGGTCCAAACTTTATCAAATGATATATGAGTCCAAAATGTTGATGTGGATCAAAATTTATGAAGTTTGACTGTAAATTGGCCATGGTTGACTTTTTCCCCAATACAGTTGATTTTTAGGTCAACTGTCCTATTGACTGATCAAAAATGTGGTTCAAGGCTTGAAACTTGTCATGAGTAATCTTAGGGGTCCATAATGATCCTTGAAAGTCATGTGAGGTATTGATAGTTCAAAAATCCCTATGCAAACTCAAACCCTAATTTTGGGTCATTAGTGCAAGATGAGATGTCTTGAACTGATCAAACCCTAATCCAACCTTGAGTTAAAGAGATCTTGTAAGAAAAGTCTTGATAAATGAGAGGGAAAATTTTAGGGACAATAGTTGACCCTATTCAATCTTCTTAAACCTAAAGAGTTAGATTGGCGAGTTTTGCCATTCGTGACTCAAAGGTGAAAGATGATTGGACACTAGAGTGCCCAGAAATTTGCACTCGACGATGTGTAGTTGAGGGAATGGGCTTAAAGATGCCATTTGGAGAAGTGATAGAATCTTGTTGGATATGGGCTTGTAGATGCCATCCAAGAATGTTTGTTGAATTATAAGCTGTAAGCCGAAAGAATAAGTATCATAATAGTGTCCGTGTCTGAAGCGTATCTGAACTGTATCTGAAAGTTGAATCTGAATGAGTAACATAATGGCATCCGTGTCTGGAGCGTATCTGTACTGTATCTGAAAGGTGAATCTGAATGAGTAACAGAATGGCATCCGTTTCTGGAGCGTATCCATACTGTATCTGAAAGGTGAATCTGAATGAGTAACAAAATGGCATCCGTGTCTGGAGCGTATCCGTGATGTATCTGAAAGTTGAAATCTGAACGAGTATCAGAATGGCATCCATGCCTGGAGCGTATCATAACTGTATCATGATTGCATATTGTTAATGGTAGTTGTTAATCTTATCCTGAAAAGGGTGAAATGTTAGCTAAAATACAAAGTTATGTTGCATGGAATGTATGATGCAATGTATTTACTTTATCAATGTTTATGATAGGTGGATGTAATGTATGCACATGTAAGCTGATTTGTTGTATTGCTGTTTGATTGAGGAAAATAAATCCTTGAATGCTGTTGAGGATATGTTGAAATTTCGTGCCTTGAAGTTGAAATACTGACGAACTCTTGTTGAGAGAGGTAAATTCTAATGTGAGGGCAACGCCATGTACTGCTTGTAAGATCTGCTTGGGAAATCCTGAGAATTTTGACAATTTCTACTGGGGATTAATAATTTGAAATTTGTTCCGCTGGGGATTTAAATGACGTATTGTGGGGATTACTTTATGGAATAGCCGAGAGACGTTTTCCTGTCCTTTCAACCTATTAGTAATTGTCTTTCTCATTTTGTTTATTTGTAAACAGTAATTATGTTCAAATGCATATGTTCATCAATGAATCATTGGACGTTTTTGCAAACAAAACACAAGAGTAAAGAAAAAGACAAATAGTTTTTTTTTTATACTTTCAAAGAGATATCTTTGTATTGACTTTGAATAAGTATTTTGTACAAAGGAGACAAACATTCTAGTAAGAGAATGGTGCCATAAAACAAGAAAAATTTATACAAAGAAAGATAGCTATGTGTAATAATCCCATGGGGTTCCCATTCTGCTATAGACTTTATATCTCCGAATATCTTGTCTATTTGTTGCTTCTTCTGAAGATGATTGAATCAATCAGAAACTCCGAGTTTGTCAGTAGAAGCCAGAGGTTGTCCGTCAAATGATCCGACGGGACATAGTCATACGCTTTAATTCCCTAACTTTTGCCTGGACCGCCCTTTCGGGTTTTTAATCCACCGGGAAACCCTTTTTTTCCAAGTCGCCCTTTCAGGTTTTCAACTTGTCGGGTGTACATATTTTTTTTTAATTTTATCCCTAATTTTTGCCCGAACCTTTTTGGTTCGCCGGGATGCCCTTGTTTTTCCTAGGTGTGTCAACCTAGTGGGTCTCTTATGCGTAGTATCTTTTGACCATGTCCGTGTTTGCAGGGTGTGGAAGGTCATCACCATCCATGGTGGTCAAGATCATTGCCCCACCGGAGAATATGTGTTTGATTACAAATGGTCCTTCATAGGTAGGAGTCCATTTGCCCCTAGGATCACTTTGTGGCAAGATGATACGTTTGATCACTAGATCCCCAACTTGATATACTTGGCGTCTAACTTTCTTGTTGAAAGCCTTGATCATCCGTTTTTGATACATCTGACCATGGCAAACAGCAGCAAGTAACTTTTCATCAATTAAGTTTAGTTGATCAAGTCGAGTCTAGACCCAATCGTCTTCATTCAAACCTGCATCCTTCATAATCCTTAGAGAGGGGATTTAGATCTCAATAGGCAAAACAACTTCCATGCCATATACCAAAGAATAGGGTGTTTCCCCAGTTGATGTGCAAGCCGTGGTACGATACCCGTGGAGAGCGAATGGTAACATCTCATGCCAGTCTTTGTACGTGACTGTCATCTTTTGTATGATCTTCTTAATGTTTTTATTTGCAGCTTCGACAACACCATTCATCTTTGGCCGATAGGGGGGAGAATTGTGATGCTGAATCTTGAATTGCTTGCATAAGGCGGTGATCATAGTGTTGTTAAGATTTGTACCATTGTTAGTAATGATCCTTTCCGGGATATCGTACCGGCAGATGAGATTTTGCTTGATGAAGTGGGCAACAACATTCTTGGTAACGGATGCGAAGGAAGTTGCTTCAACCCACTTGGTAAAATAGTCGATGGCCACTAGGATGAAACGGTGTCCATTGGAGGCTGTAGGCTTGATCTCTCCAATCATATCAATTCCCCACATAGTGAAGGGCCAAGGAGCCGTCAGGACATTCAGAGGAACCGGAGGTACGTGCACCTCGTCAGCATAAATTTGACACTTATGACAAGTCCGAGAGTGTTGATAGCAATCTGCTTCCATGGTAGACCAATAGTAGCCTGCCCGTAGGATTTTCTTCGCCATCGTATGCCCACTGGAGTGAGTGCCAAAAGTACCTTCATGTAATTCAGCCATGATCTTTTCAGCTTCAACTTTATCCACACATCGAAGCAAAATGGAGTCATGATTGCGTTTATACAGGATGCCATTACTAAGGAAGAACTTAGAAGAAAATTTCCTTAAGAACGTTTTATCATTGATTGAAGCTCCTTCTGGATATTCTCTAGCCTCGAGATACCTCTTGACTTCATGAAACCAAGGCTGGTCCATTATTTCTTCAGTGTTAATCTCGTGACAGTGTGCTGGTTCATCCATTCATTCGATGGTGATCTGGGGAGCCTCATTATCCCAATTAAGTTTAAACATAGATGACATTGTGGCTAGAGCGTCTGCTAGCTGATTTTCTTATCGCGGGAAATGCTCGAAGGTAATCTTCTCAAAATGTGGTAGTAATGCCAAAACATGTTCTTTGTAAGGGATAAGGTTTGGGTGCTTAGTGTCCCATTCCCCTTTGATCTGGCTGATGACCAAAGCTGAATCTCCAAGCACATCTAAAGCTTTGATTCCCAAGTCTATGGAAGCCCTGAGACCAAAGATGCACGCTTCATAGTCCACCATGTTGTTTCTACAGTTGAAGCAAAGTCTGGAAGTAAAGGGAGTATGACACCCTTATGGAGATATGAGTACATCGCCAATACCATTACCAAGTGCATTGGATGCCCCATCAAAGAACAGGGTCCATCGGGATCCTTGTTCAAGTCGGTCATATGGCCTGATTTCTTCACAGTTGTCTAATGTCATGATGTCTTCATCCGAGAATTCAAACTTCATGGACTGATAGTCTTCTACAGCTTGATGAGCAAGATGATCAGCTAACACACTCCCATTTATAGCTTTTTGGGTAGTATATTGTATGTCATATTATGTTAGGATCATCTGCCACCTAGCTATTCTCCCAGAAAGAGCAGGATTTTCAAAGATGTAATTTATCGGATCCATATTAGATATCAACAAAGTAGTATGATTCAGCATATACTATCTTAGCCGGCGAGCAGCCCATGCCAGAGCGTAGCAAGTTTTCTCAAGCAGTGAATATCTGGTTTCCCATTCGGTAAACTTTTTGCTCAGGTAGTAAATAGCGTGCTCTTTTCGGCCAGACTCGTCATGCTTCCCCAATACACACCCCATTGAGTTTTCTAAAACAGTCAGATACATGATCAGTGGTCTTCCCTCGACTGGTGGCATCAAAACAGGAGGCTCTTGTAAGTACTCTTTGATTTTGTCAAAAGCAAACTGGCATTCACCATTCCATCTGACTACTTGATCTCTCTTCAATAGTTTGAAGATTGGCTCACAAGTAGTCGTCCCAAGAATCCTCTGACTTCCTTCTCAGTACGAGGAACATGCATTTCTTGTATTGCTTTAACCTTGGCAGGATCGACCTCAATACCTTTGTTGCTGACGACAAAGCCTAGGAGTTTACTGGATCGTACTTCGAATGTGCACTTGTTTGGATTCAACCTTAGCTTGTATTTCTTCAATCTCTCAAACAACTTTTGCAAGTGATCAAGGTGCTCCTCCTATGTTTGTGATATGGCTATCATATCGACTACGTAGACCTCTATTTCATGATGTATCATGTCGTGAAATAAAGCTACCATGGCACGTTGATAGGTTTCCCCAGCATTCTTCAGTCTGAATGGCATCACCTTGTAGCAGAAGGTGCCCCACTGTGTGACAAATGTTGTTTTCTCCATGTCCTCAGGTGCCATTTTGATTTGGTTGAAACCTGAGAATCCGTCCATGAAGGAAAACACTTTGTGTTGGGCCGTATTGTCAACCAAGATATCAATGTGGGGGAGTGGAAAATCATCTTTAGGGCTTGCCCTATTCAAATCTCTATAGTCCACACACATTCGTAATTTTCCGTCTTTTTTAGGTACGGGAACAATGTTGGAAATCCATTGAGGATAGGAAGTGACGGCCAAGAATCCAACATTGAATTGTTTCATGACCTCCGCTTTGATCTTCTCGGACATATCAGGTCTCATGCAGCGGATTTTTTGTTTTATTGGTGGAGAGTCTTCTCTTGTTGCCAGGCGATGTACCACGATGTCCGTATCAAGTCCCGACATATCTTCATATGATCAAGCAAAGATCTCAACATAATCCTGCAACAGCTAAATCAGACGCTCCTTGACACTAGGCTCCATATTAGCACCCACCTTGACCTCTTTTTTATCCTCTTCGGTACCCAAGTTGATTGTATCCACAGGTTCCTCGTGAGGCTGAATAGCTCTTTCCTCTTGTTGTAGTAGTCTGGCCAGTTCCCCTGGTACTTCACAATCTTCCTCACCTTCGTCTTCGGCTTGGTAGATTAGATCCTCAGAGTCACAAAAGGCCATAGCAGTATCATTACCCATGGGATCCGGAATGGAGGGGTACCTGCATTTGTGAGTGTGGGTATGTGTAAGGGTATAGCCATCCTTAAAAATAAAATGTAAAATAAAAACAATGAGCATAAAAGTTTGTATGTGAAAAACGTCCATGATTCATTGAATGTCACATGAAGATGAAATAAAAACCCTTACAAATGGACCATTGTGCCTCGGGAAAGACACAAGGTTTTAAATGTGCGAATTGTTTGTGAATATTACAAGTCCAACAGAAATGTAAAGATAAATTACTGAGGGATGAAAGTTATTGGGACAAAGTCTCTGGCTTCCCAATTGTGAAGCCCTCTGTTGATAGTAGGAAAGATCCAATCCTCCAGGCTGCAATCCTCTTCACCATCTTCTACCGCATTGACCTCTCAGTTTCTAATTTTCAAGGGTGTACCTCCAGCACGGGCACGGCCTACAACCTTCTGAGCACTTGAAGTGAACCTTAAACCAAAATTGTCAGATTTATACGGAATATCCAGAAGTTTCCCCCAGATGGTGCATCCTCCTTCCTCTATGACTGCCTTGGCGTCCTTCAGAGATGACATCCGGGGTGGAGGTCTTGTAATCTTGGGAATCTGGGACACAGTCTTGGTCGCTGCTACCCCTTGGGGCACCTCTTCGAAATGTTGAAAAGGAGTTTCAATGAACTCGCCGTCCAATTCCACATACCTGAAGGAATTGAGGTGGCTAATCATATATTCTTCCTCTCTGTGGACAGTGATGATTTTTCCCTAGACTGGATATTTCAGCATCTGGTGCAGTGTAGAGGTGACAGCGCCGGAATTATGGATCCACGGCCGTCCTAGCAGACAGGAGTAAGAGGGGTGGATGTCCATTACATAGAAGGTTGAGTTGAAAGTTTGAGTCCCAACCTTTATGGGGATATCCACCTCCCTGTGCACCATCCTCTTTGAGCCATCAAATGCCCTTACGACTATGTTACTGGGTTTCAACGTCAGTCCTTCGCAGTCCAGTTTGTCAAGAGATTTCTTTGGTAAAACATTCAAATATGAGCCAGTGTCCACCAAGACATGGGCCATAGTTGTGCCTCTACATTCCACAGAGACATGCAGTGCCTCGTTGTACTTTCCTTCCCCTTGGTGTCAGATCAGCATCCGAGAAGCCTAGGCCGTTATCCGCCGTCAAACTGGCCATACAATCTTGAAATTAGTCAGTAGACGTCTCTTGAGGCACATGGGCTTTCTTTAGGAACTTCACCAAGGCTTTCGCATGTGCCTCAGAACATAGTAACAATGCCAGCATGGAAATTTTGGAGGGATTTTTCCCTAACTGTTCAACTACATCGTAGTCTCTCCTCTTTATTATTCTCAGGATCTCCTCTATTTCTTTCTTAGAGGTTTCGAGGATAGTCAGTGGTTGAGCCTTTGTCCAGAAAAACTCTACTTGAATACTTTATCCTCGAGTTTCGACAGCAGGAGTGTTGGTAGGAATGACAACATGAGTTGTATCGTCTTCGTCAATAGGAGCACTTGCAGATATGATTATTGGTACGAGGGTAACCTTTGGAGCAGCCACGGGTCCAAAAATTTCCTTTGGGGGGGGAATTTCTAGAGAGAAGATTCTACCGCTTCGGGTAATCTTACTGGTTCCGGCAATATTGCTAATTTCGGAGTCTTCTTCTTCGGAGCTTATTACTTCGGCGGCCAGCCTATCTTGTTTGATGCCATGGTAGTAGATGTCCCCACCATAATTCCACGACACAATTTTGTCTGATTCATATGGTACTGGCCCAGGCATTGTGATTATAAGAGGAGTAGTTTTTGAAGGGGTGAAAAACACAAGAAGGGGGGGTTGAATTGTAAAACTGAAATCTAAAGCAATTGACAAGATATTTTTATCCTGGTTCGTTTGATCTCAAACTACTCCAGTCCACCCGTCAAGGTGATTTCGCCTCTCTCCAACGAGGTCTTAATTCACTATATTCAACTGAATATTACAGACTGCTTTAACAACTGCTAAAGCCTTCTTGATTCAAACCACAACCCGGTTTGTCAAGGCAACACTTTCTTACAAGGATATAAAACAATGTGTGTGGATGTTTTCTACAAAACTTTATCACAACTGTGATGTATACACAAAATGAAGCTTAGAAACTAGATTGCTAAACAATAATGAATTATCAGAGTATGTGGTTTAGCAAAACTGGTAGAACGAAGATTATGGTTCAGCTTTGTGCGTGTAGATATTTGGAGAGCATTAGCCATTATAATCTTCAAAGCCTTGTTTATATAGCACTTGAGAAGATGAACGTTGAATGCAATATTCTTGATTCAATGCTAATAACAAGCTTTCCTTTTTGAGCAGATCTTGTCTAGAATGAGGCCGTTGGAATTAATTAGCTTTCAATGCACAGTACCGTTGCTTACTTAATGCAAGTTCTGGCTTGGCTCATTCTGATTCTGCTTCGCTGCTGATGAACTATTGTGTTTCTGTATCAGAGTGTTTGAGCGCAGTCTTGTTCATCAAGCTTCAGCATGTACGTGAGTTGATTATCTGATCTTGACGTTCTGATGTAGCAACTTCTGATGCTGGTGTATGAAATCAAATTCTGATGCGGAATAAATGTGATCTTGCTTATTTCAATCAGCGTATCTGCAAGTCAGAGCATAATAATTTTAGGCAGCAGATAGTTCAAACATGAAACATATAAATACTATATCTTTTCACTTTGTTATCATCAAAACTTAAATATAGGGTAGTAGATTCAAACATTGTTCTAACAATCTCCCCCTTTTTGATGATGACAAAAACTAGATATTTTAAATTAAAATAACGTGAAAAGGTATCTGGATATGTATCAGAATAAGAAGTACGGAGAAGTCAGAGTTAAGAGATACTCCCCCTGAGTTTATTACTTCCCTTTGATATACGTGTTCTTCAGGATCAGATCTTTTTCTTTCTTTCAACATCAGATTATCAGAGTCTTTGACTTATCAGAGAGCAGAGCTTCAGAGCTTTTCCTGTCAGAGCTTTGCTTTGGATCAGAGTATTAGGTCGATCAGAACTTCATATTGATCAGAGCAACATTGATATTGATCAGAGCTTCTTCGTTTTGATCAGAGCTTCTAGTCTTCAGAGTGTCCTGGAGCTTCCTTGTGCCTGTAGACTTTAAACAAAACAGAAAAAACATTTCAAGTAATAGAGTTAGAATGTTTGAGAATTTCTGTCTAGTTAGCCGTTATTGATTTAAATATCATTCTTGTTCTCCCCCTTTTTGTCAGCAATCAAAAAGTGTTGGTGATGTGCTAAAACAATTAAGATCAGAAAAACTAATTATATTAGGATAGTTCAGAATCAGAGCAAGAAAATATTACAAAACATAGTCAAAACAGTACATCAGAAAATGAAGAAAACATGAAAATGTCATGCATGAAAAAAAAAGATTTAAGGTTGAGGAGGCAAGCGTGTAAACAGGCGCTCCAGCATCGCTTGAATCTTTTCAGAAGTTTCATTCTGTTTATGCACCATGCTGACAACAGTGTCAATCTTGCTGTCCTGCACATCCATTCTTGCTTTCATCTTCTGATCATTGTCGTCCATCCGCTGCTGTAGACGCAAGTCATTCAGCCTTAGTTCTTCCAGAGTCTGCCTGTCCAAGGTAGCTTGAGAAGCATCAGAAGGAGGAGGCTTCTCAGAACTTTCAGCAACATCCGCTGCTTGACTTTCATCCTGAATGGTCTTGTCTTCTTCTGATGGTTGCACCTTTGCAGCTTGCTGTTTCTCAGACCAAGGTTCACTGTCCAGAGGGAGCACAGCTTCCTGAGGCAGCTGACTTTCAACTTCCTTCAGCAGCTTGCTGAAGTTCTGTTGTGCCTGCTCATAGTTGATATCCTGCAACTTGAGGGCTTCAGCACGTACCCATAGTCTGAACTGTGACCAGAGCTGATCAGAAGCAGTTGGGTTAATCATCCCAGGACAGACTTGCTTCAAAGAAGCAATCCATTGCAGCACACCTGTTTCAAAATTCAAAATACCAGAGCCAACATCTGGTTGCTTTGGTTTTGGGATGGCAATTTTGTGTTTTAGATCAGCAAGACGTTCAAGACTGGTTAAGTCAATGAAAGTCCTGCTGGGGTTTTCAGAGGTTTTCTGAGATGCTGTTTGTTTTGGAGGAGGGGTATCAGAGTCAGATATTTCGATTGGAGTGGGTGGTGTTTTGGGAGTCTTTGGAGGTGTTGATTCTTCTGAAGATGGTAACTGGGGCATGACAATAGTGGTTCCACATGGCAACTGGATTGCCAGCGGTGAAGGTTGAGGTGAGTGAGGGTCAGATTTATGAGGAGAAGGGGTTTCAGAATGGTGAAACTCTGTTTGTGGTGAAGGTGGATTTATTTCTGGTTGGGGAGAGGGAGTTGGAATCTCTGATTGCTCAGGGATCAGAGGTTCTTCTGTGAGTGGTTGTTGTTGTTGTGGTTCTGGTTCTGGTTGATGTTGTATTTCTGGTTCAGGTTGTTGTTCTGGTTGTGGAGGAGGAACATTTTGTGGTTCAGAGTGTGGTTGAGCAGAGGCATGTTCACGCTCAATATCAGCCAGCACTTGGTCAAGTGCTGTTGTTGTTGAAATTGTTGGTTGTTTGGGGAGTTTGGTTCTAGGTCTTCTGAGTAGTAAGGCCTCAGAAGGGTCTTCTTCTTGTATGGTTTCATCAATGGTAGGGATTGGGATTGATATTCTGTGAGAGGTTTGAGGAGGGATAGATGTTGGAATAGTAAAAGAATTTGAAATAGGGGCAGCAGATGAAATACCTCTTTTCTTTGGAGTCTGATGAGATGATCCTTATGATGGCGCTTTCCTCTTCTTTGTCTTCTTCAGAGTCACTTCTGGTTGGGGTTGACTCAGATCTTTGATATTCAGCTTTGAACCTGTATCTTCTACCTTGTACGCATCTGGGTACCTGAGAAACATCTCTGGTTTGGATTCCATTTCAGAAAATACCGGAAAATCACTCAGAGGCACTCTTCTGCTGGAGATATCAGCAGTGGAAGTAGCTCTGGGTTCCTTCTGAATATTTTCTATCAGCTTCATCTTTTTCAGATTCTTTGCGTTCAGAGGTTTCCCAATTGTTGGTTCAATAGTGCTCAGCTCCTGAGCTTCTATCAGATGTTCAATCAGCCTATTCTCTGTCAGAATATCTGATATTAGCCTTCCAAACGGTATCCAGTCCCTCTTGGTTCTTTCTTCTTCCCTTGTTTCTTTCACACTGGTTTTGAGATGGTTGAACAAGAAGTGAGCCAGATTGATCTTAATCTTCTGATCAATAAAGTAGATCAGAAACTGCTGATCCACATTTATATAATCAGGAGAACTTGTTGGTTTCCTGTGGTTGAAGCATCCCAGAACAATCTTAGCCCATACTCTGCAGTGATCCTTCAGATCCTTAATCTTGCTGCTGGGCATTCCAAGAGTGAAAATCCTGTTAGCTACCACAGCTGTATCAGCACATCTTTCAGCCATGTCCACACAACGGACGCCACCACCACTTTGACCGATTAGCCTTGCAATGAGATCTTCAGAAATCACAATCTTCTTCCCCATGACAGAGGAGATAACTAGATGTTTTGAAACCTTAGCGTGAATCCAAAATTCCTTGACTAGCGCTGGGAATGTTGGTCCAACCAACCTATCGAAATACCTTTCCCACTTTTGAGCCCTAATTTCTTCAGTTAGGTCAAAACCATTTTCCTTCAAGCTTTCAAAGTCAATGATTAACTCAGAGAGCACTTCAAGGTTCTTCACCGGAGTGAGGAGAGTTCTGAGTGGCACCTGATATTGCTCAGAAGTTGCTTTCTTCTGATTGCCTGCAGAAATGCTGGAGGATGCCATTGTTCACACTAAAAAAGCTTTGAGAATGAATTGAGAAAAAAATTTTGTAGGAGATGAACTCAGAAAATGCTTGAGTGATAGTGAGAAAGCGTAAAGAATAAGAATGAGAGATTAATGTGCTTAAATAGAGTTTTCAAAATTATTTTGAAAAGATAAACGTTTTTAAGAGAGAGAAAGATAATGATTGCCATTTAAAAAGCGTGATTACTTTTCATTAAATGCTTGCTGATTTTGGGGGATTTGAGAAAGATACTTAAAAACGGTTACCAGACATGTGTGTCAATGCACCCAATCAGCGCTTTGCCTTCTCAGAAGCGTGCACGCGTTCTGCTTCAGAGATATGCTGATGATTGGATGACACTTGTTTGATGTAGTGATCAGCACGTCTGTCTTTGAGATTAGACTCTCAGATCTTTAGACTTGCATCTGATACAATCTGCATGTTCTATCTTTCTGAAAGGAGATTGATCAGAAGTTCACAGTAAAATAATTACATTCTGAAAGTGAATATATGGAATTAAAACATTTTCACTCTGGGCACACTTTCATGCTGAGATGTTTCAGAATGAAATTAAACCTATCTTCTGAAAGGGGTTTAGTAAAGATATCAGCCCATTGATGGTCTGTATCTATAAATTTTAAGTTCAAAATACCTTTCTGAATATAGTCCCTAATGAAATGATGTTTTATTTCTATATGCTTAGCTCTAGAATGTAAAATAGGATTCTTACTTAAGCAAATAGCAGAAGTATTATCACAAAGTATAGGAATGTTACTCTCAAAAATCTGGAAGTCTTCAAGCTGACTTTTCATCCAGAGCATTTGTGTGCTACATCCTGCTGCTGCTATATACTCAGCTTCTGCTGTTGACAGAGCAATTGTTGATTGCCTTTTGCTGGACCAAGAGATCAGATTTTCTCCCAGAAACTGGCAGCTTCCAGAAGTACTTTTACGTTCCACTCTGTCTCCAGCAAAATCAGTATCACAGTAGCCTACTAAGCTGTAATCACTAGATTTTCTATAAAACAAACCCAGATTAGTAGTACCTTTCAGATACTTGAAAATTCGCTTAACAGCTGTTAAGTGAGATTCTCTAGGATCTGATTGGAATCTAGCACAGATACAAACACTGAATAATATGTCAGGTCTTGAAGCGGTCAGATAGAGGAGAGAACCAATCATACCTCTGTAGACTTTTTGTTCTACACTTTTGCTTACCTCTTCTCTTTCCAGAATGCACGTGGGATGCATTGGAATCTTTGATGGCTTACATTCTGAGAGGTCAAATTTCTTCAGAAGATCTCTGATGTATTTGCTCTGATGAATGTAAGTACCTTCTGGAGTTTGATTGATCTGAATTCCTAGAAAGAATTTCAGTTCCCCCATGAGGCTCATCTCAAATTCTGCCTGCATACACTTAGCAAATTTTCTTCCAAGAGAAGGGTTAGTAGAACCAAAAATGATATCATCAACATAGATTTGACAGACTAAGATGTCACTCTTAACTGTTTTACAGAATAGAGTAGTGTCCACTTTCCCTCTGGTGAATTCATTTTCAAGCAGAAAGTTACTTAGCCTTTCATACCAAGCTCTGGGAGCTTGTTTCAGACCATACAGTGACTTCTTTAGTTTGAAAACATGTTCTGGATGTTTTGTATTTTCAAAACCTGGGGGTTGGTGAACATAAACTTCTTCTTCTATATAACCATTTAAGAATGCACTTTTGACATCCATCTGATACAGAGTGATGCCTCTATTAACAGCAAATGAAATTAAAAGTCTGATAGATTCTAACCTGGCGACTGGGGCAAAGGTTTCTGTATAGTCTATCCCCTCTTGCTGACTATAACCTTGTGCAACCAGTCGTGCCTTGTTTCTGATGACTTGTCTTCAGAACCTGCAAATTCAATTTCTATACCTGCAAAAATTTCATTCTGCTTTGACTTTTCAGAGTCAAGCTTATCATCAAAACGAACACTGATTGATTCTTCCACAATCTGTGTTTCTGTATTGTATACTCTGTACCCTCTTGAGCGTTCAGAGTATCCTAACATAATACACTTCTGTGCCTTAGAGTCAAACTTGTTCAAATAATTCTTTGTATTTAACATAAAGCAAGTACATCCAAATGGATGAAAATATGAAATGTTGGGCTTTCTGTTCTTCCACAATTCATATGGAGTCTTTTCCAGAATAGGTCTTATTGAGATTCTATTCTGAATGTAGCACGCTGTGTTTATTGCCTCTGCCCAGAAAGTCTTAGCAACGTTTGTCTCATTGATCATGGTTCTGGCCATTTCTTGCAATGTTCTGTTCTTTCGTTCTACAACTCCATTTTGTTGGGGAGTTCTAGGACAAGAGAAATCATGCAGAATGCCTTTGTCATTAAAAAATGACTCAAAATCTTTATTTTCAAATTCTCCACCATGATCACTTCTGACTTTAACGATTCTAAGATCTTTTTCATTCTGAACTTGGTTACAGAAGGTAACAAACACAGAGTGTGACTCGTCCTTGTGTCTTAAGAACTTTACCCATGTCCATCTGCTATAGTCATCTACGATTACTAACCCATACTTCTTACCACTGACTGAAGCAGTTTTAACTGGTCCAAATAAGTCAATGTGCAGAAGTTCTAATGGCTTAGAGGTGGAAACAACATTTTTGGATTTAAAAGAAGGTTTTGCAAATTTGCCTTTCTGACATGCTTCACACAGAGCATCTGAATTGAACTTCAAATTAGGAAGTCCTCTGACCAGATTGAGTTTGTTAATCTGAGATATTCTTCTCATACTAACATGCCCCAATCTTCTGTGCCAGATCCACTGCTCGTTGTTAACAGACAGAAGACATTTTACATTCTGACTCTTTAGTTCAGAAAGTTTGATTTTGTAAATGTTGTTTTTCCTCTTACCATTAAACAGGATAGTCCCATCTTTCTGACTAACAGCTTTACATGATTTTTGATTAAAGATTATATCATAACCGTTATCACTTAATTGACTTATGGATAACAGATTATGCATCAATCCATCTACTAGCAGAACATTATTAATAGAGGGAAGATTTCCATTACCTACAGTTCCAGAGCCAATTATCTTTCCCCTCTGATTGCCTCCAAAGCCAACGTGGCCTCCAGGCTTATGTTCCAGGCTTTGGAACATATGCCTTCTTCCCGTCATGTGTCGTGAGCAGCCAGAGTCCAGGTACCATGACTGGTGTTTCTGACTTGCTGCTAAAGATATCTGCAACATGTATTATTTTATCCTTAGGTACCCAGATTTTCTTGGGTCCTGTCTTGTTAGTTTTACCAAAACTCTGGTTGAATTTTGGTTTCACAGAGTGCTTACTGCTAGTATATTTGATATCATGTGTGTGACCATACACAAAGTGTGAATTTAGAGGAGTGTGTTTAATGGTCAAGTCCATGACATTCTTTGGTGTAGGAACCTTACCTTGGTATCCTATACCTTTCCTGCCGTTTCTGCTAACTCCATAGATCATTGAAGCCATTCTGCTTCTATCTATGCTTTTAGCTAGGAACTTCTGGAAACTGTGATCATACTCCTTGATGATCTCATCAGCGTTGCTGGGAGTTTCAAAAATTGGTTCCTTCTGAGAGTTTTGTAAAGTGTTTTCTAATTTTGAAATTTTATCTCTCAGCTCAGAATTTTCCAATTTGAGACTTTCAGACTTATTAGAGTCAGATTCAAGATTCCTTTTCAGGTCTCTGAATTTAGCTCTAATCTGCTGATAACGTTCCAGAATTTCATTAAGGCTTTCAGCAAGTTCAGCCTTTGTAAAATTAACAGCGAAGTTAGGAAATACCTCTTCTGTGTCTGATTCTGAGTCTGATTCAGAAGCTTCACTATCTTCTGAAATGTTAGCCATGAGCGCTATGTTTGCCCTTTCATCATCTGATTCTGAGTCAGCTTCAGACGAGTCAGAGTCATCCCATGTGGCCATGAGACTTTTCTTCTTCTCTCTTCCAAACTTCTTTTTGGGCTTTTCCCTCTGAAGCTTTGGGCAGTCACTCTTGTAGTGTCCTTGCTCATTGCACTCGTAGCAGATGATGTCTTTGGTGTTTGGCTTCTTGCTACTGGAGGAGCCTTCAGATCTTCTGTATCCAGAGGAAGAATCTGTTCTTCTGTATCTGGAAGAAGACTCGTTCTGATCAGATCTTTTGGGATTCCTGAACTTCCTTTGTCTTTGCTTCCACAGTTGATTTACTCTTCTGGAGAGAAGGGAAAGTTCGTCTTCTTCTGATGAGGATCCATCAGATGTTTCTTCAACTGCCTGCAAAACTTTAGACTCAAATTTTCTGTTAGATTTTAATGCTAAAGGCTTACCTTGCTTCTGAGGCTCATCAGCTTCTAGCTCTATCTCATGACTTCTGAGGGAGCTTATAAGTTCCTCCAGAGTGATTTTGTTGAGATCTTTGGCTAGCTTCAGAGCAGTAACCATAGGCCTCCACTGCTTGGGTAAACTTCTGATTATCTTCTTGACATGGTCAGCAGTAGAGTATCCTTTGTCCAGAACTTTGAGACCAGCTACCAGAATCTGGAATCTAGAGAACATAGTTTCAATGGATTCAGATTCTTCCATTTTGAACGCCTCATACTTCTGAATGAGCGCCAGAGCTTTTGTTTCTTTGACTTGAACGTTGCCCTCATGCGTCATTCTGAGAGAATCAAAGATGTTCTTTGCTGTGTCTCTGTTGGAGATCTTTTCATACTCAGTATAGGAGATGGCACTGAGGAGGATGGTTCTAGCCTTATGGTGATTCTTGAAGTCACGCTTTTGTTGATCAGTCATTGATTTTCTATCAATCTTCTGACCACTTGCATTCACAGGGTGCGTGTATCCATCTGTCACCATATCCCACAGATCAGCATCATGTGCTAGAAAGAAGCTTTCAATTCTGTCTTTCCAGTAATCAAAGTTTTCTCCATCAAAGACTGGAGGTTTGCCACTGAATCTGTCTCTGTCCTCATTGTTGTCATTGCTGATGTGAGAATTGTTTCCTGCCATTGTGTTTTTCTGACGCTGGATCTTGTACTGACACGGTTAAGTGTTTTAGCTCAGAACCAGGCGCTCTGATGCCAATTGAAGGGGTGAAAAACACAAGAAGGGGGGGTTGAATTATAAAACTGAAATCTAAAGCAATTGACAAGATATTTTTATCCTGGTTCGTTTGATCTCAAACTACTCCAGTCCACCCGTCAAGGTGATTTCGCCTCTCTCCAACGAGGTCTTAATTCACTATATTCAACTGAATATTACAGACTGCTTTAACAACTGCTAAAGCCTTCTTGATTCAAACCACAACCCGGTTTGTCAAGGCAACACTTTCTTACAAGGATATAAAACAATGTGTGTGGATGTTTTCTACAAAACTTTATCACAACTGTGATGTATACACAAAATGAAGCTTAGAAACTAGATTGCTAAACAATAATGAATTATCAGAGTATGTGGTTTAGCAAAACTGGTAGAACGAAGATTATGGTTCAGCTTTGTGCGTGTAGATATTTGGAGAGAATTAGCCATTATAATCTTCAAAGCCTTGTTTATATAGCACTTGAGAAGATGAACGTTGAATGCAATATTCTTGATTCAATGCTAATAACAAGCTTTCCTTTTTGAGCAGATCTTGTCTAGAATGAGGCCGTTGGAATTAATTAGCTTTCAATGCACAGTACCGTTGCTTGCTTAATGCAAGTTCTGGCTTGGCTCATTCTGATTCTGCTTCGCTGCTGATGAACTATTGTGTTTCTGTATCAGAGTGTTTGAGCGCAGTCTTGTTCATCAAGCTTCAGCATGTACGTGAGTTGATTATCTGATCTTGACGTTCTGATGTAGCAACTTCTGATGCTGGTGTATGAAATCAAATTATGATGCGGAATAAATGTGATCTTGCTTATTTCAATCAGCGTATCTGCAAGTCAGAGCATAATAATTTTAGGCAGCAGATAGTTCAAACATGAAACATATAAATACTATATCTTTTCACTTTGTTATCATCAAAACTTAAATATAGGGTAGTAGATTCAAACATTGTTCTAACAGTTTTTGGAACCGATGTAATTCTAACGGGTCTTTTGGGGACCCTGGAAGAATTGGCGGAGATGGTGATGATTGAAACATCTTCAATAAGAACATGTGAAACAGGAGTATTTTCAAACAGGATCTCTTTGTTGTCTATCAAGCGTTGAATGCCTGTTTTTAACAAAAGGCAATCAGTTGGTGAGGATAAGCAGAGGTGGAAGTCTTCATCACATCCTGGGAAAACACTGACTTTCAACAAGTTTATCTTAATGATTGGGAGTAGAGTCAAGAGTTCATCAATTGTGGTAACAAACAAATCTTTTTCAATTGCATTGGTGTTGTGACCATGTCGGGCGCATCAAACTCAATCTCTTTTGCCTCTATAAAATCTTGAATTTTGTTTTTCAAGGCCCAACAGTTGTTAGTGTCATGACCCGGACTTTCAGAATGATATGCGCAACGAGCACTCGGGTGATAATGAGGGGACGTTGTGTTGGGGTTCTTGGGGGCTTCTTTTAAAGTTGCCAAATTAGATTTCAGAAGGTGCGGTAAAACCTGGGCTAGAGTCATATTGATTTTGGTGAATTGCCGGACTGGCCTCTCCACCCTTGGTTGATTACTTCTTGGTTGATCAGATGTAGGCTTTGGGATCATAACAGCCTCTACCATTGGTCGGCGTTCGGCTCTCCCTTGGTTCCTTTGTGGATAAACAATAGATACCTCCTTCTTCCTAATGAAAGGCTTTCTCACAGCTGTAGAGGCAGATGAATCCTTCTGAATCTTTCCATTTTTTATGCCCGCTTCCACCCTCTCTCCGGTCAGTATTAACTCAGTAAATCCTGCAGATGAGCTCCCAATCAGATGGTTGAAGAAAGGGCCCGATAGAGTGCCTAAGAACATGTCCACCAACTCCCTTTCAGACAGAGGGGGTTTAACTCTCCCAGCTAGATCTCTCCATTTCTGTGCGCAATCCTTGAAACCCTCATTGGAAGTCATAGCCGTACTCTGAAGTTGAGTACGGGTAGGCGCCAAATCAGTGTTATATTGATATTGCTTATAGAAAGTTGCGGTAAGATCTTCCCAATTATGGACGTTGGCCCTTTCTAGTTGGTAAAACCAGTCAAGTTGTGTTCCAGATAGGCTATCTTGGAAAAAATGCACCCACAAGTCTTTATCAACGGAGTGTGGCTGGATATTTCTCACATATGATCGGAGGTGCATCTTAGGACACGACACCCCATCATATTTGGCAAACAAAGGCACTTTGAATTTCGGAGGAATCACGATCCACGACACTAATCCCAATTCTTCAAAGTCTAGACCTGGCACCTTTTGTATTTCCATAGCGCTCAAATGCTCTTCAAGATGTCTGTACTTATCATCAGCTGGGGGATAATGTTCTTCAGAGTAGTCTTCCTTTTCTTCCTCCTCTTCAGATTCAGACGAGACTGTTGTTTCTTTTCCTTTCCCCTCTCCTTCACCAGATGTTGTTGTGAAATTCAAGGTTCTTCTAGTCTGTCCTTGAAAGCTTCTCCCCATGTTTAAAACCCCAATGACTTTCTTTGTTTTCTTTTTTCTTTCCTCAGCCAGCAGAGTCTTCAACTCCTCTTACCCCTTGGCTAGGGTCATGAGCAACTATTGAAACTGCATGTTTTGAACTTGGAGATCTTTGATTGTCTATTCGAGATCTATCTTACTGAAGTAAACATTAGAGAGATGAGGAAACTCGTTGCAAAAGACTTGTTAATGTTATGATGAATGATATGTGCATATGTGATGTTTTCAAGGATTTCAAAGATTCAAGTTCATTTTAGACAAAAAGGAAACACACGTTATATTAATAAGATAAAGTTTGAGTACATCAATGCCCCTCGGCTAAAATAATACTAAACTCTAAGATAAAAAGTAGTGAGCATCCTCTTTGGTGCTATGTAGGCATTTAGAGTCTGCTCCTCATGAAGTAGCCTAGTGAGTTCCAAAACCTTCTTATCGCTTGCATAGAATTGGGCTTTGAAAGTATCCCGCTCTCCTTTGAGCTGTATCCAATCCCTTTGTAAGTCTTCAAGAGATCTGGGCATGTCAGGATGTAAGATAGTGTATGGAACTTCTCCCTCCTTAACAGGCTCAATGATCACCATAAGAATGGAAGGATAAGGCATCATAAGACTTTGAGCGCGATTTCATACTCATTTGAGGTAAGGCTCAAGAGGGATGGAATTCTTGTGTCCTAAAGTCTTTCTATCCACCTTGTTTAGCATCCTCCAAGCTCGGATGAATCTCTGGCGAAGACCTTGACCGTCATTGCCATAGTCGAATACCAAACCTTGAATTAGCATCTCGTGCGAGCCATCCCTTCGAGCATAACCCAACTGTCTTAGAGCTAAGCATGGGTTGTAGGTGATGCCTCCCCTAATGCCAAGTAGAGGGACATTAGGGAATTCCCCACAACGGTAAACAATGATAACATTCTCTTTGGATCAGGAGAACCAATGAATATCTAAATGTTTGAGCGTCATTAACCTTTGTGACCACCTAGAACCTTTCTCATTCTTTAAGACTGATTGGGGAAGATGAGAAATAAACCATATTTCCAGGAGAGGAGTGCAACACATAAGGACACCTCTTTTCCTCATTGTGCGAGTGTGAAAAGAGTGTAGGATATCCCCTAGCAACGTAGGAACCGGATTGCGTGACATGAAGATTTTGACGGCGCTCACATCTATGAGTTAGTCAGGATTTGGAAACAAGACCATCCCATAGATGAGGAGAGCCATAATTTCCTCAAAGGCTTGCAGGTCCATAGAGTTCCAACAGCTTTGGGCTTTCTCAAACAGGAACTTTGCTAAGAAGCCTTTGACACCACTCCTAGTTTCCCAATGAGTTGTGACATCAGATGAGTGCAAGTGCAGAGCTTGAGAAATCTCTTCTGGCTTTGGGTCTCTTTTCATACCGATGGAAGGTAGTTGATTGAGAATGGGAATCCTCAATAGTTGAGAGAATTCTTCTAAAGTAGGCACAAGCTGATAGTCGGGAAATGTGAAGCAATGGTGCAAAGGATCAAAGAACTGAAAGAGCACCTTCATCATATCCTCATCTATGTTGGAGGTGACCAAGTTAAGTAGACGACCATGCCTCTCGGTGAATGGAGAGTTCTCAGGGATCCTTGAATCTAGCTCCTTAAGTTGTGGAGGAATTCTTACAAGGTTGACTTGGATAGTTTTCCTGCGAAGTGAATCCATATCCTACAAAACAAGAACAAAGATGAATCTCCAAAATCCTTGAAATGTTTAGTGATGTATATTGTGTTCATGATGTCCATGATGTTATGTACAAGTATGCATATACAAGCAAAGCAAACAAGTTCTTAGTTTAGGCTTGCATGGGGTAGATTATAGAAAGGGAAGGTGTTAGCATCCTTTCCATCCGTGGTTTTCCACGGGCTCCTAGGTACTTGCTCATTTTTTAAATTGCTTGTGTATGTGCTTTGTTATTGAAAAGTTTTTGTTTTTACTTCGATTTAACCCTTGCTTTTGTCTTCAAGAGTGTTACGAAGTTGTTTTGAAAACTTTGTCTGAAAAGTATTTGGTGTGAAAAAGTTTGTTTTGAGCAAGTACCTACTAGCATCTACCTACTCGAAAAAAGAACTGTTTATGTTCTTGTTTCCTTTAGACAACGCTATCCTACTATTGAGAAATAGGTAGCACCATCGTTGGAACTTGAGGGACTATCGAAAGGGACGTAATGGTCATTGAAGGCAACATGTAAGGATACCTTAGCATTTCGAAGGGACTGTCATCATATATTCGTGGGCAACATCGAGGGACAAGATCATTTCTCGTAGGCAACTCGAGGGACGTTAAGGGACTATGATCTTTATGATGACTTTTAGATTGAGGGTCTTTTGCTAAGATATCCCTACGTTCGAGGGACATGACCATTGTTTTCCGAGGCAACCAAGTGAGGCATACCCTAAGAGTGAGCATGTGCATGTGTTTAATTTCAACTATATAATCTTTGCACAATTAAGGTGATCTACCGTTTTAATTTTCCAGACATTCTTGCCATACAATCCTATTAACATACATCTAAGTAGTTTATAGTTTGCGAAAATAAAATGCAGAAAGTTTAAAGTCCTAGCTATTACAAGGCTTTTGCAGATACATAATTATTTTGGACTGGAAATAAAAATGCGGAATTTAAAACCCTAATTACTATTACATCCCGGAAGCAATTACATAATTAGAAAAAAATGCGAGAAAAGATAAATCTACACTATTACATTGATAATGCGACATATACAATTTTTTCTAGAAATTAAAATGTAAAAGAATAAATAAAAAGAAATTAAGGAAAAATTAAAACCTAAAATTCTAAGTTAATTTTTTTGGTGTTTTTTGTAGAAAATAATTTTAAGTTAATTAAAATACATAAATCCTAATTGGTTTGAATTAAAAATAAAGGTTAGTTTTGAAAAAAAAAAGATTAATTAAAAACCTACAATCTAATTAATTTTAATTAATAAAAAAAGGTTAATTTTGAAAAAAAAGGTTAATTAAAAAACCTAAAACCTAATTAATTTTAATTAAAAAAAGTTTTAAAAAAAAGTTTATGTCTAATGATTAATAAAAAAGTTAAGTTTGCCAAAAAATAGATAGGGGAAGAAACATCAATGAAAAATAGGGTTAGAAAATAAAAATAATGCAAATGTCATGAGTGGTTGTTGAACCAAAAATTAATTTAAAAACTAAATTAAAAAAAAAACCTATAATTAGTTATTCGAGTTTAGGAGGAAGAATCAAAGGTTTGTGAAAAATGTTAAGTTTTATGGAAAAAAGTTTTAAACAGAAAGAATGAAAATAAGTAAAATGATAAATATAGGAAGAAAACCAAAACCAATAGGGGTGGTTGTTGAACCCACGCCCTTAACCTTCTCAGGATGTCTGCCTCGTCATGTATTGGTAGGTTGTTCTATTTTGGTCATTAGTGTCTTGGCCTCAACGTTCTATAATGAACCTGCATGGGACCCTGTCTAAATCTGCAGTGTTGAATCTCATGAACACATTAAATAAATTACTATATATCATGAAATACAAATAAAGCAAATATATGAAAAAAAATTTAACGTTAAAACCGATATGGCATGTATGAATGATTATACCTTTTGATCATGGAGATCAAATCAGCCTTTTCCTTACTGGAGAAGTAGTGAGATGAATGCTTCTATGTCCTTTTGATCATGGAGATCAAACCAGCCTTACCCTTCCTAGAGAAGTAGTGAGATGTGGGATTATAAAAAGGATGGCTTGTTTGTAGTAAGATGGGGATTTGTAATAAGGATTTCAAGGTTTTAGGGTTCTTGAAAGAATTTGATATTCTGATAGCGTTGTGGCAAAGGTTTATTTCGTCTCCCCCTTTGTGTGAAAAGAATGAGATTATATAATGAAAATTAGAGTAAAGATATGGGCTTTGAATGTGCAATTGGGCCTCCAATGTTCACTTGAGTCCGTCACGTTCCAGGCCTAATCGCAGGGGCTTAAGTGCAATTTTTGAAGTTGAAATGTGAAAACAAAATATAGCCGACATTGAGAACTAACTCCTATACAAAAATGGGCTCAATCGGATAAACAGGGAATTAGTTATAAATTTTTGAAGTTTCATCTCAGACAAACTTATTTTTGGCTCCAGTGTCGACTCTGACATGTTCTTTAATAAAAAACTGGTATTTATTGGAGCATAATCCGGTCTTGACTTTGGAAGAAAATTTGTATATATCTGAGTCAGCGACCTTGTGTAAAATGATGGGCCCGATCCGATAAAAATTGTCCGAGTTATGAATTTTCGAAGTTTCGACCCAGATGAAATAATATTTAGCATTCAGGATTTTCGACGCGTCACACACACTCTGAGCAAAAAATGAAAGCCTTTTGGATACCGTTCGAACTCAATACCTCCTGTGAAGCCAACTCAATTTATGAAATTTTGGTGCCGGAACCAGATCGATACGATGAAAATCAACCATGTTATGATTTTCTGAACATGACGCAAATAAACTTCTGTCACAAATTTTTTGTACGAAAATACTTGATAAATCCGCATTTTTGAAGACCTTATGATCGAAATTGGCTTCCATTCGTGAGAGATGAAAACGTAGATAACGTCAAGACGGAATTTTGGCTACCGGAACTGGTTCAAAACAATCCACGATCTTCAAGTTATGAATTTTTTTGTGCGTAAAAACTGCACTTTCAGCACACTTTTTCACCATATTTCTTTGAGAAAACTCACACATTCGGAGACCTTCTTTAAAGAATTGACTCTTGAGCCGAACCTAAATTTGAGAATACGTTATCAGAGATATCTTGGCAAAAGAACACCTGAATATGACACGCCGGGTTGGACTTGTGAATCTTTGAACCCCAAATCGTTGCAAAAAGGCGAATCGATCTTCAGCACGAAAATTACTCTGAGAATATCCATTGATGAAATAAACGTCACTTGTAACCTGAAGAAGCTTGATAAATATACCTTTATTCCATAACCATAAAACCAATAAAATGCGTGTATGAAAGGAGGGAATATTTTGGGGTACAACAGCTGCCCCTGTTCAATCTTCTTAAACCTGAAGATTTAGATTGGCTCGTCTGCCTTTCGTGATCTGAAGGTGGAAGATGATTGAACACTAGAGTTCCCAGAAATTTGCACTCGCATGAAGTGGTATCCATCTTGCGATGTCGGGAATGGGCTTATAGATGCCATTTGGAGGTTGGTGTCGGAAGATGGGCTTAAAGATGCCATCAGAAGAAGTGTCGATTGCACAAGAGATTCCTTTGTGAGAGCCCGTATACCTGTTGTTGAGGAGGACTACGTTGGGGAGTGCTAGTCTATGTCTTGGTAAAAGTAGAATTTTAGGAGCTTCAGTCGTCCGCTATTCTACTGAAGAACCATCTCTTGGTCGAAGAGGTGCAAATGAACTACTATCTGGTCGTGCTCCAGGCTTCACAGTGATTGGCTGAGGAAAATAAGACCGACTGCTATCTGGTCGTGTTCCAGGCTTCACAGTGACTTACTAGGGGATGAGATTAAACTTGCGATCCGGTCGTAATCCATGCTTCGTAATTTCTCACTTCTTATCTGGTCGTGCTCCAGGCTTCAGAAGGAATTAAGTTGTTATCCGGTCGTACCCGGGCTTCAACTTGAATTTAAGGCAATACTAATATCTGGTCAATTCCAGGCTTCTTAGTAATTGGCCAGGTAACCTGCTATTTAGTCGAAATCCAAGATTCGTAGTGTCCCTTACTGTTATCTGGTCGTGTCCCAGGTTTCAGTATCCTTTGCCGCTATCCGGTTGTAATCAAGGCTTCACGGTGTCCTATACCATTATTTGGTTGAGTCCAGGCTTCATGGTGTTTGGAGAAATCAAGATATTATCCAGTCAAATCCGGGCTTCATAACTTGCATTTAAGATATACCACTATCTGGTCGACTCCAGGCTTCGTAGTATTCTTGGCTGCTATCTGGTTGTAATCCAGGCTTCACAGTGTCTTATACCATTATCTGGTCGAGTCCAGGCTTCATGGTATCTTGTATTGCTATCTGGTCGTAATCCAGGCTTCACAATAACTTTCTAGCTTTTATCCGGTCGATTTCCGGGCTTCATGGCTTGCTGGGGATTAAACTATTATCCGGTCGAATCCGGGATTCATAACTTAGAGATAAACCATTATCTGGTCGATTCCAGGCTTCGCGATGTTTGATACTGTTATCCGGTCATTCTCTGGGCTTCACAATATGATGTAGAAATAAAGATACTATCCGGTCGGATCCGAGCTTTATAGCTTGAACTTGGTGATAATTTGATTGTATTTTTCCTGAAAGGTAAAGGGTCAGTCGTATGTAATGCCATGATGTATGAGATGCATTGAGCAGTGATCTTCTCAAAATAAATGAGATTGTGTTGTGTGATGCGTATGCGTATGTCATGATGTATGGATATGCAATGTTTTTATGATATTCTCTAACTGGGGAAAATAAATCTCGGGCTGCTACTGGAGGGTACAAGGCGTTGAATTCTTTGTTTCCGCTGGGGGTATCGACCGAAATAAGTTGGTGAGAGAATAACTCTGCTGGAGAATAAACTGGTGAGAGAATGACTATGTGGGGAAGAGATACTCTGTCAAAAGATCCGCTGATTTAGAGAAATAGACTCAGTCGGGGATGAACTTCTGTTGCTGGTGATAAATAAGCTCTTCTAGGGGAGAATTTTGCCGACTCACTCGCAATTTAGAACCTCGGCTGGGGAGAGTTGTGTCCTGTTCGGGAAAGCTAACCCCACTGTCTTTGGATACTTCTTACTCTGCGGGGAGTGTATGTTACTGGGACGCATGCTGAGGACATGACAATGATTTCGTTTTAAGACTTTTCTGCCCCTGTATCTATTGGAGAAAGTGCATGCGGAGGCCTTGTGGATTGAGTGTCATCCCAACTTATGAGGTGCTTGGTAACTGCCGATCGGAATGATAAGTCTTCTACTGATAGGCAAGTGACAAGATAACAGGACATAGTCGTACGCATTAATCCCTAACTTTTGCCTGGACTGTCTTTTCATATTTTCAGTCCAGCAGGATACCATTTTTTGCCCAAGCCGCCCTTTCGGGTTTTCGACTTGCTGGGTGTACAGATTTTTCATTTTTTATCCCTAATTTTTGCCCGAACCCTTTTGGTTCGCCAGGATGCCCTTATTTTTGCCTAGGCCAGTCAACCTAGCGGGTCTTTGTTCATGCGCAGAATTTTCTGACTATGTCCACGCTCTCAGGGTGTAGGGAGTTGTCACTGTCGGTAGTGTTGTGTTTCCACACTACCATAAGATGTTTGTTTGATTTTACAGGATCCGTTGCTGGAATTCATGCACAATGCCTCCAAGTGATTCAGATGGAGATATGTTTATGGCTATTTGGCATCTTTGAGAGATTCCTTGAATCTTGACTTGACTGCCCCAGATGATGGACAATGATCATGTCGTGCCCCTTGGTTGGAAGTGTTTTTCCACTTAAGGTGATCCTTTTTATTGAGAAGGTTTATTGTTCACTAGATGTTCGTCATGCGAATCTCTATGCTGTTGAACAAATAGTCATATGCAAACAATAATATTTTAAGAATGCAAAGCTTATGTCTGTCTTGAAATTTTTGAAAATGTATTTTTCAGTAAAACAGGCAAATTTTGTAAAATGTGATGTCAACTCAAGATTTACAGCAAGTCCTATAGGAGTCAGGATACCTTTTGTAAGCGTATGCTTTCGAACTAACCCATGCTTCAGCTAGGACTTTTAAGGGGTATAACGTGGCCTGGTTCACGGTTTAAGAAACAAAGGATAAAGGCTCAAAATTTATTTGTACCCACCCGTTCTTTGTGATGTTCTTAGATCATATACTCAGTTAATTGTGCATTTAGATCTCGTTTGAGTCTTTTCTATGATATTCCAGTGATGGTTCGGATACTGACAGTTTATTTTGAATAGGCAATCATTTCTTTTTGTTGAGGGTTTGTAGGACCTCTTTCTTTTTGATTTTATTATCCCTGTCTTTTGCCTGAACTGTTTCTTTTTGTGATTACAATCAGCGGGATGCCCCAGTTTTTTTCTTAAGTCTCCTTCATAGGTTTTGACTTAATGGGCTTTTATTTCGAGAGATAATGACTGCCTGTCTTGACGATTATAGGGAACCATCACCGTCTTTTGTTTTGGAAGGACGTCTTTGAAGCCATTCATTGTGCACCTGGATTAACTGAGAAAACTACCCTGCCCCAGGTTGTGATTAAGGGTTTTAATTTGTGTGAAAATAAAAAATCCTACTTATTTGGCTCAAAGGGGTTGACTAGGGATTATCTTCCTTATAACTCCACTGTTTAGGATTTGAAACAACGCCTGTACATCGTCAGCAGGGTCTGTTCAAAAGCATACTGTAGAGATTTTGATATAATTTTCGTCATCCTCCCTCTAAAGGCTCATAGCTTTTGTTCGAGAGTTGAATATCACAAAAAGGAAAGTAACTTAAATATAGTGAATACGAATGAATTGATTCAAAACAGACATATGCAATGCATTGATAAAGTAATAGAGTTTGACATGAATAGATGTTCAAACAATAAATAAAAAATTGCAAATTGAAAATTCTAATGAACAAAAGCCTCTCTTGTCAGAACTTGTCACTTCAAATGGTAAGCCTTTGAGGATTGACAAAAACATTCCAGTTGACCATCTTGTGTGAATTCCAATGCTCCTTCATCAATCAGGTCTTGAATTTTGTATTTCAACCTCTAACAGTCGTCAGTATCATGCCTCAGACTGTTGGAGTGATATTCACACCTTGCACCAGGATTGTAGTTAGGCGAAGAAGTATTGGGATTCAGATGAGGTCCTACCAACGTAACCAAATTCATCCTTAACAGGTGTTGCAAAGCTTGAGACAACAACATGTTGATTTTGGTAAACTGCCTTTTGGTCATATCCGGCTTACTCTGATTAACCCGTTGTTTTTGGCGAGGTTGTTGTTGGAACCGTGATGTAGTAGAAATTTGGAAAGGTCCACTCTTGACCAAACCAAACTCTTGTCTTCTTGGAGGTTGATCAATGACTTGGTCCCCGGCCTCGACTGTTTACTTCATACTGTTGTATTCGTCTTGATGAAGTTGGTTGATGATGGCTTTCAACTCTTCTTGTCTTCGGGCTAGGCCTTGGATAAGAGCCATCTGCCCTAGCATCTGGGTTCTCATTGCACTTACCTCAGCTTGCAGTTGTTCCAGCCGTTCGTCCTTATTGTCTTCAGGACTTTTCTTGACCAAGTTTCCAACAAGGAGTGTTCTCAACTCTTCCTGCCCCTTGGATAGGTTTAGGAATATTTCCCTGAACCGAGCTTCTTGAGTATGAAGATCTCTGTTGTCTTGTTTGAGAGCCATTGCTGAAATAAATAGCGAGAACATGAGAGACCTGTACTGGAAGACCTGTTATGCAATGATATGTATGATATATGTATGCAATGTTTTCAAGGGTCTGGCGGGGTAAACAAGAAACTATTAGAATTTGATTGCAGCTTGATTGAAGAAACTTCGTGTCGTTAAGAGTCCTTCTTCAAGAGTTAAGCTCACCATATCGAGTTGGTCATAACCCCTGACTCAAGTTGTTGAGTTTTGATCTTCTGACGACATTGTCTAGGGGAAAATAAATCCCCTTTACCCCTTGCTAGACGTTTGATTTACCATAACCTGCATCACAAACCCTTGAGATCCTTGAAATGGTTAAGGAAATGTTAAGGCATGATGTTATGATGTGTATGCTATGCGTTTAAGCAAAAGTGCAAGGTGATGTAAGCAAGTAAACTCTGTAAGAAATCCAAGTTATTGGATAAGGACTGTAAACAAAACCTGCCAGGAACTCATGTTGTCAGATAATAAAAATGTGCAAGTAGTTCAAGTTGAAAGCACACAACTCACACAAATAGCCTTAGGTTTAGGCTTGCATGGGTTTAAGGTAGTACCCTCTTGAAGTTTAGTTGGTTCAACATGTCCTAGAAAAGTAACCGCGTTCTAGAGGATCTTAATATCACTGACCGTCCTCTATCGTTCATGGTTTTGGCTCACACAATCTTTTCTTGCGGCCGGAACTATCTCGAGAGTATGGTCTTAATGAGTGTAGCATCGAGTATCAACCAATTCTCAGCTTTACACCAGGTCGGCTATCTCACTACTTTCTAATGGCCAAGTTGGTCGATTAAAGGTTCTAAGGTCAGTTGATGCTTAACGACACACGCAGCGGCCCCATATTCTCCTCGTTTCTCCACAAGGGATACCGATACCAACTAATGTGCCACATCAACGTAGCTACTACTTTAACCGTATCGATCTACGCCATACAGTTCCCTCACAGTCTATTGCTACTTACCTAAAAGGTGTCCCCAGATTCGGGTTAGGATCTATAGTAACTCCCGAACAAAACCCTTAAAATTAAGGAAACAAAGCAATCAAGAGAAGCAATTATGATGACCTAGATCCTAAGGTATACCCCACTTATTAAGTCCCCAGCAGAGTCTCCAGTTCTGTGATATGGTGGCAGAACCGACTATTAATACTGGTTTGCGTTTTTTGTTTGCAAAATGTCGCGGCAAGCAAGAGTCGCCACTGACTTTTCTTTTATCCAACAAAGGAAAAGGAAAAAAGTACAGAAAAAATCCTTTTTTGAGATGTTTCTGAGTACGGGGGGTAGATTATAGAAAGGGAAAGTGTTAGCACCCTTTCCATCCGTGGTTTTCCACGGGCTCTTAGGTACTTGCTTATTTTTTAAATTGCTTGTGTATGTGCTTTGTTTTTGAAAAGTTTTTGTTTTTACTTCGATTTAACCCTTGCTTTTGTCTTCAAGAGTGTTACGAAGTTGTTTTGAAAACTTTGTTTGAAAAGTGTTTGGTGTGAAAAAGTTTGTTTTGAGCAAGTACCTACTAGCATCTACCTACTCAAAAAAAGAATTGTTTCTGTTCTTGTTTCCTTTAGACATCGCTATCATACTATTGAGAAATAGGTAGCACCATCGTTGGAATTTGAGGGACTATTGAAAGGGACGTAATGGTCATTGAAGGAAACCTGTAAGGATACCTTAGCATTTCGAAGGGACTGTCATCATATATTCGTAGGCAACATCGAGGGACAAGATCATTTCTTGTAGGCAACTCGAGGGACGTTAAGGGACTATGATCTTTATGATGATTTTAGATTGAGGGTATTTTGCTAAGATATCCCTACGTTCGAGGGACATGACCATTGTTTTCCGAGGCAACCAAGTGAGGCATACCCTAAGAGTGAGCATGTGCATGTGTTTGATTTCAGTTATTTAATCTTTGCACAATTAAGGTGATATACCATTTTAATGTTCCAGACATTCTTGCCATACAATCCTATTAACATACATCTAAGCAATTTATAGTTTACGAAAATAAAATGCAGAAAGTTTAAAGTCCTAGCTATTACAAGGCTTTTGCAGATACATAATTATTTTGGACTGAAAATAAAAATGCGGAATTTAAAACCCTAATTACTATTACATCCAAGAAGCAATTACATAATTAGAGAAAAATGCGAGAAAAGATAAATCTACGCTATTACATTGATAATGCGACCTATACAATTTTTTCTAGAAACTAAAATGTAAAAGAATAAATAAAAAGAAATTAAGGAAAAATTAAAACCTAAAATTCTAAGTAAATGATTTTGGTGTTTTTTGTAGAAAATAATTTTAAGTTAATTAAAATACCTAAATCCTAATTAGTTTGAATTAAAAAGAAATGTTCTTTTTGAAAAAAAAGGTTAATTAAAAACCTAAAACCTAATTAATTTTAATTAATAAAAAAAGGTTAATTTTGAAAAAAAAGGTTAATTAAAAAAACCTAAAACCTAATTAATTTTAATTAAAAAAAGGTTTAAAAAAAAGTTTATGTCTAATGATTAATAAAAAAGTTAAGTTTGCCAAAAAATAGATAGGGGAAGAAACATCAATGAAAAATAGGGTTAGAAAATAAAAATAATGCAAATGTCATGAGTGGTTGTTGAACCAAAAATTAATTTAAAAACTAAATTTAAAAAAACCTATAATTAGTTATTCGAGTTTAGGAGGAAGAATCAAAGGTTTGTGAAAAATGTTAAGTTTTATGGAAAAATGTTTTAAACAGAAAGAATAAAAATAAGTAAAAGGATAAATATAGGAAGATAACCAAAACCAATGGGGGTGGTTGTTGAACCCACATCCTTAACCTTCTCAGGATGTCTGTATCGTCATGTATTGGTTGGTTGTTCTATTTTGGCCATTAGTATCTTGGCCTCAATGTTCTATAATGAACCTGCATGGGACCCTGATTAAATCTGCAGTGTTGAATCTCATGAACACATTAAATAAATTACTATATATCATGAAATACAAATAAAACAAATATATGAAAAAAATTTAACGTTAAAACCGATATGGCATGTATGAATGATTATACCTTTTGATCATGGAGATCAAATCAGCCTTACCCTTACTGGAGAAGTAATGAGATAAATGCTTCTATGCCCTTTTGATCATGGAGATCAAACCAGCATTACCCTTACTGGAGAAGTAGTGAGATGTGGGTTTGTAATAAGGATGGCTTGTTTGTAGTAAGATGGAGATTTGTAATAAGGATTTCAAGGTTTTAGGGTTCTTGAAAGAATTTAATATTCTGATAGCGTTGTGGCAAAGGTTTTTTTCGTCTCCCCCTTTGTGTGAAAAGAATGAGATTATATAATGAAAATTAGAGTAAAGATATGAGCTTTGAATGTGCAATTGGGCCTCCAATGTTCACTTGAGTCCGTCACGTTCCAGAATAAATCGCAGGGGCTTAAGTGCAATTTTTGAAGTTGAAATGTGAAAATAAAATATAGCCGACATCGAGAAATAACTACTGTCCAAAAATGGGCTCAATCGGATAAACAATGAATTAGTTATGAATTTTTGAAGTTCCAGCTCAGACAAACTTATTTTGGGCTCCAGTGTCGATTCTGACACGTTCTTCAATAAAAAACTGGTATTGATCAGAGTATAATCCGGTCTTGACTTTGGAAGCAAAGTTGTAGATCTCTGAATCATTGACCTTGTGTAAAAAGATGGGCCCAATCCGATAAAAATTGACCGAGTTATGAATTTTCGAAGTATTCAGCATTTAGGATTTTTGATGCGTCACACACACTCTGAGCAAAAAATGAAGGCCTTTTGGATACCGTTCGAACTCAATACCTCATGTGAAAGCTTAGCCAATTCAATTTATGAAATTTTGGTGCCGGAACCATCTCGATACGATGAAAATCGACCAAGTTCTGATTTTATGAACATGAAGCAAATAAACTTCTGTCACAAATTTTATGTACAAAAATACTTGATAAATCCGTATTTTTGAAGACCTTATGATCGAAATTGGCTTCCATCCGTGAGAAATGAAAATGTAGATAACGTCAAGACGAAATTTTGGCTACCAGAACGGGTTCAAAACAAGCCACGATCTTCAAGTTATGAATTTTTTTGTGCGTAAAAACTGCACTTTCAGCACACTTTTTCACCATATTTCTTCGAGAAAACTCACACATTCATAGACCTTCTTTAAAGAATTGACTCTTGAGCCGAACCTAAATTTGAGAATACATTATCAAAGATATCTTGGCAAAAGAACACCTTAATATGACGCGCTGGGTTGGACTTGTGAATCTTTGAACCCCGAATCGTTGCAAAAAGGTGAATCGATCTTCAGCACGGAAAATACTCTGAGAATATCCACTGATGAAATAAATGTCACTTGTAACCTGAAGAAGCTTGATAAATATACCTTTATTCCATAACCATAAAACCAATAATATGCGTGTATGAAAGGAGGGAAAATTTTGGGGTACAACACTCTTTAATGGCGACCGAAATATCCCAAGAAACCAAACCTCAATGAGTGTAGTATCGAGTATCTACTAACTTTGGACTGTACCAAATCCGGTCATCTCACTACATCCTAAAGGCCAAGTTGGTCAAGTAAAGGGTTCTAGAAGTTCATTAGTGCTTCATGGCATCACTCAGAGGCCCCGTATTCTCTTTGATTGACTCAAAGGCTACCGGTACCCACAAATATGTCACACTAACATAGCTATTGTTTAGACCATGTCGGTATACCCCGCACAATTTCCACAACATATTGCTATTTACCTATAATGTATCCCAAATCCGGGTAGAGGATTTTAAACCCAAACAAAGAAACATAATGTAAAGCAAACAAGTCGAACAATGTAAGCAAATAAATGTGATCTAGCCCTAAGGTAACCCCACTTTTATAAATATCCCCAGCAGATTCGCCAATTCTGTGATACAGTGGGAGAACTGACTTGAGGGTTTTGCGTTTTATCGCAAATGTTGCGGTTAGCAAGAGTCGCCACCGACTTTTCTTTTATCCAAAAGGAAAGGTGAAAAAGCACAAGAAAGACCTTTGAGATGTTTTCTTGAGTTTGGGGGGTAGATTATGAAAAGGGAAAGTATTAGCACCCTTTTCATCCATGGTTTTCCATAGGCTCTTAGTTACTTGCTAGATCACTTGCTTTTTTTTTTGTTTTGAAATTGTGCTTTGTGTGTTTTTTGAAATTATTTTGTAAAAGAGGCCATTATTTTAGGCAATCTTTGTAATGATTCTTATTCGTAAGAATGTATACAAAGATGTTTGTCTTTTTGAAAATGTTTTCAAGTTTATAAGATGTTTTGAAATTTGTGTGTTTATTTTAGAAAATAGCAAAGATAGTTGTTTGAAAATAGAGCAAGTAATTAGAAGCAATCTACCTACTCAAATCTCTTTCTTGTTCATTTTATATTCCTTTGACATTGTTGTCTTACCATTGATTTGGTAAGCAATCCTATCTTTGGATGTTTACGGGACGGGTGTGGGTCATCGTATAACCATGATTAGAAATATTGCAAAGTATCTTAGCATTTTGAGGGACCAAGATCATTTTGTAAGGCAACTTAGAATAGCATCATCGAGGGACTATGATCTTGTATTTGTTTGTTTTGCCAAGATACTTCGCATGCATAATATGGCTATTTTTGTATATGGCAACCAAGTGGAGAAACCCTAAGGATGCTAGTGTGCAAGTGTGTTATTTTCATGCTTTGATTTTGTCTTGGATTTAGGGTTTTCTATTTGTTTTTATCTTGCCATTCAAACCCTAATTACTAGCATGGTATGTAAAAGTGGTAAATTGCGTAATTTAAAGATTACTACGCTATTACAACATTTTATAGGAGGGGGAATACAAACTGTGAATGAGGATTTGCAATAATATAAATCTAATTAAGCTATTACAACCAAATCGAATTTGTACGAATAATTGAATAAACAAATATACAATATTTAAATATGCAATATTATGTATATGTAAGGAAAAGAAATTGTTTTATTTTTTCATATGCAAAAGAATTTTGACCTAGACCTAATAACTTAAGAAAAGGAAATTAATTATTGAAAAATAGTTAACCCTAATTTCTAATTTAAAAGAAAATAAATCTCTTTAAGTATTATTTTTTGTGTATTTTTTTGTATTGAAAATAATAAATAATATTTTATGAAAATATTTAGTCTTTTTATATGTCAAAATAAATATTTACAAGTATGAATGAAAAGGAATAAAATAATTAACCTAATTCTATTTTTTATATTTTACAATTTTATTTAAGAAAAATAATTAATATATAGTTTAATAAAAATATTTTTTATGTAAAAATAGAATAAAATAAACGAAAATGCAATATTTATCATGTTTATTATTTTTCATGATTTTACGTATTAAAGAAAATATTTAATAAAACAAATAAAATAAAATAAAACAAATAAATAAAAATGAATGAAAATAGTTGGGCCAGGGGGTATCCTGAGTAATCAGGTGATTTCATGTTAGAAAAAAAGCACTAGGCCCAAACGTTGAACCCCATCCCGCAAACAGCCAAAAAAAGATGAAAAATATGTGAAAAATGCAAAAAGGCAGGCACCAAGGCTCGAACCCATGACCTTGGCATTCTCAGCGCGCTGCCTTGCCACTGGGGTGGCTGTACATCCATTAGTTTATGTGAAAAAAGAAAAACATAACACAGAAAGCCTCTTTTGCCATGTACTTCGTCTTCTTCCTCTAGCTAGCCAGACCAAGCATATCTTTCTCATTTCTCCATGAAAATGGAAACTTCCAACATGAAAATGATAATGCTCTTTCCCACGATTTCAGACATGTAACTTATGGAAACTAACAATCAAAGATCAAAACAAATTTTAAAGGCCCTAATTTTAAACCTAATTTTTGCAGAAATTTGAACTCTAAAATTCTCTATACACAATGAATATAAAAGAATTCTATGCACATGGTTAGATTCAGCACAATAATATATACATTTTTCTTTCACAAATCGTGGCCAATGGATGCCTGTATGAAGAGATAAAAGTTAGAGTTCTTACCTCTTTCATCTGAGATCGTGTATGGAGTTTAAGTGAGATTTATGAAGGCTTGAAGATTCCTTTAGCTTGCTTGAACCTCCCTGAGTATGTTCCAATCTTTATCTTGCTTTGAAAGTGTCTGAAACCCTCTATCCAAGTCAACCTGCTAGCTTGAAAAACAAAAATAGAAGATGGAGAAGGAGGTGTTACAGTGGAGGGATGATGGCCTGGAACACTTAGATATGAGGTAGGTAAAGTGTTTGGATGAATAAAACTAGAAACGCACAAGTGGATTTGTGGATTGCTATGCTATGCTCAAACTGCAAGTTTTTTGACAGGTTTTCTATGATAGGGAGTTTTGGAGTGTTTTAGGCCTTTTGCAATCATGTTCTAAGCTGTAATGTGTTTGTGTATTGGTATAGAGAAGGTTTCTAATCCACTCTACTATAGATTTATGAGTTCTATCCTTTTTGCACTCTTGCTTGCTTTTGAAGCCAAGTGAGAAGACAAGTCTCTACATGCCTGTACATACTTGCTTGGAGTTGGTACAAGTTTTATACAAATTTCTTTAGGTTTTTAGGACTTGTGCGTGCAGAGAAGACAAGCCCAATGCTTAAGAATTGAAAAGTTGCAAAAGTTAAGCTTTTCCAAAATGGCAATGTCAACTTTGTGCCATTTATGGAATTAAAGCTTGGACAAAGACCCTTGGGCTTGGATTAAGGCTTTGTCAACTGAGTAAGCATTAAATTATGAAGTGAGAAACAATTTTGAGACCTGTAAAGCAAGAATTAGGAAGCATAGGTTCAGATTTGAATTTTGTTCTTCATGAAATGGCTTGAAATCAAAGTGAGAAATTGCCAACTTCATCTCTTCGATTCTCCCTACTAAAAAATAATCTCAAGGAGTTCTTTGACATTTTGGAAAGCTTGCAATGTGCTCTATAACTCATCTTTGAAATGAATTTCAATATTCCTCTTGGAACTAGGTGAAAAATTGTCATGAAGTTGGGTCAAAAACCTGCCTAAATTAGGGCAAAATTTCACTAAGTTATTTAGTTCATGGGCATGTATTCACAAGATTATATCTTGAGATCCAAGCATCTTTATGGAAAAATGTGTGAAGAAAAGTTGTAGATTTCATGGATATCTACAATTTTCATGTTGGTAATTTCCTTTGAATCATCTTGTATCATGGTGAAAAAATGGCTTAAAATTGAGAAAAAATAAGAAATTTTCTATACTTAGAAAAATTTCTAAGTTAAGAAAAAATTCAAATTTCAAAATCAAATCTTCAATCTTTGGTTTCTTGATGAAAAAGTTTCACATTTTGACATGTTTTGATGAATTGTGATCCTTGGCACTTGATTTTGACCAAAAAGTCAAAGTTTGACTTTTCAGTATAAAGTTGACTTTTGATCAGTTGACTGCAAATTTCATCTGTCAATCCAATGAAATTGAAATGTTTTGAAACATGTTATTAGGTCAAGATGATACAATTCAACCCTTGAAATCATGCTTCAAATCAATTGGTCACTTGCTAGGTCAAAAATCAGAAATTACCCTTTCTCAGTCAAAACCCTAATTTTGACAATTTTGCCCTTTTGATGATTTGGTCAATTTTCTTGAGGAATTGTGGTCCAAACTTGATCAAATGATATATATGAGTCCAAAATTTTGATGTGGATCAAAATTTATGAAGTTTGACTGTAAATTGGCCATGGTTTGCTTTTTCCCCAATACAGCTGATTTTTAGGTCAACTGTCCAATTGACTGATCAAAAATGTGGTTCAAGGCTTGAAACTTGTCATGAGTAATCTTAGGGGTCCATAATGATCATTTAAAGTCATGTGAGGTATTTATAGTCCAAAAATACCTGTGAAAAATCAAACCCTAATTTTGGGTCATCAATGCAAGATGAGATGTCTTGAGCTGATCAAACCCTAATATAACCTTGAATTAAAGAGATGTTGTGAGAAAAGTCTTGATAAATGAGAGGGAAAATTTTGGGGTACAACACATAGAAACATAAATTATTAAAACCACCTCTTAAGGATCTAATTCTATTTTAGCCTAGGTACTAGATACATCCATATCTTATCTCATTTTATTCCAACCACATGTAGTTCATCGCGTTAGCTATCTAACGCTTCGAACGACACCTCAAATGGAATTCTATAACTCAAGTTATGGCGTTTCTAAAACAAATCCTACTACTATCCATCGCCCGAGGTTCGCTTGAAAACGCAAGAGCGACATCACAACCTTTCCTTTCTGGCCTCAATCGCCAGACGACACTAACTTAATCGCCTGCCGACACAACTTCACTCCTGCGTCGCCCAGCGATGTTCAGAGCGATGCATTACAGTAGAATTCCTTTTTCCACCCATCTATCGTGCCTAGGCTCTCCCGGCAGTGATCAAGCAAATCCTGCTTCACCCAACGATACTTCTCCTCACCCGATGATGCATATCAGTTTGGAACTTCCTGTTGCGATCCTATACTTGTTCAGCCACAAATTCCCTTTCGATTCCATACCAAAACATCCTAGATTTCCATAGTCTTCAACATAGAATCTTCATACAACAACAACCTATTCTAACACTTATTATCTACACCAAATCTTCATCATGAATCAAATCACTTACGTCACAACAACATCATCAACAAGTCACCACAATAAAACATCATAACCAACATCATGTTTATCATCAAAATAACACATTCGTAGTATAGAAACATATAACAAATATATTTTATAAACACATAAGTATTAGAATCATGCATCAAAACACTCATATAATTTAGTCATAATATAGTTCATCACGCCAGCTTCCCAATGTTTGGAACGACGCGTCAAACGAACTCCTGAAACTCAAGTTATGACATTTTGAATATTTTATGCTACATTGCTTATGCCCTTTGTCGCTTCTGCGTCGCCCAACGAAGCTTGGTGCACTACGTCACCTTTGCATCACCCGATATTGCACACTATACATCACTTCTCCTCCTGTGATTTTCCATGGTTGGAGGCCTCCGGACCTCCGAGTTCGATTCTGTAAAAAGACCCGGTTTCAGAATTCGAAATCCTATGATTATATAACATTCATAACAACTTATAACACTTATTTAAAGGTCCTAACATCATACATTCATCTAGGGTTCTTTCATTCATTCATTGAACATATGGTTTTTCCCTAATTTCATCAATCCTCATCAAAATCAACACACAAAAACAAACCTACAAATACCTTAACCTGATATCAATTATAATAAACGCTATTAAACCCATTGCCTTAGAAATTCCAGTAATTGCAACTCTTTCCATGCGCTCTACCAAAATCCAACTTTGTTCTTCGTGCCCTAGCTTTTCTCCTCTCAACGTCTGTTTCAAATTTCATGATCGTTCTAATGAAATAACTACTCCTATTCTTCGTTTAACAATAGGACCCATAATATTTTCCCATATTGTCCTCACTTAACCTTCCACCAATTACCGTATTTCCCTCAATAATCCCCATGACTTTACCATTTAGCCCTTCTTATTTCTACTCCATATTTTCCTTTATTTTATTAATAACAATAATTCTAAATGTAATACAGTGGGGGATTTGACTTTATTTTTATTTTCATCACAAATGTGTGGATAGAAAGAGTTGCCATCGACTTTTCTTTTATCCAATAAGGAAAGGGTGAAAATAACAGGAAAGATCTTTTTTCGATTTTGAGTTTGGGGGGTAGGTTATGAAAAGGGGATGTGTTAACACCCTTTTCATTCGAAGTTATCTACGGGATCTTAATCGCTAGCTCACTTTGTTTTGAAATTTTTGTGAGAAAGAGATTAACAATGATCTACCTGCTCAAGGTATTTCTTGCAATTTCCTCCTCCTTTATATAGTGCTATCCTACCATTGGTTAGTAGGAAGCCCTATCATTGGATGTGAAGGGACATGTGTGGGTCATCGTACAGTCATTGAAGGAAACTGGTAAGGATGCTTTAACAATTATCGTTAAGGGAATAGATTATTTATCAAAGGTAACGTCGAAAGGGTCATCGAGGGACTATGATCTTTATTTTCGAGGGACTTTGCTAAAGCGTCCCCACGATCGAGGGACATGACTTTTTTTTCCGAGACAACAACGGAGGTTACCCTAGAGGTGCGAGAGTGCAAGGTGATTTATTTTCAGTTATTTTAATCTTGCAATTAGGGTTAGCTATCGTTTGCTTTTAATCTTTCCATACAAGACCTAATTACTAACAGTAATAGCAAAATAATAAAGCAGAAAAAATGCGGAAAATAAATGCGGAATGATAAACCTAGACTATTACAATGCTTCTGGGCAGTTGTAAAATAGTAGAGTGCGGAAAATAAACCCTAATTACTATTACAAACCGAGAAGCAATTACATAATTATGATAAGGGAACAAAAATTCTAAGCTTATTATAATTCGCGGATATGAAACTAAGAATAATAAAAAAGGGTGAGCAAGGAAAAATGTTTTTCGAGGGTTTTTTGTGAAAAAAGGTTTTTTAACGATTATTCGAGTAAACCTAAAACGTCTAACTAATTTTAATTAAAAAAATTGATAAATTAAATTAATAACCTAAACCCTAATTTTGATTAGAGTTTGTAAAAAAAGGTTTTTTTTTAAAAATTAGATTTGTAAAAGAAAGGTATATGAATTTAGGGTTTGTAAGTGAAAAATAAGGAAAATATGGAAAAAAAACAAGGTTTCAAAAGAATACTGCCAGGGGTGGGTGTTGAACCCACACCCTTTACTCTTTCATCCAGCACTTTCCCCACTAGGCCAGGTGCATGACTGTGTCTGAGAAGGGCAACCAATGCGCTATGTATGTTATCTTGCAAAACATGGAAAAATATGAAAAAACACCAAAATGCCAAAAGCAGGGATCGAACCCGTGCCCTTTCATAGTAAAGCCTTAACGCGCGCGTTTTAAACATTGGGATGGTGATACATCCATTGTCTAAAGCAAAACAAAACATATATACTTTAAAAAACATTACATGACCGGAGAGGCGCCGGAGCCCTAGCTCCGATCATCTTCTCTGATAGCTCCTTTTCTTCCAACCTGTGAAATAAACAGTATGAGAGATCCAAGGGGACCCTACGCCCCTAAATCAAGGCCTACAAATTCATTGGAATGGTTAGTTTGGTCTGAAATATATTGTAACAAGAGATATGGCCAGAACACATGGAATCAGTGCAATCATGGTGATGCACGATTCTGGTAATATAGGACGCATGCGATGGTCCAACCCTGCACTAATGAACCTCAGAAACACATCAATAACATTGAATTCAATTAAAACATCAAGAAAAATAAAATATTAATTTATGAAAAATAATGAAACTATGATGCATACAGTGGTGTTTCGAGAGCTTTAGATTATTAGGTTCAACCCATTCTTACTCTGTAATTACCTTGGAAGTGAATTGGATAGGTTTTTGACCTTGAGGGAGGCTTGAGACTAGGGTTTCGATTTTCCCTAGTTCTTGATATTTTTGAGTTTTGGAAGAGTGTTTTTGCACAAGGTCTTTTGTGTCTTTTGATGTCTAAATGCATGCAATATATAGAGCTAAATTAGGTTAGAATAACATGGGCTTGGACTTGTATGAAAAAGCCTTGTCTTATTTTATTCTATTTTAACTTTTTTTAAAATAATAATAAAATATAAAATAAAATAAATAAACCAAATGGAGGTGTATGAACAAGTCTTGAGGTGTATATGAAATGTAGAACATGTTTGGTCTTTGAAACAAAATCCCATTAGCCCAAAAAATCAAGTTTGCTCAATTTGAACTTCATGCATTTGCTTAAAATTTCCAAACTTGCACTAGTCATAACTCTCTCAATTTTCATCTTTTGAAGGTGATATTGGACTTTCTGGAAAGCTAAATATGTCCTCTACAAGCCCTATTTTTATCATTTTTGCATTTAAATATTCTATCTTGATGTATGTTGCCTTGACAAAAAGTGTCTTCTTGTTGACTTTTGAAATGACCTATAATGTATTGGCCCATATCTCTCAAATGAAGCATTTTTTGGACTTGAACTTATAGAGACAAAGTTGAAGAGAATTTAATTTACTTCAAAATGAGATTTGTTTTAGGAAAATCTGATGAAGCATGTGAAAGTTATGCTTGGTCAAAGTTCAGTTGACTTCTCCTTAGGAAACCCTAATTTGGCAACTTTTGACTTTTGATGATTTGAGAGTTTTCCTTGATGAATCATGATAAAACCTTGATCAAATTATGAATATGACTTCAAAATATTTATGTTGACCAAAAATCTTGAAGTTTGACTGTATGTTGACCATAGTTGACTTTTTGCCCAATACTGTTGATTTTCAATCATCTGAGCCATTGATTGAGCAAACTTGTGATGTAAAGCATGAAACTTGGTATGAGAATTCTTGGAGACATATAAGAGACCATGAAATCCACTTGAGACCTTAGAAACCCAATATTCCTTGATAAACACAAAACTCTAGTTGTAGGTCAATTGCTTAGGAGGAGAATTTGTCTGATCAGTTCTTGAGCAACCTTGAGCATTTGAGAACCCTAGGAGAATGTCATGAGTAAAAAGGGAGGGAAATTTTTTGGGTACAACACTATATATTATTATTAAATCTTATTAACCCCAAATAATTATTTAAATTCTAAATAATTATAGATTAATTAAGTAATCCCCATATTTCTCTTATTCCAACATTACCCCACAACATACTATCACTAAACACCACGATACATCATATAAATCACAATAATTCCAAAATAATTACCAATAACTAATTAAATAATTAATTATGACTTTTGGGGTGTTACATTAGCCCTTTGATCCTTAATGTCATGATCCATATTTGTATAGAAAATGTTGAACTTGTAAATAACTATATAGTTCTTCATTGATTTTTTTATGGATCTTGAATTTGTTTCTTGAAACACTTGACCCTTCAACTTTACTTTGTGGTTTGTTTTGTTTTACTTGCATTAGAAAGTTAGGGAGCATTTACACTTCATGTTAGGTTGTATTCAAGTTGGGGAGAGCACTTGTTTGGTTGCTCATGTGTTATTTACTTTGTGGATTGAAAAGAAATAAATGGTTAGAAAAAGAAAAGAAAAAATGTGAAAAAGGAAAAGAAAAGAAAAATAAAAGAAAAAGAAAAAGAAATGAAAAAAATGTGTTTGAATAAAATCAAGGTTGTACCAATGATCAAAGTGAGAGGGTGAATAAAAATAATTTTTGATTGTTTGAATTTGTGTGATTAAATGCTCCCATTGATTTAGGTAATTTCGTTTAGTTAGCCTTAGGATCAACCCTTCTTTGTTAACCGAGCCCAATTACAACTAAAATTCTGGTATGACAGAAGCAAGATGTCCTAAGAGGATGTCAAGACATCTGGTCTGACAAAAACAACACATGCAAGATATAAATATTAAAACCAATACTGAAAAGCATAAAATAACACACATAATTGTTTACCCAGATTGATCTAACTACCTACTCTAGGGGCATACCAAGCCATAGACAAATTCATTACTAGTAGTATCAATTCAAAGTTAAAATCCTTCATTTACAACTTATCACTTAATCACTACCCTCACTAGATTTATATCTAAGACTCACCTAGATATAAGGCTCTCCTCAAATCAACTTCAATCACATACAATGATTGGACAACAACAGGAAGACACACTTCCATGACAATACAACAGAAGACATACTTCCATGACAGTCCTAGCTAAGACCTAAAGCTAAACTCCACCATTTACAACTTTACTCCTCACTAAGAAAAACCACTTGGATTTTCTTAAAATCTTCCTTCAAGAACAATACTCACTCTTGTTTCACAGCTTCGAGGAGAACAAAGCGATCATCTCACAATCCGAGTGGTTCACTTACACCAACTCTCCTAGAGAGTGGCTACAAACTCAACCCTAATGACTACATCTTACTAATTTACGGATGGTCACTTCTTCTAGGTTATAATGCTTCTATTTATAACTTATTACCCAACTAGATTTGGGCCTTCAAATCACAACATAATAGTTGTTACAAACCTGTAGAAGATTCTGTATAAAAACAGATCTTCAATAAAAAATTTCTAATTTATCTCTAAATATAGAAAGTATCTTTTCTTTTTGAAATCTGATTGATTCTTCTTGACCTGTTAATATAGCGAAACATATGATTATATAGAATCCTAGGAGTATTATGCTTTTGTTAAAAATATAACAAAATCCAACAAACTCTTCAGACACAGATAGACACAACGTCCTCTTTCAGAGCATAAGAGGAAACTAAAGGAAAAAATCAACACCCACCTGAACTACCCTTATACAGACACAGAGGACCAGAAATCAAACTTGGGTAACTAAGAACACAAGACACAATTGTGTTCTTAACTCAGATCACAAGACACAACAACAAACAACAAAAAACAAACATACTCAAAATAGGACATCCTATTCGACATCTTTTTAAAACAACAACAAAAAGTGACCTCAGACTTAAAAACATCTGAACACTACCCATTTTCCCTGTGCTTGCCATAAATTGACAAACACAACCTTCACAAAGCCATATCCAAATAGAATTTACCCATACCCAAACAAAGGACATGAGAACTAGACAATCAACAGACACACATAAAGTGAAGGGAAGGAAAGAAACAAAAGACTCTATAAATACCTAAGAAAAAATAATGAACCTAGACTGTAATAATTGTTTTGGTCAATAAACACTATTCGCGGAAGAACCACTGCACCAGGTAATAACGTGCACCCGTCAAAAGATTTAAATGCTTATAAATCAGGACCGATTTTTCTGGAAATGACAGTTCCCAAAACATGCACATGTATAGTCAGAACACGTGATACACACCCTCATGACACATATAGGATATACCATTCAAAATCGATCCATGATGGTCTCAGAAAAACATGTCTTGAGTTATGTCCTGACATCTTGTAAAACATGGTCACACAAGCTTAAAAAAAACACTCTTAGAAAGACCTATCCATAAGCTCAGAAGAAAAGGTACACTGTCTTTCCTAGTCTTGAAATTCACTACTTTCCACCTTTAATAGTGACACACCTAATGCTAATTCATTGGGCTCCTTCAGGTTCTGTAGAGAAAAATAAATTCTCCCAGACACCAATGTAATCTCTCAGAGTCCATCCCGATAAACCTGAGACCATATGATTAAACCAATCATCTTCACTTTATTTAAAAACATATTCTGTGTTGTTGTACCTAAAAATTTTCCCGCCCATTTTCACTCAAGACATGCCTCTAAAGGACCTCAATTGCCCTAGGATGACCAAGAATTGACCAGACAAATTCTCCTCCTAAGGCAACAAACCTCAACTAGGGTTTCAATATTAAGAAAGATGTCTAAGTCCAAAGGATCCCAAATTTTCTCCATTTTCCTAATATGTCCTTAAGACCATCCATGCCAAATTTCATGCCTTGCACAATAAGTTTGCTCAGTCAACTGCTCAAATTCCTGGAAATCAACTATACTAGCTCAAAAGTCAACTGTGGCCCAAATACAGTCAAACTTCAAGATTTTTGGTCAACATAAACATTTTGAAGTATTATCCATCATTTGATCAAGGTTTGATCATGATTCCTCAAGAAATGCTCCTAACTCATCAAAAGTCAAAAATGGCAAATTAGAGTTTCTATAGGAAAAGTCAACCAAACTTTGACCAGGCATAACTTTCTCATACTTTATCAAAAAAAATTCCACAAAGACTCATTTTGAATATAATCCAATTCCCTACAACTTCTTTTCAGCCCTCAAGATCAAGAAATGCCTCAATCAAAAGATACAAGCTCATACGTTACAAGTCCTTTCAAAAAGTCAACAAAAACACCTTTTGGGTCAAAGCTCCTTACATGAACATGGAAGATCCAATTGAGATGAAATCAAAAGGGTTGTTTATATGACATCATAAGTTCTCTAAGAAGTCCAAGAACACCCTCATAGGATTAAAATTGAGAAAGATATGCATTTCTAAAGTTGACCAATTTTAGGAAAATGCACAAAAGTCAATGTGAGCAAATTGGATCTTTTGGACTAATGGGCGTGGGTTTTGGATCTCAAACACATCCATGGACTTATTTAAGATATTTAAATTCATTATTTTATTTTTATGAGATTTGTTTTTATTTATTTTAATTTTTATTCATTTAAATCATAATAAAGCAAATAAAATAGTGAAATAATGAAATAAAATCCAAAGATTTGTTTTATGATCATATAATGAGTCTAGGATCTGATGAGAAAATCATGGTTTCGTGCAAGGGTTGATTGGAAAGAAAAGAGCATGTTTTGGCCAAGTTTAGAAACTTAAAATTTCATAGGAAAAATAAAATCTTTAACTCATAAATCTTAAATATTCTATCCAATTTTGTTACCCTAATGCATCCTAGTATATATGCATAATATTTCCAGACCAGAAAAAGAAGGATTGGCCGCATAGAACACACACAAAAAGTTCCAAATTTTTCACAAAAAAGTGGCAATAAGATTGATAGTTGCAGTGGGATTCAAGGAGTTTTGATGTTTGCAATCCATTCCTGGGAACATTCTGAAGCTAACAGCACCATTCCCAAGCATCAAAGCACCCAGAATCATCACTTACATCGTCACGATTTGCACATTATTTTTTGAAATCAATTTTGATCATACATGCGGTATAAATAGATTTTGAGTATGCATTCTTGTTTGTATGAGCATTTAGGACGTGTTTGAATGGTTAATTTCCAGTTTTGATGCATATATGATAAACTGCCATTGTTAGGGTTTAAACGGTCATTTTAGGGTTTTCAGGTATAGGTAAAATTGGGCCTAATAAAGGACACCAACATGCTCAGAGGATCAAACCCAGTTGATCCATGACCTTGAATTGGATTTATATTGCTTGTGTGAGATTTTTGAGATTTGCAGGTGTTTTAGTGACGAATATAGTCTGTAGGTAAAAGTGCCAGGCTAAAACAACGGACAGCTGAAGAAGATGATGGTGTGGCATGACATGGTTAGACCATTTGAAACAACATGCATTTTTTCATAAAAGTATTTCTGGCCATTTATTTGAATTATATTGTTTTTTGTTAGTTTCATATAACGAATGAACACTTGGCTCATACGGTAAAGGAAGCGCGCCGGAAGGGAGAGGACCTGGGTTCGAGTCCCAGGTCCAACGTTTTATGTTTTCTAATTTATTTATTGTAGATCCAGTGTATTACACTCCCAAGCGCGCATCATTGGCCAACCACATCATCACCATCAAATCTATCATACCCAGATCCAGCGCCCTTGGAAACACCTCCCCATGATAGACCTGCATTACACCACCACACCAGATCACACACAAGGATGTGGGCCAACCAGACCTGAGCTTTGATACAATTGAACAAACACCCCCTGCAATTGGGTGTACACCCCCTCAGGCCCATTACTCAATTTCCTTTTTCTTTTTATTTAGTTTTATATTACTCAACTTTGTGCAGATACTTGCCCAGCTTAAAGAGCTAGCATCGAGAGTTTCTGAAACTTCTACTTTCATTAAGAGGCACGGTAAACTTCTCAGCCTGGTTACTTCAAACCTTGATGAATAGATGATGAGCGTACTATTTCAGTTCTTTGATCCCAAGCATCACTGCTTCACCTTTCCAGATTACCAGCTGGTACCCACCTTGGAAGAATTCTCTCATTTATTGGGCATATCCATTCTTGAACAGGTACCCTTCACAGGTATGGAAGAAGTTCCTAAGCCAGAAGATATTGCCTCAGCTTTGCATTTAAAACGGGCCGATGTGGTATCCAATTGGGAAACTCGAAGCGGAGTCGAGGGTTTTTTAGCCAAATTTCTGATAGACCAGGCTCAACTATTTTGGGATGATTTGGATTTTCAGGCTTTTAAGGATGTATTGTCTCTTATTATCTATGGTTTATTTCTCTTCCCTAATCCGGACTCCTTTGTAGATGTGAATGCTGTCAAGACTTTCCTTTATTGCAACCCTGTGCCTACCTTGCTTGGAGATATCTTGCATGCTCTCCATACTCGTACTATGAGGAGAAGAGGGACTCTTATGTGCTGCATGTCGTTGCTGTCGAGGGGGTTTATTTCTCACCTCCCTAAGTCTGTGCTGAAGAACAAAGAAGGTTTGGGTTGGTCGCACAGAATAATGTCACTCGCTCATACGGATATTCTTTTGTGTTCCCGAGCTATGGAAGACACTGTTGTTATTGACCGTTGTGGGGGGTATCCTAATGTCCCATTACTTGGTATCAGAGGGGGTATAACTTACAATCCTTGTCTAGCTTTGCGACAATTTGGTCGTGCTCGAAGAGATGGTCCCCATGAGTTACTTCTCGAGGACATTATATTCGACTCTGAGGATGATGTTAGGGAGCATCGCCAGAGGTTCATATGAGCTTGGGGCATGGTAAACAGATCTGACCCTAAAGAGTTGGGACCAAAGACTTCCATTCCTATGCAGCCTTACCTCCAATGGGTCCGAGCTCATTCCCAGAAGCTTATGATGCTTATTCGGCCGTATTACTAGTAATTGTGGAGCCCACTACTGAAGACGGTATTCCTTACACAGTTCTATATCCTTACATTCCCACTGATCTTAGGGAGTTACAGAGGTCTTGGATTCAACTAAGGAATGAGCGAGATACTTACCGGGAGTAGTTCCATGAGCAAGAGAGGAAGGTTTTGAAGCTCACCGGGCAGCTCGAGGAAGAAAGAATGATCAATGATTATATCAGCACAAAGAGGAAGCATCCATGGGACTTTTGATTTTTCTTTTCTAATTTTACATTTGTTTTATTTACTTATTTTGTAACGCCTTAAAGACATGTTGAACCTTTCAAATGTAAGCTAATAAAGTTTTGTTTATTTTGGTTTGCAAATTTAAATCTCCCAAAGTCTTTGAAATCATTACATGCGCATCCCATTATCATACACATCATTACAGGTACCACTACAGGTTTCTCATCTTCTTCGCTGTTTATTTCAGCTGAAATGTCTTCCGATCAAGCCATGAAAGATCTTTAGGCACAGAACACCCAATTCCAACAGATGTTCATAAGTCTGGCTAAAGGGAAAGAGGATCTGAAGACCATTATTCTGAAAGAGAAGAAGAAGAAGAAGAAGACTGGTATGCTGAATATGGGTAGAAGGTTCGGAGAAAGGTTGAAGCATCAAACTGATCTGACCTCTTCATCCAAGGAAGGGAAAACCGAGAAGGGTAAAAGGACCCTAGTCCTGCAGTTTCTGACAATGACACTAATTACAACAATGAGCAATATCCTCCTTTCGAGAATAGATACAAGCAGCTAGAAGACCGTTTGAGTGCTATGGAAGTTCATAAGATACATGGTTTGGATTTCGGAGAATTGGGACTGGTATCAGAAGTGGCCATCCCTCATAAGTTCAAAGCTCCAGTTTTTGCCAAGTATGATGGAGTGTCCTGTCCAAAACTCCATCTCCGCTCATATGTCAGGAAGATCCAGCCCCACACGGATGATAGAAATTTGTGGGTGCACTTCTTTCAAGATAGTCTATCAGGGACTCAACTTGAATGGTTCTACGAGTTGGAGGGAGCCAGTGTCCGAAACTGGGAAGATCTTACTGCTGCTTTCTATAAGCAGTATCAGTATAATGCCGACCTTGCTCCCACTCGTACTCAACTCCAGAGTATGTCCATGGGTGCAGGTGAAGGCTTTAAGGACTATGCACAGAAATGGAGAGACTTAGATGGAAGAGTTCAACCCCCGTTGTCTGACAGGGAGTTGTTTGACATGTTTCTGGGGATGCTGTTTGGTCCGTTCTTCAATCACTTAATCGGAAGTTCGTCATCTGGTTTCACTGAGATGATTTTAACTGGAGAGAGAGTAGAAGGTGGAATTCAAAGTGGTAAAATACAGAAGGATGTCTCCTCGGGTGCAGCAAGAAAGCCTTTCACTAGTAAGAAGGAAGCCGATGAAGTTTATAGCCCGAGAGGCCAATGCAGATCTGAACACCGTCAAACGGTAAATGCTGTAGTGATACCAAGACCCGCAGTTGCTCCACAATGCAACAATCAACAAAGGGTGGAAAGACCATATTGGAAGTTTACCCGCATCAATATGACTTTGGCTGAAGTGTTACCTCACCTGCTGAAATCCAACTTGGTAACCTTGAGAGAGGCTCCCAAGAATCCAAACATTACCTCTCCCAGATAAAACCCCAACGCGCAGTGTGCCTACCATTCTGAGATTCCTGGCCACGATACAAATGATTGTTGGGCTCTGAGGAACAAAGTATAAGACTTACTTGAAGCTAAGGAGATAGAGTTCGATGCTCTAGAAAAGCCGAATGTTATAACTTCTCCCATGCCCAAACATGGTCATGGAGTTAATGTTGTTGACACTGATTTGTTTGTGACCTCTATTGAAGAAATTTATACTCCTCTTATGACTGTTAAGAGGAATTTGCTGTTGGCCGGTTTATTTCTGGGTTATGGTAAAGGTTGCCATATGTGCTCGATTCTACCTTCTGGTTGCCGCTTGTTGAAGTCAGGTGTTCAGTGCCTGATGGATAATAAAGAGATTTTGTTCGAGAAGACTATGATTCCTGTTGTTCCAAATGAAGACGTTGCCATTATAACCATTTCCGACAATCCTTCCAAGGTTTCCTCGAGAAGACCTGTTAGGATTACACCTGTTCAAAGAATTGCTCCGTTGATAATCAATGTTCCTGGTCCCATCCCGTACACCTCAGACAAGGTTGTCCCATGGCATTATGGTGCTGAAGTGTATTATCATGGCATTAAGCAAGAGTTGAAGAATGAAGAAGCCGATACTGATGTCAGAAATATTGTCGGGGCTAGTAAGGTTACCAGAAGCGGAAGATCTTCTCTCCCGAGATTTCCCCTCCGACTGTCAACAAACTTGTTGTCATTCCATCTGATGTTCCCGCTAGTACATCAACTACTGTTCCAGTTCCTACTCCGGTTATCACCCCTGTCGCCGAGCCATCTCGGACTCGGGCAAAGAAATTATGGGTGAGCCTGCCCGGATGGAGGCACCTAAGAGAATCATTGTGGAAGCCTATAAACAAGAAATAGAGGAAATACTGAAAATCATTAAGAAGAGAGACTACAATATGGTCGAGCATCTAGGGAAGACCCCATCAAAGATATCCATGTTGTCTCTGCTGTTGTGTTATAAAGCCCATGTGAAGGCTTTGATTGCATTTCTCAAGACTGCGCATGTACTGCAGGAAACTTCAGCGGATCAGTTCAAAGATTGTGTGGCCAGCCTGACTGCTGACAATGGGCTGGGTTTCTCATATGCGGATCTGACGTTGAAAGGAAGGAATTATAATGATTCTCTACATGACTCGATCGAGTGCAGGGGCACCACTATGGCCCATGTGCTGGTAGATACCGGGTCTTTACTGAATGTTCTGCCAAAGAAAGCTTTAGACCGTTTGGATTGTGAGGGTTTGACTCTAAAGCCTAGTAACATTGTGGCAAGGGCTTTTGACGGATCAAAAAGAATGGGGCACGGGGAGGTGGACATCCCTGTCAAAGTAGGTTCTCATACTTTTGGGTCCACCTTCTACGTAATGGATATCAGGCCATCGTATTCTTGCTTGGTGGGTCGTCTTTGGATCCATAGGGTTGGGGAAGTTACTTCCACACTCCATCAAATGCTGAATTATTCGGTGAAGGGGAAGATTGTCACAGTGCGAGGTGAAAAAGAGTATATGGTGATTCATCTCAATTCCTTCTGCTATGTATAGATGGACAGGGAGTTCATAAAAACCCCGTGTCAGAATTTCGAAGAGGTCCCTCCGATTTTGGCGTCAACTGAAGTTACTACCAACAAACCTCCGCTGAAGATGGCTTCTCTCAAGGACCCTAGGGATGTGGTTGAAGAAGGTGGGTGTACCAATTGGGGTCAGCTCCCTGATTTCACTAACAAAAGTGACAAATTTGGTTTGGGCTTTACTACAGGGGCTCAAAGGGCTGTTAGGAGCGCTCAGGCTGGAAAACCTCCTCTACACATTAGCAATCGGGGAGTTAATGCAATTGAGGACAGTGAAGAGGATCCAGACATCGACAGCTGGATCTACCCAACAACCAACGGTGGATCGAATAACTAGATGGCTAGGGACTTCATACATGTTTCTTTTATTCTGTAGTAATTGAGTTTTGTTTTAAGATTTGTAATAAACAATTTAAAATTTTACGACCCAGTGTCTTGCCCGAGGCACCTTGGCTTTGCTTGTGAGGGCTTATTATTTGTCATTTCGTATATCATTAATAAAGCATTGGACGTTTCTTGCATACAAATTTTGTTCTCCTTGTTTTTCTTTTCTGTCTCTCACTTTATCAAAACAGCGATTCTCTTACACTCACGATCAGACTGCAGATCCATATCCACTTTGGATCCCATTGATAACAACTTTGCTACTACCTGTTATGACTTTAAAAATCTGATCAACCAAGCTGAGGATGAAGGTGAGGATGATTGTGAGGTGCCTGTAAAACTTGCTAGACTGTTACAGCAGGAAGAAAGGGCCATACAGCCTCACGAAGAGCGGGTTGAATCAATGAATTTTGGTACAGAGGAAGACAAGAAAGAAGTTAAGATAGGTGCGAATCTAGAGCCTAATGTTAAGCAACGATTAATACAGATGCTACACAACTATGTTGAGATCTTTGCCTGGTCCTATGAAGACATGCCTGGTTCGGACACTGATATTGTGGTACATCTCCTGCCGACTAAAGCAGACTGCCCTTCAGTAAAGCAGAAGGTCCGCCGTATGCGCCCTGAAATGTCAGAGAAAATCAAAGCAAAGGTCATGAAACAGTTTGACGCATGATTCTTAGCTGTCACTTCTTATCCGCAGTGGGTTTCCAATGTCGTCCTGATACCTAAGAAGGATGGTAAGGTATGGATGTGTGTGGACTACAGAGATCTGAACAGGGCAAGCCCCAAGGATGACTTCCCACTTCCTCACATTGATGTTCTAGTCGACAACACCGTGCAACACAAGATCTTCTCCTTTATGGATGGCTTTTCTAGCTATAACCAGATCAAGATGGCTCATGAGGACATGGAGAAGACAACCTTCGTTACATAGTGGGGCACCTTCTGTTACAAGGTAATACCTTTTGGGATGAAGAATGCTGGGGCAACTTATCAGCGCGCCATGGTTGCTTTGTTCCATGATATGATTCACCACGAGATCGAGGTTTATGTTCATGACATGATAGCCAGGTCCCAGACTGAGGAAGAGCACCTTGATCATCTCTAGAAACTGTTTGACAGGTTGAAGACGTACAAGCTGAGGTTGAATCCGAACAAGTGTACCTTCGGGGTAAGGTCTGGTAAGCTTCTGGGTTTTGTCGTCAGTGATAAAGGTATTCAGGTAGACCCTGCAAAGGTAAAAGCCATACAAGATATGTCGGCTCCCCGCACAGAGAAGGAAGTTAGAGGTTTCTTGGGACGTCTGAATTACATCGTCAGGTTCATTTCACATATGACTGCTACTTGCGAGCCAATCTTCAAGCTGCTGAAGAAAGATCAAGTGGTAAAGTGGAATGATGAATGCCAGACTGCTTTCGAAAGAATCAAAGAATACGTTCAAGAACCACCAATTTTGATGCCTCCAGTTGAAGGAAGATCATTGATATTATACTTAACAGTTCTAGACAATTCAATGGGGTGTGTGCTGGGGCAGCATGACGAGTCTGGTCGAAAAGAGAATGCCATTTATTACCTTAGCAAAAAGTTTACTGACTGTGAGACCCGATACTCATTGCTCGAGAAAACTTGTTGCGCTTTGGCATGGGCTTATCGCCGACTGAGACAATATATGCTGACTCACACTACCTTGTTGATATCAAAGATGGATCCAATCAAGTATATTTTCGAGAAGCCCACTCTCTCCGGAAGGATAGCAAGATGGAAGATGATCTTAACCGAGTACGACATCTAATACACAACCCAAAAAGTAATCAAGGGGAGTGTGTTAGCGGATCATTTGGCGCATCAGGCCATGGATGACTACCAGTCCATGAATTTCGAGTTCCCGGATGAGAATATCATGTTGGTAACCGACTGCGAAGAACCTGGATCGGATGAAGGACCCGAGGAGGGATCCTGATGGTCCATGTATTTTGATGGAGCCTCGAACGCGTTGGGTAATGACATTGGCACTGTAATCATATCTCCTGAGGGATGTCATACTTCGTTCACTGCCCATTTATGTTTCAACTGCACCAACAATATGGCGGAGTATGAAGCGTGTATCATGGGTCTTCGAGCTGCTATTAACCTGAGGATTAAGTTCTTGAGTGTATTCGGAGATTCCGCTCTAGTGATAAGTCAGATCAAAGGCGAGTGGGATACGAAGCACCTGAATCTTATTCCTTACAATGAGTATGTACTGACATTACTCCCACACTTTGAGGAGATAACTTTTGAACATTTACCGCGAGAAGAAACCAGTTGGCGGACACGCTAGCTACCATGTCTTCTATGTTCAAAGCTAGGTGGGACAATGAGGCTCCCCAGATTACCATTGAGAGGTTGGACGAACCTGCACATTGCTGTGACATTGAGACTGAAGAGGTAGCAGATAAACCCTGGTTTCACGAGGTAAAGAGGTATCTTAAGGCTCAAGAATACCCCGAGGGGGCATCTATTAATGATAAGAAGTTTCTGAGAAGGTTTGATGCAAAGTTCTTCATCAGTAATGGAATCCTCTATAAGTATAACCATGATTCAACCTTACTGCGGTGTGTAGACAAGAGCAAGGCAGAAAGGATCATGGTAGAGTTACATGAAGGTACCTTCGGAACTCATTCCAGTGGACATACCATGGCGAAGAAAATCCTACGAGCAGGATATTACTAGTCCATTATGGAAGCCGATTGTTATCAGCATTCTTGAACCTGTCATAAGTGCCAAGTCTATGTTGATAAGGTGCATGTACCTCAGGTTCCCCTGAATGTGTTGACAGCTCATTGGCCTTTTGCAATGTGGGGCATCGACATGATTGGCAAGATCAGATCTACTGCGTCTAATGGGCATCATTTCATTCTGGTGGCTATTGATTATTTCACGAAGTGGGTTGAGGCAGCTTCCTTTGCTACAGTAACTAAGAACGTTGTGGCACGGTTTATCCGACACAATTGGATCTGTTGATATGGTGTACCAGAGAGGATTAATACTGACAATGGTATAAATCTCAACAACACAATGATCACCGAGCTCTATAAACAGTTCAAGATACAGCATCATAACTCTTCTCCCTACCGGCTGAAGATGAATGGCACTGTTGAAGCAGCTAACAAGAACATCAAGAAGATTGTGCATAAGATGACGGTGACATACAAAGACTTGCACGAGATGTTACCATTCGCTCTTCATGGGTACCGTACCTTAGCACAGACGTCGACAAGGGAAACACCCTACTCTTTGGTGTATAGCATGGAGGGAGTCCTACCAATCGAAGTCCAGATACCCTCTCTCAGGATTATGAAGGATGCAGGTTTGAACAAAGACGACTGGATCCAAACCCGACTTGATCAGCTGAATCTAATCGATGAAAAGAGACTTACTGCTATCTGTCATGGTCAGACGTATCAAAAGCGAATGATCAAGGCTTTTAACAAGAAAGTCAGACGTCAAGAATGTCGAGTTGGGGATCTAGTGATCAAACGCATCATACTACCACAAGGTGATCCCAGGGGCAAATGGACCCCCACACACGAAGGGCCATTTGTGGTTAAGAACATTTTCTCGGGAGGAGCTATGATTCTAACCACCATGGATAGTGACGACCTTCCTCACCCCGTTAATGCAGATATAGTGAAAAGATACTACATATAATCAAAGACCCACTAGGTTGACTGGCCTAGGCAGAAATAAGGGCTTCCCGACGAACCAAAAGGGTTCGGGAAAAAGTAAGGGATGAAAATGAAAAAATTGTACACCCGACAAGTCGATAACCTGAAAAGGCGACTTGGGAAAAAAAGGGTATCCCGGTGGACTGAAAATCCGAAAGGGCGGTCTAGGAAAAAGTTAGGGATTGGAGCGTAACACTATGTCTCAATGGATCATTTTGCAACCGGACTTTGGTATCGACTATCAAGATCAGACGGCACCAATCAATCTGATCCACCTTCAGCCAAGTAGCAAAGTGATGAGACGCTTGAAGATATAAAGGCAATAGCAGAGTTGGAACCCAATGGGGTCATTTCACATAGATGTTTTTCCTTCTTTTACTCAAATTGTAATTTCTATCTTTCGGCGGCATTCTCTTACTAGGACGTCAGCCTCCTTGTACAAAACGCCTATTACGGGCCAATCTCAAAATCAATACAATTCATTTTCACAAGAAATTCCAATTTATTTTTCTTTTTCCGTTTTGTTTTGCAAAAACGTCCAATAATTCATTTTTGGTATATGCATTTGAAAATGATTGCTGCTCATAAATGTTTACATAAGAAACAAAAGACGATTACTCGTAACTCCAGGAACAGGAAAAAAAAAAGTGCCCAAACCTTACAGTTACTCTGCCCATCAGGTATCGGAATAGAGCCAGCTTGAGAACATAAGTAGTGGTACATACACTCCCCACAAAGTAAAAAGTATCCAAGGACAATGATGTTAGTTTTCCCGAACAGGACATAACTCTCCCCAGCTGAGGTTCACAATTACAAGTCATTCCGTAAATTTTTCCCTAAGCAGAGTTTATTTCTCTCACGAGCTCCAACAGGATTCAGTATCGCCAACAACGGAAATTCATCCCTAACTGAGTTTAGCAGATCTATCAACAGAGTATCTCCTCTCCAACAGAGTTATTCCCTGCAGAGCTGTTCTCAAGCAGAGTCTCTCCTCGGCAGAATGTCCGTAAACAAGGGGAAAATCCCCAGCATAGTCATCTTTGTTCACCATCCCCAACAGAAGTAGAGGAACTATGGTTTTTTTATAGCAGTCAAGAATACCATTTCTCGTACTCTCCAAACAGCCGTCAGGGATTTACTTTCCTGGACTCGGATTATTATGCCAGCATTTCATGTTCATACATCATGACATGTGCATGCATTACATATAGCACGATCTCATTTATTTTGAGAACATCATCATATAGTGCATCTCATGCATCACACATAACTAACCATGTATTTCTTTTAGGAAAGACATTTATCATCAACAATTTCCAGCAAGCCCAGGATCAACACTCGAAGCTAAATAGAGTAATCATCGGTGCGACAAAAGCAACCTTACCCAAGTTCCTTCAGCAGTTTTACCCAAACTCATATCGAAGTAACCCTACTATCCAGGTTCCTTCTCACAGCCCTACTATCACGGCTTTCATATCGAAGTAACCCTACTATCCAGGTTCCTTCTCACAGCCCTACCATCCAGGCTTTTCATATCAAAGTAACCCTACTATCCAGGTTCCTTCTCAACAGCCCTATTATCCAGGCTTTCATATCGAAGTAACTCTACTATCCAGGTTCCTTCTCACAGCCCTGCCATCCATGCTTTCATATCGAAGTAACCATACTATTCAGGTTCCTTCTCACAGCCCTACTATCCAGGCTTTCATATCGAAGTAACCCTACTATTCAGGTTCCTTCTCACAGCCCTACCATCCAGGCTTTCATATCTAAGTAACCCTACTATCCAGGTTCCTTCTGACAAACCTATTATCCAGGCTTTCATATCGAAGTAACCCTACTATCCAGGTTCCTTCTCACAACCCTACGATCCAGGCTTTCATATCAAAGTAACCCTACTATCCAGGTTCCTTCTCATAGCCCTACTATCCAGGCTTTCATATCGAAGTAACCCTACTATCCAGGTTCCTTCTCATGCCTTACCATCCAGGATTTCATATCGAAGTAACCCTACTATCCAGGTTCCTTCTCAAGCCCTACCATCTAGGCTTTCATATCGAAGTAACCCTATTATCCAGGTTCCTTCTCACAACCCTACTATCCAGGATTTCATATCGAAGTAACCCTACTATCCAGGTTCCTTCTCAGCAGTCCTACTATCCAGGCTTTCATATCGAAGTAACCCTACTATCCAGGTTCCTTCTCACAGCCCTACCATCCAGGCTTTCATATCGAAGTAACCCTACTATCCAGGTTCCTTCTCAAGCCCTACCATCCAGGCTTTCATATAGAAGTAACCCTACTATCCAGGTTCCTTCTCACAGCCCTACTATCCCGGCTTTCATATCGAAGTAACTCTACTATCCAGGTTCCTTCTCAGCAGCCCTACTATCCAGGCTTTCATTTCGATGTAACCCTACTATCCAGGTTCCTTCTCATAACCTTACTATTCAGGTTTCTTTTCTCTTATCTCCAGACATCAGTCCACAACACTGTAAGACCTGGACCCAATCAAACATAATTGATTTCATATTTCCCCAGAAAGTCACGGTACGATATATACCCTAACCAGATACGCAGTTCGCTTCTGCTTCCCAAACCGGAATTATTCTCCAGTAGAGTTATAGACAATTGAAGCTCCTAAAACTCTATTTCTCTCAAGACAGAAACCAACATTCGCCAGCGTAGTCCTCCTCAACAATAGGTATACGGGTTCTCGCAAAGGAATCTCTTACGCGATCGACACTTCTTCGGATGGAATCTTTAAGCGCATCTCCGACAATTCTCTAGCAACTACCAAATTGCATCTATAAGCCCATTCTAGATATCATAGATCAAGTACCACTTCATGCGAGTACAAATTTATGGGCACTCTAGTGTTCAATCATCTTCTACCTTCAGATCACGAAAGGCAGACGAGCCAATCTACATCTTCAGGTTTAAGAAGATTAAACAGGGGCAGCTGTTGTACCTCAAAATTTTCCCTCCCATATTTCTCAATACATGGAAAGTGAGGTCCCCAAATTGTTCAAGGAAGTTCAAGAGTTGACCAGATAAACTCTCTCCTAAGGCAGTATACCCCAAATTTGGGTTTCTATTTTCATCAAGATGTGTGAACCAAAAAGGACTCAAATGCTCACCATTGTCCTAATATGTTCTCAAGATCATCCATGTCAAGTTTCAAGCCTTGCAGAAGAAGTCTGCTCAGTCAATTGCTCAAATGCCTGGAAATCAACTATGTTAGGTCAAAAGTCAACTGTGGCCCACATACAGTCAAACTTCAAGATTTTTGGTCAACATGCTCATTTTTAAGTATTATTCATCATTTGATCAAGGGTTGATAATGATTCCTCAAGGATTTCTCACAATTCATCAAAACCCAAAAGTTGCTAAATTAGGGTTTTGTAGGAAAAGTCAACTCAACTTTGACCAAGCATAACTTTCTCATACTTTATCAGAAATGACCCATCCAAAGCTCATTTTGAAGAGGATGCAATTCCCTATAATTCATCTTCAGCTCCCAAGTTTAGAATATGCACTCACAAAAAGATATGAATTTTGACATTATAGGTTATTTTGAAAAGTCAACAAAAACACCTTTTGGGTCAAAGCTTCATACATGAATTTGGAAGACTCAATTTATATGAGACCAAAAGGGTTACTTAGAGGACATCCTAAGATTTCTTAAAAATCCAATAACACCCCTCTAGGGTCAAAATTAAGAGAGTTATGTATTGGCCAAGTTGACCATTTTTGCAAAATTGCCAAAAGTCAAATGTGCTCAAATTTGCATTTTTTGCTAAATGGGCCCAACGTTTTATGCTTGCACCTCACTTATAACATCTTCCACGACCCAAATGCTCACTCACATGTTATTTGCTTTATTATTTATTTTATTTGGATTTTTTATTTATTAAAAAATTGAATTAAATCAAATAATTGGTAAATAATAGCAAAGATTTGTTTTGATTGGATTTTTGGACAGAATCATAAGCTCATTATGATGGCATCTCAGAATCAGATCATATCAAGGCTGATTGGCACGAGATTGGCATGATTAGGCCAAATTTGGAAGGATATCATACAAATTGAAAATCAAATCAAATCTCATCAAAGCTTCAAGATTCAATCCAAATTTGTTAACCTAATTTACTCTAGGTTATATAATGAAGAATCCCAGATCAAAAGTGAGAGGCGAGAGGTGTGAAATTGTCAGAAGAGAAACTGAAACTTTGGACAAAAGTGAGAGATCAAAATCCATCTTAGAGCCATCCTCAAGGAGTTTCAAATCCAGAAATCAATTCCTTGGCATCTCAGGAAGCATTCCCAATCATTTGCAGGTGTCAGAACATCCAGAATCATTCCCTATCACTCTTACGGTTTGCAAAATTATTCAATTTCGATTATTTTATTGCTTGCATCTTTAGCATGTTTAAATTACATATTTGGGTTCATCATCATGTTTGCAATGTTTCTAGATAGTTTGATTTAAGTTACAGTGTAGGAACAAGCTTTTGCCATTGTTAGGGTTTGGTGCTCCAATTTGAGGTTTCGTGATTTAAGAAAAATTAGGCCTGATAATGGGTACCATGATGATCAGGGTTTCAAACCCAGTTGATCCATGGTCCCCAATTGAATTTATATTGTGTGTGCTTGATTTTTGAATGACACAGGTTTCAACAACAGACCTGCGTCTGTAGGTAAAGGTTCAGAGCCTAAAACGACAGTTCCAGGGAAGAAGACAACAGCGATTCACAACCTGACTAGATGGTTTAAATTCTTGCGCGTTATTCTGGCCACTAACTTGTTTTCCAATATATTATTTGTTCTTTATTATATTAACAAGTTAACATCCAGCGCAGCTGGTCAGAGGAAGGAAATTAGAAACTCATGTCCTGGGTTCGATCCCAGGCGTGAGCTTTTGGCATTTTATCCTTTGTTCTAACTAGATCCAACACATACACCTTCTGAGGGTCATCATCTTCTAGATCCATCAGCCAGAACCAGATCCAGCGCACCTCACCTTCTGAGGGTCATCATCATCTGGATCCATCAGCCATAACCAAATCCAGTGCACCTCACCTTCTGAGGGTCATCATCTTCTGGATCCATAAGCCAGAACCAGATCTAGCGCACCTCACCTTCTGAGGGTTATCATCTTCTGGATCCATCAACCAAAACCAGATCTAGCGCACCTCACTTTCTGAGGGTCATCATCTTCTGGATCCATCAGCCAGAACCAGATCCAGTGCAACTCACTTTCTGAGGGTCATCTTCTTATGGATCCGTCTCCAGAACCAAACCCAGTGTACCTCACCTTCTGAGGGTCATCATCTTCTGGATCCGTCTCCGACCAGATCTGCTGACAGCGGGCCCATTTGGGTTATTTCTACTATTTTTCTTTAATTCCTTTTCTTTAATTATTTTGTTTTTTTAATCAACATAAAAATTATTTTATTAAATTAACCAATCAAAAACCAAAAAAAAAAGAAGATTTATTTTTTTAATAATTTTTTTTTAATCAATTAGTTTAATTTAATTTAGGGAAATTTTAACTTGTTTTTGCAATTAAAATAAAAATACAAAATAGGTTGTTTAGACTTAATTAATTTATTTTTCTTAATTTAAAATTAATTAGGACTTATGATTTTATTTTTAATTTAATTGTTTCATTATTTTCTTAAATAACAAAACATGACAAAAACATCTTTTTTTTAATCAATCGCAAATAGGTTTAGTCAAGGGTAAAAACCCTAGTCGTTTCGTATTTAATTCATCACGCGCTTGTTAATTATTTTTGCCAATATTTTTTTAATTGTTCATGGTTTGTAATAGTTTAATTTAGGGTTTTATTTACTGTTTAAATTCCCGGGTTTTTGGCTATGTAATTAATCCCCCACCCCAAAGCCTTGTAATAGCGTAGATTAATTTTCTCGCATTTTTTAATTCATGCAAATATTTAACTATCTAGATGTATACTAATAGGATTGTATGACAAGAATGCATGACAAATTAATACGGTTAGAAAACCCTAATGTGCAAAGATAAATAATTGAAACAAATCACTCGCACATATCACTCTTAGGGTATACTCTCACTTCGGTTGCCTTTGGTAAACGATCATTAAGCATAGGGTGTCTTAGTGGTTTCCCTCATGTCTAAAAAAGATCAAACATCCCATTCGAATGTTGCCTCGGAAATGTCGCCTCGAATATGATCTTAAGACTCTAGGGTTATTACTAAGGTGTCCTAACATTGCTTTAGTGATCGTACGTCCCTTTCGAATTGACCCTTACAATTCCAACGATGGTGCTAATTATTTCTCAATAGTAGGATAGCGCTGTCTAAAGGAAACAAGAATAGAAACGATATTTTTTCGAGTAGGTAGATGCTAGTAGGTACTTGCTCAAATCAAAACTTTTTCATACTTACACTTTTCAAACAAATTTTCAAAAAAACTTCTTCACATCTTTGAGGAATGATACATGGGTTATCACGAAGTCAAACTTTTCAAAAACAAAGCACACACACAAGCAATTTAAAAATGAGCAAGTACCTAAGAGCCCATGGAAAACCATGGATAGAAAGGGTGATAACACCTTCCCTTTCTATAATCTACCCCCCGTACTCAGAATATCTCGAAAAATGATTTTTCTTGTACTTTTTTCCTTTCTGATTGGATGAAATGAAAGTCGGTGGAGACTCTTGCTTACCGCGAAATTTTGTGAACACAAAACGCAAACCAGTATAAAAAAGTCGGGAGGCTCTGAAGAATCCCAACACTGCCTATCTCCGCTACAACCCTAATGCTCGTTGTGCTTACCATTCAGAAAGTCCAGGTCATGATACCAACGACTGCTGGGCTTTTAAAAACAAGGTGCAAGACCTTCTCGAGGAAAAGGAAATTGAATTTGACGCTCCTGAAATGCCCAACGTTATCACTACTCCTATGCCCAAGCACGACTGTGGTGTTAATGCTATTAAAGATGATATGTTTGTTACTACTTTTGAAGAGCTTGTTACTCCTCTTATGACCGTTAAGTGGAACTTGTTGAAGGACGGTTTATTTCTGGGCTGTGACGAAGGTTGCCACTTTTGTTCATCTCTACCGACTGGTTGTCATTTGTTGAAGGCAGGTGTTCAGCGCCTGATGGATGATAGAGAGATTTTGTTTGAAAAGACTCCTGTTGCAACCATTTCTTGAAAGGATGTTTCAATAATAACCATTTCCTCCAATCCTCTCAGGGTCTCCACCAAAAGACCCGTCGGGATTACATCTGCTCTGAAGGTGGCTCCACTGATAATCACTATGCCAGGGACAATCCCATTCTCCTCGGACAAAGTTGTTCCTTAGAACTATGGGGCTGACGTCTACTACCACGGCGTCAAGCAAGACCTGCTGACTGTTGAAGACCAAGTTTATGAAAATGCTAATCCCGACATTGGCAACATTGTTGGAACCGGAAAAATAACAAGAAGTGGAAGAGTGTTCTCCCCTGAGATTTCTCCTCTGAAAGTTGTTACTGGTCCTGTGATCATTCCTACTTTTGTCCCTGCCGATACTACTACTACTATAATTCCTGTGATTACCCCTGCTGACACCCCTATCACCGAGTCGATCGAGACTCAGGGCAAAGACATGTTGATTGAGCCTGTCCAGACGAAGGCGCAGTCAGTATCTATCCTAGAGGATTCCAAGAAGGAAATGGAAGAAATTTTGAAAATTATAAAGAAGAGAGACTACAACATAGTCGAACAGCTAGGGAAGACCCCTTCAAAGATTTCTATGCTAGCCTTACTGTTGTGCTCTGAAGCTCATGCGAAGGCTTTAGTGAAATTTCTTAAAACTGCACATGTGCCACAGTAAACCTATGCTGACCAATTTAAAGATTGTGTGGCCAGTTTGACGGATGATAACAGTTTGGGTTTTTCTTATGCTAATCTGACACCTAGAGGGAGAAAACACAATGATGTGTTTCATGTCTCTATTGAATGCAGGGGCACTACTTTGGCCCATATTCTTGTAGACACTAGTTCATCTTTGAACGTGCTGCCTAAGAAAGCTCTAGACAGGTTAGGCTGTGAAGGTTTGACCCTGAAACCCAGCAACAATGTAGTGAGGGATTTTGACGGTTCGAAGAAAATGGTGCACGGGGAGGTGGACATCCCCATCAAAGTTGGTTCTCAGACTTTCAACTCTACCTTCTATGTGATGGATATCAGACCATCCTATTCTTGTTTATTGGGTCGCCCTTGGATTCATGGGGCGGGAGCTGTTACTTCCACTCTGTATCAGATGATGAAATACCCGGTCAAATGAAAGATTATCACTGTACACGGTGAAGAAGAATACATGGTTAGTCACCTAAATTCCTTCAGATATGTAGAAATGGATGGTGAGTTCATCGAGACTCCGTGTTAGAACTTCGAAGAGGTGCCTCAGACTATGGCTGCAACTGAAACCGTCACCAATCTGCCAAAGATCACCAGACCTCCCTTGAAGATGGCTTCTCTCAAGGATGCAAAAGCAGTTATTGAAAAAGGTGGGTCTACCATCTGGGGCCAACTCCCTGATATTCCATACAAGTACAATAAATTTGGTTTGGGTTTCTCTTCAGGGGCTCAAAGGTCTATTTGACACGCTCGTGCTGGAAGACCTCCCCTACACATCAGCAATCATGGGGTCAACGCCTTAGAAGACGGTGATGGTGACAACAACATGGATAGCTGGATCTTTCCTACTACTAACGGTAGACCGAGTAACTAGACAGAAAAAGACTTTATACCAATTAATTTTATTCAGAAGTAATTGTCTTTCTTATTTTTTGGATATGTAATAAACAATATAAACTTTATGGCCATGTGTCTTACCCGGGGCACACTAGTTTATTTGTGAGGGTTATCATGTTTCATTTTTATATGGAATTAATAAAGAATTGGACGTTTATGCATACAAATTTTGCGCTCTTTGTTTTTCTTTTCTGCTTTTACTTTGTCTATACAACTATGCTCTTACACACACTCACGTATCAAACTGCAGATCCATATCCACTCTGGATCCCATTGACAACAATTCTGCTATTGCTAGTTATGACTTTGAAAATATGATCAGCCAAGCCGAGGACGAAGGTGAGGAAGATTGTGAGGTACCTGGAGAACTTGCTGGGCTGTTACAACAGGAAGAGAGGGCTATATAGCCTCACAAAGATCCAGTCGAGACAGTAAACTTAGGCATAGAAGAAGACAGGAAAAAAGTCAAGATCGGTGAAAATCTGGGGCATAATGTCAAACAGCGGTTGATACAGATGTTGCATGATTATGTAGATATCTTTTCTGAGTCATATGAAGACATTCCAGGGCTGGGCACATATATCGTGGTTCACCGTTTGCCAACTAAAGAAGATTGCCCTTCGGTAAAGCAGAAGGTCCGCCGTATGCGCCCTGAAATGTCAGAGAAGATCAAAGTAGAGGTTATGAAACAGTTCAATGTTGGGTTCTTAGTTGTCACCTCTTATCCCCAATGGGTTGCTAACGTAGTCCCGAAGCCTAAAAAGGATGGCAAGGTACGGATGTGTATGGACTATGGAGATTTGAACAGGGCAAGCCCCAAAGATGACTTTCGGCTTCCCCACATTGACGTTCTGGTTGACAACACCGCACAACACAAGATATTTTCCTTCATGGAAGGTTTCAATGGTTACAATAAGATCAAGATGGCACCCGAAGACATGGAGAAGACAACCTTCGTCACACAATGGGGAACTTTCTGTTACAAAGTGATGCCGTTTGGATTGAAGAATGCTGGGGCAACCTATCAGCGAGCCATGGTAGCTTTGTTTCACGACAGGATTCACCATGAGATAGAGGTCTATGTGGATGACATGATAGCCAGGTCTCAAACTGAGGAAGAACACCTTGATTATATACAAAAGCTGTTTGATAGGTTGAAGACGTACAAGCTGAGGTTAAATCCGAACAAGTGCACCTTCGAGGTAAGGTCTGGGAAATTGCTAGGTTTCATTGTTAGTGACAAGGGTATTCAGGTAGACCCTGCAAAGGTAAAGGCTATGCAAGAGATGTCGGCTCCTCGCACTGGGAAGGAGGTCAGAGGCTTTTTGGGACAAATAAATTACATTGCCAGGTTCATTTCCCATTTAACTTTTACTTGTGAGCCAATCTTCAAACTCCTGAAGAAAGATCGCGTGGTAAAGTGGAATGGCAAATGCTAGACTGCCTTCAAAGGAATCAAGGAATACCTTCAAGAATGACCTATTCTGATGCCTCCGATTGAAGGAAGACCTTTGATAATGTACTTAACAGTGCTAGATAATTAAATGGGGGTGTGTGCGGGGGAAGCTTGACGAGTCCGGTCGAAAAGAGCATGCAATATACTACCTTAGCAAAAAGTTTACCGACTGTGAAACAAGATAATCACTACTCGAGAAAACTTGCTGCGCTTTGGCATGGGCTACTCGCCGACTGAGACAGTATATGTTGACCCACAGTACTTTGTTGATATCTAAGATGGATCCGATCAAGTACATCTTCGAGAAGCCCAATCTCTCCGGAAAAATAGCAAAATGGAAAATGATCTTGACCAAATACGATATTCAATACACGACCCATAAAGCAATCAAGGGAAGTGTACTAGCTGATCATTTGGCTCATCAGGTCGTGGATGACAACCAATCCATGAACTTTGAATTCCCGGATGAGAACATTATGTTAGTGACTAACTAGGAAGAACCTGGACCGGATGAAGGACTTGAGGAAGGATCCCGATAGACCATGGTTTTTGATGGAGCCTCCAATGCACTCGGCAATGGCATCGATGCTGTAATCATATCCCCCGAGGGCTGTCATACTCCTTTCACCGCCCGATTATGTTTCAATTATACCAATAATATGGTGGAGTATGAAGCATGCATCATGGGTCTCAAAGCTGCTATTGACCTGAGGATCAAGTTCTTGAGAATTTTCGGGGATTCAGCCTTGGTAATAAGTCAAATCAAAGGCAAGTGGGACACGAAGCACCCGAATCTTATCCCTTACAAGGAACATGTGCTGACACTGCTTCCACACTTTGAAGAGGTCACCTTCGAACATTTTCCACGAGAAGATTATCAGTTAGAGGACGTGTTAACTACTATGTCATCTATGTTCAAGGTCAAGTGGAACAACGAGGCTCCTCAGATCACTATTGAGAGGTTGGATGAACCAGCATACTGCTACGAGATTGGCACTAAAGAAGTAGCAGACAAACCTTGGTTTCATGAAGTAAATAGGTATCTCAAGGCTCAAGAATATCCCGAGGGGGCATCTATCAATGATAAGAAGTTTCTGAGGAGGTTCACCGTAAAACTCTTCTTCAATAATGGAATCCTCTACAAGCGCAACCATGACTCTACTTTACTTCGATGTGTAGATAAGAGCGAAGTAGAGGTCATTTGGGAAGATTTGCATGAAGGTACCTTTGGCACCCACTCTAGTGGACATACCATGGCTAAAAAGATCCTACGGGCATGATACTACTGGTCCACTATGGAAGCAGACTGTTATCAGCATTCCCGAACTTGTCACAAATGCTAGATCTACCCTGATAAGGTGCATGTACCTTTGGTTCCCTTGAATGTCTTGACGGCTCCCTGGCCCTTTGAAATGTGGGGCATTGACATGATCAGAGAGATTATACCTACCGCTTCCAATGGGCACCGCTTCATCCTAGTGGCCATTGATTACTTCATAAAGTGGGTTAAGGCTGCCTCTTTTGCTACTATTACCAAGAATGTTGTGGCGCGGTTTATCAAGCATAGCTTAATTTGTCGATATGGTGTTCTAGAGAGAATCATTACAGACAATGGTATAAATCTCAACAACACGATAATCACCAAACTCTGTAAACAATTCAAGATCCAGCATCACAATTCTTCCCCCTACCGGCCGAAGATGAATGAGGTTGTGGAGGCTGCTAACAAGAACATTAAGAAAATCATATAGAAGATGAAGGTGACATATAAAGACTGACATGAGATGTTACCAATTGCTCTTCACGGTTACCGCATCTCAGTACGAACGTCGACATGGGTAACACCCTATTCTCTGGTATATGGTATGGAGGCCGTCCTGACCATTGAGGTCCAGATCCCTTCTTTGAGGATCATGAAGGATGGAAGCTTGAACGAAGACGATTGGATCCAGACTCGACTTGATCAACTGAATCTGATTGATGAGAAAAGACTTACTGCTATCTGTCATGGTCAAATGTATCAAAAACGGATGATCAAGGCTTTCAACAAAAAGGTCATACGTCAAGTATATCAAGTGGGTAATATGGTAATCAAGTGCATCATACTACCACAAGGTGATCCCATGGGCAAATGGAATCCCACATACGAAGGGCCATTTGTGATCAAAAGCATATTTTCCGGTGTAGCCATGATTTTGATAACCATGGATGGTGACGACCTTCCTCACCCTCTTAATGCAGACATAGTGAAAAGATGCTACGCGTAAATAAAGACCCGCTAGGTTGACTGGCCTAGGAAAAAATAAGGGCATCCCGGAGAACCAAAAGGGTTCGGGCAAAAATTAGGGATAAAAACAAAAATTTGTACACTCGGCGAGTCAAAAACCTGCAAAGGCGGCTTGGGAAAAAAAGGGTATCCCGATGGACTGAAAACCCGAAAGGGTGGTCGAGGAAGAAGTTAGGGATTTGAAGCATATCACTATGTCCCATTGGATCACCTTTAAATCAAACTTCAATATCATTTATCAAGCTAAAACGGTACCGATCAATCCAGTCAGCTTCGGACAAGTAGCAAAGTGATGAGACGCTCGAAGACATAAGGGAAATAGTAGAATTGAAACTTAATGGGATTGTTACACATAGCTATTTTCTTCTCTTTGTACACTATTTTGTATAGTTTACTCTTTACGCCCGTGTTCTCCTACTGGAACGTCAGCCTCTTTGTACAAAATGCATGTTATAGGCGAACTTCAAAAAAGATCAATACAAATCATTTCTTTGAAAGTACAAAACAGTTTGTTTTTCTTTTTCTATTTTGTTTTGTAAAAACGTCCAATGACTTATTCTTGACATATGCATTCGAATATGATTACTATATATAAATATTTTCATAAGAAACAAAAAGATAGTTCCTCATGACTTTAAGGAACGGGGCAAAGTCTAAAAAACCATTTTAGTCTCGATAGTTACTCCTTCCTACAGGTACAGGGGCAAAGACAGTTTTGAGACGAAGTCACCATTACATATGACCCCATGACGTCTATGTTCCCCATAGAGTAGAAACAACCAAAGTTTTGATCTCTCCTTCCCTAAGCAGGAATTATCTCCTCCAGTAAAATTCCTTCTCCAACTGCAATTTGTATTCCCCAGCCGAGTTTTATAATTTTAAACAGTTATAAACCTCCTCTCGAGTAGAGTTTATTTCTATATCTATGAAAGTTCATTCCCCAACAAAGTTTATTTCTCTACAACAGTAAAATCTTCCAATAAAGCATCTCCCTCCATAGATTTATTCTCAAGCAAAGTCAATCCCCAGAAAACCATATCCATTTGTCATCCCCAGCAGAAACGAAGGATTCAGCCTCCTTATACTCTTCAGCAGCAGTCCGGGATTTACTTTCCCAGACTAAGAAACATCACAATAGAATTTCATACTCATAAATTATGGCATGCACATACGTATCGCATACAACATAATCTCATTTATCTTGAGAACATCACCACAATGCCTTTCATACATCATGACATTGCATATGACTAACTCTTTGCCTTTTTCAGGGAAAAGATCAAACCAATAAACATCGTCGGCTACTTATGTGACATGGTAGTTTTCTCAAAAGCTACGCCTGGTGAAAGGCTATTTCATCATCTTCCTCAGAACAACATTCTCAGAAGACCTTCTTTGGTTCAGTCAGATCGCCACTAAGATCTCTCTGATTCCTATTCTAGTTGAAGATGACCCAAGACTTTTGTCTGGTTCAGTTGAATCGACCCTAAGATTATTCTGATTTCCATTCCAGTCAAAGTTAATTAAAGACATTCTCTGGTTCAGTCATATCGCCACTAAGATCTCTCTGATTCCTATTCCAGTTGAAGATATTCCAAGACTTTTTTCTGGTTCAGTTGAATCGATCCTAAGATTCTTCTGATTTTCATTCCAGTCAAAGTTAATTAAAGACCTTCTCTGGTTCAGTTAGATCGCCACTAAGATGTCTCTGATTCCTATTCTAGTTGAAGATACTCCAAGACTTTTGTCTGGTTCATTTGAATCGACCTTAAGATTCTTCCGATTTCCATTCCAATCAAAGTTAATTAAAGACCTTCTCTGGTTCAGTCAGATCTCCACTAAGATCTCTCTGATTCCTATTCCAGTTGAAGATATTCCAAGACTTTTATCTGATTCAGTTGAATCAATCCTAAGATTCTTTTGATTTCCATTCCAGTCAAAGTTAATTAAAGACCTTATCTGGTTCAGTCAGATCGCCACTAAGATCTCTCTGATTCCTATTCCAGTTAAAGATACTCCAAGGCTTTTGTCTGGTTCATTTGAATCGATCCTAGGATTCTCCTTATTTCCATTCCAGTCAAAGTTAATTAAAGACCTTTCTCTGGTTCAGTTAAATCGACTCTAAGATTTTTCTGCTTTCTATTCCAGTTTAAGAAACTGCAAAGCCTGGAGCACGACCAGATAACAATGTAATCTCATTCCCCTAGTAAATCACTGTGAAGCCTGGAATACAACCAGGTAGAAGTCATCCTTATTATCCTCAGCAAGTAACCGTGTGGTGTACCCCAGAATTTTCCCACCTATTTTCACATAAGACATACTCTTAGAGATTCCCAACTTGCCCTAAGTTGACCAAGAGTTTACCAGACAATTCTCCTCCTAAGGCAATGAACCCCCAACTAGGGTTTCAATTTTCATCAAGATGGATGAACTCCAAAGGTCTCAAATGCTTTCCATGGTCCTAATATGTCTTCAAGATCATCCGTGCCAAGTTTCATGTCTTGCTCAACAAGTTTGCTCAGTCAATTGCTCAAGTATTTGAAAATCAACTATGCTAGGTCAAAAGTCAATTGTTGCCCATGAACAATCAAACTTCAAGATTTTTGGTCAACATCAACATTTTTAAGTAACACCCATCATTTTATCAATGGTTGATCATGATTCCTCAATAAATGCCCCTAATTCATCAAAAGTCAAAAATGGCAAATTAGGGTTTCTATAGGAAAAGTCAACCAAACTTTGACCAGGCATACTTTCTTATACTTTATCAGAAATTTTACAACCAAATCTCATTTTGAATAGAATCCAATTCCATACAACTTCTCTTCAGCCCCCAAGATCAAGAAATGCACCATTTGAAAGATATGAGCTCAGACATTACAGGTCATTTTCAAAAAGTCAACAAAAGCCACTTTTTTCCAAGACCTTTTAAATCAAGATAACATATTCAAATGAAAAATTTATTAAAATAGAGATTGTATAGGACATCTTGGGCTTTCCAAAAAGTCCAATATCATCTTCAAAAGATGAAAATTAAGAAAGTTATGGTTTTCACAAGTTGGACAAATTTGTGAAAAATGCATGAAGTCAACTTTGAGCAAAGTTGCATTTTTAGGTTAATGGACCCAACCTTTAGGGTTCAAACATGTTTATGACATACCCAAGGACCTCTAAACCTAACCATTCACTATTTTTTTATTTCTATTTATTTGAATTTTTATCCATTTAAATATGAATTAAATCAAATAAATTAAATAAAAATGCAAAGAATATTGGGCCATGACATTTGGGTTTGATTTGATCTATTAGAAGGCCCATATTTTCGTGCAAGATACATACAAAGGGACCAGGTTCATGAAAGTGACCAAAGAGGCAAATATATCACAAATATGGACATTTTTCAATGTGTTTTATCCTTGTCTCCAAGGCCATGAATGCATTGATTCTTTACCATTTTTGTTCACTCCTATCTCCCATCTATAAATACATAACATTACAAGCCAAAGGGAGCACCAAATTCCTCTCCCAAAAGCTCTCAAAAATCTCTTCAAAAAGCTCTCCAAAAGCTCTTCAAAAAGCTCTATAAAAAGCCTAAAGAATTGCTGCACATTTCATTCAAACATTCCAAAGTTGTTAAAAATGAATTTCAAATTTCAGGTGGTTTTGATCCAAAACAAAGTCTCAGACGTATTCCTGGAAGCCTCCTGGATCGTTCCCAGCCATTTCCAAGTCCTAAAGCTGTCTGAAACGCGTTTCAACCACATCACGGTTTGCATTTTTACTTGATTTCGATTTCCCTGATTCATACGATATAAATGCATTTTAATCATACATTATTAACCACTCTTATGTTTTCCAGCTTTCTGTATGGTTATGTTTGAGTTTTAACGCAGGAATCAAAGGCCACCATACGCAAATGCACCATGAGCCATCAAAGGCGCTCCCCAATGAATCCCAGAGTCAATTCTGATTTGGGCCAAAACATTTTGATAACAACACCCCCTACTTTTTTGAGCCTGGCCCATTTCTTTTGTTTATTTCTTTATTTCTTTTACTTTATAAATTTCAACATGTTTTTTTTTCACTTAATAATTATATCACATATAAATTTAGGATTTAGTTTTTTAATAATTAATTTTGAGTACAATTAATTAATTAAACTTTAGCTTTTGTTTCTAATTAAAATGAAATAGAATTATGATTAATTTTATTTATATCATTTCTTTTTCATTATATAAAACAAAAATACCAAAAATAATAGAAGTAGTCTGATTAGAATTAATTTTTAATCAACAATCTTTTTTTTTTCTTTTTTAATTAATTATGATTAAAACCTAATCTTCCTCATTTTTATATAATGGTTTTCTTAACAAAAACAAAAACCAAAAAAAAAAATTTTTTCTTTTGTTTACTTAGCATTTTCTTAGGTTTTTAGACGTTCATCTTTACCTCGCGCGCATTTATCGTTTTCGCATTTTTTTAATATTGTAACTGATCATGGATGTAATAGTCTTAGATTTAAAATTCCGCACTTTATTTTCTTGCACCTCTTTTTTATGTAATTGTCCCAAAGCGTTGTAATAGTTTAGGGTTTATGTTTCTGCTTTTATTTTCCGTACTTTACATTTCCTGTACAATATTACTGTTAGTAACTAGGATTGCATGGAAAGACTGAAAATAAACATTAGCAAACCTTAATGCAAAAGATAAATAACTGAAAAAACACACTTCTCACACTTGCATCCTTAGGGTATTCCTCACTCGGTTGCCTCAGAAATGGTCATGTCCCTCGAATGTTGGGATATCTTAGCAAAGAACCTCGGTATAAAAGTCATCATAAAAGATCATGGTCCCTAAAACGTCCCTCGAGTTGCCTACGAGAAAATGATCTTTCCCCTTGATGTTGCCTATATGATGACAACCCCTTCAAAATGCTAAGGTATCCTCACATGTTGCCTTCAATGACCATAAGTGTCCCTTTAGATAGTCCCTCAACATCCAATGATAGGGCTACCTACTCACTAATAGTAGGATATCACTATCTAAAGGGTATGAGGAAAAGAATATCCTTTTCTCGAGTAGGTAGATAATTGTTAGGTACTTGCTCAAGATCAACTTTTTCCATAATTACACACTTTAAAAAAACTTCTTTCAAAAATGGTTTATCACATTCTCGAGGACTGATACGAGAGTTACCATAAAGCTACAAAAACTTTCCAAACACACAAATACAAACAATTTCCAAAAATGAGCAAGTACCTAAGAGCCCGTGGAAAACCGCAGATGGAAATGGTGCTAACACCTTCCCTTTCCATAATCTCGAAAAAGGTCTTTTTATTTTCTTTTCAGCCTTTCCTTTGTTGGATAAAATAAAATTCGGTGGCGACTCTTGCTTACTGCGACATTTGCAAACAAAAGACGCAAACCAGTATTAACAGTCGGTTCTGCCACCGTATCACACTGTGAAGTCGGGATCCTGACCAGTTAGCAGTTCACTTCTGTCTCTTAAATCAAGAAATGACTCCCCAGTAGAGTAATGGACAACCGAAGCTCCTAAACTATATTTCCCAAGTAGAGACCAACATTCCTCAGCGGAGTCCTCCTCAATAACAGGAATAAGGATTCCCACAAAAGAGTATCTCATCAACATTGTTCTGGATGGCATCTTTAAGCCCATCCCCGAAGATCTTCTGTCACCTTCTCTGGATGGCATTTTTAATCCCATCTCCGACGATCTTCCGGCATCTCCTCCAAATGGCATCTATAAGCATATTCCCGATATTACCTAGTTTCAAACGAGTGCAAATTTCTGAGCACTCTAGTGTTCAATCATCTTCCACCTTCAGATCACGAAAGGTAGACCAGCCAATGTACATCCTCAGGTTTAAGAAGATTGAACAGGGGAAGTTGTTGTACCCCAAAATTTTCTCTCCCATTTTCACTCAAGACATGCTTCTAGAGGACCTTAATTTCCCTAGGATGACCAAGAATTCACCAGACAAATTCGCCTCCTAAGGCAACAAACCTCAACTAGGGTTTCAATTTTAAGCAAGATGTCTGAGTCCAAAGGATACCAAATTTTCTCAATTTTCCTAATATGTCCTCAAGACCATCCATGCCAAATTTCATGCCTTGCACAACAAGTTTTCTCAGTCAACTGCTCAAATGCCTGGAAATCAACTATACTAGGTCAAAAGTCAATTGTGGCCCAAATACAGTCACACTTCAAGATTTTTGGTCAACATCAACATTTTGAAGTATTATCCATCATTTTATCAAGGGTTGATCATGATTCCTCAAGAAATGCTCCTAACCCATCAAAAGTCAAAAATGGCAAATTAGGGTTTCTACAGGAAAAGTCAACCAAACTTTGACCAGACATAAATTTCTCATACTTTATCAGAAATTTTTCCTCAAAGGCTCATTTTGAATAGAATCCAATTCCTTAAAACTTCTTTTTAGCCCTCAATATCAATAAATGCCTCAATCAAAAGATACAAGCTCATACATTATAGGTCCTTTCAAAAAGTCAACAAAAACACCTTTTGGGTCAAAGCTCCTTACATGAACATGGAAGATCCAATTGAGATGAAACTAAAAGGCTTGTTTAGAGGACATCCTAAGCTCTCTAAAAGTTCAAGAACACCCTCATAGGGTTAAAATTGAGAAAGATATGCATTGCTAAATTTAACCAATTTTAGGAAAATGCACAAAAGTCAATGTGAGCAAATTGGACCTTTTGGACTAATGGGCGTGGGTTTTGGATCTCAAACATATCCATGGACTTATTTAATATATTTAAATCCATTATTTTATTTTTATGAGATTTGTTTTATTTATTTGAATTTTTATTCATTTAAATCATAATAAATAAAATAAAATAGTGAAATAATGAAATAAAATCCAAGATTTGTTTTATGATCATATAATGAGTCTAGGATATGATGAGCAAATCATGATTTCGAGCAAGGGTTGATTGGAAAGAAAAGAGCATGTTTTGGCCAAGTTTAGAAACTTAAAATTTCATAGGCAAATCAAATATTTCTCTCATAAATATTCAAGATTCCATCCAATTTTGTTACCCTAATGCATCCTAGTATATATGCATAACATTTCCATACCATAAAAAGAAGGATTGGTCGCATAGAACACACACAAAAAGTTCCAATTTTTTCACAAAAAGTGGCAATCAGATTGATAGTTGCAGGGGGATTCATGGAGTTTTGACGTTTGCAATCCATTCCTGGGAACATTCTGAAGCTAACAACACCATTCCCAAGCATGAAAGCACCCAAAATCATCACTTACATCATCACAGTTTGCAAATTATTTTTTGAAATCAATTTTGATCATACATGCGGTATAAATAGATTTTGAGTATGCATTCTTGTTTGTATGATCATTTAGAACGTGTTTGAATGGTTAATTTCCAATTTTGATGCATATATGATAACCTGCCATTGTTAGGGTTAAAACTGTCGTTTTAGGGTTTTCAGTTACAGGTGAAATTGGGCCTAATAAAGGACACCATCATGCTTAGAGGATCAAACCTAGTTGATCCATGACCTTGAATTGGATTTATATTGCTTGTGTGATATTTTTGAGATTTATAGGTGTTTTAGTGACAAATATAGTCCGTAGGTAAAAGTGCTAGGCTAGAACGACGGACAGCTGAAGAAGATGATGGCGTGGCATGACATGGTTGGACCATTTGAAATAGTGCGCGTTTTTTCATAAAAGTATTTCTGGACATTCATTTGAATTATGTTCTTTTTTGTTAGTTTCATAAAACGAATGAACACTTGGCTCAGACGGTAAAGGAAGAGTGCTGGAAGGGAGAGGACCTGGATTCAAGTCCCAAGTCCAACGTTTTATGTTTTCTAATTTATTTCTTATAGATCCAGTGTATTACACTCTCAAGCGCGCATCATGGGACAACCACATCATCACCATCAGATCTATCATCCCCAGATCCAGCACCCCTGGAAATGCCTCCCCATGATGGACCTGCCTTACACCACCACACCAGATCACACGCAAGGCTGTGGGCCAATCATACCTAGGCTTTGATATAATTCAACAAACACCCCCTTGCAATTGGGTGTACACCCCCCTGCAATTGGGTGTACACCCCCTCAGGCCCATTTCTCAATTTCCTTTTTCTTTTTATTTAGTTTTATATTTTTTTTAGTTTACTCTTTTTTTTAATCATAAAATTAGAAAATCACCAAAAAATAATAGGTTTAGGTTTTCTAGTTAAATTTAATTTTTTTTGATAAATAAATTAATTTGACTTAATCATTTTGACTTGTTTCATTAATTAAAATTAATTAGCGAATTAGGTTAAAATTAAAATTATTTTTCATAAAATAAAAAACCAAAAAAACATTTTTTATAAACAATTAGATTTTTAGGGTTTAAAATTTTTTCCAGTCTTAATTGTGCACGCTCTTATTTTTTCATACGATTTATTTTTTACCATTTATGTAACTGCGCCCGATTTGTAATAGTTAACTAGGTTTATTTTTTATTTTCGCATTTTTACTTTTCAGTCTATTGCTTATGTATCTACACCAAAGCCCTGTAATAGCGTAGGACTTTATTTCTCGTTTTTTCTTTACTTGCTTGTATATAATTGTTAGTAACTTAGGCGTGCATGACAAGAATCAATTAATCAGTAGACCATTAATTGCAAGATAAACATAACTAAAAAAACACATTGTTGCACACTTGCACCCTTAGGGTATACTTCACTTGGTTGCCTTGGAAAATAATAGTCATGTCCCTTGAACGTAGGGATATCTTAGCAAAGACCCTCGGTATAAAATTAATCATAAAAGATCATGGTCCCTAAACGTCCCTCGAGTTGCCTACGAGAAATGATCTTGTCCCTCAATGTTTCCTATATGATGACAGTCCCTTCGAATGCTAATATATCCTTACAAGTTGCCTTCAATGACCATAACGTCCCTTTCGATAGTTCCTCAACATCCAATGATAGGGCTACCTACTCACTAATAGTAGGATAACACTATCTAAAGGGTAGGAGGAAAAGAACACCCTTTTTCGAGTAGGTAGATGACTCTTAGGTACTTGCTCAAACCTGAAATTTTCACACTTACACACTCAAAAAATCTTTTTAAAACCGATTTATCACACTCTTGAGGACTGACACGAGAGTTACCATAAAGAAAACAAAAACTTTCAAAACACACAAACACAAACAATTTTCAAAAAATGAGCAAGTACCTAAGAGCCCATGGAAAACCACAAAGGGAAAGGCTGCTAATACCTTCCCTTTCCATAATCTACCCCTTACTCAGGAAATCTCGTAAAAGGTCTTTTTATGTTCTTTTCACCCTTTTCTTTGTTGGATAAATGAAAAGTCGGTGGCGAATCTTTCTTACCGCGACATTTGTAAACAAAAAATGCAAACCAGTATTAATAGTCGGTTCTGCCACCGTATCACACATGTCAAGCATATAAGTAACTACTTCTAGTATCTACTTGTCACGACATATTGTCTGACATCATAACCTCATAAGAGGCTCACAACTGCACCATTGCAGCCATAGTCCATGGACATGTACTTCACTTCCCTTGTCATGGATAAACCATGCTCCAGCTGAAGATGAATACTTGAGCACCGAATGAATATTCATGAAAAGTATTGAAGAAGATCAACAGACACCTCCTGAAACTCTCTTCTTGAGCTCTTGAGGGAAGCCACAAAAGAATTGATAAGATCTCAATACCTGGCAATATTCTTCGGCTCTTCAATCAACTAGTAGTTGCTGATACTAGCAAGGTCTTCAATCAAGTAGTCATGCATTCATCAAACATGCGACTGTAGATAGGACCAGAATATCCACATTCTAATCTATATAGTCAGAAATGCCACTTCTGACAATAATGCTTGAGCATCCAACTGCATAATCCCAAGCAAGAACATAGTCAATAACAATCATGATGTTACAACATCATGCGGGACACCTGCTTCAAAATATAAAACCTATGATGTAAGTTTTTATGAATATAAAGAAAAGGACTCATTGTGCAAGAAATCCTTCAAGAAGCTCCCGACCGAACACAACTAATGTACCTCATCCAAGTTCTTCCAGACACTTGAATTTTATGGAGAGAAATAAACTCTTACATACCCTCTGAACCACAAGATTCAGAATGCAGAATTGTATAGCTTCTTTAGAAAATACCCATTCTCCCGTTAATATATTCATCATCAGTCCCATGCATTATCTCTCTAGAGAATAGATAAATACTCATCTCTCGTCAAAGTATTCACCATTTGTCAGATAAAGATTACATTCTCACACAAGGTAGAACAGATGATCTAACATTCTTCTTCTGCATACTTCTGGTATTAGTCGATTCAGAACACAATCCAAAATAGGTCAGTGGCTTGACCTTATTCTCTTCTCTGGATAAACTTCTGTGGCTGAGGAAGTTTTACACCTTGACATGATGTTCCAACATTGGATCTGATCTTATCGGTTGATCAGAACCTGCAAGGTGGCCAGATGATGATCTTCAGACAGGCTGGAAAACCGAGGAGGAAAAAGGGGGGTTGTACCTACAAGGCACTCCAACGATCAAGTAAGTGTGGGAGAAAAGGAGATACAATCAAAGTGTTAGGGTTTTAGTGATAAATAGTGGATATTCGATACCTGACCCTCACATTAGTGAGGGTTTATATAATTCCCATGGCGCTTGGCCATTCATACCTATTTTTGGGCCTAGATATGTAGGTTTGAAAAAAAAGGTAACTTATAGGACTTGGTCAAACCAGGCAGGTGTGCCCATAACTAGATGTTGGTTTCGAGGAGGAGGTAGGTTACGGGCAGCGGTCTGGTCAGTTCCAGGTTGTCTGGGCGACTTGAGGTTGGGATGACTAAGAGGCGCTTGTTAATCATCGTAGGTCGAAGCTGGTTCAGGAGGAAAAGGGATCGATGGTGCCCGACAAGGGGGTAGGGGAGTCCAGACCTAGGTCATATTGTCTGTGTCGAAGGAGGAGATTAGATTGGGCCCACTCTAGTCGTCGGTCCAGTCTAGAAAAGTAACCCCTAAGTCGTTGCTTTTGGGCGCATGAGTGATGACTTTAGTGCCTGCTCGTGGAATGGGGCGCTCCTTACAGAGAACGTGAGTGCCGCCCTATTGTGCCTTTCTCGTAGAGAGATAGTTAGTTGGTCGTTTGAGCTTCCAAAATTGAAGAGGTAGCGTGTTTCGGGTGGTGTGCTCATGTAGCGACACAACAATGGCCTAGGGGTTAGGGAGCAATGATGATGATCCTACGGTTCCCTAGGCGTGCGTCTCTCATGCACGGGCAAGTTTAGCTATAAACACAAGAGGAGTAGGGCATTATGTACTTTTTTTTCTTCTCTCGCATTGCTCGCTAATGCTCGCCTGTCGACCGCCGCTGTTTCTTGAGGATTAACTGTCCTCCACGGCTCCTTTCAACTTCCTTTCTTCTTTAATTGGTAAGATTCCATATTTTCGTTGTTGTTTAGATATTGTAGCCTAGATTTTCATGATTTTCTTCTTAGTAATGCATGTAGTTAGGCTTGGGATCCTGTCTGTTTAGGCATATTTTCGATGAGACTTGTAGTACATCGAGCATTCTAGAGATATCCGGGGACGAGTCGAACCAGTCTGACCAACACGTAGGGGGAGAGGATGTGGAGATGGAAACCACTGATCAGGGTGGCCTATTTCTGCCCGGGGATGATGAGGATCCGTAGACCTGGGTCGCAGAGGACCCTTGGGATTGGGTCTCCTACTTCTTAAGCACCAGGATGAGGTTTTTATTGAAATGTATGCGTACAACAATGAAGATTGGGGGGAGTGGTCGCTTTGGATCCCCGGGAAAGATAGTCGGATTTGCTCAAAGCATGAAAAGCGGTGGATCCTCATGTATGACATTATGTTCTGGGAGATGGGCCTTCGACTCCCCTTCTCGAATTTTGAGGTGTCCGTTTTTTGACACCTTCTACTGGCTCTATCTTAGTTGCATCTGAACGAAGTCACTTTTATGGGAGTGTTCAAGATTGTCTGTGATTATTTGAACATAGGGGCCACCATTCCTTTGTTCTTCTACTATTTCTATCTCCAGAGGAGCAAGGTTGACAACAAGTGGGGATGGTTCGCCTTGAAGCAGGGTAATGGGAATCTAATTAAAGCTTACCTAGACTTTGTTTGACACTTCAAGGACAAGTATATTCTTGTGCATCCTCTTTCGAGTAGGGAAATGCTAAACGTTTTACGGGGTACTCCAAAATATGATGAGAATGGGGCCCCTATCTTGAACGAGTTGGGGGAGCGTGTGAGTAACTTGGTCTATAAGTTCCATTTTTAGTGGACAAGGAAGCATTTTGATAATAAGTTGGGTTCCTATGTTTGGAAGGAGGGGGAACTTGGTGACAAAGACCATACAAGCTTCATCATTTATACTGCTTTTGTCGTATAGATTCCTCGCATCCAACACGCGGGCCGGGGATGAAATGCGGTCACGAATATGAACGGGAAGATCGTGTACGAGCTTGGTCTGATAGCTGTTAAGCAGCTCCTTGAGAGCGAGGATCCTGTTAAATGCTTAGGTATTTAGGTTTATGTTTTGAATAATTGTACATGGTCAACATTTTTAAGTCCTCATTTGGTAACTCTGATTTTTTATTTTTATACAGATAGTATGAATCCTGCTCAGGAACACATATCCAAGAACTTTGTCGCGAAGGCGAAGATAACATTGAAGGATTCCGAAACCGGTTCAGGGACTGCTTCCATGTCAGGGTTGGGCAACTCGTCCCCGGGTCAAGTTGTTATCTCTCTCTCTCCTACTCATATGTCCTCGAAAGCAAAGAGACCACACGTCAAGGGGAGTATTGATCTGACCGGGGAAAAGGGGAAAGGGAAGTATGACCTTCCCCCCTACTGGCGGGAAAGGGCTTTCTTTGAAGGTGCCGCTCTATAACTCCTTTAGGCTGAGTCTCTTCACCTTGAAGGGCTGGATCTCCTGGAGAAATAGGCAGTTTTGGGCATGATGCTGGTGGTCAGATGAGGATACTGGAGATGGAGGTTTCCTACACTGAGGGGAGCCCTTCTCAAGAGGCTGAGCTGGAGAAGCTATGGGCCAAGCTGGCTGCGGTTGAGAAGGGGCAGAGCGACGAGGGGAAATCTCAGAAACTGGCCAAGGAGGACCTGGGGAAGGTATCCGAGGAGCGCATGGTCTGGTTGCTCGAATAGAAGGTGCTAGAGAATAGGGTGGTGATTTTGACTGCCGAGGTTGCGCCCGCTGAAGACGAGCCGGAGGATACAAAGGATTTGAAGACCCGGGCCGAGCTGGTCGCTAGCTTCCAACTGGCGATGGATGACCCCAAGGAGGCCTCCGAGGGGAGCTTTGAGGATACGTCGAAGTAGCTCTGTGTCTTGAATCCCGGGGTCGAGCTTAATACCTCCGGATGGAAGTTAATCATTATGTGGCTGTCAGAAAGATCCTGGTTCCCAACTACCTCGAAGATCTTGCTGCCCAATCCACAGGGGGACCCTCTCAGCTATCGCCCGTTTGTCGAGGAAGAGACTGAAGGGTGATGTTTGATTCTGCTCTGGCCTGTGTGCCTTAATTTTGTAATATTGTTTTCCGGGCATTTTCCCGTTTATGTAAGTTCCGAAAAAATGTGGTTTTTGTGGACACAAAATTATTCTTTTGGATGGGGGCATAAAGGTCTCCCTTGTTGTAATATTTGTACAATAGCGTCCCTGGCGGTCGTTTCTTTGATTTTAAGGCCATGGTGGTCGTTTATTCCAAATATTTGACTTGTTTTTGCATGTTTTTTGTTATGCTCGTCTGCTTGAGACATGTTTTATGTTGCTAAGATTTTATAGTGGGGATTTGATTGTTTGATTTGTATGTTCGTCAATGTGGGGAAACTGGACAAACGGTCGTGGGGAATATCGATCATGGATCAGAACTCATGTCTCGTTTTGAGGGCCTGAGCTTGGCAGTGTGAACTTCCCATTACGGGACGCGTGTTTTAATGTCTTGGTATGAGGACGATGGAGCTCGGCCGAGTTATCCATGTCGGGTTGAGGACACCCTTGTTAAAAGATCAGAGTCTCACCCCTTTAAAATATTTTGGGTGCTATGCTTGTACCTAGGCTTGCACGCGTGGTCGAGCCTAGATGAGTTTGTCTTGTAGAAGCATGCCGACTGCTCATTATTTTAATTGTAATATTGTTTTAGCTTTTCAGCATTCCATGGTCGAGCAAGTTGTTCCCCTTTTAGATTTTCTAAGTAGTACACCTCGATCCCTATTTTTGCGTAGACGCGATAAGGGCCTTCCCAGTTCGCTGCGAGCTTGCCTTCGTGAGACTATTTGCGATTTCTCTTTAAGATAAGGCTTATAACCTTGAACTCTCGTCATATGACTTTGGCGTCGTAACACATGGCTTTTTTTGTTTGAGAGAGGCCTCTCGTAGGGCCGATCCTATTCGAATCTCTTCGACCTGGTTTAGTTCTTCCCGTAGGGCAAAGTTGTTCCTCTCCTCGTCTGGGGGAGATTCGGTTTGTCTGGAGGGTTCTTCGATCTCTATAGGAATGACGGCCTCCGTTCTATAAGTTAGTCGGAAATGAGTCTTCCTGATTGATGAGTGCGCTGTTATTCGGTATCCCCAGAGTACACCGCGTAGCTCCTCGACCTATATTTTCTTGGTTTTGTCTAACCTTGATTTGAGACCCCTGAGTATCACCCTATTTGCAGACTCGGCCTGTCTATTCGTCTTGGGATGTTCGACAGAGGAAAAGTGTTGGGTGGTGCCCAACTTGGCGACGAATTCTCGAAAGGTCTGGTCTGTGAATTAGGTCTCATTGTCGGTGACTATTGCTTGTGGGATGCCGAATCGAGCAAGGATGTTTTTTTGTAGAAGTGAAGGACTTTTTGGAGGGTAATTTTGGCCAATGCTTCTGCCTCTATCTATTTGGTGAAGTAGTCGACGACTACTATCAAATATTTGTTTTGATTGGTACTTACCATGAACAGACCGAAGAGGTCTAACCTCCACCAGGCGAAGGGCCAGGGAGAAGCGAGGGTCTTGATCTCGTTTGAGGGAGCCAAGTGCATGTCCCAGTGCCGCTGGAATTTGTCGCATTTTTTCATTTGCTCTTTTGTGTCGTGTTGCATGATGGGCCAATAATACCCTACTCGTAGAGCTTTCTTGGAGAGGGATCTTCCACCCATATGTTGTTCGTTTATTCCTTCATGGATCTCGAGTAGGATACAATCCGCTTTGCTCAGGTCAACGCATTTGAGGAGGGGGATGAAAAACTCTCTCCTGTACAATTTGCCTTCGACAAAGACATAAGAGGAGGCTCTTCATCTGACCATGATCGCTTCTTTCGAGTCGGCGGGTAACTCCCCTTTTGTGAGGTAGTCGTGCACGGGGGTCATCCATCGATCGTTATCCCCTATGGAGAATACTTCTAAAGTCGAGGGGGGTCTCTGGGTGCTCGGTCGTGGAAGGATTTCCTGTATCACTGGTTTTTTCCCCCTTTCCTCTTTGTGCTTGCTAGTTTGGACATGATGTTTGCCCAGGCGTTATGTTTGCGGGGAATATGCTGTACATCAACAGATTTGAATTTCTTTTTTCTTTCTTGGAACAGGGCCCAATATTCTGCGAGTTGATCGTTTTTCACCTGATATTCTCCCCAGACCTTGGATGCAACGAGCTGAGAGTCAATGAAGATTTTCACTTCCTCGGCTCCCAGGTCTTCGGCTAGGCATAATCCTACTCGAAATGCGTCGTATTCGGCCTGGTTGTTCGAGTTCATGAAGGATAATGCAAGGGAGACTTCGATTAAGGTTCCTTCTTTGTTCTCCAATATAATGCATGCGGCGCTCCCTATCGAACTGGAGGCGTCTTTGAGGGAAATTATCCATCGGCGCGCCCCATCCAGGGGTGCGGGCAAGGCCATTTCGGCCATAAAGTCGGCCAGTGCTCGAGCTTTAAGAGCTTTCCTACCTTCGTACTGGATGTCAAACTCGGATAGTTCTAATAACCATTTCAACATTCTGCCTGCCATATCAGGCCTACCGAACAACTGCTTTATTGGTTGATCTGTTCGGACGACTATGGTATGTGCCAAGAAATAGTGCCTGAGTATCCTTACTGCATTTATGAGGGCTAGGGCCACCTTTTCAGTTTTTTGATATCTTACTTCCAGGCCCTGCAGGGCCTTGCTCGTAAAGTAGATGGGCCTCTGCCCTTCTGGGGTTTCTCTGATTAGTGATGTGCTTATTTCCTCAAAGGTGATGGCCATATAGACATAGAGGATTTCATCCTTATCTAGTTGAGAAAGGACGGGCAGTTGCAATATTTCTTGCTTCAAGTGGGTGAGGGCTTGCTTTCATTTGGTCGTCCATTCGAAGGCAGCTTCCTTGCAGAGGAGTTTATAGAGGTGGGGCGCATGCTGGGCAGATTTTTACCACGAATCGAGAGAGCAAAGTGAGCATGTCGTTCAGGATTTGAATGGACTTTTTCAAAGTCAGTGTTGGAAACTCAGAAAATGCTTGGTCTTTGTCGGGGTTTGCCTTAATCCCTTATTCTGTGAGGTAGAATTCGAGGAATTTGCTTGTCCGTATGCTAAAGGTGCATTTTCAGGGTTAAATCGCATCGACACTTTCTGGCCTGCTCGAACACTTTCTTCAAGTGGAGAGCATGGTCGATTTCTCCCGTCAATTTGATTATCATTTCTTCCATGTAGACTTCAAGCATGTCGCCTATTTCATTGCAGAAGCCTTTGTTCATCATGCGCTAATATGTAGCGCCCGCGTTTTTCAGGCTGAAGGGCATTACGTTATAGTAATAGTTACTCGACTCGGTCATGAAAGTGGTATATTTTTTGTCCACTTTCACCATTCTAATTTGCTTGTATCCAGAATATGGGTCCATAAAAGATAATAATTTTAAATCGGATGAGTTGTCGACCAGTTTGTCAATATTGGGGAGGGGATAAGCATCTTTTGGGCAAGCCTGATTAAGGTGGGTATAATCAATGCACATGCACTATTTTCCATTAGATTTATTTATAAGAACTAAATTCGAGAGCCATGTTGTGTACTGGGTTTCAGAAATAAAGTGTGCCACTAGGAGGTCTTTTACAACTAGTTTGGCAGCCTCCGTTTTTTCGGGGGACTGCTTTCTTCTGCGCTGGGCGAATGCCTTAAGGGCAGGGTGTATGGTTAGATGATGGCATGCAATCTTTGGGTCCAATCTGGGCATCTCAAATGTGCTCCATGCAAATAGATCATCATTCTCCCTCAAGCAAGATTTAAGTTGCCTCTTCTCCAAGTCAGGGAGGTCAGCTCTGATCTTTACTCCTCTGGCAGGATTTTTCTCGAGGGGGGATATCCTCGAAGTATCCATCTGGAATGGGTCGTATGGGATATAAGAGTTCCTCACTACTTGCAATTAGGGATGGACCTTCGCCTTCAACCATGGTCTCTTTCCCTTTCCTCATTTGCTCTGCGTGATGTTCCTTGGAGAAATAGCTCTCGAGGTCGATGGCATCGATCCTTGGAAGTGGCTTGGCCTCCTCGGAGCTGGAGGGAAGAGCGGCCCCAGTGGTGTTTTGGGGTTGAGCATTGATCAAACTCAGGCCCCTATTCGAGGCTTTAAAATATCTTCTTACCACCTGGACGTCCCCATAGAGGGTGGCGACCAAACCCTCCGTAGTGTAGTATTTCATTTTGAGGTGTACGGTGAGGGCACCTTAATTAGTTTGGCCAGTTGGGATTCCCGAAGATGCATTGATAGAGATATGGGCAATCCACTACCAAAAACTGAGTCTTGATGGCTCTGGCGATCACCCCTCTTTCGAAGGTGACGATCAGCTCGATATACCCATAGGGTTTGGTACTGGCGCTGTTGAAACCCTGGAGGTATGAGCCCACGTATGGGGTCAGGTGGCTTTCATTCAGTTGTAAAGTAGTAAACATCTAGGTGTACATGATGTCCAATGAGCTCCCTTAATCGACCAGTATGCGCTGAACATCAAAGTTCTCCATGCGATCCTACACGAGTAGTGGGATAGTCGAGTTATGGGCTCCACCCGACAATTCCTACCTGTAGAAAGCAAGGGGATGAGAGCCTCCTTAGAACTTATCTAGTGTGGAATCCATGTCAGAGTTGGCTTTGATAAGTTGCTTGAACCTTCTTTTTTATGGATTCTACTATATGCTTGTTGAATCCTCTGTCGGAGATAACCATTGCAGCGGGGAATGACTCCCATGGACTGTGAAAGGAGAAGTACAATGAGATGTTCTCCATGTTTGAGAAGTAGAGATCTTCTTGTCGTGAGATACTTATGGCGACCAGTATCGTGCTGACGTCGGGGGACTCCTTCCCCTCTTTAATGCTCTTGGTTTCTATATCCTCTTTGCGAGCACCCTTTTTCTTCTTGTATTGCTTGAGGTGCCTGTCTCGGATTAGTATTTCGATTGCATCCTTGAGATGGATGCAATCGTCTATTTTGTGACCATGGCTTTTATGGAACCTATAGTACTTGCTTTTGTCGGTTCCGAGCTTGGAGGGTGTCTGGCGAGAAAAGCGTACCCCTGTGTTGTACCCCAAAATTTGCCCTCTCCCAGGGTTTTCATTTGCTCAAGGGTACTCAAGAATTGATCAGACAAATTCTCCTTCTAAGTAATTGACCTACAACTAGGGTTTTGTATTTCTCAATGAATATTGGGTTTCTAATGCCTCAAGTGTATTTCATAGTTTATTATATTTCTCCAAGAATGCTCATACCAAGTTTCATGCCTTGCATCACAAGTTTGCTTAGTCAGTTGCTCAGATGACTGAAAATCAACTATATTGGGTAAAAAGTCAATTGTGGTCAACATACTGTCAAACTTAAATATTTTTGGTCAACCTCAATGTTTTAAATTTATATTCATCATTTGAACAAGGTTTAATCATGATCCATCAAGAAAACTCTCAATTCATTGAAAGTCAAAAGTTGCCAAATTAGGGTTTTCTTAAGGAGAAGTCAACTGAACTTTGACCAATCATAACTTTCACATGCTTCATCATATTTTCCTCAACCAAAACTCATTTTGAAAGAAATTCAATTCTATACAACTTCGTCTCTCTAAGCTCAAGTCTAAAAAATGCTTCATTTGAGAGATATGGGCCAAAACATTATAGGTCATTTCAAAAGACAACAAAAAGACACTTTTTATCAAAGCAACTTACATCAATATATATTCTTAAAATGCAAAAATGGTCGACATAGAGATTGTAGAGAACATCTCGAGCTTTCCAAAAAGTCAAATATCACCTTCAAAAGATAAAAATTGAGAAAGTTATGATTGGTGCAATTTGGGAAATTTTGAGCAAATGCATGAAACCTAAAGTGACCAAACTTGGATTTTTGGGATAATGGGCTATAGTTTCAAGGTCCATGCACTTTCTATACATCATATTAACCTTTGAATTACTTTGTGCACCCCTTGACCTCTTTATTTTATTTATTTTTATTTTTATTTATTTTAAAAGTCAAAATAAATAAGATAAGACCAAGGCTTCTTACACAAGTCCAAACCCATGTTCATTTGACCTAATTTCACCCCTATATATCCTCCTCATTCAAACAAAGGCTCACATGAAACCCTTGTGCAAGAAACCTCTTCCAAAAAATCTCAAAATCATTCAAACTAGGGCATCTTGAAACCCTAGCTTGCAGCCACTCTTGAGTCCTACTAACCCTCCCATTCACTTCCAGGAATGCAATAGGGTAAGGCTAGATCGTTTTCCATGATCAAAAGGGCATAAAATCGCATATATATGCATCACCAGTTTCTCATATTTCATGATTTCATATTTTGTTTTTCTTTGGTTTTTAATACCTATTAACCATGCTAATGTTTTCATGAGGTATCAACATGCAGGAAAAGTTCATCGTATAACCCCCATGATGGTTGCACCATGAATCACCATGTTCATGTTGATCCATGCAATTTTCAATGTAGCTCACAAACCAGCGTGTTTTATCCCAAGATAATAGTTCCATTGAACTCACATGCCTTGATTTAGGGGGGCAGGGTCCCTCTGGATCTCTAATATGTGTTTCTTTTGCAGAAACGAAAAAAGATCCACCAGAGAAGACGACTGGACCTAGGGCTCTGACGCTTCTCCGGTGTAGTTGTGTTGCTTTATTTTATATTTAATTTATTTCAGGAATAACAATGGATGTATCACCACCCCAGTGGTTAAAACGCATGCGCTAAGGCATAACTATACAAGGGCACGAGTTCGATCCCTGCCTTTTGGTGTTTTGATTTATTTTAATATTTTTACATTTTGCAGGTTACATAATGCGTTGGTTTCCATTCCCTAACACAAGCGCGCACTTGGTGTAATGGTGAAGGTGCTTGGTAGAAAGGCTAAGGGCGTGGGTTCAACACCCACGCCTGGCAGTTTATTTTTAAAACCTTCTTTTTTCCTTATTTTTCCTTAAAACCCCTAAATTCATAAACCATAAACCTTTTTTTTAACAAACCTAATTTTTCAAAACCTCTTTTTTTATAAACCCTAATCAAATTAGGTTTTTAGGTATTTAATTTAATTAATAAACTTTTATTTTAATTAAAATTAATTAGACTTTTTTAGGTTTATTTAATCATCAAAAACCATTTTCATCAAAGAAATCACCAAAAACACTTTCATTTTCCTTCTTCTCATTCTTACATTTTTTGCGAAGTTTATTATTCTCGCATTTTTTTCGTTATTGTAACTATTTTCCGGGATGTAATAGTAATTAAGGTTTACTTTCCCACATTTTCCTATTTTTGTAACTGCCCTAAAGCGATGTAATAGTCTAGGATTTACATTTCTGCTTTTTACTTTCCGCACCTTTACAATATTCTATATTTGCTGCTTACTAATAGTAACTAGGCTTGTATGGAAAGACTAAAAAACGAATCGATAGCTAACCCTAACGTAAAGACTAAAATAACTGAACACAAGTCATTTTCACACTTACACCTCTAGGGTAATCTCCCTTGTTGCCTTGGAAAAAAATAGTCATGTCCCTCGAAAATGGGGATGCTTTAGCAAAGTCCCTCAAAAACAAAGATCATAGTCCCTCGATGACCCTTTCAATGTTGCCTCTAGTAAATGATATAGTCCCTTAATGATAATTGTTAAAGCGTCCCTACTGGTTGCCTTCGATGACTGTACGATGAACCACGCCTGTCCCTTCACATCCAACGATAGGCTTCCTACTAACTAATGGTAGGATAACACTATCTAAAGGAGAAGGAAAGTACAAGAAATACCTTTGTGTAGGTAGAACATTGTTAATCTCTTGCTCACAAAAAATAAACACATTTCTCACAAATCACACGTTTTCAAAATATTTGCAAGCAAACACTTTGTACGTGTTCTCGAGGACAGATACGAGAATCATTACAAAGTTCACCTTACAATTGACGTTTTCAAAAATATTTTTAAACACACAACACAAAGAAATTTTTCAAAAAAAGTGATCTAAGCGATTAAGAGCCCGTTGATAACTACAGATGAAAAGGGTGCTAACACCTTCCCTTTTCATAACCTACCCCCGAACTCAAAATAAAAAAAGGTCTTTCCTGTTCTTTTCACCCTTTCCTTATTCGATAAAAGAAAAGTCAGTGGTGACTCTTCCTATCTGCGACATTTGTGATAAAATGCAAACCTAAGTCAATTATCTCACCATATTACACCTGACTTGTTTAAATTCAGATTTGGCGTATTCAGACATAATACGTTCTCTTGAAGTGGTCAGAGGGGTGTAGTCGTGGAATCGACCAGCATGCCCCTTATAATCTTTGGAGTCTCGAGATCTATTTTCCCGCTTTCTCTCTCCTGCTCGACGGGATGTTGAGGGCTCGTCACTTCTCGAGGCTTTGACACTCTCTCGATGCCTTGAATATCTATCATTATTGGCTGCTTCTTTCTCCTTCTACTGAATGTACGCTTGAGCTTTGAGGAGGATGGAGTCGAGCGTGGCTGGAGTTTTGTTACCCACAACCTTCGTGAAGTTGCTGTAGGGACGGAGCCCTCGTTCAAGAAGGTACTTCTTCATTGAATCGATAGTTGAGACCTGCACAAATTCTTTGTTGAACCTCTTAATATATGTACGTAGAGATTCGTCTCTTCCATGGATAATCATTTTAAGTGAAGCCTCTGATTTTGGTTGCTGATGGAAGGCGATGAATGCCTCGAAAATATCTTTCCCAATTGTTTCTAAGAAGTGATAAATTCGGGCGGCAGGCTTTTGTAGCAAGCCATGGCATCTTTCCTCAGAGTGGTCAGGAACAACCTGCATTTGATTGTGCCCTTCACGCCTTGGTAATCCAGCAGGGCGTCGATGTCTTCTATGCAGTCGTCCAGGTCAGTCGTGTCGTCATAGGATCCCAATGGGGGCGACATCTAGAGCCCGACTAGGAGTCGTGTCTCCATAATTTCTCTTAATAATAGGCCACAGGGATCGTCATCATTGGTCTCTTCTAGCGATGATGATGGGGAGTGATGGTTCCTTCCTCGACGGGCATCGTGATCTTGTTGAGGGGTCATTGCCCCGGTCTAGGTGATAGTGACCTGATGCGGTTGTCTTTGCAAGTGCTCTCTGTCTTCTTGGAGAACGAAGAGTCTTTATCTTTCTTAGGAGATGCTTGATCATACTTCTTGCGGAAAGAGACATCGTGCCTTTCCTTTCTTGGAGGACGCCCCTCTCCAGGAGGTGATATGCTAGAGGAGTTATGTTGTCGGCATCTTTGAGGGGGAGACCTTGACTATTTCTGCTTCAAAGCCCCCATCCTTTTGCTCTGCCGGAGGATGATGGAGTTGGTTCGATTAAAGGCAGTGATTAGTGCTGCTATGGATGGGTCGACGTTCCGCGGAACAAGGACCGGTTACAGAATTTCTGGCTGGTCTTTAACAGGGTTATTGGGAAATTGTTCGTCCAAGAATAGATTGTTGTTTCCATCAGCATTGATGGAATCCAGGGATGCAGTATGTCCATCATGGGCAATAAATTTATCCTTGAGGTGAGGATGTTCTTGGCTTCCGTCGGTCTTGCATGCCAGGGAGACCATAGTCTTTCTAGATAGGTGGTGATCACCGTTATCGGCCATGATTGATGAATGGAGAGGATCTTTGGTCTCCAGATTCTAGGAATAGAAAAAGGGGAAGATAGATTCCCATAATCGGCACCACTTATATTATCGGTTGATCAGAACCTGCAAGGTGGCTGGATGATGATCTTCAGACGGGCTAGAAAGTCGAGGAGGAAAAGGGGGGGGGGGGGGGGGGTTGTACCTGGAAGGCACTCCGACGATAAAGTAAGTGTAGGAGCAAAAGAGATACAAGCAAAGTGTTAGGATTTTAATAATTAATAGTGGATATTCGATACCTGACCCTCACGGTTTATATAGTGCCCCTGGCGCTTGGCCATTGACCCCTATCTTTGGGCCTAGATATACGGGTTCGCAAAAATAGGTAACTTCCAGAACTTGGTCAAACCGGGAAGGTGTGTCTGTAACTAGCCATTGGTTTCAAGGTGGAGGTAGGTTACGATTTATGATCTGGTCGGTTCTTGGTTTTCTGGCCGACATGAGGTCGAGCAGACTGAGAGGAACTCGTTGATTGTCCTAGGTCGAAGCTGGTCCAAGAGGGAAAGTGACCGATGGTGCCCGACAAGGGGCGGGGAAGTCCAAACCTAGGTCGCATGGGCCGTGTCGAAGGAGGAGGTTATACTGGCCCCATTCTAGCTGTTGGGCCAGTTCATAAAAGGATTTGACATCAATCTCAACTATATGGATCATTAACTATGGTTTGGAGACACCATAATAATCCATAACTCTTACAAGGGGGAACAAGAAGATCAACCATCAATAGCTGATCAACCTAGATCGTCCATACATGCTGAGCATGCACACCACAAAATTCAAACCTCCTGTATGACTTTCAGGTGATAGATGCCATCTATTTGCACCTATAGAGGAGATTCCCTTTAACATGTATCTGAAGCAGACTTCAAAAACCATGGCCTTGAATGATCTTCAAACAACACAAGCAGACTGTTCAGACTAAGTCTGCTTCTTCTAATACATAAGGATCCCCTCTAATCCTTTCAAACACCTATGTTCTATCATGTGAAGACACCACATAATTGAACCCAAGCAAAAAGAGGGACTTCTCAAAAGAAAATAGGGAACCATAACCCTTTGGCTTCAGAAAAAACTAACTTCTCCTTGCTTTAGACAACTGAGATGCTCATCCTAGGTGATTCAGATTACTCTCCAAAGTGCAGACAACACCACCTCTAATGCTCAACAACCCCTTGAGGATTTCCAATAGAACAAGAGTTCCATGCTCTCATAGACTTGATAAGAGTTATCAAGTTTGAGTAAACACCCTCTATCCTGTTAATGAAAAACACCATCAGATCCACTGTGAAAAAATTCCTAATATAGAAATGTCACAAGTCTTCAAGGTCTTCCAGTATTCATATTAAGGACTCCCCCTTAATAACTTCTCAGAGCATCTCCCTACCAATTATACATTCCCCCTAGAAAATGTTGCACATCCTGTGATTGTACATGCAAGAAACTCTCCACCAAATAGAATTTGTTTAATGGCCACAAACAATAAATATGGCTCCTTTGATCAGAAGGGTCTTCCAGATGTTTAGAGAAAAATGTCCTCGACATTTTAGCTTGATCTCCACAAATAAAGAGTTTGAATTAGATCTCCTTATCAAGCTCTCACATACACCAACACCGCCTCTGCACTTTCATTTTCTTGGATCAGAAATAAACTAACCCAAGAAGTACACCATATGTTGATTGTGTCATAATCAACATACTAATCTAAGACATATCTCTCAGCAGAGAAATATATTAGAACAAGATGCCTCCTCTTCCAGATTAGAAGTAGGTTCCAAACATATGTAAAAATACATATATGTTTAGCACCCAAGCATTTGTTATGCCCTACCTTCATCCAACAAGATTCTGCATAATCTGTTGGTATAATGTTCCAACATATGGTAGGACATCAGTTCCCTTCACAAGGAACATAACAAAAGATCCTTTATCAAATCCTGGGGATTGGTCTTTTAGGGTTGGAAGCAAAAATAAATCGCTTCTGCTAGATCTCTTTTCAATAAACTCATATATGAGTAGACTTAGGATAACTTCAAGTATCTTTGGCAACTCTAACAATTTAGTTGATCCTATCCTCAAGTATCACCACACCATGTGATACATCTTCAAAGGAGAATTGAGTGTTGTAGAATCAACACATACACCACCGAAAGTATTCCATCAGATATACACGTAGCGGAACACAAACCGGAAGACTCCTCCCCAACATTTATGAAAAACAACATTTGCACAAACACATCAACTCCAGGTACACTAGGTTAACCTAGATTTGAAAAATAAATCAAACCCTAAATACAGCAGCTCTATTCCAAAGCCACTGACCTGAAAACAACACAGACATGTCCTATACACCTCCTGTCAAGAACAGTCCATCCTCCACTTCTAGGGACCGCTCAAACAATAAAATGAACCCTCCAAGTTCAAACATCTTTTCAGTAATACCTTCCTTGCCCATGACCAGAAAGTATCATCCCAAGATCTCACCCAGAACAGAACATGATGCCTGCTCTGATACCAATTGAAATTCTGGTACGACAGAACCAAGATGCCCTAAGAGGATGTCGAGACATCTAGTCTGACAGAAACAACACAGGAAAGGTATAAACATTAAAACCAGTACTAAAAAGCATAAGATGACACACTAAATTGTTTACCCAGTTTGGACTAACTACCTACTATGGGGGCATACCAAGCCAGGGATAAATTCACTACTAGTATTATCAATTCAAAGCTAAACTCCCCCGTTTACAATTTATCACTTAATCACTACCCTCATTAGAATTCTATCTAAGACTCACCTAGATATGAGGCTCTCCTCAAATCCTCTTCAATCACAAACAATGATTAGATAACAACAGGAAGACACACTTCCATGACAGCACAACAAAAGACATACTTTTATGACAGTACCTAGCTAAGACCTAAAGCTAAACTCCACCGTTTATAGCTTTACTCCTCACTAATAACAACCACTTGGAGTTACTTAAAAGATTCCTCCAAGAACAATACTCACTCTTGCTTCACAACTTCGAGGAGAACAAAGTGTCCATCTCACAATCCGAGTGGTTCACTTACACCAACTCTCCTAGAGAGTGGCTACAGACTCATCCCTAATGACTACATATTGATAATTCACGGCTGGTAACTTCTTCTAGGTTATAATGCTTCTATTTATAGCCTATTACCCAACTGGATTTAGGCCTTCAAATCACAGCATAATAGCTGTTACAAACCTGCAGAAGATTCTGTATAAAAAGAGGTCTTCAATCAAAGCTTTCTAAATTTTCTCTAAATATAGAAAGTATATTTTCTTTTTGAAATCTGATTGTTTCTTCTTGATATGTCAATATAGAGCGACATAGGATTATATAGAATCCTAGGAATATTCCGCTTCTGTTAAAAATATAACAGAATCCAACAAACTCTTCAAAACAGACGCGGTGTCGAATGCTGCTTCATAGGACATCTTCTTTGACATGTTATTCCAGATGTTGAAACACTTCAACTCAACATGTTCCTTCATAAAATAGAACTTCAACCTGATTTCTCCTACAAGTTATAAATCATATTTAACATATTGCTGCTACATTAGTTTTAACAAACATAAATGCCAATTACATAATTCAGAGAATTAACAACAACCCTTGAGAAGTCCTCTTGATTCTTGCTTTTATATTATTCAATATGAGTTTTTCTCGATGCGTTCATAATTTAACTTATTGTTAACTTGATTGTTGGGTGAGAGTAAAAGCACCCAGTTGTTTTTCTTATTCATCTACTGATGAATTGTGTGCTAGGCGTGATTCATTTTTGAACTTTGTATTGTTTTAGAATCTTTGACATGTGCTTTGTATTTAGGAGATTTTTTTTTCTTCATGATATCGTTGTAGTTTAGTGGTAAGTATTTACTTTGATTGCACATTTTTTATTTGAACCATACATTTGTCTTCCGTTTTCAAAACCTGTTGATTCAGGATTCTTGGATTTTCGTCTTTTGTTTCTGTAAGGTGTTTGACTTTGTTTGAGGATAAAAAATGTTTTAAGTTGGGGAGATTTTGATGAGTTCTAAATTATTATGAATTTGAGTGTGAATAATTAGCATTCATCGGCATAATTCATTTTCTATTTGGCAATAAACCTCAACATTAATATATATTCGATATAGTTTACTCTATAGTGTATATATTGTGTTATCGTGTAAATATCATTGAGTTTAATCGTTTTTATATCATTTTTGTAAGTATTCAAGCATTTATATTTAGTCATTTTTATAAATAGCATTAAATAAGCTTTTTAACACTTCAAACGATGCGCAAATCAGAGTTACGATTCTATGGTTATGGCGAAAATAGTGCTGGTTTTTCCAATTTACTGTCAGGCTCGCCCCGGGCTCACTGGGCGATGCAAAAGCGAGCTAGAAAACCCAGTAGCTTGAAAAAACGTTGTTTTGAGCCTAAGTCTCGCCTTTTAGCTCGCCAGGCTTAACTGTCTGGGTAGAATTTCATTATAAAGGGGACAAAAACATATTTTTTTAGGTGATGTTTTGGGGTATTTGTTCCCAATTCATCAACCAATATTTTTTTCGATCTAGAGAGCTTAGAAATCAACAATGGAGCATGCACCTGGATGATCTGAGTTCGAATTTCTCATCGATTGGCGTTGACAAATCAGGAAATGTTTGGTTCCCCTTCTTCTCTTCTCTTTGTAATCTTTATTAGTTGGAGTTTGTATGTAAATTTATCTTGATTATATGTATATTTATTGCTCATGGTATTGTATAAAACTCATTTTATAAATCGATGTTGATGATTGTTTCTCTATTTGGGTTTGGGTTATTGCAGAAATGGTCGGTTCGAATCCGGATTTAGGATGAACATTTATTGGGTTCTAATTCTAGAGATAGATTAAGGCTTAATATTCATATGGGTATTAGAGCTTAATGTTTCTGTGTTGTTTATGTTGCGGTGAGAGATCGTCGACGCGAGTAATACGATCGTTGTCTCACTATATGTTAGAGATAACCTCTGAGAGATACATGATAATATTGACGAGTGATTTAGGTTGAGTACAATTGGGTAGTAAGTTTAAGTATTTGATAGGGTAGATGAAATACAAACCCGAGAGTTCTCTACTCTCTGAAGAATGTATTTATTTTCTGTTCATAATTTTTAATTCCCGCATTTACTTTAAACCCATTGTAATCCAAACTCATAAACGCGAGGCTTGTCGAACGAAAATTCAGTAGCACTAACTCCTGTGGAGACGATATGATAAAACTAAATAAATACTTACTTTTTCCTTCCTATTTACCGCTTCAATAAAATGGTATCATTTCCGGGGATTAGTATTTTTATTGAATCACGTCGTGATATTTTCTTTGTTTTTGAGATTTGCACATAATGTTAATATTGTCTATATGATGTAATTAGACTTATACATGTATACTTGTGCATTTATGTGTTCAGGTTTTCGATACTTGTAAATTTAGTGTATATGTTTGTTTCTCTCCACCTTTGCTAAGTGTTTGGTTAGGTGTCGCCGTCAGTAGAACTAACCGATTAAAGAGGAAACTTTGAGGAGTGTGTATAAATAAAATTGTTGAGCTTACGACGTAAAACAAACATGTTTTATTGTTTTTAGTTTCTTTATTATTTTTATTGTATTAGTGTAGGTAGTGTGGTAAATTGGTTAAAAAAATTAAAATCGGATCAGTTCTTAAAATTTTCAAATCTTCATTTTTCAACTTGGTTAATTCGATTTCACCCAGTCTTTTAGTACATAGTAATATTTACTAATTATTTTGTTTGTTGTTTGGACTCCAATTTTGGTCCGATATCTTAAGGAATTTTGAGGTGATTTTCTAAGTTTGATTGTTTTTTAACTTGCAGATGTATGGTAATGATATTGTTTGAAGTTGGTACTCGTCAGGTACTCGTTTATCGCTCTCTAAAACATAGCATGTTTAGGAAACTTTTCCTATGTACAAAAATTCATGTCATTTATTCTTTTACCATACTCGTTCATTCTTAAATCACTTTAGGACTAAAATCTTTTCGCGAGGTTCCTTCCATTATTTACTATATGCAGGAGACTAAATTTCTTGGTAATTCGATTTTATTATGTTTAATCATGTATTCGTGTTGAATGTGTATGAAGGCATGAAAAATATCGAAGCATTTTTTGAATTTGAGCATAACCACTTTCTAAAAGTATTTTACCCAGTGAGTATGTGCGCATTTGTTAGCACTTTGGGCCTTAATGTTATGACCATATTTGTACAGAAAATGTTGAACATGTAAATAAGTAACTAGTTCTTCATTTATTTTTTATGGATCTTGAATTTGTTTCTTGAAACACTTGACCCTTCAACATTACTTTGTGGTTTGTTTTGTTTTCCTTGCCTTAGAAAGTTAGGGAGCATTCATACTTCATGTTAGGTTGTATCGAAGTTGGGGAGAGCACTTATTTGGTTGCTCATGTGTTATTTACTTTGTGGATTGAAAATAAATAAGTGGTTAAAAAAAGAAAAGAAAAAAATGTAAAAAAGAAAATGAAAAAGAAAAAAATAAAAAAATGAAAAAAGTGTGTTTTTAATAAAATCAAGGTTGTCCCAATGAGCAAAGTGAGATGGTGAATAAAAATAATTTTTGATTGTTTGAATTTGTGTGATTAAATGCTCTCATCGATTTAGGAAATTTCGTTTAGTTAGCCTTAGGATCAACCTTTCTTTGTTAACCGAGGCCAATTACAATCCTTGAAAAGTCCTCTTGATTCTTGCTTTTATATTGTTCAATATGAGTTTTCTGGATGAGTTCATAAATTAACGTGAGGTTAACTTGATTGTTGGATGAGAGTAAAAGCACCCTGTTGTTTTTGTTATTCATCTATCAATGAGTTGTGTGCTAGGTGTGATTCATTTTTGAACTTTGCATTTTTTTATAATCTTTTACATGTGTTTTGTATTTAGGAGATATTTTGTTTTCATGCTATCCTTGTAGTTTAGTGGTAAGTGTTTACTTTGATTATGCATTTTTATTTGAACCATACAGTTGTTTTCCGTTTTCAAAACATGTTGATTCGTGATTCTTGGATTATCGTTTTTTGAATCTTTAAGTTGTTTGACTTTGTTTGAGGATAAATAATGTTTTAAGTTGAGGAGAGTTTGATGAGTGCTAAATTATTGTGAATTTGAGTGTGAATAATTAGCATTCATCAGCTTAATTGGTTTACTTTTTATCAATAAACCTCAACTTTAATATATATTCGGTATAATTTACGTTGTAGTATATATATTGTGTTATCGTGTAAATATCACTGAGTTTAATTATTTTTATCTCATTTTTATAGGTATTCAAGCATTGATATTTAGTCATTGTTAGAAAGAGCATTGAATAAATTTTCCAACGCTTCAAACCGTGCACTAATCAGAGTTACAATTCTCAATTTATAACGAAAAGAATGCTGATTTTTCCAATATACTGCCAGGCTTCCCCAAGCTAGCCGGGCGACGCAGAGGCAAGCCAGAGTATCCAGTAGCGTGAGAAAAATGTTGTTTTGAGCCCCAGGCTCGTCTCGAGCTCGCCTGGTGAGACTGTCTGGGCAGAATATCATTATAAAGGGGAAAAACACATTTTTTAAGGTGATGTTTTAGGGTATTTATTCCCAATTCATCAACAAACATTTTTTTGGGTCTAGAGAGCTTCGAAATCAACAATAGAGCTTGCATCTGGATAATCTAAGGTTGAATTTCTCATCGATTGATGTTGTCAAACCAGGAAATGTTTGGTTCACCTTATTCTCTTCTCTTTGTAATCTTTATTTGTTGGAGTTTTTATGTATATTTATCTTGATTATATGTATATTTATTGCTCATGGTGTTGTATGAAACTTATTTTACAAATCGATGTTGATGATTTCTTTCTTTATTTGGGTTTGGGTTGTTGTAGAAATGGAAGGTTTGAATCCAGATTCAGGATGAAATCTATTGGGTTATAATTCTAGAGTTAAGTTAAGACTTAATATTCATTTGATATCAGAGCTTAATACTTTCGTGTTATTTGAGTTGTGCTGAGAGATTGTTGACGCGAGTAATATTGTCATTGTCCCACTCTATGTTAGAGATAACCTCTGTGTGAGAGAAACGTGATAATATTGACGAGTGATATAGGTTGAGTATAACTGGGTAGTAAGTTTAAGTATCTGATAGGGTAGATGAAATGTAAACCCGAGAGTTCTCTACTCTCTGAAGAATGTATTTATTTTTTGTTCATAAGTTTTAATTCCAGCATTTACATTAAACTCATTTTAATCCAAACTCATAAATGCGAGACTTGTCGAACGATAATTCAGTAACACTAATCCCTGTGGAGACGATATGAACAAACTAAGTACTTACTTAATTTTTCTTGCCACTTTACTGCTTCAACAAAATGGCGCAGTTGCCAAAGATTAGTGTTTTTATTGAATAACATCGCGATAGTTTCTTTATTTTTTAGTTTTGCACATAATGTTCATATTGTCTATATGATGTAACTAGACTTAAACATGTATACTTATGCATTTATGTGGTCATGTTTTCGATACTTGTCAATTTAGTGTATATGTTTGTTTCTCTTCACGTTTGCTAAGTGTTTGGTTAGGTGTCACCGTCACTGGAACTAAATCGTGTAAAGAGGCAACTTAGAGGAGTGTGTATAAATAAAGGGGTCGAGCTTACGACGTAAAACAAGTATGTTTTATTGTTTTTAGTTTCATTATTGTTTTTATTGTATTAGTATAGGTAGTGTGGTATATTGGTTAAAAAGTTGAAATGGATCAATTCTTAAATCCTCAAATCTTTACTTTTCAACTTGTTTAATTCAATTTCTCCCGGTATTTCAGTACATAGTAGTATTTAATAATTCTTTTGTTTGTTGTTTGAACTCTAATTTTGGTCCGATATCTTGAGAAATTTTAAGGTGATTTTCCAAGTTTGATCGTTTCAACTTGCAAATGTATGGTAATGCTATTGTTTGTAGTTGATACTCGCAAGGTACTCGTTTATTGCTTTCTAGAACATAGCATGTTTAGGAAACTTTTCTTTTGTACAAAAGTTCATGTCATTTATTATCTTACCATACTTGTTCATTCTTGAATCACTTTAGGACGAAACCCTTTTTGTAAGGTTGCTTCCATTGTTTACTATATCCAAGAGACCAAATTTCTTGGAAATTTGATTGTATTATGTTTAATCATGTATTTGTATTGAATGTGTCTGAAAGCATGAAAAATATCAAAATATTTTTTTGAATTTGAGCATAACATCCTTTTAAAAGTATTTTACCCCATGAGTTTGCATGCATTTGTTATCCCTTTGAGCCTTAATGTCATGACCATATTGTTGCACCCCAAAATTTTCCCTCTTCATTTTACTTTTGTTGCTTATGTTTCTTCATACACATTCATGCATTTTAAGATGGGATCAAGGTTTATGGTCTTCATGGTTCTATATAAGCTATGGATTTTGGTTGTGTTGTCAATAAGCCCAACATGGATCTCATATCCTCATTACTTTGATCATTCGGGTTATCAAGGATCCTCAAAGCCTTAGGAAATCTCGTTTGATTCTTTGTGCCATCAAAGAATTGAATTTGCAAGTGTTGATTCTCGAATCACTGTTCTCCTATGTATCTCTCGAGATTAGGGTTTATTTCATTATATTCCTCGTAAGATTAGGGCATCATCTGAAGTTGACCTAGACAAGAGGATTTCGTCAAGACGAAAGGGCATAGAGATTTATCTTATTAATTCGATAATCACCAGTGCAAGAAATCTTATTATTTGAGGTGAATTTTGGTACGAAGGATGAGGTTGTGATCAGGACAATTTTTGTTTATTTGAGGCTTGTTGGTTTGAATCTGAGATTGAATTTCAAACTCGAGAATTGAATTGAACTTAGGTTCATTATTATTTTGAACTTGGAATATTTCAACTTAATTAAAGTGCTTAAATGTTGCAAGACTAGAAAGGTCATGTGGATTTCTTGAAAGATACTTAAAACCTAAGGGTTTTTGTCAAACAAGTAGTTCATTAAGGCATCATGCAAAGTTGCAAAGTTTATTCATGGTTTCAATTACCTTTCAAAGTTCTTTGAATTTCGGATTAAAAAAGGTTTTAACACAAAGCTTATTCAACCATATCATTCATTGTCCAAATTGGATTCAAGAGTACCATTCAAAATTCAAGGTTTGACTCAAGCTTTTCAACCAAGTTATCATCACTCAATTCCATTGAAGATTTAGTTTGTTTTACAAACACTTTGACAAAAAGTTTGCTTTACAAATTCTATCCTAAATTTTCTAAGCTTGCAAGATTTCCATTAATGCAGATTTCAATTTAACACATCAACAAATCAAAGGGAGTTTTTAAACTCATTCTAAATTATTACATGAAATTTCTATTTGCCAAAGATTCAAATCCTCCCTTCTTCGAATTCCTCCAAGACTTCTTCTTCTTCTTCTTCTTCTTCTTCTTTAAGCGTTCTTCATGCTTCTCTCAAGCTTCTCCATCATTTGTGTTCATGAAAAAAGAATAAGAGAATGGTTAGCTATAAAAAAACATAAGCATAATCATTGAACATGAACACAAGAAAAATAGTTTTCAAGGAGTTTTCTATTCAAGTTTAATCATTAGGGATTTGAGATAAGAATTAGAACATTAAGGGTATTTTTCAATCATTTTCAAGCAATACAATCAAAGCCACATACAGTTTTGGTTCACACGGATCAATTTTCGAGCAAGCAATCATGGGCCAAATTCCATCTACTACAAATCAGAAAAACGAGTTTTAGTTCACTAGAGTTCAGAACGAGCAAGCTTATTACACATGTTTCATAAAAT